>CM046663.1:25586004-26908053 GCA_025594165.1 Tamias sibiricus
GGAAACCCCTGCAGGCCTTGTTGGCTCCATGAACTTCTCCTTTGGATATTGGAGAGTAATACCATGTCTTTAAGTGCTTTTTTGAGCAAGTCCCCCTCTGTCCTCATTTCCCTCTTTTACATCTTTGATTCATTCCGCCATTCGAATCACTCCTTTGTCTATCTTCTTGGGCAAAGCCAACTCTTAGCTTCACCTGAGCACCTGAAAATAGCTGGCGCGGCGGGGGGGGGGGGGGGAACATGCATATTTGGATGTTCCCATGTGGGGTGCATTATGATTGCCTCACCCCAGTATGGGACAAAAAGAGAGTTTGCTGTCCATTTCCTTTGCTTGAACATCTGAAGATTCGATGGGACATTTAAAGACCCAACACGTTAGTGCATATTTAGCCTTCCATAATTGTGCTGACAAAGCATTCAGGGACAATCATTCGATCACTTGGAATGCCTGCCTAACTAAAGGGAAAATCAAAAACGGGGCTGATTGGGAACTTCTTACAAGGAGTAAGCGATTATATCAATATCTTCATGATGTTCAGTTTAAGCAGGTTGAATATGCATTCATTATTTTGTTAGCAGTATTATTTTTCTTGGCAAAATCTCTATGAAAAGAAGGGAAATTTTAACTGAGGCCAGGTTATCAATCAGTAAGTTTATTCATCCATTCTACCAATATTTGTCGAGTGCACATTATGAAGGTGGCAAACACAGGGCTGAAAAGCCACAGTAAAACTTATTTGACATCTGTATCCTCTGCGGAGCACGGCAGCCCTGTCTGCCCTGGACACATCTGTATCTCCAGCACCAGACACAGTGATGGCTATCACTGGACACACAGAGACAGCTACTTGCACCGACCAGAGAGCACCCCTGGGTACCACAGCAGTTTAGGACGGGTCAGTATAGCTCCTACTTTGGGAGCCAGAAGGGTAAGAAGGATGATGGAGATTGTTTCAACAAAGGGGATCAGATAATCCAAATATGTATTAAGTTCTTAACAGCTGTGTCACTGTCCTTGAGTATTTTTGTTTTTGTAGTACCGGGGATTGAACTCAGGGATACTCGACCATTGGGCCACATCCCCAGACCTTTTTTTTTTTTTTTTTTTGTATTTTATTTAGAGACAGGGTCTCACTGAGTTGCTAAGTCCCTCGCCATTGCTGAGGCTGGCTTTGAACTCGCGATCCTCCTGCCTCAGCCTCCCTGTAAGCGCTGGGATTACAGGTGTGCGCCACTGCGCCCGGCTGTCCTTGAGTATTTTTAAGGGCATCTGGTCTTACATTTAACTGAGTAAGGTAAAGTTCAATTTTCAAATTTTGACAATGCCACATGCTGGGTCAATTCTTGAGATTAATAAAGCTCTTTGAGCCGGGCGTGGTGGCGCACGCCTGTAATCCCAGCACTTGGGAGGCTGAGGCAGGAGGATCGCAAGTTCAAAGCCAGCCTCAGCAATGGCCAGGCACTTAGCAACTCAGTGAGACCCTGTCTCTAATAAAATACAAAAAAAAAAAAAAAAAAAAAAGGGCTGGGGATGTGGCCCAGTGGTTGAGTGCCCCTGAGTTCAATCCCCAGTACCAAAAAAAAAAAAAAAAAAAAAAAAAAAAAAAAATAAAAATAAATAAATAAATAAATAAATAAATAAAAATAAAGCTCTTTGTGTCCATCTGTATTATCTCTATATCTCTGTGGATGAGACCTTCATAAACAGTTATGAATGCAGGGTGATAGACTCTTCAGCCCAAGGGTAAACAATCAGAGTTCTGACAAAACTATGACTCCTTTAATTTTTTAAAAATAGGCTTTATCAGTCAGGTGCAGTGACAAACACCTGTAATTCTGGTGATACAGGAGGTTAAGGCAGGAGTATTGCAAGTTCGAGACCAGCCTCTGGAACTTAGCAATGCACTAAGCAACTTAGTGAGACCCTGTCTCCAAATAAAAAATAAAAAGGGCTGGGGATGTGGCTCAGTGGTAAAGCACCCCTGGGCTCAATACCCAGTACCAAAAATAAACAAACAAAACATCTCTTAGAGCAATTTTAATTTACATAAAAACTAAACAGAGAGTAGGAAATTCCTATACACTATCATCCTATCCTCTCAGTTTCCTCCATATTAACATCTTGCACTGGTGTGGTACATTTATTACAACTGATGAGCTAATAGGGATGTTATTATTAACTAAAGTCTATATTTTATTAGGATTCACTCTGCATGGTTATACAGGTTTTGCAAAATGCATGATGACAGCTTCAATTTTTATCCAGCATAAGGACTGACTAATATAAGGTTTTAATAGAATGAGTAGGTGAGAAGCCAATATAATTTTTAAAAATCAATTTGTGTAATAAGATGATTTAAATCATGTGAAGTGGTGCTATTTTATTTAATAGGCTTTTACTCCCACTGTAACATTCTTAGAAATGTAGATTAATTAGCAATATATGTTATAATTGTGTAGTTGGATTTATTGAAATAAATGAATAACAATGATTATAAAACTCCATGCAAATGTTTAGTAATAATGAGAAAACTGTCTTTACATTTAGTCATAGATTTAACAAGAAAAAAAATTGTGTCCTTTTATTCAATCTACTTGTTGCTGGGTATTGCAGCACCTAAGGCATATTTGCATGGATCCTTGGATGTTGGGAGTATGTATTAGCTGTTGGTAATGAATCTAAGTTCTCTAATAATAAAGCTGTCAAAGCAGGTTTTGATTCCTGAAAATGGCAGAGAAGTTTGGAGGAAAATGCCTGTTTTTGTGCAAGCAGTTGGCGAAGAAGATCCTTGTGTGAAATGAGATCACCTCGTGCAGCTCCTCAGCCTGAGTCACAGATGCCTTCTCTGCCAGCCGCATGCAGTGGTGGCAACTCAGTGTGTGAGAACTTTCCTCTAAGTGCAGGGCTTCAGTTGTTCAAAAGGTTTTTCTTAAGCTAAATCTAAATTTTCCCTTTTAATAACATCCACACATGTATCCTAGTTTTGCCCTATGGTGTTGGAAAGAATGTCATGGAGCTAAGGTCTGAAAGTTCATGTCCACACCAGGTCCATAGGGTGGAACCTGGTCCCCCATGGGATGGTAGTTAGAAGTGGGGCTTTGGGCAGGTGACCAGTTTCTCATGAATCAGAGACCTGAGGGAGCTTGCTTGTCTTTTTCACCAAGTGAAGTTACAGAGAGAAGGTGCCAACACTGAACCAGGAAATGGGCCCTTACCGCGTACCAAATCTATCAGCGACTTCATCTTGTACTTCTTAGCCTCAAGAACTGTGAGATATAAATTTCTCTTGTTTATTAGCCACCCAGCTTATAGCGTTTTGTTACAGCCGCAGGAAAGGTCTAAGACAAACTGTCATGGTACCTCTAATAGCATTTGCTTCTAGGCCATTTCACTATATTCTAGGCAATATAAAAAAATACTTGCTGTGACAATGTTATGGGTTCTTCACAACCTTGCTTCTGCTCCTTCAAATGTATCCTTGCCTGTTAACTTTTTTAAAAAAATGTTTATTTATTTGTTTTAGTTGTATACAATGCCTTTATTTTTATGTGATGCTGAGGATCGAACCCGGGCCGCGCACGTGCTAGGCGAGCGCTCTGCCACTGAGCCACAATCCCAGCCCCTTGCCTATTAAATACTTAAGATTGTGATAGCTAGTATCAAAGAGAAACAAATGTCAGGTGTAGTATTACTATTAGTTATTTTGTTTCTATAATTGCAAGGTCAGATTTGATCTGTAAAAATAAGGGGTTTCACCTGAAGAATTTCTAAGGTCCTTTCCATCTCTTAAAATCCATTGTGTGGGGTGCATGTAGGGATGTGTGTTACAGATGGCCATCATCTTGGCTTCCTGAACTTGCAGGTGATGTAGAATTCAGCTCACTATTCACGTGGATTGCTGCAGCCTTGCAACTTCACAGTTACCCTCCTTCTGTCTTCTCTTGCTTGTTTCTCTTTGCTGATGAAGCCTATGTGGATGATTTTAAATAATAATTCTGTATCTGTTCAATTAGGTAGCCCACCAAGCTCTGCATCATCTCAAATTTTCTTACCTTGATTCTCACCTAGTCATTTAATTTGTTGATGAAATAAAATCTCAGTTGAAAGGCTAAAACAGCCCTTCCTCTTCAGTTGGACTTTATTTTGTCCATCTTTTGATGAATATTTGAATATTTCTGCTTAACCAACAATATGTCCATCTAATTGATGTTATTAGCCAGCTAAACTTTCTCTTGTCCAAAAGGATATCATGAATGATATGTAACATACCTTGAAAAATATAATATACTGTCTCTACCGTGCAACCACAATGCATAAGGTTAGTGATGCTGAAGAGAAGCCCTTTGTTTGACTCAACTTACCTGAATGGAGCTATATATATCATCTCTTCTGTTTCTCTGGTGGCCCTTGACTCAGGGAGGTGACTTCCCTCCCTGTGACTTTCACATGTGACGCATGCAACTCCTGTTGGCCCCTGCCACCGCTAGTTGCTCACTTTGATATTGTACAGGTTCTCATGGGCCGTGGACCTCTGGCACCGTCCGTGGCTTCTGGTGAGATCAAGCACATAGCAGTTGCTCCATAAATATTCAAAAGGTTGCTGAAAACACGTGAAGAGGAGCTGAAGTTCTCCCGAACTGTTGACATTTCTTTCAGTGAAATCTGCTGCCACCATGTAACATCGCTGTTTCCTTTTCAGCGTGCACAAGTGCTTTTCCTCTGGAGAGCCTGGAGGCTGCCGGGAAACACCCCAGTCGTTGGGTGGGGGGTGGTCTTGCCCTCTTTAGGCTCAGCTCTTCATTACTTCCTGGCCTATGTCCCTGAATTGGGCATAAAAAGGAAGTTACTGTCTTTGGATTCTAAGGACACCTGATATGTTCATTAGGTGGGATGAAATTTTTTACATCATCAATAGTCTGGTGAGGCAGGCACTTTTGCTCCAGATCAAAATATTACATCTGGAATATTTAAATAACTTTCCCCAATACCTTATATTTTAAATAAACCCAGGAGAAGAATATAGGATTATTGAACTCCAGAGTACATGATTTTTCTACCCATACTTTGTGTGGGAAAAGAAATATATTTTCTAAAAGTTAATCACATTAAGTCATATGAATTTAAAGTTTAGCATTCTTTGAGGCCGTTTACTTACTGTGAAATATGATGGTGTAGTTTTGTAGCAACTGAAAAGCAAGTTGGGGAAAGTTTTTTTTCCCCTCCCCTTAATTATGTCAAACAAATGATCTTAGAATTACATAAAAGTCGACCATTAAGGTCTAGCCAGTGGCTTGGCTTCTTATCCAAACCTCACATTGAAATATGCAGACTTTCTGGAACCACATATTAAAATCTCTGCAGTTGAATCAGCCCTTCTTCTCTCTGAGTAACCTAAACTCAATACCATTCAGCATATCAGAGAACTCCAGGGATGAGATCTTTAAACCCCAAAGTCAAAATAATCATCACCTTAGTTCCACATTCCTGAAAACTGGCTTAGTTCTAATTTATTTTCAGGCACATGAGTCTGTCCTGCAGTGAGGTGCCCTGGTGAGCCTTATTCGAAGAGATCAGCCCCAAAGGTGGCATAAGGAAAAAAAAAAAAAAAAAAAAAACAACAGGAAGATGTTCTTGTGTGAATTAAAGTTGAAAACAGCTCCTTAAACAGATGGGCTAAAAAGCAGTGATCCAGCATCTCTCAAATAAGTGTATGGTCTCCAAGGTGACATTTTTATTTTTTGTGATTATTGTTTGTAGTTGTTTTTTTTTTAATTTGTTCTAATTATACGTGACAGTAGAATGCATCTTGACACATTGTACAAAAGGGAGTGCAATTTCTCATTCCTCTGGCTATACATGGTGCTGAGTCACATCAGTAATCATACATGTACAGAGGATAATAATGTCTGTCTCGTTCTATCATCCTTCCCATCTCCACTGCCCCACCCTTCCCCTCACTCTCCTCTGCACAATCCAAAGTTCCTGCATCCCCTGCCCTGTGGATCAGCATCCACTTATCAGAGAAAACATTTGGCCTTTGCTTTTTTAGGATTGGTTTATTTCACTTAGCATGATATTTTCTAGTTCCATCCCTTTACCTGCAGATGCCATAATTTCATTCTTCTTTAAGGCTGAGTAATATCCCATTGTGTAGAGGTACCACAGTTTCTTTATCTATTCCTCTGTTGAAGAGCACCTAGGTTGGTCCCCTAGTTTAGCTATTATGAATTGAGCTGCTATAAACATTCATGTGGCTCCATCACTGTAGTATGCTGATTTTAAACCGAGGACTAGGATAGCTGGGTCAAATGGTGGTTCCATTCGAAGTGTCCTGAGGAATCTCCATACTGCTTTCCAGATTGGTTGCACCAATTTGCAGTTCTACCAGCAATATATAAATGTACCTTTTTCCAAGGTGACATTTTGAATGACAACCCTCATTTGGGGCATTAAATGGAGTCAATCTGACACGGCTGCTGAGGAGTGTGTGACACACTGAAGATGGAGTCAGGAAGCATTCACATACCTCCCAGTGCTGCATCCCAGCTACTGGACAGGCATCTCTGCATCCTGCCACGACCCGAGAAGCACCTTAAGTCACCGAATCTTTTTGAATTTTTCCTCTTCATTTGTAACACAGGTTGGATAACCCCTCCCCAAATCATGATAATTAAATGAACCCGACAACATAAAAGCACTAAACACAACAAAGTTTTAGAATGTCACAACAACTCAGGAACAGCTAACCTCCAAGTTTAACATCACAATTTGAAGCCAAGGCCTTCAAATACTTACGAAATGTCTGTCAGTGATATTAATAATTGGTTTTGGTCAGAAATTCCAGAACCCCTGTGTGTGTGTGTGGTCCAGGTTTTGCTTTTTTTCTTTCTTTCTTTTTTTTTTCTTGTGCCCAGTTTGATATTTAATGCCCTAAGTCCAGTGCATTTGTTCAGTTTTATGAGTCCCAGAAGACCAATGGATACTGCTTGCTTTTGAATAGCAGAACCCAGGTCTCAGCAGTTTCCACAGACCCACTTTATCCTTGTCTAGAATTAATGAGATCAGAATGAAACCAAATAAACACGCTAAGAGCTCAGTGCTTTGCAAACCATAATGGTATTTTAGAGAGCCAGAAATAAAATCATGTGTATTGTGTGTTTTCGGACAAAGATTAGGACATTGTGTGCGTATCTATGCACGGGCTCAAATATGTCCTTAGAGTTCTCACTTGAGGCAAGTTTGTACCATGTGAGAGAAGGCACGAGGAAGAATCAGGAGCCCCAAAAAAGTCTTTCCTAACCCTATTCTTTCACACTGGCTACTTGAGTTTCTGGTTATCATTACTGCAGGGCATAAACATACAGACTTTAGAGTACCATTTATGCATCCAGCAGAGATAAATAGCTGCCTTATTTTGGCCAAGTTACCTACCCTTTCTTTGCCAATGGGTTTCTCCTCTGTGAAGTGGGGGGGAAATAAAAGAACCTACTTCTTAATACATATAGACCTAGAGGTAGGAAGCTATAAAATGCAGTGTTGAAAAGCACAGATTCTTGGGGCTGGATTGTGGCTCAGTGGTAGAGCGCTCGCCTAGCGTGTGTGAGGCACTAGGTTCGATTCTCAGCCTGCAGACAGAAAGATGGACGTGTATTCTGAGGATGACAAATGTCAGCCAGTATTTGTTCAGGACAATTTCCGATTCTACCTCTCCTTCCCTTTCTCTACGGCGTTCATTTTAACATTTCTGTCATTCATTTATTCATCTGGCATTTATAAATAAAATAAAGGTCCACTGACAACTAAAAAATATTAAAAAAATTAAAAAAAAAAAAAAAGCACAGATTCTAAAGCTAGACTGCCTGGATTCAAATCTCAGCTTCACTACTTATTTGCTATATGATAACGGGGAAATTGGTTGACTTCTCTGTGCCTTAGTTTCTCATCCTCAAATTGGACAATAATAGTATCAGCCCGATAGAGTTACTGTGAGGACTAAATTTGTTAGTACATGCACAATTCCATAAACAGGCCTAGCATTCAGTAAGTGCTATATAAATACTTGCTATGAGATCATTACTGGTTTCCTGGAATAGGTTCAAGTATTGTTTTAAAGGAAATAGAAATAAAAATGAAAACATTTCCAACATTTTGTTCCTCTGATTCTAGTAAGTATAAAAATCATACAATGTGGATAATCATTCCATGTTGGAACATTTTTCATTTCCTAGTATTCTGGCAATGTCCTTCACAGAACTTTTTCCCTTTCATTTAAGATTAGATGTTAGTATATATTTTGCCAAATCCTTATTAAGTCATTTGCTTCCTAATTTAAACTTGTTATTTAATTAATGTCTGGACCCAATTTGTTACTCTTTCTGAATGCAAAAAGCCAACGGTTTTAAAAGCCTGCATACAGAAAAGATGGACGTGTAAACTGAGGATGACAAATGCAGCCAGTATTTGTTCAGGACAATTTCTGATTCTACCCTCTCCTCCCCTTTCCCTACAGCGTTCATTTTAACGTTTCTGTCCTTCATTTATTCATCTAGCATTTTTTGAGCAGACTTGTCAGGCACCGTAATAAGTGGTGGAAAATAATGATTCTGACAACTGAGTGGTGTTTTACAGCTTTCAGATCATTTTCACATATATTAAATTCATTCAACCCTCAGAGGCACTCACTTCACTTCGCCCCAGGTATTCCTCCCCTTTAAGCTTTATATTTCTCTTCGTGTTCCTCTATTTCTTTTCTCAAATCTTTGGTGAGCAGAACATTGAGTAAGTGCTTTGGTGGGGTGGAAAAGCTGGTTGGAAAAGCAGGTGGTAGGATGGAATGAGATAAGCATTTAGGTCTAGAGATGTTTCCAGTCTCCTACACCCAGGAGCAAAGGATGAAGTACTAGCAAGGCATGCTGACTCTTAGGAAAGTACAGTCACCTGAACAGGAACAATGACGATCAATGTATCCAGCACTAGAAACGGCGTTGAACAAGAATGGGATCTTAATTACAATAAGTTATACTCCATGTATGTGCAATATGTCTAAATACACTCTGCTGTCATGTATATCTTTAAAAAAAAAGAAAAAGGAACTGGGTTGAGACTAAGCACAGGGTAAGTGGTTTTCTAATCCTCCTGGACCCTCTTCCAATTAAGCATATTTAACATACTGGACATGCTAAAGAATTATAACTTACTCCTCCCCCAAACACACATCTAGGCCCTCTCATCCTAGCATCAAAGTTCCTCAGTTACATTTCCTCTCAAATTTTGTGATACCAACCAACAGACAAGAAACAGAGTACACAAAATTAACCAGAAATTTATTCTTCACTCCGAACCACAGTTTCACTCGTTATCGCATCTCATGCACAACCTGGCTTCACGAGGAAGCACCAACAGCATTTCTGCAGTAGACTCTCTTGGGGTTGTTGAATACGGGGAGTGCTGCTTGCATACGGTACCTCTCACATCCGAGTCTGCATCAAATGATGACGTCAAGGTAACTTGGAGGTTCCCCGAGAAAGCAGCCGATGCAATCCACACACTGCCGTCAGACATACTGAACTCATTTCTGACCCAGGCCCTTTTGACTTGTTTGGCTTCTGCCTGGAATGCTCTTCCCATGGCTATCTTTTTCTTTATTGTTCAGCACAAATGCACAGATGGCACTTTCATGGAGAGCCCTTCCATAGGCAGAATCTCCACACTCATCCCTCCATCTCATTTCACGATGTTGTTTTCTTCATGATACTATCCCTATCTGAGATGCACTTACATATATTATATACATATACATAAAATCTGTTTCCCAAGGCGCAAATGCAGGGCGTGTGTAGCCAGCTGCAATAAGACTGTAAGCTCTAAGAGGGTAGTGATTATTTTTTAACACCTGTCTGAAACATAATAGTAGGCTGTTTTGATCTGAATCTGAAATGTTCCCCCAAAGCTCACCTGTTGGTCCCCAATGCAGCAGTAGTAAGAGGTGGGGCTTTTGAAGATGATTGGATCATGAGGGTTCAAACCTTGTCAATGGATTAATTCATCTATGGATTCATAACTTAATGGGTTATTGGGTGGTAGAAGAACCTTTAAAAGTTTGAGGAAGTAGGTCACTGGGGACATGCTTGAAGGGCATATTTTGTCCCTGATCCCTTTTTCTCTCTCCTCTTTGCTTCCTGGCCGCAGCTTTGCACCACCACACACTCCCCACCATGTCCTGCCTTACCACAGGCCCAGAAACAACAGAGCCAATGACCATGGACTGAAACCTTTGAAACCATGAGCCAAAATAAAAATTTTTCTCCTTTAAGTTAACTTTCTCAGGCATTTTGTCACAGCAACAGAAAGTTGATTAACATATAAGCCCCGAATAAACATTGGTGGAATGAATAAATGACAAGAGATATTTATTAAATGCCTGTAGTATGCTAGCTCTCTTCTAGATACTGGGGAAGTATCTAATAGACAAAAATCTCTGAACTCTTTTGAGTTTACATTCTAATGCAGGGCAACAGACAATCAACAAACAAGGCAAGGAAGGGGAAGATTGTAGAGTGTGACTGCATTGTACTAAATTGGGTAATCAAGAAAGGAGACAGTGAAAAGCATGTAGGAGGAAGGAATGAGTCTTTTAGGCAAAGGAAAAAGGAAGGGCAAAGGCCCTGAGAAAACAGGAAGGGGGCTTTGTGGTTAAAGCTAGTGACCTCCTTGGAGATCCTCAGAGAGGTGTGACTATGACGGCTCCAATTATACAGAGTCTTGTAGGCCATTGAAAAGACTTTGGTTCTTGAGCTTATGTGAGATGTGAAGCCACTGTGTGGCTCTGAGCAGAGAGACATATCAGACATAGGTTATAACAAGATCCCTGATTTTGTTCTGGTGATAGAAGACTAAAGGGCACACGGGTGGAAGCAGTTAGGAGAGAAAGACAAGAGGTGATGGTGCCTTGGTCCAGGGTGGTGCCAGGGAGATGGTGAAACTTAATAGTCTGGAAGGATCTTGCAGGTTGAGCTGACAGGATTTGCTGATATAACAAATAAAACAACGATTAAAACAGATGTACAGAATTGATACAAAGAAGGTTTTTCTCAGATTTATAGAAAAGACTGATCTCTTCAATTCTGTGACAAATGATATAATACATAGCAGCACAACCACCTAGAAATTCCGCCTTGGAACTTGGAACTTTTGGATCATCTATTATTTATCCCAAAGAACAGTACAGAGAGTGGTGAGATATATTCAGTATCAAAATCTGTACTTGCAATTAAGCAAGCTGATTTGGGGCTTGATCTTATTTCAGAGCACTGACATGAGTGTGATAATTGTTGAGCAGACATAAACATTTCAGAATGGAAAAGACACTTATCCGTGAGGAGACTATGAAGGCTACTGGGTAGTTACACAAAAGGGTAAACATTATTATCCACAACAAAGATTCTTGCCAGATTTATCCTGATTGACGGCCTGTACTTCGAACTGATGTGAAAACCCGCACAGATCTCTCACCCTTTGCCAACTGGGCTATACTCAAAAGCGCCTTGGGGATTATCAAACCTTGCATTTTCACTACCTGGAATCCAGAAAATAGGAGGTGCAAAGCAAATATTCATTGACCCAATGATGTCTCAATATCCTCTTTTATCCCCTCCTCTTAAATCGCTGATGCATTTATTTATTTACCAAAGTCTGAGATCAGCTAATCACTCATAAATATGAAACTTCAGAATGTGCTGAGCGCAAAGGCAGGACGTGGGTAGCGGGCTGCAATTAGACAGTGAATCCGAATGTGCAGGGAGTGGGAGAAAAACGGGCAAGATCTATAAGAGGGCTTTTAAACATACAAATATCCCTCCCTGAGATTGGAAGGCACCTGGAAAGGACTTAACAGAACGATGGAAGCAAGTGGAAGAGCCAGGACACCTGGACCACTGGGAAGATAAACACACAGGCACTGAAAGGTGGTTTTAAAAATTACGTTCGATCTGAGTTTTCTGGCACAATTCACTGATGACTGAAGGGAACCCGTGGCCTTACTATTCTCTGTTCATTCAGTCTGGCCACGAAGGTGCAGCAAGGCGGAGGCTGTTTCAGTCCTCCTCATGGAAACTCGCCCCAAAGTCACATTTTTTTTTTTTTTTTTTTTGCCCATCCAAGTTCTCTCCATTGCAATTTCAGCTCATAGCCTCCCATCTTGAGGTCTTCCGACCAATTACTTTGTGTACCCAGAAAAACTATCTGAGAGCGTCCTACGACAGGATACTGAGGTTATTAGCTCTTTGTTTCTAGGGATTTTTCGAAGCTATACGGCATCAACGTGAACAAAAATCTGGCTGTTCCCAGTTTGGAGCTGCCTCTCTGTTTCTCCAGGTTTTTTTGTTCTCTCGAGAACTTCCAGTGACTGTGACAGTACCACAGCTGCACTGTTTGCAGCGGTCAGTTCCGGAGACCGCGGGACTGGCGGCGGTCACATTTCCATTCTTCGGAGTGGAAGACGCCCAAAAGTTTACTTCCTTCTTCCAGAGTCCTCGGGTGTGGGTGACGTTAACAGGGCAGGGGGCCCAATGACTGCCACTCCAAAGAACAGCGGCCAGTCCCAGCTCAGCCCCATCCATTCGAAAGAGGGAGAAAGTTGGGTGGAGTGGGAAGGGGCGGGAGCGCGGGCTTGGCGGATGGGAGTTGGGTAGCCCCCAGAGCGCGAGCCGGGGTGGAGCCAGCAACCCCGCGCGGCGTCAGCGTTTAAGATGCAGATCGATTCCCCATTCTCCCCTCCCCCGCCCGAGCGCGGCTCCGCCGCTCCGCAGCCGCCCACGCCTCCTGCGCGCCGCGGCGCCCGAGCGGGCGGCTCTACTTAAGCCGCGCGCCTGCAGCGACCCGGCACTCGCCTGGAGCGCGCGGGCGAGGCGGGTGCTACGCACCGGAGCTCACGGGGGCGCACAGCGGCGCGCTCGCACCGCGCTGCTCTTGCCAGTGGCAGCGGTCGGGGCGCAGGCTGAGCTAGAGTCCCGGTTCGGGGACTCTGAGAAAGGCGGCTGCGGCTCCTGAGCGCTGCCCCATTCTCGGACACTGCCCCAGCCCGACCACCTCTTTGCCATGGCTCTGGCGGACAGCACACGAGGATTACCCAACGGGGGCGGCGGCGGGGGCGGCAGCGGCTCCTCGTCGTCCTCTGCGGAGCCGCCGCTCTTCCCCGATATCGTGGAGCTGAACGTGGGGGGCCAGGTGTATGTGACCCGGCGCTGTACTGTGGTGTCGGTGCCAGACTCCTTGCTCTGGCGAATGTTCACGCAGCAGCAGCCGCAGGAGCTGGCCCGGGACAGCAAAGGCCGCTTCTTTCTGGACCGGGACGGCTTCCTCTTCCGCTACATCCTGGATTACCTTCGGGACTTGCAGCTTGTGCTGCCCGACTACTTCCCCGAGCGCAGCCGGCTTCAGCGCGAGGCCGAGTACTTCGAGTTGCCTGAGCTCGTGCGCCGCCTCGGGGCGCCCCAGCAGCCTGGCCCCGGGCCGCCGCCGCCGCACTCACGGCGCGGGGTGCACAAGGAGGGCTCGCTGGGCGACGAGTTGCTGCCGCTGGGCTGCGTGGAGCCCGAGCAGCAGGAGGGCGCCTCGGCCGGGGCACCGTCGCCCACGCTGGAGCTGGCTAGCCGCAGCCCGTCCGGGGGTGCGGTGGGCCCGTTGCTCACGCCGTCCCAGTCGTTGGACGGCAGCCGGCGTTCGGGCTACATCACCATCGGCTACCGTGGCTCCTACACCATCGGGCGGGACGCACAGGCAGACGCCAAGTTCCGGCGGGTGGCGCGCATCACTGTGTGCGGCAAGACGTCGCTGGCCAAGGAGGTGTTCGGGGACACCCTGAACGAGAGCCGGGACCCCGACCGGCCCCCGGAGCGCTACACTTCACGCTATTACCTCAAGTTCAACTTCCTGGAGCAGGCCTTCGACAAGCTGTCCGAATCGGGCTTCCACATGGTGGCGTGCAGCTCCACAGGCACCTGCGCCTTTGCCAGCAGCACCGACCAGAGCGAGGACAAGATCTGGACCAGCTACACCGAGTACGTCTTCTGCAGGGAGTGAGCTCCCAGACCCCTCGCGACTTCAGCACCCACTTTCCCTTCTTCATGTGGGGGAGACGATTATAGATCCTCCAGACACACGTCTTCTGTCCCCTGGTTCCTTCCGCCCCCTCCAGTAGCTCGGCCAGACCTGTTAGGCCCCCCCCCCCCCACTTAAGAATCAGCAGCCACATATCCTCTGGGCTTCTTCGTCTTTGAACCTCACTAACCGAGAGCGCTCAGATGTAGCCCCCCACCCCTTGTTTCCTCTACTCTATGTCTCAAACTACCCTTCGCCCAGATTGTACTTAAATCTGGATCTAGTGCCACAGCGTGGCCACCAAGTCACCGAGTACCTGGGAATGATTGAATTGTTCAAAACCTGATTGGACGGTGTCCAGTATGTAGAAGATTCATTGGAATCTTCTCAAACCCTTTTGACTCACTCCCGGTTTAAGATATCAGAACTGTGGGGCTAATGTTTCAAAAGGTCATTACAGTCTTGGAAGACTGATACTGATTAAGACCCCGTGGAGGCAGTTTGATGACTGTAAATGACTAAGTTTTGAAAAGTTACAGGTAGAAGTAGAAGACTAGCGCTGGCACGGTAATGGACCAAATCTTTTCAACACATAATAGAAGATCTTAAGCCTGTAGCTTGAACTTGTAGAAAGTGATCCTCCTGCCTGTGGGGGGGCGCCCTTTCTCCTCTGCACGTTGCCAGAGCCCTTGTTCCATTGGCTGATTCGGCAATTCTGGGCAAGAGGGAGAAAGGGCGCTGTCTCTGAAGAGGCAAGGCTGCCCAGGTCTCCAAGTGTGGCGGAAATCATCTGGCAGTGACAAATGGAGCTGGGCAGGAGTGCACGTCGTGGGCAGTAGGACTGTACAATCATTAGATCTAAGATTTGGGGGGTGGGGAAGGGAGGGAGGTAGGGAAGGAGGGGTGGGAAGGGAGGAGCAGACATAACTCATTTATTGTTTGGAAGTTGGAAGTTTGTACTGTCCGGTTGGGAACATGCACAGTTTAAAAATATCAAACAGTAAATGCAAACTTGCAAAGCAATTCATCAAGATTAGTAACAGACCTACTCTTAACTGGCAGTTTATTGAACTATTTTGAGTCCTAAACTTAAAAGTTGCTAATACGTATAGAACTTAACCAAAGAGTTACCCAGTAGGGTTTTAGTTTTTGAACTTTTATTTTCTTGTTGGATTATAAATCTTGTCTTTAAAATCTATTTACTTGAGCAAAATACGTTTGATTTTGGTTACTTTGACTTAAGCTCGCTTATTAAAAATCCTCTTCTTTTCCAAGCCCAGCAAATATTGACTGCTGGGCATAGCTGAAAAGTATAAAAATGCCACTACTTTCATGCAGTCTGGTTGAAGTTAAAGTGAATCTTTTCAAGTGACAGAGCTGTAGAGAAGTATATAAGCACTGAGGGCTGCCCATCTGTAGATAGCTGTGAAATGGGATATTTTTAAATGAAGGCAAATAAGTACTTAAAAATGAGTTGAGCAATAAAATGGTGTTTTAGGTAAATGCAACAGAAACAGGAGACCTGGTTGCCTTATGCCTTTACTCTCACATGAAATCAATTCCCAATGTGTATCCTGTGTACACCCTAAGTGAAGGAAACAGATCCTCATCATGCTTCATGCTGTGAGGTGTCCTTTGCATATTTTGTGATGATGGAGAAGCCTGTGTTTTTGTTTGTTTCAGCATCTTTCTCTGAAATATGTTTTTTAATAATTTTCTAAGAGTAGTTTTCAGTGTTTAAATTAGTGTTTAAATTAAAAAAGTGTTGTACTGTCTTGCTATGTCCATGACATATTATGTGTTCAATTTTCTTATTAGACTCATATGTGATCCAATCTGTATATACCATATATAAACATTTTACACGAATCATTTAGTTTTTTAATTCATTTACTAATGCTATAAAATTTCCTACATTTACCCCCAGTAACTTGCATCAGATGGTGTATATACTATAGCAACATGTTTTGATGAGTTTCTTATATCCTTGTCTATGGGGAAATTGGGTCAGGAAAATAATGCATAATTGTGAAACTGAGTTTGCTTTGCTAGGATATTAGTTATATTAGATCTAAGATCACATGTCATTTAACTGTCTACCTAAAATCAAGGTACCTGCATTTTTAATCCACAAATTTTTTCATTTTAATTAGAAACAAGAAAGACTTAATTTCTTTTAATAGTTTAAAAAGGGTTAGCTGTATATACAAAGACTGTCATTTTAAGAGGAATAGAAGAAAAATCCAGGTGCTTCTGTTTGCATATATGTTGAGTTTGTTCTCAGACTAGGTTATATATCAGAACTTGTCTTTGTTTCAAGCCTGAAAAGATTTAGGACTGTCAGTCACTGCCAGAAGTGACTGTCACAGAAATTTCTCCACCCCTATGGTATTCTGTTAGATTGCTCAACAAAAAGCACATGATTGAGAACATCTTTAGGACAGATCATAAACACTGACAGATGGAAAGACTTGTCGATTCTGGTTTCCCTCATCAAATCTGCACAACTCCAAGAGTCATGAGAAACTGCTGAAGTTTTGTCTCTGCCATTAAAGTCTTATGAATTTTATGTTCTAAAACTTTGAGCTGAACTATTCCAATGTCTTACACATAGGTATTTTTACTTGTTACCCCCTCTGCTTTGCTGCCCTGCATCCCCTGCATTATTTTAAAGACTGGGAATTTAATGTTAGGGACAGTAAACCAACCTCTTTTTCTAGCAATGACTGTGTCCTCTGAGGTTGACTTCATTCTGTTGGGTAGATGGTATAACTGAGGTAAGATGAGTGGGCATGAGCACCTTTGGATCCCTTTCTCTCCACATGCTTTAGGCTATAGAAAGAGCTTTTAGGTCTACGAAGTGGTCTGGAATGTTGGTTAACACTTATGAGCTTGAACAGGGTATTGAGGGCCCATCTGAATAAACCCTCCCAAGACATGATTCCAGTAACCTGGGAAATGTCATAAACTGTCCAGAGAGTGAAGACTGCATTAATCTGACTCAGAGAGGCATGCACTTTCATATGTTGCTCTGTTACTGCTTGGTGTTCATAAATATAACTGAATAACATTTTTTGCACCAAGTGTTTGACATATCTGTTTTTTATATACATTTTAAAAAGAGGAATTGATGACAATGGGGGTTAAAAAACAGGTACCATGTTCCATGTTTTTGCACCAAGTGTTTGACATATCTGTTTTTTATATATACATGTAGACTATGAGCCATATTCATTCTAACATCATTTTTCAAAGGATATGTTGTGAAAATATTCCTTGAAGGTGTGAGACTTAAATTTTTTCTGCTTACAATACTATTTTTATTCCTGTGTTTCTTATTTGGTTTTTTGGACTGATAGCAAAATGTTAATTTATAATACTAGCCAAAATTGTCTTCTCTTTCAAACCAGATCCCTATATACATATAGGGCCTGCTGCTTCTCTGAGGAAATGCATGGTGTGCGAATACTCAGACCCATGGGCAACTGCAGTGCCCATGACATACTCCAATTTTTATTGGAATTTTCCATGGAATGTTGTTATTACATTAAAGCCATGTAAGGTGAAGCTTTCATAATTTTTTACTCTCAAATTATGGTAAATTCCCATTTAATATTCCAATTGTTTTTATACTCCTATATGAAAAAGGGTGAATTACAAAGCAGACGTTTAGAAAGGTATTGACTGGAGGGGTTGAATTCCTTAAGAATTTCTTTTATAGTCTAATCACAAATACTTGGCACAATTGACTTAAGTTTTGAAAATACTAAATAATCTTTTTATTGTAAATATAGCAGAGACAATACTTTAGAATTTTCCCCATGTTTTTCCTTACTATAAATGATTTAAAACCGCAATCTTTTTTAGATGTTGCAAGTCTTTCTCTTGAGAAATGAATAAAATATAGTATTCTTATTTCCAATATCTGTAGTACCTGAAATAAGTTTTCTTATAGCCAGCAACAAGTTATGTTGAAGTTAACTTTTCTTTGTCAAGTTTTTGACAATAAAAATATAAACATATTAATACTTGAGGATTTAGATTCTCTGCTGGGGCCCTTAAAACTTAGATGGACAAAATTCAACCAAACTCTACATTGGTATATAATCTCATGTGGTATAAAGATGGACTATTTGCAGAATTCTTGTCACTTACATGCTTTGTGATTTTTTTCCAAGATAGTATTTTTTTTTATTCTAAATGTGTTTTGAGGTATATGGACATTAATTGTA
Organism: Tamias sibiricus; assembly: GCA_025594165.1. Taxonomy (NCBI): domain Eukaryota; kingdom Metazoa; phylum Chordata; class Mammalia; order Rodentia; family Sciuridae; genus Tamias; species Tamias sibiricus. The sequence goes on from CM046663.1 coordinate 25,604,334, forward strand.
ATGTAAACTATTACACAACTGTCTTTGTGACTTTATAGGCAGGTAAATTTTGCTATTATTATTGAATACAACTGAGGAAAATCCATTTATTGCCACCATTAGTAATCATTTAATGACAAAGGTTAAAACATTCATTTTGGGGGTGAATTTAAAAAATGTAAATTATATGTTGTTGACATTTTTCTGGGCATCTGAAAAAACTCATTTGTCAAACAATGGAAGACCCTCACAGAGCTATCCAGCATTCCAAAATTGTTAAAAATGTTATATGCTAAGTGGTTTATATCATTTGAACTATTTTCTCTGAATATAAGGGGAGAAGAAAAAGTATAAGATTATCAGACTTTTCTAATGAAACATAAAGCCAAGAAAAAAAATTTCTATATTAAAACAACAATAAAAAATACACTGATGAAGTCTTTTCAGAGATGCCCAAACTTGGAGAATTTCTTCCACCATCTAAATGTGGTAGAGATTTTTGTTTTCCCTGTTCACAACCAGTTGTATAACAGAAATACTCAATACTGTTTTCGTCCCTGTGTGTGAAGTAATGAATCATTGATTATTAAACTCGTCATGTATTCTACTAAACACTAAAGAATAAAACATTCACTCCTTTATTCCTCTTGGCTCCTTGGTATGGATTGGCTCAAACAGTAGTCTAATTTCATTTACGGGGTTCTCTCAACACTGGGAATGCTTTCCCAATTTTTGTGGGACTCATAAAGAGCATTATGCCCTTAGATCTCCTCACCAAATAATTGGCCACCTGGGCCAGGCATGAACAGAGTCTTTCCCTGCAGTTTATTGTCAAGAAGGCACAGGCAATTGGCTTAGTGTGGAAGAAAAGTCCTTCGTAAAACTCCATCTCTGACCTCGGTCTTTGCAGTATGAGCCATCCTATATATGGGGAAGGTAAGTAGAAATGACCTCTTAAAGTGTGTAGGGACAAGAAAATAGAAGCTGTGAGATACACCTTCATTAAAAGTGCAATTCACAAAGATAAAGTTGTAATGAATGTAGAGAAAGAGGATCTGTGTTTTTGATACAGGGACTCTTTTCTGCATCATCTTCACTCTTTGAAGTTCCTCCTCTCTAAAGACAGTGAAGAGATATTCAGATTAGGAAATCACAGAAACTGGAGTCTGCTGGGTCATGGGCACAGGAAGCAACAAGTTGGGTGGTGAATCGAGCCAGGCTTTGCCTTTCCTCTTTTCTTTGTACTTCCTCCACAGAGCTTTTGTTTTGTGTACAGAAACACATGTAATTTTTGTGTGTGTGTGGTGCTGGGAATTGAATTCGGGGCCTTGTGTATGCTAGGCAAGTGCTCTATCACTGAGCTACATCCCCAACTCCATGATTTGTTTTTTTGAAAATTTAATATGGATGGTGAAAAAATTAAGCAATACAAGAATGTAACTAATAAATAGCAATCTCCCTCTTCTAACCCCTAGCCTTCCCTGGAGACTACCACTACTGTGTCTTCATAGAGACCATCTATACATATATAATACATACACCCGCCCTTTTCTATTCAGTAGGAATTATGCCTGTTCCATACTCTGCCCTCTTGTTTTAACCACATATCCAAGAGCTCTTGCAATGTATGAACATGTATTTTATTCAATAACTACATGCTATCCTGCATGCTATGCCATTGTCTTGATGTGCTGTCATTTACTTTACCAGGTAGGTATTTAAATCTACAGGTTTTTTTCCTCTATTCCCAAGAAAGCTGTATTAAATGTATTTTCATGTGTATATAAATATATCTCCATCTAGTTTTTCTGTATGAAAAGATGCAAAGAAAGGGAAGAACTGAAGGTAACTTTTCCTTCTTCAGGGACTACAGAAATACTATCCCTGACTTAAATTTTCAACTTCATGATGATGCAAAAGCAATATGCGTTCAGTAGAAACCATACTTTTTTGAATTTTGATCTTTTCCTGGGTTAGGGATATGTGGTCCAATCCTCTCTTGTGATGCTGGGCAGTGGTGGCCAGTCACAGCTCTTAGCTACACATTTGCGAGGCTAACAGTCCTGATGATCCTTTACAGTGGACTGTGTGGCTAAGCCATGATGTTAGGTTAGGTTAAAGGTATTCAATGCATTTCCAACTTATATTTTCAACAAATAATGGGTTCATTAGGACATAATCCCATAATAAGTGGGGAGCATTCATAATAGTATTTGGTAGAAGCTCTCCAGAAATGAAGCTGGTGGTGGTATGATCTAAATCTATAGTCATTAGGCATACAAGTGTAAATTTTTATGTAGCTTTTATATTGAGGACAAGATCCCTTCCTATTATTTTTAATTCCCTTCCACTTTTATTTTGGATTTTTTTGTGTGAATTATGATCTACACTTGTTTTTGGGGAAGATATGTAAAGGAACCATACATTATCCCATACTTAAGGAGGCATGTTAGGGGAGTCATAAAAAGATGGGGAACCATAAGATAAATATGGGCCATCTGAATGTCAGTTTTGCCATTTGTGATGTATATGTACGACCTGGGGAATTGGTTATTATTATTTTTGGGGGGATATTGGGAATTGGACTTAGGGGCACTTGATTACTGAGCTCCATCCCTAGTCCTATTTTGTATTTTATTTAGAGACAGGGTCTCACTGAGTTGCTTAGTGCCTCACTTTTGCTGAGGCTGGCTTTGAACATGATCCTCCTGTCTTAGCCTCCTGTGCTGCTGGGATTACAGACGTCCGCCAGCATGCCTGGTTGGAATTGATTATTTAATAGGTAAGTGATTTATAAAAATCTGTTTAAGTTTATGGAAAGTGGTAAATTTACATAAATTAAAAAGATAAAAAAGATAAAATCTTAAACATTAAAAATATTCTGAACTTGTGGAAGTCAGGGATGAGTTCACCCTCTCCTGTCATTAAGAACTTGGTGGTGGAGGTATTCACTGGGTCACTGGGCTTGTTTTTATTTTTTATTTTTTAATAAATAGTTTAGGGGAAATGTTAGCCTCTTAAAATTTCTATTTACTCTGTTCAGTTTAAAAGTGCTTGCCTCTTTGGGTCCCCAAACACCTTTCTTTCTATTTATAGATGTCCTTTGAGTGGGTGATGGGGCTAAGTAAGAAGGAGGTCATTAGGATGGCTCTAGGTCAATAACCCAAACTGGTGCTGCAAGTTTGCCCCCTGTGTAGCCACTGAGCATTCATTCATTAACTCAGAGTCACTTGAGTACCTACCGTGGGTCAAACTGTGCCAATATGAGGGGGACACAGAAATGAGGAAAGCTTTGGGGATTATTAAGGGAGTTGAATAATGATAAAAGAATTGGGAAATGCAGTGCTAAGGTAGCTAGAGCAACGTAGGAATCAGAAAGGGAGATATGGAAGAAAAAAAGTCTTAGGTTTGCTGGAGGATATGTCAGAGCATAATGTTAAAGGTGAAGAAGAGAAAGATGGTAGGTAAAGAGGAAGGGGAGGAGCCTTGTAAGCTCCTTGGCCTAGTGGGGAAAGATGAAGAACTCTTGCTCTAGGAAACAACTCTGTGTTGATGAAACTTAATTCAAAGGAAAAAAAAAAAAGCCCACCTTCTATTTCTAACAGAAACAAAACCATAAGAAAACTCAAAACAAAAATAAGACCAACAAAGCAAAACAAAACAAAAAAAAAAACACCCCCCCCCAAAAAAAAAAAAAAAAAAAAAAAAACTAACCAACCATGCAAAAATTGTTGGAGAGGCAAGAGCCAAGTCAGGGTAAGTTTCATATACTCTATTAAAATATTTAGATTTTGGTTCTTAGGGTTTACAGAATAATTTTAGGCAATGTGTGAAGTCATCAGAGATTTCCAGTTTGCAAAGACCCCCGTGAGGGCTCTGTGGAGGTGGAGGCTGAGTTTTAAAGGCATTGCTAGGAGTTAGTGGCTAGTTAGGAAGCTGTTTATGGAGTCTAAGTAAGAGGGCCACATGAAACCACACATAGATGACCTGCCTTTAGTGTGTGTGTGTGGGGGGGGGAGATTGGGGCTGTTCCTTTTCCCTTACAACCTCTCAGGCTCTGCGGTTTTATATAAGTGAGATTTGTTCACAATAATGTTGGAAATACCTTGTTAGAACCAATAGGTCTTATCATCAAAGAGAACTAGAGTCTTTAGAGAGATGTAATCAAGTATTTATTTATTCAGTAGGCACTTTATTGAGCACCTATTATTATGCACAAAGAATCCTGAAATACCAACTCATTCTTTCAGCTTCAACAACCATTAATTGAGCCTCTAATCTTTTTGAGACCTAGCCCTCTCCTTTCAGGTATGCTCCTTTACTTTCACTAACAGACAGCAAAATGGTCAATTGACCAATTAATGGACCTTTACTTCTACAATTGTCAGAAATTACAGAAAATTTAGCATCCTTGGGCTTTACACACTTTGGAGTTTTATGAACTATGCCCACTAATCCCCCACATTTTTTTTTTTTTTTTTATTTTGTACTGGGGATTGAATCCAGGGGTGCCTAACCACTGAGCCACATACCCAGCCCATTTTATTTTGAGACAGGATCTTGCTAAGTTGCTTAGGGCCTCACTAAATTGCTGAGGCTGGCTTTGAACTTGTGATCCTCCTGCCTTGGCCTCCCAAGTTGCTAGGATCACAGGTGTGCACCACTATGCCTGGCAGTCCCCCATAATTCTTGAAATACATTTAATTCGTACTGAGAATGACTTTTCCCTCTTGTTTTTCAAAAATGGAAAAGACAAGCACAGTAATGATGGAGTCCAAAATCAGTTCATTGGAGTTCTCTTTTGTTATAGTAACTAACAACATTTTCTGGGTTATTTACCATTTATTCTTCATTTATTTAATTCTCTTGCTCTATTTTATTTTCTGGTTGCATGAGGGGTGAATAAAATCCAAGATTAAGCAAGCTCTAATTTCTTTTTATTATTATTTTTTGTTTAAAAAATTTTTAATTTATTCTTCTTAGTTATACATGACAATAGACCATAGAATGTATTTTGATATATTATACATACGTGGACTATAACTTCCCATTCTTGTGGTTGTATGGAGTTACACTGGTCATGTATTCACACATGAGCAAAGGAAAGTTATGTCCAATTCATTCTAATTTTTTTATATAGAAAGAAAAGGGAAATGGTAATATTTTCTTGGTCTTTCTTCTTTGGAAAGCATTGAATAAAAACCACACAGTTTTGAGTGAGAAACAAAACTACAAGTTTAGGCTCCTTGGTTATTTGAGTTGCTTCCTTCTACTTCATGGTAGACTATAATTTTTGCTCAGCTCTGACATCTGTTTGTGCATTCATAGAATGGGAAAAAATGCTTATTTCTTTATTTTGCCCCAGGGCAAACACACAATGCATAGTACATAATAGATCATCAATAAAATTTGTTGAATAAGCAAATGAATGTTTATGTTAATTCACTCCTTTTTACTACGTATCAGGGAGAAAAGAACTACCTTAAAATTTGCCAATCTTTAACTTAAAGAAAAACACTACCAAAAATCAATAATCCTTCTTTATACTTACATATGTATATCTCTATTTGAGATGTTTCATAAGTAAATATATACATGTTTCATAAATAAATATATAAAATGATTATGCTTCCATCTGACTGGAAAGTCACAGAGATTAGGATAAGACCTAACTGATTTGAGCATTTCTTTTTTTTTTTTTTTTTTCCCTGAATAGTTATATGTTGGAAGCTGCTCCAAAGCCCTTGTGAATTTCTGGCTAAAGGAGAAAATGCTTGACAATGTTTCCATTTTATGATAGAAGTCAAGTTCACTGACAGCCATATTAGAGGCTTTCCTCTGGGGCTGTTATTTGGTGGAGTTTTGAAAATCTTAACTGGAAAGTTTCAAGAAGTGGCTCTAAGAGTTGTAGGAAAGAAATTTGATCTCCCTGAAATGCTGGAGTATACTGTTCCAAATGTTCTGCTGGTGAAAGTTGTGGGTTTTTAAAATGACAGTTGCAAGGACTTTTAGAAAATAAATGATCCGTGCCATGATGCTCTGACCTTGAAATACTGAATGTTTTTTCTTCCCTCTGCTCAGAACCATGTGTGTTCAAAGTGTAAGTTCTTTCCATGAGCTAACATCAGAATCAGAGATGCTGCCGATGTTTTGGCTTTTGTTTGGGGAGTGTGATTTTTTTTTTTAAATCATGAGCAAAACTAAAAACAAAACCAACAGTGGAATTTCATTATATGTTTTTCTCTTCTGAAATGTGTATTCTTCTTCCTGTGTCTTAGAAAAATCTCAAAAGACTTTCATCTTATCATCATCATCATCATCATCATCATCGCATGGTTTAATTCTAAGGTGGAGTCAATTTGGGGATAAGTAAGGCAAACCAATACTTTTGGTTTCTGAATCTAACAGTCAAAAAGACCTTTTGTTGGGTTTGAATCCTTTGAGATTTGTCTTGAATCCCACTTTTGTTATGGACATAGGTACAGTTGATTAGTCTACCAATGACTTGTCAGTTAGAAGGATGATATTCGTGACTATAGACTGAATGTTTGTGTTCCTCCCCCTCAAATTCATATATTGAAGCCCTAACCCCCAGTGTAGCTGTAATTGGATGGCCTATAAAGAATTAAGGTTAAGCTAGGTATGGTGGTGCACACTTGTAATCCCAGCGACTCGGGAGGCTGAGCAGGAGGATAGCAAGTTCAAAGCCAGCATTGTCAACTTAGTGAGGCCTTAAGCAACTTAGTGAGATGCTGTCTCAAACTAAAAATATAAAGGGCTGGGGATGTGGCTCAGTGATTAAGTGCCCCTGGCTTCAATCCCTGGTACCAAAAAAAAAAAAAAAAAAAAAAAAAGAAAAGAAAAGAAACAAAAAAGAATTAAGGTTCAATTGGGGTCATACTGGTGGGACCTTGGTCCAATAGGATTAGTGTCCTTATAAGAAGAGTGAGAGAGACCAGAGTTCTTTGTTTCCAGCTTATAAGGAAGAGTTCATGTGAGCACGAAGAGATATGGTTGCCACCTATAAACCAACAGGAGAGCTCCAAGTGAAACTTACCATGCTGATACCTGGATCTTGTCTTCCCAGCCTGCAGACTATGAGAAATAATTTCTGTTGTGTAAGCCTCACAGCCTATTTTGTTATTGTAGCCCAAGCAGAGAAATATTATTAGCTTTCACTGAACTACAGGAAATTAACAGGAAATGATCATTAGCCAAGAAAGAGCAGACAGGGAGTTACCTCCTTTTAAAGAAGGCTGAAGGTAAAGTTGCCACACATTTTAATAAGGAACTATGGGGAACCCCACTCCTTTAAATGAGACATGTTATTACCATATAGGAAAGTTTTAAAACCAAGGCTCAGAGGTCTCTGGTGTTATTGTAAGGATTTCTGTGAAGGAAATTGGTCTTGGAGATGTGTTTACTTATTGTCACCACCATTTGCTTCAGTCCTTTTCTCTCAGAAAATAAGTAAGTTTGAGGTTCTAGTATAGGGAGAAAAAAAAATGTAAAAATGTTTCAGCCTATTCCAAAGCTTGGAGTTTTGTGATGATTTGATACATATCTGCTTATTCATTTTGAAATTCAAATAATTTTTTTAGTAACTTAATACCATAGGTATGCCTATCAAGATTCCATAGCCCTTATAGCCATGGACTATGGGGTGGTAGACAGCCCCTTGATAGGGGGTTCTTCTCCCTGCCAAGGAGGGTGTAAGCCACCTGAGAAATTAAAGTCTAGAATAACCTTTGAAGAACAAAAGACAAAGTCAGAGTTAAGTTTAAAGAATTGGAGCACCTGATAGGTCCAGTCCACACAGGAGCTGGAGCTAGACAATTAGAAAATGACTCCCGTGGTTTATTTATAAAGGCAGGGGTAAGGTTTGAAGGGTAGCGTCTTGCTTTGTGAGTCTTGCAGTTGGAAGGCTGATTGTCATCTTGGCAGGTCACACTCACCTCAGAGGGGCTGTATGGCTGGGAGTTTGTAGCAGGTCACCCCATCTCTGGTGCTGTGTGGGACCAGGCAGGGTGGAAAAGGACTCACGAAGTGTCTGGGCAGTCTTACGCAGAGGAAATATCCACTGGAAGTTCCCAGACCCCAGATTATCCTATTCACTAGGCTGCTGTGTGCAATATAGTCCACACACGGCCCACAGATGGCTCTCAACAATGGACAGCTAAAATAAGCTTTATTAATCAAGTTAGGACTATGGAAAGCTAAAATAAACTTTATCAATAAAACTTTATGAAACTTCTGTCTTCCTCTGTAATGTTTTGCACTTCTTAAACCAAAATGGTTTTGTCTAAAAGTAGAAGCCTTTTTTAAAAAATTAAGTGATCATTCTTTTGTCTCAATATCATTTAATTAATGAACATAGTGTCTTTTTGAATCAAATTGAAGTATATTTTGTTAAAATAACTTTTTAATTTTACACATACAAAAACATATCAGTTTGGTCAACAACCTTATATTCTATGTACTGTTTAAGACCACCAGAAGCTCTGCACATGTTAAGTTCCACTGAGCTACTGAAAGGGAAACGAGGAAGAATAGGGCTAATCGTTGAGTAGTGGGTGTTATGGTTTGGATGTGAGGTGTCCCCCAAAAGCTCACGTGTGAAACAATGCAAGAAGGTTCAGAGGAGAAATGACTGGGTTGTGAGAGTCTTAATCTAATCAGTGAATTAATCCCTGATAGTGATTAACTGAGTGGTAACTGAAGTGGTAGGGTATGGCAGGAGGAGTTGGGTCATTGCGGGGCATGGCTTTGGGATTTATATTTGTATCTGGCAAGTGGAGTTTCTCTCTCTCTCTCTGCATCCTGATCATCCTGTGAGCTGCTTCCCTGAGCCACACTCTTCTGCCATGATGTTCAGCCTCATCCCAAGCCCTGAGGCATGGAGCCTGCCTTCTATGGACTGAGACCTCTGAAACCATGAGCCCTTAAATAAACATTTCCTTCTCTACAATTGTGCTGGTCAGGTCTTTTAGTCACAGCAGCGATAAAAGCTTACTAAAACAGTGGGTATGTATGAAACATTAGTATGAAAAAACAAGAATGTAGCACTGGGGTTGTAGCTCAGTGGCAGAGAGCTTGCCTATCATGTGCAAGGCCCTGCATTCCATCCCCAGCACTGCAAAACAAAAAAAAAAGAAGAATGCTTATTTTTAATATAAGAAAGTTGAATTAATAAGTCTATATAAACAGTATTTTTCAAAATAATCATTTTGGGAGAATTTATATTTATTTCAATAGGAGCTACAGGAAATCAACTTAAAATAATGTTAGCAGAAAAAATATCTGTCAAAAACGTTGATGTTGAAAAATGCAAGACTTCTGGAGGTGGGTGGTGGTGATGGCTGCACAACAGTATGAATTAACATTTTGCCATAGAACTGTATATTTCAAACAGTTAAAATGGTAAATTTTGTATGTATTTTGCCATAAGAAAAAATAATGTAGATTTAATGAAGATAGCACAAAGAATTAGAAAATTATAAAAAGAAAGATAATTCTGATGTAAACCTAGCAAAAAAAAAAGTGTTGACATTGAAGTCACCTCCAATGATAATGAGGAACTGTAGAGAGTCTCTCCTCTAGTTGTGCTATTCCAGTAACATAATGCTGAAACACAGCAATTCATCATTTGGGAGAGTTATAAATCACACAATAAAATTTGTCTACTAACTTTTGATAACCTTCTAATTTCTGAAAAAATGAGAATATGTGTATGTGTCAGTCTGTGCTTAAATTTGCATTTTGTGAATTTTCTATTTTTGGTCCTTCGTCCCTCTCCATTAGCTCAAATAATTAAGAAGTGGTGCTCAAAATGAATTGAAATGAAATTCCACCCAATTTGGAATTTCAAAATGCTTTGCAATAACACTTTAACTTCCATTTCACAAGTCAGAGGAAGGAATGAACAATTGTTCAGTGAGGCAAAAATTAGTGTTTAAAGTCAGAAACCAAGTTAGCATTTCTAATGTTAAGAAAAATTCAAGTATGTTTTCTCTATAAACATGCTCATTGTTATGTAAGTAAATTTAGTGTTTTCGGGGTTTATAGCCTAAGGTTAGTCTTTATGAAACAAAGTCATGTAATGAAGAAATCACAGTTGTAATTATTTTCTTAATATATTTGAATTTTTAATTGACATAATAATTATACATATTCACAGATATGTGACATTTCAATATATGAATTCAATGTGTAAGGATCAGATCAGGGTAAATGACGTATCAATTCAAACATTTATCATTTCTCCATGTTGGGAGTATTTAAAATTCCCTCTACTAGCTGCTTTGAAATGTACAATTAATTTTTATCAACCATGTTACCCTATTGTGCTATAGGACATTAGAAATTCTTCATCCTAACCAACTCCACCTCTGTATCCACTAACAACTCCCTTTCCATCTCCCTTCCTCCCCGCCACAGTTGTAATTTTAAGGAGACATCAGAATATACAGGTTCAGTCTGGATTGAAAGCATATCCTGAGATAGGTTTTATAGAATTCTCCTAAGGTTCACCTGAAAAGGGATGGTTAGGGATGGCCTTGCAGTTATGAGAATCTGTCTCAGCTGCCTTGGGGTTGGCATCCTCTGGGAAGGTGACTTCAAAGCTGAAGGTTGACACCTCAGGGGAAAGAAGATACTTCAGAGTGATGGATTATAAATTGGAGAAAGATCAAAACTGGGAGGAAAAAAATATATATGTATATACATATGCATATGTATATACACATACACCAGATAGCAAAGGAACCGATATGATTAGAGTAGTTTGGGAGAATTTAATATATGGAGTTCTCAATGGGGCACAGAGGAAATTCTTTCCCTTCTCAGGGAATATTTGACTATGTCTGGAGACATGTTTTGTTGTTACAACTTGAGGAAGGGTGCTCCTGTCATCTAGGGAGCAGAGACCAAGGATGCAGATAAAAATCCTATTAATATATGAAATGACACCTTCTTACCCCCATATACAGAACTTGTTGGCTCTAAGTGGTGATAGTTGTGGATTCTGAAGCCCTGTAATAGGAAAATGTGTAGGTGTACAAGGAAATAGCCATGGCATGGAATTTGGCCCAAATATGGACCAAGGTGTTTGTCATGGTTTGGATGTGAGGTGTCCCCCAAAGCTCACGTGTGGGATAATGCAAGAAGGTTCAGAGGAGAAATTATTGGATTATGAGAGTCTTAACCCAATTGGTGAATTAATCCCCGCTGGGATTAACTGAGTGGTAACTACAGGCAGGTGGGGTGTGGCTGAAGGATGTGGTTAATTGGGGGCGTGGTTATGGGGCATATATTTTGCATCTTGAGCTGGAGTTTCTTTCTCTGCTTCCTGACCACCATGATGTGAGCTGCTTTCCTCTGTCACACACTCCGCCGTGATGTTCCGTCTCACCTCAAGCCCCGAGGAATGGAGCTGGCCTTCTCTGGACTAAGACCTCTGGAACTGTGAGCCCTCAAATACACTTTCCCTCCCTACAGTTGCGCTGGTCAGATCCTTTAGTCACAGCAGTGAAAAAGCTGACTAAAACAGTGTAGAACTATATTGAGTTGCAAGAAGAAAAGGTAATGTGACTTGTCAGATTTGAGATGTGCTGAAGTGAAGGAGAGGAGTAGTGGGTGAGTAGGCAGACTCTTGGAAAGCTATTTTTGTTATACTATTTGGTGCTATGGTTTGGAAGTGTTCCCCAAAGGCCCTGTGTTAAAAGGCTCTATTGAGAGGTGGTGGCACCTTCATGAGGTAGGGCCTATTAGAAGGAAGCTAGGTCACTGGGCTGTGCCCATGAAGGGTACATCAGGACCCTGACCCTTTCTTCTTTCTTTGCTTCCCAGCTACCATGAGGTAAACAGGTATCTTTGACCATGCACTTCCATCATTTCGTGCTGTTTTTCATAAACCCCAAAGCCACAGGGCCAAGTGACCATAACTGAAGAGTTTGAAACCATAAGCCCAAAGAAGTCTTTTCTCTTTTTTAGTTGTATTTTGTCACTGATGGAAAGTTGACTAACACAGTTGGTGTACCTTTGGGGCTAGCCAGTGAAGCCAGGACAAGGAAAAGAGTTGAACAAATTTTTGTTAGATAATGTGCCAAGTCTAGCTTCAGGCAGCAAAATGAAGGTGAAAAGGCCTTACATGGATGACAAAGGGTGGGTCTGGGTAGGTGAGTGTGAAGGAAAGGTGGGAAGTTGTGGGATATACAAAGTGTATCTGAGAAAATGGTAAGAAGTATTGATGCCTGATTCTCAGATCACTTGAATCCAAGTGTTTGGGGGTGGGTTTGGATTTCAAGTACGTGTATAGATGTTACCCACATGTTCTTCACGTGCCGCTAGGATCGAGAACTGCTGTCTTAGTTCAATAAAGTCTAAGATGAAAAAACAGAATGACATAAACTCAGCCATCTGAGCTTAGAAGCCACTTGTCCTCTGCCCTGGTGTTTTGCTGTCTTTTACAGAGTTGTGTGTGAGCTGTGTGGCTGGGGTGTGTGCATGACAGGAAGTTGAGGCTGGGCGTTCAGGGACCTTCCTGCCTTCAATCCTGAAGGTAAGGAGGGCAGAACAGGGCCAGCAGGTGGCCTTATTAGTGATAATTGATTGAGCTTTGGATTTAAACTTACAAAGAGTTCCCAAATTAATGAGGTTTTACTTTAAAATGGAATCACTAAATATAACTAACAATGAAAAGTATTTCCTATTTTGTGTGTATACATGTGTAAGTATACATAGTATATATATGTATATGAGAAGAAATGAAAAGCCATCAAACTATGACTATTCTGGAGAAAGTACATATTCTTCTCTACAAGTGGCTGGCACAGGCAGTCTGTCTTCCCACCTCAGTACCCAGTGAACAGGGCACAATGGGGCCTCTGCCAGCCTCCTCTTCAGGGGAGTGTCCCTCATCTGCCTTTTCCACATCTGAGAAAACTTTCCTCTCTACCACAAAGGCAACGTGATTGAAAGCATCCTTTGTCTGCAGATTCCTGGGACACTTTCAAAGGGAGTGAGTAAATGACTGGTGGTGAGAATCTGTTCTGATTTCATTTGTCCCTGACAGGGCCTGGTGGCAATTTAATATTCTTTATTATTATTTTACATGCAACTTCATTCCTAGCTTATGATTCCTGCCAGAACTGTGTATTATTATCCATTAGTCATTTTTCTTGGGTTGGCCTATAATGCTTCAAAGGAGTGCTGGTGTATTCGGTATGATTTTGCTTACAATTTGATTTGTGTTCTCTAGAATCCCAATTGAGTTTCATCAGCACATTTCAACCTACAACAGCTGGGCCCCTGGATGGGATCATTTACATACCTTAGCAGCTGGAGGCTAAGCACCAGGAAGCCAGAATCTGGCCAGCTATTTTCCCAGCGCCTCACTTGACTGCTTTTGAAATAAATTCCGTCTCCCTATTTGTAACTATCTGTGTCAATGACAATATTCTGCGGACATTTTTTTTTTTTTTTCCAAAGTTGGTCTCCAGATAATTTGTGAGCTGAAAGGCTTTGATAAAAAGCTTTATGGGATAATCAGAAAATATTGGCCCTACTTTAGCATCAGGTAAAAATATTACCCAGTTCCACCACAAACATCCTTATTAATAGATAAGTGGTTGGGTGATCAATTTCTTCATTGGTCAATGATTAAGGCGGCATTGTGACTAAGGGAGACTCTATCTAAACATCTGATATTACACAGCCAGGAAGTAAGAAAGGACTTGTGTGAGGCTTGTGGAAAACTCAGTTTTCTTTTAACCATTTTCTTTGCTTTCATTAAGATTCTTGAACTTTCCTTTTGGTCTGTGTGGTAGGCTCAAAAATACCCCCTCGCCAAAGGTATGGACATGCTAATTCCTGGAACTCTTTATTGTGAAGAAAGTAACTTTGCAGATGTTGATCAAGTTAAGGGTTTTGAGATGATATTATTTTGGCTTATCTGGTCCTAAATGTTATCACAAATGTCTTTTGAGAGGGTGGCTTGAACACAGAAGGTGGTCACGTGATCACGAGGCAGCGTTTGGAGCAATGGGACTATCAATCAAAGATTGCAGCAGCAGCCACCTGAGGCTGTAAGAAGCAAGGAATGGATTTGGGAGTAGGTCCTGCTAATATCTTAATCTTAGCAGAGTGAAACTGATTTTGGCACCTGGCCTCTGGGTTGTGAAAGAATAAATGTCTGTTGTTTTATGCCACTGTGTTTATGAGAATTTGTTGCAGAAGTCACAGGAAACTAAGATAGCCCATAAGAGTTTGCCCTGTGGACAGATAGGCTAGAATGGTAACTATTGTAAATAAACTATCTGTTAGTGTTTTTATCTTTTGGAAATGAATTTTTAATTCATATTTTTCATTGACTAGATCATTTATAACCCATGTATTCTGAGTTCTTTCTGTTAGGGCACGCGGGGACTTATGGGGTAGATGAATTTTAGGATCATTTGATCTGCTGAAGCAATCCCCAGACATGGCACAAAACATGTAAGTAACCCTTAGGACTCACTATTCCTGGAAGGAGAGGAAATAGTCATTGCTATATAGTGAATGTTTATCATTTCACCATTTTACTTCTCTTCCCAGTTTCTATGAGATAGATTCATTGAATTTTATCAACATCAAATAGTGTTCTACAAGGTACCTTAGTTCTACAAGGGGATTACACTCTTTTGAGTGGATATTGAAAGAAGTTGCAGATTTTTGTTTCTGGACTGAAGTTGGAAAGACAGAAGCATGATGTCCTTACTCCATTTAGTACATAGCAGAATACTGTTGAACTTCACCTTGACTTTCTCTGCTGTTATTGGGCCATGACTCACTGGGGCCAGCTTGTGAGTTATGATACATTGTACTTTAGGAGTCAGTGAGGATAATAGGGCCCTTGGGGAAGCCAATTTTTATACAAGTTGTGGTGCCTGGTGAAATGTCTTGGTAAAGCTAATGGATTTTTAGTTTTAGTCAAAGGTCCTAGAAATATGGATGAAATAAATTGCTGGAGGTTTAAAAATGTTCTTCATAAAAATACTTCATGAATTTTTCTATTAAAACAACAACAACAAAGAAACACACTTCTTTTGATAACCATCGACCCCTCATGAGGCAATAGTTGCTTCTTACAGGAGACACTCAGAACTTTGTCATTAGGTTAGAAAAACTGAAATGGTTTCCTTTTGCAAAGAATTTCAATACATGCTGTATATGGCTATGTGTTTGCCAAAAGATATCAAGAAGCAGGTGTTTTTTGACGATGAACAATTTTACAACAAAAATCATTAAGTAAATGTAAATGATTCTGTTTTCCCAAGTACCTTCCTGATGAGAATGGGAGAACTCTTCAAAGATAGGGTTCAGTCATTTGTGGAGAAATCTATACTTAAGCTTAATTTTGTTTGTGGCTAAGTACCTAGGAGTTTACAGCTTTCATATGCTGTCTCCCTTCCTTCCATAATTCATTCCAAGGCACTGCAGTAGGTATTGATTGAAGTAAATAAAACAATGTTTTTGCTATAAAATGTTTCATTAAAGTCCTCATGAACTTTTAGAGCTAAAAAGCTGTTGTGGGCAAGATAGACCTGAGATGAGATAGAGAAATGAAGCCCCAAGCCTCTAGCAAAGCCTAGAATGTTATATTTCATCATATAGAGATGGATTGTACAGGTTGAGTATTTCTTATCTGACATGGTTGGAACCAGAAGTGTTTCAGATTTTGAATTTTAAAAAAATTTTTGGAATATTTGCATATGCATAACAAGACATTTTGGAAATGGGACCCAAGTCTAAACATGAAATCATTTTGATTTCTGTACACCTTCTATACATAGCCTGAAGGTAATTTTATGCAATATTTTTTGTATGCTTGCAATTTGACTGTAACCCATCAGATGAAGTCCCGTGTGAAATTTTCCACTTGTGGCTTCATGTTGGTGCTACCACGTTTCAGATTTTGAAATTTTAGATTAGAAATAATCAACCTGTACACTATATATATAAGTTCTTATTTTAAAATAAGCATTTGATAATAAAAATGCTAATGAACAATTACTGACTCTTCTGCAGGGACAACCTGAGTATCGATCAGAGAGATGGCATATAAATTACGGATTTTCTTTACCAGTAAAATTTCTTTTATCACAATTCCCTGAGAAATTTGATATTTTGCATATTTGAGGAAATGAGAATTCATCTAATAACCCACTCTTTATATATTTTTATCTAAATGAAAATACCCAGTTTTTTGCTGGGCGCAGTGGCGCACGCCTGTAATCCCAGCACTTTGGGAGGCTGAGGCAGGAGGATCGCGAGTTCAAGGCCAGCCTCAGCAATGGTGAGGCACTTAGCAACTCAGTGAGACCCTGTCTCCAAATAAAATACAAAAAAGGGCTGGGGATGTGACCCAGTGGTCGAGTGCCCCTGAGTTCAATTCCCAGTACCACAAAAAAAAAAAAAAAAAAAAAAAAAAAAAAAAAAATACCCAGTTTTCTTGTCTAACTATTCAATACAATTATATGATCAAAGAATGTGCCAGAATAGCACGTGAGAGTTGTATGCTTTATGTGTTCAGGATTTTTAAATGTGTGTAAACACAATTTGGTTAATTGAAACTATGATGAAAAGCAGAATTTTCCCCCCATATACTCTTCTCTATGTAAGGAGTATATTTTCTTCAAACGAGGCAATATATACAGCCTTACCTAGCTAATATCCTAAAAATATTAAAATGGATAATTAAACAATCTTCTACAAAGTTTAAAATCTGTTAAGCTAAAGCACCCAAATAGTTGATTGGGTTGTGGAGGGGAATGAGAAAAAGGAAATAGAAAAAGAAGTTTCTTTGAATTTGGGGTAAAATGAATTGTGTTTTCAGGGAAATAATGTGGGTATCTTGAGGAGGGAATGGGAATTTGGTTGTGGGGAAGGTGAGATGCTATTTTAAAATCAGACTTCAGGATTTCCTCGCAATCCTCCAGAGGCCCTGCATTTCTGCATGCTGTGGGCTCTTTTCTGCATCTGGTTTTGAGTCCTTGACATTGGCAACTCGGAGCCCCCACACTGTGTCCAAATCTTGACTAAGAATCAGGCTGCTGTAGCTGAGATTGTCTTCTGATTTTTAGCCAGAGAAAGTGTGATAAAGTTGAAAATATAGGATTTTGACACGGGAGGCCTGGTTTTGAATCCGGGCACTCTTGTTTATTAAATCTGCGACCTTGGCAAGTCATTTATCTTCTTTGTGCTTTGGTTTTCTCACTATAAAATGGAAGTACTTCATGGTTCTGCTTTAAGCACTACATAAAATAACATACATAACAGCACCTAAAAGTGATTTGTAAGTAGTAAGAGCCCAATCCTTTTTATTTTTTATTTTTTCCCAAAGCACACTTTGTTGTTCAGCCAGTCACTGAGTCACCTTCTCCGTTTAACAGTATACATTCTAAAGTTTCCCTGGAGATAGTTCATAAATGTATTAAAAAAAAAATAACAAAAAAGCAGAAGAATTAAGGACTTTGCATTGGCATGTGCTTGCATATATATCATAAGCATATTTTTTTGGTATCTTTTCCTTCCATCTATTTTTTAAAAAAATTTTCCTCTGTAGGGGAAGGACATAGGTGAATAAAGAGAGGTGGAGCTGAGTTGGTTTCCTGAATGGACCAACCTGAGCTGCAGTTAGAGAGATTAGAACAAATTTGGATGTTGGCATAATGCTGTCAGCAGGGGCCTCAGACAAATTTTGAATTTTATTTTGGAAGCAACATTTGGTATCCCTTCATTTGTGAGCCCCACTCTGACTTCCTACTATTTTCCATTTCTACCTCCAAAGAACCAATTGAACATGTTGCTTGTGGAAATGGACCAGGCCAAGGATCTTAAAAACCCATTTCCCAAGGGCTGGGATGAGAATTACATTTATGTTTCTCAGGAGGACTTTCCCTTTATAAAAAGGAGTGGGTTATTGCGTTTGGCAGGATAAGCAGTGATGGGGAGCAAACTTCTCCAATTGTTCTCTTTCTGTAAGTGCTATGTAGGACCTCTTCCAGGATTTGCAGGTGGAGCAGAGGATTTGCAAATGTAGGTGACAGACATGATTTATTTGACTTGTGTGAAATTAAAAAGAAATGAATTAGCTGCGAAATTTTCAAGTTCAGTGGATTTCCCATTCAAATCTAGATTCAAGTTTCTTTTGAAGATTTGGCAACATCCAATGGGGTAAAGACTGGTTCATGACAAATAGCTGCCTTTAGAAGGGCAAGTAAATGCAAGAGTTCATTTCTGCTTTGCTAATTGCTTAAATTACCTGTTTGGCCCCCATAGGCTTTTGGGTTTGCACACCCACCTTGCACTTAGTATTGCTTACTAGCACCATCTCTCTTGGATGCATCTTTCCTGTCCCTGCCCTGGCACTCACCCATGCAGATGTGTTTTTCCAACAGAGCCCATAAGCTCAGTAAAAATAAGAACTGGTCTCTAGAGAAAGAACAGGACTTACCATAGTAAACCCATCGTATTCAAAACCACAAACCGTAATTTCAGAAATGCCAGTTCTGTTTCTTGTTTCTCATGAGAAGTGAATAATCTTATTTTTGGAAATGAAAACTACAATTAGACCATTGCAATGGTGGTAGTATTATGGAATCATTTAAAAAGCAGTGGAAAGAATAAAGAAAGGTTGAAATTAAAAGGATGGAGAAAGAGAAGTCAGTTAAATTAGCACCTAAAGAAAGTGGGTGCAGTTACATTATTTTAAAAATAAACTTTAGGTAAAAAAAAAAAAGCATATAGGTAAAGATAACGTGTTCAATTCCTGGGAATGATGTGAATAAATTTGGATGTAGCTAGTAATACATCTTTAAAATATAGAAAGCAAAATGACAGAACTGTGAAGAGAAATAAATCTATAACTGTAATGGGAGATTTGAACACACCTCTCTTAGTAACTAACAGCAAGGTAAAATGAGATGAGAGAAAATTTAAACAACATATTGACAGATTTGACCTAATGATCACATAGAACATCCAAGAACTGGAGGATGCATTTCTTTTTAGGAGGATGCATTTCTTTTTAGGATCATTTATACAAATTGGGGCATAATGGGAAACTAACAATTTTAAAATGTTAAAATAATACAGAGCACATTTTCTGACCAAATGCAATTAAGTTAGAAATTATTAACAAGACAATAACCAGAAAAAAATCAATATATTTGAAAATTAAGAGACAGTTTTAAATAACTAATGGTTTAATGCAGATATCACAATGGAAATTAGAAGGCATTTAGAACCACACCCAAAGAAAAATACTGCATATACAAACTTGTGGCAGTGCAACCAAAGCTAGACAGAGGAAAAATTAGCCATAAATTTATATACTTCAGAAAACTTATGATAATACCCTTGAAAAAGTAGATGAATTCCTAGAAGAATGGAACTCCCTCAAACTAATGATATTTCATATTTACAAAGTGTCCTTTTACAAAGAACACTGGATCCACATAACTTCACCACAAAATCTTTAAAGAGACTACTTATCTAATAACAAATGAATGCAGAGAATAGAAAAAGAGGAGTATAGTGTTTGGAATAAGGAGCTCCCATTAGCCAATTTGAAAAAGAAAATATAGAAAAAGATGTAAAAGAATTGGAAAACGTCACAAAAGATAATACCTGAAAAACTAAAGATGTGAAAAGATCCTCAACTTCAATTCCTTCCCTTATTCTCTATGCTCTCCATCAAATATAGGTCTATATATTGACATGGTTTCCCCCATTCTTTTGTGTGGGGACCTCAGTGGTCTTATTCCTTACTAAATGTATCCCCAGAACATAGAATTGGGTCGTAAGCCATAGGTGATTTTTATGCATATCTATAAATAATATGTATAGTTGAATTCATCCAAGTGGAAGGGATACAGCACAAATATATAAAGTGTTAAGAATAAGAAAAGAAGGAAGTCAAAGGTGAAACTCCACAGCAGTAAGGAAGCGTGGGTAGAGTTAGGACAGGATCTGAAGAACAGGTGGTTTTGGAAGGGAAGCCAGGAAGAGAATATGTTAGCATCAACTAAGAGACCTGGCTGCAAAGCACTGAACCCCTAAGTAAGAGTGGCTTAAACAACAAGGGCTACCATTTCTCATGCAGGAAGTCTGGGGGTAGGAGGTTCCAGGATTAGTTAATTGGATGTTTCCTCCATGTCAGGGTTCTACATTAGCTTTGGGTGAGTTTCTTGGCTTTCCTCTCATCACTACAAAAAAGCTGTCACAGAGACAAACATCCTAAACTGAGCTCCCAGGGAGAATTGAGTAGCAGGAGAAATTTATCCTTGGTCATGCTGGCTAGAACTTGGCTCTGTGTACCAAACTGTAAGCTAATTACAGCAACAGGGAACGAGACTTCTGGATTGGTTTAGACCCTTATGGCTCATCCCCTGGACTCAACTGGCACTGTGTTAGCAAGGGACAGGTTGTCACGTATGGGTGCATAGGTGTTATGGTTTGGATCTGGAATGTCTCCCAAAGTCTCATGTTGAAAGCATGGTCCTGAGGTTGGGGCTGTAGCTCAGTGGCAGAGTGCTTAGCATCACGTAAAAATAAAAACAAAATAAAAGCATGCTGTCATCTACAACTATAAAACAAAAACAAAAACATGGTCCCTAATGCAGCAGGGTTCAGGGGTGGGGTTTTTGGGAAGTGATTAGATCATGAGGGCTCTGACCTCATCAGTGGATAAAGTCATTGATGACTGAATGGAGTACTGGAAGACGGGATCTAGTTGGAGGAAATGGGTTATGGTGGGGCGTGTGCCTTGGAAAGGTGTATTTTCTCTCTGGCCCCCTCTGTATTCTCTTATTTCTGGCTTCCCTGTGATGAGCTTTCTTCTGCCATGATGTTCTGCCTCATCCCAGACCCAAAGAAATGGAGCTAGCTGATGATGGACTGAAACCTCTGAAATCTTGAGCCAAAATAAATCTTCCCATCTCTAATTTGTTCTTGTCAGATATTTGGGTCACAGTGATGAAAAGCTGATTAGCACAGTGGTGCAATGCCTGTCACAGATATAACTGACAGTGTATCTGTCACCCAGCGAGTCACAGGATTCTAAGAAGAGATGCGTCCAGAGTCAGTGGTAGCTGAGAGATCATTCATATGAGACAAGGATCAAATATGACTATTGAACTTGACAACAGAGAGAATGTATTGGGCCAGTAAATCATCAGCCCTTAGGTTGTCTCCTCAGGTCACTTATTCTTTCAAGTTTGGAGGTAATGTGATGTTGGTCACAGAACAGTCTCTAGAAAACATTTATTTCGCCTTCACTGGGTGTCTCTAGCTAGTGAATTCTGTGTAGACTCTCTTATATTTGATGGAAGTATTTGAACTGATGGGAGTGGTGTTTAAACTATTTATTCCTCAAAGGGTTTTCCTCCACCTCTAACCTGTTTTAGTCTCTTTTATATTAAGCCACCACAACTAAACAAAGCTATAAATTGGCTTTGAATAGAAGTAATACTTAGATCTGTGAAGAATCACTGATCCCGAATATAACCTTTAGGCCTTCTGCAATCTCTCAGAAGATAGAAAAGACAATCTTATAACTCTTAAGTGCCAAAGGACTTTCAATAGCTGGTAAATTGATCTACAGCTCTGAGAGTATCTGCTTTTTTTTTTTTTTTTTTTTTTCCTCTCTTCCCTGAGGCTCAGTTCCGGTTTGGGGAAGTTTCTGGCTCATGGATTTGCTTTGGCATGGCAGTCATGGAGTTTGGGGTTCTAGTCTTACATAATAATGTTTTTGGGATTCGGGATCAATCTTTGGAGGTATATAAAAGGGGAATAGAGCCCAGTTAGTTCACCTCAATGTACTATCCTGTAGCAGGAAAAGGACTTACTCTGATTTTTAGTTACCAAATACAGTCTTAGATGTTTTTCTTTCAGATATAAAATTATTTTCCTTTTCATGTAAAACAAAATTTAAATAATTAAAGCAGTAATTTATTATGTGATTTGTTCTTTAGAACTTTACCTTCGGTATCTCCATAAAAGGTTTTGCCGCATCCTGCTGGAATCAGCTCACATTGGTTTATCACAGCCAGTTGTTAAATCTTCACAGATTTTGTGAGCTGGTTGAGGTCATGTCAGCAGCCTGAATTGTCCACAATGAGGGTCTTTATGCCATAGAAATCAGCAAACTTTATAAACCTGGTCTTCCCATATCCCGCCTCCCAAGAACAGGTTGGTAAGTATTTGTCAGCAGATCTCTGCTTTTCAGACATTTTAAAAGGCACTAGGAATTTGAACCCATCAAAGTAAAGTTCAACATGGTATATTTGAAATAGAATAAAAGGTTAGGTATCAGGTATTGCTTATTCTACCAGCAGGTGTTTGTGAAATGCTATCATTTACTCAAAAATAGTCATTCAAAACATGACAGACAAATTGAATGTGGGGAGAAAGGAAACCACAAATAGGAGG
Organism: Tamias sibiricus; assembly: GCA_025594165.1. NCBI lineage: Eukaryota > Metazoa > Chordata > Mammalia > Rodentia > Sciuridae > Tamias > Tamias sibiricus. Next base: position 25,626,783 of record CM046663.1, read on the forward strand.
CACACATTATGGTAAATGTAGACAAACAGACAACAGAGATAAGAAAATAGAAAGCCAACGGGGAGGGGAGGGGGATCTCAAAGGAAAGAAAGACAGGAAGAAGACAGTGCTAAGCAAAATTGACACTAAAATTGAGAATCTGAGAAGCACAGAAAGGTTAAAAAAAGGCATCAGCATAAAGTTGTTTTGAAAATGGTCAACAGTGCCAACTTGGTGAAGTAATGTTTTCCACCCAAGGTGACATTTGCTGCATGGAAAGTGGCACTAAAACCACCAGTGTCTGAAAACAGTTCATTTTGCCCTTGGCATTTTGGAACACACTTAGAAAAGAGCATTATGGGTAGGAAACCATGTTATTTATTCTCCAAATGGGGACTTCTGTGAGTGAAAGGGGGCTACTATAAAGGGGAACTATTAATAGCTTCTGGACAACATGAACTGGAGCCATTGGAGACAAACTGGGATGTATGTAACACTGATCACAGTCTGTTAAATAAATGGTCACCCGTTCCAATCCAATAGGTTAAGAGAACTTAATTGATAAATTAAGAAATGAAAGGAACGAAATTAATATCCCTAGAGTCTATAGTTATTATACACAACAGGTGTTTTCACATTATGAGATGGTCATAAAAGGAAAACAATGTGATTCATAATACTGTTGACTAAATAAGAGGAAAAAAATGAGGATTTGGGCCCAAGTGGTGCTCACAGTAAAGTCCTGGAGCTCTGTGGCCCTCTTGTTCCTTTGACCTTGGTCAAGTCCTGGCTAACTGTTCTTGTTGTAACTGTCAACACTGGAAATGGTAGGCTCGGAAGCCTTTGCACCTCCAGTTATTTATCAAGTTCTTCTTCCTGTTCTGATTTCTGTAATGCTTCTTGCTTTTTTTGTGTAAAGGCAGAAACTTCCCACTGCCCAATGCCTGGGTAAGAATCCCCAGAACTACCCAAGAATGTGGTTGCCTTTGAGAGACGGACTCATGGGCTCTCTATAGAATTCCATGGTTTTCTATTTTGAATTTCTCAAATTTGCCACACTATATTTTTTAGCTAGCTTTTGAAAATCTCTTTCTTAGGGACTTGTATTAGATTTCTCTAGAAAAATCACCATTTCTTTTTTAGTTTCATGGCTTCTATAAAGGGGATGTTGAATTATGCACCCCACCTGCACCCCAGTATCTGGGCATACCTTTCTCATGGTGCAGCGTCTAGGGCCTGCAATGTGATTTCATGCTCTGGTGCTCTTGCCACATCTTCCAATGTGTTTGTTTCATTTTTCAGGAAATAGATGAGCTTCTTTAAAAATTCAATATCTGAGGCAAGGGACTCAAACATCTTTTTCCTGGCAACTCTCTCCACAGGTATTTTCCTAGAAATGTTAGGGTCATCTTTCTGTAAGGAAAGCTCTTTGCTCCCATTCGCTTCAACATCATACTCTGCATGCCATATTGACACTGTCCAGTAGACCTTTCTGTGGTGGTGAAAATGTTTTATATTGTCACTGACAAATGTAAAGGCCATTTGCCAAATTTGGCTATTGGGTTCTTGAAATGTGGCTAATGCAACTGAGAACTAAAATTTTAACTTAAGTTCACTGAAATGTAATTAGCCACAGGTGGTAAATGGCTATGGTCTTAGATGGTACAACTTACTACCAATCCTGTGGCTATAAAATTTGTCTGTTCATTGATGCTCTCGCCACAGTCCGGTTCAGCAATTATTTCTCAAACTCAGAGTGAACACATTGCTTCTACTGAGATGATATAAAATCTCACTATAATTTCCCAAAATATCAAGCAGCCTAATTTAAAAGCTGTATAGTTGACTTTTATTTCATCAGAATTTGGACAGCCCCTTGCCACCTACCACCCCAATAACAAGCATTTCTTTAGGCTCTCCAATCGAACCATGTAAGACTAAAACAAGAAGGTTCATCATCATACTGTGAATACTGTGTGATTATAATTGAGAGTAACACTACAAATACTGCCATCATCTGTCTCCATCCCTGTCTTTATTGTAACCAATGAAATTTCCAACTCACTCCTTGAGAGTGACTGAGCATAGTTCAGAGGCTGTCTACACTTCAGCTATTCAAAGTGCTACGTGCTCCCTCTACAAGGGTGGGCATAGGAGCTCTCAGCCCACCCTTGTAGAGGGAGCACCTAGCACTTTCGCCCTTCCCCATTGTCTTGTGGCTGCTCTCCCTTTACTGCCTATACCGTTTTCCTCTTCAGAGACATGTCATCATGCACTCATAGCTCCATCAAAAGGAAGCATTTTATATTCTCCATGAAGAGACAGCCTCAAATGGCGAGGCTTAGCCTCTATGACTCTCATCCCTAATCAGAGTTCATTGTCCCAGAGATGGGTGATAAGGACAGCCAATTCATAGGCTGCCCAGATGCCTATACCATATATGGCCCCCAAAGATGAGCTGTGCCAACCCAGTTCTTGCTCTCAGTAATATGATCTGTGAATCATCATGATGGGGAAGAGACCAGCCATGGGAGATGAAGCCAAGAGATTGCTGAGAGAAGGGCCATGGAATAGTGTTATGCCTTGAGGGAGCAGAAACTATGGGGCGGGGGAAAAAGCAGAACCTGAGTAAGCAGAAGACACAAGGCAGAGACAGCCAAACACATCAGCACATGAGGAGTCCATCTCTGGCTAGTGGAGAAAGGTAGAGACACCAAGTGAGTATCAGGACCACTGGATGGCAAAACCTTAGAAAGAGCAGCCACCCACCTTCTGGTATGGTTTTAGTGTGGTGGGTGGCCATCTGGATGATGCTGGTCTTCATGAGCCTGACTCTAGCTTTCCATTTCTGTGAGAGGAAGGGCTGTTGTGTTTTCCTGGGTTCCCTAGTATAGGTCTGTGTTAGGGCTCTCCAGAGAAACAGAACCAATATTATGTGTGTGTGTAACCAATATTATATGTATGTGTGTTTATATGTATACCCACACATCTATATGTCTCTATAATGAATTTTGTCTCCTCTATCTATCTATCTATCTATCTATCTATCTATCTATCAATCATCATCTCGCTATAGAGATATTTATCTTCAGGAATTGGTTCATGTGATTTGTGGGAGTATAAAGCCTCAAATGTGGGGGGCTTGAAATATTGAAATTTAGGTAGTAGTTGATGTTGCCTAAATTGTGTCCAGATCCCACAGGGTGGCAGGCTGGAAACCCTAGAACTCAGACAGGGTTTCTTTCTTCCTGAAGTACTGGGGATTGAACCCAGGGCCACTCTACCACTGAGCTACATCCCCAGTCTTTGTTTTATTATTTGTATGTTGAAGACAGGATCTCACTAAGTTGTCCAGGTTGACCTTGAATTTGCAACCCACTTGCCTCAGCCTCCCAAGCAGCTGGGATTACTCATACGCGCCACCCTCGGAGAGGGTTTCTATATTGCTCTTCTGAAAATTCTTTCTTTGTGAAATCTGTCTTCTTTTTTAAGACCCTCAACTGATTGGCTGAGGCCTGGACACATTAAAGAGAGTGATCCACTTTAATCAGTTTACTGATTTAAATGTTAATCAGAATAGCATCTGGACTGGTATCTGACCAAAAAACTGGGCACCATAGCCTAGCCAAGTTGACACATAAAATTAACCATCCCAGGATCCTTACCAAAAATCTGTTGCTTGAGGAAACTTTATTCTTGGTACTTTGCTTAAGTTTACTCAGCTAGTAAGTGGTAAAGAAGGATTTGAACCCAGCAATCTGATTCAAACCTTGAATTTTAACCACTAAAAGCTTATATCATTTTGTCTTACATGTATAATTTACTTATCCATTTCTTTATTCAGGAGCATTTATGGGGTAGGAATTTCCTGCATGGTAGGCATGGTATTATATTCTGGGGAGAGAACATAAATAACTAAAATTACCAACAGTATATTTATTAAATAGAATTAAATGTGATTAATGTATAACATACTGCATATAATGTGTGTATCATATTTAAATGTTACATTAAATATATCTTAAATATAATGGAAATGACATGGCGTAGTTAAAATAGAAAATAATTAAAACCGAATGTAATAATAGATGGAAGTGGAAGGTACAATGAAGAAAGGCAGCTACTGTGGTTGGCAGGGGAGTTCAGGAAAAGTTTCTAGTAGGTGATATTGAATATCAGGTCTGAGGCTGAATCAGCATTAGCTGGGCTGGAGAAGGCGGAGGATGGTATAAGGTATGGTACAGGGTGAAGGGCTACAGGGGCAAAGGGGTCAGCAGGTGCAGAAGCTTGGAGCCCAGCAGAACAGAGCTTGTCTTTTTTTAGTTAGCTGAAGTCTCTAGTGCTCCTTAGAGAAAATGCCTTGCATTTCCTTTCTTTCTTTCCTTTATTCCTTTCTTTCTTCTTTTTCTAACCATCCAATTCCACTGTACCCCCAGGCACTTAGCTGAAGTTTTATATATTCTATACTCTATTAAAGTCATTGAATAAATGAGTGAATGAATAATCAGAAATACACATTTATCTTAATAATCAAATTCTTCTGCAACTTTAGTTGCTGCTGTCAGAAACCAAAAACACTGAGATCACAGGCCTTACCTGGTAGAGTAATTCCTGTTCTTTCAAATTGTTTTCCTTTGATGGTGATATTTTCAATTATTAATGTTGCCCCTTCCCCCTTTCTGCATAGCTAATCAAGGACAGGTTGTGACTATGAGCTTGGTAGGCAGAGCCTGAGCACTGTGTTTGAACTCAGGCCCAGGCAATGGGATGTTGCTGTTGACCATGGGGAACAGCTGCCACAAACAGCTCCTGCTGGCAGCCAGCAATTAGGAGAGAGGAATCTTGGAGTTCAGTTTGAACAGAACCAATGGGCCATCTGGAGAGCCAAAAGGCATGGCTGTGAATCGTGATGAGTATCCCAAGAAACACAGTGTGTGTGTGTGTGTGTGTGTGTGTATGCATGTGTGTGCGTGCACGCACGCGTGCACGTGTGCACAGGTGTGAGCACACATGTAATGTGTTCGAGATGCTTTAGGTCAGGAATCATTTTATAAAAGGGGTGTTACAAGAGGGTCTATTATCTTTTTGGGGATGGTACCAGGAATTGAACTTGGGGGCACTTGACCACTGAGCCACATCCCCGGTCCTATTTTTTTGTATTTTATTTAGAGTCAGGGTCTCACTGATTTTCTTAGTGCCTCACTTTTGCTGAGGCTGGCTTTGAACTTGCCATCCTCCTGCTTCAGCCTCCCTAGCCACTGGGATTACAGGAATGTGCCACCACACTCAGTGAGGGTCTATTATCTTAGGTTATATTTTAAAGTTTAGAAAGAACTGAGTAATGTGTTTTAATTCAATGTCCTGCTTAAAGACAACCAGTAAAGATATATAAAGTCCCCCCTCCCACTATATCCCAATAGTCTAGATGTGATATAAGCAGATCTAAAAATCTATCCATCCATCCATCCATCCATATCCACACAATATTGGGACAATACAGATTAATTAAAACACCTAGTAGGAACTCACTTAACTATAACTCTATAGTAAAGAATAGTCACAGGCTCATGTGAAATTTTCTTTATATTAATATTTTTTAAGCTTGGTGTGATTATTGATGATTTATGAATAAATTGACATCAGTAGCTACATTCTAATTCACAAAATGTTTATCAGTGGAGTACCTTAAATAAAAGTACATCAAAAAGCATAGTTTCATTCATATAAACATAAGAATTGTAGCAACCATTCATTCAATCCATATATAGAGAGATTCTATTCTATGTTAGGAACTATGCCACATTGATGAAAAAAAAAATAAACAAACGAAATTCCTGTTTTTTTTTTTTTTTTTTTTGTTCTCTTTGGAGGGGGTGGAGACAATTGTAAGATTCTTTTGAGTTTTTACTCTACTACTTAAAGAGTTTATGATTTTAGGTAGGTATAGAATGGAAGGTAATTCCTTTTGGGGACTAGGTTACAGGATGGCTATGAGAATCAAATGTGATAATTGTTGTAAAATGTAAAAAGTACTATTTGGCTATGATCCTACTATGAAATACCAAGTGGGAAGAGAAGGAAATTGAAAGAAGATTGAATCATGGAAACTTCTTCAAACTAAGGAGAGCAATAAATGAAAAAAAAAAGGGGTGGGGGGAGTTGAAGATTGGCAGGGAGAGAGGTAATAGAAAAGTGAGAAGTTACATATGGGAAATGAAAGCTAGTTTTATCAGAAGTTTTTCGAATTTTACCCAGTTTAATATGTTAAACTCAAAGGTCATATTCTAGCAACATGTCCTGCAAAACTGAGGTTAAAAGTACATTTAAAAAGAAAAAAAAACTCTTTAATTCTTATCTTCAAAATTTAAATCTAAATTTTAATCTAATTCTACAGTTGATCTCTATCACAGAGAAAGACAGCTGGGCATGGTGGTACACAACAGTCATCCTGGTACTTGAGAGGCAGGGTGATTGAAAGTTCAAGGCCAGCCTGGGCAACTTAGACCCTGTCTCAAAATAAAAGAGCTGGGGATGCATGTCAGTGGTAGGGAGCTTGACTAGTGCTTATGTGGCCCTGAGTTCAATCCCTAATACCACAAGAAAAAAAACAAAAACAAAAACAAAAAGACAGTGCTGATAAAATAGCTTGCATTTACACTTTATCTTGAACTCATCTTTTCAGTGACTTCTATTAAAAATGTCTTTGCTCTGGACTTGGAGAAAGAGCCCTTGCTGCTGCAGAAGAGAGTCCACCCACTCTAGTTGTGCATGGAAGAACATGTTTAGGCTAAGCTTTGACACCCAAGCTTCACATTTCTAAAGAGTAACTCTTGCTAGTTGATATAATAATTGTTTTATTGAAGGAAGTCAGACAAGATTAAATGCTTCACCGATGCAAGAATAAAGGTAAGGTAAGGAATCTGGCAAATGTTGAGAAATATATTTTCAAAGTGAATATGAAACTTCTCCATTTTTTGAGTTCTCTTAGACTTTTTCATTGAAAATTCTAATCTTATTCCAAGACTAAAAGGATATATTGCTTTTCTCTGGACAACATATAAAATGTTTAAAGGCAAAATTATTTAATTATTATTTTACTCTGGCAGGTAGAGAAGCTGTCATTTTCATCAACAATATAAATAAGTTTGAGATTGAATTTGGAGTTTTCATAAAAGCAGAAATGTGTTTGTGAGTCATTTTGGTGATATTTATCCGGTCAGCTTTTCTTTGGTGTCTAACACTTTGGCTAATCCTTTATAGTCCTTTTCTTTTCTCTTTCTTTCTTTTTTTTTTGTGTGAAAATAAGTACTCTTTTATTTCAAATTTCAGAAAAACATGCTGTTAAAACATGGTTAATTTTAAAAATTGAAGCAAGAACATCAGTTAACAAGTAGTATTAACCCACTTCTTCAGTTATACCACTGGTTATCTTGAGAAATGCAGTGAATGCTCTAAGGACTTTAGACACAGCTGTGGGTTTATGGCATGATTTACCTGTCATGTTTTATTGATTTCCAACTTTAAAAGTATAGTGCAAAGGGTAATATTTTATGATACTGAATCAAATATCCAAGAAAAATTCCTCCCTTTTAATGTGGTTTAACAAATCTCTTTTCCTCATTCTATGCTAGTATTTTGTCTTTTTGTTGTTTTAATTGTCCTTAACTTTTTCCACATCCATCCAAATTTATTCAAGAGGATGTTTTTGGACCCCTTTCTGAAAAATGACAGAAATTAATTTATACCGAATTTTTTTTTTTTTTTTTTTGTGGTACCGGGGATTGAACTCAGGGGCACTTAACCACTGGGCCACATCCCCAGCCCTTTTTTGTATTTTATTTAGAGACAGGGTCTCATTGAGTTGCTAAGTGCCTCGCCATTGCTGAGGCTGGCTTTGAACTCGCGATCCTCCTGTCTCAGCCTCCCAAAGTGCTGGGATTACAGGCGTGCGCCACCACGCCCGGCTTATACCGAATTTTTTTTATGTGCAAAACCCTACATTTTAAATCAAATAAAGAGAAGAAAAACATAGCATCATTTCAATGCCCAAATGTCAATACAAATGGCATCAGCAAATCTCAAATACAGGAGATTAGTAATCAGAACATCATGCATTGATTTAATGTTAGCAAGAACATGAAGCTTAACAACAGGTAAAAGAACCAACATGCTGCATTAAATTGACTATTAACCTAAGTAACCGTAATTTTACAAATTCTCCAGTTTCATAACTTGCTTTTGAATAAACTTTAGCCTCATTTTTTAAAACTAAATGCCTATTCATCAAAGCTTATTGAACAAACATATCTACGCAAATTTACACCCTAGAATACCAGAGTAAACAGGAGACATTATTCGAAGATGAATAAGTTCTATTCTTTTTCATCATCTGTGTGGTCAGGTTGCAAAGGACATACTTTTATCTTTGCTTTTCCTAAGCCACTGCTTCTTTCCTCTTCAGGAATCCAATTCGCCTTTTCAGCATCTTTAGGGGACAGCCTGAAGAATTCTCTAATTCCTTTCTGCCACTTGGGAGTTGGATTTACACAGACTGGATTTCCTCCTGCATGCTTATTTTCAGCTTCTCTTGATGGAAGCGATGCAGAATTAATGGCAGAGGTGGAGGAACCAAGGACCTTTCTTGGGGCTCGAGAAGCCACCACTTTTCTGTAGGTGCCTGGGACAAAATCTGTTTTAGTTCGCACCATGTTCGAACAGAGGAGACAAGAAAAATGCAGATTCCCAGCCAAAGGCGTTTCACAGGACAAGGTCCTCATAGTCCTTTTCTTGATTTAAACTAATTATTTTTTACTTTGATTCACTAACGAATCTAAAACTTTTTTTTTTTTTTTTGCTGAAATAAAACCTTTAATATTTAGGGCATGTTTTAATGATTTATCTTCTTCTGGAATGACTAATTTTCAAGGAAAAAACGCCAAGTCATAGTCACACTTTCCAAGCATGTTTCATTATACGACGGATTTTCTCTGAGCATGAAGAATTTCTTAGGGCACAAACTTAGAGGAACAGAGGCACCAGGGTCAAAGAAACTGCAGGTGTGTTATCTGCAGGGGGAGCAGCTTATCTTAATTTATGCTGCAATCAAGAATAGAGGTAGATAAACCCTTCTTCCATGGTCACCTTAGGGAAGAAAAGGACAGATGAATGCTTATTGCTTCGTGTGTCTTCTTACATATCTCACTAGAATATTTTCCCTGTCAAAGCATCATTGCTAAATTTATCTCAGAGCAACTGCTGTTTAATCAAATCTTTGCAAGATTCTACTCAGGTATTTTAAAAAGAAACATTATTCAGGGTGAGAGGTTTTATTATTGTCTTTTGAATAATTCCAGGAATAGTTCATAAAATATTTTGGTCAGCAAGTGTTCCAGACTAAGTCTCAGAGATTAGGTTGTCAAAAATTAAGACAGAGAGTTAAAGAAACCAGGTCTGCTATGGTTTTACTGTTATTGTGTCAAGTTGAACAATCACTTCATGTTATTTATTTCAGAGAATGAAGCATGGAATAAATTCCATTTTGCTAAGGCTCAACTTTCTCATTTTAAAGTGAGAGGATCATCTTTTATAGAAAAAACTTTAAAAAATTTTGATTCCTGATGAGGTGAAGAGGTATATATATATATATTTTTTCTGTTAAACACATACTAAACCTTTCTTTTTAACCCTTTCTTTAGTGCATTTTTGTCCTGGTAAAAATATATGTAACCATTTCTTGATTTTCTGCCCAATTTTCATCCCAATTTTTTAAACTAATAGAAAAAAGTGCCTATTTCTTTCCAAACATTTCAATATGAGAAAAATAATTGGCATAATTTTATCATACTGATATATAAACTGATTTACATGCATCTGTATCATTTGGGGGTTCGGAAGAATAAAATAAAGTTTTTAAAAAATCTGCTCATGCTCCGAGCGCTTCAGGCGGCTACACATGTGTTTCCTCTTTTTTCCATATTATTTTGCATAATTTAACACTTATAATGTCAAAACTGAAACTCATTTCAGACATCAATATTAAAAGTTGACTTTGTTAATGTTTGTGAGCCCTCACCAATTCAATTATTACTGTTTAGTTTACAAATTCTTGTAGTTTCATTTAGAGGTCTCAATTTCTATTTATCATACCTGTAAGCAGGATAAATAAAAATTGGTTTTCAAACTGAAAAGAATAACAAACCCAACCACAAGTTTGCTTATATTTGTTTATTTTTTATTTTTTTTTAAATTATTTTTTATTCTAAGATGTTATAAATGACAGCAGAATGCATTACATTTCATATTACACATATAGAGCACTTTTTTACAAATCTCTGGTTGTATGCAAAGTATATTCACACCATTCGTGACTTCATACATGCACTTAGGGTAATGATATCCATCTCATTCTACCATCTTTTTTTTTTTTTTTTCCCTTCACCCTTTTGCCCCCTCCCTTCCCCTCCCTCTCCATTGGCCATTCTAGTGTTCCTCTAATCCTCCTATGCTCTCCATCCCAACCCAACTGTAAATTGGCCTCCTTATATCAGAGAAAACATTTGGCATTTGGCTTTTTGGGATTGGCTAACTTCACTTAGCATTATATTCTCTAACTCCATCCATTTTCCTGCAAATGCTTTTTTATTGTAAATTGACAAATTATAGTTGAAGGGCAAAAATCACACCAGTGACAACCTTGCGGCCAAGAGATTTATTCACCAGCCTTTGTGGCTGGTTGAGGTCAAAGAGGTTCTGGGAGAGAGGAGTCAGAGAGGGGAGTGTGTGAGCTCTGAAGGGAAGGCGGGTGCCTGGTCGCGCTGGCTGTGGTCTCTGGAGCTGTTGTCTAAGGTGGCTGCCCGGCTGGAGCTGGTGCAGTGGCTGCCTCCTCTCAGCAGGGACGAGCTGTTGTGTCTGTGCATCTCTCAAACTCCAAACAAATGGGATCCTATGTGTGGATTTCTGGTGGGGGGTGCACCAGAGTGACCCCAACGCCATTGGCTCTTTGCCCCTGGGATGAGGGCGAACTTCAAGCCCATTGGCTCCTGCCCGGGGAAACATACAAGGTTGCTTTGCTCAGGACACGGAAACCTGTGTGTGTGTGTGTGGTGGGGTAGCTCATCTATCAATAGTTGCATGTATTTATGGGGTGAAAAGTGATGTGAAGATTTAGGAACACGTGGAATAATTATATCAATCTAATATATTAATCACCTCAAATATATGTAATTTTTGTCTAAGAACGATTGAAAATTCTCTTAGTGACTTTGAAATGTATAATACCCCATTAACTATGTACACCATGCTGTGAAATAGATCTCAAAAAAAGAGCAAAACAACACACAAAACAAACCCCATTAAAACAAAAAGGAACCACCCCAAAGCTTACTCTGCCTTTCTGAGACTTTTCACCTTTAACCACTATTTCTCCCAGTGATTTGATCTTAGTAAAGACAGTAGCAAACGTTAGACACTTATTTTCCCATATTCTCAGCTGGATGTTCCATAAAGTATAGGACTTTAGGATGGACTTTAGGGCTTCCTAGATATGAATAGATGAGATGAGTAGAATTTCACTTTGTAGAAGAAATTAAATGCTAGCTGGTCAGTCATAGTTTGCTGTCTTTTTCCAAGTTTTTTAGGGTATGGATAAGAATCAGAAAAAATACATATCTATTACATATTGAGAACCTTTCACTGTAACCAAAACCTTGAAGCATTTGGATTAAGCCCTGGGTTCCCCAAAGCAATGTTATCTAGTATGGCATTTTTTAGTTAATGGACTTTTCATCTGGACAAGTTGGAACTTTTAAAATAAAATTAGTCCTTCACTTTCATTATTTATTTGATCAAAGAAATGAGGACCAATAGAACTTTACTTTTTGCTTTTTTTTGCATGCCAAAATTTTAATTTTTGGTTAGATAGTAGATCTTCAGTGCTTCCAGCACATCATCTTTGAAATGATATATTGACATGGAATGCCTTTCCATGGAAATGGATGAGTATGTATATATAGATATAAATAATATATAATTATAGGACTAAATATAATATATATATTTATGACTAAAAAATTCTAACAATATGGGTTGGGTGCAGTGATGCACACCTGTAATCCAAGCAACACTGGAGGATGAGGCAGGAGAATAGCAAGGTCAAGATCAGCTTCAGCAACTTAGGGATACCTTGTCTCAAAATAAAAAATAAAAAAAGGACTGGGGATGAAACTCAGTGGTAAAGCATCCCTGGGTTAAATTCCCAGTAAATCCCCCCCCCCCCAATTTTTTTGAATAATATGAAAATAACTTTCTAAGCTAATGAAATAAATATATCAAAATATTTTTTTTCCATTTAATGTTATAATAGTTATCCCCTGGGTTCATTTTCTTATCATGGTAAAGGCAATTAATTTTAGGATGGATTCTATTTATTGTTGAAATACATATCTGAAAATTCAAGTTGTGTGTTATGATTTAGATAAAAGGTGTCCCCCAATAATTCATGCATGAGACAATGCAGGAATTTTCAGAGGTGAAATGATTAGATTATGAGATGTGTAGCCTGATCAATGGATTAATCCAGTTATCCAGTGGTAACTATAGGCAACAAGGATGTGGCTAGAAGAGGTATGTCTCTGAGAACATGCCTTTGGGGTTTTTGTTTTATCCCTGATGAGTAAAGATCTCTACTTCCTGGTTGCCATGTCCTGAGATGCTATCCTCTTCCATGCCCTTCTGCCATAATGTTCTACCTTACCTTAGACCCAGACTATGGAGTCAACTGACAATGGACTGAACCTCTAAAACCTTAAGCCAAAATAAAATTTTCATCCTCTATGTTGTTCTTGTTAGGTCTCTTAGTCACAACTATGAAAAGCTGACTAAAACACCATGGTACCATATGTCCTGATTGGTACTGTTACTAGCAGGGAATTATGTTTCATAACTTTCCTTGGTAAAGTTAAACTTGCGTTTGTGCAATTAACCAGAAAATGTAAACCAAGAACTACTCTTATTCTCTCCTTTCTAAATCTTACAAGTGGAATGATTAAAGATAATTTAGGTTTCTTTTCTCCTGTCCTGCCTCATCCTAAATGAGCCAATGTCCCCACCATTGTAGGAAAGACTCTCTTCTGGCATCTGGCTGTAGGCCTTCTGTGGACACTCCAGGTGTGTCATATTTTCACAACAAAATCACCTACCAAAGCATTTCTCAGAACATATCCCCATTGTGATTCATGAGTGGACTGAAAAGCCAGATGAGCCTATTCAAACTTTGCACCAGTTGACTTGGTGAAGAGACCTGACCCCTGCTTGAATGGCACGGTCTTTGCAGGGGTTTGATTCACTTGTGACCCTCTTCTGCTGAAGCTCCTAGTCTACTCCTGTGGCCGTACTCTGTGCTTTGTCTTCGATCATGTCTTAACTGCTGAAATTATATCCAGATGTTTGTGGTCTGCTTGGAGCCTCCTATCCATTTTGCTCTTAGTCTTAATTGACTCTCCAGACCCTTAATTACTCTGCTTCCTCCTTGTCATTCACTTTCTGTCTTCATTTCCTAGCCTGCTTAGAGTTTATGTTCTCTCTTTTGACAGTATAAAAATCTTTCTTCCCCATGCAACTTCTTTCACATCTGCTTGGCAAAACCCCAAACCTGGATGAATCTAACTGTCAGTCTTCAACACCTGAGTTTTGCTCATTAGAAAATTTCTTCAAGTAGATTGGTGCCAAAAAAGTTTTAATGGGTTCAACTGGCATCTCTGTATAGTCATGAATCTCTTAACTATGGAGATATGTTTTGAGAAATGTGTCCTTTGGTAATTTTTTTTCTTGTGAGTACATTAGGGAGTGTATTTATGCAAACCTAGATGGCTATAACCTGCTATGTACACAGGCTATATATGATCTATATGTATAATTTATATAGTATAGCTAATTGATTCTAGGGCTGTGATGAACAAAAGAACACAATTAAATCAAGCACAAGAGAAGATGCAAAAGAGATGCAGAAAACATGGGCTGTATGAGATTGCTGTTGGCATAATAGCATACTGTTTTATAGTAAACTCTAAGTAGGAGTACATTCAAATCTTCTAATTTTGTTTATTTAATACAAAATCTATCAGTGCTTTCCTTTGGGATTACTTTTATTGTTTATTCAGTTTCAAAATTTTCTCCTTATAAGAAGACAAATATCCTCATATTTTCTTCTACATTGTGATTTCTTTTAAAAAACATATTTACTTAATAAATGCAGGATTTATTTTTATAGGGGATGTGCAGTAAAAATGTTCAAGTAATTTTTTCCCTAATAATTTTTCCAGTATAAATGGCTGAATATTTTTTTTTTTTTTTTACTTTCTACTAATTTGAGATGCCTCATATAGCACACAGTAAGTCTTCACATATACTAGCAGCTCTTTTTAGGGTTTGATATTGATATGTTTGGTTCCTGAGATAAGTTTTGTAGTATGCTTTCCATAAAAGATGTGGCTTTATGGTATGTTTTCAAATCCAATTATGCAAATTTCTATAAGGTTCTTCTTTTTGTCATTTTCTTTAGCTCTCAATACCCATTTCACTCCTAGATAAACTTTGGGGCTGTTTTGATAAACATATTTCCCCAAATTTAAGTCTATATGCTACCAGTAACTTGGAAAAAACCAAAAGGACCACATTTTCAGTATTCTTACGCAGGAACATGGAACGTATCTTCATTTATTTGAGACTCCTTTTATGCCTTGGAAAAAAAGATGAAGACTTCTTTACTGATAGGTCTGCTCATTTCTTCTTCAAGTTATGCTTTGGTAATGACAGTTCAAATTTGTGGTGTTGAAAGAAACATAGTAAATTTGGTCCCATTCTCCAGTCTGGTGAGAACAGCTTGGACAGGATTGCTGATTTTCAAAGTCTAGTGGGAGGTAGCATGAAGGTGCTTGGAGGTCTTTCTGGTATATAACAGGATCCCAGGCAGTAACTGAATAAAAGGGGTTTCTTTTTCCCCCCCCTAGGAATTTTATTCATTTATTTATTTTATCTTTTCTAATTAGTTATATATGACAGCAGAATGCATTTTGATTCATTGTACACAAATGGAGTACAACTTTTCATTTCTCTGGTTGTACACAATGTAGAATCACACCATCTCATTCCACCACGTCCCCTCCCCTCACTCCCCAACTCCCATGCCCTGTCCCCTCTCCTAACTCCCCTCTGCTCAATCCAAATTTCCTCCATTCTTCCCATGCCCCCCCACCCCCCATTTTGAATCAGCATTCACTTATCAGAGAAAACATAAAAAGGGTTTCATAAAGGGCTGGAAAGGTTGCTTGAGCCCTTGTTAAATGCATAGGTTTAGGGAAGAACTTCAAGTCCAGTAAGGGAACAGGAAATCTTGGTCAGAAGCTGTATTAGAAAGTTGGGCATGGTGTGCTCAGCAGTAAGGTAGGATCAGCACCAGGGAAGGGTGCTCTGGTTCCCAGAGCTCACACAGGCTCTCTAAATGCTGAGGTTTTTTTTTTTTTTTTTTTTTTTTTTTTTTTTTTTAACCATAGGACTGATTTGAGACCTTAGCAACTGCCTCTTCTGTTGTGTTACTTTGGAGTTTGGGTGGAGCTGATGGACAGGTGTGTGGGATCAGACCAATTCCAGTGGTAACAGTGGTAGGGTGTCATCAGAGAGGAGGCAAGAGAGATAATTTGGGACCAAACTGCAGAAGGCTTTGCCCAAGGCCTCACTTGGTGGAG
Organism: Tamias sibiricus; assembly: GCA_025594165.1. Lineage (NCBI taxonomy): Eukaryota > Metazoa > Chordata > Mammalia > Rodentia > Sciuridae > Tamias > Tamias sibiricus. The sequence continues at coordinate 25,642,502 of CM046663.1, forward strand.
AGCCCTTGAAGAGACTGAATGATTGTGGAATCAAAGTAAATGGAAACCAAATACATATAAAATGTTCATATTTATTTATCAGTTAAATTTTTTCCACAATATTGTTTCACTTATATGAAAGGAAAGGAGATGAGTTTTAAACCAAGAATTAACTCTTAGTTTAGTTGTGTATAGATTGTACTTTATGGAAATTTTAGAGTGTGTAGTTTCTTGGGTTATCTTGTGGCCTCCTGGCTCTCTCTTCTGCATGCTAATCTTTTGGTCTCAGTATATTCAGGGAAAATAAACTAATTTTAGTATTAGCCTAATCAAAATACAGGAAGGCAGATCTGTTGTAATAACATAATATGGCATTATCCAAAGCTTAATATATTTGTATCCTGCTTTAGGCAAATTTAATATGTTAAAGATAGTTACATAAAAAAATCAATTGGCGAATAGTTATTTGCTTTGGAACATTCTCATCATATGATTTCTGTAAAAAGCAACACAACAAACCAATTTCCTCTAGGGCATTTAAAATCTGATTTGGTGTATTAAATCAGATTTTATAAACACATTTGTTCTAATTAATAATCAAGTGGGACTAGTTAATAGGGATGAATGTACATGTTTTGAGTTTCAGCTTCAAAATGTCCATATTATTATGAAACTCAGCGTTCTGGCTTTGGCAGATCAAGAGGCGAGTTTAATTAACAGCAAGTCAAGTGTAAGGTGATGAGGTGACACGGATACCAAAATATGGGAGTGCTATTTGAGCCTTACTAGAAGCCAAGGATCCCGAGAGTCAGCCAGCTGCTCCACCCAGACCACATCTGGGCACCTCCAGCCCCACTCTCATGAGGGGCCTGCCAAACTCCTGGCTGTGGAGGCAGGTGTTGGGGCAATTACTAGAGGATGAGTAGAGACTGCCCGGCTTAAAACACAGGGGGAGATGTTGGCTCCTTAAAATTTAGGATGAGTAACCATTTGGAAACAAAGTTGGATTATTTGTTTTTGCTTCAGGTTTATAATCCAAAATTGGAACTACAGGGAGGCAGATTCCCTTTTCTGGACACTTTGGGGGGATCTTCTTGTATGAGGTAAGAGGTCAGATTAGAAGTTTCTATGGCTCTTCCACTGACTGGTCAGTCCAAATTTAGCCCACCAGGTAAGTAACTCAGCTATTGTTCTTGGTTATTTATACCTGCACATCACTTATATGTCTGGCACACTTCTGGACACTGTACACATGACAACTCATTTTACTCTTGTTTGAGCATCCCACTAAGTTAGCAGTTTTCTGCATTTTATACTTGTAGTTACCTAGGCATAGAGCTGTTAAGTTACTTGCCGGATTAACACAGTAAAAGCCAGGATCCACACCTAGGCTGTCTGCTTTTTATTTTAAGAACTGTATCTTGAGGATTATATTATGCTTGAATTACGTGTATGGTTGCTCCATTTTTGGTATGTTATTGAGCAACTGTCTGAAAATTACTTTTATCTTTATTGCTATTATGATTTAAAACGTTTCTTATCTGATTTACCTGGAGAAAAAATATATATATGTATATGTACATATATATATATATACATATTATATACGTACACACACACACATATATATATATACACCATACATATATATATGTATATATACATATATATATATATATATATATATGCATATTTTGCTGGAAACAAATTAAAATCTTGTTTTTTACCCCCTATGACTTAAATACTTTCCCAATCATAGTTTGAGGGATATAAATAATTTTATCAGCTCAATCTCCTTCCATAATTAAATGATAATAAACTGTAAAGAAAAATGGCACTTCTTACAACTGCTTCCTTCACAGTCTGTGTGATTCCTTCACTATTTTAGGTTCTTGTGTTGAACCACAGTGATTTGGAAGAGCTGTTTTTCTTTCCCCCTAATCTGAACTGTCAGGGGAAATCTCAGTCCCAGAGACAATATGGATTGTTAAGCGCACAATGGTAGTTGCCATTTCTTCAGTTTATAACCTCGAAAGCCTCATCTGTCAGCAGACTGCTAGAACACCCCCAACATCCTTCCCAGTGTTGATGTTACTAGTTCCCGAGGCAGAAAATATGACAGGTTCTGTATCTTCCAACATAGTTTCCCCAAACACTAGTTAATCCCCTGCCTTTCTAAGGCCAACAAAATTTATCTTTCTCCTGGTGGCAGAATATAGTTGTTGTTTTTTCAGTCTTATGTCGGTACTATTTGCTGATACCATTGTTTAGCCAAGATGACCATGATTTGCCATATGCTATAAAGCAGACAAACATGTTTCCAGAATATGGACTAATTTTATGAAGAAAAATAAAATTATTAATTACTTACTCCAAGTTTTCATTTTTTTTAGCAAAATAGTTAAATAATTTTAGATCTGAAGAAACACTATTTAAATAATCCCATAGACAATTTAAAAATATATTTATAACGTATATACTTACGTGAATAGTGTTTTTTTTTTTTTTCCATTCTGGGGATGGAACTCAGGGCCTCACACATGCTAGGCAAGCTCTCTACCACTGAGCTACACCCCTAGCTCTTTGAATGAACAGTTTGATGGCCTAAATAACAATAATGCAAAATGACACTAGGAAACACTGCTTGGAAACATGATTCACAAATGGCATAGCCTTCATGTTTTAGTGAGCTTTTTCACTTCTGTGACTAAAAGATCTGACCAGATTAATTTTAGAGGAGGAAAAGTTTATTTGATGGCTTATGGTTTCAGAGGTCTCCGTCCCTAGAAGGCCGGCTCCATTCCTTGGGGCTGGAGGTGAGGCCGAACCTCATGTCAGCAGAGTGTGGTGGAGGGAAGCTGCTCACATGATGATGCGGAAGCACAGAAAGACTCTACTTGCCAGATGCAAATATATACCCCAAAGCCACGCCCCAATGCCCCACCTTCTCCAGTTACCACTCAGTTAATCCCATGATGGGATTAATTCACTGATTGGGTTTAGGCTCTTGTAACCTGATCACTTCTCCTCTGATCCTTCTTGCATTGTCTCCCACATGAGCTTTTGGGGGACACCTCACACCCAAACCATAACTCTTCACCAGTTCAGTTGTGTAGACAGCTGGAACAAGACTTCATTAGTGAGCAGGTAGGGGCAGAGGACTGACTGGGCAGGAGGGCTTTTTGAGAACACTTGGAGATTTGAAAAACTGGCCAAGATAATAAAACAGGTAAGGTGTGTAAGCTGCCTGTCATGGCCAGCCATAGCGCCGCGGGAGAAAAACTCAGAGGCAGAGTAAAGCTTTTACTACTTTTACTTCTACTTTCTTAGAGAGAGCTTAGAGAGGGAAAGAAAGATTTTTAGAGAGAAAGATTAGAGAGAGCTTTTCTTCTTGTAGAGAGAGCTTTTCTTCTTGTCTTCTTTAGCTTCTTTAGCTTAGAGAGAAAGAAAGATAGATAGAGCTTAGCTTATTTTTTAGAGCTTCTTTCTTCTTTCTTCCTCGGGAGCCTCGGCCTAACTCTGACCAGTCATTACTTCTTCTATCTGGTTTCTCTTCTGTAACCGCTCTGCCTACGTTCTGGCCGCTCTGATTCTTTTCTCCGACCCGAACTCTTCTTCTGACCGACCGAGCAACTGTACAACTGACTGAATGAATTTCTCCGTTCTCCTAACTCAGACCGCTTTCACCCGGTTATATACCTTCAGCTTTGTGGGTGCCTACAGGTGCGTCACAAACATATCAGGTGGAACTTATGGCTTCCAGCTAGCTGCAACAGCCCTTCCTAATTAGGGCTCCTTCAAAGGTGGGGAGAAAGAGGTCAACTGCCAATGGGAATATGAGCACCCCTATGCCTAGGTGACACTGCAGAGAAGTCCTGCGACCTTTGTGTAGCATCAGTAACAGTTCCACTGGTCACCATGAATGTGTGTTCCTGGAAGGCAAGAAATGAAGAGCCTGCAGCATGTGCTGCTGGCAGTGAGGTCAGCTCTTGAGACCAGGGAGATGGAATGGATTAGTGGTGCAAGGAAGGGCTCAGATTCTCACACAGGGAAAGGAGGAAGGAGCACACAGAACACGTGTGCATGCCAAGTATCGAGGTGTAGCCTAGCAAAAGAAGCAAGCTGTCAGAGGTCAGGGGAGCATGTGTGCTGCACACAGATGCCTTTTGGGAAGTCTCAAAAGCACTGTAGAGTCTATAAATGTATCATTGAGGAATGCTTTGGGTGGTATGTGTTAGAAAACCCAAATATGATTTCTTAATTGTAAAGAGGTTTATTTTTCATGCAGGATGAAAAATCCATAGGTGGGTTGTTGCTGGCACTGATCCAGGGGCTCAGCAATGTGAAAACTTTGATGGCCAGAGGAAGGCTCCTGCAGCCCAGCTCTCATTACAGCAAGAAGAAGGAAGTCTCGTCCAGCTGAATTGTGTCACATGGCCATTCCAAACCAGAAGAGAAATAAGGGAAGAAGTTAGAAGCAGGATCAGTTCATTCAATCAGCAGTGTCTGCCACGTCAGACTTTTTTGGTAGCTCATGTTCATAATATAATCTCCTGAGAAGACTTCCCTTCTCCGGTATTTCAAAGTACTGGAAATATATGTGGTGAAAGTACCCATGATATTCCATGAAATTATTTTCTATGTATTAATGAAATTGATGGATTATGTAGCCTTGTAGGAATGACAATGATGATATTAATAGTAGCTAGCATGTACAATTTTCTATATGTCTAGTTCTTATTTAAAATGCTCTGTGTATACACACACGTGTGTGTGTGTGTGTGTGTGTGTGTGTGTGTGTGTGTTGGTCTGTTTTTTGTTGCTATAATGAAATACTTGAGGCTGGGTACTTTTAAATAAAAGAGAGACATTTAGCTCACAGTTCTGGAGATACAAAGGCATAATGTTGGCGAAAGCCCAGTTTCTGGTAAGGACTTCATGGAAGATGACACCACAGTGGTAGAGTGTATGTGAGAAGAAAAGATCACATACTGAGATAGGAAATCAGAGAGGGGATGGGCCAGTAATGACCTCTCAATAAGGCCCCACCTCTTAAAAAGTCTTACCACCTGTTCACATCACTACACAGGGGACCAAGCTTCTAATGCATGAAACTTTGGGGGACAAAGCACATCCAAATGTAAATCACAACATTTTATTTTCATTAACTTTTTTTTATCACCGTGACTGAAGGTCCTGACAAGAAAAATATAGTGGAGAAATAGTTTATTTTGGCACATGGTTTCAGAGGTTCAGTCTGTGGTCAGCTGACTCCATACCTCTTGGCCCAAAGTGAGGTAAAACATCATGGCAGAAGGGCCTGGCAATCAGAAAGCAAGGAGAGAAAACTCCTCTCATCAGGAACAAAATATAAACCCCAAAGGCATACCTCCAGTGACCTATACTACCTGCTTACAGTTACAGTCCAGTTAGTTCATTAGTGGATTAATCCACTAATCAGGTTATCCCTCTTGTAATCTAATCATTTCACTTCTGAGAATTCTTGTTTCATATATGAGCTCTTGGGGGACACCTCATATCTAAGCCAGAGCACATTTTGATGAATTTAAAAATTCTCAATTATTATCATTCCTATTTATATACTTATTCCCATTTTACACATTGGATAACTTTGAATGATTAAATGAACTACCCAAAGTTGCCTCTTTAGCAAGTGGGGAAACCTGTTGTCACACTCTGAAGTTTGGTCCCAACCTCTTCACAACTGTTCTGCTCTAATGCTTCTTTTTCTTTAAAAATTATCACAACTTACTTCTTCATCATCATTCTAAGTTTTATTATCATTGTTGTTTTCCTGATGATTAATTAATTATATGGTCCTGCAAAGACTAAAAAAAATGTGAATCTGGGCATTTGCAACAAAATTTCAACAAATCATATCACTACAAGAAAATGATACCTGCACAGGTGAGATGGAAGGAGGAGACACTACATCGGATATGAGGCTGGTAGGTGAGGGCTACATTAATCAGTTCCTTCGATTTTGCAAAGCCCAGCACAGATTAAGCAGCCATTAGAGAAAGCTGTGTGCCTGGTTCACGCTGGAGACATATGGCTATTTAAAAGGCAGGTAGTTAAATTATTCCAGCTTATATATCACTTTAGGTATAATTTATTTTGTCACCTGCCTGAGCCAAACAGAATTACTTCCTGCTGGTGTTTTTATTTTGTATTAATGGTTTTGAACATCCAGACTAAACAATTTATTTTTTTTATGCTGAGGTAAAATTTCACAAAACGTCTGTACTCAAATCAGCCAGCTTCTCGCCTTGAATTTTAATAAAAATCTGAGAGTGTGTGTGCATGCGTGTGTGCACGCGCGCATGCGCGCATGCAAGCATAAATCAAAAGGTTTGAACTGGTTGGTGGCAAACAAAAAAAAAAAAGAAAACCATCGAACATTTTAAATTAAAATACAAAGAATAAAGTAATAATAAGCACATGAATTTGCCTGACATGATGAGCTATCATTGGAGAAAGAAGCTAGCTACGAGTGAGAAGAAGCAGGATTTTGTCCCACTTGGCCTTTTATTCCAGGCACTATAATGCTCTTGTCAACTTACTATTATATCTTGATAATACTAGAGTATTTGTCCTATGGCCTGGTTTAGTGCCTTCAAAAAGACAGTTCCATGTCTTAGAGTCCTCGTTCTGTGGGGCATTTTTTGAATCAGAAAATAGAATCTGGGCTGGAAAGGATTTATCTCTGAGATCTTTTCCTCCAACACCCATCAGTAGAGCTGACCCATGAGGGCTGGGATGTAGCTAGTGGTAGAATGCTTGCCTAGCATACTCAAGGTCCTGGGATCAAACTCTATGCTGCCAAACAAAAAAGAAATGACCCCCTGAAATATTTGAATCCGTGTCTAAGTAGCCCTGATGGCTAGGATCCTATTGCATTTAATGTAGTTGTGGTTTTTGTAGAATTGAGACTGTTCTTACTTTGCATATTAGATCTTGGAAGCTGTGTTAATTCTTTCAAGCCTAGACATGCTCCATTTGCATAAAGGTCTTTTGCACCTGAAATTACTCAACTATTCAGGAGACCTGCTTCGGTGTGGGGGAACCCATCATTTCCTGCCTCCTACAATGCAGAAAACTATCTGAGGTCCTTCCACATTGCACGATACCAGTTACTTCTTCCCTTTCCTCATGTGCTTCCCTCTAACTGAAGCATCAGCACTTCATCTTTCGCTTGGCTCACTCCTTTGCCTACTCTAGGGCTCAGCCCAGGCATCATTGCCTCCAGAGTCCTCCTTGACTGCTGCAGGTTGAATTAAGCAGCACTTCCTTTCAATCCATTAATGCTATGTACCTTCCATGGTACTTCAGTACTGGATTAGCGTTCTACACTCTGATACTCCAGTACTGTATTTTCCATACTGTGTTAAAATGACATTTTATGTCTCTTCCCATTGAGACTGTGAGGAACTTGATGGCAGGGGCAGTGTCTTGGTCAGATTCAGATTTCTAGGGCCTGCTACAGGACACATAGTTAATTCTCCATAAATGTTTATGAATTCTATGAAAGCAGCAATAAAGGAGTTAAAAAAAACCAATCCTCACAAATATTCCTGATGCAATGCATGGGGCATGGGGTCACTCTAGCCAGGAGTGGAATGAAATGCGTTCTGGGACTGTCTGTACCCTGATAGAGACAATCCTATTCAGGAGGCCTCTTTTTTTTTTTTTTTTTTAATCTTCTTTTCTTTTTACATCATAGTTCTGGAGTTGGTTACTAATGTATTTCAGCCAATGGCATTTGTTGGTAACTAGGGGATTTTAATTTGATTAACTATCCTTAGCAGCCATGATATGTTGCAACTTACATTGTTAGTTGATAACTGATACTATGTTATGTTGCTTTCATTTTAGATATTTATTTTCTGTAGTTATTACAATCCAGTATCTGTATAGTATGTCATTTTGCAACTCGTGTGATCAGCATATTGGAAGTTTTAATACAGGCAAAGCTTAGAGGTTGTGAATTTTTTTACTAGGGTATGATTCAGACTTACAGGTTTTATGTGTTACATAGTTTGCTAGCAGAGATCTATGTCAAAGCCAAACACCAACTGTTTGTTCAATCTATTACATGCAAAATCCCATGGCAGGTGCAAAGGCAGGTAAATGATGGACTCGTGGGAAAGACAAGGCAAAATTACTAGAAAACTTGTAGGTGAAATAGGGTTAAATAACACAGTAGGAATTAGCTTGGACTTGGATAAACATGTACATAAGTGCTATAAAATTAGAGGTAGGCAAGACCAGTGAGCTGGGCAGATCTACAAAGGCATTGGAGAGAGGAGGATTTATTGAGATTCTGAGAAAGGGGATGATGCCTTCAGGCAGGGAGGAGAGAGGACTTTGCCTATGGTGTGCATGGGATGGAGGAGAGCATAGATCTGGGAACTGAAGTAGGGCCTGTGGTTTTCCAGAGAGGAATATTTGATGAAGGATGGAGCTGAGGCCACACAGGGAGAGCCTTGCAAGACGTTATCCTAATGCTAAGATTTGGTAAAGCAGTTCCCTGGGTAGTACTTCTTAACTTTGAATGTAGCTGGAAGTTACATTGCTGGGGGTCTAGTTAAAATGCAGATTCGGATTTATTTGGTTTGGGTGGGGCTATGGATTGTATATTTCTAAGTGCTTCTTGTGACTGAATCTCCTAGTGAATAGCAAGAGATGGAGGACTAAGTGAAAAACCCTGAAGATTTAAATGGAAAAATGGTTAATGACATTCTTATTATATAACTGACTATTTTGAGGTTTTACATAGCACTTTGGAGGCGTGAAAGAATTATAGTTTCAAAGGTGCATAATATTCAGCCAGGGAGTTGCATACACAGAGTCTACCTTCAGTGGGTAAGGACGTAGTGCAATGCTCCTGCAAGATAGAATATCTTGATTGGGTTTTTTTTTTTTTTTTTTTTTTTTTGGTACCGGGGATTGGACTCAGGAGTACTCAATCACTGAGACACATCCCCAGCTCTAATTTTTTTTTTTGTATTTTATTTAGAGACAGGGTCTCACTGAGTTGCTTAGTAGGCGCCTCACTGTTGCTGAGGCTGGCTTTGAACTTACCATCCTCCTGCATCAGCCTCTCAAGCCACTGGGATTATAGACATGTGTCACTGGGCCCGACTGGGTTGGTTTTCATAAAATTTCATTATAAAATATATTTTGTTGAATATTAGAAGATTTAAAAATCTAGAAGAATTACTTGTTTAAATGAATCTGGGATAACTTCTCTAGTATTTGTGTCCGTTCAGGCATTCTTGAGTAAGAAATTACTTAGTGCATGAGGAAGGGGGCTTAACACTACACATTTCTTGGGTTAGATCAGTGATTTATAACCCCTGAATGTATTTTTGAAAGTGTTGAAGTTTAAAACACACACACACACACACACACACACACACACACACATCTTCCCCAGACCAATTAAGTCAGAATATGTCTGTGCCTGGTACCTGGGGATTAATAATTTTTAAAGGTTTCCAGGAGCTTCAAATGTGTATCCTGGATTGAGAGCTGCTGGGTTGGTGGATCAGACTGTTTTAACACTGAATTAAAGTTCTGGAATGGGGATTTTGACTAACAGATCCTGTGGGCTTGGCAGGAGAGAAACCAGTTTGGGCTGAGAGTCTGTCTGTGATCCAAGATATGGAAACACTGGGATCCACCTTCCAGAGATTCTAGGATAGGGGAAGCTGAAAATCAATGGGGGTGGCGTCAGAGGTGTGCTAGATTGAAACTACTTGTAACTAGGGAAGCAGGCAAGGTAACCAGAGACAAGGATGTGGGAGCAGTTGCTAGGGAGAGGCAACAGCATCCTGCCAGATGGTGTCTGACATCTCCACCGCACGAAACTGTTTTTAACAGACTGAGCTCGTACAGCAGCACGGGGTCTTAAAAACTGCCATTCTGGGTAGGTAGTTCAGAGCCAGAGCCTTCTGATATAGATGGGCTTTGGTGGCATCCAAAGCAAGGCATTAAACAGCTGGAAGTTAACATGAAGATGGGTCTGTGAATGGAGAATAAAGAGAAGTTTCAAGGCACTCAATAAAGCATAAAGGGTGCTAAAACAGAGAGGGGACACCAAGTACAAACTGCATATACTTACTAGTCCTCCTTAGTGAAGATGTCACTGTATACCGGAGGCTATGCCAATATGGATGTGGCCATTTTAGAATACAGGTGCTGGTATTGAGATCCTTGCCATTTGCTCCTATCAAATGTGAGCTTATGGTGTGGGGTCTTTGCCAAAGATGTTTCTTAGGTTTAATGAGCTTCCTGTTGGAATGTGCTAAGTTGAGTGACTTTGATATGGAAACAAATCTTTTGAAACAAAGGGAACTAAATTTAAACTAGATTTTTATTAAAAACATTTTTTTTCTTATAAGAAAAAAGTTGTTCTTATTTTTTGAGGATTTATGGTGGTGTGAAAATATTCACATCTCCTGGCACCAACACCTTTGAAATGAACTTGCGAACACAGCCTGAATTCTAGCCTGGACCTGTATGGGCCGTAATGATGATTACTTGGGCTCTATTAAAACAAGAGGGATACAGTTGCTAGGGAGCAGATTTAATGTGTTGGTTCCCCTCTGGGGTCCCAAAGTATAACAAACAAACAAGCCGAAAGATAAAGAAAAGCACTTTCCAGGCTGTGGAAGAGTCAGGCAAACATAAATTATTATCTGCTCTCAGTTTGAGACTGAAACAGGCACACAGGAGACCATTCTTATTTTTGGCAAAAGGCTCTGGCTTATACTGTGTTTTGCTCAGAGATTCATCTGAGCCCTACTAAGGTGGGGCCTGAGAACTGACATCTTTTAGGGCAAGAGAAAAATATCTGAGTGGGATGATAGTGGCTAGGAGCTGGGCTGCAGTTGCCTGCCCCATTCCCTGCTGTCTTCCTGGAATGTGTGGGAGGATTCAGGAGGGCTGGGCACAATCAGGAGCATAGTCTCCTGGGGCTGGGGGTGAAACAGGCTTCCGTCAGAGAGGCCAGTTTTGATAAACAGCTTTAAGTTTTGGAAGAAAAATGGGTAAGGACTTGACAAAGCATTAGCCTTTAATTTTACTATTAATATAAAGGCCCACTATGAATTTAGTATTTTCTTGGTTTTGAGGCCTTGAGTATTTTTTTTTTTTTTAAGAAAGTCTCCCACAATTGGAAAGAACATAGCCATTTAAGACAATTATTTAGCAAAATGTTTCAAAGGTTAGAATCAATTGCTTTTTAAAGAAACAGAGAGTTTTTCTACCATGTGGGCCTAGACAAAGCCAGACTGAGAGGACATCTGTTGTCACAACTCTCTTCTCTACTTTTATTAAAACACTCCTGATGCTCCTTATTAAAATGTGTTCCTACAGATAAGGTGTGGATGACTGATAGGAGAGTTTGAAGGGTTCTCTCTCTGGGGAAGATTTTTTTTAACAGAAATTCAACCTTAAGCCCTAGGTTAATTCCAAATCTGACTTTGGAGGGGCTCCAGCTAAAAGTTGGCTCCCCGTTCCTATGAGTTGAAAAACTGGCAAAAGGGCAGGGGCCGGGGATCAATGCATGCTATTCGTCTAAGCTCCAGGGTCTCGGTGGGCAAGTATGCTACCTCCTTTCCCTTCTTGTACCAAGAGTGACCTCCCTTTTTACTTCCCTTCTGGCTGAAGTCCTTTGAGAGGCTGGGACCTTTCTTGTTAACAAGTGCAGCAATTCTTCTGTTCCTGAAGTGAGGGATGATCTCCTGAGATTCCTTGTGGAAGAAGAGTCTCTCTGGGGCTTTTGGAAGTGTGTGAATTACTGAAATTGCATGTGAGTGTTTTTGCTTATTTTTTCAAGGGAGAGGATTGATAGCTTCCATTAGATTCTCAAAGGCTCTGCAACTCCCTCTGCACTTTCTCTCTACCTCCCACCAAGATTCCAGATGCTCCGCGATGGCATTTCAGGCAGCAGGTAGCAGGTGGAAGAAATTATCTGAGGTCTCCAGGGCCTTCCCCGTGCACAGCTCACGTGGGTCAACAGTCAGGTCCTGCCAGTACTCACCAATGCAGTCATCCGTTAATGTCCTCCCACAGTTGTTTTCTGTTGAACGTAGACTCAGCATTAACGCCGGGAGCCCTTTAATTTAGCCTCACGGCAGCTCTGGGAATCCCAAGATTGATAACTGAATTATTCAGCACTCTTGCAGTTGCAAATTAGTTTGAACAGAAGAGAATACTTATTGGCACACGTAAATGGGATATTTTGGAGGAAGGTGTGGATTTTGGGGGTGATTCAGCCAAATGTTCTCAGGAATCACTTTCTCTCCAAGACAAAGATGGCTGCCAGGACTGTGGGCTTCTAGTGTGCTACTTGAGTAGCCAGAGGACAAAGTCTTCCCTTTTTTTCTTCCTTCCTTCCTATCTGATAGTTCTACCATATGTCCAGAAGGCTGTAATCAGTATTGTGTCCTTCCATGGTCCCCTCATTATAGCCAGGCTAATGAGTCACTCTGCTTGGTCAGGCTTGGGTGACAGAGTTGAGCAGCTTTTCTGGAAACATGGACCATGAATGGGAAAGAGGTGGATTTACAAAGGGAAATGGTGGTATCGTAACCAAAAGAAAAAGGCATGGATGCTGGGGAGGCAGAAGCAATGGATATCCACCACCATATTTTTCTACTATAGAGGTAGAAGGGGTCTTGGAACACCTTCTAGTTAAGGGACTTATGATTCCCTGAAATCCTATGAGTAAATGTCTTGCAGATGCATAGCATATGCCTAGCTAGAGGCAGAGACTCCATAGCCTTCATCAGCTTCTCAGAGTGCTTTTGGCTTCAAATCAGCTAAGAATCACTGATTGAATCTCTTCATTTTTTCAGACGAGGAAATTGAGAACTCAGAAACCCTAGCTGGCTTGCTCTAGGAGACAGCATCCAGCAGTCATCCACAACCCAAGGGTTTTCGAAAAGGACACTAGTCTCTATACTGTGCTAAAACCAGACTTCTCTGATCAAATCTATTTGGAGAGTCACAGTGCACTTACATATCACAAGTTAAGACAAAATTATCCTAGAGAAACTTGTTTAACTCAGTTTAACCCAGAAACCCATTTGGATACTTGTTTCACAAACCTCTTGTATCATACTTCAGGAAACTCTGTATCACAGCACTTTGCCTCTCACTGAGGCTGAGCGGTGTCCCGTGGGTCCAAATGGGGAATCCAGGACACCTATTTTACAGTGCCCTGTGCTCCCTGTTTGTCCGGTTCAGTTTTTGAGATTCTGGGACAGTCACTTTCTAATTAATGGAGGCTTCTTCTGGCTGCACTGTCCGACATTTAATCATGCCTCATTGCCCACAGCGAAGCATTAGAAGAAGGCTGTGGCTCAATGCTGGAGAGAAATGATTGCCGGAGTTCAGGGCTGGGCCCTCAGTGGGTCTTGGACAGGGCCAGGTACTTGGGACATTTGTGAAGTAGGAGAAGTTGGTTTTGCTCTGCCTTCCCTCTTGGCCAGCCATCTGCTTCCTCCCAGGCTCCTCCCCTTCATCAGCCCTCCACTGAGCCCTTCCAATTCTCTAGACCTCTCTCCTGTCTCATTACTCGTGCACTTACTCAGTTATTATTATTAATGATGATGATGATAATGATAATAACATTACTTACTGGCAACCCATATTTTAGATGTATTAGCTCGTTTACTCTTCTTAGCTACGTGACAGTCTAGGTACTAGTCTGTTCCCATTTTATAGAGATAGAGTCATATCCATTTTATGCCCGGGGATTTGCACAGCTCTGAGGATGTAGCAGAAAACAAAGCAAACTGAAGATGATGGTTGGACTTATTCCCTTAAGATAGTCATTTAAGGGGACACCAGTGAATATAATATCTCAGTGTTCATGAAAATATTAACAGGCCCTCAGGATGCAGTGTCCTTTTCCCCAGGAAGTGTTTTCTCATCTGTTGCCTTGGGAAGATAGATGTCTTTACGTAAGAATAACCTCACCATGAGAATTTTAGGCTCTGAGGAGGCTGACAGAAGATGGCTTTGGGCTGGGAGATATTGTATCTTCCTTAGCAGACCATGCATGTGGCTGTCTAATGTGGGGACTGCCTCTCATCTTTTCCTTTTTATCTATTGTGATTTCTAAAATGGGAGAAGCAAGCATGCTTACAGTGGAGAGGGAGAAAGGGAGAGAGAGGAATTCCAGATCTATTTTGGCCAAGACCTTTAGCCTATAACAAAACAACTTTGGAACCTCTTTTGATTTCCTCCTTTTCCACCAACGTGTCTCTGCACACACGTGTGCTGACTATCAGCGCTCTGTCTCTTTTGTTCTTGTTCCACACAGAAGCCCAATATCCTAACATACTCTCAACTTCTGCAATTCATGTAGAGCAGTCAGTGGTGGAATGTATTTCTTTCCCCCAAAGTTCTTATATTTCAAATAAGGACTTGGGCTTCAGCATAGAAATGTGAGGGGTTTTCCTTCCGATGAAATAGAATGTTCTTCTCCCTGCCTTTGCCATTTTATATAGGGTTCTCCTATTTGGCAGAGAGTCTAGAGATTTTAACAGAGCTTCTATGTGGTTATGAGTCTTTAGGTTCAGGAGTCGGATTGAGAAGGGAGGGCAAGGGAAGGGAATGGTGTGTACAGGTCTGGCAACGCAACGAGAGGTGGGGACTCAGGGGAGAGAGAGGCCAAGAGGAGCTGGAGGGAGGTAAGGTGAAGGTGGCCGCCCAGTTCCAGAATGGGATGGTAAGGAGGCTGAGGTTTCTCAGTTGTGCACTTACCTAGGCGTTCCCTGGATAGGTATATTATTACCCATATTCTGGAAAGTGGTAAGGTAGCAATTGTATTCCAGCCGTCAGATGACTCATTATGGAGGAAGGGGCTCCTCTGGATAAAAAACTAAGGAGGAATGCTATGGGTTAAAATGTGTCTCCCTCCCACAACCAGGGGAGGAAGAATTTAAAAAAAAATGTGTTGAAATCTTAACCCCTGTACTTCAGAATGTGCCCTTATTTGGAATTAGGGTCTTTAGAGAGTTAATCAGATTAAAATGAGGTTGTTAGGGTAGGAAAAACAATGCTTGGCTGCACAGAGATAGACATGTGCAGAGGGAAGGTGATGTGGAGAGACAGAGGAAGCTGGCCCTGTGGAGGTGGTAGCAGAGACTGAGGTGCTGCGGCCACAGCTGAGGAATGTCTGGGGCTCCTAGAAGCTGGGAGGGAGCCTGGGAAGGACCTTGTGCAGCAGGTTTCAGAGAGAACATGGCCAACTAAAACTAGGACTTTCAACTTCTGGCCTCCAGGTCTATGAGATGATAGATTTCAAGTGTTCTAAATCACTGGAGTGTGGTACTTTGTCATAGCAGCAATCTAATATTAGGAGAGAAGGTGACTCCATTTGCCGGTCTTATGTGCAAGGTGCTGTGACAAGGGGACTTGTATGTATTCAGTACTTCTTTTTGTCCTTATGACAACCCTGGGAGATAGCATTGTTACACCCTGAGACTTAGGGGTGTTGCTCTGGGCAAATAATTAGTGCACAGTGAACCAGGTGTTTCAAAGCAGAAGCTGCAGCTGTCTCTCAATCCCTGGGCAGTAGTAATGGAATTGATGGTTAACCCGCGAAGGTTTCGATTTGGGGCCACCCTGGGAATTTGGTGTGAGACCTGACTGCTTGATCATCACGGTGCCTACCAGCAGCTTCTATGATAACTGGAAATTGTCATCCTCTGCTTGGTGGCTTCAGTTTGAAAATCTCCCTTCTGACTCATTACAGTTTTCCACATCTATATCCATCCATCTCTCTGGGTTGGGTACCTCCTGAATCCATTCCTCACCCGGGGCAGTCCACATGGATTTCAGGCATTGCTTAGGAAAACAAAATTTTTATTTGGGTGTCTCTAGTAGCTTTGTCCTTCTTTATGCTAATATCGAAACTTCTAAGGGTCCTGTTTCAGTTGTAGGAAAATCTAACCTGGGATGAAAGGGTTTATCCTCATCAATCTCATTATCTTCATCAAAAATAATTGTTGTACTGCTGGTTCTTTTCTGGGAATTGTGCACCTGACCCTCATTTGCATATACTTTCAATTATTTAATGACCTTAAAATTTCACAAATAATTTGAAATTGACTAAAGAAGGTTAAGTATGCAACAAAGAAGTGAAATCTAAATTTTAAAAAGAGTAGAACCAAAAGGCAAAACATATCTGCTTAGACATCAGGGTAGGAAAGCAATATAAAATGCAGATACACTAAGTGGCTCAGAGGACTGAGAGCCTGACCTTCTTGAAGAGGGTACAGCTGTGACTCACTGGATGGCAGAAAAGTCCCTGTGATGCTGTCTTGGCAGAATTATCTAGAAATTAGTCCTGAGGAACTTGCTGGAAATCTGCCCTCTAGGGCATTGGAGAAATCTGTTCACAGCAAGGTGTCTCACCGGAGGAATTCTGCTACAAATCTGCTCCAGGGGATGTTGGGGGAAAACTGCTGGCTGCTGGGTGATATTGACCACTGTGCATTGCAGGAGCTCAGCACTGGGAAGCCACCTGTGCTGGAAGATGGCCCTGGAGAAGCTGTGAGCCCAGCAGGAGCCAGGAGGGCAAGCACCAGAACCAGGAAGCAATCCTGTCCTCCTGTGCTGCGTCCCCAGAGCTCTCTACTGACAGGTTCACATGGTGCCAGCCGACAAAGGAAAAGCAGTTAAAGGGCCCAATCCATTTTCATAGAGCAGAGAGTGAATTTAGAGCTGAGAGGTAATGTATTGACAACTGGCATTCTAACCATAAAGTTCTAAATAGTTTCAATTATAGTTGTGTGTAATATAGATCCAAGTAGAATTGGCTTGCATTTCCTCTTGGACAAAGCAAACTAAAAATCACGATCAGTGTTTCACTGTCCTCAGGAAGGGCAAGAAATTTTCTAGAATGAAAATTTAGTAAAATTTCTCGTGTGATACCAGTTTTCAGACGGTGCTGGACAATGGAGGACGCACAATTTCCACAACATCTGCATTAAAACTGTAGAAAACTCATCTTCTGAAATTTTGTAGATTCTCTCAATGAAAGCTGAAAGGATATTTATTGAAATCTAGTTATTTATCAGACACTGTGATGATTAATTTTATGTGTCCATTTGACCTGTAAAACAGATAGCTGAGATGCTCAGATTATCTCTGGGTGTGTCTGTGTTCTGTGTGGGTGTTTCTGGAAGAGATTAGCATTTGAATCAGTAGACTGAGTAAAGAAGATCTTGACCTCAAAAATATGGGAGGGCTTTGTCCAATCCATTAAGGCTGGGATGGAACACAAAGGCAGGGTGAATTTGCTCTCTCTCCTCCTGTGCTGAGACATCCATCTTGCCCAGGACTTACATCAGTGCCTCCCTCCCCACCGTAAAGCTTTCTGCCTCCATGGCTCCCCTGGTTCTCCGGTCTTCAGACACAGACCACATTATACCATTAGCTTTCCTGCTGGTGCTTCCCCAGCTTGCATATGTCAGATTCGGGGGTGGGTGGGGGTGGGGGTGGATTTCTGCCTCCATAATTGTATGAGCCAATTCTTATAATAAATCCCTCCTCATATATCTGTATATGTCCCATTGATCTGTTTCTCTGGAGAACTTTAACTGATCCCGACAGCAGTATTCAGAAGCTTACCATCGTACATAGGAAATGTGGAAGTAGGTAAAAAAAGAAAAGTCAACCACATTTCTGGTGAGAAAAGAAAATAAACCTCTACTGATAGATGAATGAAAATATCTTCCTTGGATAAAGAAAACGTAATTGGATAAAGAAAGCATAAAAGAATAAAAAAGAAGAAAGCAAAAGGGGCTTCTGACTAAATCCACTGGAAAAATTTCTCCTTCCCATAGAACTTCCTGTTACAAACATTAAAATAAGAGCACCACTGGCCCTCTGTATCTACAGGTTCTGCATCTTCAGATTCAACCAAACTTAGATCAAAAATATTTGAAAAAAAAATGTGCTTGTCCTGAACAAGTACAGATTTTTCTTTTTTTAATTAGAATTTATATGGTATTGGTTATTATACATAATCTAGAGATAGTTAAAAGTATACAGGAGGGTGTGTGTACTTATATGCAAATACTATGCCATTTTATATAAGGGGCCTGAGCATCTGTGGACTTTGGTATCCATTGGGGGTCCTAAAAGTGACACCTTAGGGAAACTGAGGGGTGGCTGTATTTGATTTGTAGGATGTGGATCTGACTTATCCCACTTTTTAGTATTTTCTTGAAAATTGAGGCTTTGAAGTTTATTCTCAGATGTGCCTTCCGACGATAGATACTATGGTTAGCATAACATTAATTTAAAGAGAGGAGGAGGGGAATTTAGGTTTCTTCACAGGAGCTTTTGAATTCATGAGATATTTTTTATGTGAATGTCTTTGCCACAAAGAGGCAGATATTTCTCTGACCTGCTGTATATGACATGTCTCCTGTAAAGGAGGCCAGCAGGAGAAAGAGCATTGTTCACTCCCCTCAAGTAAAAGCAGAGATAGAAAGATTGATACGTTTCCTTCTGTCGAATCATTTTCCATGTTAAAATGTTTGTGAAGATTTGCTTTTAACATCCTTAGAACATACCCTTTCTAAAGCGTGATTAACTATATAATATGAAACAGAGATACTGAGTACTGGCTGGTGATCTCTGGGGCCAGTCTGTCTTGGTTCAAATCCTGAAACTGTCCCTTGCTCCTTGTGTGGCCTCAGTTGAGTTACATGGGATTCCATCTGTAAAGTGGGAATAATGGCATTTGCTTGATGGAGGGTCATAAGGATTTTTTTGTAGCTCTCAGGATGAATCTAACACATAATCAGCACTATTCAGATCAACACGGTACAAATGCTTCTAGATTAATGAGCAGTGCTGAGATGTCATCTCTGTTTCTGCCAGCGTGCTTGCTGGGGGAGAGAATTAACTGCTGACTTCTTCCTTGCTGGCTCTCTTAAAATGATGTCCTACTTAAGAAAATGCACCAGTGTCAGCATGTGGAACAGGGCCATGCTAATGAGCAAGGGCATCGCTATTCAGAGCTGTGTTTAAGGATATAGGATTATGATAGCCAGAGAGGGTGGGGAATGGCCCTGTAGGGATGTGAAGTGAGCAACAATGGCTAAGGTGAAAGCAGAGTTGAGTGTCAAGATGAAAAGTAGGGACTAGCCGGCATGGCTGTAGTAGGGTTGAGAATTTTCAAAGGTAGTGGGAGAAATGTAAGAAAGGAAGATGGAGCCCCACTGTGTTGAACTTCCAAAGGTGGTCTAGGGAGTTTGCTATTTACTCTGAAGGCAATGAGATGCTTTGAATTCTACTAAGAATTTTTGAGCCTACATAATTGACTTCTCAAAATTTTTCTTAGCAAAGACAGAACCTAGTTTCTGGAGAGCTTTATTGGAAACATTGTTGTAGGGCAGCAGAAGTAGCAGAGCCTTCTGGTAGGCAGCGGTGTCCCTGAGAGGCATGTTCTGTTCTTTTTGGCTGTCCAGTATCTGTGCATATCGAGCCCACAGTTACAAAACTTTCCAATATGGGACCAACCTGTACCCGGCAGCCCTGCAATCAGGACACAGGTCTGTGACCTTGGCCCCACACACCAGACTCCGAACTGGAAACTAGTGATGCAAAGAAGCAGGGATGGTGTGGAATCCATTGGCTAGTGTGGTAGTGACAGCATCCTGTTTCTAGAGACCACTGTGGCAGAGGGTCTAGGGAAGTCCCATGTGTTCTTACTGGCAGTGTTGGGTGTGTGGACCCTGCAATCTGTAACCACGGAGCTAAATGAATGGTATTTGAGGCATCTTTCTGGCTGCTTAGCCTCCAACCCTGTTGTGCACACCATTCTCAAAATCCTGTGAACAGGATGTTCTTTAATAATGTATATTTATTTTCTGCTTACACTACTTAGAATGGGTTTTTGTTGTTTGAAACTAAAAACATTTTCTCCTAAAAGTAAACTAACTTGGTAAGCTGCTCAGGAATCAGAAGGGAGCAGGCCTTTTGAGTATCTTATCCCCTCTTTGGGAACGGCCATATCTTTTGCATACTTTGGGAGGAGGACAATGAGAAGAACCAACCTGCCAGTCAAGCAGCTGGGCCAGGAGAAGTTGGTAGCCCTGATTTTACTACCTTCAGACAGAGGAGGGCTAGGTCATAAGAATGTATAGTAGCATGGAGGATCCCGATGATTCTAATAATATCATATATGTCCCCTAAATAAAAGATATTTTTATTGTAATAAATATGCATGAGATAAAATTTACAATTTTAACCCTTTTTAGAAATTCAATTCAGTGGGATTAAGTATATTTACATTGTTCTGTCACCATCACTACCGTCTAGGACCTTTTCTTTCTCCCAAACTGAATTTTTACCCATCAAACCCTAACTCCTCATTATTGGCTTCTTCCCAGTCCCTGGAATCCATCGTTCTATTCTCTGTTTCTATAAATTTGAATACTCTGGGCACCTCACATAAGTATTTCTCATTTTGCGACTGGTTTATTTTGCTTAGCATATGTCCTCAAAGTTCATTCATGTTGTAGCATGGGAGAGAATTTCCTTTCTTTTTAAGGCTGAATAACATTCCATTATGTACATATACCACATTTTATTTATTCATTTATCCACTGATGGATATTCAGGTTGTTTCTTGGCTATTGTGAATAACACTGACATATTTTTGGGTGCACACAAATCTGTTTGGGTCCCTGTTTTCCAGTCTGTTGTGTAAATGCTGGATTCTATGGTAATTCTATATTTAATTTTTTTTTTTTTGTGATGCTGGGAGTTGAACCCAGGGCCTTGTGCATGTGAGGCAAGCACTCTATCAACTGAGCTATCTCCCCAGCCATAAAAAATTATGTTTAATTTTTGAAGAACCATCATAGTGCTTCTATGTAACATTTTTAATAAGGATTTTTATTTTGGAAATCTAACAATACAATAAAATAGGATAACATAAGAAATTCTCATGTGCATGACATTGGGTTTCAATAGTTGTTTGGAAGCATCAGTTTATTAATTCATCAAACATTTACTGAGAAGTTGAGTATCAAATGATGAACCAGACATGATTCCTGTCAGTTGTGGTGACCCTGGGTGGAAGTGATTAAACTGTGCAGCTCTGATCTCTTGCTCTGGGAGCTTGGCTGGCTGATGGTCCCAGTCACTACTGTTCTGGACTTACCACCATGTTTTGTTGAGTGCACAATTGCAGTGGACTGTTACCAGCCAATAACTGAACATGGGGGTGGGTACTACTGCTTATCCATTCCTGTGAAATGCAGGCCTCCTCCTATAGTGACTTTGGCTCAAGGACTTTCCTTCTGCACAATGGATTGTTCTTAGAACTGCTCTGTCATCTGAGGCTCTTTCCACCTCACTCTCCTTCCCTTTTTCCTTTTATAGAAGTCAAACCTGCTTCATCCTCTAAAGTTTTTTCTAGCCTTCTGCAGTTTAATCCTTAATTCCCTAAACCCTCTTGGGTGTTTTGCCCATTAAATCTCTTGCACATTGAATCCTGTCTTTTTGTTGGAAGACTCAAGCTAACACACGCAGGCTTTGGGGCTTAAATAATAGAACCCTGAGCCTTTCTTAGCACATACACTTGGAGGCCCAGCACCAGTACCAAGGTTTCTGGAGAGTGTGTATGTCCTTGTGTTCCAAGTTGAAAGCCACTTGAACTCATTCTGTTCTGTCTCATTTTGCAAGGATTTTCTCCCCTCTCCCCTGCTCTCCTGTCCTCTCCTCTCCTCTCTTCTTCATCTCTACATGGGACCCAGCCCCCTATCCTTGATTTCTTTCCAAACTACATACCACAAGCCCTTTATGCATGTATGAGGTTTTACCTAAGTTTTGGATCGTTTTAAAAAAACATTTTTAGAAATGCAAAAAAACAACTTAAATTTGACTCATTTCTATCTAAGTGTCTTTCAGCCCCAACCACTAGGAATCTCATCGCCAAACTTTTTCTGGAAGCTAAAAATTCCTTATGTTGATTGACTGCCTTTCCCCATTTTGCCCAACTTAACTTTCATGGCTTATCTCAGCCCCCAAGTGCATGTGTACCTCTCATACAGAGGAGTTGTTTCTTTGTTTCTCTTTGTTTTTATGGTCAAAATATTTGGGACTCATCATTCCTGCCAAAATTTTCTACCAAGGTATTTCCTAACCAAAGGCCATTTCCTACTTAAGAGAATTTCTGATATTAGCTATTAAAATAGGCATTTTCAGCCTCACTACACATAAATAAAGTCACATGTATAATAGATGTTATGGTAGAAATGTCTATTGAGTGGTGTGAAGGACAGTGAAGATGATGTTCAGTTGGAACTGGAGGATATGCTAGAATTGAGAAGTCCAGTAGCATGCTACTTATTGTAATTGAACGGGGGAGGCAGTAGGGGCTGGGGAGGAGTGGAAATGGAAGTACTAAAGTAGGCACCAATGTGGGGAAAAGGTCATTGTCATCAAAAGAGCCAGTTCTTAGTAGCACTTACTATATGCCACACTTTGATCCAAGTGTTATCCATACAAATTATTGAAACTTCCCAGTAGGACATGTTACTATCCCATTTTACAGATGAGCAGAATAAGGCGCAGAGTGTGTGATTAAGCAACTGGTCAAGCTTATCCAGTCAGTAAATTGTAAATTTGGGATGTGAACTCAGGCTGGCTCGAGATATAGTGTTCTTCCCCATTTCTTTCTCCTAAGCTTTAGGACCATGGAAAAAGCCGGGTAATTGTTTGGATATGGGTATCAGAGAGAAGGGTGGTTGGAGATTGTGCTAGAAGCTGGCGCACACATATTTTCACTTAATCTTAAATGCAGAAATAATAGTATCATTACCAACAAATACTCTAATATAAAAGACAACTTTCTGTATTTATAGCAAGAGTATGCCATTTATTTAATCACATGCAGAGAATGACATGAATGTTATTTATTTGTTGCAATACTATATACAGAAATTATTTTTTTAAAATGAACTGTCATGCATTTTCAGTGTTCCCACCCTATACAGCTTAAAACTCTCAACCTTTTTCTCTCTGAATTGTAATAAAATGTCTTCACTCTAATGTGTCACCTTTACCTGCAATTAAAACAGAATAATAATATGAGTCAAAAAGCACATTTTCATACTTTTCCAGTTTCCATTTCTATGAGCTGTGGAATAAAATAGCAGAAATGAAATATGAGTCCATGGATTGATTTCTGTGTCCTCTTTTTAAAGCAAGCTAGAAAGTGTCCATATTAAGGTAGCTTTCCTTTCCAAAAATGGACAGCTTCTTCAAAAATTGGAGGCCACTGGCATCCAATTGCTTACAAGTGTGAAATTATTTTAAAAGTAAAAAAGGATTTGCAATTTATAAATTTCCTACGGTATCCCTTCAAAGCCTTATTTATTCTCCCTGGAAACACTCAGCAAACCAACGATTGCAATAAAAAATGAATGTCCTAAGTGCAAGATGGAAAAGAGGGCAGTGGCTATTAGTCTGGTTGTGTGATTTATTGACTCAATGCATAGCATAAGCTATTTGAAGTCTTTACTCACAATCACTTAAGTCTAATTGCTGCAGAAACCAGAGGTAATTTTTGATTTATGGAGAAAATCTTCTGGGGGAAAAGTGTCTGAGCATTTTAAAAGATATTCACAAGTCCGAGTGCCTTCTGGGGGAAGTCTTGTGCTGGTGTGCACAAGTGTCTCCGTGGTTCTTGTTATTTTCTGCCCTTGTTTCATTCTCAGGTCAGCTATGGCTGTTACTGTTTACAGGGAAAGGCTCTGGACTATCACACTGACCCTGTTCCATGGGCTTGACCTTGGGAAGTGGAGCACACACCACAGGCAGGGAAGGCAGGCTCACCCAGTGAGCAGGCTCTCTGTGCTAGCTTCCCCCAGTTGGCGCCGTGCACAGGATGTCATCAGGGAAACCAGTAGTCCATTGCACCTGCTGTGAAGGTGTTGTTGACTTCTTTCCCCAGCCTGTCAATTTGGCTCTGAGGTTGGTGAATCATGACTCAGAGATGGTCGGTCCCTGTGTGGGAAGCAGGTGATGCTCCGTTTGCTGACAGACTCTCTTCCCTGAAGTGGTTGTCTCCCACATCCTCTGAGCCTCTTCTGCTGCCTCATACAGTGCTCTGGGAGTGAGGAGACAATGTTATTTTACCTGTTATTACCACAGAAAACCAGCTCAAAGAGACCCTGCCACTCCAGTCTCCTGAGTCCATTTCTGTAGCTTTTTGGTAAATTTATGTGACAATTTCAGCAAAGCACTCTGGGTACTTTTATGGGATAGTACCTGCTAGGCTGCCTTCTTTATTATCATCATCATTTCACTGTAGAGATCAAACATTCGTGAAGCACCTAATTTTGGGTGATTTTCTGTTGGATACTGAATCAAAAATTAAAGAGTCTTGATTCTGTCCGTCTAAGATTATAACCTAAGCAGGCACACTGATATGGATTATAGGTATTACAAATACAGAGAACCAGCTGGATTTAAAAGTGAACCCCTGTCTGGGATATCAGAAGGACAGCTTTTAGAAAACTTGAGGGAAATAAGGTAATTTACCTTTCTTTGGTTAATATTTCAGGGGACAGTGAGAGTAGAGTCTACTTTTTCTGGGTCTCTGTGGTCAAGGAGAGTGGGGGTGGGAAGTAATACTGGGGTTTCTAGGTGCCTAGTTTGAACAGGAGGAGGAAGGACTTGATGGAGTGAACTATGACCTGGGAAGAATCCAGGTTCAAAGTCAGAACTGGAATTTAATCAGAGACCTGTTATCAGCTGTCAAACCCTGGGTGAAATCATGTGGTTGGAAATTCTTAGCCTTCTTTTATTCATCTGTAAAATGGGAAGAGTAACATCTTTGCCTGGTGTGCTGGAGATTCCTTGTGTATCCGTCAGCTTTCCATTATAACGAATTGCCCAAGATAATCAACCTTTAAGAGGAAGGTTTAGTTTGGTTCACTGTTTTGGAGACTCCAGTTCATTATTGGTTGACTCTGATGCTCTGGGCTTGTGGCTAGGCAGTATATCATGGCAGGATCACACAGTAGAGCAAAACTGCTCACCTCATGGTCAGGAAGAAAAAAAGGGGGAGGTGAGAGAATGAGGAAAGAGGAAGAGACTTGGGTCCCACTATCTCTATCAAGGGCACACCCAATGACCTTAAACATTTTCTACTAGACCCCACCTTTTAAGATTCTATCACCTCCCAATAGCACAACCTGGGGAACCCCACTTTGGGGTTCATTTAAGATCCAAACTATAGAACCTAGCATGTACCACAAAAAGTAATTATTGTTATCTTCCTACACTAGAAGGGACAAGGCAAGTAACAACATCTGGAGAACCCCCATGAAAAATTTTGGAGGCTTGGAATTCTCTATGAATATGCTTTCTTAAAGATGGTGTGACCCCAGGTTAAAACCTAGGTTTTGTGCTACAAGTAGATCCATGGTCTAAAGAAGATAAAAATGTATACTTTTTTTTGTTTTGTTTTGTTTTTAAACTCTCAAAACCCTGTATTAAATGAATTAATGTGGATTAATCTTGCCATCACAGAGAAATCCACTTTACTTCACACTAGTCTTTGAACCACGACTATGGGGGTGACAGGATGAGAATTTTTGCAGATGTGGGCAATCTTAAAGCACTTCCCTCTGTATCTCTGCACAGTGTCTGCTAATGCTGGACCACAGCTTCCCTTTTACAAGTTTCTACGTGGTTCCACTGTAGCTGACAGGCAGCCCAGGCTGCAAGAGAGACACTATGGCATCTAGAAGGCTTTCTTAGCACCTGAAGAGTGGGTTCAATCTCGTTACCACCCCCCAGCATTCAGCTGGCACAATGCAATGAGGACATGTCCTTGGAGCAGCTGACCATATGCCCTGTGAGGAATGTGGGCTGAACAGATTAAAGCTGCACAAAAACTGCTTCAGAGAACATGTAGGCTAGAGGTTCTCTTGCTTCTCCACCCGGAGATCTCTGTACCTCCGAGTCTCCCTCCTTATCTCTTGCATGAGGAGACAGGGAGGAGCAGAGGGTTGGGAGTCATCAGGAGACCTGACTTCTAGCCATGGTTCTGCCTGGTGTCCCTCTTATCAGTAAATAAAGAAGTTTTGACCAGAGGTCTTGTAGGTTTATCTTAAATGCTAATGGCACATAGAACTTCACTCACTGGCCCCACATGGTCCCACACACAAAGGCTGTGTCACTCCATGAGGGCTCCTGTGCCCAAGTCTCTGTTCCTACACTCCCCGGTCAGCCCCAGAATCTTCCTGTTTGCCACCCAGCTTCTATTTGGAGCAGAGGGTGCCGAGAGCCCTCTTGCTCAGGAAGGAAGTGAGAGGAGTCAGAGTCTGTTCCAGGAACGGAAAGCTCTGAGCTGTTTTGGGAGGGGGTTGGAGGAAGGGGCAGCAAAACATTTGCATTCATTTCTATTTTACAGATAGAAACTGAGACTAGGTTGCTGGGAGCCAAAGACCACTCAGGAAGCATTATCCACAGGACAGGAGTTGGAGGCTCCACTTCAATGTGTCCCTAGGATTTTGCTCTAGGATTTTGCAGGGAACCTTTCAACACAGAGTGCTCAGCTCGGAGTGTGGCGCAGAGCCTCAGTCACCGGACTTCCTGTTGGGCTGGCCATGCTGCCAAACTTGGCTCATTGTGTTTTGGGACTGTGGGGTTTAGGGAAACCTGTGATCTCATGCTTACTTTCCTCTCCACAGTCCACCCTTGGACAACAAATCTCATGTTCGAGGTGGGGGCTGCAGAGGCTGAAACGAAGATGCAGGAAGTGAAGAAATGAATTAAGAAAGTTGCTCATACTCCATTAGCGTGGCACGTCCATTAACTGGATATTCCAGATGAATGGCTTGATTTCTCGAATATAGATACCTCCAAGACAATAAGCTTTTGTGACCCATAGTATACTGTGACCAGTGCAGAGGGGCTCAATGGAGGGAAAAAATGAAAAGTATGCTTGGTAGTTTTTTTTTTTTTTTTTTTTTTTTTATGGTTTCTTAGAAATGACAGCCATTCTTAGCACTCAGCGTGTGAGGCGGCAGATGGAGTCGCACATATTCCCTTGGGAGTAAGGACATGGCAGCGATTTCTTTCCTACTCCAGTGGCTTTCTCACTGACAGAGGAAGGCTCATGGAGTTTGATGCTTTTGCTCATCACTGCTGAAGACTAAGTTCAGTCCAAATCTCTCCTATTAGAGAGGTGAACTTAGATCATTCCTTTAATGAGGCAGGAAGGAGAAATTCCAATTTTCTGCCTGAGCTCAATGCAGCCTGCCCCGAGGGCTGCAGAGTCTGGATGCTCAGCCGGCCACTGACTTGGATTCAGTAGGAGCCGTGTCAGCAGATCTGGAAGCTCAGCCCAGCTTGGAAACAGATGCCCTTAAAGCAGAACGAATCCACTCTAAACAGGCCCTTGGCTGTCGCCGCAGCTCCCATGGCCGCCATCTGCTGTAGTAATAACCCTCCATGACACACTCCCTGCTTCTTCTGGTAACCTTCCCATGTGAATAGTGTCGCCTGATTTGGAAGGCTGTAAGCTATAAATAATAGCTTTAGCATCCTAGCTCAAGCCAAGAGCAGAATCCTTCCTCTCTAGGATGGGTCCCAGCAACTTCCCTCATCTGCTCCCTCTCCCTCTCCTTCTCTCTCTTGTCAGTTCTTTCCTCCTCATTCCCTTTCCCTCCCCAGGCACTGCCTTCCCTCACAAGTTGTATCTGAGGAACAGCTCAGAGCCATGCGCTTCTACCTCCCCAACTCCGTGGAAACTGAAGTTTGAAAGAAAGCTACAAAAAGAGAGCAGTTCTTATTCCAGAAGAATGGAGTTTTGAAAGGATGGCTTAGCAGGTGCTCCGCAATGCTAGCTCCTGGGTCAATGAGAAACTTTTAAATGAGGTGGCTTCCAGAGTGCCTAGCCTTCAGATCAGACCATCTAGCTCATTTGTTTCACATTCATGGAGAGGGTTGGCACTGACACAAATTCATTTCTAATCCTGCCCTTAGAGTAGCAGCACCCAGGACGGTTGGCATTTAACAGGCTGTGCTGAGGACGATTTCTTCAGACATTTTGGTATGGTTTCATTTGTCTCTATTTTTAGCATGGGGCTTAAACCTGGTTCCAGCTATAGGGCATTGGGGTGTTTTAATTCGATCTGCTATCACAGAATATGGTAGCCTGGGTAGCTTAAACCATACACTTTTGTGGTATATATATACACACACTCATAGTTCTAGAATCTGGAAATCCAAGGTCAAGGTGCTGGGTGATTTGTCTCCTGGGTATGACTTTCCTTCTGGTTTGTAGATGGCTATTAACATTTTGCTGTGCTGTGTCCTCACAAGG
This sequence comes from Tamias sibiricus, assembly GCA_025594165.1. Lineage (NCBI taxonomy): Eukaryota > Metazoa > Chordata > Mammalia > Rodentia > Sciuridae > Tamias > Tamias sibiricus. The sequence continues at coordinate 25,670,889 of CM046663.1, forward strand.
GGCAGTGGGGCAGGGTGGGGGAAAGAGAGACAGGGATAGAGATAGGTAGATAGAGAACCTTTGTTTTTTTCCCCTTACCAGGACACTAATCCAGTCATGATCTCTAATTTACCTCCAGATACCTTCACATTGGGGATTGGTGATCCAGCACACATTTTGGAGGGAGGTAAGCATTCCGTCTATAACATTAGGCAAATCTACTCAACTACCCTAGACCTTGTCTATGAAATGCAGGTGATGGCAGGACCTGCTCATGGGGACTCCTTATGGATTGGGGGAGGTGGTACATGTATGCCAAGTGCCTGGGACTGGGTTAAGACTCGGCCACTTGTTGCTTTTCTTCCACTTTCTTCTTAGCAAAGTTTTTTTTTTTTTTTTTTTCCCAGTCTGGCAGTACGTCAGCACATCAGCTCTAGCGTCTTAGATTCATGAACATTCAGAGCTAGAAAGAATCCTAGAAATGATCACGTCTACATCTCTTTCTTTGTAGATCAGAAACTGAGGCTAGAAGTGTGCAAAAAAACGTTTCCCAGCACAGCCTTGGCTGAAAAGGGTCAAGAACCCCAAGTGCTCCCAAGCCCAGTCTGATCTTCTTTCAACAAGCTCATTGTGCTTCACATACTAGTTGTTATTTTAAAACTACCGAATCTGCCACTTCAGACTTTCCTTTGGCAAGGAATTAGTGTTTATGAGGACAGTTTAATAATAAGAAAGCTCAAGAACCTTGTTAGACCTTATCAGTATCATGAAGAATAAGAAGGAATAGGACATTCAGGCAAGGATATGGGAGTGTGTGACAGGGGAGTGTGGGATATGGGAAAACAGGACACAGAGGCCAGAGTTGGCCTTGTCCCTTCAAGCTCTCTCCTGGGAAGGTGGAAGCCACATTTTCCATGACCTGATGCACGGAATCCTGGTGGCAGGGATATTCCTGTTGTGGAGACAAATGGCCTGAAAGTCACATAATTCTAATCCTACCAGTAGCAATGATGCCAGGCTTGCAAAGTGATCTGTGTTCAGCCTGTATTTGCATGTTGTATTAGTAATCAGAGATTGAGCTGACCATAGCAGACATGCATGGGGATCCCTGGATACTTGCATGGCTCACTGGTGGCTTTCTTGTTGATTCCTCAATCTCCTATGAGCTTAAATACTCAAGAGATGAAATCACTTGTGGCTGTTGACAACATCGAATATCAGAACCTACAAAGGGGAGTATGTGGTTTTGCATGAGGATGAAAGCCCCAAAGTAAACTTTAGGAAGTGATTTGGCCTTAAGCCTGGCAGCCCTTCTGATGACACTTCTAACTTGACTGCACCTTTTTTAAAGTTCTTTAGATGGAATCAGGGCAATTATTTATATACAGAGTAAATGAGCTACATTTCCTCCAACTATGTCAAAGCTTAATTTCAACCTATTTTTCTGATCTAGGCTCTTGTGCTGCCTCCCTCCCAATTCCTGCTTTTCATTTCGAAGGCTGCTTGTGAGTCTATTCATTGTTGAAACAATCTTGGGAAAGTGAAATGTGACTTATCACCCGTTAGCTTTATTCAACATGTGATACCGTCTTGTCTTGAATGAAATTAAGTGCTTTATAACAGTATTTTCTAAGAGATGAATCATTTGGGGGTCTGTTTCCAAGAAGCAGTCAATCTAACAATAAGTACATTGTCTTTGTGTAACATATTGGCCTTTACGTAACATAAAATGTTTTTCTTAATAATATTTTACTTTACGGCCATGCCATAAAGAGGAAAAGAATGTGACGAGTCAATGCAGACATAGAGCACACTTCAAAATAACTAGGAGGTGAATTTCAAATATCTCATTGCAAAAAAAAAAAATGATAAGCAGGGCGATGGACAGGTTCATTAGCTTAATTTAATCAAACCACAAGTATCAAAACGTCATATTGTATCCCATAAATGCAAACATTTATGATTTGTCAATAAAAAATACTAATTTAAAAAATAAAATGTGAAGTTTTATAATTAAAAAAACAAAAGAAAAAGAATGTGACACTGGATCACCCACCAGACGAGGGAAAGGGATAAGAGGACTGATGATGACGAGATGGCTTCTATGACATTAGTGAAGCTTTTCCGTTATGTCTGCCACTTCACTTCTACTATAGGGTTTGACCTTCATGGCTACTCTGTGAGATGGCCTGGGAAGGCTGTGCTGTTAACCTTCAGTCACACAGGTGGAAGCTGGAGCACTCTTGCCTTCGAGTGACTGTTTTGGTGGTGGGGGTAGGGGTGGCGATGCCACTTAGGTACTATAGGAGGCTTGGGGATTCCAGGCTCCTGTCAATTTGGAATCTGGATTCTCTTACAGACACATCTGCTACATAGCTGCTGCTGTCTTCCACCCATCTCCATGGCTGGAATCACACTGCCTACCTCTCGGAGAGAAGTCAGTTTCTTAATCACTTTTTGTTGCAGGACTATTCTAGACAGGTCACTGTTGTAGATTCTAGAAAATCAGATTTGTCAAGGTGATCCTTGCTTTGGAGGTCTCAGTATTAATACTGAAGTGAGGTGAAGCAACAACCAGTGTTCTAGATGTGAGCATACAAAGAAAGATTAGACATAGCCCATGTCATCAGGAAACTCAGACACTGTCATGCTTGATGCTGTGCAAGTAAAGGTAAGCGATACAGCTGGGTAATTAAAGGTGAGCCATACACAACATTGTCAGGAAGGTTCAATACCAAAATAGATGTGAAGTGGCATGCATCTATGGAGGAATAGTGTGCCTGTACTTAAAATGTACATATAAGTAAATAGATGCCACTAAATATAACCAATAGTGATAATAATACCTTCTATTTATTTTACTTATTCTAACTTGTTATATATGACAGCAGAATGCATTTTGATTCATATTATACACATAAATCACAATGTTTCATGTCTCTGGTTGTACACAAAGTAGAGTCACACCATTCATGTTTTCATACATGCCCTTAAGGATAAGGATGTCCATCTCATTCCACCGTCTTTCCTACCCCCATGCCCCTTCCCTTCCTCTCCCCCCTTTTCCCTGTCTAAAGTTTGTCTATTCCTCCCATGCTTCCCACCCCATCCCCATTATATAGCAGCATCCTTATATCGGAGAAAACATTTGGCATGTTGTGATTCCTTACAACTCGGCCCCAATAATTAGTTGAGATGATTAGATCTCAATTATGAAGAAGGCTTAGGATCAGAGAGAGAAAGTGAGTTGATATTCACCACTTGGGCAGAATACTATGGACTAGGGATCTAAACTCAGTTTGACAGCATGGCTTGCCCTAATTCCTATGTACAACATAGAAGACTGCTGTTTACTAAAGTCTTATCGTCAACAAGGGACAGGTTCTCTTAAATCACCTGCAAAGTTTCCAGGAGCACAACTACCCAGTGAAAGGCAGTAGGGTAAGCAGCAGGTGATCTCTGTGGGTGGGTACCTCAGAAAAAATGCAAATATTAACACAGGCATATTTGATGCTGTGACAAACAAATTTGAGTGGAAAGTATATAGTGGCTTGAATATAATAGAAGTTTAGTTCTTGCTTATGTAATACCCCAAAATATTTTTGTTTATTTGTTTTTGCAGTACTGGAGATTGAACCCAGGGTCTCTCTCTGAACTACATCCCAGCCCCTAAAGGTAGTTTTTTTTTTTTTTTTTTTTTTTTAACTGAGACCAAAGATGGAACCCAAGGGTGCTATATTACAGAGAGACATCTCCAACCCTTTTATTTTTTATTTTGAGTCAGAGTCTAGCTAAATTGCTGAGGTTGGCCTTGAACTTGGGATTTTCCTGTCTCAGCCTCCTAGTGGTTGGGATTATAGGTGTGCACCACCATGCCTGGCTTGAAGGTAGTTTTTGGTGGGAGGCTTCTAGTGATAATTGAGAGACCCAGGCTCCTTCTATCTTGTGGCACTGACATCTTTGCCATGTGGCTTCTGGGGTGTCCTGTTTGCTGCAGCAGAATGGTGCACAGTGAAGTGCAAGGATTACTGTGCATGGAAGTTTCATGGGCTAACCTGGTTAGATTTCAGTGTCATGTCCACAGCCAACAATGAAGGAGCTGGGAAGAGAGGTCTAGCTGAGTCCAGGGAGGGAGGGGAAGTGGCTTCAGGTCTCTGCCACAAGGAGGTCTTGCTATAAGTAAATAGTGAGAAGTGTGATTAAGTTGGTAGCACCAGAGCAGGACATTTCTGCAAAAGGGAACATGTAATCCCAGCAGCTTGGGAGGCTGAGGGAGGAGGATTGTAAGTTCAAAGCCAACCTCAGCAACTTAGTGAGGTCCTAAGCAATTCAGTGAGACTCTGTCTCTAAATAAAATATAAAAAAGAGCTGGAAATGTGACTCAGTGGTTAAGTGCCCTTGGGTTCAATCCCCAGTACCAAAATACCACCACCACCACCACCACCAACAACAACAAAAAACATTCCCCCAAAACAAAAACATGTTATTCTGGTGATAGGATAAGTAGATTGGACTGGAAGTTTTGACTTATATTTTGTGAAGAGAAGCGGGGAGGAAGTTTCTAAAGAAGAGAAAGATGTAAAAGGTAGGGTAGGAGAGACAGATTCAGCACAATTCACATTTCTGTAGTTTTCTTTTCTTTATAGATTCACAAGGATCTCAGCTGGTGATACCTCTGCATCTGACCTAGCCTCCCCATGAGGGATGGGGAAGTATCTTTTCTAGTAGCTTTGCTTGGACCCTGGAGGGTGATGGAAGGCCATTGTGACCTGGGTTCTCATTTGCTGCCCTAATGTTTGCTTGGTATACAAGATCAGAGGCAGAAAACTTAACAGACAGCAGGTTATAGAAGAGGGTGAAAGAGGAATGAGGTTGACCACTGGAACATGAATAGAACACATTGTTTTTCTTTTCTTCCAGATCTTTGTTCTTTGCCTCATTTCCCTTCACTAAACATGCCTTTTGTTCTCTGAGAGAATATTTGGCAGATTTCTTATCTCTTGATCGCCTCTTTATTATCCAAGTTATGCAACATGTCACCTGTGGACATGTGGTATGGAGTTTCCATGGGGAGAGGAGTCACAGGGCCTGCACCCCAGGCACAACTACAAAAGATGTGACCTTAAATGGATGCCTTTGTCTTACTTTCCATCATGTGTCTTTCAAGACTGGTGCCTTTCCTGGGTTTATTTCCAGCTGTCTTGATTGGAAAAATACCTGATAAGAGAACTTTTATGCAATCTTAGCTGTTGTGTGGGAGTGGCACCGGGAGTTAGATTGTATCAGGCAGCTCTTCACACATCTTAAGATCCAATCCCCATTGATAGGTTTTCTGGTGCCACAGCAACTGCTGGGGGTGACACCCTGAGCAGGGCTAACTGGGTGCCCTCCAGAAGCTAGGGACAGCTTCATGTTCTTAAGACCAGTCTTCTCAGGTGCAGTTGGGTGATAATTGTCTCAGTCCTGAGTGAGGTCCACTTTCCTATCACATGGAACAAATTACTGGGTAATTTAAAAAAAAAAATGTCTCTGCTATCCCAAATACTTTCCTGTACAGGTCCACAGTTCCAAACTTCTCTTCACTATGCATTGAGTTCAGCAATTGAGAAATCAATGTTGAAGGTATTATTTAGTGGGCATGGTGCTGGGTTGGAGTATTTGATCCATACTTAAAAATGAAAACATATCTTTAACACATTGAGGTTCTGGTATTAGTGGATCTGCTGGCACACTGAAAGAGATGGAGAGTGTCAAATGGCATAAACAAGCAGCTAACAATCACAGTGCAATTCCTACCATGCTGCAGTGAGGCTTGAGGGTCGTAAAAGCCTTCTTCATCACCTCCCAACTCACTAGTTTGTTCCAGCGTTGTCCATCTCGAACAGACCCATTGATGGCCTTGACCTTGTCAGGAGGTCAAGTTCTTTTGTGTTTTAGTGAACAGACAGTCTTTATTTGGATCCAAATGGATTATATTTCTTGCCTCTTACTCATGGCAAATTGTCCTCTGCTCTATAAATCCAAAATAAAATGCGAACCACACCTACACAAGGCTATAGTACACTGTGAGTAGTCACCACCGCGCCCACCTTTCTATACCTGTTAATTTGTCGGAATAACTCCCCTAGGGAGTAAGGACTTGAGCAAGTGTTTATGAAAATAGAGTGTGAAGGAACTTGTAGGAAGGATCGAACACACCGAGATGAACAATAGCAGCCAGGCAGTAGGTAGGTAGCACAGTCTACTTTGTATTTTGAGGATCTTATGGGTTGAATTTTCCCAAACAGAAGTTGTAAACCACAGCATCTGTGCTTGTGATGGTATTTGGAAATAGAGCTTTTGCATCACGTCGATATGAGGTCATCCTGGATTTGGTGGGCCCTACTTCAGTGAGTGGTATCCTTGTAAGGATACCAGGACTCAGGAACACAGAGTCACGGGGAGAATGGCGTTCCATGTTGGAGGCAGAGACTGGAGCGAGGTAGCAGCTAGTCAAGGATGCCAAGGATTATCACAACCAGTAGGCGCTAGCAGACAGTCATGGAACGGAAAAAAGAAAAAACAAAATTGCTGTTGTTCAAAGCCAACAATTTGTGGTGCTTTGTTAATGATAGTCCTAGGAAACTACCACAGAGAGTAATGCTGAGATCTGTCCTCTCCTCCATCAACTTAGCCAGTGTTCCACTTTTGCCTCGAAGAGACATCATGGAGACCTAGGACATGTCTAGTGGTGGGGAAAATACTTCAGTGTCATATTGATCTCACTTGGAGCCAAGAGAACTGCTCTTTCTATCTCCTTTTCTTCTTTCTCAATTTCTCTTTCACCTGGCATCTTAAAAGCTCACTTTCTGGTAAAAGCATCACAATAATACCTGCACTTTCTTTAAAAAGATGTGTTGACAGGGGCCTGTGCTTTTCATTTTCCTTTTCAAATACTGTAGTTTTCAGCAAGTCCTTTCTTGTCAATACTGCGGGGCTTCAATTAATAGCACTTGAGGTCTTTTCAAAAGACTTATACGATTGAAAAAGATTTCAGTCTGGTAGAAAGAGGAATAATAGGTTTCACATTCCCTCTTCATTTCTATAAGTATTTTCTCTTGCCTGGCTATGAAAGAGAAGAGGACCTGTGCTCAAAAGGGATGCGCAGAGCGTGGTGGCACAGGGCAGCACCAAGGGGGACAGGAACTGACATTCTGTGGATTACGCCGATTTACTGATTATCCCAGAACCATCTGTTGAATCCAACGAGCCTGTTAAAACTACCCCAGCAGTCCCACAGCTGCCTTTGATATTTAGAATTGAGGAGGTTGAGGTAAGCTCAGTCCAATTAAGCATGTGGTACTTTAATCAAATAAGGATTAAGGGCAAGCAGAGACAAAAATAGTACCTTTACTGATTTCTGGGAGATAATTAAATCAGACTTACTGCACAGGGAGAGATAGGATATTACCAGTCTATAAAAGAGGAGACCTTAAATTCTGCAACATTGAGTTAATGCTCCTGCATCAACAAAGCAAAGAAATTTCCTCATTGCTGGGTGATATGGGGGAATCAGGATAGTTAGGTGCTATTAAAAAAAGATCACAAAGGATAAACAAAAAAAATATTCTCAGTCATAATAAACTGCATAAACATTAAAAAAGTTAGATGAAATATTCTTTAAACTTCTTTCCTAAAATACAAAATTCCTCAACAGTGAGAGACTACTCATTTATTTTCTATTGGCGTTCTTGCTGAACAGCCCTGTTGCTAATTTAATAAAAATATGTAACATATTATGTTTGCTGTCATTCTCCCCATAAAGAAATCCTGAATTTTTCTCCTTCCTAAAAATAATCTATAATTGCTCCTTGATCTCAATGACCTCTGCTGTGGCCTGGGTCTAGGTGAGTTTTCCTGTGGAATTGTGAAACTTCCTTCTTTTTGACCTTTTTTTTTTTCACTCCCCTCTAACCCATGATATGTCCCAAACATGTTTTTCCAGCTCTTCCTCTTATCCTGGCTAGAGCTCGTGATAGCCTTCCTATCAGCCTATCTGGATCCTCTTACTGATTGACAGAATTTGTCTTCCCATGTTTGCTAATTGCCTAGAGTGCAAATAGTATATTTAATGTGTGTTCTTACTAGGGGCTTATTTCATATGTAACTAACTGTAATGGTCAGGGTCCTTGGGTTGCAGACAGCAGAAACTGATTTGGGGTAATTCAGGAAGAAGGGAATCTCCTGGAAATTTACCAGAAGCTCAGCAAATCCACTGGAAAGTTGAGAACAGGGCTTGATAATAGTTGTAACCTGAGGTTGCTCTGGAAGGGTGTGGATGTTACCAAACCAGGAACAATCATGTTAAGATACCATAACTGAGAATGTGGGATTCCAACAAGGTTTTTTTAATTTTTTTAATTTTTTTTAAATCATGGCATAAAATCCTGGCAGCCAATTCCCAGAGTTCCTGGCTCTTTGGAGAAAGTGTAAGGAAAAGCTGGTTTCTTTGACATTCTTAGTGGGAAGCAGGCACCTGGATTTATTGCTCATAAAGACAATCCAATCGGAAAGAGGCAATTCTTTGTGTTCTATTGGACAGAAAAGTGGCTGTTCAGCTGCTAAAACATTAAACATGTGTTCATACAACTGTCTATTATAATAGTAAGTACTTGTATATTTACATTTGACTTGTATACATAGATCAATACCATTTTTCCATAGTATTTTGCAATGATGGTGCTTCCTTAATACCTCACAATCAAAATTTTACAGATTTTAAGTAGATTTTGAAGGTCATGCAACACTTCTTTGAATAATTTCTTTTGGAAATAATTTTCCCTAACCTGAGTGATTTGTTCTTTAGGGTCTAGCAGCAAGAAGTGAGGTTAATGCACTGGATCAAAAGCATATCTGTTGATTTATGGAATGCTTCACTAGTGTATCAAAGATGAACAGATCATTAATTTGATAATTATTGAAAAGGTGGGTGGAAATGCACAGCTAGAGATGGGCTGGAATTACAGCAGAATCACTAGCCTTTTGACATGTTCAGGGAGAGAATCTCAAAGAGGCATCTGGTTTATGAGACAAGGCAGGCAAGTGGAAAGAAAAAGGGGAATTAATCTGTAATCATCCAGTCTAGGGTCATTTCTAAGACTTGCAAATGTAAACTAGAAATTTTCCAATTGATGAGTACATCTTTTGTTGCTTATAGAGAAAAGAGTTGTTATGTAGCTACGGATAGATATGTAGCTATGGATAGATATCTTGATAAAATTCAATAGTTACTGACTTTTTATTTAATTAAAAAGTGGAGGCTATCACATTGTTTTAAGTCTATATACAAGTACAATTAAGAGGCTGTACACTTTTCTTAATAAAAAAGTGATTGCCATTAAAGTATGTCCTAAGAACTTGTAAGCACTGACATCTAAAAAGGTCTTAAAAAGACTCTAAGTTGTTACATTTTGAATCCTGACTTTTTTCTTAGTAGCTTGATCTATAATTACTAATACACATCCTCTGCAAACTAAGCTTGCTTTCAGTAAAAGAGGATAAGCATTTCAGAGCTACTATGAGAATTCATAGTTATTTAATGGGGTGGGTCAAAAGAAATTTGTTTTCCTCTGTGTAATTTTCTTTTAAATCCAATAAAATTATGACTTTATTTTTTCAACATTCTCCCCTGATGGCGTTCAGCTGAGGTTAGCCTCTTGCTTTCCTTAGCTGTCCAATGGCGAGAATTATTTTATTATCCCCAAGGCTGTGGATGTAAGAATTAAAGGATGGTCTATTCACAGCTGTTGCTTTACTGATATGGGACTTTATGATCTTGCCAACCATTTGAAAACAGGAAGTAAATGGTAATGTTGGTCTCTAAGGTAAAAAGTCACACTCCACATCACTGCAATTTTCTTAAAGATAAAATTGTTAGCCTTGGCGTTAATATATTTTGTATAGTCTGGAAAGCAGTAATGCATAACTAGAAATGTGGAATTTTCAAACAAAATCTTAATCAAAGGCTTTCATGTAGGGATAATAGCTTCTGAGGATCTGGAGGAGGACTGATGAAGAAACTGCTGGACCATTAGGAGAACTAGATCATACATAGGAGGGAGCCCTGTGCTGGGGAAAGATAAGCTGGAAAGGTTACCTTGGGTGGAGGTGGCTGGGCCTCTCTGTTTCCTTCTGTCCTTCCACTCCTTTGCATTCCCTCCACCTCCTCTTAGAAAGCTTCATCTCTGGGGGTGGTTGCTATAATTGGGCTTAAAGGCTTTTCTTCCATTATTCTTACAAAATCTCCCTGGAGTAGGCTAATATTATCGCCATTTTACAGATGAAGGAACATATGTCAGTAGCCCACAATTATAAAGAAAATGGCAAAGCAGAGATTAGAAAATTGTTCTGTGCTTAGTTACTTAAAAAAGGTTCACGATATTCAGGGTGATTAATCCCAGAGTAAAGGTTCAGAAATATCCAGAAAATCTCAGAAAAAAAAAATTCTCCCTATAACCCAAAGAATTCTTCTTTTATTCTAAAAACATCTTAGTGGGAAACTTCCCAATGCTCTAAGAAAAAGAAAAAGAAGCATTGTTCCCTCTACCCTTGCCAAACTTTTAAAAATAGGTTTTCATACCTCAACTCAGAGAGTGGAGAATTGGGTACTGTCCTGAGTTTCAGTGTTTTGGGAGGAACAAGTAGCTGGAGTTGAGTGTCTGCAGCAAGGAGCAGAAAGAAGGGTAGCCATTAGCAGATGCTAAGAACCTTGCTGTATTCATACAGAATCAGCAGTATACATTGGTCTTTCTCTCCATTACAAGTCACTGAGACCAAACTGAGGGTTGTTTGCTAGAAAATGCCCTGGTAACTTTTTCTTCATTTAGGTCCATGTTTGCAATGTTTGAAGCTTTCTTAGGATCTCCCCTGGACCTCAGTCTCTCTCTCTCTCTCTCTCTCTCTCTCTCTCTCTCTCTCTCTCTCTTGCCCATATTGCTTGCTAGAAGATGGAAAGATCTACCTTGTTCGTGGATAGGTAGAACTAATACTGTCAAAATGACCATTCTCCCAAAAGCACTATACAGATTCAATGAAATCCCAATCAAAATCCCAATATCGTTCCTCATAGAAATAGAAAAAGCAATCATGAAATTCATCTGGAAAAATAAGAGACTCAGAATAGCCAAAGCGATTCTTAGCAAGAAGAATGAAGCAGGTGGCATTACTATTCCAGAACTTAAATTGTACTACAAAGCAATAGTAACAAAAACAGCATGGTATTGGCATCAAAATAGACCAGTTGACCAATGGTACAGAATAGAAGACACAGAGATGAACCCACACACCTACAGTTATCTTATATTAGACAAAGGTGCCAAAAATGTTCACTGGAGAAAAGACAGCCTCTTCAACAAATGGTGTTGGGAAAACTGGAAATCCTCATGTAATAAAATGAAATTAAATCTCTTTCTCTCACCATGCATAAAGTGGATCAAGGACCTAGGAATTAAACCAGAGATCTTGCACCTAATAGAAGAAAAAGTAGGCCCAAATCTCCATCATGTTGGTTTAGGCTCCAACTTCCTCAATAAGACCCCCATAGCGCAAGAACTAAAACCAAGAATCAATAAATGGGATGGATTCAAACTAAAAAGCTTCTTCTCAGCAAAAGAAACTATCAGTGAGGTGAATAGAGGACCTACAGAATGGGAGCAAATCTTTACCACAAGCACATCAGATAGAACACTAACCTCAAGGATTTATAAAGCTCTTAAAAGCCTTAACACCAAAAAACAAATAACCCAATCAATAAATGGGCCAAGGAACTAAACAGACACTTCTCAGAAGATAATATACAAACAATCAACAAATATATGAAAAAATGTCCAACATCTCTAGTGATTAAAGAAATGCAAATCAAAACAAACTCTAAGATTTCATCTTACTCCAGTCAGAATGGCAGCTATCAAAAACACAAACAACAATAAATGCTGGCGAGGATGTGGGGAAAAAGGCACACTCTTACATTGCTGGTGGAACTGCAAATTGGTGAAGCCAATCTGGAAAGCAGTATGGAGATTCCTAGGAAAACTTGGAATGGAACCATCATTTGACCCAGCTATCCCACTCCTTGGCCTATTCCCAAAGGACTTAAAAACAGCTTACTACAGGGACACAGCCCCATCAATGTTTATAGCAACACAATTCACAATAGCTAGATTGTGGAACCAACCCGGATGCCCATCAGCAGATGAATGGATAGGGAAACTTTGGCATATATACACAATGGAACACTACTCAGCACTAAAAGAGAATAAAATCTTGGCATTTGCAGGTAAATGAATGGAGTTGGAGAAAATAATGCTAAGTGAAGTTAGCCAAGCCCAAAAAACCAAAGGTTGAATGATCTCTTTGATATGAAGATACTAACTTATAAAGGCAAGAGAGAGGGAATAAGAGGAATGAAAGAGCTTTAAATAGAACAAAGAGAGGGGGAGAGAGAGGAGGGGGCGAGGGGATAGGAATAATGCAGACTGAGTTATCCATGATTACCCTAAATACATCTATGAAGACACAATTGTTGTAAAAATACTACATATAAAACCAGCAACTTGAAAAATTGTGCCCTTTATATGTAATATGAAATGAAATGTACTCTGCAAACGTGTATAACAAATTAGAATAATAAATAAATAAATAAATAAATAAACAAAAATAAAAAAAATAAAAATAAAATAAATTAAATCAGAAATTACTTTCATACTTTCAGATCTGAGAGAGGAGGAACTATGATATATACTGATGCATGTGGTTTAATGAATCAATTATTGATTTATTCCCCATTATACCTCCATTTGACATTTATCTCATGTCTCTATGCCTCAGTGACCTCACCTGCAAAATGGAGCCCATCTTCTTAGACTTGGTAAAATGTTTTGAAGAATAACTGAGTTAAGATGGGTGAAGGTGCTACATATAGTAAAAGGTGGATCTATATTAAATACTTAGGTCTGACTTGATATTTTGACCCAAGCCTTTCAGATGATGTTAGAATTCTACCTTTTGGAGTTACATGATAGAGCACTACCTAAATAACAATGTAGAAATGTCCTAATGGTGCTGGAAATCCAGATATGCATTTTTCACGTTTGGTCATTACTTCAATCCCTTCAAGTTTGCATGACTGCCACAAGCCACTCAGAAATAGTATCTCATATTCTCTGTCTGTAAAAGCATCACTTATCCACGTGGGCCTTAATAAAATTGAGAGTTTTATTGCTTGAAAACGATCAGGTGTTAAGAGAAGTAGAAAATATACTATCATTTTTCTGAAGGTTAATAAGGTTTTTCTGTTTTTGTGTTTTTCTCTATAGCCTCACTGAGCCTGCTTCTCTAGATGGAGCAGAGATTAAAATGTCACACTGGCTTGATCAATTAGATGATGCAGAAAAGAAGGCATTTGTGACCTGACCTTAATCCACAAGGCAGGAATGACTGAATGGAGGAGAACTGGATACAGAGACTCCAAGGTAGAGAAAAGCAGGAGAGCAGAGTTTAAATAGACATAGTGCAATGTAAATGTTAACTCATGGCCACAAAAACATCCTCAGGTTGTGTGCTTATCATGGGATATACCGGTTCATATATTTGTTCAATTCTGAGCATCTAACAGATGAAATAAACATCTGTAACAAAAAGAGACATGGTAGAAAACGGAGCAGATGAGTTTTCTGAAAAGTCTAGATTTTGTATCACGTAACTTGCTTAACAAAAGTGACAAAGAGAAAGACAGATGCAAACTCTATTCAGGCTGTAGGATGTCCTATGGAGCAGACAGTGGATGATAAGTGGGGAGCATGCTGGCTGTCTTCCTGTGTTTGAAGGCTTGTCACTGGAAGAAGGATGAGAAATGTTCTAGTAGGAATGACAGGGAGGGGGTTGGCTTAGTGTAAGGAATGGCTTCCCAGTCTTTGAAATTTGACAAGGGAGCCACGACCAGCTCCCCAGCTCTGGATCAGTGGATACATACTGTTGTAGATAGGTTTCCTGCATTAAATGGGAGGAACTCCATCACTCCGTAAGAGACCTTCTCGGGAGCTTCAAGTCACCTCGGAAAAACTGGAAATGGCTTTGTTGCCTGTTCAGGCACCAAACTGAATGAACTTTGGAGCTTCTTAGGTTTTGACAGAATTCGTGCTTTTCAGCAGCCTTTATGCTCATTGTGGGCCTGGGAATGGTTGCTGGTATATTTCGATTATGGGCAGCTGGTGTTAGCTAAGGGATTTATTGGATTAGTCATCCCTAGTAACAAAGATATGAAATGTTTCTCCCTGATTGTTCGTTGACATCTATTATGTTGACTCTTTCAGTTTTATATTTATTTTTTCTTTTCCATTCAAATGCAACTTAATGTAAATGTGTTATGGCTGGGAAAACAGGTCCCCAAATAAAACACTGTTTTTGTAGAGTTCATTGGGGTTTTCTATTTGGGCATTTCAATGTTGAGACATCAATTAATAATAGCTCTGGAAAACTAGAAGAAGGCTCAGAGGAAAGCCACGGGAACAATGAGAAGACTAGGAAAAGGAAATGAGAACATATACCCTGGAGAGGTAAGGTTGGGGGTGATGGTTATACTTCTTCTCCTTGCAACTTTTCTTAGTACAACTTTTCAAATACATCCATGTCTGCTGTGTGACCAACTGTGGTCTTCTAATTTATGAAAAGAATGTTCTATGGAGACACTTGGTGTGAGCTTCAAGATGGTCACATAGTAGGTACCCTACATTTAACAAATATTCCTTTCGATGAAATGGAATTCAATGTTGGCTTCCATGCTAGCATCAAGCTGATTGCGAAGGTCATTAAACTTTAAAATGTGTTTCCAAGGAACACTGTGATGTCTTCATTCAAGAGCATCTTTTAAATTGGATAGCTAATTATCTGTTTAGAATAAAGCCGAGGAGTAATTCCAAATACTTTACAAGGATGTATACAGTTTTTGATTTCACTTGTGGGCTTTGCTTATGGGTAAGCAAAATACCAAATCCAAAACTCAGAGAGAAGAAACACATTTATAAAAGATGACTAGGTAGAAAGAACCTTCTCATTTGAAATTTCAGTTTTCCTCTAATTACAAAGTATAAGGTAGTCTTAATTCTGTACTATAAAATTTCCAGATAACAAAATTATCACATCCATTCCTGAGAGTGCCCAACATGTGCTGCAAAACTGTTACAGTTCCTGTGAGAAATGGATTCTGGGGAAGAGGGGATAGAATAAAAATTTGGCTTTTCTTAAAAAAGCAACTACATAGAGGATATACTGTTCCAGAACAAATAGTGCCAATAGGAATTAATAGTTTCAAGTTGGAACATGACTGTAATTATATTTTTAGAGAACTTTTTGGTTCCCATTTTTCTGGCTGATGAGTGCTGTAGTAGACTACCTCAGCATCCATTACCTCCTTCTCCTACCACCTTGGGGGGATTTACTTCTCCCCGATTCTCAGCTAAAAAGTTTAAGTGGTGTTGACCCCGCTCATGCCTCCAGGCCTAGGTCTATTCTAATCAGGAGATCCCAGCCTCTCCTTTCCCTGCGGATGGTGTGGTAAGAAGATACAAAAGCTAACCCTGCTCAGCCATCTTGCAACTAGGAGGGAGATCCAGGTTACAGTGATGATGAAGCTGACAAACTCTGCCCTCTAGTTTCCTCTACTTTAAAATGAGAATGATATAGTACTTTCTCCCATGTGTGTTGTGAAGTTAAACTGGTCAATCTGTGTAAGATAATTAGCATAATAATCTCATAAATGATAAAAGCTCCCTCCACCCCTTGTACGTCCAATATAACAAATCTTTGGACCTGAGATGCCTGGTTAATAATGGTGTTTAATTCCTTGAATTAAAAATTTCCCTGTTGGCTACATACACAAGTGATCTCTGCAAAAAATCTTCATTGACTTTTAGCCTTTCCACAGACCTGGTTTTTCCAATAATTCATAGTCATGGTAGCACTTGACAAAATTAACCTTCAGGAGTCTGATTTCTGAAGAGCCCTTTCTGGACTTTATAACCTCCAAAACACCCAGATTCTTCCTCTCAGACCCTCAGTTCTGTCTGGGAATAGTTTTTTAGGACCTTGAGGATGAGAAGGGTGAGTTGAGATACCGGCTCCCAAGGTGGAGTCCACGGAGTGCATGCATTTTCCAACGTGATTCACCTGGGGGCTCCTGTTCAGCTTCCTCAGGAGTCCCAGCTCACAGAGGTCTGCGTAAACCTGGGGTGGGGGGGTGGGGAGCAAATGCCACATGTACAGAGGCTTTTGTATTGTTCTTGCTGTTCTAGTGACATTTCATCCTTTAGTGCTTATTCCCTTATTATGTTAAAGATAATAAGATTAATGGAGATAGAGAGTAATGGTGAGAATCAATTCTAGAACATAGAAATAATGGATTTTGCTTTGAAAAGCAACCATTCAGTTTTAGTAAGAAATTCTGTCAAGTTTTTAAATCAAATTTGACAGAACAAAGACATCTGATATTTATAGATAGTCTTGTAATGCCTTGTGAGAGATAGGATCGATGTGAAGATACCTACATTTAGAACACCAGGTACCTGTGGGTAGAGAAGTGGGTGAGAGGTTGAGATGTGAATGGGAACTTCTATTTTTTTCTCTATGTACATCTTTATGGTTTGAATTTTATTTTGCAGTGAATCCATGTATCACTTGTATTATCTTTTTATTAGGTAGAGGGGAGTGAAGGGAGGGGTGGGGGCATGGGGGTAGGAAGGATAGTATAATGGATCAGACATTATTACTCTACGTACATATATAACTATAGACCAGTGGGATTCTACATTGTGTATAACCAGAAGAATAAGAAATTATACTCCATTGTATATGATGTATCAAAATGCATTCTACTGTCACATATACCTAATTAAAACATATTAACTTTTTAAAAAATTATTATTTTTTAAAATTATGCATGATAGTAGAATTCATTTTGATATAATTATACAAGCACGGAATATATCTTACCCTAATTAATTCCTCATTCTGAGGAGGATATCATTATCCTAAGTACATGTATGAAGACATGAATGGTGTGAATATACTTTGTATATGACCAGAAATATGTAAAAGTGTGCTCTATAAGTATAATATGAAATGTAATGCATTCTGCTGTCATTTATAACAACTTAGAATAAAAATAAATAAATAAAAGGAATTCCTCATTCTTATGGATGTGCTTGGTGGGATTTACTATGGTGTATTCATGTATGTGCATAAGAAAATTATTTCAGATTTGTTTCACTGTCATTAAGAAATTAACTCTAAAATGTCTGTAATTTTATCCACATAAGGGTTATACTGTCTAAGAACAAGTTCAGATTATCGTAATTATTCCAGCTGTGAGGTACTCATTCAGGTGAATTCAGACTTCGTTAAACTTAAATGTTGGACATACAGCTAACTCCCTATGTAGGTTTGGGGCTTTACATAATTTAATATTTCCGAAAGGCCACCTTGCCTCCCTCTTTTTTGAGCCCCACTTTCATACTCAGACTGCAGATATTTGGGGTATTTACATCTGGAATGAATATTTTGAATGAGAGATTTGTTCTGATAGAAAACAGCATGTTAGCTCTCCTGGTTATTTATGACTCTTGGCTTTTTTTCCTTCCTGTTGAATGAGAATCATTTGCCTTGTAAATGGAACTTTGCAGGAACTTCACACTTCTGGCAATTAGAAACTTTCTGCTGCAGTTGGAACTTGGAGCTCATGAAAGTAGAAAAATTTCAAGCTGGAAGGGACTTTGAGGTCATAGAGCCCCACCTTTCAGTTCATATATGGAGAGAAGGAGGCCCTGGGTGCTCAGGAATCTCCAAGGTCCCTGCTTTACTATTCAAAGTAGGATGGGGACCAGGAACCAATTCTGGCTCCTGCTGCTTCCTGGAGCAAGATGTGTAGCAGTCTTCCAGAAGCCAGCCTGCCTGCTAACTTTGCATTCTGGAAGCCAGAAACAAATTTGAACAACGTGAGACTTGGGGAATGTGGAAGATAGGAAGTGAAGTTAGTGGAGTAGAATGTGGCGAAAAGAGACAAGAAAATGCAGTGAGAACTGAGGAGTAGCCAACATATACATAGTAATTTGAAAAGATGACTTCAAATACATGCTCAAGTTAGAAAATCCCTGAAAGTATTTAAAAAAAAAAAAAACACAAAAATGACTTTTGATTCCAATGTCAAGAAATGATAAAGATTGGTATTTTGGAAAGCTGTCAGTTGTCTGCAAGGTTTACAGGCAGGTGACAGAAAATCAATTCAAAGCCACATGCTTAAGATAACCTAATAGTTTCTTATTTTGTTTTCTCATACTAACATTTGTGATGCAAAATGGGGTATAGGCCACAGAATGGTCACTCTAGACTGCTATTTGATAAAGCCCCTGGCTCTGGAGTGGAAATTACTCAATCATATAATGTACCTTTTGGAATTCAGGCATTGGTTCAATCCACCTTGACCTCCTTCTACATGTGACCAAGTTGCTGCATATTACACTTCCACCAAAGGCAGCACAATTAAAAAAGGAAGAAGTAACATGTGATGCAGTCCATTCTGTTCCTTGTTAATCAGGGTTGTTGAAGAATGAAGTCCAGTATTTGAAGTTCATGCATGCCTTGTTGCCCCCAGTAATCAGGAACTTGCAGAGTAGGAAGCACCAGCACCACCTCAAAGATGAAAGTCAAAGTTCCCTGTCAAGTCCTGTTGATCCTCTGGGGTTGTGAGGCCGCTGGATGATCAGAGAGGGGTCCACTTCTGAAAAGTGCTGAGAATGTGAGGCTGAGACAGAAATGAAACCGAGTCCCCGCTAGTGCTCTGGGCTCAGCTGTTTCCCTTCCCCATTTCCACACATTGCTAGTGTACTCATCTTTAAAGACGGCAACCTCTGTTCTAAGGAGTTTAAACAGAATTCAGGGAGCGCAGTGCTTCAGGTGGAGAGTGCTTACCTAATGATTCCAGGTCCCTAAATCTGATAAATACCCACTACTACTGACAGCAGTAATGATGCAGGAGTCCTTTGCATTTTCTTTGTTTTCACTGTGGGTTGGGTTGGTGACTCTGTTGCCAGCAGGGACTGGTTTCCTCCTGTGCAGAAATGCCAAATTTGCAGCTCGTGGTGGGGGAAGGAGCTTGGAATGTGATTTCTTCCTTTCTCCAGTAATTTTCTGCCTGCTGCATGAAATGCTAATGAACATCTCACACATGACAGAGCAATGGATTGTAACCTTATTTTGCTATTTTTGGCAGATTCTTAAGTTACAAAGTCTAGGTCTTAATGTAACAGTGACAGGATGCTGCCAGGGGACCCTTCTTTCCCCTCCTCCAAATTCATACTTTGTAAGCTGTCCTCCCTGTGCTGACTGATGTGTCACTAATTTGAGATAAGCCCTACGTTACAATGACATCTTCTGCATCCCATCTTCTTCCACCATGCAGTTCTGTCCGGCACTATGGGAAAAGCCTCTTTCTAAGCCATAAATGTCTTGAACTTCAATCTCAGACCAATTCAGACATTTGTTATCAGTTGTAAATGAGTAGCAGTAAAGCTGAATATTATTCTTTTTATTATTATTATTATTATTATTTTGCAGTGCTGTGAATGGAATTAAGGACCTCTAGCAGGCTGGAAGGTGCTCTACCACTGAGCTACACTTCCAGCCCTTGTTATTTTAACTAGTTGGAGGTGCGTGTGTAGATAGGGCATGTGTAGGGAATTGAACATGCTTATGGGCTGCAGGTTAAATGCTTAAATGATTTTATAATTACACCATCAAATGAATTGACTTGTAGGAGGTCCAGAGTTAAAACAGAGCTTCTGGTATTCAAATTTTAATTGAGGAACTTGGCTGATTGATAGTTCCAGTAGGAGAATGTAATTTGGGGCATGGTGTCCTTTGTTTGTGGAATTGATTAGTGGTGCTCTCCTACTCTGGCCACATCTGCAGGAGGGCTTACCTGCAGGTGCTGTGAATGACAGAAAAGTGCATGAGGCAGGAGGACAGAACCTTGCTAACCGCAGAGACAGTTAGAGATGCTGCCCTGGGGGAAGTCTTCTGTCAGCAGGGACTGATAAAGAACCCCATGTGTGGAGTTGGGGCTCACCCCACTTCCTGCTTGCAACCCAAGGTTGCCTGTGGCCGTTGGACAGCTTATTTCAAGAGAAGACGAGTAAGAGAGACAAGAGAGGAAAGGGATGGATTTTTAAGTGCAATAAAACAGAAAGATCCTGGGCAGAGGGAAAGATGGTCCTGGGGAAGCAATCTTCAGCATGAATCCAGCATGTTCAGAGCCCCCGGTCTCGAGGTTTAATTCAGGGCTCGTGTCTCCTTATTTATGTTCCATCGTCACCTTCTGCTCTCCCTTTTCATCTTTTCAGTGACTTCAGAAATTTTAGTGCTTGATATAAGTTACCATCTGAAAGTCCATTTTTGTAAAATATTTTGGCTAAAACGTCCTATGATCGCTAATAGGAAATCACAGGAAAAGATGTATTTCCTTTATAAAGTTTCTGTCACATAGGAAGAAATCAAAAGATGCCAGAATTGGGTAAATAACTTGGGAATATACTTGGTCTGGTATAAACCTGATCACCGAAGATCCAAGAGTGATGAACTCAAAATAGGTATAAGCACAAGGAAGCTGAGTGAGCTATGGGAAAACATTATGGGGGTTTCTCAAAGGCTAAGATAGAACTACTGCTTGATCCAAAGATCACCCTGCTGGGCATATACCCAGACCAGAGTATTGAAGAGGTATCTGTACTCACACATTTACTGCAGCACTATTCACAACAGCCAAGATACAGAATCAATCAAGCTGCCCATCAGTGGATCAATGGATAAAGAAAAAGTTGTACATGTGCATGCACACAGAGAGGAATATTATTCAGCCATAAATAAGAATGAAACCCTGTCACTTACAAGAAAAAAGAATGAATCTGGAGGACGTTATGTTAAGTGAAATAAGTTAGGCACAGAAAGACAAAGTGCACATGTTCTCACTTATATGTGGAAGCTAAAAATGTTGATGTCAAAGAAGCAGAGAGTAGAAAAGTGGTTCCCAGAGGCAGGAACAAGTGGTGGGTAGGTGAGGTTGGAGGTAGAATGTTAATGGGTACAGGTGGGCAGCTAGATAGAAGGTGTAGCTCCCAATGATCTACAGCATAGAAGGTAAATTATGGCACACAAGACCTAATTGTATACTTCAAAGTAGCTGATAGAATTTTGAGTGTTTTAAGCAGAAACAAATGAGAAGTGATTGGGGAGATTAATATACTAGTTATTCTGATCTGATAATTATACATCATATATATGTATTGAAACTTTACAGTGTGTTCCATTAATATGTACAACTATTATGTGTCCATTAAAAAATTGAAACAAAAGAAAGACAAGTTGGAAAAGTACTTCATTTTTCTGAAAGAACTTTAATATTTGAAGAAAAGAAACCATAAGCATTTGAGGCTGAAATTGCCAAGATTGAGAAAATTTTTATTGAAGATTATGAAACTAAAGAATATTGAGCCGGGCGTGGTGGCACATGCCTGTAATCCTAGCAACGAGGGAGGCTGAGGCAGGAGGATTGCAAATTCAAGGTCAGCTTTAGCAACTAAGCAAGACCCTGTCTCAAAATGAAAAAACAAAAAGGGCTAGAGATGTGGCTCAGTGGTTAAGCACCCCTGGGTTCAATCCTTGCTACCGAAAAAACAAAACCAAAATAACAACAAAAAATGAAAGAATATCAGCTGGGTTGACATGCACTGGCTTAATGCAGGAACATCAAAATAAAGGTAGCACTTAAAACTTGTGAATCTATAGAATGTGCTTTTCATAGAAGAGGAAGAATATGAAGTACAAACACACTAAAACCAAATGTAGATAAATAACAATAATAAATTAAAAGTGAAGTTTATTAGTGCCTGAAGAGTATATTTTCATTTTTGCTTCTAATATTCTAAGTGTTATTAATTACTTAAAGTGATTTCTTTCATCAATAGTTTGGAACACATATAAAGAAAAAAGAAAACAGAAGTTAATCATAATCTCATTTTATAGACTTCACACTTTGATGTATTCACTTGTATTTTTCCTGTACTATTTAAAAATTATCTGACATGTTTTTGACAGTTTGTAATTTTGTATTCTGCTTTTATACTTTTATTTAAGCCCAAATATTTCTCCAAGTCTCCATAAACTAATTGAAATGTAATTTTATAAAGCCACCAACATTAGAACATAGATTATTTTATACACTGCTAGGAAAGAAAAAAAATATTTCCAATTAAACTATGACACAAAGCCTTAATAATGGCCTTGTGTTGTACATTTGTTGGCCACACTGGCCTTTTGATTTTGATATTTCTTTCAGCTAGTACAAGGGTTTGACAATTCTTCAGCTTTGGTTGCTTTGCTTGGTGGGTAGGAGTTTTTTTGTTTGTTTGTTTTCATATTCCTTAGAAAACAAAATGTAACACAGCATTATCTATTTGGGCCATAAAACGTGTTATTTGTTGCTTTGGAAGAAAATACAGCATAGCTCTCGTTCCTCTTACGATGACCATTTGCTTCACTGATGGACAGTTTACCTACTGCTACTCTGTTCACCTCCCTTTTTGTGTACAAGGTAACTTTTCATCTCCACGTTGAACCACTGTGTTACCTTTAAAGGCATTTTATTTTGTTTCAAAATTTTAATCTAAAATCGAGCGTCTTCAAAGTGTATGATTTGCTAATTTGACATATGTGTACATTGTTCAATGACTACTACAATCAAATGAACACATCTCTCACCACCCAGCTGTATGTTAGATCTCCAGAACCTGTTCATCTTTTATTTAAGATGATACTCTTTTATTTAAGTGCATATTTGTTAATCTTGACCAGCATCTCTTGTTTCTCCCAGCTCCCAGTTCCTGGAAACCACCATTCTGTTCTTCATTTCTTTGAGTTCAGTTCCTTTAGATTCCCCATGTAAGTGAGATAGTATAGTACTTTTTACCTTACTTAGCATAATGACTTCCATGTTCATTTATGCTATTGCCAATAAAAGGATTTCCTTCTTTTTAAAGGCTAAATCATATTCCATTGTGCGTGTGTGTGTGTGTGTGTGTGTGTGTGTGTGTGTGTGTGTGTTTTGTCTCTGTGTGTGAACCATACACTGTTTATCCAGTCATCCACTGATGGATACTTCAGTTGATTCCAAATGATGATTATTGTGATAATACTACAATGAATACAGAAGGGCAGATCATTTTCTTGGGATACTGATTTCATTTTCTTAGCTATATACCTAGATGTGGGGTGGTGAGATCTTATGGTAGTCCTCTTTTAATTTTTTTAAGGAATTTCCATTCTGTTTTCCATAATGGCTGTACTCATTTACATTCCCACCCATGGTGTACAAAAGTTTCCTTTTCTCTACACCCTTTGCCAACACTGATTATGTTTTGCTTCGTTTTGTTTTTTCATAATAGCCAATCTGTCAGGGACAAGGTGCTATCTGATTGTGGTTTTGATTTGCATTTCCCTGATGATTTGTGATATTGAGTATGCCAGTTGGTCACTTGTGATCATCTTTGGAAACATGTTCTATTCATGTCCTTCTATTTTTAATCAGTTTTTTTCTATTGTCTTATGTGAATTCCTTATGTGTTTTGAACCTCTTATATGTATAATTTGCAAATATATTCTCCCCTTCTGTAAGTTGTTTTTTTCATTTTGTTGATTGTTTCCTTTGTTGTGCAAAAGCTTTTTAGTTGGATATAGTTCTATTTGCTTCTGCTTTTATTGCCTTTATTTGTGGCACCATATTCAAAACAGCATTGCCAAGAACAATGTCAAGGAGTTTTTTCCCTATTTTTTTTCTAGTAGTTTTACAGTGTAAGACTTTACATTTCAATCTTTAATCCATTTTGAGTTATTATTTTTTTTAATGGCTTAAGACAAAGCTCCAGTTTTAGTCTTTTGCATGTAGATGCTTAGTTTGCCTGACATCATTTATTAAAGAGACTTTCTTTTCCCATTGTGTGTCCTTGGCATCTTTGTCAAAAATAAGTTGACCAGAAATGTATGAATTTATTTATGGGCTTTCTATTTTGTTCCATTTGTGTATATATCTATTTTTATGCCAATGCCATACTCTTTTGATTACTATAGCTTTAGAGTAGATTTTGAAACCAGGAATTTTCTTGTTGTAGCTTTGTTCTTTTGACCCAAGAGTGCTTCGTGTACTCAAGTTCTTTTATAGTTGTCCATGGATTTTAGAATGATTTTTTTTTCTATTTCTGTGAAAAATGCCATTAGAGTTTTGACAGGGATTGCATTGAATCTGTAGATAACTTTGGGTAGTAGAGACATTTTATAGTATTAATGTTTCCAATCAATGAACCGAATGTTCTTGTCTCTGAAAAAGGGTAAAAATACTAGCTCTAATTTCTTCATAGGCATATTTTATTTATTTTATTGTTATTACTTTTTGTACTAAGAATTGGACCCAGGGGCACTTTATCACTGAGCTATATCCTCAATCCTTTTCACTTTTAAATTTTTTTTTTTTAAATTTTGAGATAGGGTCTTGCTTAATTTCTAATAGTCTTGCTAAATTGTTGAGGGTTGGCCTAGAATTTGCAATCCTCTTGCCTCAGTCTCCTAATTCACTGTGATTACAGGTATGTTCCATCACACCTAGCCTTCAGAGGCATATTTTAAATTTAAAAGAAAATCTTATAAACTGGGTGTGGTGGCACATGCCTATAATCACAGTGATTAAGGAGGCTGAAGCAGGAGGATCACAAGTTCAAAGCCAGCCTCAGCAACTTAGGGAGTCTCTAAGCAACTTAGTGAGACCCTGTCTCTAAATAAAATATAGAAAAGGGCTGATGATATGGCTCAGAAAAAGAAAATCTTATAAAATGACACAGAACACATCCCAGATGCATTAGTTAGTTTTTCATCACTGGGGCAAAATGCCTGAGAAAAACAACTTAAATGAGGAAAAACTGATTAAGCTCCTCACCTCATGTCTGAGAGAAAGAAAGGGGACAGGAAAAAGATTAAGTCCCCAAGGGCGTGTCCACAAGGAACCAGTCCCTCTAAGTAGGTTACCTGTGGTGGTAGTCATTTAGCTGTGAATCGCATCAGATGGATTAATCCACTGTTAAGGTCAGAGACCTCATGATCCAAGCCCTTCTCAGAAGCTCCACCTCTGGACATTGGTGCACTGAACACATGAGCCTTTGGGGGACCTTTCAGATCCAAATTACAGAACCAGGTAAGTACATATTGTTTATTTATATTTAATTTATTTTTACTTAATTTGAAAAGGTAATAATATGGCTCATGGAGATCAAAATTTGAGAGCCATACAATGACAATGTGTGTCTATCCTAGTCATTGCATTCTCTGTTCCTAGGGCTGATCTTACGGCTAGCCTTCATTCCCCTACCCCCTTTCTCCTAAGCCCACACCTACTCGTTCATTCATTCTGCAGAAACTATTGAGCACCTACTACATGACAGGCACTGCAGTGAGCATAGGAAAGTGATCAAGAAGCCGGATGTGAGCTCTGTCCATACATGGCCTATAAGACATTATGAAAAAATTCAAGCAGCAGCAGGGCTATTTAAAGATGTGCAAAACGTGTGCCTGAACGTTGGTAGAGACAGATGCTGAGGCTATAGAAGAAAAATTCCTGAGGAAACAGGATGGATTGGGATGCAATCTAACCTGAGGTGAAGAGGTCACAGGTGATGCAGTGGTTAAAAACACAGGTCCTGGAGACTGCTACTCCATCAAGTCCCAGTTTTGCTTCTTTTCAGATGTAAGACCTTGGGCAAGCTACTGAAGCCCACCATGTCTCAATGTCCTCATGTGCAGATTGTGAAAAATAAGAATTCCTATGTAATTCCTAATTGTATATAAACCATGACGAGGGACCACAGAGTGACATGGTTAAGAGGACTTATTTTTGAGAGGGTGGCTTGGAGGGTGACCTTTGGTAATTTACTTAACCCTTTTCTGCCTCAGTTGCTTGTCTATAAAACAGGAATGATGATAATGTGAATCTCATAATGCTGTTTATGAGAAGGATATGAGTTATTATCCATAATACATACATGTTATTATACATGTACATATACATGCATGTCATAGTTTTATAAGCCACATGACTATGCCTGGAAGATAGTGTCATGTAAATATTTGTTCAATAGGTATTTATCATTTCACCTGAAATACAGAAGATATTAAAATATATTAGCTGTTACAATAGGAGGGGGGAAAGTAAATAAGTGGCTTTGTGGAAGGAATATCCCCACTGATGGCTTCTACAGCCAGGCTGCTTTTGAAAGTAAAGAGGATCAGAGACTTAAGGATCTTTGTGCTAGTCAACTACTGTTGAGTTAGAATAAAAAAAGGAGGCTGAGCAGAGTCATCCAGTCATCCAATTGAGATTAAGTAATATGATGATTTTATAGAGTCACAAATCTAGGCAGTTGTCTATTTTATACACCATACTTGGTGGACTGAATATAGGGATGGAGAAAGCAGATTATTGCAGGGCTGGGTCTTTCCAGACAGGCGTGACAGAAGAGCATCAGGGCAAAGAATTGGTAAGAGGTGGTTAGAGCAAACTGGGTGTAGTGGCGCACACCTGTAATCACAGCAACTTAGAAGGCCAAGGTAGGAGGATTGCAAATTGAAGACCAGCCTCAGCAACTTAGTGAGACCCTGTCTCAAAATTAAAAATAATAATAAACAAAAAGGACTGTGGAGGTAGCTCAATGATAATGTGCCCCTAGGTTTAATCACCACCACTACTAGTACTACTACAATTAATAATTAAATAAATAAAATTAAAGAAAACAAAAGAGTGGTTAGAGCAATGGACCACAAAGTGCATGTTGAGAGGTGAAGTAAGGAAGGAAGTAAAGAGTAGGAAATGAAGTGAAGGGATGGAGTTTCTGATGAGGTGGAGAAACAATTACAGAGGTAGCAATTAAATAAGATAGTTGGAGAGAAAGAAAATCCCATGG
Source organism: Tamias sibiricus (assembly GCA_025594165.1). Classification (NCBI taxonomy): domain Eukaryota; kingdom Metazoa; phylum Chordata; class Mammalia; order Rodentia; family Sciuridae; genus Tamias; species Tamias sibiricus. The sequence continues at coordinate 25,697,948 of CM046663.1, forward strand.
AAATGCACGTTAAATAAAGTAAAGCATTTCTCTGTAAGGAAAAATAAGTTTAACGCATTTACTCCAGGATTCTGTGGACTAGAGGCAGCTTTAAAGCAGAGTAGCCTTGGAGTAGCCTCAGGGCCATCTCGTCACCTGCACCATCAGGGGCAGAAGGGGAGGTCAGACCTCCAGAGAAATTGCTTGCCTAGGCTCAGACTTCTAGCCATGTGACTTTTCCAGTGAAAGTCCCACTCTGGCAGGGTAGACCTCTGAGAAGACTGACTCTCAGTGTGTGTGTGTGTGTGTGTGTGTGTGTGTGTAAGAATTCTGAGGTGGGAGAGTAGCTCCTGCAGGTCATTGGCATGTTTGAGGCAAATAAACAAGAACCCTAGAGAAAATGATCATAGTGATCATAGTGCTGTCGATTCAAGGAAACTTCTTACAATGAAAATCACCATGAGACTCTTTCTAGATTCCACAAGGAAGGTCTCAAGTCTGCATTATATGTGGGTCAGTATTGTGTAGTATACTCTCTTAGTCTGCAATATCTTATATATTCAACAGAGTCATTTAGAATAATCCACATACTTTAAAATGTGGAATATTTTATCTTTTCGTGAGTGGATATAACTGACCCGCATAGCTTTGAGCTTTTGCCTTGCGGATGCTTTATGTGGGAAAGATTAAAGTGTGTTTCATAGTGAATATTGTTGAGCATTTGGGAGAAAATAGGCGAGAGTCAAGTATCTCTGAGATATGGATAAAGGTCACAGTGGCATTTTGATTTAATTCAACTCAAGAAATACTAAGTGTTAATTCAGTGGGTCTAGTGGTATAAATAGAGTGGTCACTAAAATGAATGGGCTTTCTGCCCTTGTGGAGCCAGTAACCAAAGAGCAGGATAAATCATTCCTACTTTCTTGCCAAGTACCTTCATCTTTTGTCACAAAATGATAGGGTTATGAATTTCGAATTTCTTAGAATTCATTAATTGCTTCATTGGTTCACTTAACACTCTTGAGTCCTATAGTGTGTCAGACACTGTTGTTTGAAAATTCCTTATTACTTCCCATGTTGTCCAGTTGAACAACCTGTCACCAACACAATTTTCTAAGATTCTGGGAGTCAAACAGAATCTATCTTCTTTAATTTACCCTAAGTCCCCAATGGTCTATATATCTTCCCAGGAATAGAAGCAGCCCATTTGTATGAGTACAAAATCACCTTCTACCTGTATACTATGTGCTAGTCAGCTTTTGGTCTCTGAACTAATATACCTGCTGAGAATAACTCAGAGGAGGAAAAACCATGGTCAGCAGACTTCATTGCTCTTGGCCTGAGGTGAGGCAAAAAACCATCATGGTGGAAGGTGGTGGAAGGGTGTGGTGATGGAAAGCTCAACTTATGGCAGCTGGGAAGCAGTGAGAGAGAGAGAGAGGGGGTGGGTGGGTGGGGGTTGGGGAGGGATTGCATGCTAGGAACAAGATAGAATTCAAGGGTATGCCCCTAGTGACCTGCTTCCTCCAGCCACAACCCACTTGCCTAGAGTTACTACCCAATAGTCCATTCAAATTTTATTAAGCCAACAAATGAATTATTCCACCGATTAGATCACAGCCCTCATAATCTAATCATCTCACATCTGAATATTGCTGCATTGCTTATAGATGAGCTTTTTGGTTGGCATTAAAGAGTCAAACTGTAACACCATCCTAGTTACCCTCAAAGGTCATGTTTTGCCAGGTATGGTGGCACAACTCTATAATCCCAGAGACTTGGAAGCTGAGGCAGGAGGATTGTCAGTTCAAGGTCAGCCTCAGAAAATTAGTAAGACCCTGTTACAAAATAAAAAGTAAAAGAACTAAGGGTGTAGCTCAGTGGTAAAGTGCCCCTGGGTTTAATTCCTTGTATCAATCAATCAATCATGTTTCAGAAGAGTGGGCAGTTATAGGAATGAGAATTAGGAATGAAAGAACTAGGTTTGAATTTGGTTCTTCCATGACTTAGCTGTCTGAGATCTTGGAAAAATGACTCCACTTTTCTTGGTTATCATCTTTCTCATCTTTTAAACAACAACCTATAAAATAGGTATTATTATATTTATTTTTAATCTTTGAGAAAACTGAGATTTAGCAATGTTAGGTAATTTTTTTCCAAGAGCCCAGTTCCAAACACATGGTGTCTGACTTTAGTGTTCATGTTTAAGTGTTTCGCTGTGTTAACTCTCAAGAGCTGAATCCAGTATCTTGTACACAGAAAACCCTCAGTAAAATATATTACATATAAAATACATATTATCATGGCTACCATAACTCAGAACGAAGATATTTGAAATATTTCCAAAAAGCTCGAACAAAATCTCAGAGTTATTTTGGTGAAGGATATTGTTCTCATTCAACCTCTGACCCCAACCACATGTAAAACTAACCTTGATTGGAATGGTAAATGTCATTTGTAATTGAAGGATCTAATTTTTATAATTCTATTTCTGCTGTAATGAAGAATTACACTTTTGACATTTTCAGTTAATGCTCCAGATAGCCCCTGGGTTGACATATATGGTTTAGGGCCCTTAAACCAAGAGCTAAAATAGGAAGATGAATTCTTAATCAGTGAGATACAGGTCCTGTTAAAAGGATAAAGTTAAATAAAATATATGCAATTAGTGGTGTTTTGAGGGCTTTAAAAATGTTTGTGTTCTACACACATTAAAAAAATAGAACAAGGGCTGGGGCTGTGGCTCAGTGGTAGCTCACTTGCCTGGCATGTGTGAGGCACTGGGTTCGATTCTCAGCACCGCATATAAATAAATAAAAGAAAGGTCTACCAATAACTAAAAAAATTTTTAAAAAGAACAAAATGTACACAGATTTTTATAAAGGCAACACGTAAAATTCTTGGTTTATGATGCACTGTTCTCTCTTTGGTTCAGTTTGGAGAACTGGTCTGATTTTTTTTCTTTAATCATTTCCTCCCTTATCTTATTAGCATTTCAAAGGTTAATCTTTTGTTAACATATCTTCTCAGGGTGCTCTTGTTTTTCACTCCGAAGTCTTATTTTTTTCTTTATCCACCACAGAGAGATATTATCCTCATTTGCTGCATTTAGGTTGGTGATGGGTGTTGTGCAAATGTCATGTTTATGAATGTCCTTCCCTTTCTTCCCAATTCCATTCTTTTCAAGTTTTCTGTTGTATCTGAAATAATTTCTAAGTTCCTAGAGAGGATAAGAAAACTCATTTTATGGCTTAGAATAAAAATAACTAGTGCAATTAGTTTTTGTTTTTTAAAATACAGAATCAAGTCTCATATTTTCTACAGAATTTTGACCCAAATCATCTTGTGCGTGTAGACAAAACAGGGCAGTGACCAGGCTATGAACACGCCATCCTCTTAAGACTCTGGGCTTATGGTAGAACCAAAAAAAAAAAAAAAAAAAAAAAAAAAAAATGTGTGTTCTGTTATATTCAATTTTTCACTCAAACATAAAAATTCGAGTCAGACAATGTTCAATACACCTACTCGAAAACATTTTTCTTAACCTACATTAAGTAAAAATAAATTTATTCAGGGGCTGCTAGCAACACAGAACTATGGCTTTGCAGATTTGTATCATGTCTTGATAAGGTTTGGAAGCAAGAAAAGATAATGAAAAAGGCAAATCTGAACTGAACTATTTCTGGTTTTGAAGGAATAAAAGGAGAAAACTTGCTGTTTCACATGTACATTCACACTTATAAACATGCAAGAATAACAGTTTGTGCTTTGAGAATTATGTGTCAGTTCTTTCAGATGAGAAAATTCAGACCTCTGGCCTGGAACCCAATTGGACTCATTGGTTATTAATGATTAAGTGTTTTTATTTTTTCAGAGTTCATTATTCTTCAATCTAAATTAAAGAAAAAAAATCTTAAAGTGGAGCTTTTCCTTTAAATTTACCCTGCAGGAAACGAGACTGTATTATGGATATTATCAAAAACAATTCAGATAGTATTTGACAATGTGTTTAAGATACGCTGCTCACCTGCACTGCCACCAGTACATCCCTCATTTAAATGTAAAAAAAAAAAATTAATTTCGGGCAAATAAACAAATCTGAAGTAGTTTAGGAATTTGCTAAGACACTCCAAAGTTGTATTATTGAAAACCACTAGAGGAGAGAGAAAGAGAGAGTTTGCTTTAGGGACACAAGAATATATGATTGAGTCACCCTGTTTTATTCCGTAAAAGTGACTGAAGACTACTGGAATCCATTTCTATCTCCAATGTGATGCTGTTCATGATAGAGACAATTCATGTGATATAGAAATTACTCAGTCTCTTGAAAAAAAAAGGTTACAAAGACTTTTGTTTTTGTTCCTGAAGCACTATCTTTTCAAACTTCTCTCTCCATTGCATTTATCCTTACAAGAGGGCTCTATCAGAAACCCCAATTATCTGAGTGGGTAGATAGCCATAAAAGTACTATGGAGTTATTAATCATGGTGGAATGGAAGATTAACTTCTTTCTTAGAAACTGAAAGTCATCTCAGAACATGTCCTTTGATTTTGCCCAGGTATGAGGGTCTGGAAAATGTTTTATTCAGACAAGTTTTTATGGGTCCTTTTAAATCTTTGTCTTTTACTGTAGTTTCCTCCATATGTTTATTGTCAACTAACAGCTTAGAACTGATGAGCTGGGTAGAAATGTTTTGTGAAGCTGCAGTTCTTCCTTTTTGACTGCTGTTTCTTTTATTTAACTCCAGCATCTAAAAGCAAGACAATTTATTTGTATATTTTTGTACTCAAAACATGGCTGGTATGGATGCCTTTTATAGAATAGGAAAAAGGAATTAGTTTCTTTGAGTGTGATTAAGATGGGAGTGACATGAACATGCTTGTGTTTTGGGAAAAATCACTCCGGCTCGCAGTGAGGGAGTTGAGGCTGGAGCCAGGAAGCCTAAATTGAGTGCTACAACAATCCCTGGAAGAAATAATAGTGGCTCAGATTGAGGCCGTTGGAGTGAGATGGGGAAGAGGGAACTGAGTTCAAGAATGTTCTACGAAGTAGATGTTTTGGAAGGGTGTGTCGAGGGAGAAAAGAGAATTTATTAGATATTATGACTTCAGAGTATCTTCCTTGGATGATGGTGAATTTCATTACTCAAGGTAAGAGGTGCAGAGGCAGATGCCTTTGAGGCATGCACAAAGTTGGAGCAGGTAGGTGTTGAGGTCAAAAGAGGAATCTGCATTGGACATTAGGAATTGGCAGTCCTCCATCTGTCTAACAGATGAAGAGTGTGTGGTTAGAAGAGGAAAGAGGAAGATAAGGAAAATGAGAAACACAAAAGAGAAGGGTGGGTATAGGAAAAAGTGGTTGTGCAGAAGAGTTGGGAGGGAGGGAGAGATGCTTGATTGTCCACTCCCCATCACATGGGAAATGGTTGAGTGGATGAGGGATGCTTTGTTTTGTTTTAGGGAAGCAAATCCTTTCAGGAGTGGTATAGTGTACTTTCCAGTCTTTTCTAAGAGGCACAAGATTTAGTTTTGGTTTTGCTCCTGAGGGTGCTGAGCAACTTTGTGAAAGTTGATTCTGCTTTTTTGATAGAGCCACTTTCTAAGAGTAGAAACACACACAGACGATGCAACTAGCTCAATGTGTCTTCAGTTGCCTCCCTATTAAGGAGAGCTTTTTTTTTTTTTTTTAATATTTATTTATTTACTTTAGTTGTACACAATGCAATGCATTTATGTTTACGTGGTGCTGAGGATCGAACCCGGGCAGCGCACGTGCGAGGCAGCGCTCTGCCGCTGAGCCACAACCCCAGCCCAAAGGAGAGCTTTTTGGCCATCACTTAAGAAGTACTTCCTGGGCTGGGGCTCAGCGGTAGATCGCTCGCCTAGCATGTGTGCAGCCCGGGTTCAATCCTCAGCACCAAGTAAAAATAAATGCATTGTGTATAACTAAAAGCAAATAAGTAAATTAAAAAAAAATAGAAGTACTTTCTGATTGGAAAGAGCTGGTGGGGTGCTTGTTGACTTCCAAGATTCTTTGAAACTTAAAGCATGTGATTTTGTGAAAATGCTTGGAAAAAAAGAAGCTCATTTTTTATCTCTATATATATATCTCTATATCTATATATATATATATATATGCTATAATGACAGACACACACACACACACACACACACACACACACACACACACATATATAAGCTATAATGACAGAACACACATGCACAGTGAGGAGATTGAGTTTTCCTTCCATGTTCTCTCCAAATTGTGACACCTTAGTCCCCCTCTCCCTGCATTGTGATATTCAGGCTTATATTGTGAATTAAACATTCTAGGGAATGACTGGACAACTTTGCTTGTACTGTTATCCTATGTGTATTTGAAAATAGGAAAACAAGTATGTAGCTGTTTGAAGTCAGATAGTCAAATTATAAATATTTTTCCAGCAAATAAATGACTTATCATAATGCAGATTGGTTAATATGCCAATTCATAATTAGAACCTGAACATAGAGTAGATAGGTTCACTCTTATTGTGGCACCAAAATGCCATATCTGATGTACCAAAGAAGACTTGGACAGAAGCATCCATTACTCATGGGGAATCCTTGAGAATTCATTAGATGGAAATAACCAATTGTGCTGGTCACATTTGATTCTTTCATAGCCAGCCAAGTGTGTTAGGGCCAGAAGTCTATCTTTTTATTTTTTGTGTGTGGTACCGGGGATTGAACTCAGGGGCACTCGACCACTGGGTCACATCCCCAGACCTTTTTTGTATTTTATTAGAGACAGGGTCTCACTGAGTTGCTAAGTGCCTCGCCATTGCTGAGGTTGGCTTTGAACTTGCGATCCTCCTGCCTCAGCCTCCCAAAGTGCTGGGATTACAGGCGTGCGCCACTGCACGCCCAGCTTCTATCGTTTTTTTACAGAAAAAAAAAAATTTCTGATGTGGGACATGTGGATTCAAATCAGCATGTCAGGATTAGAAGTAGGAGTAGACTTGACTGAAAGTTGGGTTGTTCACATAATTTCTTCTCCTTAACATGGACTTTGTTCTACTAAATTACAATTTGCATCATTCAAATGCAAATGAATTTTCAGATTTGTGTGTGAGTTTCATGTAATTCTTTTGGGCAAGTGCTGCTCAGTGTTTCATTTATTTGAAATAATTTAGTGGTGCAACTGATTCCAAAGGGGGAAATACTTGAATTTGAATGTGCTCTTCATTTTGGAAGGGATGGTATAATCAAATCAAATTCACATCTGGTTGTATTTTCCTGTTTCTCCTCTTGGCTTCCCTCAAGTATATGTGACCTGTGGGATGCAATGCTCTTAACTTGGCATTGTCTTGTTTCCCAGACTCTGATTCTTTCCAGAGTTATGTTCCCAGTTAAATATTGACTATAAAAGTAGGAACACACAGGAAAGTTTTGAAAAGTATAATAAGCTAATGATGTTATGGAAACGTGGAAATTCATTCACCACTAACACTTCATCTTTGGTCTTTAGGAACAAATCTCGCAGCAGACCAAAAAGCTCATAAGGCAGGTCACTTCGTAAGTCACCAAACCCCCTCTGACAATTTATTTTAATGGCGTTTGTTCTAGCAGGAAAGAAAATATTCGTGCAGATTTTAATACTCTCCAGCTGTTCATTGGTGAAGACTTCAGCATGAGGCTTATAGGGAGAAATGTGCTGGGTTTAAATTGTAAAAGAGACTCTACAAAAGGCCTGAGGCTTTTCACCTCCACTCTGAGGACCTGTTTCTTCTCTCAGTGGCCCATTGCCACGTGCACTGCTTCACAGGACTCTTCGGGGGTGACGCTTTGCTCACTGTTTCAGGTTATTAGTGAATAGCTAGCAGGAGTCAGGTACTCTCCAGTTCTCTTTCTGACCAGATCTGTCCTGAGCAGATCTTGTGGAACGGTAATCCTGAAGGATGATCGTGGCAAAATGAGTGCATGGGACTCCTTTCCCAATGAGTTTAGAGAATGAGTTTAGAGAGCTTAGAGAGAGCCAAGGTGCTGTGGTCTGAATGTGTCCCCCAAAATTCACACTGACATTTAATCACCAAGGTGGTGATCATAAACCTTTCCCACACTTCACTTGGGCTTAAAAACCAATTACTACCAGAGCCTTGTCACTAATCAGCCTTATTACTTTGTCTTTGTCCTCAAAGCTGCCTTGGCTCCAATTCCCTGGCAATAAGTGCTAAAATTTCTTCACGGATTTCTCCTTTCCATAAGGGAACACATTTATCTTCTTCCTCACTAACCTTCTTAGGGCTTCTTTCTGGACACTTGCATCGCAGAATTTAGTTTTTCATATTCAAGACAGAAAATAGGCTTGTCTCTAACAACCTTTGTGTATTATATTTCAAAGTCGATTTCATATTATTCATCAAACATTGATTAAGAGGTGGGGCCTTTAGGAGGTGATTAAGACTGAGGGCAAAGCCCTGGGCATAGGATTAGTGATCTTTCAGAGTGGTGCAGGGACCCTTCACCCTTCTGCCCTTCTGTCTCTTTTACCTTCCACTTTTTCTACCATGGAAAGATGTCTTAAGAAAATGCCACCTATCCTGGGCTTTTCAATCACCAGAAGTGTAAAAAATAAAATTTCTATTGTTTATAAATTACCCAGTCTGAAGTCTTTTATGGTAACAGCAGGAATAGACTAAGACAACGTCTAAGAGAGTTCCTAATTAATTCTGCTAATCCCTGAAGTGGAGCACAGTATTTAAGAGCACCAGGTTTGAATATAAGACAAACTTGGACTCAAATTCCAGGCTCAGTATTAGCTATGAAACAGGAACAAGTTACTTCTCTGTACAATGTAGATTCTCTGTGTATCATGTATGCAATGGAAATAATGAGCCCATCCCTATAATCTTACTGTGGAAAGCAAATATTATAACATAGAAAAAGCAATTGGCAGAGTGCCAAGATCATAGTCCATGCTATTGCTCATTTTTAGTACATTATTATTTTATTTGACCATATGGCTCTTGGGGGCAATATTCAAGAGAATACTCTTGAATTACTAAGGAAATAAGATGAGAAATGCTAGTCTGAAAGATTCATATCATTACTTTGAAAGAACTGAGAGGGACAGGACTGAATGTGTCATGTGAATTCTCCATTAGGTTACTTGATACTTTTTTCACAATGCTGTTCCATGAACCAAAAACAAACAACAAAACAAAAGCAAATATCTGATAAATAACATGAAATTGACTTTGAAATATAACACACAAAGGTTGTTAGAGACAAGCCTATTTTCTGTCTTGAATATGAAAAACTAAATTCTGCAATGCAAGTGTCCAGAAAGAAGCCCTAAGAAGGTTAGTGAGGAAGAAGATAAATTTGTTCCCTTGTGGAAGGGAGAAATCCATGGAGAAATTTTAGCACATATTGCCAGGGAATTGGAGCCAAGTCATCTTTGAGGATAAAGACAAAGTAATAAGGCTGATTAGTGACAAGGCTCTGGTAGTAATTGGTTTTTAAGCCCAAGTGAAGTGTGGGAAAGGTTTATGATCAACTCCAGTAACTGCTCTATCAGTTTTCTTCTCTCCCTTGAGGGACTCCCTGTCTTTTTATGAATTCCTCCTCACCCTTGCTCAGATGAGATAAAACCTTATTGAAACCTGCTTTTAGTTGGCTGAATTTTTTAAAGGCTCTGAAGACTAATTCACATAAACATATGAAGCTGGGTTGTTCACCCTCTACTCTGTTGACATTGGCCTAATAATTCTTTGTCGTGGGAGCCTGTTCTGTGCATCAAAGAATATTTAACCTAATCCCTGACCTTGCCCCACTATGTCAATAGCACTCTTCCTCCTTGGTGACAGTCAACATCTCCAGACATTACCAGATGATCCCTGAAGGCCCTTCCCCACTGAGAACAACCTGAAGGTTTTAACAACAGTTCAATCTGCACCACTCCCTGAGTCTGATTTAGTTTTTCTTTTTATTCTCTGTAGTTGCTTAATTACCAAAGACAGGACTCTGGACCAAAAAATCATTTATAAAATATAGGTCAAGGAAGAATAGTTTTGTGCTTTAAGCAACCATAACAGCCAGGAAGATACCTCCCTTATTTACCAAATAGATAGGTTCTGTTGGAGTGACTAAAATCTCCCTTGAGCGCCTGACTTGAGAAAAGCTTAAGGCTTCATCTACAGCCATATTAAAATTTGAGGTCTATTTCCCACCCTTTACTCTGAATATTTTTAATGGGTGAGCTTTCAACAACAAAAAGGGTCTTTGCAAGTCAATGTTCCGTGGTCATTAATAAAGCACAATAGACTGACTGGTAGTTTTTTGTTCTTTAGTAACTGAATTAGGTTTAGTATTTAACAAACCCTATGGTGGAACAGCTCTTCCAACAGGCAAAAAATAAATTCTAGATTGGTGATATTTCACGGTGTCTCTAAATACACTTTTGGCATTGAATCCAAAAGAATAGCAGCTGAAGTCCAAAGACTGCTGTTTTTTCTTTAATTTGCATTTGGCTTTGTGAGTTAGATCTTTTTTGCATGTGCATTTCCCTTTTTCCTCCTCCTTGGTTACAGTTCTTCTCTGTGAACTTTTGTTTAACAAAGAGGAACACGTACTGTGCAATGAAAACATTGGCTGTAAATCATTTTAGCTATAAAATGTAGCTGTTCAGAGCCCAGTAATTGGGCCTGCAGTTCTGAAAATAAATACTCCAGCATCTGAATGCTTTGTTTAATTGGCCCACAGGGAGAGACCCTGGGGGTGTCCACGAGATGGGTTTTTGACCTTCTGATGTTCTAGTTTTTTCCATGGGACCTGCAATATCCCCTTGCTAACCATTTACCACAATTAACTGTTTATTTTGCATGGTAAAATACCACTGGTACCACAGAATTCATAGCACTGACAGAGGGGGAGTCTTTCAAAGGCTTGCATGCTTGGCAGGCAAAAATATGTGCACTTTGTAGATTCAGCGCAAAGTAACTGGAAACATTTCTTTATGGTCACAGTGTGGCTGGGGACACCAGCCACAATGCTATCTGTGAAAGCCAGGTTGGTAGCAATGCAAAATCCTTGCACTGGTCACAGAGCAAGTCATTAACTAACTCATTGTAGGCATTTGAAATGTGCTGAAAATTCTCACTGCTTTGTGAAATCCACCCTTGAAGAAGGAGGTATGGTATAGAAATGTGTAGATTCCAAGTGAAAAAGAGCCAAAGCAATGAGTGACATGGTATGTGGATGAGTATTTTGTTCTTTGAAAGTCGATGTTGAGATAGTTCATTCTCTGAAGTTTGGAAGTGTGAATTCCCTGGATAAGAATAGCGTTGAGAGCTTCTTCCATTTTATATCTTTTTAAGTTAATAATTATGATTCTTGAGACCAAGAAAAGGGGTCCCATAGATGTTGGGAATGACCATTCCAGAAGCAGAGGTGAATCTGGGTGACTGAGCTGATGGTTGAGTATTCACTTCTCCTTGAGAGCCCGTGGAGAACTCTGTGGTCTACCGTCTTCTCTCCTTCCTAGGTGCTGGAGTTTGGTATCTCTGGTATCATCACAGGGCTCTCAATAAAAGCTGACCTGAGCTAGTTTGCGGTGCTCATCACCTTCACAGAATTCCTTCTGTGGCTGGCAGATTGGAAGAAGGCTCAGGGGGGTGGAGAATGACAGGCAGGTGGTGAGTCAGTCCATGGAGGATGCATTGTAAGAAGATTGTGTGTGTGTGTGTGTGTGTGTGTGTGTGTGTGTGTGTGTGTGTAAGTAATAGAAATCCTATTTAAAATAGTTAAACTGAAAGAGGGAATTTTATTCATTAATATTGAAGGGAACTTATTAAGGATAAGAATTGAGTTAGGACTGAGGAACTAGACACAGGGACTCAACCCCCCACCAGAACTTTCTCTCCAGCCCTTGATTCTGATTGTTTTCATTTCTTTGTATTTTTTCCTTCTATTTGAACATTAGCCTTCTCTTTCTTTTTTCACAACTTTTTTTTTTTTTTTTTTTTTTTTTTTTTTTGAGTGCTGGGGATTGAACTCAGGGACATTCAACTATTGAGCCACATCCCCAGCCCTATTTTGTATTTTACTTAGAGACAGGGTCTCACTGAGTTGCTTAGTGCCTCACTGTTGTTGAGGCTGGCTTTGAACCCTTGATCCCCAGCTACTGGGGAGGCTGAGACAGGAGTGTACCACCATGCCTAGCCAACTTTTTTTTTTTTTTTTTTTTTTTTTTTTTAACTGCCTCATATCTCTGGGCTCTGAGTTTGAAATTCCTGGGGAAGGAACTTGTTGGCCTAGTTTGGATTAGAGAAGGACCCTGGTCAGTTGAATAGAATCAGTTTGTTGAGTATTGTGCTACCAAGAGTGGGCTCAGGCCCTTGGAACAGTGAGAGGGATGGCTCCTCAAAGCTGTCACCAAGCTAACAATTCAGTAAATATCCACTGATTTCAGTGTGACCCTAATTATGAAGGGATGAGGAGGAAGAAAAAAAGAGCTTTTTAGTCACACGGAGGCTTGGTACTTTTTAGAGAGAGACATAAGGAAATATATCACTGGAAGTCACTGGAGATCATTAGGGGCTAGAATGTGCTGGTGAAGTTAGAAATGGCTTATGCATGAGGGAAAGACTTGAATCTGTCCTGGGGGGAATTGCTGGATCTGGAGAGATACAGGAGAGAGAAAGTTTCCCAGAGAAGAACGGTATGAAAAATAGGCCAGACAGGCTGATGAACTTCCCATGTGGTGGCAAGGGGATCTAGCTTGATTGCATGGAGATCTGCTTTCAGGAGATGTGCAAGGTAAATTTGGACGGTCAGGGTGATTCCAGATTGTAGAGGACTTTGAAAGGTGGGCAGAGGGTGTAGATTTGGTAAGAGGGAAACAGTTAACACTTTTGAAAAAAAAAAAAAAAAGGTAATATGATAAAAGTAAGGTTTTAGAGGGTGAGCGTAGTTACAATGTGTAAGACATACTAAATTACCAAGTCATTGAAGCAGCACAGCTTGCTAGGATACTGCCCTGGAGTTCAGCATAAAATACAGATTCCCAGTCAGGCACAGTAGTGCATTCCTGTAATCCCAGAGACTGGGTAAGCTGAGGCAGGAGGATTGCAAATTTGAGGCCAGCCTCAGCACCTGAGTGAGGCCCTAAGCAACATAGTGAGACCCTTTTGCAAAATACAAAATAAAAAGGGCTGGGGATGTGGCTCAGTAATAAAGTGTCCCTGAGGTCAATCCCCAGTACAAAAACAAAACAAAACAAATTACAAATTCCTGGATTTCACTCAGGTATTAAGACAGACTCTTTGAGGTGAGGACTGGGAGTGTCAATGGAAAATCCCACAGGTAAAAAGTGCTGAGGATATGCCTGACTGCTGATCTGTTATTTTTCAGAGTGAGCAGTTCCAAACTAAAACTTTTTGAATAGAAAAACTATATCATCCTTTTATAAGTGCAGCCAATTCTTCATTAATTAGAAAAATGAAAGCACAGAAGAGAATAATATATAATTCTAAATCCGAGCTAATTTAAAATTAAGGGCAACTCTTTTTTTTTTTCTTTAATACACTTTTTAGTTGTAGGTGGACACAGTACCTTCACTTTATTTATGAGGAACTGAGGATTGAACCCAGGGCCCCACACATGCGAGCTGAGTGCTCTACCTCTGAGCCCCAGCCCCAGCCCCAGCCCCAGCCCCAGCCCCAAGGGCAGCTCTTAATAATCTAGTTTCCCTCTGCTTTCATTTATTTAATTAGTTATTTTATCTTGATATTTTAAATAATGTTAAGGATAATCTTTGAACCCACCACTAAAAACCAAACCTAGGATCCTGATAGTTACTTAGCCAGGCCTGTTCCTGGCCTCCATCCCTCAACTCATTGTTTGGGTGTTTAGCTACCATGGTTCAGAACCATCATTCTGAATCCCATCTCTTGTTCTCTTGCTTTCTTTTTGTGTAGGTTATTGCCAAGAGGCATATGCAACTTTTTTTTTTTTTTTTTTTGTACTGAGAATTGAACTCAGAGGCGCTTTACCACTGAACCACATCCCCAGCCCTTTTAATATTTTATTTAGAGACAGGGTCTCACTGATTTGCTTAGGGCCTGGCTGAGTTGCTGAGGCTGGCTTTGAACTTACGATCCTCCTGCCTTGCCTCCCTAACCACTGGGATTACAGGTATGCACCACCACACCTGACTCAGCATATGCATTTTTGATGAAGTTGTTTTTGACTTTATAACAAGAGAAGCATGCTGTTGGTGGTATTTTTGAACTTCTTTAACCCTACATAGATTCTTCCTTATTGTTGGGTATTGCTATAGTTCAATCCACCAAACTTTAGGAGTAACTGTGGGATGGGGCACTAGGGACTGGACTGAGCTCACCAATTACTCCAGCAAGCTCTAAGAGGGACTGACTGTTTCCAGCAGCCTTTCCTTGGCAGGGCAGGAGGAGACAAGCCACACCAGAGTTTTCTTTTCAAGAAAAGGAAAGGCCTAGTCAATAGATTTCTTGTCCCTCAATCACAGAAGCTCAGAGGGGACAATTACTTCTTCCCTTTCCATACCTGAATCAGCAGCTATAATCTATGCCTGCCTATTGTTAAATATAATGACCATGGAAGTGGGTATTAATTATGAGTAATGTGCAAATTGGTGAATTCACCTTGATGACAAGAGCCAATTTAACATTCAGGCTAATCTTCTCATAAGATATACAATACCCATCTATAATACCATCATGTAACATAGTATTTTATATATTATATTGCTATATAATATTGCTATGGGATGCATTCTTTCCCCCCCACGCCCAAAATCATATATTTCAATCCTAACCCCTAGTACCTCAGAAGGTCACTGTATTTGGAGACAGGGTCTTTAAAGAGATAATTAGTTTAAAATGGAATTATTGATTTGGGTCCTTATCCAATAAGAATAGAAAATTTGGACACAGAAACAGGGAAGATCGTGAGAAGACATAGTGAGAAACCAGTCATCTACAAGCCAATGAGAAAGGAAACCAACCCTGCAGTCACCTTGATCACTTCCAGCATCTAGAACTGTGGGAAAATGAATGTATGTTGTGCAAGCCATCCCATCCGAGATAATTTGTTATGGCAGCCATAGAGCAAATGATATACGTATAATTGTTTTGATGACCAGAGCTGACATGACAGTTAAAGTTGTTTATGTGACTAAACTTCTTGGGTTCCAATTCTGTCCTCACCATTTGTGTGTTTATAAGACCTTAGATATTTCCAGTTCCACCAAGAGAGTAGTAGCCTCATTGCTCCTAGGCCCTCCTCCTCACCACTAAAAAAATCTCTGGCATAGTTTTTTTTTTTTTTTTTTTTAATATTTATTTATTTACTTAGTTGTACACAATGCAATGCATTTATGTGTATGTGGTGCTGAGGATCGCTGTGCACGTGCGAGGCGAGCGCTCTGCCGCTGAGCCACAACCCCAGCCCTGGCATAGTTATTTTATCTTGTTATTTTGAATGATGTTAAGGATCATCTTTGAACCCACCACTAGAAACCAAACCTGGGATCCTGACATTTCATAAATGGAGAAATGCATTCTCCCTTCTCTCCCCCACTTGCTGGGGGGAAGCGAGCATGCAGAATGCTCCCGTTGCCCCACAGGGCTGTATCAGCAGGGTCATGTGGGAAGCTCATCCCTATCCTGAGCATGACAGAAGCAGGCAGTACTTCATTTCTCCCACTGGGTGATGTTGACAGGACCAAGTGGGCAGCTGATCGTCCCTGTTCTGCCCAGGCTGGGTATCAGTGGGGTCTAGTGTTGACATGAGTCTATATCCTTACTCAGCAAGGAGACTTAGTGGGAGGTGCAGGTGGAGGCAGTCAGCACTGCACATCTTCCTGTGACAACAGGACTCAGCAGGTACTAAGCCTCTCCTCCCCTCCAGGAGCAACAAGACAGAATTAGGTGATGGGGGCAGGGCCACTTGGCGCTCTGCTTCTCTCTCTCCCTGTCCCTGCAGGCAGCAGAGCCCAGTGGGGAGGGAGCTGGTGTCCCACTTTCACTAGCAAGATGTCAATAGGACATAAGGGGAGATGGAATAAGGAGTCCTCTGTCTGCAGGGAGGCAGGGTGAGCTGGTGCCTTACTTTTGCCAAGGTGGTATCTTCAGGGACCTTGAAGATACCTACCTGGCCCGTCCTCCAGCCCTTGCACTGCATTTCACTACAGAGACTGTCTGCTAAAAGATTAGATAGGATCCAGAGTCTCATAAAATAATACCTCCAATTCCCAGGATATGGTAGAAAGTCACTTATTATACAAGGACCCAGGAAAATCACAACACGAATGAGAAAGGACAGTCAACAGATGCCAGCCCCAAGATGAATCAGATTTTGCAATGATCTGACAAGAATATTAAAATAGTCATTAGACAATGCTCCAGGAACCACTACACATATTTTTGAAAGAAATGAAAACTTAAGAAATCTCAGCAAAGAAATAGAAGTTCTGTCTGTCTATCTATCTATCTATCATCTATCTTATAGAATTCACATTGAAATTATACAATTGAAACATTCAATTACCAAAATAAAACCTTGCTCAGTAAGAAAGGTATGATGGTGTTATGGTTTAGATACAAGATATTCCACAAAAGCTCATATGTAAGAAAATGCAAGAAAGTGTAGAAGTGAAATGATTGAGTTATGACAGTCTTAACCTAATTAGTATATTAATTTACTGATACAGATTAATTGTGTGGTAACTGTAGCAGGAGGGTGTAGCTGGAGGAATGGGTCATTGGGTTGTGCCTTGGGGTATGTATTTTGTTCTTGGTGAGAAGAGCCCTCTCCCTCTCCCTCCACCCCCCCTCTTTCTCTCTCTCTCTCTGGTTCCTGGTGTGATGTCCTGACCTGCTTTCCTCCACCACTCTCTTCTGCTGTGATGTTCTGCCTTACCTTGGGCCCTGAGGAATGGAGTTGACCATTGATGGACGGAAACCTCTGAAACTGTGAGCCCCAAAGTAAACTTTTCCTCCTCTAAAATTGTTCTTTTCAGATCTTCGGTTCACAGCAAAACAGTTGGTTTCCATTGGAAAGTGGTGATGGTATAGAATAGAATCAGTGAATTTGAAGACAGACCAAAAGAATTTACTTAGCATGAACAAAAAAGATAAAACAGACTGCATTAAAGAGACCTTGGAGAAGTTATTAAAATCTTTCGTATTTTACCTTCCTCATCTTTAAAATGAGGATCATGATTATAGCTATAATCAAGGAATGTTGTGACAATTAATTGAGATGTATAAAAGGATTTATTTGGCACAGTGCCAGACACACAGTTAATTTCTCAGTACAAGTTAACTATTGTAATCACCTTGGGTAGATGGCCATGTGATTATACCTCTTATACAGTTAATTCAATTTAATGTAATTCAATTCAACATGCCCTTATTAATCACCAACTGTATGCCAGTGAGAAACAGCATTTAGTCTGCACAGTCTGGTGGAAAGGGCATATATTCTGAACTCAAAAGGACCAGATTCATATCCAGAACCTGCCACTTTCCAATGGGGGAGCTTAGATATGATTTTGAGACTCCTAATTCTCATTTGTAAAATGGAGACCAAAACATCCATTCAGAAGGATTAAGTAGGCATCTGGTACATAATTGAGGGAAAAAATACTAGTTTCAATTTTTATTAAAGACTCTTAGCAGTCTTGTAATTGCTATACTAAGAACTGGACATATTCAGTGTGTACAGTTTGATAAGTTTGGAGTGTGCCAGTGGCTGTCACATCATTACCACAATCAAGGTTATAAAAATACCCAACACTTCCAAAAGTGACTTTATGAGATGCTCTTTCCCCCCAACTTTTTATTAAAAAATTTTAAGCATACAGAAAATTGCCAAGAACAAGTACAAGAAATACTCATAAAACTGCCCCTTAACCAAAGACTTTTTAAGCAACTATCTGAGCATGGCATTATAGTGGTTTGTGAGATGTGTTAAAGAAAGGAAAGACAGGCCTCCTCCCTTTAACAAACTTTTACTCTAAATGAGAAGAGGACAGCACTGACTCATGGAATTGTAGAACTGGAAGAGACTTTGCAGCTACACAGATAGCACACAGCCAGACTATGTGAAGCCAAAGGATAAGTGCTGGTCTTAAAATGCTGAAGACAGTGATCACTGTGGGGGATGGCTGAGGAGGGGTAGTTTCTTGACAAAAGTGTTTTTCATCAGGGCTTGGGAGAAGTCAGGGGTCTGGATGGACAGGTGGAGGTTGGCACCATCCCTTGTAGAGGGGCAGTGAGTCTAGAATTGAAAAAGACATGTTCAGGAGCTGGTAAGGGACCTTACTAGAGTTCACTTCTTCTTTTTAGGGCTAACAGAATAGAAAGAACAGCAGAAGGATAGACAGGGAAGCCAGGTCCAGGCTCTAGGGGACCATTTAGGAAATGACATTGGCATTGAAAGGGGCTCTGGTCTAAGTGAATTCATAAGAAACAAGTAGTTATGCTAATTACCCCATAGATAGCTCTACTCTTTGTCCTCTTATAATGCTCTACCTTTTGGGTTTGTTTGAAGTATTCTACCGTTAACAACAGTTCCTTTACAGCATTTTTACACATTTTCACATGCATTCACACATACGCTATCATGCACACCACACAAATACACTACACTAGATGAATGGATAAAGAAAATGTGGTATATATACACAATGGCATATTACTCAGTATTAAAAGAGAATAAAATCGTGGCATTTGTAGGTAAAAGGATGGAGTTGGAGAATGTAATGCTAAGTGAAGTAAGCCAATCCTAAAAAACCAAATGCCAAATGTCTTCTCTGATATAAGGATGCTGATTCATAATGGGGATGGCGGGGAACATGGGGGAAAAGACGAACTTTAGATGGGACAAAGAAAAGGGAGGGGAAGGAAGGGTGCATGGCGGTAGGAAATACGGTGAAATGAGACAGACATCATTACCCTAAGTACATGTACGGAAACACAAATGGTGTGACTCTACTTTGTGTTCAACTAGAGACAAGAAAAATTGTGCTCTATTTGTGTAATATGAACTGAATTGCATTCTGTTGTCATATGTAACAAATTAAAATAAATAAAATAGGAAATTTTAAAAAATCAAATACACTACATTCACATATACAATCACATATTTCACACCCACCTCATGCATGCATACCATACCCCACCCCCTCAAGCAGTTACACACATACACTCATATCCCTCAATCGCACAGATCTGCAGAAACACAGGCGCGAACATCTTTTGAAATTATCTTAACACTTATTTTCATGATGATATGACATCCTATCAACATTAGACATTTCTACACATTAGAAGTAGTCATGTGTTCTACTGTTAACGATCTCTTCCAATGACAATACAGATCATTGAATGAATGACCATTTTCCTCCAATACATTTTAGAAATTTTATTAAATACAATAAAGCACAGAAACATCAAATTCTCATTTTAAAGTAAAATTGACAGCATCTTCTGGAATTTTCCTGATGCTGCACCATTCTTGCTATTATTAAGAAATGAAACCAAATTCCAGATCCAAAAATAACAAATGAAATATACATATGTAGGTACACACATATATATGTATATGTATATATATGTGATTTCAAGCTTTATTTTTGTGAGAAACAGCTTCAAGAGTTTATAACTTCTTTTAATTGACAACAATAGTGGGGTTTCTTTTTATTTGCTTTGGGTTACCATCAGGCATTTTAATAATGACATTAATGACATGGCTACAAATCTTAAAATAAATGAGTGCAGTTTTATTTTAATACATTATTTTAATATTTTCAGAATTTTCAATTTTATTATATTTTCTGGAACAGCCATTTATTTTTCAATTGGTCTTGTAGGTTGTTTTCTTAGAATCATCATTTCGAGGTGGCTAAATTAATCTCCCAAGTCTTTGGATTTTTATTCTTGATGTTTGAATCTCTAATGTGTTTGCCTTACACTTGATTACTCTCTTTTTATTTTCTTTTGTTTCTCTTTTTTGTAGGAGACTGTCTTTATTTTAATATTGCCTTCGACACTGTTGCACACTCTTGTCTTTGCTATGGCTGTGAAGAGCCTGTTCAGGTGGATAGGAAACTGAAACACATGATAAAGGGTCTGACATCATTTGTACAAGTTTCCAAATATACATTTGTCATGCTGTGCACCTAATGGTTGTATCTAACACTAAAGCAATAAAGGGAGCACATTAAGCAGATGCATTGGTGCTCAGTATGGTTGCTTCAAAGAGAATAAATAAATATTTCTCAAATACACAAACACCACCTGAGTTTTCATCTTACCAAAGACAATTGGGAGTCATAACAATAACTGAGAATTGCTTCTTTATTGCTTTCTTGGTTTTTAGTTAGGTAAAGAAGGGTCTGTAATTTAGAACAGGTCCATTGGCTCCATAATGAGAAAACAAGGATTAATAACACCAGTTAAACAAGTAATATACCTCATTTCTGACCCAGGATAATGAGAATGTTCTTATATAACTAGGTATATTTAGCCTTTTTAAAAAATTGGGTCTGTTAACCCAGTTAGACAATTTTAGACCAGCCCAGTAGGAAATTGGGGTAAAGATGTAGTGACCTATAAGTCAACTTGTACTTTTCAGCAGATTAGGTGAGGACAAGGGTCTGTACTGAGTTGCTGTTTATGCCCACGTCTCTCTTCCCCAAGGGCCATGGTTCAGGATGCTGCCTTGTTCTAGGTGCTGATGAGACCAGCTGTACTATTCTATTGAAAGAAACTAGCCTGTCCCTGTTATCTTTCTCCCTCAATTTTTATTCTTCTCTTTGGTGATAGTGTTGTTGATAGTTGTGGTAGAAATAATAGTAATTACTTTCTCTACACCATTCAGTGCATAAAGTTATCACATGGATCCTCTGACCCCGGTCACATATCAGTTTGATCAAATGATCAAATGGTCTTAGAAAATTTAGACGACTTGCTCAAAACCCTGCTTTTGCTCCTCATTGGAAAAACACTCACTGAACATCCATATTCTGTCCCACATTTATCTGAGCCCTTGTGGTTAGATGGAGCATGCATTAAGAGCTAGGGCATGAATGTCCATTTGCTTCCTGTCTTGGTCTCTATTCCTACAGTGACCTGGAAACAGTTTGAGACACCAGAGCCACAAGATGCAAGTGGACCTAAGAGAGCTTGCCCTGGAGAGTTGTCAGATGTGCAGATGATTTTGCCCAAGTGGGAAATAAATCTTCGATATATAGTGTCACTTAGATTTCATTTACTACTCATTACTACAGCATAATGAGCAAATTCACTACAGTAAAATGATCCCTATTTTTATTTAGGTATGTATAGCTTAAAACATATTTGCATATATTTGAAATTTTATTTCCATAAGAACTCTGAAAGTAAAATGTTATGTTTAGTTTTACTTCATCAATACGATGACAATACTGCCATTTTCAGATTATTTTAGGCTCTTTTCCAACCATACGCTTTTCATTAATAGCATTTATCACAACTGGGATTTACATAATTCTTTGATTAATGTCTGTCTAAAGTTCAAGCTCTTTGAGGATAGTATATTTCTGAGCCTGAATGAGGTGGTTAGTGCCTATTTGTTGAACTCAGTTAATAAATGAGAGCTGGCATCAACAGATGAGTGCATTTTATCTCTGTAGACAAGCCCAAAGATTCTACATGGAACAAGGAGAATTAGTTATGTGATTTGAGTAATCTATGGCATTTGGCAAAGGGAACTTGATTAATTCATCTTAGTTATAGGGCTGCATCTACTGCTGAGACCAGATAGGGCATGTCCTTGGGCTAGGACATCCATTCTTCTAGATGTTTTAACATGGGAAATACTGACTTTAGGCTCTTTATATTTTCATGTTAAAAATGATCTATACTGATGAACAACCTTAACGCCCAATTTATTTGTATAATATGTTCTGATGGCATGCCAAACTTTGTCACGATTACTCTGGGGGTAGAACCAATTTAATTGCATTTTATGTTTGAAGACCATAGGGAAAAAAAAATCCAGGAAAGCTTTGATTGCTGTGATTTTGCTTGTGTGAACATTAGACTCTGAACTTTTGACACTGTATGTATTAATTATAGACATTAAATATTAAGCAGATGCTGCTGTGGAGTTTACTTAAACACTGGATGAATAGTACTCTTAATGGAAGTCCTCTACAATCAGTGTATTGTTTCCACAAGAAAATGACCCATCTTTTAAGGGTGAGTGCCTGTGAATTATTTCATCTCCTGGGAGAGAGTGGATTCATTCTGATCTAGCCACATTTTCTTTCTTTCTTTCTACATTCTCAAATATATTTTTAATTGCTTGTTATAGCACCAAAACATCTATTTATGTGATTTATTAGAAGAGTAATACATAATTGTCTATTATAATGTAATGATTTTTTTTTCTCCTACTATGGCAATTAACTCAGTAAAACTAACAATGCAGGTACCAAATGAGTCTCTCACCTGCAGAAGTATCTTTCAGGATAAAAACATTTAAAAACATTGAAAATGTCATATAAAATATATGCAAATTTTTCTTTTTAAATATTATCGTAGAAATGAAGAAAATGAAAGAGCTATTTTTATTTATTTATTTATTTTTGGAAGTAGGTGTTCTTGCTACCTGCTGTCCTGAGATATTGACCAGGACTAGTCCAGTCTGTGATCGTGGAACTGTGTGACATTAACTGACAAATTAATAGATTAAAACCATGACTCTGACGTTATTCGAAAAATGCACTTGTCATATAAACTCAAGAGAAACTGATTTTAAGGCGAAAGCTTAGAAGCAACGAGAGCTGGAGAAATAACATGCAAAACTTGTAATGTGTTTTCTCTGGGTTCAACCAGGACCACGCATCTTGCTTAGTTGTATACATCTGGCCACCATGGACTTAAGGATACTCATAATTGGATAACTTCATCATGGCTGTAATGAAGAAAACGCTTTGTGCTTATTTGGACACAGCTTTCCTCAGCTGTGCCTGTGAACAGAATGCGTGATAGCAAGACGTCACAACAGTTGCTGCACTGTGATCTGAAGGAGGGCAGTCTGCTCAAGGCAGACAGAAGGAACAGTTAAGGCAGGTGTGAGAGCCATTGACGTCGGGGGGGCTGTGCCTCCAGCTGGATCTGCTGACTTGTCATCTGAGATAGGGCCATCAACTAAGTGTCTCTTACTTGTGGGGCAGAATCACGGGACCCTCAACAATAAGTAGCTCAATATATTTTCTGTCAAATACAGACCAGGCACTGGAAAGGAAAAGCAAGTGAAAACAAACATCCACCATCTATTAATCAAACTGCTAAGTGGAGGAGAGTCCCTGTTGGCTAGATATAGATCTCTTGACCCACAGGACAAGAACACTTGTCCTCAGGCTCACAGAAGCAGAGTGAATCATGACATCCAATCTAAGAAAAGCCCTGCCCCTCTGGCTATGCAGGTCCTTTGCCATTTATCTGACTTCTTGCATAAATCTCTGAGTGACTATCCTTTCATTCAAAACCAAGACATGAGCTGCAGTGTTGCGAGACACCTCCGGGAATTATTATGGATCATGTATTTAGGTATTTCTGAAGTGGTAGGAAGCAGCAAATGGTTCCTGCCTCTACATTTCAGAAATTATCTTACTGCATGAAGTGAGGGAAGAAGTAAATGGGAACGATTGAAAATTCACAGAGCTTGGGAAATAGATTCTGAATGAGGAAGATTAACAGTCCCCTGAAAAAGTAGGAGGAAGCAAAGAAGTTTCCATCAAGTGTCTTGAAAATTGACAGTGGGTTGTGCAATGAGATGGGATCACATTGCTTAGCTATTTCCCCTAAATCTCCATGGCAGGGGTTACATCAGCAAAGGATGCTTTTTTTTTTTATTGCACTGTTCTTTTTTCTTTTCCTTCTCTTAAATTTCTCTTAAGAGAAACCTAAGAAGCAGCATGCAAAGCTTCCAGAATAATGTAAATTTACCCTTGCATGCTGATAATGTAAAACAGATTTAACTGTGTGTGTGTTTTCTTCTTTTCTTTTCTTTTTTTTTTTGCATTTGAGTGGAGTACATTTTCCCATACTGTGGAAGTTCTTGTTTTGTGGTAGTTTGTGTAACGTTTCTCAGGGGTAGGCAGACTTAAACCAGCATGGCCATTTCTGAAAATGAGGCCCACGACAGTTCTTTAAAAAATTCTCCTTTAAAGAATCTTCCTGTGTTTAGTCTCACGGAAAGAAATATTGGTTGCACAGAGGGCTTTTAAGGAAGAAAAACGGTATATAAATAGCAAGTATTATTAAGTCAACCCAATTCTCCATTCTATGAGGCAGAAAACAAGCTTTTTTGAAAACTGGTGGTGGAAGATGTTGCTAGATTGAGAGGAGGTTGGGAATGGAGGAGGGGGAAACCGTTTCCTCATTCCATGCCAGGGCAGGGACCAGGGAATGTAATAATTGTGATAATAAGAGCAAAAACATTTACATCGACCTTACCTTGTACCAGGAACTTTCTAAGCACCACTGTTTGTGGATAGCTCTGTGACTCCTTCCTTATCCTACCAGGTAGGTAGACTTTTTTTTTTTTTTCTTTTTCTTTTTTGAAGATGGAAAACTGAAGTACAGAGAGATTATAGGACTGGTTGGAGATCACACAGGTAGTATGTGGTTTTGCTTATAGAAAAAGATAAGAGCAAGGGGGTGTGATTTGTAGTTTTTCAGGAGACCCCTTAATAAACTATATTTTTCCATAATGCCCTTTGAGCTCTTATCTTAGGGTCTGGAGCCTGATCAATAAAAACTTCATTTGAATTAAGCAACACACTATATTCAAAGAAAAGCGTCAGTAGTAGTTGATTATTGTGTATGGAGCCTCTGGGTCGGGGAGGAGAACAGTGAGGGTGGGCGGCTCAGGGACAGCAACATACCCTGCCACCAAGGGCATGGCAGAGTGAAGAGGGAGCAGAAAGAAGCCCAGGAAATGGGCTTTCCAATCAGGCAGTCCTAGGTTTGAAACCTCCTTTACCATTTCCCAAGCTAGTTTCTTCACTTCTCTAAGCTTCACTTCTCTCCTCTCTTGCTTCCTGGGATAGTTTTAAACATTTCATGCCACTATGGGGTAAAGTATTTTAGCATACATATTAGCACATAATAGAGAAGCAAAGTGAAGAGCCAACTCCACACTACCTGGTGCAGGTCCCAGGTCCTTGCTCATTAGTAGTGTGTCTTTGGACATCTTTTTCTAAAATTCTCTATAATTTGGGTCCCTTATAGTACCTAATGTAGAGTGTGGTCTGCAGGGGATTGACTGAACTAATATGCTCTCCTAGTTCAATTTGCACTGGCGTAGCAGAATAATTGAGACTGGTTAATTTATAATTTATAATAACAGAGATTTTTTTCTTTGAGCTCTGGAGGTTGGGAAATCAAAAGTGGAGGGGCTGTGTCTGCCAAGGGCCTTCTTACTGCATAATCTCATGGTAGAAGGCCAATAGAACATGTGTGAGAGAAACAAAGGAAGGAAGGGAGCTCAACTCCTTTTATCAGGAACCCACTTCCATGATAACTAAGTCCCTCACGTGGTAGTGGCATTAATCTACTCTGGCCTTGTGACCTTATCATCTGTTAAAGGTCCCACTTCCTGACACTGCTGCATTGAGGATTGTTTCTAACACAAGAACTTTGGGGGACACATTCAGACAATAGCATATGCATCAATGCTTAGAACAGACTCTAGTACACAGTATATGCTGTATAATTGCTACTTTTCATACTAAACACTGAAAAAATAGAACTGATATTCGTGAGTAAAATAAATATTAACCTACTTAAACTTTTTTTCTCTAGCACATCCAGGTCATACACCAGTAACTTCCAGCTTTTAAATAAGCCTTTGTTGTTTATTTTGAGTTTTCTTATATCCACGGTAAACTGTCTAGCTAATTTTGTTGTTGTTGTTCAATTCTCTTGCCAAGCATGAGGTTGCTTCAGTAGTGTCATGCAGTTGAGTAATGAGGTAAGATTTTATTCTTTTAGACATCCAGAAGCTGTTATTTTAGGTGAGAAGAATTCCATCTTTCTGTTTAGAGTGAGTGACATCCTAGGGGGGAATGTAAATTGTATGTGGCCTTGTTCTCCAGTTTATCCGGAAATAGGCCTGTAGCTTCCTGTGTAGCTTCCTAAACTGTATATTGTGTTGTAAAGCTTTGGAATTGGGGCTACTCCAGAGATTTGTTCTGGTGATGCAAAAGACCAGGACTCTAGCCACAAGTCTTGGTGCACTGCTGATATGCCCATTTTCCAATACATATTTTTTATTATTTTCTGGGTAGTGCTTTGTCTGACCTCTGACTCAACGTGTTCTGAACATTATTTCAACCCAAGGACATTGTGAACAAATGGGAAATGCTGGCAATCATATTTTTCCAAGCAGTGACATTTTATTTATCTCTTCACCTATTAGCCACCTAAAACTTACTCAATGAATATTATGGGCCAGGAATTATTCAGTCCCTGGGGATTCGGCAGCGAATAAACCAGACAGCAATCTCTGCTTTCAAGGTGTCTGCAGTCTAGTGAAGGGTGTGAGACAATGATCCAGATAAGTAAAGTATATGACAGGTTGCACGGTGGTAACAGAGGAAGGGGAGAAGCAGAGCGGGGAAGATTGGTAGGGTGGGAGATGACGGGGAAAACCTCACTGAGAGGGAACAAAGCCCAGGAGTGTGGAAACGAGCTGTGTGGTAAGAGCATCTGGGCAGAGGAACCGCACTTGCCAAGGCTCAGAACAAGAGGATGCCTACTGTGTGTGGGGCAGAGCAAGGAGGCCATGGCGAGAGCCGGAGAGGAGTGGGTGTTGGAGAGGATAATGGGAAGGAGAGTCACAGAACAGGGAAGAGTTAACTGATCGAGGTCCTTGTCAGCCAAGGTAGAAGTTTTTTCAACTGTTTATTATTTCAACCCAAGGACTGGAACAAATGGGAAATGCTGGCAATCATATTTTTTTCCAAGCAGGGAACTCTATTGGGCCAGGAATTTATTGCAGAATAAACCCTTCCCAGAAGGGAAGAGCCTTAAGAGAGGAGCGATACAACCTGGCTTCCATTTTGCCAGGATCAGTCTGACTGCTGAGGGGAAACTAGACTGAAGGTGTGGGGAGAGAACAAGGGATGAAGAAAAGCTTGTTCCCATGCGATCACAGTGATTCCAGGGAGGAGAACCAGGACTGGAAACAGGGTGCTGTGCTGGTGGTGACAAGTGGTAGGATTCTGGAAACTTTCTGGAGTGTGAAACAGTACAGCCACTCAGGAAAGCAGTAAGGCGCTTCCTAAAAACATGCCAACGGATGAAACAAAACTGAACTAAACTCTCACTTACCATACAATTCTTCAACTTCACTCCCAGGCGCTACCTCAGAGGAATGAAAACTTTGCGTCACACAAAAACTTGTGTGTAATTATTCATCGCAGTTTTATTTGTGATAGTGCTAAACTGAAACAATATAAAACAAATTCCCTTCCAATAACTTCTATGGGTCTCAAGGGTATTATGCTGAGCGAAAAATAAAAAAATAAATAAAAGCCAATCTCAAAGTCACGTACTTTCTGTTTCCCTTTATATATATATTTATATATATATATATATATATATATATCCTGCCCTTCTATGACACAATTGAAATGGCAAAATTATAGAGATGGAAAGGTGTTGGCAGGGTTAGGGAGGCAGGGGAGGAAGGTCTGACTCTAAGGGAGTGGCGTGGTGCAAGGAAGTGGTGGGAGAAGTTTTGTGTCTGGGCTGCAGAGAAGGTTACATCAATCTCCATGTAGGTGACATGTAACTAACCGACCGTCGCTGGCACACCAGTGTCAGTTTCCTAGTTTTGACATTGTGCTCTCTTTGGGTAAGATATGACCACGAGAAGAATCTGGGTAAAGGATGTGGAACCCCTCTGTGCTATCTGTGCAACTTCCTGAGAATGTGTAATTCTTTCAAAATGAAAAGTATTACTAGCTTCGGTGGAGGAGGGGCAGGAGCAGGAGGATGCAGGTGATGGGGAGGGTTTTGAGAGGCGGGCAGAGTCCTGGCTATTCTTGGGGTCTTTTGTGTTCTTTGGCATTTGTGATTGCATTCGTGTCTCCTTTTGAATTCCCGGAGCTGTGTGAGTCTTAGAGTTCTTTAATAATAGCAGAAGATGCTGATGAGGGTAAAAACTACACAGAGCCAACTGAATTTGCTGACAGCGCTGGTGTGGGGTATAAGTGAAAAGATCTAAAGATGACTCCTAGAGTTTCAGCCGGAGCTGCTGAAAGAATGGAGTTGCAATTAACCACCCAAGTCGTGGTTGGGGAAATCTATCAGAGTTCAGTCTTAGATATGATAAGTTCTTGAAGCCTATCTGACATCTTTGGAAGTCATCGGCGTGAAAATGGTACTTTGAACTTGACGCCTGGATGATTATCCAGGGAATGAGTAGAGATAGAGAAGAGACTCTGTGACTAAGCTTGGGATGCGCCAACATTTAGAGATTAGGGAGGTGAAGAGAAAATCAGAAAAGAAAACAAGATGAAATGTCCACACAGATCGAAGGAAAATCAAGTGAGGGTGGCATGACGGGAAGATAGATATGATCTGCCTGAAATGCTGAAATGTCAACAAGATGAAGACGGAGATCTGACCATGGCCTTGGCAGTGTTGGAGGGCACTGGAGAGACCTGGGTAGAGTTTTGAAGGTGAAAAGTGACCAGAGTGGAACAGAGACAATAGCAAGAATGAAACGGAAAACACTGCTCCTGGTGGCTCTTGGCATTGCTGTATTATAAAGAGAAGGAGAACATGGGAAGAAATCTGGAAATGTTTGTTTTTGCTTTTTTAAGTTGAAAGGGAAAGATCACATTTTGTTCTGATGGAAAGGCTCCCATATAGAAGGAAGATTCGATGTTGCAGGAGAGAGGAGAGAATAAATGCAGCAGTGTCCTTGAGGAGGCAAGAAGGGCTGGGACCCAGGATATGGGTAAAGCATGGGCCTCTTCCAGAAGGCAGTAGAGTGTAAGGGTGTGATGTATGTGGGTGCGTGGGGCTGGGCGGGGAGGTGCAAGCTTGCGGAGCTCTGTATGCGTGGATTCTATCTTTCCAGTTCCATCTGGCTGCATTCTGTCTTTCCAGTGGAATAGTAAGCAAGGTCTCAGTGGTTGAGAGTGAGAATGGGTAGGTGGGGCTGGGAGCTAGCTCCAGGAGAAAGAGGGAAGCGTGGAAACACAGAAGAAAGAATGCAGGAGTGGAGCGGAGCTCGGTATGGTTTGGGGGCAGCAGAAGGCGCCCACTGGAGTGGGTGATGGGGAGAGCGGATGTGTGGTTTTCCAGTGCACCTTCCTTTGGCTGCAGTGTGTTGATGCAATGGGACCTCTTTACCCTCTGATCGCCATAGCTGTCATTGCAAGAATTGTGCTTTCCTATTGAGCCAATAGCTAGGCAGTTCAGGCAACTGCTGTGACCTCGAGTCTCTTTCAACCCCCCGGAATTGAGAGGTAATTTAGAAATTGTGAGTGTGGGGAGGAAAAAAAGGTGAGGGAAGGGACATGTAATGAGAAGTGGTGTAGAAATCAGAAGCAGAGCAGAAGCAGAACAGTCGTTTGTTTCATCATTTAAAGAACTTCGAAAGGGGTTCAAGTCATCAGCATACAAAAAACGATAGTTTCAGTTAAATGAAATGAAATATTTGGATATTTGTGTTACATTCATCCAAACACTATTTATGGAGAGTCTAGTACTGAGCTGGCACCATATGTCAGGGATGAGCTCTAGAAGGTGTGGGGGAGAAATGCAAAAAGTGTGGTAAGTGCCCGCTCTGCAGGTAGGCAATGAGGTGGGTGTGGTTCAGAAAGATGCTCCGCTAGGAAAGCTGGACTTGAGATTTACAGGGGGAGTGAGGGGAAAGCAGGTGATGTGCAGTTTGCAGGGAGAAAGATGGCGAGGGCAAAGGTGACAGGTAGAAGGCAAGAGAAGCTGGTGAAGGAGGCTGAAGGTGGGGGGAGCACATCATTCTTGCAGTTTTACTGTAAGCTAAATACCTAATGCTGCTGACGTTTTCCTTCCTGTCAGTGAACTCTCAAAAAACTTGAAGGGTTAAGATGCGTTGCAAGATGAAAATTTTGACTGTAAGCAAACAAAAATGACTTTGCAAGAATCTTCCCTCGGTCGGTACGGAAGGAGTTTGAAAACTGCATCTCCTCCCTTACCTTCCTCCCAGCTCCAGAGGACATCTCCTTGATACTTTATTGTACCCTAGGCAGGTGGGTAACTCACCATGACATAAACGTGTTACTTGGAAGCAATTATAAGGAGAACAGGTAGCCATTTGTGTCATAGATGGCCAATGTAATAAACTGCATCTGTGTCATACCTGGAAGTATGCAAAGTGCTCTCAGATTGTAATGACATTACCTTAACTTTTATTGACCACCTACTGTGTGCCAAGTATGATGCTGTTTTTTGACCACCTACTATGTGTCAAGTCCTAACTTTTACATGTCATTTCACTGCATACTTAACAACCACCTTTTGAGACTGGCTATCTCTATAACACAGGGTTGTGTGAGCACACGCCAGAAACAAGAACCCTCCAGTGAAGTACACAGAAACAGAGGGTGAAAATTCAGTAGGAGATTTATTAGAAGCAAGCAAAGAAAACTCCCACAGGATTGGAGGGGTCCCAGAGAGGGTACCTACCATTGGAGGCTCTCTCTCTAGGGGCCTTTATACAATTTTGATGAGGAACTAAACTTTCACTGGAAAATCTCTCTTGATTGCTCACTTTTTGGGACTCAATTTAAAGCGTACAATTTTGATTTTATTCCCATAATGGGGTCGTTTAATGTCTTTATTAACCAAAGTTTGTCCTGTACTTGTTTCTTAAAACAAAAGAATTGCTTGGGTTCAAAATAAACTCTCTGGGGTTGACTAAAATTAGGGTAGTTAAGGGAATCATCATTACCAATGTGGCCTTGCCTTTCTGGGGCAATAACAGAATGTGTAGGTTCCCAAGCATGAGTGGGGCCTTCCAGTCAGGCAGCCAAAGACAAATAAACAAAAACAAACGGTTTTAGTCTAGGGTGGTGGGATCCCATTCTCAAGGTCCTCATTTCTATCTGCCTATAGATAATCTACCTCTTTCCCCATCTCCATTTTACAGATGAGGAGACTGAGACACAAAAATTACTTGAATTGTTTAGGTCATGTGGGGATATGCCAGGACTTAGACTCTGGCTAAATTGACCCACTATAAAGCAGGAATCAGATGTCCTGTTTGTGGTGAGGAAATTTCCTTTGCATTTTTTTTCTCTACCCTGTTATGAACCATTTCTGTAAATAATCATCCTCTCTTTGCAAAAGACCTGCCAAAGAGGTCAATGGGTGAAAGAAATGACACATTTCCAAAGATTTGCTTTCCTCTTTCAAGTTCTTTCCGGCCACTTCTTTTTCCTGTTGTGCAACCAACCAACTCTTGGTCTGATGAGACAAGTCTGAACCCTCTTGCTATGGCTGGTCTTTGTTGATGTTCTAGAGATGAAATTAGGCTGAGAGCCCACTGGGCAGCTTTGGGTTCTGCTTGGCACTTAGTGTACCCTGGATGCTGGTTAAATGCTAATTACCGGTGATGATAACAAGGCATATAAAACCAGCTGTTCATGTTTCATGCTGTTTGGCTTCCCTCCTAGGGGAGGGGCCAGAGCAGCATGAAGCAGAGAGGGTGGCCACGTCCCTGTTTAATGCAGGGCTCCTTGGGTGCTGTCTGTAGCTGTCCATTACAATTTGAATAATCCATTGTACTAAGAATAGAGGAACTAATTGAATTTCTACAGGGCTCCTAGGATCTGCAGTAACTCACTTTAGGCTGATGCAGTTACCTGCAATTGTCTTGCTAGAAAATGAAGAACAATTTGGCAACTGTGATCCCCTGCACTGAATCTGTTGTTCCTATTTTGTTTTTAACTCTTCTGAGTGAAATTCCTCTCCTGGGGCTTCCAGAGCTGTGGGTGAGGACTCTGGATAAAATTGGTACAGACTCTAGGGAAGTGAGTACCTTCTCTGCCCTTCCCCTTGATTTGTTTCAGGTGTTCTCTGACTTTTGACTTAACTGTAGTAGGCACCCATTTCACATGGTTTCTGAGCCTGGGATAAATCTTCTGATATCTGGATTTTCTCACTTCTATAATTTCTGTTATCAAAAGAAGCAGGGAAGGCTTTACTTCTGAAACTAAGGGTAAGCTTAGAGATGAAGTGAACACATTTCCTGGCAAGTGTAAATAGACAATATTTAAAATGCTCAATTTTTTAAATAAAATGATACCAATCTAGGACTATCTGGCTTATCTCTAAATATTTCAGAGTATGCTCTTTGAATGTTCAAGAGACACAGCCTAAAAATAAATGAAAAGGTAGAGTTTGTGATCACGTGGTTCATACAGTTCAACTTTTTTTTTTTTTTTTTTTAATCAGAGGAGGGGTGACCTAAGAGGCTTCTGTTATAATCCATGTAAAGGTGCAAGTGATGAGCATTCTATTTTCCATGTTCCTATGGGGAATTATGCTCTGGAGAGAGAAGTCTGTCCCTGGGATTGGGGGTTGCTAGGCAGTCTCCACAGATGTTTGGGTTGAGGCCATGGGAGGTGACAGGCATGGTGATCTAGAGAATGACAGATAATACATGGAGCATTCTAGGTGAGTGGGTAGAGGTGAGGATCCAGGATTCTTGTAACCTGTGATGGGTAATTTTATGTGTTAATTTGGATAGACTACGGGGCCTAGTAGTTTGGTCAAACATAATTTGAAATGTTATTGTGAAGTTATCTTTTAGATGAGATTGACATTTGTATTGGTTTTCTGTTACTGTAACAAATACCTGAGATAAATCAACTTAAAAAGAGGAAAGTTTATGTTGGCTTACAGTTTTAGACATTTTGGTCTGTGATCCATCAGGCCTGTTCCTTTTGGGGCCTGATGTGAGGCAGCACATCATGGCAGGAGCACCTAGTGGAGTAAAGCACTCACCTTGGGACATGAAAGGGATTTAGGGAGGGGCTGGATTCCCATGATCACCTTTGAGGGCAATAATCCATGGCCTTCCATTAGGTTCCACTTTTTAAAGGTTCCACCACTTCCTAATAGTTACTGGATGGGCACCAAATCTTTAATATATGGACTTTTGAGGACATTCTAATCTACATTATAGCAACATTGCCATCAGCAGAACGGGAGTAAAGCAGATTGTCTTTCATAATATAAATGGGCCTCATCCAATTTGTTGAAGGCTGTCAGAGAAAAGACTCAAGTCCCCCAAAGAGAAAGGTATTTTGCCTTTAGACTGTCTTCAGACTTGTCAACCTGAAAAAAAAAAAAAAAAAAAATCAGAAGGAGATTTTCTAAAAAATCAGGGTATTTATTTGGGACTAGCAGAGTATTCCAATGACATTGCAATGGGGATATATATATATATATATATATATATATATATGTATACTGTAGTGAACTCTGGGAATATTCAAGGACGTTGAGGAAAGAGGAAATAAGAAAGACAAAAAATTAGGAGGTTTATAGCCGCTGTTTTGCAACGATTATCTTGGACCACAATAATGAATAACAAGAGTGGCATCAGTCTGAGGCTGAACAGACAACTGTCCTGTAGAAGGACTTTCTGTAAAAGGTCATAGTGCCCTCTTTGCAATCTTGAGCTTCTGGCAGAATCTTTTGTGATAGCTGCTCTCAGACAGTCATGCATAAGACCCCTTCCTTTATAACTTCCTGGTTTAATTTATCTTTTGTGCTAGTGTCGAACACAATGACTCCATTTTGATTCTGACAATTTTCACATTTCTTTCACAGACTCAAGATTGCAACATTGACTACTGCTAGAATTTCCAACCTACAGACTGTAAAATTTGGACTTGGGAGCTCCCATAATTACATGAGTTAATTACTTAAAAACAACAACAACAACAACAACAACAAAAAACTTCTCCCTATCTATATACATTTTATTGCTTCGGTCTCTTTGGGGAGGCCTAACTAAAACAGGAGTCTTCTGGACTCTGTTGAGACGTTAGCATGTGTTCTTGGGGTCACTGAAGGAAACTTTGCCTGGAACCATGGGCAGCTGTGTGGATTCTAGGTGTGGCTGCCTCTTTCAGGATGGTCTCAAGTCCCCAGTGTTCTCAGGTTGTCTTGTGGTTTGGACATCCAGGTCAGTGGGTTGTGGTAACTCATTCATCTTTGGATTCCAGTTCTCACGGGTGACATGTTGGTTGCTCATATTTGCATACTAGAATACCAGAGAGTTTGATAGTCCTTTGGTAAAACCATATAGGCTTGGATTTCATTTACCTACTCTGAACATGTCACAGGGTCCTGGCATCTTTGCTTCCTGTCTCAAAGATTAGTGGCTCTCCCAGCACAGGTGGAATGAGAGTCTGTCTCGTAGGTATCAGGGAAGATGTGGCAGGAAAATTAGCACATATCAAGATCCAAAGGCATCCCTTTTGAGGGATGGGGGGCTATTGGAAATTGTAAGTTAATAAGTTACCAGTTGAAAGAGAAGGTGTGAGGAGAGGGATCAAAGTTGCAAGTCTCAGGGACTAAGAAAGAAAGGAGGTGGAGAAGAGCTTGCATTAACCAGGCAGGGGCCCGATGTCAGGCACCATAGTCTGCAGCCTCAGGCATCCATCACATACCCCATAGGGAGGTCTGAGCACAACAAGGGTCTGGAGTTTACACACCCGAGACCCAATGCTTTTCATTTTCCGTTCGGGGACTGTCTTCCTCTTTGCTTTTAACAACTTTTTGTTGGGTCAACTTGTTTGCTTGTCTTTATGTTTTGGCAGAAGTTTCGCCAGGCAACAGTCTTCCAAAATGTGAATTTAGCCAGATCATTCTGAGATTCTGGAGCATGTGTGCATTCCATGCTTTTAAAACCTCATAACCCAGAACTGAAATGCAAACTCCCCAGAGTCATGGCAGATTTACATGAGGACATCCAGGGATACTTATGTCTGGCTTCAACTCAATGGCAGGTCCTTGCTCCTGCACTCCATACAGAAATTGCTGGATCATGTCAAAGGTTAGTTAGGATGATTCTTGTTTGTCCCTCCATCCAGGTTTATAATCTGTAAAGAAGAGGCACCAGGTCTTTCTTATATCTATACTTTACATTTATATAAACAAAGTTACATGGATTATACCAAAGTGATCATCTGTGGCATAGCAAGGAAGAGATGATGGGGCATCTGGGAAGTTTTTTGGGGTGTTAGAGAAGACACTAGAATAGATAAGTCCATCTTCTCAGACCTATTTGAAGAGATGCTGCTAAGAAGCAACAAAGGCAGACTGGTGCGGGCTCTTTGCCTGCTTGGGAGGTGCACGGTGGGTGACAAATGAGTAGCTGGTAATGGAAAGAGCTATTGGCTGCTGTCTTCTCCACTGCATTAGGAAGGGAACAATGGCAGACAGGTTGTGCACAGGTGACAAGCCCATTTCTCTCAGACAATATGTCATCCAATTTTTTTGACCTTTTTGCCTGAGTTGCACAATGTATGTTACATTTTACAGAGTCTGAATTATAAATGTGACACACTATACATCCTTGTGCCAGATAACAAGTTAGTGTGATTCGCTACCGGGGCTATCCTCGTTTTGATGCCTGAATCGCAGGGCAGCTTGGCTAGTGGAAATGGAGACCTAGTACCACCCCAAAGAGGCAGGCATATGGAGGAGCATCATTGTGGAACATAAATCCAGTTTCAGGCTTGATGTAGAGATCAGATTACTTCCTGAGGTTAAAGATTGACCCCAGTACTTAGAAGGGTCGTAGGAAGTTCCTTTCTCCTAGTTACTTGGAAGCAGTTGGGAATTTCATGTTCTTTAGGCCATTGCTCTGAAAGTCCCTACCATGATTTTGAGGTGATATTTACAGTGAATTTTAAAATAATGGATAATCTCTTAAGATTAAAATTATGTACATATCAGGGTGGCTAAGCTGCTTTAACAAAAAGGTCCTAACATTCAGTGTCATAAAGCTTATTCCTCTGTCAAGTGAAAAACCACAGGTAGGTGCTGCCTTAGAAGGGATTAATACTGATTTTACAGAGTGAGTGAGTTCCTGCAAGAGTGGGTTGCTGTAGAACAGCAAGACTGGTGCCTCCCCACTCTCTGGCTTCACGTCTCACCATGTACTCTCTTCTTCTTACATGTGCTCCCATATGATGCCGTCCACCATTTTGTGATGTAGCTAGGGAGGCCCTTACCAGAGACAAGTGGATGCTAGTACCTCCAGAACTGGGAGCTACATAATACCCTTTTCTTTATACATCATCTAGTCTCAGGTATTTTGTTATAGCTGTGGAAAATGAACTAATACAGAGGCCTTCTTAAGTTTGGCGCCCACCTTCTCTTGTGTCCCACCTTTGCCCTGGTGCTAAAAAGTAACATTTAAGCCTGAAGTCTCTGGTCTTTAACTTTTTAATCTCTTTGCTCTGCCCATCCTATCCCCCTTCTACCTAACTAAGCAGTAGCTTTAACCATGGATTTATTTGGGAAAGCAACACCTTTACTTTTATTTTTAGCTAGTAGGCTCATAAAATTTGTTGGACTGGATATTCTCCTCATCTCCTGCTAAAGCTACTGCTTTGCTGCCTCTGCTAAATCCCTCTTCGGTTTAGAGTACATATGTTTGCTTTTTCAATCCTGCCAAATTTTGGATTGCGATTTTGGTCAACTTGTAAGTGAGGCCACAAGCAGAGAGTGCTACCTTTAGCCAAGTGATGTTTCCTTCCATCTCTGCTTGCAGACTCATTAATGCTAACCTTGAATAATTTTGCTAAAGGTGGCAAGAAGGAGCTATCAAACACTACTTTTTCCTATACCACAGCCTCAGTCAGCAGGTCATCTGCCTTTTAAGATCAGTGTTTCACTTTGAACCAAATGTTTTGCTACTGCAAAATAAAAGCCACCAGGTTTTCAGTCGTCAGTACTCATGCCCTCTGTGCTCCCTGTTTGATCACATCTGTGAAGCCATTGCAATATTTTTAAATTGTCATGTAGCTCTCCAATTTTAGGTACTAAATTCTGTATCAGATAGTATTACATCTGGCTGCCCATGACAAAGAACCTAAATTTGTTTAAACACACAAAATATTTTTTCTCATTTAAAAAGTTAAAAAGGAGTTCTTAACTAGTTTGTGGCTAGTAGAGAGAATCCCCAACTCCTCAGGGGCATGGGCCCCTTCATGGTCTCAGCTCCACAACTCCTAAAATTGTCTTTATTCTTATGATCCAACAAGACTGTGACTACCTCAGCCATCACTACTATGTTCTAGGCAGGCAGATGATGGAGGAAGAGTGAAGAAACATGCTTCTGCCCTCTAAGGACACTGATAGATGTTGCACATACCACTTCTGCTTACCCCTAATTGACCAGAAACTTAAGTAGCTGAGCATGCTGAGCTGCAAGGCAGGCAGGAAATTATGGCCCTGATGCCCATGGCCTTGGGCTTAGCTGAACACCAGTGCTCAGTGACTGAAAAAGTAGGGGAGAATGGGTATTTTAGACAGCCAGTGGTTCTTTCCATCATGTGCTACTTGGTAGCATTAAATCTATCTATCTTAGTAGTATAAATCTCTCTCTCTCTCTCCTATGTGTGTGTGTGTGTGTGTGTGTGTGTGTACTCACAAATGCACATACACACATATGTATATATATAAATGTAAGAAATATTGACTATCTGCTGTGTGCCAGGAGGCGCTCAGGTCCTATGGGAGAATTATATACGAACTGACAGAAGACTATTATAAGGTCATAGAAATGAAGATGCCACAAGTGGTGGGATCTAGAGTTATTTTATTGAGGAAAAAAAACCCTGCCATTTTTAATTGTAATCAGCAGATATACAGATAATAATTAGAAATTACTTTTGAAAACTTGTACTCTAATAAAACTGAGTATATGCTGAATGCATTGACAGATTTCTAGAGTCATATGATTTGCCTAAAAACTGGGATCTGGAGGCTATACACAATTTAAACAGATCGATTACAAGCAAAAGAAATAGAAGATGTCATCAAAAAGCTACCAACAAGGAAAAGTCCAGGACCTGATGGGTTTACAGCAGAGTTCTACAAGACTTTTCAAAGAAGAAAACTAATACCAATGCTTCTTCAAAACTATTTCAAGAAATAGAAAAAGAGGGAGCTCTATCCAGACTCTTTTTTATGAGGCCAATATTACATTAATTCCAATGCCAGGCAAAGACACATCCAAAAAAGAAAACTTTAGGCCAATATCCTTAATGAACATAGATGCAAAAATCCTCAACAAAATTCTGGCAAATCGGATACAAAAACATATCAAAAAGATAGTGCACCATGATCAAGTGGGTTTAATTCCAGGATGCAAGGCTGGGTTCAACATTCGGAAATCAATAAACATAATACATCACATCAATAGACTTAAAGATAAAAAATCAGAATGATTATCTCAATAGATGCAGAAAAAAGCATTTGACAAAATACAGCAGCGACCCCTTTATGTTCAAAACACTGGAAAAACTAGGAATGATCAGGGACATATCTCAACATTATAAAAAGCTATTTATGCAAGGCCCAGAGCTAACATTATCTTAAATGGAGAAAAATTGAAAGCATTCCCTCTAAAAACTGGAACAAGAAAGGGATGCCCCCTCTCACCACTGCTAATTTTAACATAGTACTGGAAACTCTGGCAAGAGCAATTAGACAGACGAAAGAAATTAAAGGGATCCAGATAGGAAAAGAAGAGCTCAAATTAGCACTATATTGCTGATGACATGATAATCTACCTAGAAGACCCAAAAAAACTCTACCAGGAAAAACTTTTACAACTAGTAAATGAATATTGGGCAAAGTAGCAGGATACAAAATCAATACCCATAAGTCAAAGGCATTTTTGTACATCAGTGACAAAGCCTCTGAAAGGGAAATGATGAAAATATACGCCATTTACAATAGCATCAAAAAAAATAAAATACCTGGGAATCAACTTAACGAAAGAGGTGAAAGAGCTCTATAAGGAAAATTATAGAACACTAAAGAAAGAAATCATAGAAGAACTCAGAAGATGGAAAGACCTACCTTGCTCTTGGATAAGGTAGAATCAATATTGTCAAAATGTCCATACTACCACAAAAACATTATACAGATATAATGCAATTCCAATCAAAATCCCAATGTCATTCTTCAAAGAAAATAGAAAAAGCAGTCATGAAATTCATCTGGAGAAAATAAGAGGACCCAGAATAGCCCAAAGCAATCCTGAGCAAGAAAATTGAAGCATAGGTGGCATCACCATACCGGACTTTAAATTATACTATAGAGCAATAGTAACAAAAACAGCATTGGTAATAAAACTTTCGTTTTAGGTATGCTAACAATTTCAAAGACGTTTAAATGTTTAAACAAATCTCTCTGAATTAATATAATTAAATATTTTAGAGTGCAGATTTTGGGGTGTCTTTAATCTCTCTAAGCCTTAGTGTTCCCATTTTCAAAAAGAGGATACTAGTTCCTCCTGTATAGGATTATGAAAGGATTAAATAAACTAATTCACATGAAGCTTGTAACCCAACGTCAGACATGCAGTAAGTGCTCATTAAATGCCAGGTTCTCATGATTTTAAGTAAGGGTTTCTGCCCTTGAAATACTTCCCCTCTAACAGGAGATACTATTAACACAAGAGAGGCAACAAAATGGGGAGAGGAGTGGAAAAACTGGCCAGGCTGTGTTCCAGGTGAGAAACTGGTGCTTGGGTGTGGGCTGCTTCTGCAGCTACTCACGGAAGCATAACTTGATGAGAAGAGGTCATTTGGAAAAGTCCCTTTTAATACAGTTCTAGGAGAGTTAACATGTGTGATAAATATTATGTCAATTTTACTGGTATGAAGCAAATCCCCCTGAGTATCAGAGGAGAATTATTAACCATTCAAACAATTCCAATGTATTAAGTCCATCCCAGTCCTCCTGACTGCCTAGGGTGGACGCAACCAGGAAGGCTGCCTCCTCTGTGAACTCCTGTATCATTGCAAAGACCTGAGTGTGGCTGAAAGGAGCTAGAAGTTCCTCTTGGCAGACTTCCAGAAGGTGTCCTCCTACAAAATTCTTGCATTTTCCCCAAGGACTGGACAGATAAATTCCCACATAGGATTGCCCCTCGGCAGCAAATACCCCACGGAGGGAGGCAAACTCCTACTTATTTTTGAGGAAATGTTGACTATTGAAAAAGAATGCAATCATCCTTCCCACCCTCAGAGAAAGCAAACTGTAAGAGGCTTTATGACTCTTTGCAAAAGCATCTTTTCCCAGCACATTGTCTCCCTTTGCTGGGTTTGATTTAGAGCAGGCATAGTCTATCTCAAGTGTGTTTATTCCTTTTGGTTAAGTGGTGCCTCTGACATTTATGGCCCAGGAGAGTAAATACATCTATCATGTCTTGAAGAAATCAACCACCTGAAGCTCAACAAATTCTCTGTCAAGACATTTTTGGCTTTTTAAATTAGCTCATATGTTAAATATTTTGAATTTGAGGCAAACACACACACACACACACACACACACACACACACACACACACAGCCTTGAGACCCCAGTATCTTAAAATAGTTTTATAGGGGCTGGGGTTGTAGCTCAGTGGAAGAGCACTTGCCTGGCATGCGTGAGGCACTGGGTTTGATCTTCAGCACCACATAAAAATAAATAAATAAAATATATTGTGTCCATCTACAACTAAATAAAAATTTAAAAATGGTTTTATATTCTATTCAGGGAAAATTTTTAAATTACTTAATCTTAGTTAATTTTTAAAAATTTTAATTGTTGTATTCTTGAGGGCTATGCTTGGAATGTTGCTATTTGTTAATGGTATTCAAATAAATTTTTTTTTTGTGTGTGTGTGTGGTGCTGAGGATTTAACTCAGGGCCTCACACATGCTCGGCGAGCTCTCTACCACTGAGCTACATCTCCAGCCCTTTATATTTTTTGATACAAGATCTCACTAAGTTGCCCAGGCTGGCCCTGAACTTGCAACCCTTCTGCCTCAGCCTCCTGAGGAGCTGGGATTACCGGAGTGAGCCACTGTGTCCAACCTCAACCACCTTCTCTGGTGAGGGGCAGGCCTGATTTGACGTGATGGCTGCATTACTCAGGGAATCCTCCAGAAGACAGAAGAGGTGAGGGGCCTACACATATAGTAGTTGTCATTGCCTAGGGAGCCACTGTCCCTATGCTCTGGCTGATACTGGTACCCACATAGATGGTGGTTGCCTGGGTCTTTCTGGTGCTGTAGAGTGGCCAGTCCTGCTCTGCTTGGCATGTCCAACTTGCCCTTGACCTTTGTGACCTCGGGTGGCCATCCCCTGAGTTGCCGTGACTTGGAGTTCTGCCTTCTGATCTATGGTACTTGATTCTCTAATAAGTAGGAAAATGCCTTCTCCTTCAAGGGCTCAGTTCCCTTTTGGAAGGGATGTGACAGGGTGGGAGGTGTCTCATAAGACACATTCCCAAGATGTATGGCTGTTTCAGCTATATTACCAGTGTTCCAGTGGTAAAGTGGCAAAATTCACATCGCAGAGTGACTTGCAGTCTTAGGTTTGGAGCTTTGCACATTTAAAGATGTTTCTGTGCGTACTTCTCCCTTTCTTAAGGTTTGTAGATAGTCCTGTCCCCAACATTTTTGGAGCCCAGGGAAAAGTTCTAAATACTTGAATGCAAAAATCAAGTGAACATACAATGTTATATAGAACATTTTTTTAATCCTCCTTTGATAAATATCCATTTCTTACAACAAAATTTCTATTTCTTAAATTTTAGGCTTTTTACTTTTCCAAACTTCATTTTATATTTCTTATCATAATTTTAATTTGTTCTCCATATCAAGCTAAATAATGAAAGACAAAAAGATGTAGTTCTATTTGGAGTGTACAAAAGTCGAATGAATCCTTAAACAGTATCAATTAAAATAAATGTAAACATTGAAAAATAAGATATTTTCATGATTTCAAAATGTAAAGTCCTTTCATGATTTCAGTAGAAATTTCAATCTTCTGAAATTCAGAGAAAGTTTAAATTTTAATGAGGGATAACAAAAATTTCAATCCATTATTTAAGTGGAAATTTAAATTTTCTGAAAATAAATGAAATTATTTATATATAAAATGTTAAAATAAACAATCCCAACAAAACTCCCAAGGCAGAAATATTCAAGTTCAGTCCATCTTTGGCTAATCATTTGGCCTTCAAGCCGTCCTAGGTCCTCCTGACTACCCACATCACCATGATTAGGTTGAGCAATAAAGGTGGGCTGTGTGAGAAAGAGGGGCTGCAATCTTGTGGTTTTTGTAGTAGAGAGGTCATGACTTGGTTATTAGGAAACACTACTTAGGTCATGCATATAATTACTACCAATATATATATATATATATATTTTTTGCATTAAGGAAAACAGAATAGGATAAGATGGAACATAAAGATTTTTAGGGAAAAGAGATTACTCGATTTGATACCATGCTGGTAGACACATGTCATTATACCTTTGTCTAAACCTGTAGAAGGTACACCACCAAGAGTAAACTTGGGGATGACATGTGTTTCCATCTATCCATACTGGTTCCTCAGTAGTGACCTGTGTGTGGCTCTGGTGAAGGCTATTAATAAGGGGGGTCGTTGCACATGTCTGGCAGGGCACTATATGGGAAACCTCAGTACTTTTCTCTCAATTTTGCTGCTCTTTAAAAATGAAGTCTAAGAACAAACAAACAAACAAACAAAAAACCCCGGAAAATAGAGCCTGAGATAAATGAGAAATAAAAACGTCTATTCAAAACATTTGATGTCCTAAAGAGAAAAAACATGAACTCTTCATTGAATTTGAATAATTGAAACTCTTCTAACATGTTAATTGGCTTTCTCTGCTTGCTTCCTTTTAGGTCTACTTGGTGTTCCTGAAAATTTCCAAAGGTTCCCTTTCTCACACTATGAATGGTGCTGTTCCCAGGCTGGAGTCCTCTCTCTCCAGCTCTCCAGGATCCCTAATTGTTCATGTTGACTATTTGATATTCCTGAGACTTTCCTTCCTCCTGCGGGCACCTTCAATGCTCTCTACGTTGTTGCAGTTAAACTTTAAACTTGTATAGGAGCAAATACCTTGCCTTATACTTTAAAAATGCTATGCCCCTTGCAGAGTTTGGTTATAGTTCTGGGCATATTGGGCACATAGTAGATGCAAATTGAATACATTCTGACTGTTTGAAAATCTTCCTTTGACTTGATCAGAAAACAAGAAAAAAATGACAAGTCTTTTATTTTTTTTTTAATGCTTTCAAAACATGTCTGGCATCTAGGGTTCTTATGTTTAAAAATGTTTCTGCTTTGTTTATTCTTGTGTTAATGAAGAACGGCGTCAGAGTCACATCAGGTCTAATTTCATATTCAGTAGGGACCTTCCAGTCCAACTGAAATCCATCTGGAAGCAGAAAAGTGGTAGAAACATCAAACTCAAAAATAAACTCTCATAGAGATTTTGTTGATAGCCTGAAGAACCATCCCAAATGCAATGAATAACAGCCTCCAACTCTCAGGACGCCAAGCAAGGAGAACTCTGGCAAGTATCCCTTTTGATTTGCCTGTTTTTCTTGACTCACCAAAGAAAACAACATGTCAGTGGAATGCAATGTAGTGGCCCAAGGAAAACCCCAAACCCAGGCTGCCCTGAGTGTTAAATGACCTTTTAGTTGGCTTCTCCTTCTTCTCTGCTTCTGTTTGTGATTCAGGAAAGACAGCTCTTTCTGTTGTCTCTGGTAAACCTGCACTTTCAACAGATGTTATCTCCTGGAAAACAAAACCAAACGGAACAGCACAAGCCCACAGATAACTCTCCCAGCCCAGAACAGAGGAGGCATGCTCTGAAATCAGGAAGGACAATTATTTTCTCCTTGTATTTCTGCACGTCCAATGATAAGATTTGAGTGTCTGTGTCTCTTAAGTTTTCTTGTTTTTAGAGTTACATAGACTATGTTCCTTTTGTTTTGCACATCTCCATCATATAATCTGGAGGTTTCTGGTAAATACTGTGTAAATCATCACATTGTCTATACAATAAAAGATACTGCCTGGATTATTGAAAATGAAAGTGTATCATTATTTGCTATTCTCTTGGCAGAAGTAGTAGTTAGGCTTGGTTTGTTCTGTTACTGATTTCAGTCTTCCTCTTTTTCTTTCTTCTCTCCTTCTATTTCTCCTTCCCTTTTCTCAGTCTGCTATGCATTCTCAAGTATAATGACCCTCCAGTGTCTAGTCTTTGGCCAGTCAATACAGGAAGCACCGTCTGGCCCAATCTTGCTGCTTTCCTTAATGTCTACTTATCCAGCTGCAGTTTCCCTATGGAAACATCATCAAAAACTTTAGAACAGTTTGCTTCCCATTCTAGTTACACTCAGTGTGATTCCTTTTAATGTCTGGCTTATTGTGTCGCTTAGATTTTCCAAGTATTTTAATATGTATTTTTTTCCAATCCTTCTTGAACTAATTTTCATTGCTCTTCAGTCTTTGCAGAAGATTCTTTTCAAAAATGGCATGAGATGAAACAAAAAAACAAATCTGGAAAATAGTTTGACATTTTTAAAGTATGTTTTGATTTTGAAAGAAAATGGATGTACTCCCCCGCCCCATTCCCTTGTCCAACTGTTTGAGGAAAATCAGGAAGAGGAAGCTAGATAGTGGCTAATATACATTACAGTATGTAAGAAGGAATAGTAAATAATCCTCTAAAAGCCACTGGCATTTGCCTACCATAAGAGAGACCATGATAAAGAATAATATGCCCATGGCATTGAATCAGTAATGGTAGCTGTAATA
The DNA here is from genome assembly GCA_025594165.1 of Tamias sibiricus. Taxonomy (NCBI): domain Eukaryota; kingdom Metazoa; phylum Chordata; class Mammalia; order Rodentia; family Sciuridae; genus Tamias; species Tamias sibiricus. The sequence goes on from CM046663.1 coordinate 25,742,894, forward strand.
TTAAACATCATTGGTTTTGAAATTAGCTTTGAAACTCAGATGTGATAAGAGTAGAACCATTAAGAGAATGAAGACCTTCCAAGGCATGTTCAACTGGGAGTGAGAGAAGGAGCCAGGGTGGTTGGTTGCACTTGCAGAGAGGAGAAAAAATGAGACATGAAAGACCCTGTCCACATTGTTTCTCAAGGCCTTCTAGAAAGAATCTAGCAGAAGTTGGATGACTGAACTTCAGGAAGGTTGCAAGCAGAATGCTTCAGCTGGGTGAGAGTGTGGAGCTGATGGTAACCATATTCTGTCCACTAGACAGTGAGACGATTCTGCCTCGCACATCTAACCAAGGTGCAGGACATTATTGGGGCTGATGATGGAAATCTGGCATTGAGCTTTTCTTATGGCTTTGACCTCATTTCACCTGGCAGCACCCCTGCTTCCTGTTTGCTGTGTCTTGGGAGGCTGTGGTCCCCGTGGTTATTAGGGGAGTCTGCACGCCTGCACAGGAAGAGTGGGGCCTCAGGGAGCCGGGAGGAGCACCCGGGCTGGGCTCAGCAACCAGGGCCTGAGTATTTCATTTGGTCATTTGTTGCTACCAGGCCTACATTGTTCTTCCACTAGGATCTCAAGAGTTATCTTTTTGTTGGTTTTAGAGAAGTTGGGAGTGTGAAAGGTAAAGTGTTAAAAGATGTGCTATAAAAGCCACAGACTCTTGGGGAGGTCCTGAGCACAGTGTTAACTGAACACAAAACATCAGTTGGGACCTTGCATCTCATCCAGGGGCACAGCTATGGTGGGCAGTTTTAACTGCATTTTTAAATGCAGCTAGAGATGGTCTATTCCTGTACTGACTTTGGTGTATCAAGCTAACAGGAAGACAACAAAAGGCAAGGGTGGGCCTGGGACAGAGAGAGATGGTATGAGAAATACATGGATGTGTTGAGAGGAGAGAAATCATTGTAGGATGGGAATTCAAAACAGGGAAACAGGAAAACATATTCTTTGTGTGCAAACAAAGCAAAGAACTTAGACTAGAAAATGAGATTGAGTCATAGAAATAGAAGTCTCTATTGACTAAAAAGAGGAGATGCAATGGAAATAATTCTGTCTCATGGAAAATAGAGCCTGTACCTCTCCTTGATGTACTGTACCTTACCTGGCCCACCTCCAACCTCCAAGTTCTAGATGGAGGCACTTCTGAAATCCCTTGTCTCGATCTAGGAGCTAGATGATTTAATCACTGTGATATATACCCAAAATAGACTGATTTTAAAAATCGGTTAAAAATAGCTTTGCACCTAAAATTTCATATTGGTAGAAATTGGAAAGCTTATGAAATCCATGAGAAAGGACAGGGTGTTTTTTTTTTTTTTGTTGTTGTTGTTGTTTGTTTGTTTTGTTTTATTTTATTTGAGCAAAATTTGATTTGAAACGCAGGAACCTAGTAAAAACCTGCTGGGACAATGATCCAGTACCTATGAATAATGTGTTCAGACTGAACTAAAGGCCGGCATAAGTCCACTTCCTGGGGAGGGGAAAGGTGCTCTTTTATAGAAGGGAAGCCAGAAGTCACGCTTTGTGCAATGTTGACCTTGTGCCAGATGCTGGGCTGATTGCTTTGCTTTTACAACCTTACTAGTTTATCACAACCCTGAAATTAAGTATTATTATGATGGTTAGGTTACATAGGAAGCTGTAGTCCTGTCACTTAGGAAAACAGACTATGGACCATATTTTCAAAATTTAAATTTATTTTTAACAGACATATTAAGAACATAAAAACCATACCTATTAATGGGAGAACGTGTGATATTTTGCTCAGGGCAAAAACTTTCAAAATCCTTTCTTCTAGGTTTTGAAAACCACAGTACATTAGTGCTATCTGTAGTCACCCTACTGTGCAGAGGCACCACAGAACTTCTTGCTCCAATCCAACTGTAACTTATGGACCATAACTTTAAAAACTATGTTCTCCCTTCATTGGGTATCTGGGGCTCATATTCAAACATAATGTTTCTCTAGCTTGTCTTGTAAGCCCATGAACATTTTTTTCAGAAATTGCCACTTCTCACACCATACCCTTGCCCCTGCTATGACCTGGACACTGCTCCTCTTGGAAAGATGGGAAGTCAGGCTGGAGACTTGTAAGCCATGGTTCCTACCATCCTGAACCTCACCTGCAGCTCTTGATGGCGACACTGTTGAAACCTAGTTAAGTCCTATAGTCAGACAGGGGGGCAACTCCCTCAACCTGTTGACTAAAGCAACCTGGATGCACGTAATGGGCAGTGCTTGCGGGAGGAGAGTGGAATTGAGGTCTCCTTCCTGCAAGGTCCTGTCTTAGGGTGGCTTCCCAGAAAAACTGAACCTGAGTCAAGGGGTTAAGTGCAAGTGATTTCTTTTGAGATGCAATCCCAAGAAGCACCATGAGAGAGTGGAGAGGGGAGGAAAGGGGTGGGTTGTGTGGAAAACCAATGTGCAGTGTGGTAACGAGTGGGCTGTTGTGGTGAGGACTTGGAGTTCCATCCTGGGAGGGACCTTCTGAAAGACGGTGGAACACATCTCAGAATCCTCCTACAGCAGTGTATTTATTCACAGACGCTACCCCTCATTAACTGAGGGCTCTGACTGGGGCCATTAGTCTCCCGCTGCCAGAGGCTGCCTGCACAGGCAGAGAGAGGCAGAAAGGGATTTAAACATAAATGGTGCATAGTTAGCTCCCGGATGGATGGAGAGGATGTGGTTTGGCACCAACAGGGTCTGCCCAGCCCTCAACCCAGGGGCTCTGAATCTAACCCGGCCCACAATCCTAAGCTGGATCGCAGACAGGGGAACAGAAGTGCGCTCCTCCTCCTGCCTTCTAACACTCATTTCCTCTTGGGGAAGGCTTGGGAAGAGGACATCTTGCTTCTTTCTATTCCTCACTAAGGCTGCCCCAGAAGAGGAAAGGAACAGTAGGATAGATGCCCAGCTTGGGATCGCTACAGGAGGCTGTCCACGGGGTAGGGCCTTGTGTTTGGCTTCGAGGCCCTGTCTGCCTCAATCACTGGTGTGAGGGCCGGGGCTTTTTTTACTTCTCTTTTCCATCAAGGCGAGCACCGACGTGGGGCTGCGGTTGCAGTGGACTCATAGAAGTAAACAGCCATTTTTCTCTTCCCTTTGCCACTCACCGGCATCTCACTGTGTGAAGCTGGCCCATGATTGTCCACACAGCAGCTGGTCAGGCTGCTCAGCCTCTAGAGTGGACCTCAAAGTCTTGGTTCAGAGAGCGAAAGGAGGCCCCAGGAGTCTTCAGACTTAAATTTAGTTCTCCCACATTTTTCTCAGAGATTTCACACTGGATTCCCTCCCAACCCAATAATAAGGCCAGGCCAAATCCTAATTTAGATGTTTACTCCTTGTTCATTTTTTAAGAAGTAGTCCCGTTCTTACTCTCTAAAAGAGAAACAGGATATGGGCCTCAAACCCCATTCTGAATCCCTAAGAACATAAATGGAATGAATTCAAATTATAGTGCTGATACTTGTTAGTGTGCAAACTTTGTCAAATTAAATAACCTTGTAAAACCTCAATTTTCTCTTTAAAATAGAAAAAAAATCTATGCCTATCTCACTGGATTTCAATGAAGATTAACTGAAGTAGTACAAGTGAAATGCATAGCATACTGCATTGCACAGAGTAGCTGCTCAGTAAAAGGTAGTTGCTGATAGTCAAATGTCTGGAGGTAACTTCAACTATTAATCTCAATTGCTGTCCTCCCTAAACTTGAATATCTCTAGAAGGTATTTATGCAGCAGTTAATACTTGGAGGGACATTTCTTTCACAATAGCAACAAATAATTGACTAGATTTATGACACAACCAAGGTTATCATTTTTCTCCCTAATATGTCTTTAGAAAACCCCCTCCAAAAGTCTTAGCCTGTGAGGTTTGAATGGGGTTGATTCCAACCCTCCAGAGATTGCTCCAAGACCAACAGTTGTGTGTGACACATGCCCAGTGTTATGGGCTGAACTGTGTCCCTTCAGATTCATATGTTAACATCTTAACTACCAGTGCTGTACAATATAATTGGAGATGATACACTTAAAGAGGTGATTAAGTTAAAGTGAGGTCATTAGGGCGTGTCCTAATCCAATATGATGTCTTTCTAGAAGGGGAAAGTTTGAGAGAGGAGGGAGACAAGGCACACAGGGAAAAGAAGACCATCCATAAACTAAGGGGAGAGTACTGGAGCCAATCCTTTCTTCAAAAGGAACCCACCTGGTACTTTGGCAACCCTGGTAAACGAATCACTGGACAATTAAAACCATTCTGTGGAACTGTCAGGATCGAGGCATGGTCCTTTCGCTGGGATCACTAGTTAAAATGTGTGCAGTAAGTGCCCAGCTCCCTCTTTCTGTCACAGCTTCTCTTTGATCCTTGTCTGCTCATGAGCTTTATTCCATTCTCATTAGTGAGTGGCAGATGTCTCAATATAATGGTTTTGCTGCTGTAAACAATTTTTCATTCATTCTTCACTTCATCACCTTAAAAGGAGTTCTTTCGTTAAAGGAAGAAACCATGACATAGTGTGTGTGATAAATACCCAGCTCCACCTCTCTGTCACACCTATCTTTGATCCTTATCTGATCATGGAATTTATCCCATATCCCTCTCCTGACCTGCTTAGCATTCTGTATCCCCACCCCAGAGGTGGGGAAACTCTTAGAGATAACCTTTGTATATTTTTTCTTCCTTTCCATTTGTTCCGTTCCTTCTTCAAGAACCATTGTGCATATGCTAAATTTGTCTTGTCTATCTTCATTATCCATTACCTTTTCTTTTTTTTTTTTTTACATATTGTTCCTTTTCATTTTATTTCAACTTTCTCTGACTTATTTGCATTTTTCCGCTTTTTCTTTTTCTTTCAATTTTCTCACTTATTTGTGTTTTCCATTGTGCCTACTCTTTTCTTTTCATGCCTTCTAATGTAGCTTTCATCTCTGAAATGTTTTTGTTTTTCTCTCCTATTTCTTTTCTGAGCTTTGCCCAATTGCAGATCATATTCTTCTGTAGTCCAATAAGCTTTTTTTCTGAGGAGGGGTCACAAGTCCATTGAGGAGGTTTTTTGCCCTCAAATAATTTTGCCTGTATTTTCTATGAGGCCAAAGAAAGCTATTGGTCTCTTATCTCTCCATCTGTTTCCTTTCCCATAGTGATGCTTCATTCTGGAAGGGGACCAACCATTTATTGGCAAATAATTGAGTGTATGTATGTGTGTGCACGCACATGCGTGCACATGCAAGTGCACATGTGTGTAGAAGGGATGCTAGAAGTGGTGGATATCCCTTGTACCCTGATGGTTTCTTATCTTGATAACTTTCTCTCCCCCACAATTTTTACTTCTTTTGCTAGAGGTATAATTTCATTTTGCTCTTCGGAATTCAGAGGACAGCATAACTAAGAACAAACCACGAAGACCACAGATTTGCTGATCTCTGCCCATCAGTTTTTTCTCCTCCAACTCCTCTCCTCTTCCCCTTAGATAAGAGGCTGGGTCATCTCACAGGAAAGACAAGGTGTCATGCTGTCTCCTGTAGCTCCCCTTGCTCTATTCAGATGGGTTCAGGATATTCCATGCCTCTCACATGGTCTGTCCAAAGTAAGAACTCAAGATTGCAGTTCCAAGGTTCTGTCCACACCTCTAACTTTTTACAGGAGATGTCTTCATCCTGCCTGGGTCTGAGGAGCTGTCCTCTAAGGCACATTACCTGACTCAGTCCAGATAGCACAGCACCTGCCAGGCTGATCTCAAGGTGTGGGGTGTGTAGTTGTGGAAATTTCCATATTTCCCTGAAGTGGAAGATTTCCTGCTAAAGTTTTAGCTTTTTTTTTTTTTTTTTTTAAAAAGTGTGGGTTTTTAGGATGGTAAGCTGAGCAAGAATGCTTTTATACTAGATTTAATGATAGCACCTTATCAGGAATATTGTAGATAAACAGTAATTATATATATATTGTGGATATGAAGGTCTGGGGACCTTTAAAGGAGGCTGAGAGGGAAAGGAAAGGTGGGGGATTCAGAAGGTGAGGCTGTCAGGCTGTGACTTCCATAAGGTACCAGCTCTTGCATTTCCAAAGCCTTCAAGCTGAAATCTTTAGGGACATCCACTAAAAAGAGAGGGAAATGTCTCTTAGCTTTTGATCTCTCACAGAGAACCTGGGCTATGGAGGGCCTTTACCAGTCTAGGGCTGGAGATCCAACTATAGATAATCACAGGAGTTACTCTCATGTTTTTCTTGCATTGCTATTTCTAGACATAGATTAGCTGTGGTGATTCACTAAGCAAATAAGTCACTTTCTAGTTTGTTTACAGCTGAAGCCACAGTGGTACTTGTCTGGGTCTCTCACAGTTTCTGACTCAGAACAGCTGGCCTCTTTTCTTAATAGTAATATTTTTTTTGTTTAGCTAAATAGCCTACAAAGAATTTAGTTTATATATATAAATATACATATATATATACATATATAAATATACATATATATACATATATAAATATACATATATATACATATATATATAAAATACATATATTTACATATATGTATATTTTTTTTAACCAGAAGACAGATGCAACAAATTAATGTCATCTCAAGTGATGATTATTCAGGAAAAAAGTATTTTCTGAAAGTTGATAATTTTGCTTTAATTGGTCCCATGTTGAAATTTAAAATGGTTGTGAAGACTTGACTCAAAGGCATTTTCAAGTTTGATTGTGGTGATCCCTTTCTTGAGCCTTGTAAAAAAAGTTAAATGGGAATAAGTTGTGCATGGTTTGGAGTCAGAATGCGTATTTTTAGACAATTTTTTGAAGTCAGCCCATCCAAGTTTTCTAATGGTATTTATGATAGTATTTATAGAAAAACTGGAAGGAAGAACCATTGTAAATAATTTCTTCTAATATATTTGGTGATCCTGTGTAGGAGCCTTGTTTGGGGAGATGGCTAAGATTGTGGTTGACTATGGGCTTTGGAAATGTTTGGGCATTGGCGCCTTCCTTAGTCTCACAGGACTTGGCCCAGGATCTCGCGGGACTTGGCGAGAGATCTCGAGGGACTTGAGCGAGATTGCTGATCAGGTCTGCGCCATTTTGGTGGTTAGAGGAGCGTGGACGGCGTGTCGGGGTGTAGTTAGAGCCAGAGAAAAAAGTTATCAGAATAAAGAGCTGTTTGTTTCCAGTTCGTCTCTAAACTTCTTCCCGCGGCTTCTTTGCTCCAAGTGGCCATCGCTTCGGGCTACGACAATCCTGAGTCTAATCCCTCTTTAACAACTCATCTGACATACTGAATATGAAAATTCTTTTAGTTATAAAACATATGGTCAGATGGTCTCAGAGAATTCCGTGACATCAATAAATAATTTTTCCTTTAGGTTTAGGTATCTGGAGAAAGCTGTTCATTCATAAGTCTTCATCTAGACTCACAAAAGTTTAAGGAATAGCACTTAATATGTTGCTTTGCTATATTTTTCATGGTGTGTCATTGTAAAAAACTCACTTAGTTTCACTGTGTACTATACCTTTCTAACTCACAGTTAGTAACACCATCTTTGAGGTTTGCTACTCATTTCTCCTTTCTGATACTACTTTAGTTGCTTTCTCTGCTTTTATAAACTTGAATAAAAAATTTAAACATGTGTCTTTTTCCATGGGGAACCATTTATTGTGTTTATGAGTGGTTCTTTCTCCCTTTTACTAGCTTTTTTTCCTCTCAATTCCCATCTTTTACCTCTGTCTACTTTCTTCTTCTGAATCAATGCTACATCTTTCTGGAGAAGTCATGTATAATTGATTGCTTTGCAACCAATTGAATAAACCCTATTGCTATCTAATTTGATATTACAATAGGCCAACATTTTTATATATTCCAGACATACCCTGAAACTGAGCATAGAAGAAAAATCTGTTGGCAAAAATTAAAAAAAAAAAAAATTGTAATCATGTTGTTTTTATTTTCTGTTGTCACAGTGTTTTCCAACTTTCTGTGGCTGTGACAAAGTGCCTGATAAGACCTACTTTAAGGAGGAAAGATTTAATTTGGCTTATGGTTTCAGAGCATGGTTGGCCAGTTCCATTGCTTTGGGCCTGAAGTGAGGCACAACATCATGGTGGAAGGGTGTTGCAGAGGAAAGCTTCCCAGCTCTTGGCAGCTGGGAAGCAGGGGTTGGGAAGAGGGAGAGAGGTATCAGGAACAAGCTATGCCCTTCAAGAGCACATTCCCATTGATCTATTTCCTCTAACGAGGCCCCACTTGCTGTAGTTTCCACCACCTTCCAAACGTACACTGGATAATGAACCCGCCAATGGATTAATTCACTAAGGAGGTCTAAGCCTCATAATCCAAATACCTTCCCAAAGCCCCATTCTGAACACTGCTGCACCAGAAACCAAGGTTTCAACAATCTGGAAACTTTGGAGGACATTCCAGGTTTCAACCATAACAGTCACTTTGCCTTTTTCTCTTTCTTTTCTCTACACATTGCTTTGATCATGCTTCCCCCCCCCCCCCTTTATAATGGTTTCTCTTTCTTTCAGTTTCTTCTCAAATAGCATGAATGTTTAGCTCAGTCTAGGAGTTCCTCTCCTGTGAGCTTTTTTCATCAAACTCAATCTTTATTCCTCCTGAGATGGATTACAAAAGGAGCAATTTATAATTCATTGTCTTGTCATGAATTAACATGACAAAGAAAGATGTTAATGTAAAGTTAAAAACATTTTTTTAAAAATATCATGTTTTGCTCCTGTGGGATTTTCTCTTTTAGAGGCGCTTTAGCAAATAGTGACATTCATTAAAAAAAAAAAAAAAAAAAAAAAAAAAAAAAAAAAAACACCTATCCAAGTACTTTTACAAAAGTGAACCGCCAACACAGCATTTTTTTGCTGGGGAAAACAATGGCTCAGAAGTGAGCAGGAATGATCCCTGCGTTGCGTTGGATGTGCTCCTGTTGGTTTTTTTTTTTATTTTTTTTTGAGTTGCTGGGGTCTTTAGCTCCCCACCCCTGACCCGGGATAGGCTCCTCCAGCCGGCAAAGAAGACTGGGGGGAACACACCCCAGCGGAGGCAAACTCGGGAACGATAGGAGCTGGCTGGTGGCCCACGCCAGCCCTCAAGATGGAAGACAATCCGGGACGCACCAGGGAGAACTTGTCAAGGCATGAACTCAGTTTATTGAGGAAGTTGGACGGTATTATAGAAGACATGGGCCAATCAGCAGAAAGATCATAGGGACACATAAGGAGCATGGGTGGATGCCATTGCGCAGCCATTGGCCTATCCTTGGGGTGGTTTCAGTTCTCATCTTACGTCAGGGGAACGCCCCTTGGCCAGGCCAAGTCCCCTTATCAGGAAGTGGGAGGCAGCCAGAGAGTTAGGTTTTTCTATTCTTTCAGCTGGCGTGTTCTTAAGTCCCCCAACATGCTCCTTTGGTTTTCAGTGCTGCCCCTCCTGTTTTGGGTGAGAGCATACAGGCCTATGGGTATGCAGAGCACAAAGCATATCTACCGATTAGAATCTGGTTTATTTTAACTTCCTGATTGTTTTTGTTAATCAAGGTGCTCATTTAAAATAAGTGAGGCTAATGATATCCATCTCATTCTAGCATCTGTTTTTTTTATTTAACCTTTTGCTGTGCATGTATGAAGACATGAATGGTGTGAATATACTTTGTATACAACCAGAGATATGTAAAAATGTGCTCTATATGTGTAATATGAATTGTAATGCATTCTGCTGTCATATATAACAACTTAGAATAAAAGAAAAAAAAATAAGTGAGGCTAATATCATGTCCCTTTTATTGTCCTCTACCCCAGTCTTTTTTTTCCAGTGTAACAGGAACTTTTTGTTCTTCCCAAATAATTCAGTTGCAACTGGAAGTTGCAATTCAAGTTAGTAAGTTCTTCTTGTGGCTCTGTGTAAAAGACAACAGCCTGCTATACTGGCTTGTACAACCACAAGAAAATTGTTGTTTATCACCCTATTTTTTTTTTTTTTTTTAAATGAACTCTGCTGTTCTCTCTCTAGCTTATTTTGAATTTTCTCTTGAAAACTTTGCTGAAGGACAGAATAGCAGACCACTTATGAGCTGGGATTCAGGAGTAAGATCTGGCTTAAAATGTGATTCTACTGTTTACTACAGAGGCATCAAATATTTTTATTTTTCTAAGTCTGTTTTCTCATGTATAAACTATTCACATGTGAAGACAAAATGAAATAATGGAAAAAAAAAACTTTGGTAAAGTGTAATTCTTGCTCTCATGGTCTTGATAATAGTAATATGTATTTGCAAGCCAGTTTATTATGTTTAAAGTATTTAATCTCTTTAGCCTATTTTTTATTTTAATTCCTTTTGGGAGTACCGGGAATTGAACTCGGGGGCACTTGACCATTGAGTCTCATCCCCAGCCCTATTTTGTATTTTATTTTGTACAGGGTTTCACTGAATTGCTTAGTGCCTCGCTTTTGCTGCGAGTCTGGCTTTGAACTTGTGATCTTCCTGCCTCAGCCACCCTAGCCACTGGGATTACAGGTGCTCGGCTTAATTTCTTTTTATTATCATTAGATTTCTACCTCTGGAGGACTCTTACCAGTAATTGCCATCATTTACCTTTAGCAATCACAATTTTTTTTTTTTTTATTTTTATTTTTTTAGTGTTGTAAGTGGAACAACATAGGGTTGGGCTCTTCAGGTGTTAGCAAAAACTACTGGAAGCACCCATCTATTCCCTTAATGGGCTATATGTCTGCCCAAGCTAAATACAAAGAGTGTGAAATTAGGTAAGGGAGGAAGACTTTGGGGGGAGAGGAGCACATTTTTAGAATTCCAACAAGCATGCTAGGTTCCTCCTGAATGCATAAAATGGACCAGGAATCCCATCTCTAACACTAATTAGCTATCCTACCAGCTAACCTTCTGGAATATAGATCTCCTTATTGAAGGGTCATTTTCCAACAGAACTGCTTTAATAGCATTGTTTTATTGCTTAAAACCTCTCATTTGCTCACTAAATTAATGTCCAAACTAAATGGATGATATTCACAATGTTCCAGAGAGGTAGAGCAAATAGGATCTATATCTGTATCTACTGTATCTATGTTTGTATATGTGTGTGTGTGTGTGTGTGTGTGTGTATACATACATATATATATATATGGAGGGGGGGATATGAGAAGATTGATAGGGAAATTGGCTCACACCATTATGGAGGCTAAGCAGTCCCCATAATGGGTCATCTGAAAGGTTTGTGTAGTGTGGCTCAGTCCAAGTCCAGAAGCCTCAGAACCAGGAAAGGTGCTGGTGTACCTTTCAGTCTAAGGCTGATGGCACAAGAAGCGGAGGAGCTACTGGTGCCAGTCCTGGAGTACAAAAGCTGGAGAACCTGGAGTTCTGAGGGCAGGGAAAGAATGATGTCTGGGTCCCAGAAGAACCAGAGCACCCCTTCTCCACCCTTTTGTTCCCTCGGGGCTCCCAGATGGATGGTGCTGCTCACATAGAGACACACCCACAAATAATCTTGACTGCTCTAGGCGTTCAGGTTGACCCAGGAAATTAACCACCTCTGAGTGCTCAGCCTGCTTTCTCAGCCTTATCTGCCATGCTGCTGCTGCATGCACCCCATACTCTGTCAGAGTGGTGCCCCTGTTCCCCAAGTGCCTCCTATGCTCTTCTGTCTCTGCCTGGCCCAGATGCCCTTCTCCGTCTCTGCCATGCTATCTGCAGTGAACAGCACCGCTTCCCACCCGACTGCCACACACAGAGGTCTTGTTTCCCTTTCGCATTCCCTCAGAGTCCCTCATTATTTGTCACCCAGGTCTATTCATTTTTGCTGGTCAAAATCTTTTAAAAACACTCTGTGTTCTCTCTGTATTTCCCTCTTTAGGTGTGGCTCTTTCAGATCTTGCCTAGATTACTGCACTTGTGATGGTTAACTTTGTGTGTCAGCTTGGCTGGGCCAACGGATGCTCAGGTACTGGTTAAACATTATTTCTGGGTATGTCCGTCATGATATTTTTGGTAGACTAAGTGAAGCAGAGGCCCTGTCCAACTCAGGTGGGCATCATCTAACCTACTGAGGTCTGAATAGAACAAAAAAAGCAGAAGGGTGATTTCTCTCTCACTCTCTGCCTGACTACCTAAACTGAGACACTGAACTTTTCCTATCCTTGGATTTCAATTTCCTGGCTTGAAGATGAAGATCATGAGGCTTTTCAGTCTCTATAACCACATGAACCAATTCGTTATAATAAATCTCATGTCTGTCTGTTTATTTTATCTTATCTCATCTCTTCTTTTCTATCTATCTTCTAATGGTCCTTGGTTCTGTTTCTTGGAGAACACTGACAAATATAACTCCTAATGCTTTTTGCTTCATTTGCTCCCTTTCAATCTGTCCCCCATCCTCCCATTACAGTGATTTTTCTGAAATGCAGTTACAATCTTGTCATTTTCTTACATATAATCCTTCAATGCTTTTCCATTAGTTTATGGCCAACAACCCAAATCCTTTCACAACCCTCTTTGTATTGTAGTTACATGTGGTCTTTTTTGTCTTTTCTCTTTGAATAAAGGTGACTAAAGAACAGGGAGTATGTGTTTCATAGCTTTGTATTTCTCAAAACATGCAGTAGAGTGGCTTGCACACAAAAATGTTCACTAAATGCCTATTACGAGAGTCTATCAAATGGAACCAATATCATGTACTTTGTCTGTCTCAAGGTGAATATGATGACCAAGCATAGGAAAGCATTGACAAGGTTAGACTGGTCCATCCTTAGCAATGCTATTTTATTTTAAAGCCTGGGTGATATATATGTTCATAAATCCATCTGAAAATATCATTTTCTCAACAAACAACTCAGTAAAAACTCATCTTCACATGGTTAATGTTGAAAAGATGATAAACTATTGCAAACCTCAAAAACTGTAATATGACTTCATAGTCCAAGAAAGATGGAGGCAGGATGTAGACTATAGAACTTCCAGCAACAAATAGGACAGTATGACTTGATGAGTCTTGAGACTCTCTACAGAGAACCAACGAGCATTTAATGAGCATCCCAGAGGGGTGTAATGTTCCATACCGTTACTCAAGAACTTTTTTTTTTCTTGGCCAAAATTGTTTGGTAAATCTACAAAGCCAAGTGGCCTGTTGCCAGAGTTCAAATAGTCTTTCTCTCTTGTCAGTTCCTCTCTCTCCCTCTCATTGTTGCAAGGCAAGAAAAAAAGGAAATGAGACGGGACTGTGTGCTCATCCTGGCCTGATTCAAGCACTGTTGCGCTGTAAAAATGGAACTCTCCACTGCTCCTCTTAAAGAGATGAAAACTTTCTGCTTAGAATTCAGTGACTCATTCCACTTGGACACAACCACATTCTTTCTAGGGCGGAAACCCTGAATTCAAGTGCCGCTGGCCAAGTTGGGGAAAGAACTTCAAGCCAGTTCTGGGAAAGAACTTTAAGCCTTCCCACTGATTATGAGAAGAAGTTTTGCTCTTTTGCAGAGAGTTAGAAGCAAAAGTGTTAGTGAATAATAACCTTGGACTTAGCCAAAGAAAGTGGTACTTTTATTACCATTAAATGTTTTGTTTTTGTTTTTAAGTTTAGGCTTTTAAGTACCCATATTATTTTATATTAAAATTTTGCCTAAGGATCAAAGGAAGTAAAAGCACAGAGCAGAGTGAAAATAGAGGTGGGTTACCAGATACTCATACAAAGAAAAAGTACCTTTTTTGCAAACTGCATTGTAGCTCAAGCTAGCATTTTCAATGCTATATGTAATTGAGGATAGCTGTCATGCTTGAGTGCTTATTATATGTCAGGAACTAAGCTAAGTACTTAACCTGCAAAATTTCATTCATTTCTTTCATAGAGCCCATGTGATGGATGGACTATAACTGCTACACTGGATCTACATTTTCATAAGAGACCAAGGGGCACTTATTTACCATTACTTAGGGACTAATGTGAAACTGTGACAAAGGAGGAAAGGTACAGCTCTTAGTGGAATCTTGTATGTACTAAAAGCCCAGAAGAGAAGGGATGCTGAAAGAATTAGACAGATGCCCAACTCCCTGGGCCTCTCTTTCTAGCTTTTGTAAATGCAAAATGTTTTTTGATTTAAGTTTTTCTGGTCTGCATGCTTCTATGGTCTTTAGAGTCTTTTAGAATCACCTAGCACTTATACTCTCACCCAGGTTAAAGGGAACTCAGGAAGAAAGTCATTAGCCTAATTTTCTAAACTAAAACCTTGTGAAGTGGGCCTGGAGAGTCCTAAGAGCCTGCCATGGTTTAAGGCCTCAGGAGGCTGCAATTTAATAGCTAACCAAGGCATTCTTTTGTGTCTACCTTGCCAAAAATCCCTTAAGAACATCTATACATCTTGGCGATTTTCAGGACAAATCCTTTTCAAGTGAAAAACAAACAAGGATTTAAAAAAATCTTTCCTTCTGTTTCAGAAAGAATTCCAGCTGTCTGCTTCTTGTTTCCCTCCAACAGAAAGAAGACCAGCTTTTGCATCTGTTTTCAGTCTGCAGAGTTTAATCTTTGTGGTATCTTACAGGATGTGTTCCTTTTGCTGTATTTCCTATTTTGCAAGCTCTTCCATCTTCTGCATAATCTCTGTGTCCTCAGTGCTTCTTTGAACTGCAATTCTGTTAGCACCAGCCTTTGTGAGTTCTCCTATTATTGTCGATTAATAATTTGGGGGTTCATTTTCAGTCCTACCCATTTCCTGCTGACCTACCCCACTGCTGCCGGTAGCTTTACAGAACACATCACAAGTGTCATCTGCCTTAAACCTGTTTGAAACTGGTGAGCAGCCCCTACTGTGTCTTAAGGCCTACGGGATAACATACCAACTCTTCGGTGTTGGGTTTTAAAGTAGTGCTTAATTATTCACACTCTTTCCTTTCCTGATTCTGAATCAAATATGAATTAGACATACAGGTCAGATGGGAATGAAAACGCAGTACGTCATTCAGTGCTGACAAGGCTGAATTTGGGGCTTGGGGCAAAGGCAGGCTAATTGTGCTACTGCAATCCTTCCCTGAATGCCCAATTTCAGAAAGATTTGCTGGGGAACTGTACCCCATTTCCTTTTGGTGCAGGTTTGGAGTTCTGGGGATTGCTTGAGAGTGGTATAATCAATCATAACACTGTTAGCTAGATTTGAGTTGTCTGTAGAAATAACATATCTTTAAATTTCAAAGGGAGGCCAGACTATTTGATCCTGGCAATCCAGTGGGCTAGTCATTCAGGCCAGTGATCACCCCATAATGTTGTCCTGGGTTCCTACTTGGATTTGGATTTCCTCTTGCCAATGACTTTACATGCTTGCCTCTTGGCTTCTGCACTTGAAACAGTGGGCTGGGATGAGGAAGTGAGTTGTATCCTTGGGGACGCCTCTTTAAAATAGAGAACCTATTGATTTTTAAGATGGGGAGGAGGTAGCGAAAAGTTTTTGCTAAGGACCTAGGGTATTAAGTTTTCCTCAATGCTCCTGCTTTTTCTGCATCCTGATGTTAAATCTTTTCAAAACAGAAAGTTCAACCTGGGCACAGTGGCGCACACCAGTAATCCTAGTGGCTTGGGAAGCTGAGGCAGGAGGATTGAGAGTTCAAAGCCAGCCTCAGCAAAAATGAGGCGCTAAACAACTCAGTGAGACCCTGTCTCTAAATAAAATACAAAATAGGGGGGCTGGGAATGTGACTCAGTGGTTGAGTGCCCCTGAGTTCAATATCCGGTACCAAAAAAAAAAAAAAAAAGGTTCTGATTTTGAATCTTCCTAAGGACTGCTTGGACAAAGAAATAATCTCTGTGGTGAGGCTATGTGGGCCCTCTTTTTCTGTTGTCAGAAGGACAGGTTGGTCTAAAGCTTCTAGGGTGGTAAGGAAGACTGGGGAATGTGGTCAAACTCATTTAAATGCACTTTGTCACCAGGGTTCTCCAGACGCACAGAAGTGAATACAATAAGGAACAATCTGCCCAGCTGTTACCATTTAGACAAGCACCATGACTTCTCCCACAAGGGAAGGCAGTATTGGCTGACCAGCACTCTATCTATTCTCAGTCAAATCTACATTTTAGTGTCGGTTAGTCCCAATACCTCATTTATAGGTACTGATCTCTGCATTAGCAGGGTAATTTTGTTTGAAAGCAAGAGAAATTCAGCTCAACCTAGATTATGGTTAGTACTTGGAAATCTAAGTGATGCCTGGGAATCTAAAAGCTGCCCTTGGCCATAGTCTTGCCTGTACCCAGGGTGAAAATTGCCTGATGAGGACTTTCTCCATATCATGACTCTTTCCTCTGGTGGTCTTCAGCTTCAGATAGGCTATATTTTTTATAAGTGCTACTGGAACTGGAGAAAGAAGACTCTTTCTTTCTCTAGAGATCTTATATCAAGTATGGTGGAAAATGTCTGATTGGTTTATCTTGGGGACCAATCAGTATCCCTTGACAAATTGCAGTGACCAGAAGGATGGATTGCTGTGAGCGGCCAGGTCGGCATCATTTGTTGGGTGTCCACGCCAGGAGCACAGAGGGGTCAAAAAGGGAGAAAAGATCCTTTCTGAGCCACGCTGGAAAGAGGCTGAGGTTTCCCAAAGGCAGAACCGACAAGAAACCTTTGTCCGCTGCACAGACCTTATTGTGAAGTGCTGTAATTGTGTGTTTATGCGCCAGGCTTGGTCTCCACATCGGACACAGAGCTGCAGCGTGGTGAAGAAGATCACAGTTTGTCACTCTCACAACGCAGAAGGAGATGGTTAAGTCCGGATTTCACTCCCTTTAAAAATGAAAATAGAAAAGTAATACGCTCTGCTGCCATCTATAACAAATTATAATAAACTAAAGAAAAAATAAAAAGGAAGAAAAGAGGTGCCATGGCCTTGTGGCCATGTGGCATTTGTGCTGAGCACCATGGCCAGCTGGGTCAACACCCTTTCCACCACACTGAGCAACGATGCTGGCATAGCCCTTGCCATGCTCATCCTGGTACCGCCCCTGCTGGAGGCTAAGGCTCAGCGTGCTGTAGCCTTGGAGGTCTGCAGAGATGTAGCCTTGGCCAAGCCACCTGCTCAGCCTTTCAGCGGCTCACAGACTGCCAAGCTTTCCCAGCCCACAGGAAGTGTCTCAATCTAGGAGAGAAGATTTGCCATGATTTAGTGAAATACCCAGTTAAGGGTGCTGCCGCCAAAAGAGCCTGTATCCCAAGTTTTCTCTCTCTCTCTCTCTCTCTCTCTCTCTCTCTCTCTCTCTCTCTTTAGCATGTCTTTTAAAAAATAAGCTTCTTAGTTTGAATTAATTTTAACTTCAGAGAAAAGTCACAAAAAGTGTACAGATTTCCCACATATCCTTCTCTCAGCCTCTCCTTGTATTGATATCTTACATAAAACTACGAGGACTGTGACAAAACTTGGGAGTTAATATTTCTATTTATTGAACTGCAGACTTTATTCAGATGCCAGCAATTTCTTGCTATTTTTATTTTTATTTTGTTTCCTTTGGGGATACCACATTGCCTTTAACCAAGTTCTTCGGTTTTACTCACAGAACAATCTGGTTGCTGCGGTAGATTGATTGTCCTAGTGGTTTGGATTTACCAGACTTGTAAAAATGCCCCATACAATGTGAAATTTTAGCATTTCCTATGATGAGGTGGAATCTATGTCCGTATTGTGGAATCTGGGCTGCCCTGCGATTTGCTTTGACCTATCAAATGCAGCAGAAAGGAAGATATGCCCATTCTGAGCTGGGGTCCCAAGAAGCCCAGTTCATTTTCTCAGATCCCAGCTTCCTTGACAAGGACAAGGCTGAGGTAGCCCTGCTGACCCAAGTGCTATATAAATCAGACAGGAAATATCCTAGCTAAACCCTGAGGCCAATCTACAGCCAGCTCCTTGCTGAACTTCCAGCTGACTGTAGATAAGCTAAGTCTGTCCCAGAGCAGCAGGGCTACTAGGTGGACTGTCAACTTGTGGGAAAAATACATATTTATTATTGCAGTGCACCGAGGCTTAGTGGGTGTGTTTATGTGACAGTACTGTCGGACTGGATATTGATAAGGCTGGGCCAGGATAGATTCTGGTCCTGGCCATCTGGTGGCTCAGGATGCACCGTCGCCACCAAGTTCACTTAAATTTGTTGAAGATTGTGGGTCATTTGGGGACCTGGTCTTAGACTTCTGTAACCAAAGTTAAGTGAATAGTTCCTTTAGGAGCCATATTTCTTTATCTGAGTGGATTTGAATGGAAAACCCATGCCATGGAAAATTATTTTCCCTACCAGGCAGTCCTGCATACTTTTCTAACCCTTGGTGTGACTGGTTTGTGCAAGTTGATGGCAGCAGTGTGTTGCCGCAGTGTGATTCCTGGTGTCTTTCTCTTTAATTCCAAGGACAAGAAATTTACGTTTATTTGCTCTTGGACTTGGCTGTTGTGGGTACTTTCCAAATAAGCTCTCTGTACTGGCAGGGTTTTCTGCTGACTATGATGGGTACAAGTCTGGAATTTAAATTTGATGTCTTCAACCATCTTAGAGCTAAAGAGAAGAAAAAAAAAAGTTTCATTATTTTTTTCCCCCTTTCCCAGGGTAGCCAATGTTGTTTTTATAGAAATGTTTTCAAAACTGTAAAATGCTGTGTTGGGGGCAAAATCAGTTGTAAGGGGGCAATTATACAACTATATGACTTATTATTTATTTATTTGTATTTTGTGATGAGGTCTTGCCAAGTTGCTGAGGCTGGCCTCAAACTTGCAATCCTCCTGCCTCAGCCTCCCAAATTGCTGAGATTCCAGGTATAAATCTCTGCACCTGGCTCAGTGTTACCAGTTTAAATGAAGAATTTGATGGAATCAGTAGTTATTAAGAGCAAAACTTAAGAAAGTATGTTGCTGAGACCTCAAATGTCAGTTATCATTTGATAACTTCATCAAAGACTTGAAGACTTGGGACTTGACCCTGGCATGAGACTGGGAGGAACAACCATAGACAATGCTCCAGCATTTGGACCAGTATAGGACCAACACTTTCTGTAGATTCTGTCCATCTGGAAGCCGTTTGCATCCCTTGTCTTTTGCATGTCTGCTCTCAATGCACTCCAGTGGTATGATCCCAGTCCTCTTAATTCTTAAAATCAGAGATGGCTTGAATTGTAATTCTTGAGAAGTTTAAACACAGGGGACATCATTAAATTTGGAAAATTTCTGTTCTACCTGTTATCACATCTTCCCTGAGACCTATTTATCTCGAAAGGACAAAGGTTATGATATCCCTGAGGCTGCTTTATCTGCAGGACAAGGGATGGGACACATCTAAGGTCCTTTCATCATCCTCAGTCTTTTCCAGATGCTTTCTAACTAGGCGAACATTGGAAGGTTCTCCTTTCAGCTACAGCTCTGTGCACCTGTCCTCTGCTCCACCAGATGCAGATTAACACATTAATTAAATTAAGTATTTATTTCTGGTGTATGTATGTGTCTTCTTTAGATTCCTTGGACTAAATCCTTAGCACCTTGCCTCTTTGCATGCAAAAGAGTGCTGGCACTTGCTTCTGGAATCTGCAGGTCTTTGGTGTGGCTCTTTCTATGTTAGATCTTCACTAATGCTGCCACTTGTGTCTTTCAGCATCTGAAAGAGACGAAGGGGCTAGGGTTGTCCCTAAACCCTGTCATCCTATGTGTTTAAGCAGATGGAACTATTCTTCCTGGATTTATTATTCTGTTTCTTTCCTTTTTCCCCACCATATTTGCATCTTGTTTTTAAAATTTCAAAAGATATTTAATCATTACAAAAACCATTACAAAAACTCAAACACATTAGAGGCATATAAAATATATACCAGAAATATTTTGCTTTCCCAGAGGAAATTTTCTGTATAGTTGAATGTCTAGTCTCCAAAAATTCTTCCTTTAAAAATTTTACATATTGCGGTTTTAATAGTAAGTCTATACAGATTCAAAAGTCAGAATATTCAGGAAGACTTTTGATAAAAAAATAAATTTTTTCCTTTTCTGCACTCATCCCCACTCCTAAGTTCCAGTTCTCAGAGGTAATTTCTTTATCTGTTTGTGTGTTTTTGTCTCTGATGTTCAAGTTGGAGTCTTGAACTATTGGTGCATCTTATTTTGGCCATGTTCAATTAAAAGCAAGATACTCTAAAGATGATTGGAAGGCTTGTGTTCATGGATGTGGGAAAGGGTTTACAGACCATGGAGAGAAACTCAGTGGGGCTCAGATGCTGCGTTGTGTCTCCCCAAAAGTCTTTGTGTATGGGTCTTTTCTCTGGAGCTCTTTAGTTTGTTCAAGGAAGAATCCTTTAAATTCCTGCCAGATCACTGGGTAGAAGGGAAGGTAATATATATGCTAACAATGTTCTGGGGCCAAAGTTGCACAAAGGGACGGGCAGCTCCTGTTTAGTGGGAGACTTTAAATGTTAGTCTTCTCAGTTTCTCTGCATTACCCCCAGTCCTCTGCCTCTACCTCTCATCGCCTCCTCTTCTACCCAGTCCTCCTCTGTGCCTGGGTCAGTGTCTTGAGCAGCCTTTTATAAACAGACCTTTATGAGAGTATTAAGCTCTGTAGAAAATGATTCAAGTACCTAACTTCCCAGTTCTCCCCAAAATGGCACACAACTGGTAGAAGTCTATGGGAGAAGTTGAATTACATTTCAACCTATGCCTTAGAACATCAGGGCTTGATTTTCACCTGACCATTTGTTGAGAAGGGCTGCTCTGGAGTCCTTCTGACCAAGTTTCTTCATAGAATGAATGTCCAGTCTCCTGCTGGGGCAGAGACAGGGTAGTTGCCTGGATGTGCCAATTGGGGAAGAGGATCTAGAGGTCTCTCTCCTTACCACAGGTTTTCAGACACCCTGTTTTTAGTCCCCGTCCAGCTTGCTGAAGTAGCTGGTGTCTGCATCTTTCCCGGTGTTATGGGAAGAAGTGACTTGCTTCACATTTGCTTTTGCTTCCTTGTTCCCACACTTGGTGTGCAGCTTGCTTAATGCCTTACCACTCTTATATCGGAGTGTTGACATTTCTTCCTCCCCGTCCTGTCCTCTCAACATTCCATTGGGCCTTGTACATGTATGTCTTAGTTATATTTTTTTTTTTTTTTTTTCAATTTAGTGGGTTTTGTAAAACAGGAGCATTCATGTTTCATCTGCTACAAGATCTGAGCTCTTCAGACTTTCTACGTTTATATGAATATATATTATACATAAATATATAATTTATATATTTTTTATATGTATAAATATATTATATAAATATATGTATAAATATATTAAATTATATAAATATATGTATAAATATATATTATATATTATATTAAATAAACATTAAATTATATAAATATATGTATAAATATATATATATATTTACATGTGATGTGAATATCATATGTAATATTATATCATACCCTTGATATCATATCACATCCAGGATCAAGTTCACAGAAGATACACACACACTCACACACATATATATGCATATATGTCACTATATCTCAATAATTGTATTTTTTTTTTTTAGCTTATAAACATCATAAATTTATTTCTCACAGTTTTGGAGACTGGGAAGTCCAAGATCAAGGCATGAACAGATTCAGTGTCTGGTGAGGGCCTGCTTCCTCAAAGGTGGCACCTTCTTGCTGTGTCCTCACATGGTGGAGGAGACAGTCTCCTTTGGTCCTATTTTATAAAGATGCTAATCCCACTCATGAAGACACTGCCCTCATGATTTAATCACTTCCCCAAAGTCCTATCTCTTAATACTATTGCATTAGGAGTTAGGTTTCAAAATACAAATTTTGAGGGGGTACAAATATTTAGACCATGACATTCCTTACCCTTACTCCTGGACCCCTGCCACCACTGCTAAATCCATGTCCTTCACACATGCGAAATGCATTCATTCCATCAGAATAACCCCAAAACTTTTAATTAATTCTACCAGCAACTCAACAGTATAAAGTCCATGGTCTCTAAATATCATCTGAATCAGATACGGGTGAGACTCAAGGTGCGCTCTATCCTGAAGCAAACTGTTCTCCAACTGAGAACCCATGAAATCGAACATGTTATGTGCTCTTGAAATACAGTGGTGGGGCAGACACGGCACAAACTTTTCCATTCCAAAAGATTGAAATAGGAAAAAAGAAATAAATAACAGGTCCCCAAAAAGTCTAAAACCCAACAGGACAAACAACATTAAAGACATGAGAATGATCTTTAAGTGGATGCCTACTTTCCAGACACACCAGGGCAGGGATTTGCCTCCCAAGGCTCTAAGCAACTCCGCACCCAAGGCTTTGCTGGACTCAGCTCTCATGCCTCAATAATTGTATTCTTCAGGAATCTCATCTTACTTTAAAAAGAATTACCTCATTATTTTAATAAAAAGAGAGGTTGAGCTAGAGAGTTTAGATTTTTAAAGAAAAATTATTTTTTTCGCCATAGGGATCTCAATAGCTCTTACAGGTTTAAGAATAGTAATAAAACCTAAACGTCACTGGGGGAATCTAACATTTGGTTATATAGGGTGTTTGTTAAGAGAATGGATTTTATTTTCTTATCACTATCAACACAGAGCTTAACACAGCGCTTAACACAGCTTGGCTCATCTTCATATCATTGTGATCACCCCCTTTCCCTATAAGTATGATAAGCGGAACAGGAAGTCATACAAATGGAACAGCTGTGGGCTGCCTTTCTCTTCCGTGAACTTGATCCTGGATGTGATATCATATCAAGGGTAGGATGTGATATTCACATCACATGTAAGCACCCACATGGAAATATTATTTATTTTTAAAAAAACATAAAGTATTTTACAGCTTGCTCTTTTCTCTTTACATATTATTAGCCCTTTTCATGTTAGTACATCTAGAGCCAATTCATTCCTTTTCTTTTCTTTTTTGGTTTATTTGGGGTATCTTTTTTTTTATTTGAAGTTGCATATATAACAATAGCATGTATTACAATTCATAATACACATATAGAACACCTTTTCATATAACACTGTTTGTATACAAAGTATATTCATACTATTCATGTCTTCAATCATGCATCTAGGATACTGATATCTTTTTCCTATTTCAGATTGTTTTTCATTTTTTTTTTTTTTTTTTTTTTTTACTATTCAAAGCAGCGTTGTAGTAGACGTGACTTGATGTACTCTTTTGCTCATTTGTGTACATATTTCTTATAAGATTTTTCTTTCTGGATGTAGAATTCTAGGTCAAAGCGTCTGCCCTCTTCAGGTTTTGATAGATACGGTCAAATTGCTTTTCAAAAGGCTTCCATCAGTTCATGCTTTCTCACCAGTTCAGTGTCAGAATGCCGGTGTTTTCCTTCCCTCTTCAACACTGGATTTATTTTCTCCTTTTAATCTTTGCCTAGCTGATAGGAGAAAATGGACACGGTTTGCCTTCTGCTGAGTGCGACTGAGGCAGCCTTGGTCTCCCCTGTGTTGCTGCCTGAAGCGCTTGGAGCAACGGAGCCGCGGGAAAAACTTCAGAAGCAAACTGGAGACAAACAGCTTTTTATTCTGATAACTTTTCTCTCTCGTTCTAATAATGACTAACACACGCCAAAAACACACCCTAAAATGGCGCTGACCCGATCAGCAATCTCGGCCAAGTCACTCGAGATCCCGCAACAAATCCCGTGAGACTACGGGTGGCGACAATGGCCAAATCTCCATGGCTCATAGTCAACTGCAATTAAAGTCAATCCCCAAACAGGGCTCCTACACCCCTGTGCTTCCCTTGTCCTGCACAGACACTGACGCTTTCCTCCCAGTTCTGAGACAGGTGGAGGAGTGACTTGTGCAGCCCTGGAGTTTCCAGCTAGCCCAGCTGCATGTTCCTAAGAGGGCGGATGTCCTTGATAACATCAATGACCTGAATAGCTCATCTCTCTTTTCTATGCCCTGGTTCCATCACTCTTTGTAGCATCCCAGAAATATACCAGGGCAGGGCTCAAAGGTTCTCTCCCTGGTGCCTCTTCCACAGGGTTCAATGAGAAGAGTTTGCTTCTCAGTAATAATTATCTCAAACTATAAGGAAAACAGTCTCTTCAGACACCTTTCTTGGTGCTTTTGTTCAGCCTTTGGAAGCATGTGTGTGTGTGTGTGTGTGTGTGTGTGTGTGTGTGTTAGTTCCTTAGGAGCAGTCATTAGAGATGTAAACTGGCTAAAGTTGTCTTTGACTTCAGATGGGAGTAGGGAAGTGAATGGGCCACCTATTAGGAATTTTTTCAAATTCTTCGCGCCTCACCTCCTGCTCCAGCCACTGCTACAGCAATTGGTTTCTTGCAGGCTTCAGCAAATTTTGGGAGGTGAAAATTGATTGTACCTTAGCTTAAAGACTCTCCCCACCCCCGTTTGGGGGCTTTACTGAAGCTGCAGTTATGGGATGCCATAGGACTCCACATGGCACAGATACAAACGATTCCTGGACTTATGGGGACAACTCTGATCAATAGGGGCTGGTGCTCTCAGATACTTTTTCTCCCTTTCTCCCTCTAGTGAGTGTTCTGAGATGGAACTTATAAAGCTATTTGTCAGGTTCTGCAGGTATGAATTGCCTAGAGCAGGAGCCAATGCATCTGTGGTAGGCTGAATGATGACACCACAAGGGTGGCCATGTCCTAATCCTTCAAATCTACAAATATGTTGTCTACATGGCAAGAGGGACTTTTCAAGTGTGAGTCATCTAAGGATTTTGAGATGGGAGAGAGATTATCCTGTATTGTCCTGTGAAGCCCTTATTCTTATAAGAGTCGATATGCAGGGGACAGTAGAGTTAGAGATGGAAAAGGCTGTGATAATTTAAACAAGAAGTGGAGTGATGTGAGACAGGGACCAGGAGCTAAGGACTACTGGTTTCTAAAATCTGGAAAAAGCTAGGGCAGGCTCCAGTAGAAAGTAGCTCTGTCAATACCTTGATTTTAGTCCTTAAGACCAAATTGGACTTTGGACCTTCAGAAGTATATGACAATAAATTTGTGTTGTTTTACGCCTGCCATTGGTTCTATGCTACAGCAGTAGTAGGACACTAACAGAGCACCCACATTTCATTCCCTTGCCCCTTACTCCTGTGCCTTGAGATCACATTTCCAAACTGGGTGCTCATGCAGAAGCCTTTGCACAGAATTAGCTTTTGGGGGTACTCAGGCTAAGACAGGAAGTAATAGGGCTTTTACTACCAGCTTCTAGTTTGCATTTATCCTGTGCACCAGATCTCAGACATGGGACTTTGGTTCATCTTAGATTCCATCTAAGACAGACATTGTCAGGGAAAGGAAACCTTAACTCAAAGATGCCCAAGTGTCCCTGAGACCCGAGATGTAGGGAGAAGCTGTAAAATGTGCGTTGTAAGCCAGAGTATTCTCCCAAGCCAGGGAATTGAAGGTGAGATTCCCACCAGTAATGGGGAAGGCAACGTGTGTGTGGGAGGCACATCAGGAAAGTTCTAATGAAGAAAGCAGAAACATCTTCATATATTGTAATGGAAGAAGTTTACTGCAGGGAATTGTCACCTGCATGAAATGTGACGGGGGATGAGAACCAACAAGATGTGGAGAGGTAACCCAGAGATTGTCAAGAGCACAAAGCCACTATATCCTTGGCCTGGAGGGGTAAAGGAAGAGGGTATGCTACTGGAGCCTGTGGACTGGGGTTACTGGAAAGACGCTGGGATCAGAGTGGGCTTTTCAGTAGGAACTGGGCTTCTGAGGGAGCACCGTTGTAGCTGGAGAGGGCGCCTGAGCCAAAATGAGATGGGAGCAGCACCTTGGCTTCTCTCTTCCCTCTCACCTTCCATTCCAGAGTCATCCATCGGGGTCAAACCCAGAAGAAGTCAGGTCTGCTGTCATACAGAGTGTGGGAGAGAGTAAGGGATGGATCCAAGAGCAAACGGATGTAGGGCAGGCAGAGAGCGCCTGCCACAGCCCATGAAGAAACCCCCATTTAATCCCCTGCCAATCTGTGGAAGCCATCTCCAGATTGCCAGCAGTTGAGCAAAGCCTCTTCCCCTTTAACTGCTCTCTCTTTCCATGTTCCAAGGTCAGAAGGGTCAGAAGCTGCAGCCGGGCGGGGCAAGCAGAACATTGTCCTGGAGATGCTGACAGAATAAAGGAGGACTAATCTTCCTTTTCCATGCTTTTCTATTGCTGGCTTCCCACCCCCATGGGCTTGAGCTAGGGCAGGAAGAAGTTTTAACTGAGTGAAATGAGCGTTTTTGGTTATTACACTGGGGCACGCATGAATTACCCAAAACAGCCTGTTTAGGCACTAACAGGGCTGGAGGACATCCTATTATCTGAGAAAAGCTAGATAAACTGTGAAGACTGCCCTAGAAGTTATCTAAAGTAATGAGAATAAATAAGTCTCTCTCTACTCTGAACGGTTATGCAAATAAATTTTTGAGAGAACACAATTAGTTGAGCCATTTTAATCCCATCTGTGCGTGGAAGCTTTGTGACTCGTCTTGTTGAAGTTTTTCTCAATTGACTAGAGGTGACAAGAAAAATTTCACATCCAGCCCTTTGTATCTGCTAGTGAGTTAGAGACCAAGGGTCATAGGATTTTTTAAAAAAAACAACTTCCATTGTAGGAACTGAAATGTGGAGTTGTTGGCATTTGGCATTTATTATTTTGAGGTTTCTGTCACAACTCAGATGGAAGCAATCTATTTTAGCATTCTTTAATACTGGCACATGGAGTGATCATGTTTTTACTATGAATAGAAAAAAGAGTGTAAGAGATACATTGAGTTATGAAGATGTAAATAAAGCTCCACCTTTGCACAGCCATCTTTTATGATTGCTAATAATCCTACCTCTTACACGTGCACACTTATCTGGAATTTTGGAGAATATTTGTATAAGGCACAGATAAGAACTGGAATGAGTCACTTTGAAATCAGAGTTGGGCCCTCTGAGAAAAATTGTGTGCAGCAAAGAAGGTGGTTTTCAGAAAACCCTTGTGATGGAGATAGTCATAAAGCCTGTGGCTGGAAGCATGTCATAGAGAGGGACGAACGTGGCAAGATCTTAGCTTCAAAATATTGAGCTGCTATAAACATACCAACAAATATTCGAAAAAATGTTCAACATATCAAGCAATTAGAAAAATGCAGATCAAAACTACTCTACAATTCTATCTCATTCCAGTCAGAATGGCAATTATCAAGAATACAAGCAACAATAAGTGTTGGTGAGGATGTGGGGGAAAAGGTACACTCATACATTGCTGGTGGGACTGCAAATTGGTGAAATCACTCTGGAGAGCAGTATGGAGATTCCTCAAGAAACTTGGAATGTAACCACCATTTGACTCAGTTATCCTACACCTTGGTATATACCCCAAAGGAGTTAAAATCAGCATACTATAGTGATGTGGTCACATCAATGTTTATAGCAGCTCAATTCACAATAATCAAGCTATGGAACCAACATAGGTGCCCTTAACAGATGAATGGATAAAGAAAATGTGGTACATATACACAGTGGAATATTACTCAGCCATAAAGAATAATAAAATTGTGGCATTTGCAGGTAAATGGATGGAATTGGAGAATGTCATGCTAAGAGAAGTAAGCCAATCCCAAAACACACAAAGGCTGAATGTTTTCTCTGATATGTGGATGCTAATTCACAATGGAGGGGGGCTAAGGAAGAATAGAGTTACTTTGGATGAGGTAGAAGGGAATGAAGGGAAGAAAGGATAGTAGAATGAATCCGACCTTACTACCCTATGTACATATGTGACTACACAACCAGCATGATTCTACATCATGTACAACCAGAAGAATGAGAAATTACACTCCATTTATGTATGATGTGTCAAAGTGCATTCTGCTGGCAATGCATAACTCGCTGGGAAAACGACAACAACAACAAAAAAGATCCCAGCTTCAGACACGAAGGTGTTGAGAGCGGTGAATCTTTTCCTGAAGGGAAGGAGGCCTGGGGCCTAGCGGGGGACGGGAGTCTTTGCTTTGAAGGCAGGGATTGGACTACACAACTAGGCAAGGGAAACAGCCTTTGAAAGCTAGGAATTGGTATGTTAAAGCAGATTGGGGAGATCCGCATACAGCAGAGAGGGGCCAACAAGTCAAGCCACGCACCACCCTGCCAACTAGGAGACCCCACTGCAGATGCTCAGGGGAGGGGAAGGAATGGCAGGAGACTTGGTTGGCCTTTCACCTAGTGATTCTCTCTGTCTCCCCTGTGGAGCCAGGACCATGCGAAGCACCCCAACTCTCCAAGGAAGTTGTCCTGGCAGTTGAGGCTGAGCGCTCTGGGTTTGGTGGTCATGGGTGGGGTTAGCGATGCTGGGGAAGGGACGGCGTTCTGAGGACAACAGTAGTGATTCTCTACCGGAAAGCCGTGAGCGCTTCGCTGGGATCTAGGACCAACTTCCACACTCGTGGGCAGCCTGATATTCTGAAGAAGCAAATTCCAGATGTTGGCTTTGCTCCCACCTTCTGGGAAGAGCAGTTGCGCGGGGCACACTGAGACATTAGCAAATGTCATTTGTAGGGTTGCAAAGCTTCATTGGGGATGACGTGAAGCAGGGCCATGTTGGGGACTTAAGAACACATCCGCCAAAAGGATAGAGAACTCTGACTCTTTGGTTGCTTCCCACTCCCATTTAGGTACCTGGCCTATTCAGGAGGTGTTCCCCTGACGTGTCATTGTCATGGGAACCGAAACTACCCTAAGGATAGGGTAGGGGCTCTGCCAATACGATTTACCCATGCTCCTTATGTGTCCCTGTATTCTTTCTGTTGATTGGCCCATGTCCTCTGTAAGACCGTCCAACTTCCTCAATAAACTTGAGTTCCTGCCTTGACTGTTCTCCCTGACCTGGCTGTTTGTCCTCTGAAAGCAGGGCTGGGTGTGGGCGGTCAGTCGGCCTTTACCTTTCCCAATCTCGCCTTTCTCTGTGGCATGCTCTCCTGGCCTTCCCTGCTGGACAGAGAAGGTTTTCCCTGGCCCCGGGAGAGTTAAAAACTGCAGCAAGCCGGGCGCGGTGGCGCACGCCTGTAATCTCAGCACTTTGGGAGGCTGAGGCAGGAGGATTGCGAGTTCAAAGCCAGCCTCAGCAATGGCGAGGCACTTAGCAACTCAGTGAGACCCTGTCTCTAATAAAAATACAAAAAAGGGCTAGGGATGTGACTCAGTGGTCGAGTGCCCCTGAGTTCAATCCCTGGTACACAAAAAAAAAAAAAAAAAAAAAAAAAAAACCCCGCAGCAAATCTAAAAGCTCCCAGCAGGGCCACACATGCATACCCCCCCCCCCCCCGCCCCCAACTATGGGAAGGAAACAGAGGAAGCACCTTGGAAGACAAGATCAAGATGTCAGCATTGTGGGGTGGAACTGCAGGGGTACGCATGGATTGTGACATGTGAGGAAGTCGGTGGGCCACATGATGAGGGGACCAGGCTTGGAGGGAGAAGAGCAGCAGAGCCTTGAGCATCTGCCTGGCTTCTGTCATGGTGACGTTATCTGGGGGAAATGGAGACCTAGTCAACCTGCCCACCCCCCACCACATGACCTGTGCCGGCAACTTACACAGAGGAGCCTCAGCAGCTGTCCGGGTGGAGATCTGTCTGAATTCCTAGGATGCCTCACTCCCTCTCAAGGACCCAGACACTTATATCTCCAATGTCCCTCCAGATCCCACCTATAGAAAACAGACAAACGCGGAAATCTAGACCCTTGACAGTCAGGTGGCTCTGGGGCCTGGGAGCGCCAGACCTAATCTTTTACTTGGTGTACCCAAACAGGAAACAACTTGAGATGTTTTCCTTGGAGTTCAGGCATGTGAAAACACAAATATGTGTACTGTCTTGTTATATGAGCCCAAGGCGATATTTTCTAAAGTCATCGTCCTATTCCGTTGCCACTGTCATGACGCCTAATTAGTATTTTACTTCAACTTTGATTTCTCAACAGGACCTAAAATACAGAGGTCACCACGACTTTTGTCACTTGCATTTCTCTTTGACATCATAGTCTATGTTGCCTCTATAATTTCAGTATTAGTGAATGCTATCTATTGGTTGCTGGCACTCTTCACAATAGCTAAGAAAGGGAAACAATCTCCGTGTCCATTAATGGCTAATGGAATAAAGAAAATGTGGGGCCTATACATAATGGACTACTAGTCACGCATTTAAAAGAATGGCATCCTGTCATTTGTAACTATGTGGATGGAACTGGAGACCATTATGTTAAGGGAAATAAGTCAGGCACAGAAAAGACAAAACACTACGTGATTTCACTCATGTGGCATCGAAAAAACAATTGATCTCATAGAAGTTGAGAATAGATGATGGTAATCAGAGGCCAGAGACCATGAGGGAGAGGGATGAGGAAAAGGGCATTTACGAATACTACGTTATAGTTAGATAAGAGAGAGAAGTCCATTTGCACAGTATAGTGATGGCAGGTAACAATTTTGTACTGTACATTAAAAAAAAAAAAAAAACTGGAAGGAAAAGAAAGGATTTAAAAAGTTTTACCACAAAAGAATGAAATGTATTTGAGGTGACAAATATGTTTAACCTGATTGAAACATTACTCAATGTACACAAGTATACAACATTACATGGTACTCCATTAATATGTATGATATTGAGGTTTTTATGTATCAGTTGAAACTAAAAGAAAATTAATAAATATAGGTGTGGTTAAAAGTATATGCTTTCCCTCCTATACCCAGCTTGAAGTATGGTTGCTGAGTAGTCTGAAATATCAGATTGGCTACTTCTTGACAGAGCTTGTCTAATTTGAATGATCAAGAAGAACAGGCAGAGCCAGGCGCGGTGGCGCACGCCTATAATCCCAGCACTTTGGGAGGCTGAGGCAGGAGGATCGCGAGTTCAAAGCAGCCTCCTCAGCAATGGCGAGGCACTTAGCAACTCAGTGAGACCCTGTCTCTAAATAAAATACAAAAAAAGGCTGGGGATGTGACCCACTGGTCGAGTGCCCCTGAGTTCAATCCCCGGTAACCACAAAAAAAAAAAAAAAAAAAAAAAAAAAGAACAGGCAGAAAAAGTCAAAGGTGTTATCATTAGCAATTTATGAATATTTAACATAATATCACATTGGACATAGATTTATTTTGCTGTTTTGAAAGTACTTTTATCTGTAAGTGTAGAAATTTGGCCCAGCTCTGGAGTGTCTATACTGAGGACAGAGCAGAGAGCTTTGCAGATGCCAGCATGCAATTTCCACTTTGGGCAGGAAAGGGAGAAGGCCCAGGCCTTCCAGTGTGATCCAGTACAGAAAGGCAAGTCAGGCCTTTCCCAAGTGAGACCACAGAGGACTCTTTCCCTGTGCAGGGTTGAATGTCCTATGGTAACCTCTCAGGCTGATAGTAAACACACTAGGGAAATGCTGAGCTTGGAGAATGCCCCAAATTCTCTGTATCTACTTGTTTTTGTTGTTTAAGTAGATAAAGCAATTAGACTGCTGTTGGGGTAACTGGCTTGTCAGTTTCGATTTTTCAAAATTAATCTCTTTTGAATTATATGGACACAGACAAACACAAAGCTGCCAAAGCTATTTTTTAACTAATTTAAAAGTTAACTAATTTTTAACTAAAAGTCTCCCAAAAATGAATGTACACTTTCAAATTAGGTCTTATAGAGAGAAAATTCTCAGCGAGGTATCGAAACCCAAGAGATAGTTTCTTAATCCCCGAATTCATCTGACCTTATAAACATTTGGAAAAAAAAAAGTCATTTCCTTTTGGGAATTTCCATTTGGGACACTATTATCCTCATATTGTATCTTGCTTGATTTTTTAGACATGATATGGCAAATTTGGTGACATTTAAAAGGAACTTAATGTCTTAAAATTTTGCATGTAAGGTTTTTTTTGGGGGGGGGGAGAAAAGAAAGGAAGAGGATTTTTACTTTAAAGACTATATTCTGATTTTCTTCAAAATGAGAAATGAATGTGACTGGAAAATCAGAAGTGAGACCTTGTTACGTTAGTGGTGGACTTCCCTCTGTTTCCATGTTAGGACTTATTGGTTGCTACTGAGAGAGACCAGTTTTTTTCTAGTCTAAACATATGAGTACTTAACTGAAGTGTATGAGGACTTTAAAGGAGGGAGTCTGAATAGCTAACAGATTCCAAGGAACTGCTGAACTACCAAGCTTCTGGAAGGACAGTGTCTTCCCTGGGCAGTGCCTTTGAAAACACTGGGCTCCAATAGCCGCCATATGTCTTTCATCCTGCTAGATATGGATGCCCGCTCCCAGGAAAGAAAGCCCAATTGGTCTGGTGTGGGTCACATGTGCTTCCTTCAGAGCCCTTGAGACCCATGGAACCAGAGGAAGAGGGAAGGGGTAGGTCCTCCAAAGGAAGAGCTGAGGCTGTTACCAGGAGACAGGGGAATAGAGCCTGGGCCAGCATCAACGGTACTGTGGCAAAGCAGAACCATCAGAGTTTGCTTCCTGCTGCACTTTGAGCCATCACCACACACAAAATCATCATGAATGCACTTAGAAAGACAAGATCCTGAATCAGCTTCAATGACATATATATATATTTTAAGTTGTATGGATTCTCATTGGAATGTTCTGGAAGGAAAGACTCTGAGCTGTCAGAGCAGTGTAGATTAAGGAATGTTTGATCTATGCACAAAGCATACTGGCAGCTGTGGTCCTCCTTCTTTCTCAGAAACATTCCCTCATTGTCAGAAGAATTAAACAACCCAACGAACCCAATTCACTTTGTCTATTTTCTCCCATAATTATAATAATAGTAACGTGTTCCCTAATTCATGCAGATTTTTTGGCAAATTTTAATAAGAGTAACTGGAAACAAGTGCAATCAGCATTCTATACATATTTACCTCAACACTGGGAATTACCATGTATTTAAATGTAATGACATAAATCGCTCCTATCTGATTATAGTAACATAATGAGATGGTTTCTATATCAGACCTGCATTTAATTAAAAGAGTGTGTCGATGATGGGCACATAGGAAATGATTTGGATAATAAATGATAAACTTTGACTTCATAAACAATTTTATTTTTATATATTCCCATCACCTCTCCTACTTTCTCAAAGAGTTCTGAGGTTCTTATCTTACGCAATGAATAGTCTTGCACAATATTTTATATTTCTTTTAGGAAATGTCCCCACAATTTTACTGACTGATAGATAGAGGTGGATTTATTTTGAAATAAATGGAGCTTTCATTTCAGCATCCCTCACTCTTCCCAACCCCTGTAGCTAACTTCATATTTTTGTGTGTGGAATTTTTCTTAAAGATAACCCATCCAGTCGTGTCATCTTTAGGCCCTACAAAACCTGGATCTGCCCTACCGACAGATTTTATATAAGTAACTAACTAATGTCAGCTGTTCCCATATCCATACCCTGACTATTCAGCCTATATCAGTCCAGATTGAGAACATTTTACATTCAATGGTTTTATCAAGAAATCTGAAGAGCAGCAAGGAGGTGTGTGTGTGTGTGTGTGTGTGTGTGTGGTGTAGTGTGTATATACATATTTTGGTAGTGTTTCAGGAAGAGATGGTGGAGCATGGGATGGGAATTGTGTAGGAGTGGAGTCATACATTAAAAGAAATATAGTATGTATTTATGTTCACTGGACTTCTTTCTTGACCTTGACTCTACCAAGATGATTTCCTTCCTCCTCCCCTCTTCCTGCACCTCTTTTATATCCCCCCTCTCTTCCCCTTTCTCTTCTTCATCCTCCCCACCTCTCTTTCTTCTTCTATTCTTCTTTTTCTTCCTCTTCCTTGCCCCTCCTTCTCTGGATCCTCTTTCTTCCTCTGAATTTCCCCAGAGGTCTTCTGGCTCCTTTGCCCTCTGTGGTGTGATACAGCTCTCTCACGACCCCTGCCCCGGCTTGCTTGCTCAGCTCACATAGGACCTACAAAGACACAGGGACAGTTAACTGGTCTCTGCTCTTCAGAAAACACTAATGAAAATCTTTTCCTTGAGCTTGTTTTCAAATTTGTGATGTGTTTCCAATCTCGCCAACGTGACTCTTGAAAATATTTTGTCTTCCAAAAGTGTGCAATACCTACACCCAGAGGAATTTTGGGAATGGAAATATCTTCTAACGCGATCCTCTGGCATGTGTATTTTCACACTTGAACTGTGCGTGGTTACAAACATGTGGGGACTGCATGGTTTTCTGCCATGTCACTATTGTGTCACTTCACCTCCTAGCCTTCTAGTAGTGGCATGTGGGAGAGGCTCAATAAGTGAATTTTGAATGTTATGGAAAGAAATTGCCACTTCTAAATGAGGTGCATATTGGTATCCACATTTTAAATATGGCTGATGCAAGAGGCTGTAGGAAACAGTTACACTGACTGGGCTTTGCCCAGAAGGTTTACAGAGACTATAGATTAGAAGAATATAGAAAGGAAAAACCAAACGAATGTTATCTATTTACAGTTTTATTTTCTTTCTTTTTTTTGGTACTGGGAATTGAACCCAGGGGCGCTTTACCACTCAGCTACATCCCTAGTCCCTTTTATTTTTTACTTTATGAAAGGGTCTTGCTAAATTGCCCAGACTGGCCTCAAACTTGAGATCCTCCTGCCTCAGCCTCTCTAGTTGCAGGAATTACAATGATTATAATATTTATGATTAAAGTGATTTATGATGGGGATATTATAAACTGATTAACTAATTCCTACTATTCACATATATGTGCCCCCATAACATTTTATAATCAACACTGCACAGGCTTTCAAATTTTCACGAGAAGATTCTATGGAAAAATAATATCACTTTTCAGAAACCTTTAAAAATGCACACAAGAAAATACAAAGATGGAATATGTAAAATAACAAAGAATAGATTTTGTGATAGAGGAAAGAGCTAAAAAGCTTTTCTGTTTCTGTCAAATATTCTGAATCCAACTGAATATTATCCTACAGGGAACAGCAATTTTCAAAATAGCAACTGAAGAAACAAAAGTATTTTTAGGCCCCTGAAATGGCCTCTACTTTCTAGAGCTCCTTGGATGTACCAAATTGTAACTTGTATTTTCTTCTTTAATTAGTACCAATTCTCTTCTCAGACACAAATTTTCTGATTGTACTAAAGCAATCCCAGGGACTCCTCTGTGGTTGTTGTATCATCCTTAGTTTACTGGGATCAAATCTCTGACTCAGGTGAGTAAGAACACACCAGTCAGGGCAAAGCTTCCTCCCAGCTGATGTGCTCTGGGGTTCTTTCAGACATTTCTTAGAATTTGTCATACAGCCCCTGCACTCATAAAGGGAATGAAAGCCAGGTAGGTGATATTCACATGTTGTGGATGGCAGGGAATGTCTCATCGTTCTGTGAAAGGCTGGGTCATGGGTCCATTCAGTATTTTAGTGGAGCTTTTCTATTGTTCTAATTGTTCCTTAAATAAGCTTACAAGACAATTAAATCTACCCTTAGAGCCCAATATTTTTATTTCTAAGAGGCAACCTTAACATTAGAATTCTTCTTAGTAAGTCAGGACTTGGGAATGATATTGGCTCAGCATATTTTAGAAGTCATGAGATTTAATAGAATAAAGTACAGATTAAAAGGAAAATAGAACACTATATTTTTTTTTCTTTTACAGGTTCCCATGACACTATTTATTGTAACTTCATCTCCCATTCCGCCTCGAGAAATTTAGTCATCATACTTTTTCTTAGCACTAGACAAGAGCTGAAAATCTGAAACTAAAATATTTTTAGGGACAGATTGACAGGAACTGGATTTAGTATTAGGAGACATTGTTAGTTTGGGACAAGATGTTCTTTTAAAAAGTACACTTGGGCCAGGATTTCCTTAAGAATTCATTTTGCAAATTTGAAAGTAAATAAAAGAAACATCAGAAAAATTCCCATCTAGCTTCCCCCCCCCTTGTTATTAGAGTATTTTTTTTTAAATGACAACTGCCTCCATTTATTGCTTAACCTATTGATGTACTCATAGCGGTATCATTGATTTCCAATCTTCAGACAACTTTTCATTGCTGCTGGAAGCCCAAGTCTATTCATTTATTATTGTGTGTGCTCAGGGAAGGGAGATGAACCCATTGATCCAGCGGTGCACCAGCTGGTAAATATTTAATATTTATTCCCATCCCTGAAATTATTTCACATTTGGATATTGACAGTCATCCACATACACAAGGTTGGTGTGGACTGAAGTTTTTACAACATACTCCTTAGCAGGTTACTGTTCATTTCATCGTTGCAGATTAGCTTACTTGTGTGTAGAAGACTCTCAGTGTTATTTTCCAATGACTATTCTACAGTCTGGATTTGAATTCCAGTTGATCTTGATGCCTTTTGGTGGAAGGAGGAAGATGCTTGATTCCTGCTCTTGCTCATCAATTGCACATTAGTGGAGCTAAAATCCTTGAATGTACTTAAGAATTGTCATTTTTTATAATTACCATAACATCTGTGTTTTCTCATGTTATTTATTACTTGATATCTTTTGCTGCACCAAGATTCTGCTTTCAGATTTTCACCACGGCAACAAATGCTTTATAACATGCCATGATAGTTGTTCACATTTAAGTGTTCAAATCTTGGTTTTTGTTTTGAGATTACTGGCAGTCTGCCTGTCTTTGAAGCCATTGTCATCTTCCTAGCTACCAAATAGCTGCTGCCCCTACAGAGGATTGTGAATACCCAAAAGAATTTGAGACAGCTCTTTTGGGAGCCCAGATCCAGCTGGGCTGGTTCTGATCAGCTTGGATTTTGACTTCAATTATCACTTGGTTTAATGCTCCTTGTGTTGATTCCTGCCAGTACTATTGAATTTGACATATAGTTTCTGTCCCTGGAGCCTCTGAATTTCATTTTTCCCCAGTGGCTTTTGATCTGCCTGTCTTGACTTTGCGTGTTTACAACCACTGCTGTTCCCATTCAAGCCTGGGCCATCCTGTCCTGATCCCATCAAGTACTTTGCTCAGCACCTTAGATGAGAGAGGCCAGCACCTCTTTCAAGGGGAAAAATTCATATATGGCTTGTTCTTTTCTATGTCCTTTACAACAAAACTGACAAAAGACTCCTGTTTTCTGGTTGGGATCTGCAGACGGTAGGTGCTATTATAGCAGTGTTCATGCTTCCTTTTTAAGATTTTGAAATAATATTAACCACAGCTAATTCATTTAAAATTACACATTGTGCTGGCTTCTTTGCAAAATTAGTCCTATTACTTTATTTTCCAGGGAAGCTCAAGAAAGCCTGAGAGAAGTACGATCTCTAAACAAATTTTAGGTTAGTCATAGTCATGAAAGGACTGAAGATTGAAAAGCAGTATAATATTTAATATTTAATTCAGCAAGTGCATTTTTAAAGAAAGGTATCTTTTTGTATAGTTCTAATATGCGATTATTTAAATATCCTGGAAAATTATGTTTTGCTAAAAAAAAATTACAGGCCCTGGAGGAGCAGATGATGAGGCCCTTATCAGAATGTGTGCATGCTAGTACCCTCATCTCAGATTCCCAGTTTTCAGAACTGTGAGAAAGAAATTTCTGCAGTTGATAAGCTGCCAAATTCATGGTACTTTGCTACAGCAACCCTGACTGACTGAGACACAATTCCATCTTCAGCTTTCTCTTAAGCAAGGACACTTTTATCTTCTTACTTTCCCTTGGTCTAAGTCACACGGCCATGACTGAACCAGTCAGCAACATGGGAAGAGAAATTCCCTTTGGACTCACCAGCTGTACCTCTGGATCTGAAAGTGGGCTTGGCCCTTTCCAAGAGGAGAGGTGTATTTTCTAAGATCATATAAGTGACTTCAAAGGTGTAAGAACTTCTTCAGTGTCTGGTGTTAAGAGCGATGAAGAGTTGTCTGAAAGATGTATCTTATTGACACTGCTTAGGAGAAAATACCAAGGAATAACTCTTCCTTGCTAACCTGTTAGGAAGATTTTTTAAAATCCTAATTTCTTTAGAATAAAGAAGTTCAATTTGGAATTTTTGGCACTTATCGTATTTATTTTGTTATTTTATTTATTTTTAAACTCATACACAAAATGCTTTTCACATTTAAAATAGGAAAGCTGATAAAAATATTGATTCATTATTATTAATCTTTAAATTAAAAAGTAAAAATACTTAATTTGTCTGAGAACTTTCTTCTTTTTGACTTGAGCAGGGCAAATATAAATGCCTTAACTTCGCAGATATAACCAGGGGTAAAAGGCAAAGCACTCATACTCAACATCCTCTGACACAAACCCCAGGCCTTCTCATGATATTATGCATTCTGTGTCTATTGTTTTCCTTGGTGTTCTGTCAACGAAAAGTTATGCTCTACAAGGTGAGGGACATATTTTCCATGTATACTAGCCTTTAGTATTTTGGGATTCAGAAAATGTATGCTGATTATAAGTGATCTGCTGAACTTTCAAAAGCTGAAAAGTCTTGAGTTTAAATCTTTCTTTGGCAGTGATAGACTTCTGGACAAAACAATTAATCTCCTGCTTGGATCAGTCTGAGAGGGCATTTATTTTTATGCAAGCAAACACCCTCTCCTGGTTCCTAAATTCTTCTCTTTTTGTTTTTCTGGCTATTTCATAGAATTTCTCAGAAGTCAGATGATCTTTTAAAGACACAAAGCCATTAATATACCAGAAAAGCTGAAGATTGTAAAATAAGTTAAAGGTTGATGTAAACAAAGCCAAAATGAAACCCAATAAAAAAATGAGAAACCAAAACCTTTTTCACAGAAGCAAACAGACTTAAACACCAGCTTCCAGAAACTTCTAGGGCTTGAGAAGAAATGAGCACAGTTGATTAGAAATGGATCAAGCTAATACATGCAGTTCAGAATTAAATAAGCATCAACAAAATCCATCATAATTAAGTAGTTTAGGATATGGGAGAACTGACCCTTACCAGCATAAGCAAATTCTATTAATTTATGTTATTTTAATCTAAGACAACTTTCTTAATGAATGATATTTAATGGTGCTGGGCCTTCTTATGGCCTCTGCTATAGGATGATTGTCCCTCAAAGTTCCATATGTAAAGGATTAGTCCCTAAGGTGGTAATATTGGTAGGTGCTATAGACTTTTAAGACCTGGGTCCTAGTGGGAGATCCTTCAGTGATTGGAGGTTTGCCCTTAAAAGGTATAGTAGGATAGGGGCCCCATCCTTTAACTCTGTTTTCTGTCTCAGTGTATGACCATTCTCACAATTGCCTTTATCATCGTCACCAGATGGTTGGAGCCATGGGGCTGCCCAGTCTTGGACTTCAGTTTACAAAACTGTGAACTGAATAAATCTTCTTTTATTCATAAATGAACTTTCTTAAGTATTTTGTTCTAATAATGCAAAACTGACTAGTATAGCCTCCTGCTCCCCCCTCCCCCTGCCCAGAGCTCCCTTGATTCTATTGGAAATAGCTACATGGATGATTTTCTATTCTTGGGCTTAGGTGGAAGACCTCCTCCATGAATATCTCAGGAAAATGAGTAGAATTTAAACCCAGATAGACAAAGAAGTAGAATTGTACCCATGTTTAGCTAAGATATTTGAAAAACAGGATAATTATTTTCTATTTTTCACATTGATGAACTGTGTGTGTGTGTGTGTGTGTGTGTGTGTGTG
Source organism: Tamias sibiricus (assembly GCA_025594165.1). Classification (NCBI taxonomy): domain Eukaryota; kingdom Metazoa; phylum Chordata; class Mammalia; order Rodentia; family Sciuridae; genus Tamias; species Tamias sibiricus. The sequence continues at coordinate 25,782,567 of CM046663.1, forward strand.
TGTGTGTGTATGTGTGTGTTGCTGGGGATTGAACCTAGGACCCTGTGCATGTGAGGCAAGCACTCTACCAACTAAGCTATATCCCCAGCCCTTGATGAACTCTTTATTTGCAAAATTGCTGTGGTTTTCAGTTCTTTAATGACAGGGTCATCTGAATGAACAATTGCTGTAAAGGCTTTTGTAAGCAATAAATATATTTTGTGGTATATAGTCCACACAAATCCATGGGAAGAAAAATGCTAACATAAAAATGTATATAAGCATTTAATCAGAATATGACACTTTTCAGTAATATGTGAATAAACAAATAAAAGAATAAAAAATGTTGCTTCCAACTACTAACTGAAGTAGGTCATTATTTACAGTAGTACAATACATATTTTTATGAATGCTATTTGTACACAAAAAACCCAAACTAATTCTTTCATATTTGATGAATGAAAGAAAAGTTTGGAAGCTAAGCAAGGTGTAGTGTTTTCTGATGTAGTGATGCTAACTCTGAGAATTAAGAAATAAGCTATTTCTTTTATGGTAAATATTACATTATTCAGTAGGTATGCATTGAGATCATGGATGATCTGTTTTATTTATTTTCTGCCCTTTTTAAAACATGCCTACATTTTTGTAAGCTGCCTGGTACCGTAACCCGCGAGGAAAACTCTCGGAGGCAGAGTAAAGCTTTTACTACTTTTACTTCTACTTTCTTAGAGAGAGCTTAGAGAGGGAAAGAAAGATTTTTAGAGAGAAAGATTAAAGCGAGCTTTTCTTCTTGTCTTCTTGTCTTAGAGTCTTAGAGAGAAAGAAAGATAGAGCTTCTTCTTAGCTTAGAGTCTTAGAGAGAAAGAAAGATAGAGCTTAGCTTAGAGAAAGATTAGAGCTTCTTTCTTCTCTCTTCTTTCTTCCTTCTTCTTTTTCTTCTGTCTTCTGTCTTCCTTGGGAGCCTCGGCCTAACTCTGACCAGTCATTACTTCTTCTATCTGGTTTCTCTTCTGTAACCGCTCTGCCTACATTCTGGCCGCTCTGATTCTTCTGACCGACCGAGTGACTGCCCGACTGACTGAATTCTCCGTTCTCCTAACTCGGACCGCTTTCACCCGGTTATATACCTTCAGCTTTGCGGGTGCCTACAGGTGCGTCACATACATATCAGGTGGAACTTATGGCTTCCAGCTAGCTGCAACAGCCCTTCCTAATTAGGGCTCCTTCACATTTTAATCACTTTCTCTGCGAAAATACACGTTAGAGATTAAAAAAGAATGAACTACTGTGATGGCAAAATGAAATAATATTATTTGAAATGAAATACGTTTTAGGCACTCATCCTGTTTTTTTTCTCCTCATTACTTAAGGCCCCTTCCAACCCTAAGAGTCACTGAGCTCTAATGATGTGTTGAATCGCTTGTTAGCTTTGTAGCTGTTTTGGTTTAGTAAAGCATGGCAGACCTTTTTTAATTGACAGTGACTCTCTCCCAATTAACTGCAAATGACTCTGGACAACTTATCTTTCAGCCAGCACACTGCCATAAAATATTTCTTCATTCTAGGAGAAGACAACTTTGAAATCATAAAAGGAAAAGGTATTTAAAAGCCTTGGTATAATTGCTAATTCCTTTTTGGAAACATATTAGCCAAATTATTAGAATTTTTCTTAGGAAAATGGATTAATTCATTAAATATGGCAAATTCTATTGATTTTAGATGGCAGATATAGCTTTAACATTAGGGTATTGGTCAGTTTTGTGGATCCTCAGCAGATGTTGCCCCAAACCGACAGCTAGGGGATATTGCTAATGGAGGTAGTGGGTTCTTCTTATATGACACAGGGTGTAAAAGAATTTTGTTTTCTCTTAATAATTTGTATAGATCCAGGTTGCAGTCTGGGGAATGGGCTAAATGACTTCACTGATTTCTGCAAGACTAAAGACTCAAGAACTTTTGTTGGTAAAAAACTCTCATTTACCTCATTCAATACTAGCAATTTCAGTCTCCATATTGAGACCCACATATGCTCTTTCATACGTAACTTAGATATGTTATGAAGTCTTTCATGCTCCTGATATCTAACAATTGTTTTCTTGCAGGAGCCCTGTTTGGGGAGATGGCTTAAATTGCGGTGGACTACTGGCTTTGGCTTTGGACATGTTTGGGCATTGGCGCCTTCCGTAGTCTCACGGGACTTGGTCCGGGATCTTGCGAGACTTGGCCGGAGATCTGGAGGGACTTGAGTGAGATTGCGGAGGAGGTCTGCGCCATTTTGGAGGTTAGAGGAGTGTGGACGGCGTGTTGGGGTGTAGTTAGAGCCAGAGAGAAAAGTTATCAGAATAAAGAGCTGTTTGTTTCCAGTTCGTCTCTAAACTTCTTCCCGCGGCTTCTTTGCTCCAAGCGGCCATCGCTTCAGGCGACAACATTTTCTAAGACCTTTATCAAGTCTATGGCTTTTATAGTCCAAAGCTTGACCCATGATGTAGATTAATTTTAAGAAGCTTTCACTCACAGAGTTCTTTACTTTTTGCCCCCCTTTCTCTCTACCTCTCTTGTTTAATCCCATATCAATGAGAGATTTCAAAATTATTTTCCTTCTATTTCCAAAGTAGGGCTGAAATGCTCTCCCTCCTCCCAGTTTGCATACCTAAACTCATAAAATTACTCAGAAAAATAAAGAAGGCTTCATCTCCTTAAATAGCAGTGATATGAAACAGAAAAATACATAAATGCAGGCAAGATAGGAGAGAATGGATGGTTATTAGGCTACCAATGTTTCTGTTTGTACATTTTTTAAATAAAAAATTATTTAGGTGATGACAGCTGGTCAAATGTTTTTCTAGTCTAATTCAGAGAAGATGAACTTCTAGAACAATATATCACAAGGACCCACAGCAATCTGTTAAACGGGTCATATTTGACTGTGTTAGCTCTTCTTTATCAAACATAGCTGCAAAGTAACCTCTTCCTCTTTTCTTCTATAGCCTTTCTCCCATCAAAATTATCTTAAATACCCCAAAGTCCAAGAAATAAAACAAAGAATCAGTAAGTGGGATGCCATCAAACTAAAAAGCTTCTGCACAGCAAAGGAAACAATTAAAAATGTGAAGAGATAGCCTACAGAATGGGAGAAAATCTTTGAAAGCTACTCCTCTGATAGTGGATTAATAGCCAGAATTACCAAAGAACTAAAAAATCTTAACAACAAAATTGAATAACCCAATCAATAAATGGACAAAAGAATTAAGCAAAAACTTCTCAAAAGAAGAAACACAAATATATGACAAAAATGTTCAACATCTCTAGCAGTCAGGGAAATGCAAATTGAAACTATGCTTAAGATTTTATTTTACTCTAGTCAGAATGGCAATGATCAAGAATACAAACAATAATAAGTGCTGGAGAGGTTGTGGGGGAAAAGGAATATTGTTGGTAGGACTGCTGGCTAGTACAACCACTCTGGAAAGCAGTATAGAGAATCTCAAAAAATTAGGTATTGAACCACCAAATGACCCATCTATCCCACTCCTTGGTATTTTCCCCAAAGATCTAAAATCAAAATAGTACAGTGATACAGCCAACGCAATGTTTATTGTAGCACAATTCACAATAGCTAAATTATAGAATCAACCCAGGTGCCTATCGACAGATGAATGGATTAAGAAATGTATATATATATATATATATATATATATATATATATATATATATACGGTGGAGTTCTACTTGAACATAAAAAAATGCAAATTTGGCATTTCTGGCAAATGATGAAATTGGAGAATATCATGCTAAGTGAAATAAGCCAAACTCAGAAACTGAAAAGTCAAATGTTTTTCTCTCATATGCAGAAACTAGAGTAAAATAAAGGAAAGGGCAGGGAAGGATTAGGTAACATAAGGATAAAGGGAAGAACAGTAATGTAGAAAAAGGAGATCCAGAGGTCAAGTAGAGGGATGAGTAAGGGGAGGCAATGCCCAATAAGTTCTTCAAAAAGTCATGTTATATGCATATATAAATATATCACAGGGAACGTCACTTTATGCATAGGTAGAAAGAGCCAATCAAATAGTTGAGTAGATGGAGAATGGGAGAGGGAAGGAAGGAAGGAAAGGAAAAGAGGGAGGGATTGGGGGAGACATCATGAACCAAAGTCAGTTTCCATGCATGTATGAGTTTGTTGGAATGAATCCAACCGCTATGTATAGCTATAAAGCTCTAATAATAATAATAATAAAAACTTAAAAACTCCACTCCATGGCACAATCCATCTGTTCATCAATAGCAGTCATCTTTGGGTGTAATCTCTGTAACTTCCCTACTTCCATTAGAAAGTAGTCTGGGAATGTGAGACAAATGTGAAATTCTAACACAGTGCCATCCAGTTGATGTAACTTCAGCCTGGTTGAAGGGATAAAGATGCTGCTTTAGCTAAAAGGTAGTTTTTTTGAGACAGGTAGAAAGACAGGTATCCAGAATGAAGATGCTGATTTCCCCACTGTACTAAATAATCAAATCCTTATTAAGCCTATGGGACCACCTGGTACCCTTTCTCTGGATGATAAATTCAGTACAGATAATGCATCCAGCTGGAAATACTTAAGATAATTCAAATGAATGTGGGTTTTTTGAAGTTTTTAATAAAAATAGGTTTTAATACTCAAATGAAGAACTGCACAAATTTCAATTTAATTGGATGCTGGGCTAAATTAGAATGAACCATCCTTGAATATTTTCTTAAAACTTGAGAAATGCTATTGAATGTCTTTTGATTGTTTTCCTAGGCACAGCTGAGGGTAGCGATTTTTTTCTGAACATATTCGAGAGTTTGCAAAACTTTGTTTACAATAGAGACTTAAGCAATTATATGTTTGAATTTAGTTAGTAGGACTCTTAAGTAATTATATATTTAAATTTACAGAATGAGGCTCTGGTATTTGTTTAATCACATGCTTTAGCAATGTGACAAATCTATAATTTTATCTCTCTTTGTATTAAGCGTGCATTTACTTGGATAAAACACTCTTTTTTTCCTTGAAAGGTATCTGTTTTCATTGTATCCAGAGATGGGTTTCATCTTCTTTTAATATTTTTTTCGTTTAATCCAAGGATTAACTTTATTATCTCTCCTCTCCTTTTTCTTCTCTAAGAGCTGCAGCATTTCCATGATGTTCTAAATCTTCCAGCACTGAATAGAATATAAATGGAATTCCAAACAAGCAAATGAATAATCCATCACCTCTTTCTGGGGCGGCCAGATATCAAAGGAAGTTTATTCTTTGCTTTCAGGGTTTTTACATACACATATTATTTTCACTGAGCTATTTAAAATACTTTATCAAGTTTTAGCGTTTTCTGAGGATCTTCTATTTTTATATAAACTGATATGTTGAGTAAGCAGAATATTTCTCTCTTCTTATAGATCTGCTGTTGGGCTATTCCAAAGAAATACGTTACTTTCTCAGGCAAAGCCATATAAGTGTGCTTGATTTGGTGCTCCAGGACAAGCAGTGAATTATTCTACACTAGAATTTTAAATATAGGACTAATTCCTTCCTCTAACAGAGTAACACTCATGGAGGAAAAGTGACACCTAAATTAAAAGTAGAGCTTAGTGTTCTTTCTGGTATAGTGTTGGCTCTCATCTAGTAATCTTTCTACATTTATTGAGCACCTGCTGCATGCTCTATGTAGGGAATGATATATTTCTCCTTAATCTTTATGATTTTGCAGTCTTTAGAGTACATATACAGTAAAAATCACATTAATAGTTACTGATTAAATAAATTTTAAGAAATATTGGATCTAGAAAAATGAAACAAATGCTCATACTAATTCACCTAAACAAAGGATACTAACATAAAAAGTAATAAGATTTATTATACCAGATGTAATGATTCCAGATAGTTTGATACATTTTCATACACATTTCCAGAAAGAAGTTACAATATGAAAATCAAAGATCATAAGCTTTTGTGTCAGAAATGCCAAGGTTCAAATCTCACCTCTATTATTTGCAGGTTATTACTCTTGGCCAAATTACTTGAAACTTAGGGGAATCAACACAGAAATAGAAATATGTAATATTTAGCATGTGCTCTGATTTGGACACATTCAGGCGGCTATGCAAGTGTAGAGAAGGCTGGGAGACATTGGAGAAGTCATCCCTTTACGATTGGTTGTTAATATTCAGATCTGTGGTATCATCTAAGATGTGCAGAAAAAGTCTCTTGTTGCAAAAATATGTCCCTCTCCGTAAATACTGCTAGGATGACTAAGCTTGCTACTGTTATAATAACTTCTTCAGAAAAGACTTCTCTGGGAGGCCTCAATAAAATACAAATAACGTTCAGAGGGTAAAGTAACATATTCAGAACATACATGCTTGCTCTGTCTTCTCTCTCTTGTTGCCTGATTGACAGAACAAGGATTTGGTGAAATGAACAGGAGAGAAAAAGTTATACATATAATAGAATATTATCCAGCCTTAACAAAGAAGGAAATCCTGTCATATTTGACAACATGGATAAGCTGTGAAGACATTAGGCTCAGTGGAATATTTGCATGAAGTATCTAAAATAGCCAAATACATAGAAACAGTGGAGTATAGTTGACAAGGGTTGAGGTGAGGGAAATGAGAAACTGCAGTTCAATGGCCTAATGTCAGTTATGCAAGATAATAATGTTCTAGAGGTTGTTGTACAACATTGTGCCTATAGTAGGAAATACTGAATTATACATTTAAAAGTTTGTTAAGAAGGATGTGATGGTTAATCTGAATTGTCAACTTGATTATTGCCTAAGATTAAAAGGCTTCTGTGTGTCTCAGTGAGGGTGTTTTTAGGAGTGACTGGCATGTGGAACAGCATACTGAACAGGAGACCTACCCTCAGTGTGGGCAGCACTGTCCAACAGGTTGAAGGCTTAGATGGAACAAAAGTAAGAACAGGGAAGCAGCAGCAGAGGCAAGTTCAATTCTTGAAAGCTGCTGCAATATCTTGAAGACATCAGACTCAGCTCCCTCATTCTTCCAAAGTGGACTCTTCCCAGTGATTCTCCAGGGAGTTTCTAGGCCTTTGGTCATAGACTGGGATGGCATCATTGATCCCTCTTGTTCTGAGGCTCCAGCTTCTAGGACTGAGCAGTTACGGGTTCCTCCAACTCTCCAGCCTGCAGACGGCCATTGTGGGACTATACAGCTACTGGTTGTGTAAGCCAATTAATCATATATACGTAATATATATGTATTATATATATATATTGATATATATATATAGATAGATAGATAGATAGATAGATATATCCTATTGGTTCAGTTCCTCTAGAGAAATCTCATGTTACAGGTTTTTATTACAAGGAAAAAAAAAAAAGTTGCAAGGAGTCTGCAAGAGGTTTGGTGAGAAGGCCGAGCCCAGATGTCTAGAAGGGTGCTGCTCTGGGACAGGGAGGTTGAAGGTGGCTTCTAAGGAAAAGCTTTTAATATACATGGGTTTTCAGATATTTAAATCTTACATGACAACAATAGAAAGTAGATGATGTAATTGTAAATTTTGTGAAATTGCTTAAGGTATTAGCACTCACAAATGTAAACAAAATAAATTTTGGGAATTATTTAACTCTATTTTTTTTATGGCTTAAGTCTTTCAAGAAAAATCTTTTTAGGGAATTTCACATTTGTGAAATTTAATAATTAAAAGCAGAACACGAACTCTGCCACCTCAAGATTTGAAAAGGAGGAAAATTTTCAAAATTATGTACAACATCTATGAACCTCATCTCTGATCCAGATATAATGGGGACTATGAAGAATGGGAACAAGAAGTTAGTAGATATTGTTAGGCTGGATAGCTATGATGATGATCAAACATTCATAAGAAAAATGGATAAGCTACAAGTTTATGAATTTCTGAAGCGATGTTGAAGTATGCCTCTGGCTCTTTGGCTTTCTATAGGCCAGGGCCTAGACTGAAGCTGACTATCAGATTTTGGGGATTTCTGTGGCTGCATTTGAACTTCTGTGCATCTCTACACTGGGCAGAAATAAAGGCTGCCTAAGACAGCACTATATCCCCAGAGTTAATAAGGGTAAATGTTGTATGAAGAGGACATGCCTGCCACTCAGAGTGGCCTTGAACAATTCTGAAGCCAGGAAACAGTGAGTGGATGTTATGTCCAATGTAAGTATGGACATAAAGTCATATTTAGCCTTATCAAGACCAGCCAACATTTATTGTTGTTTGTGTTCTTGATAGCTGCCATTCTGACTGGAGTGAAATGAAATCTTAGAGTAGTTTTGATTTTCATTTCTCTAATTGCCAGCAATGTTGAGCATTTTTTCATGTATTTGTTGATTAATTGTGTATCTTCTTCTGAGAAGTGTCTTTTCAATTCCTTAGCCTATTTATTGATTGGGTTATTTGTTTTTTTGATGTTAAGTTTTTTGAGTTCTTTATATATTCTAGAAATTAGTGCTCTATCTGATGTGCACATATTAAATATTTGTTCCCAATTAGTTGTCTCTCTATTCACCTCACTGATTGTTTCTTTTGCTGAGAAGAAGCTTTTTAGTTTAAATCTATCCCATTCATTAATTCTTGGTAATAATTCTTGCACTACAGGATTCTTATTAAGGAACTTGGGGCCTAATTCGACATGTTGGAAATTGGAGCTTACTTTTTCTTCTATTAGTTGTATTGTCTCTGGTCTAATTCCTAGGTCCTTGATCCACTTTGAATTGAGTTTTGTGCATGGTGAGAGATAAGGGTTTAATTTCATTTTGTTGCATATGGATTTCCAGTTTTCCCAGCACCATTTGTTGAAGAGGCTATCCTTCCTCCACTATACATCTTTGGCACCTTTGTCTAAGGGAAAAAGGCACACTCATACATTGCTGGTGGGACTGCAAAATGGTACAAAACCGTTATGGAAAGCAGTATGGAGATTTCTTGGAAAACTGGGAATGGAACCACCCTATGACCCAGCTATCCCACTCCTGGGTCTATTCCCAAAGGACTTAAAAACAGCATATTACAGTGACACAGCCACTTCAGTGTTTATAGCAGCACAATTCACAGTAGCTAGATTGTGGAACCAACCTAGATGTCCCTCAGTAGATGAGTGGATAAAGAAAATGTGGTATATATACAAAATGGAATTTTACTCAGCAATAAAAGAGAATAAAATAATGGCATTTGCAGGTAAATGGATGAAGTTGGAGAATATAATGCTAAGTGAAGTTAGCCAATCCCAAAAATCCAAATACCGAATGTTTTCTCATTGATATAAGGAGGCTAGTTCACAGTGTTGTTGGATGGGGTTACATAGGAGGATTAGAGGAACACTAGAATGGTCAAAGGAAAGGGTGGGGAAGGGAGGGAGCATGGGGGAGGGAGGGGGGGAAAGGAAAAAAAAATTGGTGGTTGAATAAGATGGATATCATTATCCTAAATGCATGATTGAAGATCTGAATGGTACTTATATACTTTGTATACAAACAGTTGTATGTAAAAAGATGCTATATATGTGCATTATGAATTGTAATACATACTACTATTATAAATAAAAAAGAAAGAAAAAAAATAAAGATATTTAAGATATTTAAAAAAAAAAAAAAAAACCAGCCAACAGAGGCAAAGACTCAAAACACTTTGGGCAGGTGGTCTTCCTTTATATTGATGTTAATAAGGAATTATCTATCTTCACTTCCATGATGTCATTTGCCTTATTTGTCACATAAATATTTTCTACTTTTGCCAATTCTAATGGTTCGACATGGGTGATCAAAATTTTTTCACATGCTTAGGAAAATGAGTGATCCATGACAATCTCTTTGAGACTGAAAGAGATGAGATTCCCCACCTTATTTACCTGCTTTCATTCATTTCTTCCATTTGGCTAAGAAGAAAGTGATCCCAAATCTCAATTTGTAAGAAATCAGATGTTTCAAACTCTGAGTATGTTGTAACCACATTATTCTAAGCATGAAGTAATAGCAAATATACTGGAGATCTGGCTTCTATGATGTTATCAAATCAGTAGAATAAAACTGTTAAGATATATTCTAAACTGGAGATTTCCCACTGTCATGGAAAGCTTTAATTTGAGCCAATATGATGGATAATGCAGGAAAAAGGACACAGTAGTAGTGACTGGAATATCCAGGCTATTTTCTGTAATTCTATTGGTAAAGGAAATAAATAGATGAAACCAATTATTGATGGGATTTTTAGGTTAAGACTGATGCAATAAGCCCAGCTATACATCTATAGTCCTTCTATCAGATGTCTTACCTGCATGCATATCATTGCATTTGGCACCACTTGGTTCCTTATAGAATAGGCCAAGAGCATTTGTGTGAGATATAACATCATTTGGGTATAACCAACTCAAGGGACCACTGCCATGACTTTTGTCAAATCTTGGTTGAAAATGTTGGAGACCATGGAGTTTCAAATGCATTGTTGTTCTTTTTTGAAGTGCCTGATAGGACTTTTAGAGGAACAGTGTTTTCGTTGCTGGCCTGTGTTAGAGCAATGGCTGGGAAGCCTGGTAGGGCAGGTCTTAAGGTCACAGTTTATAGATCTAAGTCTGAGTCTGAAGATAACATCCAGGACAGAAGATGACCAGCAAGACTGTCCAGTGGCATGTCCAAAGTCAGTATTCCAAGAGGAATATGCAGACATGAAGTCACAGAACAAAGATAACATTAAAAAAAAGTTTGATTTATTCAACAAATAGTTATTGCATCCTTCTGTGCTAGATACACCAGGCATTGGTGTTTTCGTCAGCTTTTTCGCTGCTGTGACTAAAAAGACTTGACAAGAACAATTAAAGGAGGAAAAGTTTATTTGGGGTACATGGTTTCAGAGAGTTCAGTCCACAGAGAGCCAGCTCCATTCCTCAGGGCTAGAGGTGAGGCAGAAGAGTGTAATGGAGAGAAATGGCTCAGGACATGGCCAGGATGCAGACAGCCAAGTCCCCAGTCCTATTTTGTATGTTCAATTTCACTCACAGTCAAAGAGATTCAAATTTAAATTCCAATTATATATAAGTACACATATACATACACACATAGACCTTTTATTCTGAAGTCCATACTTTATTCACTCTTTCTCAGTTTTTTACAATGCCCCCTTTCCGTTCTAAGATTGCTTCCAGGATGACACATTACATTTAGTAGCCATGTAGCCTTAGGCTACTCTTGGCTATGATCATTTTTCTGGCCTTCCTTGTTTTTGATATCCTTGAAAGTTTTGAGGAGTACTTTTTATTTACTTTGTAAAATACTCCTCGACTGGGATTTGTCTGATGTTTTTATTGTGATTAGACTGAGGTTACGTGTTTCAGAGAGGCATACCACTGAGGCAAACATCTATTTTCATTATATCATAAGACATAAACTATCAACATGGTTTATCCCTGTTGATATTAGTCTTGATCGTGGCTGATATGACTCAGTGTTAGAGGTCACAGTGTTTGCAGGGCTTCTCCACTATAAAGTTCCTCTTTGTCTTCTGTTCTATGCTGTACTCTTTGTAAGGAAGTCACTGTGTGCAGGGAACACAGGGGATTATACCCACATCCTCAAGAGCTATGTGTCTGCATAAATCTGGAATTCTTCTGTGCAGAAACATTTCTTTTCCTCATCTTAAAAAGTGATGAGAAATAGGACTTTCTTAGACAAACCAAAAGGAAATCATCACTGGCAGAATTGCCCTGCAAGGAGTGTTTTAATAAGTTCTTCAGGCAAAACAGAAGGGACAGAGGTGAAAAATGGATCTATATTAAGAAAGGGGAGCAGGCTGGGCATGTTGGTGCATGTTTGTAATCTCAGCAATCTAGGAGGTTGAGGCACACATTCAAGGCCAGCCTGGGCAACTTAGTGAGACCCTGTCTCAAAACAAAATAAAACAAAAAGGACTGGGAATGTAGCTCAGAAGTAGAACACTCTTGGGTTCAATCCCTAGTACTCCCCCCACCCCCACTAAAAACCCCACTATTATTTAAACAACATAGTAATATATGTTGGGTGATCATAGCATAGTGAAATGAATAACAGCAATATTACAAGGGATAAAAAGAGGAATTGAGAATACTTTGTCTTAAGCCACCTGCAGTATTTGTGATGTGTTGTCGGCTTATTACATCCTCTTTAAGGATGATTTCACTGCATTAGGAATTCTGGGTTGGTGAGGGTTTTGCACAACTTCATGTATTTCATCCTATTCTCTTCTTATTTTCTTCGTTTGTGGCAAGAAGTTCACTGAAATTCTTATTATAGCTAAGCCCCCCCCCCCCATCCCTCATTCAGTCTTTTAAGAATTTGTCTTTGGTTTTCTGCAGTTTGAATGGGATCAGCCTGGGTATAGGTGTTTTTGCTTTGTTTCTGCTTTTGCCATGTATCTTTGTTTGGTATTCCCTGAGCATCCTGAATCTGCGGTTTGATGTCTGGCACTAATTTTGGAAAGTTCTTGGCCATTATGACTTCAAATATCTTTTCTGCTCTATGCTTTCTCTTTTTGTTCTTGTGGCACCCAGTTACGTCTACTTACAGCTCTTCACATCATCTCAGTACTTGTATGTCCTGTGCTCTATTTTTAAAATTCTTTTTTAAAACAATAACTCAGTTTGCAAAGTCTCTACTGATATATCTTCAAGTTCACAGATTCTTTCCTTAGCCGTGTCCAGTCTACTAAAACCTGCTAACGGCTTTATTCATTTCTCTTAGTGTTTTTGACTTGCAGCCTTTTCCTTCCGATTCTTTCTTTATTTTGAGGTGGGGTGATGCTGGGGATTGAACTCAGGGGCACTAAACCACTGAGTCCTATTTTGTATTTTATTTAGAGAAAGGGTCTCACTGAGTTGCTTAGCACCTCGATTTTGCTGAGGCTGTCTTTGAACTCTTGATCCTCCTGTCTCAGCCTCCCGAGCTTCTGGGATTACAGGTGTGCATCACAATGTCCAGTTCCTTCTGATTCTTTCTTAAAGTTTCATTTTTTTTTTACTTACTTTATCCACCTGTTCTTAGCTGTTACCCACTTTTTTTTTTAAATATTAGAGCCCTTGATGAATTATTCCTAGTTATCTTAAGTTTTCTAATATTCTCAACATCTGAATCATGTTTGTGTTGGCTTCTGTTTATTGCTTTGTCTGGCACAAAGTAGGTGGTATACTCAGTTCTTAGTAGAAATAAGACATGAATGGAAACTACAATGAATAAGGATGACAGGCAGCTTTGTCACTGAGATTCAAAGGTATAGACGTTTTGAGAAAACACACATATGTATGCTTGGCAAAACAAGTTAACAAATGGAAAGCATGGTAACACACTGTGATAGGTTGAATAATAATAATAATAATAATAATAATAATAATAATAAGGTATCCAGTTCTGGAACCGTACAACTTGAAGAATGTTACTTTATATTGTAAAAAATACTCTTTAGATGTAAGTCAATTAAGGACATTTGGGGGGTAGGTATTATCCTGAATTATCTGGGAGGCCCTTAAATGCAATTACAGGTATCCTTATAAGAATGAAACAGGAGCTGGGGTTGTGGCTCAGCGGTAGAGCGCTTGCCTAGCACATGCACGGCCCGGGTTCAATCCTCAGCACCACGTAAACATAAATGCATTGCATTGTGTACAACTAAAGCAAATAAATAAATATTTTAAAAAAAGAATGAAACAAAGGGAGTTTTGATACAGACAAAGTGTTCTTGAACACTGAAGCAGATTCTATGCTGTTAGTTTCGTGGGGGAAAATTGGTCCAGAATGTTTAAAAACAAACACACAAACAAAAAGCAGTTCTAGAATCAGAAAAATGTACAGAAATGGATTTTCCTGTAGACCATAGTCCTGTTTTACCTTAGATTTTGGCCTCCTGAAACCATTTTAGCCTTCCAGTGTCCAGAATTGTGAGAGAATAAATATCCAGTGCTATGAGCTACTGCATTTGTGGTAATGTGTGACAACTTAAAATTGATAGCATTAAAAAAAAAAAAACACTAATAAACATGTGGAAATGCTTAAGAGAGATCTGAGTTGCTCTGGTGTCCTACAGAACTGCCAATCTCCATCTGAGTGGAGCCTCTTCCTGTGGTGGAAACCAAAGTGCTGTGGTTTAGCTATGAGGTGTCCCCCCAAAACTCATGTGAGACAATACAAGGAAGTTCAGAGGTGAAATGCTTTATGAGAGCCTTAACCTAATCAGTGCAGTATTCCTCTGAGAGGGATTAACTGAGTGGTAACGATAGGCAGATAGGGTATGGCTGGAGGTCATAGGTCACTGGTGGGATGCCTTTGGGGTATATATTTTGTCCCTGGTGAATGGAGCTCTCTCTCTTTCTCTGCTTTCTGTTGTCCTGTCCTGAGCTACTTCCCTTCATCACACCCTTCTGCCATGTTTTCCTGCCTCACATGGAGAGTAATGGAGTTGGCCATCTGTGGACTGAGACCTTTGAAACTGTGAGTGCCAAATCAACTCCTTCTCCTCTAAAATCGTTTTTGTCAGGTCTCTTGGTCACAGTGGCAAGTAAGCCAAACTAAAACACTTAGGGAATGGAGGGACCAGAGCAGAATCCCTTCCATGCCTCTTCTTCCTAATCTTTGGTCCATTGTCTAGCAGCTTGAACTCCTTATCAGACAATCTATTTCAAGTGCAGTTTACTTGCCAATGAATTAGAAATTATTAGACAAAAAAGAGTGATTTGTGTCTCTTTGGCTGTCTAGCTCCAGTGTCCACGATCAGGCCTTTTGACCCAGCCACAGAACTGAACACTCAACAAACATGTAAAACAAAAGAAAAGTTGTCTTAGATAAATTGCTTCCTCCCAAGCCCCCTGCCCCCCCCCCAAAAAAAATCCTAAGTATGAGCAAAAGAGAAAAGATACCTTTGAAAGGAGCAAAAATAACAAAGAGGCCCAATTGCTGGCATTTATGGAACGCTATTAAATTGTTGAAATTTTTTTAGAAATAAGAAATTAAAACTCTGATATCACTCTGAAGAAATTGGAATTAACAGTCAACCAGGAGAAACCTTCCCTCCATATTAGAGTTACAGGAGAATTTTCAAAAATACTCTTCTCGGTGGTGTCCTACTAAATGTTTAACAACTGGCTCAGTGAGGGTAAGGGTTGGGGACAGTATCTGATTTGTAGCAATTGATTATTATTCATACTAATAATGGAGTTTCTCCTAATGGACAATTTCAAGCTACTAGTGTGCTACTGTGAAATTAACTGGCTGATGAAATTTCTGAAAATCTTGCAATCGGCTCTTGTGAGCCACTCTGAGGTGCCTCCAGTACCAGCCCATTCCACTGGAAATTCATCAGAATGCCTAGAAATCAGTCCAGGGTAAATTTGTCTCACTCAGATCCCATTTAAGGCAACGTGTGGCCCCTGAGATCATCTCCATCTCTTAATGTCTATGTAACCTTGTGAAACTAGGCCTCAGTCTTCTTCAGCTATAATGTGGTGATATTAATCATCCCTACCTCACAGGGCAATTATGAAGATTAAATGAGTTTACGGAAGGCCCCTAAATCAATGTCCAGCCTGTTAGCTATAATTAGTTCCTTAGAGCTCAGTTTTTTCATAGCCGGGTGACTTGGAGAAGACCGTCAGAAGTGGAATGTTAATTTTTGTGTGTATTGGATCATCAAAAGAAGCTCAAGGGTCTGTGTTTTGAAGAATTTCAGATGAGCCTAGGTTAAGAATTTAGATTGAGGACAACTAAGAATTTCAATTAAAAAGACAACTAAGATTCACATGACACTGCACTTCATTCCCTGCCCCAGGCTGGGATGAGAGGTTAGGGAACATTTGATTAGCTTTAAACATTTCCTATGGACCTACCCCAATATTGTGAGCCTAGTTTAAAAGTGCATGCATCATTGGTAATGCACATCACAGAAAGGCATGTTCCTTAAAAGAACAGGCTTGGGCTTTGATGAATACTGAAAGCATAAATCAGTCCCTTGAAATGAATTTCTGAAGAAGAGCTTAAGGGCTCAGAGTCACTTCTCATATCATTAAAAAGCTTGCTCTTTTTAAGGAAACCCCGGTTCACTTTAAATCATAGAAATTTAGAGCCAGAAGGCACCCGAGAGATCATTCCTTATTCACCTACACGGGAAGAACTTGTTGTTAACCAGGTCTGAGGTTTAGTAAGCAAGGTCTGAACAAGCCCCTGGCATTTTCTCAAGTGTTCAGAGGCCTTTGGCTTTTCCCTCCCTCAACTGAACCTTCTGAATGGTTAAATTTTAAAATTTGCTGAAAGTTCCTGTTAACTACAATTTGCCAGTCACTTTAAACACAAAGAAAACTCCTAAGCAAGAAAACGAAAGAACAATGAGAGGGGATGATTCCTAATTAATGGCATCAGATCCCCTTGGAAATCAGTCCTTTGCAATAACACAGCATTTGCAATTATACATAGGATTCCACTCTGAAGCAAGCTGTGGTCAGTGCTAAGTGATAATGAAAGGTTCAACCTGGAAAATAATCCATATTCCCACAGCCCTTTGCATATGGAAAACTGTTTACAGTGGAAGAAGAAAGATACCAGTAAGATACAATTACTGTGTGGGCTGCCCACCAGAGTAGCAATTATGTTCTGGGCTTTGGACATTTTCCTCTGTGACTCAGAAACTGGAATTTCATCTTATTAAAAAGAGTTCCAGAATTCCACATGTGACTTGAAATATCAGAAAGGGAAGAGAAGAGAGCCAGTAGCTTTTCAAGTTCTTATTTCACATAAGACACAGCAAATAGTGGTTCCCATAAATTCTCCAATGGACTTTCATGATAAATGTGAAAGTTGGGTTTTTGAAAGTGTTCCGACCAAGCATGAAATACTTGGTGAAGCTGTTTCCCACAGCTGGTTCTGACTTCAGATCTCTTGGTCAATATTATTAGGCCCAGGCTGTTTCTGGAAGCAAGGTATGAATACAGTATTGCTAACAGGGCATGTCTACTTAGGCACATGCTTTTGCATATTCTTGGACAAGCTCCACTGAGAGTAGAAACAATGTCTTAATCGTCTTTATATTGGAATGTAAGGAAATTCTCTTAGTCTGTATTAATTACAAAGATTCCAACGTTAACATGTGATTTTATAATCATTGACTCAATCAGACTTTAAGATGGGATTTTCAAATGTCTTGTCAAAAAGATATTAAGTAAGACTTAACTTACTACATTATTTGGGCACCTAATAGTTGTTAAATAAATATTATTCTTCCTCTTTATGTAGTCTTGAAAGTGGGACAAGAACATGTGTGAAGAAGAGGTATGTTGAAGTTTAACATGTTAATTCTGGGATTTTTTTTTAGTATACATGGAGGTTTTCTATAATGGAAATAGTACAGTCAGTGTCAGATTGAATGCCTTAGGAATTAAATGTGCTAATGAGGATTGGTACCCAAAATTTAACTTATATTGTTGTGTCCATGAAGAAATTCACTAAATTACAAATAATTTTCAAGAAACTTTTTTTTAAAGTATTTTTTAGTTGTCAATGGATCTTTCTATTTTCATTTATTTATATGTGATGCTGAGGATAGACCCCAGAGCCTCACACACGCCAGGCAAGCACTCTACCACTGAGCCACAACTCCAGCCCCATTTTCAAGAAACTTTTTGACCAACATTAGTCCTTAATTTTTATGAATTGTACAGGACTCACATAAGCATTTTCAGGTTTTATATGTTGAAAGTATTCAAGAGGTTGAGGCTTTCTGAAGAAATCCTGAATTATCTCATCTTTGCATGTGTCATTATTTAACACTCATGAGGTACTATGTTCATGGCACAAGTTTAACTCAAGAAATATTGTCATGTTGAACAATTATTAAATAAGGCCTCAGCTGGGAAGTATATTCCAAGGTAACAGGTTGAGTGATGTTGGAAAATCCTACATATCCTGTGAGTCCCCAAATCTGGAGAACTTGCCTTTAAATAACAGCTAATGGAGAATATAATGCTAAGTGAAGTTAGCCAATCTCAAAAATCCAAATGCTGAATGTTTCCTCTGATATAAGGAGGCTGATTCACAGTGGGGTTGGGTTGGGGAGCATAGGAAGATTAAAGGAATACTAGAATGGTCAATGGGGAGGGAGGGGAAAGGAGGGAGCAAGGGAGTATAAAGGGAGGAAAAAAAAGATGATAGAATGAGAGGGATATCATTACCTTAAATGCGTGTTTGAAGACATGAATGATATGAATATACTTTGTATACTAACAGTGATATGTAAAAAGGTGCTCATTATGTGTATTATGAATTGTAAAGCATGCTACTGTTATATATACAACAACATTGAATAATAAAAAAAAAGAAAGAAAAACACATAGAGAGTCTAACCCCAAGTGTGTTTACATTTTCAAGAAAAGTAGAAGCTAACAAGATGGGAACCTAAAAGGAATAAGGAAGATCTAGCTTCTTCCACAGTAAGAACCCAGGTTGTGGGGCTGGGGTTGTGGCTCAGTGGGGGTGCGCTCACCTAGCATGTGTGGGGCCCTGGGTTCAATCCTCAGCACCACATATAAATGGGTAAGATGAAGGTATTGTGTCCACCTGCAGGAGCCCTGTTTGGGGAGATGGCTTAAATTGCGGTTGACTATGGGCCATAAGGATTTGGGCATTGTCGCCTTCCGTAGTCTCACGGGACTTGGCCTGGGATCTCGCGGGACTTGGCCCGGGATCTCGAGTGACTTGGCCAAGATTGCTGATCAGGTCAGCGCCATTTTGGTGGTGTGTGTGGCGCGTGTTAGTCGTTGTTAGAGCCAGAGAGAAAAGTTATCAGAATAAAAAGCTGTTTGTCTCCAGTTTGCCTCTGAACTTCTTCCCGCGGCTTCGTTGCTCCAAGCGGCCATCGCTTCAGGCGGCAACATCCACCTACAACTAGGAGAAAGAAAAAAAAAAAAAAAGAAAGAAAGAAAGAAAAAAAAGAACCCAGGTTGTGTTTTCCAGGATTCAGTCTGAAATGGGAAGCCACAGATGGAGGTCTTATCCCAGAGTTTCAGCCGGGAGAGTCCAGATTCACAGAAAAGCACAAAAATCCACTCAGTAGAGGTTCTCATCAACAACCCTTTGAAGCTGCAGGGATTTCTTCAAAATACTGTGAAGCCTGAAACCTCCTTCCTTCAAGTGCCTGTTGGGTTGCAGCGACTGATTGCACACAGATGGGCCAGAGCCCCTGCCTCTTCCCTCCCCTTGGTTCTTCCAGACGGGATTCTTAGTGCTCTGAGTGTGTGGGTGGAAGTGGCTGGATGTGGCTTCTGGAAGATGAGAAAACTATAATTTTCCTTTCAAGTGACCAAGATGTGGGAAGAAGCTATTGGAGGCTTTCAAAACAAAGTAAAATATAAACAAGACAAAAAACTCCAACAAAAACTCCAAATCAGGAGAAAAGGATGCAATCAACTGGATGGCCTTGGGATCTCCATGAAAGTTGGTCCATTCAGACTTGGTAGTCTATTGAAAATCTTGTTTCTGCCCTGTCTTGATAGACTTGCCCTTTTCTTTCTTTCCTTCCTTCCTTCCTTCCTTCCTTCCTTCCTTCCTTCCTTCCTTCCTCTTTCTTTCCTTTTTTTTTTTAACCATCTTTTTCATCTCTGTTTTGGTAGGTTTCACATCCCTGATTTTGTGATCCCGTATGCTGCTATCTTATTTTTGCTAATGTCCGTTATTGTATGGGGGTGTGTAGGAGAAGGTGCTATGGGATTCTGCAAAAGTAGTGATTCATTCTGCTTCCAAATTCTTACATGAATTCTGGCAACCAGCTGGAGATGAGAGAGAGGGAGCTCTGAGGTGGGGTAGCTGGGGAGAAGTACAGAAGTACTTGTAGAAAAGATTATTTATATATCTCTCAAAAGCATTTTTAAGTGGCATGAACTGCCTGGCCTATGGGAGGGGCATAAGTAGTTTAGATTTTTGAAGGGAACCTAAACACCTTGGGACGTTCAAAGATGGAAACTAGTTCAAGAATATACTGGTCTTCAAGGGCCAAAGACAACCACAGCCAAAGCACCTTGTAAGCAAAGTCTCCCTCTTTGTGTGATCTTCCCTCTTGGATTTAAATTTCTCACCTATACATGATTCATGTATTTTACTTCCTATATTCATTTTAGGAGCAACTTAAAAGTTTCCATCACAGGATAATGCCTCTCTTACACAGCACTAACGACCTCTACCACATGGTAACGGGACAATCTCTCTGCTGTGCTGGATTGTGTGCTCCTAGGGCACAAGGCTATGTCCTATTTGTCTGTGATATTCCCGTGCCTGCAGCATACTGGGCACTGAAATAGTTGTTGAAATAAAATGTTGCATTGGTGTGAGGGTGTTGTTGAAGTTGAGCTATAACCCCTGAAAGGAAAACAAATAACTTGGTTAGAGATATGGAGGAAGGATATGTACTTTGATATTTCACATCCTTTGTCCAAAATATAACATAATTTCATTCACCCTCTTTTATAAACTTTGAGCCTTCTCTCAGACCACAATTAAATATTGTTTTGTTCAAATAGGCAAAATTGGAAATAAAAGCACTAAAGATGGAAATGTAGTTGGGAAAGGCTGACAAGGACTATAAAGAAAGGTCCCCAAGTAATTATACAGCAATTTATCAGACATGAATGCGACTGGTTTAGGACAGGTGGGGCCTGAAGCCAATAAAATAAAAATGTAGTCAATAAATTACAAATCTATGGGGTGGGGGAAATAGATCTGTGGGTGGCAGAGAAGCAAAAGGCAGATGAGAACTAATACGATTTCCAGGGGGAGTTGAATTAGGTTAAATATGCTGGTTATATACAAGTTGGACAATTTCAAGATTTCCTTATTGTTGAAAAACTCGTGGGCATGTTATGTAGTAGAATAGAAATATTATTTTTGCCATAATTACCTAATGATGGAGTTGATTGGGTCATTGCAATGATTTCTATAGCTCTTATGGTAAAAGCATGGATTTTTCATTGTCATAGTTTAAGAATATAACACAAACATTTCTTTTTCTCAGAAAAATATAATAGTATTTAAAAATCCAATCCTAAAGCTGACAAAAGAATATTCATTATATGTATTAACTGTTTATTATGATGTATATTAGAAGTTTATTTCATAGCTTCTTTAAAAAAATTTTTTTAGTTGTAGATGGACACAATATCTTTATTTATTTATTTTTATGTAGTTCTGAGGATTGAACCCAGTGCCTCGCACATGCTAGGCAGGTGCTCTGCCACTGAGCTACAGCACTAGCCCCTCATGGCTTCTTTTAATAGCAACTTTACCTTGTGTTTCTAAAGTAGCATTTCTTTTGTAAAACTTTTAGAAAGATCTTAAAATGCTTGCAGAAAACTCAAAAAAACTATTTGCTGCTTATTTAAAGGGCTGATATTAGAGGGGTAGAATTATAAAGAGAAAGATCATTTAGTAGCTGTGTATCTTCAGCATCTTATTTAGTTATTCTGCTCTGATCTAATGTGTAAAAGGAGGATGCTGAGAGAGAGATTTCTAGGATAGTTTTCCAGTTTTTCACCATCCAGGTCTATAATTCTGCTACATCATGACAATATTTTTTCTAAATAACAAAATTTTTCTCTACAATGTTGTGCATATAAATTTCTATGCACTAGAAGAAGAGCAAAGAGAGGCTCGTTTGCCTGATGCTGATGTAGTCTCTCCTTTCCTGGTTTCCTGTCTCTGAGGCAGTCATGCTCTGTAGTGAGGTAACAGATGTCTTCCAGGTTCTTTTGTCCCCAGAGTGCAGTTGCAAGTAGCAGTCATGTTTCAATGCCTCTTTTCACCCCAATTTAAACATCTTCACTTCTCCTTAAAGGAAAAAAATCAACTAACTTTGAAGAAAAACTACCCAATATAAGTCATGAACATAAGCAAGTAGAATAAAATATTTTGTTACCAATCAATCAAACTGAAGAATGAAAAGTATATGTTCTGATTTATGTTCATTCTCTGCACATGAGTCTTGGAGGCCAGGGACTGGATTTCTCTTGTAGAGTGAATAAAACTGAATATACCAATAACTTAGAGAAGAATTTGGTAGCACTGTATGATGTTTTTGTTTCCAGCCTGAATTTGAATTCAAACATCACTCTTTTTTTTTGAGGAGTACCGGGGATTGAACTCAGGGGCACTCGACCACTGGGCCACATCCCCAACCCTTTTTTGTATTTTATTTAGAGACAGGGTCTCACTGAGTTGCTAAGTGCCTCGCCTTTGCTGAGGCTGGCTTTGAACTTGTGATCCTCCTGCCTCAGCCTCCCAAGTGCTGGGATTACAGGTGTGTGCCACCATGCCTGGCTCAAACATCATTCTTTTTATTGACTGTTTTTACTAATTAGGTAATATCTTTACTTCTCTTTGCTTTTCAGAAGAGGATATTTATCTTAAGCACAATTTTAGACTAGTAGGCAGTGTTGTGGTTAGGAGCTAGCCAATGTCCTCCGTAAAGCTTGTGTTCTGAAAGCATGATCCTTAATGTAAGAAAGGTAAAATGATTAGATTATGAGATCTGCAACCTCACCAGTTGATTAATCCATTTGATGGTTTAATAATTTGAATGGACTACTGGGTAGTGACTATAGGTAGGTTGGTGTGGCTAGAGAAAGTCAGTCACGGGGGCATGCCCTTGGGAGCGATATCTGTCCTGAGCTCTTCTATCTCTCTACTTCCTGGCTACCATGAGCTGAGCAGCTTTCTTCTACCATGCCCTTCTGCCATGATGTTCTGCCTCATCTCAGGCCCAAGGCACAGAGCTGGCCACCAACCATGGATTGAAACCTCTGAAACCACGAGCCAAAAATAACTTTTTCTTCTCTCAGTTGTTCTTGTTAAATATTTTGGTCACAGCAGTGAAAAGCTGGCTAACACAGGCAGTCATCCACAATTTATGAAGTTTATCAAAAAACTTAATATTTCTGGGAATAATGAATGAATGGCAACATACAACCACTGTTGATGGCATCTGAAATGCTGACCGCCTGTTCATCTGGCAAAGTGATTTCTCTTTCCCCATTACTCTGCTCCAAAGGTTTAGCCCCATGTGACTTGTCATTTATTCATATTCAAAAAAAATATGCTTTTGCATACTTATCTCTAGGGATTCAGTGTGTATTATATTATGAAGATTATCATCCAATTAAAAAAAATTTGACTTCCATGTCTGTCTCCTATACTTCTCTGAATCTGTAGAGGAATTCGGTGCCATAAATAAATGAGTAAGAAATCATGAGAACACCAGAGAGAAGGAATTAGGAGAGAAGATTTATTTCCAGAATGAGTGAGGAAAATATAACTAATAATGAAAGAGTAGGTGGGAGGAGGATAGAAAAATGACAAAAAAAAAAAAAAAAAAACTTCTAAGAAGAGTTATGGAGAAACTGTGGAAGAGTTTATATTTGAATGTGTGGAGTCCAAAGAGTCAAACAATTCATTTTCAGTGAACAAGTATTCCTGAAAAAGTATTTCTTTACTAAAAGTCTGTAATTACAACATGTATGCTTATTGTAATTACTCAAACAATGCAATGGCATATTGAAAAGGTAATTTTTCCTATTTCCTTCTATTCCCAGTTGTTCTTAGTGAATATTACTTGCATGCTAAATGTTAAACTTCTGTGATTTTCTTAGTGTTCATGCAAACATGTATACATATATAGGATCTTGTTGCACATTCACGTGCAAGTTAGCAATACAACTTGGATATCCTTGAAGGTGAATAAATACTGATTCAAGTTTTTTTCCTTTCTTTTACTTCATTTTCTTTCCTCTCCTCTCCTCCTCTCCTCTTCCCTTCCCTTTCTTTTTTCCTTTTTTTCAAGAGCTACACCTGTAGAATGGATATTCCACAATCAATTTTATCATTTCTTTATCAATGATATTCATTTCCTGGGTATTATTCTTTTTCATTATGTCTTCACAAAAATTATCCCAAGCATCATCTTTATGTTTATCCCTATGTTCTAGTGCTTTTGTTTCTTTAGGGTGGATTCACCAAAGTGAAATTGCTTGGTCAAAGGCACACATATTTTGAGTGTTAGTCGCAATTGTTATAACTTTTTTTTTCAATCATTTTTTAATTTGTTCTAATTAGTTATACATGACAATAGAACGCACTTTGAAACACTATACATAAATGGAATATAACTTCTCATTCTTCTGGTTGTACATCATCTAGAATCACACTGGTTGTGTAGTCATATATGTAGTCATATTCTAGTGTCCTTCCTACCACATGCCCCTCCCTTCCTTTCACTCCCCTCTGCCTAATTCAAAGTAACTCTTTTTTTATATATAATTTTATTTTTATAATTTTTAATATGTACAACTCATAGTGCATATATTTAGTATCTTTTTACATACAACTGTTTGTATACAAAGTATATTCGTACAGTTCAGGTCTTCAATCATGCATTAAGGAAAATGATATCCGTCTCATTCAACCACCTTTTTTTTTCTTTTTCTCCCCCACCCTCCCCTCTTGCTCCCTCCCTTACCCTCCCTTCCCTTGACTATTCTAGTGTTCCTCTAATCCTCCTATGTACCCCCATCCAACAATACTTTGAAATAGCCTCCTTATATAAGAGAGAACATTTGGTACTTGGATTTTTGAGACTGACTAACTTCACTTAGCATTATGTCTTCCAACTTCATCCATTTACCTGCAAATGCCATTAATTTGTTTTCTTTTATTGCTGAGTAAAATTCCATTGTGCGTATATACCACATTTTCTTAATCCACTCATTTACTGAGGGACATCTAGGTTGGTTCCACAACCTAGCTATTGTGAATTGTGCAGCTACAAACATTGAGATAGCTGTGTCACTGTAATATGCTGTTTTTAAGTCCTTTGGGAATAGACCCAAGAGTGGGATGGCTGGGTCATAGGATGGTTCCATTCCCAGTTTTCCAAGAAATCTCCATACTGCTTTCCATAACGGTTGCACCATTTTGTAGTCCCACCAGCAATGTGTGAGTATGCCTTTTTCTCCACATCCTCTCCAACATTTATTGTTGCTTGTGTTCTTGATGGCTGCCATTCTGACTGGAGTGAAGTGAAATCTTAGAGTAGTTTTGATTTGCATTTCTCTAATTGCCAGCGATGTTGAACATTTTTTCATGTATTTGTTGATTAATCGTGTATCTTCTTCTGAGAGGTGTCTTCTCAATTCCTTAGCCCATTTATTGATTGGGTTATTTGTTTTTTTAGTGTAAAGTTTTTTTGAGTTCTTCATATATTCTAGAGATTAGTGCTCTATCTGATGTGCATGTATTAAATATTTGTTCCCAATTAGTTGGCTCTCTATTCACCTCACTGATTGTTTCTTTTGCTGAAAAGAAGCTTTTTAGTTTAAATCTATCCCATTCATTAATTCTTGGTAGTAATTCTTGCGCTACAGGATTCTTATTAAGAAACTTGGGGCCTAATCCAACATGTTGGAAATTGGAGCTTACTTTTTCTTCTATTAGGTGTATTGTCTCTGGTCTAATTCCTAGGTCCTTGATCCACTTTGAATTGAGTTTTGTGCATGGTGAGAGATAAAGGTTTAATTTCATTTTGTTGCATATGGATTTCCAGTTTTCCCAGCACCATTTGTTGAAGAGGCTATCCTTTCTCCACTGTACATTTTTGGCACCTTTGTCTAATATAAGATAGCTGTAATTATATGTATTAGTCTCTGTATCCTCAATTCTGTACCATTGGTCCACCAGTCTGTTTTGGTGCCAATACCATGCTGTTTTTGTTACTATTGCTCTATAGTATAATTTAAAGTCCGGTATGGTGATGCCCCCTGCTTCACTTTTCTTGCTCAGGATTGCTTTGGCTATTCTGGGTCTCTTATTTTTCCAGATGAATTTCATGACTGCTATTTCTATTTCTTTGAAGAATGACATTGGGATTTTGATTGGAATTGCATTAAATCTGTATAATGCTTTTGGTAGTATGGACATTTTGACAATATTAATTCTACCTATCCAAGAGCAAGGTAGGTCTTTCCATCTTCTGAGTTCATCTATAATTTCTTTCTTTAGTGTTCTATAATTTTCGTTATAGAGGTCTTTCACCTCTTTCGTTAGGTTGATTCCCAGGTATTTTATTTTTTTTGATGCTATTGCAAATGGGGTATTTTTCATCATTTCCCTTTCAGAGTCTTTGTCGCTGATGTACACAAATGCCTTTGACTTATGTGTATTGATTTTGTATCCTGCAACTTTGCCAAATTCGTTTACTAGTTGTAAAAGTTTTCTGGTAGAGTTTTTTTGGTCTTCTAGGTAGATTATCATGTCATCAGCAAATAGTGCTAATTTGAGCTCTTCTTTTCCTATCTTGATCCCTTTAATTTCTTTCGTCTGTCTAATTGCTCTGGCCAGAGTTTCCAGTACTATGTTAAATAGCAGTGGTGAAAGGGGACATCCCTGTCTTGTTCCAGTTTTTAGAGGGAATGCTTTCAATTTTTCTCCATTTAAGATAATGTTAGCTCGGGGCCTTGCATAAATAGCTTTTATTATGTTAAGATATGTTCCTGATATTCCTAGTTTTTCCAGTGTTTTGAACATAAAGGGGTGTTGTATTTTGTCAAATGCTTTTTCTGCGTCAATTGAGATGGTCATATGATTTTTGTCTTTAAGTCCATTGATGTGATGTATTATGTTTATTGATTTCCGAATATTGAACCAGCCTTGCATCCCTGGGATAAACCCCACTTGATCGTGGTGCACTATCTTTTTGATATGTTTTTGTATCCGATTTGCCAGGATTTTGTTGAGGATTTTTGCATCTATGTTCATTAAAGATATGGGCCTGAAGTTTTCTTTTTTGGATGTGTCTTTGCCTGGCTTTGGAATTAATGTAATATTGGCCTCATAGAAAGAGTCTGGAAGAGCTCCCTCTTTTTCTATTTCTTGAAATAGTTTGAAGAGCATTGGTATTAGTTCTTCTTTGAAAGTCTTATAGAACTCGGCTGTAAACCCATCAGGTCCTGGACTTTTCCTTGTTGGTAGCTTTTTGATGACATCTTCTATTTCTTCGCTTGCAATTGATCTATTTAAATTATGTATAGCCTCCACATCCAGTTTAGGCAAATCATATGACTCTAGAAATCTGTCAATGCATTCAGTATTTTCTATTTTATTAGAGTACAAGTTTTCAAAGTAATTTCTAATTATATTCTGTATATCTGAGGTGTTTGTTGTGATATTCCCTTTTTCATCACGAATGTTAGTAATTTGAGTTTTTTCTCTTCTTCTTTTCGTTAGCATCGCTAAGGGTCTGTCAATTTTATTTATTTTTTCAAAGAACCAACTTTTAGTTTTGTCAATTCTTTGAATGGTTTCCTTAGTCTCAATTTCATTAATTTCTGCTCTGATTTTAATAATTTCCTGTCTTCTACTGCTCTTGGTGTTTGTCTGTTCTTCTTTTTCTAATGCTTTGAGGTGTGATGTTAAGTCATTTATTTGTTGGTTTTTTTTCCTCTTAAGGAATGAACTCAGTGCAATGAATTTTCCTCTTACTACTGCCTTCATAGTGTCCCAGAGATTTCTATATGATGTATCTGTGTTCTCATTTACCTCTAGGAATTTTTTGATCTCCTCTTTGATGTCTTCTTCAACCCCTTGTTCATTCAGTAGCATGTTGTTTAGCTTCCAGTTGATGGAGTAGTTTTTCTTATTCCTTGTTTTGTCGTTGATTTCCAATTTCATCCCTTTATGGTCCGATAGCATGCAGGGTAGTATCTCTATTTTTTTATATTTGCTGAGAGTTGCCTTGTGACATAATATATGGTCTATTTTGGAGAAGGAGCCATGTGCTGCTGAGAAAAATGTGTATTCGTTTACTGAGGGATGAAATATTCTATATATGTCCGTTAGGTCTAAATTGTTAATTGTTTTGAGGAGGCTTAAAGTTTCTTTGTTTAGCTTTTGTTTGGATGATCTATCCATTGGTGAGAGAGGTGTGTTGAAGTCCCCTAGAATAACTGTGTTGTGGTCTATTTTACTCTTGAACTTGAGAAGCGTTTGTTTGATGAATGTAGGTGCTCCATTATTTGGGGCATATAGATTTATGATTGTTATATCCTGTTGATGGATGGTTCCCTTAAGTAATAAGAAATATCCGTCTTTGTCCCTCTTGATTAATTTTGGTTTGAAGTCTACCTTATTTGATATGAGAATGGAAACCCCTGCTTGCTTCCGCCGGCCATGTGAGTGATAAGACTTTTCCCATCCTTTCACTTTCAGTCTGTTGATGTCTTTTTCTATGAGGTGTGTTTCTTGGAGACAGCAAATTGTTGGGTCATTTCTTTTAATCCATTCTGATAATCTGTGTCTTTTGATTGGCGAATTTAGGCCATTAACATTCAGGGTTATTATTGAGATGTGATTTTTATTCCCATCCATTTTTATTTGAATTATGGTCTTTAGCTTGATTTGGTTTCTCTTCTGGTTGGTATTTCCTTTAGTTTAATATCTCCCTTTGGTGATTTTCGTTATCATCTTTCTCTTCTTCTTCATGAAAAATGTTGCCCAGGTTGCTCTGAAGTGCTGGCTTTTGAGTTGTGAAATCTTTTAACTTTTGCTTGTCGTGGAAGGTTTTTATTTCATCTTTGAATCTAAAGCTTAATTTTGCTGGATATAAGATTCTTGGTTGACATCCCTTTTCTTTCAGAGCTTGAAATATGCTATTCCAGGATCTTCTTGCTTTTAAGGTCTGGGTTGAAAAATCTGAACATAGTCTGATTGGTTTCCCCCTATATGTAATTTGCTTCCTTTCTCTTGTGGCTTTTAGTATTCTCTCCTTGCTCAGTGTATTAGGCATTTTCATTATAATGTGTCTAGGTGTGGATCTGTTGAGATTTTGTTTGTTTGGTGTTCGGTATGCCTCTTGAACTTGGTTTTCCATTTCATTCCTCAAGCTTGGAAAATTTTCTGTAATTATTTTGTTAAATAGATTACTCATTCCTTTGGCTTGAAACTCTGCCCCTTCCTCTACGCCGATCACTCTTAAGTTTGGTCTTTTTATGCTGTCCCATAATTCTTGGATGTTATGTTCTTGATTTCTAACAAGTTTTGCTGTATGGTTTAAATTCTTCTCTAGGACATATATTTTGTCTTCATTGTCTGAGGTTCTTTCTTCCAAGTGGTCTATTCTGTTGGAGATGTTTTCAATTGAGCTTTTATTTTGGTTTATTGCTTCTTTCATTTCTGGAATTTCTGTTTGGATTCTCTTTAGAGCCTCTATTTCCCTATTGAAGTAATCTTTTACTTCCTGTATTTGTTTTTGGAGTTCTTTGTCAAAATGATCTTTTGCCTCCTGTACCTGCTCCCTCATCTCATTTTTGAGTTCATTCTTAAGTTCCCTAAACATTTGGCATATGTAATTTCTAAATTCCATCTCTGGCATTTGACCAACTGTGCTTGCCATGACATCTACCGATGAGGTATCTTGATTTGTTTGTGTCATTTTCTTTCCTTGTTTTTTCATGTTGCTTGTGTGTCTATTCTTCCTGCACTGTGGGACCTTGACTGTTTCGATTTTACCTTAAAGCCTTATGTTGTTCCTATAGTACAATGCTATCAGATCACCTTATAATTCCTTTACACTTTTAAAACCTAACACTTTCTATTCAGAAAATCCAAGTTTGATCACAATGTACAGATTTTGTTAACCCAGATATTATTTCCAATTTACTCTGTACGCTTCTGATAGGGTTTTCATAGCTTCAAGTATTGGATACAGAGGTGTTATGTTTAGGAAGAAGGAAGTGTCTTGAATTGTTCTTTCTTGGAAAGTATGAAAAGAGATATCTATTGAAATGGTTTAGTGGAAGTGGTTTAGTATCAGTAGACGATGGAAGAAAGAGAATGGGGTTGACAATTAGGTAAAAAGATCAATTTATATATATATAGTAAGTTGGAAAAGAAAAAAAAATGATAAAAGAGTAGGAATTGGTGTAAGAGAGAGGAGAGAGAGAATCAAGGAAATAGAGAGTAAACTATATATAACACCACTTTGCTACCCAGTTCAATTGTGCCAGTTCTAGAAATCCCAAGTTTTGCGTATAACTTGTTTTTGCCTCTGTTTAGTATGCACTGGCAGGATGTAAACATGAAAGATGAAGGAGGAAGAAAAAATACAAGAGTGAGAAGGAGGAAAAGAATGAAAGAAAAAAGGAGCGGAAGCAAACAAACACACTAACAATCAATGCGGAAGGAAAAAAAAAAAAAAAGCAGAACAAAACAAAGCCAAAAAAAGGAAAAGAAAAACAAAAAACAAACAAACAAACAAACAAACAAAAAAAAAAACCCTCCCTGCAATTCAAAATATCAAGCAGACCAATAAAAAGAAAAGAAAAGAAAAAAAAAAAAAAGTCAAACCCCAAGTCTCAGACAAAACGGGCCTCGGAAGCCCCCCTCTTTTTTTCCTTTCCAGTTCAAACCAATTGCTATTGGATCACAGTCTGTGATCCTGTTAGTGAAATCAAGGCTGCATCTTAGGCCAGTGGCTGCACGGTTCAGTGAAGGAGTGGCCCAGGGGATTGTGTGTGTCAGCAGATGAATGGTGCCGGGAAGGGGACCTTCCAGAAGGCACCCCCTCCCCAAGCCCACCCACAGTTGCAGCCTCTTGTGGCCGCTGCGCTAGCCTCAGAAACGCCTTCCCCTGCTGACCACCCAAGTCTCACCCAATTGTGCGTTGTCTTCAGAGAGCTGGAGAGTCCCTGGATGGATGCGGCCGTCGCTCTCCGTCTCCTCCCCTTTGTCAGGACCAGCCCCTGCAGCTTTCAAAGATGGCGGTGCTCTCCTTCCAGTCAACAGCAGCTCCGCAGACTCCCGAATCCTCGCCGATCGCACTGGGAAGCCACACCTGTGACCCGCCGGCTGTTATCGCTGGTTTTTATCGCCGGTTTCACGCTGGTGTGCCGTGAGTTTGGCTGGGGTTGCAGTAGTAGTAGCGCGGTCTCCCCACACTGACTTTGTTTCCCACGGCCTGTGCACCACCCAGGCGGTTTTGCCTCAAAGTAACTCTTAATGTAAGCTTACTATAAGAATCTTGAGCAACTTATCACATCATCTCAGCAATGAAATACAAGAGTGCCCAGTTTTCCATGTCCTCATCAGTTCCTAATGTAGTAAATATTTTAATTTTTGCTATTATGGGTGAAAAATGCAACTTTGGTTCCTACTTCTCCAGGCAGTTTTGGAGCTGGGCATCTTTTCCTATTTATTGGCCAACTGTATTTCATTTTCTAGTGACGAGTTTTTTTTTTTTTTTAATTTTTTTCATAGCCTTTGTCTTTTTTTTTTCCTGCATGTTTTCATATTAGAAGCAATCTTTTAGACTATTAAATGTAGAAGACCTATGTCATCTACAAATGTTTTCCTTGTTAGTCATTTTTGTTTTTACTTTGTTTATAGTAGGCTTGCTATATACATTTTAGTTTTATGAAGTCAAAGTATATTTCTTTTTGAATTTAAGGCTTCAGACAATTATGTTTTACATAGGGAACTTTCCACATGGTTATGACAATATCTTAATTTTCTAATTTTTAAAAACTTCAAAAATATTTTTGCATTCACTTTATCCATCTGGAATTCATTTTGGCATATGGTGAGAGGTAGATGATCTAGCTTGTTTTCTTCCAGACAGATAGCCAACTATGCCAGGATCATTTATTAATAAACCAATTATTTCCCAGTGAACTAAAATACTGCTTTTGTGGATTTATTTCTGGACTCTATTTTGTTCATAAATCCATTTGTCTATTTCTGTGTTAGTGCCAAAGCATTTTGATTACAGTAGATTTATGGTTAATTTAAATAATTTATAAGATATATATGCCCCTACCATTCTCATTTTTGTTCATAATTTTCTTTTCTGTAGTGGATACTTTTAAAAATCTTATAAGCCTAAAATAATTTTATCCATTCTCCCTCAGAAACAAGAAGAGAATCATCAAGATAATGTTGTATTAAATTATAGGTTTATATTGGTTGAGTTGAATTTTTAAAATAATTTTTCTATTTGTTTTAATTGTTTATACATGACAGTAGAGTGCATTTATACATAAATGGGGTATAATTTCTCATTTTTCAGATTATATGTGTTGTAGAATCACATTGGTCATGCAGTCATATATATACATAGGTAATAATATCTGTTTCATTCTGTTATCCTTCCCTTCCCTTTACTATCCCAATCTAAAGTAACTCTATTCTATGGTGGTTCCGTTCCAAGTTTTCCTAGGAATCTCCATATTGCTTTCCACATTGGCTGCACAGCCACATCAATGTTCATAGCAGCACAATTTGCAACAGCTAGATTGTGGAAACAACCCCGATGCCCATCAATAGATGAATGGATAGGGAAACTTTGGTATATATACACAATGGGACACTACTCAGCACTAAAAGAGAATAAAATCATGGCATTTGCAGGTAAATGGATGGAGTTGGAGAAAATAATGCTAAGTGAAGTCAGCCAATCCCAGAAAACCAAAGGTCGATTGATTCCTTCCTTTGCTATGCAATGATACTGAATTATAGTGGCAAGGGCTGTTGTAGGAAGCCATAAGTTCCACCTGATATGTATGTGACGCACCTGTGAGAGGGATGAAGGAATGTTAAATAGTCAGAAAAAAGGAGAACGGGGGGAGGGAAAGGGGTAATGAAGGGGTAGTTAAACTCCAATAGAAGCAGAAGGAGCTCTAATCTTTCTTGGACATCTAAGAAATAAGAAAAATAAGCTCTCTCTAAGTGCATGTATAAAAACTCAGAGGGATAAACAAACTCAAAGGGTAAGGGGGTAGAAACAATGGCAGAAAATACAATATTTGTGTAAAAACCAAATGGTATGAAAAACTTTGTGTGACAATGACTTGGAAAACTGTGCTCTTTATATGTAATATGAAAGGAATTGCACTCTAAAAGCATGTATAACAAATAAAATAAATAAATAAATAAATAAAAATTTACCTGATACAAAAAAAAGTAACTCCATTATTCCTGAGCTGCCCCCACCCCCAATGTGCCGCTGCCATTGTGAATTAGAATCTGCATATCATAGAAAACATTCGGCCTTTTTTGGGATTGATTTATTTTGCTTAACATGATGAGTTGAATTTTTTTTATTTGTTTATTTTTTTAAATTTATAGTAGTAGTATGTATTACAATTCATAATGCACATATATAGCATCTTTTTACATACAACTATTTGTATACAAAGTATATAAGTACCATTCAGATCTTCAATCATGCATTTAGGATAATGATATCAATCTCATTCAACCACCATTTTTTTTTTCCTTTTGCCCCCTCCCTCCCCCTTGCTCCCTCCCTTCCCCTCCCTTTCCTTTGACCATTCTAATGTTCCTCTAATCCTCCTATGTACCTCCATCCAACAACACTGTGGATGAGTTGAATTTTTGACAAAAACTTCCACAATTTGTAAACATTATTTGGGCCTTCATGAGAATATTTCTTTCTTTTTTTTTTTTTTTCTTCTTTTTACTACTGGGGATTGAACCCAAGGGTGCTCAACCACTGAGCCATATTCCTGGCCCTTTCTATTGTTTTAAGACAGTGTCTCACTAAGTTGCTTAGGGCCTTGCTAAATTGCTGAGGCTGACTTTGAACTTGCCATCCTCCTGCCTCAGCCTCCTGAGCTGTTGGGATTACATAGTAGCATGTACCACTATGCCTGGCTTCTGCTTGCTTTCTTAAGTGACTTTCTAATACTGGTTTCTCCCCTTGATGATTTATTATGAAATTTACTTTTGATTTTTATTATTAAGGACTCTATATATTCAAGTCATAAATACATAGGTTAGTGAACTATCATGATGGTACTGTCAATCATTTTAATTTTTGTAATTCTGGTGGGTTTACAGTGATACCAATTTGTGATCTTAGCTTGGCATTTTCTTGATGTACTATTGAAGTTGAACAATATTCATAATTTTATTGGGCATTTGATTACGTTATTGGTAAAATGAATGTTCAAGTCTGTAGGATTGTCCTTTTAACATTGTTTTGCCGTAGCTCTTTAGTCAGTACATGCATTTTTTTTATTGATATAAGTGTTGCAAATATTTTCTCCAATTCTGTAACTTATTTACTTTTTTAAAAATTGAGGATTTTCAATAGAGGTTCTTAATTTTACTGTAACTTAGTTGATCACTCTTTTAAAAAATATTTTTAGTTATGATGGACATAATACCTTTATTTTATTTGTTTATTTTTTACATGGTGCTGAGGATTAAACCCAGTGCCTCACACATGCTAGGCAAGTACTCTACCACTAAGCTACAACCCAAGCCCAACTTATCAATCTTTTTCATTAAAATTTTTAATATTCAGTTAAAACTTATTCAAACTTATTCTGAAAATGAAGGCAAACATTTTCATCTAGGAACTTTGGCATTTCACATTTAAATCTTCAAATTATCTGAAGTTTATTTTTTAAATATTAAACAATATAAGGATCTAGTTTCATTATTTTTTTTCCTCACTTGAATATCCAGTTGGCCTAAAATCATTTATTGATACTTTCCTTTCCTGTAGTGCTCTGCAAGGTCACCTTTATCTTAAATGATCTTATATATTTGGCCTTCTTTTCGTGCTTTTTATTTGGTTGTTTTGGTCTAGGTCTCTGTCTTTCAGGCAATAGCAAACTGACTTAGATGCTATAGTTGTGTATCTAGTTGAGTAAGTACTCCCACTTTGTTCTTCATCTGGTTATTCTTGGTCTATGCATTTTAATATGGTATTTAGATAGCCAGTTTCTGACAGAGAGGGGGTGAGGTGGAGGGCTGTGGAAAAATTTTAACTTACAGGCAAATTTTGAAGAGTAGACACCTTTATGACATTGAGTTGCAGATTCATTAAAGTGAGTATACACCTCGATTTTTTTTTAGGTCTTATTTCATTTCTCTTAATAAGTTTTAGAACCAATTTGAGTCTAGGCATTTGATACATTGATGTTATAAATGCTATTTTAGGGAAAAATGTATTTTATAATTACATATCTATTATTTAGAAACAAAATTTACTTTTATAGATTCATGTTTTAATCCAGAAATCTTGATAATGTTCCATTAATTCCAATAATTTATCTGTTTGTTTGCACATTTTCTATGTATACAAATCATATCATTGTAAATGGGATGTTTTTGATTACTTTAGTTAAGGGAGCCGGGAAGACTTCTTTGTGGAGGGAATACTTAGAAGAAAACTTGCCTTAACCTTTTCAGACTCTTCCCAAAAGAGAAGCCAGAATGTCCTCTAAAATATGAATCAGAACCTGTCATGTACTTTCACATTCTTTGACATTGTTGGCTTTTCTTTTTAGCCTATTATCAGTATGGGAGTTCTATTATACTTTAAAGTTTGAAACATGTGACAACCCATGTAATTAATACCAAAATGAAGATATGGAACACCCTCATCATCCCTGAAAGTTTGCTTGGGCTTCTTTGCAGTTAAGCTCCTGACCCTTGGCCCTAGGCAGGCACTAATTTGATTTCTGTCACTATGGATCAGTTTTGCATATTATAAAGTTTTATATAAATACAACCCTTCAGTATGTTTTCTTTGGTTCTGATGTATTTGCTTAGTGTAATGATCTTGGGATTTGGCTGTCTTTCTGTGTGTCTCAGCAGGCCATTCTTTTCATTGTAGTATCCCATTGTATGAATATACCACAGTTTGCTTATCCTTTCATTTTTTTATTGGTGGACATTTAGATTGTTCATCCCTTGGCTATTATGCATAAAGATTTTGGGGATATTTATGGCAAGACTTTGTACAAATACATGTGTTTTTTTTTTCCTCTGATAATTACCTAAGAGTGTAGCTTTGGGGGTCAAGCTATCCTCCGATGTGTACTGAAACACTACCATGAGTAATGTATGAACATTCTAGTGGCTCCACAGTCACACCAACAGTTGCTACTGTCAGTCTTTTAAATGTTAACAATTACAGTGGCCTTGAAGTAGTACAATCATTTTTGTATTTTTTAACATTTTCTAGTGACTAATAATCCTGAGCACCTTTCCGTGTACTCATAAGCCATACACTGTCTTCTTTCCTTAATTTTTTAAAATGTATTTTAATTAAGTATATATGACAGCAAAATACATTTTGATTCATTATACACAATTGCAGCACAACTTTTCATTTCTCTGGCGGTACAGAATATAGCGTTACACCCTATGTGAAGTCTTACGTGTATCTTGGTAATGATGTCCATGTCATTCCACCATCTTTCATGCCCCCATACACCCTCCCAACACTCCCTACCCTTTGCCTAATCAAAGTTCCTCCGTTTTTTCCATGCCTCTCCCCAAGTGTCTTTTTTGTGAAGTATTTGTTCTAATCCTTTGCCCACATTATTTTATTTTATTTTATTTATTTATTTTTTGTGGTGCTAGGGATTGAACCCAGGGCCTTGTGCAGGCAAGGCAGGCACTCTACCAACTGAGCTATATCCCCAGCCCCTTGCCCTTATTTTTTAATTTGGTTATCTTCCTATTGAATGTTAAATGTTCTTTATATATTCTCAATGGAAGTTTTCTTTAGATATATGTATTGCAAAAAAACTTTCCTAGTCTGGTTTGGCTTTTCCACTTTATAAGTGGTGTTTCTGAGGACAAAACTTTTACATTTTTCTAAAATCCAAATAATCGCTCCTTTAAAAAGTATTCTTTTTTGGGTGTCATGTTTAAGAACTCTTTACATGCCTCAGGGTTACCGAGGGTTACATTTTCTTTTAGAAGTTCTATAGTTCTAAAGTTTATATTCAGGTCATGTTCTATTTGGAGGTGACTTTTATATATGAGGTGAATGAAAAGTCAAAATTATTTTTTTACACATAGATATTCAGTTGTTCAGTACCATTTGTTGAAAAATGCTTTTTTTTCCCTCATGAACTACCTCAGTGCCTTGGTCAACAAGCGAATGTATAAAACAAGCAAACCAATAAACCCCCCAAATCTCAGTACATATATGTGGTTTTTTACTTTGATTCTCTATATATCCACTTATATGCAACCTCCATGTTGTCTTGACATCTGAAAATTTATATATAACTCTTGAAGTCAGGTTTTGTAGGTTGTGACAATGAAATTAAAATGCATAGAGATAGATCATGACAGTACTGAAGTAGTGTTGTTGGCTTTTGGAGTATATATGTGGTTTACTCCAACATCAGTGTAGCCATGGACATTATTATTATTAGAACTTGTAGATGGGCTTGTTCTGCTGAGGGCATTTAGTGTCCAGTTTCATTCCTTTATTGCAGCCACAATCCCACTAGATTTTTTAAATTTGGGAAGTAGAATTCATATCTTAAAATGTTTCTCAATATTTAATGAATTAAAATTATTATGGTGGCCAATGCATTGACAGCAGCCTCTTGGAGGATGGTGCTATTAGGCATGATTTTGCCCATGAGTCTTGCATAAATACACAGGTTCTCAAAAATGAAAGATAATCTCACTGCAAATTCCTTTGCACACAATTTCTTCTGGTTTGCACAAAATAGAACTCAAAAATTGCATTTTTAAGGTCTAATTTTTTCTGTTTGTAGAACACCCAGTTATCAAAATCACTTTTGATATATGGGCTCTTGCCTAAGTTTTCTCAAATTGATATGATTGCCTATTTGTATTTTCTTTTATTTCCCCTTCTGCTTCTTGACATTCAGAGTTTTATTCCAGAATCTCTAAGACCTGACCTGAAAGAGATGAGGCATCTATATATAACTCTTATACCATGGCAATTTCCCCTGTGAGCCAACAAAAAGAAAACGGGGGGGGGGGGAAATGATTATCATATATTAACTATTTGCTTACTAATTTTTGCCTGTCATCATTAGCCTGACTTCTTAATTTTCATTAAGCTCATCCTGATTTCATTAAGATTCTGATTATTTGCTTACTGAGTTGCCTTATAATTCACATGAAGATGTTCTGTGAATCTGTTGTTTGTTAGCATGGTCTATCTGCTTTAAGTGGATTGCCCTCCCACTGTTTGGAGCACCATCTGTGGAGTCAGGAGGTCTGGGTTTTTGTCCCTGTTGTGCTTCTAACTAGTTATGTGACCTTGTATATCACGCTTATCCTTTCTGGCGTTCAGATTCCTCATTTGTTGTATGAGGAGATTGACTTAGATGATCCTTGAGATCCTTCATAGCTTCAATATATCAGGATTAAAAATTGATTAAAGTTGTTCATTGAAAATTCCAGTCTTCAGATGGATTTTTGTAATAGAAGATTACGTGTGGTTCTCTAGTTTCTGTAGAAAATTTTTTTCTGCATGGCTGTATCATACAAATGATGTCAAATAGGTTACTTCAAAGAGTATGAGGTCAGTTCATTTATAACAACCAGCTTGATAAAAGACAAATGATGCATATGCTGTGTCAGTGAAAGAGAAAAATATTCATATAGTGATATTAAATCACTGCCATGGTATTATTGCCTACCTAGAGTCAAACTAAAAAACAATTTTGTCATATTACTTTTTCCGCAGATGAGAATGTTTTGCAATGTGTTTTTTACAACTACAGAAGAGGAAAACATTTTTATGATTTCTAATAACTTCCATAGTCTTCTGGCTCAAGAAATCATTCCCAAGTCAGGCATGGGGGCATTCACCTATTATAATTCCAGCTAGTAGTTACTCAGGAGGAAGAAGCAGAAGAATCAGGAGTTGGCCAGCCTGGCTACATAGTGAAACTCTGTCTTAACAAAAAATTTTTTAAAAAGGAAAGAAAGAAATCATTTCCTTGGAACCAAGAACCTCTCCCATCCCTAGAAATCTTAATCTTGTACTTTAGAACTCTTTTGGCATAAATTCTATGTAGGCTGAGTCTAATTTATTGTGGTAGCAATAACTTCACTACAACAAGTTAGCAAGAAGAATTGTCTCTGATAGTGAAGAAAGTGTTTAGTTTCCCAGCTTCTCACTTTTAGATAAGAAGCCTTCAAATGAAACATTTACATGAGTCTCCTTGGAGTTTGGATTCCTTATTTTTATTAGTGCATTATATTTATGCATGATATTAGGTTTCATTTTGACATAATCATACAAGCATGGAATATAATTTGTTCCACTTCAGTCCCCAGTATTTCCCCTTGCCCTCCCTCTTTTCCTCTCTCCTCCCTCTTTCCAGTTCTCTCTCCTCTACTCTATTGCTCTTCCTTCTTTTTGTTTATAGTTATTTTTAAAAATTAGTGTTTTATAGATACACATAAGCTGAAATTCACCAAGTTGGGTTATTTCATTCCACCATTCCTCTCCTTCCCATCTCCTCTACCTCCCCAATGATGTGGTTGTATCCTAGTATTCTAATGGAATGTCACAACCAAGAATAGCTCAAACTCCACTTTCTTTGGCAAGGCAACACATATTTTCAACCTGATCACATGACCCCTTGACATTTTCTGTATTCTATATTAAATACAGAGCACTTTAGCAGTCAGGGCTCACTTTCTGATAATAGTTGTCATCTGTTCATCCCTCCCAAGTTCCAAGAATTATATTACGACTCAACAACAACTAACCTCATTAAATCCTTACAACAATGATAAGATATTGACCTCTGTGGGACAAGAATAATCTCTGCAAGGTTAAATAGTTTGTTGGAGGCTACAGAGTGCTGAAGGGCTGTGTCCACAAAGCTTTTGCTATCTGGCTGAGTCATGGGTGTGGTATACAACACGGCAGAAGAAGAGGGCATGGTGACTAATTGAATATGTCCAGTCTGATGATGAAACTTGTCCATTATGCTTATGGTATCAGGTTGGTTATAGATTAAGCAATGAGACAGTGGCTTCATCTCTCAAATACAAAAATCTTCCCTTTTTCTAGCTATTTGCATTTTTCCACTAATATTATTTTTCTATTAGATTTATTTACACTCTGCTTTTACTTCTTTCCATCAGATCCACCACAAATAAGACCATATTACTTTTAACCAATGGCATTGACACACAAGGATATGACTTTTAAATGAGCTTATTTTTATTCTTATCTGTGGATGCTTTTATTAAAATATACTTTTTATCCTTGGTCAGAAGTACAGAATCATAAAATAGGAAGAAACTTTTGGTATTATATGAGAGTAAACTTGAACTTCAAAGAAGAGTAACATAAGGCCCCAAGTGGTTGAATATTCCCCATACTTATGCAGTTGGAAAAGTGTTTCAGTTGCTTAAATTGCTGAAAGACAAGCAGACTTTCATTGTTAAGATTAGGTCTACCCAATACAGAATAATACTGCATATAATACAATCAAGTAGTAATTGAGGGTTTTTAGAGGGTAAAATGAAAGTTGAAATGTTGTCGAAGTACAATGTATAAAGAAATGTTGTAGCTTAATATAAAAGAAGAGTAAACACTTGTGTCAAGTTCACTACGCTATGTCTGTATGTTGAGCCGGGAGTATACTCTCAGATCCTTCCTAACTGAGTGAAAAGAGGTTAAGAGGTGTGACTAGGTGTCATTTGACTAAGACTTTCAGTTCCAGTAATGGCAGTAAGATAATTCAGTGCAACTCTACCACTGAGAGTAACTGAGAGTAATTAGAAAAGTTAGGAAAACATTAAAATATCTGCTTGATAGCATTAGTGAACTAATAGGGTAGTAAAGAATTATGGGATTGTGGAAGAGGGCTAGAGAGATAAGCTCAGTGCCGGAATCAGTTTTCCTTCTAAAGCTTATGGCTCATTATGAAAGAAGTAGCAGAGAGGCTGGGACGCATGACAGCATTTTTCACAGCTCCATGGAACCAAGGGACAAAGCTAGAATCAAAGGTAAGTGTGAACAAGAAGTAGACTGAACCTGCATTTATATCTAGAATGTATAAAGAACAACATATAAAGAAACCCCTACAATTGATAAGTTAAAGACAGACAATGAAATAGGAGGCAAAAGACTCGAACAGTCACTTTGCAAAATAAGAGATCCAAAATGAGTAGGATCACAGAGCTACCAGAAAGTTTGTAATCAAGAAGACTGAGAATAGCAGATATTGATGAGGATATAGAAGGATCAAAACATCCACAGCATGGTGGGGACTGTAAATGGTTACAATAAATTCTGAAATACAATTTGGCATTATCTTTTAAAGTCAAAGTGCTACAACTCCAACAGATATGCATGTGTCTGTGAACCAAGAGACAAGCACAAGAATGTTTATGATTGTATTATTTGTCACTTCAACTATTTCATCTGTTATTTCCTTTCTTATTTTTCTAGAATTCCAGTTATGTGTATGTCATACCCTTTCCAATTGCCTCATAGCTCCTGGATAGTCTGTTCTTGTGGTGGTTTTTAAATTCTACTGACAGATCTTGAGGTTCACTGACTCTTTTATTGCCGTTTCCAGTGATTCATGAGACCATGGAAGTTATCCTTCACTTCTGTTGTAGTGTTTTGGACTTTATTTCCTTTTGATTCTTTGAGTCTTCATACCTCTGCTTATAATACCCATTTGTTCTTGCTTATATGATGTTTACTTTTTCTATTAGAGCCCTTAAACTGTAGTTATTTTAAATTCCCCCTCTGATAATTTCAACATTTCTGTCTTATCTACGTTTAGTTTTGATAATTACTTTGTCTCTTCAGACTGTGTTTTTTCTTGATTTTAGCCTATGCTGAGATCCCAGCTGAGTGCCCCAGACTTTTGACTATGGTATAATAAATGGTGTTGTACTGAATGACTAAGGCTGTGGCAATTTTTAAATATAGCAAAAGGAAACTAATTGAGAAAGGTATTGAGTGCTGTTAGGTCTTCTCTAGAGTGCATGTTAAGAATTCAGAGGTATCCTTAAATTGCATTTGGATTCTCTACCCTGCAAGAGTTATGACACAATCAGAGTTTGGGGACAGACTCTGACTGACAGTGGAAACAGATTCTGGCAGCTCCTGAGAGCTAAGGGACAATTCAAGAATTTGCTGTGCTGTTAATGGGCACCTGAAGCCACCCTTGAGCCTTGCTCAGGGCTCCTGCCTGATAGTACCAGAATAAATATACTGACAGCAGCTGTCACTGGAAGCAATGGATATAGGTTGAAGAGACCTTTTTGATTGGGAACTTCTAGGCTTTCGTATCACTACTGCTGGAAATAGAGGACTGCCACTGAGTAGGTAAGTGTGGCTCCTGACAGGCAAGCTGGAGTTTAGGGCAAAATTCAGGAGTCTGCATGGGGATGCAAGTGCCAGCCAGGGCAAGAGAAGAAGCCCTATCACAAGAACTAGGTACACACAGTAGAGCTAAACATAAGCCTATAGCTTGGGGCCAAAGAGATACTCAAGAGTCCACTTGGATAAATTGGATAGCATCCACGGTGCATACAGATTAAGGGTGGGGCTAAAGGTCCTATGCATGGCAGAGCTTGCTCATCACCTGCAGGACTGGCTAGGCATAAGCATGCAGCTTGGACAATTTCCAGTCTTTTCCTTGGGTAGAGTGTGGTTGTGTGGAAGCTAGTGTGTTGTGGTTAGAGACCCAGAAATCCTGGATGAAATCTCATATTAGTGTAGAACCTTGAACTGAATCTGATATTCAATTCATATTCTCAGCTTTTCGGGGGTAGTATTTGGGCCTGGAAAAGATATTCTATTTCCTTAGATCCTTCATCTAATATCTAAATCAGTATTTTCCCTGACTGTTATGTATTTTTGTCAGTTGCCTAGTAAGAATAATCCAGTTTAGCTGCTTAAATAGAAAGTGAAGATTTTATACTCTATTGTGAAATTGAAGTTTTCTTTTTATTCATACTCTTTAAAATTATGTTGCTTTAACTCATTCATGATATGATGGAAATAATCCTTTAAGGGCAGGTGGAGCTCAGCTTCTATAATTCTCCTTTCCCTTTGGCTGGGGTCACTGGTTCCCTCAGCATGAGTCTGGGCAGAGACTGACCATGGCCAGGTTAGGTTTAAGGGCTGCTGGCTGGCCACCAGGTCACTGCTGCTTCTCATCTGGGCTGTGCTTAGCTCTCAGAATCTGCGGCTACCCCACACTGCAGGGGGGTTGAAGCCCCAAGTCTGACCCGTCCAGCTGCCATCATTCAGGCTGTATGTCCTTCCAGAAGTCATCTCCAGCCAGGCCCTGGCAACTGATCCTTCCTCTGCACTTTCTTAGTACTTAATATCTGTAGATATTTAACACCTAGCATGAGTTATCTGATTTAGATACTTACATTGTTATCTAAAGCCACTGACATTTTAGAGCTCTAAAAGCCCTAAGCAAGCATCTAATTCAGTCTTTTCATTTTTAGAATATGAACCTGACCAGAAGAGATTAAATATTGTGCTAAAATCATATTGAGGAAAACCCAAGATTAGAATTATAGCAAACCCAACTCCTGGTCTTCTGTTATTTCTGTTTTTCAGTAATGCCATATTTATTTTGAATTCTTACTAGCCTGTCAGTTCCTCAAAGGTCAAGGACCTATCTTTGTTTCTCTAAGGATACATGTCCCAATAGTAGATAATATATATTAGTATCATTGATGAGAAAGCTCTCTGATTGGCATCTTAATTACGAAAGATCATAATAATTATGGCCATCACCTTTTATACATGAATATTGACATCAGTTATACAAGGTATCATTACCTGTACTGCCTTGTAAAATATTGTTGGAAGTTTCGGATACTCTATAGGTAAAAGAGGACCGAATCCTATAGTAAAGTTCTATATAGATAATGAGTTTGACAGAAGAACAACATTAGCCAAAATACATTTCTTTAAAAATGACAGGGAAACGTAAAATATTACATATCAATTTTATTCTCTTTTTTTTTTTTTTTGAGAACAGAGGCATGCTTGAACTATAAAGATTAATCAATATAAGCACTGGAGATATGATAATGGGATAGAGTTTTTATATATTGACTAGAAGGCATTTTGACTCTACACTTACTGATGACTAAAGTACCAACAATGTACATTTAAAAAGATTTATTAACATGTCAATAATGTAAAACATATTGTTCTTTTTTATAGTCTGATAATGAGACCTCTTAGTAAGTTTAGTCAGAAATCTAGATCTCTCATACTTTAGATTGTTGGTGTTCATTGATTAGAAAGGTTATTTCCTGGTTACCATTGTTCAAGATAAAAAAAAAAAAAGTAATAAGGTTAACATGCATACTTATTTAAAGGAATTTGAGTTACCTGGGCAGAAGTTGAATTATTTTCTGGTAAGTCATTAGCATCTGTTCTGCATCAAAGAACAGAATTTCAATCAACAGCCCCCTTTTTCCTCTGACCTTTATAAAATGACCACTATTGTACCATAGCTCACTGTTGGAAGCGTATTAAATAGTTGTTCAATGTACTTGACAGAATTTGACAACATGCATTCAAGTGTTAAAGTATTTGTGAGATTTTTACTGACTCATCAGTTGGGCCATAAAAGGAGAAGCAGAAAAGAAAATTGCAATAACCAGTAATCAAAAAGTAGCAGCATGGACCTACCCTGGTATGTGATGAAGAGTAGGGTATGATTTATGAAGTGTCCTTCCAGGCCCTTGCT
Organism: Tamias sibiricus; assembly: GCA_025594165.1. Lineage (NCBI taxonomy): Eukaryota > Metazoa > Chordata > Mammalia > Rodentia > Sciuridae > Tamias > Tamias sibiricus. Next base: position 25,827,114 of record CM046663.1, read on the forward strand.
GTCTAGCTGAACATAACTAGGTTACAGTTAAGTCAAAGATGCAGACAACTGGGAGCAATTATCAGAAGGAGGGATAAGGGCTCCACCCCTTTCCCCTTCCCCCAATCATAAACATCATCATTTGGCAAGTTGTGATGCTGGGTGGGAGATTTCTTTGTACTTCTGTTCAATTCAATCTAAAGCAATGCTATTTTAAAAATTCCTGGAGTTGGCTTAATCAGCGTGCCATTTTTTAAATGGTGGGCTTTTGTATACAGAGGAAGAAAGTAAGGCAGTGGTTTCCATTGTGCTTACATTTTATTTGAAAACTTCTAAAGGATTCATAAGAAATGAAGAAGATATATGGAGACAGAGTGAGAGCAAGACATTCCTCTGTAATTTCTGTATAGTTTGATTTTTGAATCATGTGGCTATTTACCTATACAGAAATAAAATAACAATAATTTAGAAAAAGCTTTTATTTTAACAAGTATATGATTTATTGGAGGAAGAATAACTGTTGAAATACGCCCATCCTCAGCAACTTAAGTCCCAATATTCCTTTTTCCTACTCTTTCATAGCTCTCCAATTTGGGGCAGAGGATATGGACAGAGAGACCCCGCGACTGGATAGAGCTCTCACTTATCAGGAGAATCAGACATCCTGCAGGGAGCTTCCACCGTCTCTTAGAAGGTAGATTCCCTTTCAGATCTCTGGCCAGTATCCACAGCCAGGGTCGGGTCTGTTCCCTGGACAAGGTTAGCAGGCAGAACCTACAGTGACCCCTAGCCAGGGTGGCTGGGGGTGCAGCATTTCCTTGGGGCTTGGTATTATGTTCAGCATCAAGCCAGAGAAATAAACCTGAAGCATAAACATTTTTGGAAAATAGTCTGTAAATGTGCACAACGAACCGTAAAGGAACATGAATTTCTTTCTAAAGAGGACAAATGTTTCCAAGTTTCCTTTTTTTTAGTCCAGTAATTAGGTTGCCTGTATGTGATTTTTCTCATTTAATTTATAAATTTAGCCGAGTTGTAAAAAGACATACAATGTCAAGTTATAAATTAAATTCTGCTGTTCTAGAAGGAAAGAGAAATCTATGGAGTGAATGTGGTCTGTCTAAAGGATGTCATATGTGAGAGCTAGTTCCTGGGGATCCTCCAGGCTCCTGGTTTTGCACTCCCTTGGCAGCAATTGCTGGGATTTTTCTCTCCCGTTGTCTTCCTACCACAGGAAGCCATCCTTCTCATCCTAGATTCCTTTCTGGTAAGGCGACTGTTCACTTCTGCTCCTCACGGTTGACCTCCTCCTTTTTCCACTCTGATTGCATTTATGGACGGTTTCCCACTGCTTAGTACTTTGCTGATATCTAATTATTCCACGTTTATTAGTTTTGCCTCCCAAGTTAAACTCTTGTCCTTGAAAACAGGGGTTTGAATCACACATAGCTTTTTTTTTTTTTTTTTTTTTTTAAGTTCTCTTACAACATAGTCATTTACTACTTAATTTACTTAAGTCCTTAAAATCACACAAATATTTAGAAATCCTCAAATGCCCTTTCTAAGGGGAGCACATAGAGGCACCGGGACTCTGACAGCATGATGGTGGAACATGGTATAGATTAACTGGAAACCCCAACTTTACAGCGCCTCGCATGCCGAGGGGGCATGTGCTGGAATGAAATGGTTGATTGGTAACTTGATGGTGATTGTTTCACTTTGCAAATGTAACTCATGAATTGTCTGGCAAGAAAAAAAAAAAAAAAACCCTTTTGATGTTATCTTAGTTCCTCTTGCTTTAAAATGAAAAAAAGAAAAGAAAGGAAAAGAAACAACAACAAAAAAATATAGTTCTAGACAAACCTTACATGAAAGGCTTTATGGAGCTGGCCAAAATATTCTGTGATGCTAAATAAACTAATGGATAACAGGTGGCTAGCTAAGCTCCACCAGCTGTCATCATAAAGACAAAGAGAACTTTCATGGTCAAGGGTAGGGTCTTGACCATATTTTTGATGTGAATGGAAGCTTTGTAAGGCCTTGGAACAAGAATACAATGGAATACTATATCAGCAGAATGATACCAAATGCTGGGAAAACTGAAAACCATAGTAATTTTTTATTTTTTTTTTGGTTAAAAAAGTACCTTACATTTCTTGTAATCAATCTTTACCTTTTCCCGCACTTTCTATTCATAGTTGGAAGGATTTGCATAATTAAAGGGAAAAACCATTTTCTTCCCTAAATATGGAATGACTGATGGCCAGTGTTAAGGCAAAATTATTTAAGGAGGCATAATTTGTTTTGACTTAAAGTAATGGCATGTGTTGTTTCAATTATTCTGTAATGTTTCTTCAGAAAGAGTACATTACTTTATTTATAAATTTAACACAACATTACTTCTTAAAACCATACTAGGCAATGAGGTTAAGGATTAAAGTTGGTTGATACTTGGTTACCAAGTTGCATAATCACATTGTTGGAAGAAATATAAAAATACACCTTCAGCACTAAAGATAGGTGTTGGTTTCTTGTTCTAAAATAGAGTAGACCTATTAGCCTAGAGAGAAGAACAGAACCAATAGAATGTATATGGAATTACAAGAGGGGATTATTATATTGGCTTTCATGATTGGACATCTCAGAATAAGAAGGAGAAATGATGCAACTTCAGTCTGAGGCTGAAGGACTGGAAGCTCCCTGGAGAGTCACTGGTGTGAGCCCATTTTCAAAGGCTGAAGATTCTGGAGTCTGGTGTCCCAGGGAGATGCAGCAGAATAAAACACACCCACTCAGGAAGGAAGGAACTTGTGAGCACCTGCAAACTTGCCCATTTTCCACTTTTGGTTCTATCCAAGACCCCAGCCTATTCAACTGTGCTGCCCCAAATCAGGGTATTCTCCTTCTTCAGTTCACAGACCCACAAGCCTCTGGAAACACCTCATAGACACACCCAGAAGTCTACTGCACTGATTTGCTAGATGTCTCTCAATTCTGTCAAGTGGACCACGTTGGTGCATAAGGACTTTGACAAAGTTTTCTACCATAGAACTATGGTTTCTATGTTACTAATATTTTATTTGTAACTATCCATGGATTTGAAATACACACACACACACACACACACACACACACACACACCAAGGTGATCCACTTAACAGAATTGAGAGACACTTACACCAATACTAAGGGTAGGAGAAATATATATTTACATATACACATAAATATATGGATAAAGGAAGAAAGATTAAATGAGGTTGATTGAAGGGTAGGAGAAATATATACATATAAGTGTATATATTTATATGTACAATGTATATAAATAAATATATATATTTCTCCTACCCTTATATATATACATATATATATATATTTATATATATATTACATATATTTCTCCTATCTTTAGTATTGGTGTAGGGGAAAATCAAAAGTGCCCTCACTCATCTTTCTAGTAATCATAGTGCCCTCTTACACCCCCTCAATTTTTGCCACTTTTTTTCAAAGATTTATGTATTTTACCATATATGTGTTGCTCTCTGGTTCCTTGAAATAATATAAGAGCAGCAAATGTTTGCCTGCAGCTTGTGGTCAGGAAGTGTTCTCAGCACATTGAATATGTTAACTCAAGTGATCCTCTAAAGTAGGCATTACCTCCATTTTACAGATGTGGCACTGAGACAGAAAAAGTAAATAATCTGCCCACGGTGACCCAGTTAGCAAGGATGTGCCAGTATGCAAACCCAGGCAGTCCTGCTACACAGTAAAGCACACTACCTCCTACTCAAGTTCCTTGATCTCTTAATTACCACATTTAATGATTTTTCTCCCAGTTCTATGGCTTAGCATCTTCATATTCCTCCTTCTTTGTTTCTTCCTTGATTTCTATTACTGTGAAGTCTCCTGGTCTTCCTACTTATATGCTTCCTTTCTTTTATTGTGGATTTTGTTATATTACTTACATTTTCTTGTGCCTTATTCTCAGATATTTACCAAGCCTTTGTTCCCGTTCTTCCTGTTTATTGTGTCTTCCCTTACTATAATTCCTTTGGAAATGTCTTTATCTATCACTGCATTATCCAATGGTTCTCATTTATCTATCATCATCCCTAACCTCTGCCTCACTTATCTGCTATCTCTCTCTCTTTTCTGAGATGTTTCATAGGCCCTTTAAAGACAACAGACCTCCAAATTCATTACCCCATTGTGCCACGGTTCCCTCCTAAATCCTTCTGTGTCTGTATCTCAGTTCACTTCACAGCACCTGAACTGCCCTCAAAAGTTGTTCTCACCTTACTTCTTGGATATAGTCAGTCCTAAACAATTCTGGACAGAAAGAAAGTTTGAGTAAAGGATGGGGATCCAAATGTTCTCGGCATGTTAGGAATGCTGAGTATCTTAGAGAGTAAAGGAAGAAAGATTAAACAAGGTTGATTGAGTAGTTTATTGACCTTTGAAGGCAAGTGTTCTGTGATGCTCAAGTGTGTCATTGACTCCCTGGTCCTTCATTCATAGGCTTATCATCTTGCAGGTAGTCTGACCTTAATAAAAGTTTGGATAGGAGTTATAACCTTCCATCTTCACTCAGACAGCCCCTGGACTTTAGCATAGCCAGTACTTTTGGAGACCAAGAAACTCTCAGAGATGGTTTGACACAAATCAAAATATCATCAGCTAGTCATGGAAACAACAAGCAGAGGTTAAGGCTGAGGGAGAGGGGCATATCTTTGGGACATTTCCCTAGCACCAAGCCACTTGGAAAGCCAATCCAGTCATCAGAGTACCTTGTGAGCTTGGAGAGATACTAAGGATGAAAAGCAGCCTGGAAGTGAGGGACAGCTCACCCACCCGCAAGCTGAAGAGTTATCCCCTCTCCCATCACAGTTCAGGGGACACACCTGCCAAAGACGTGCTTTTGTGACTTCTGCTCCATGTCTTCATGCTGGCCATCTCCTCTCGTGCACACATCCTTAGGTAAGTAGTATCACTGGTAAACGAGAGGTGAGAAGGCAGTTCCTTAGGAAATGGAAAAGTATTTCCTCCATTTAAGGAAGTGAGATTTAGACAAATAAATGAAATTTTATTGAGTCAGAATAAGAAGAACTTTATCCTAAACAGAGAATCTGTGCTCCTCAACTGAGGGAGTACCCTGGCCTTGGCTGGGGACTCCAGCCGAGGACAGGGGTCAAACCTAATAGAAGAGAGCTGTAAGCGTCTGGGAAGCTGGAGGAGGAGAAGCTCAGCTGATGCTTTGCTTTCTCTTTCCTTTTTGTTTGTTAAACAGGAGGACAAAAAGGATAAGCTAGCCACGAAGCTAAACATTTTCTTTTCCTGCTACTTGACTGAGATGAAGGAGTGGGGCATGGCCCAGGGGATGTCTCTGTGAAATTCTGCTCAGACACTTAGATGCTGGGGCAGAGCCTCCGGGGGCTTTCTACTTTAAGATGGCATTATTTCATTTTGATAAAACCAGAGTTAGAAAATGTGTTTTCTAAATATGCTCCATCACCTATCAGTTCCTTTGCAATGTTTTTAGGAGTCTGGCTTGTTTGGAAATTGAACAAGTCTCTCCTCCAGCCTCTTACTGGACAGATATTAAACAGAACATTGCAGCTCAGTCACCTCCGAGTGGCTCTTACTCCCCTTGGGTGTTTTAGGGGATGAGGTCATGAATGGTGGAAGCACATCATACCTCTGGGCAGAAAACATTTTGATACGTCGTTTTTCGTTGCTTTATTTTCTCTCTGTTTTGGGTTTCTCACTATGGTGACTTTACACTTAGTCTGTTTTATAAATTAAGTCTTGGCAGTTTGTCAGTAAAATAAACCCATAAACTGCTCAAGAAAGGGAGAGGGGGAGGAAATAGCATTAATAAAACATTGAAATCTGAACATATGGTGATGATACTTCCTAAGTGAAAAATCCGTACATACAGTCTGATCCATGGGTGTCTCTCTGGGGATGATGACACTAAATATTTTACAGTAGTATTCTGACCACTTGGCACAGATAGATTCTAGTCCCATACAGTTCGTGGGATAAGGAGTCTACACGGGCACCTCCATTGCCAGTTGCAGAGGGCATCATTGGATCTTTGAGAGGATTAAATTCTTCAACTCTGTTCTCAGGGGATATGAGCAGAGAAGGGGTATTGGTCCTCCCATTTCCTGTGATAACATCAGCAGGCTTTGAAGAGCAAAATCTCAGCCAGAGTTCAGAACATTTGGAAGGATTGGGTTTTCTAATGCAGGAACTTCAGGAAAGCATAGAAAAGGTCACCAAAGGCTCAAAACTGCATATCCTATTTCACGTTAACTTCACTATTCATTGATTCTTACTGCATCACTGCGCTCTTTCTACTGGAAGGGATTCATGAAAACCTCTGTACTTGCAAGCAGGCCAACGGACTGAGCATAGAGGGTTTTCAGGGCAGTGAAACTACTCCATGGTTTCAAACTCTGTGTGATACTATAACGGTGGAAGCACACCTTTATACCTTTGTCCAAACCAAGAGTTAATCTTAGTGTGAACCATGGACTCTGGAAAATAATGACGTGTCAGTGTAGGTTCAACAATTGTGACAAATGGATCACTGTGGTGGGGGAGGCAACGAATGTGTGGGGGTGAGGAGGAGATGGGAAAGCTTTGTTCCTTTCTTTAGATTTTTCTGTGAGTCTAGAACTTCTCTTAAAAGCTTAGTCTTTATGATAAAAAGAGAGAGAGAGAGAGAGAGAGAGAGAGAGAGAAATGTGTGTTTTTGCACAGATTTCTTTTTAACTATAGGTTCTCAGGTCCTTTCATGCTTTTTTATATGTCTTTGTACCTTTTGTGTTCTAGTGGTTCAGAACATTTTTGTGACAATAAAAAGCATTTCCATAAAGAGTAACCTTTGTAAAAATGTTTATTTTCTATTGAAATTTGAGTGATAACCTGTCCATGTTGGAAAAGACTGGAGTGTTCCTGAATGATTCAAAGTTGTGTTTTAGATGTTTTCCTCTCTCTCTATGGATTCTGTGTGCTCATATTTTTACTGTTTTTATTTGAAGCCATTACAAGCTGTTCAACACATAAATACATAGAACATCATGGAGGTGTTCTTTGGTATGTCTTCTTTTAAACTGTCATTTGAAGTTCATTCCTGGGGACTGTTATGGTTTGGTGTTTTAAGGGGTCTGTAAGTCATTCTGGAGAGGAAAATTTCCTTGCTCATTTTTCTGACTCTGTGCTCTCCTCACAGTCAGAACATTGGATGAAAAATAGAAGACAACATTGGTCTAATAGGAGAAAAGGGCTTCTTGGCTCTTTCATTCCTGTCGTCATTCCCCAATCTTCCTCAACAGGAGACCTGACATCCTACCTCTGTCAGTTCAAGCCATTAAAAGGTAAAGAAGAATATTAGCAATAAGACTTGTAAGTAATCTCACACTAAAGCCAGGAAGTATGGATTTCCATGGTGAAGAATTCATTTACTTTTAACTCAAGCAAGCTCCTGAAAATTAAAATAATAGGGAGAAAAGGATTTAATTCCCAAACTATAAAATGTCCCCCAGATGTCCCTAGGTTTAGCCAAGAAATTTTGCATGCTTCCTGCTTCTCTGCCCCACTACCCAAATCCCTAAATTCCTGCATCAAGGAAATTCCTACCTAGATGTGGTCTCCCAACTTCTAATCTAGTCATGAGTTGCACTTATTGCCAGAAAGTAGATTGGTAGCTTGTCGTCTTCCTGATCCATCTATTACCAAGAAAATGGATTTAGGAGCCCTGTTTTTTTTAAGTAGCAATGTCTGGCCTTGTCTCAGAAAAGCACTCTCCAATAGCTGTGCTCAAAAGCTAGTGATTGTTCGTTCCTTATAAAAAGCTCCCAGAATGCTTCACCCAAGTGTCAGCATGTATTGTACTCTCTTTAGACATCCTACATAAAAGTATTAGGATACGGAAGCCCTCGGGCTCATTTGTACTTTACTGTCCTTTATGTTGCACCATTGGGAAATCCCCCTTATGAAAAAGGAAACCTTCTCATAGACCCAGAGGGTGGACCTATACAAAGAACTTTGAGAATCTTGGCTAGATGTCATCATGCTAAGAAGTCCAAATCAGTGATTAACTCAGAACCCCAATGAGGCTGTGTGGAACAGGGGCTGAGAGGGGGTGGCCTGAGTGTGAATCTGGGCATGGCTGCCCACGTTCCCCATGCATCTTGGGGAAATTATTTAATATCTCTTTGTTTCAAATTCCTTAGAAAGACACTTTCCCCCTAACCTTGTATTTGTATTTGTAACAGGGAATAAGGACTTCATTCAAGGGGGCAGGCTTTCAGATAGGTTATATATCCACTGGTGATTAATGCCAGAATATTTCTGACATCCTGCAAGTATAAATAGAAGGTTATGATTAACTCTACCTGATCAATGGTCTAATAATCAGCTTCCCACTGGGTACAGTGGTGCACGACTGTATTCCCAGTGGCTCAGGAGGCCGAGGCAGGAGGTTTGTGAGTTCAAAGCCAGCCTCAGCAAAAGCGAGGCACTAAGCAACTCATTGAGACCCTGTCTCTAAATAAAATACAAAATAGGGCTGGGGATGTGGCTCAGTGGTTGAGTGCCCCTAAGTTCAATCCTCAGTACCAAAAAAAAAAAAAAAAAAAAAAAAAAAAAAAAAATTAAAAATAAATAAATAAATAAATAGCTTCCTTACCTACTTAAAATTTTTCAGCATCATCTGAATAAAGATGGTTATCTGAGCACCTTCCTTGGCAAAACCAAAGGTCAGAGAAATTAAGCAACTTACTGTAGAAACAGGATGGACAGCTGTCTGTTTTGTGCCATTACTTCTCCTAGTGCCAGCCATAGGGCAGCAGAAGCAGTGTCTGCCTCTTCCTATGATCACTCTCAGTTCTAGCACTCAGTTTGCACATAGCAGGGTCCCACCACATGTCTGTGGCAGGAATGAATGGATACATGGGTGCATACCTCAACTCTACCTTTCTCAAGGAATGAATTGTCACCAATGACTCCTGGATGGATTTGTTGGTTGTCATAATGGCTTCAGAAGTCTTAGGGGAGTAAACCATCCCACCCATTATTCACAAACCATCTTAGCAATGGTTAGTAAAGAGGGGGAAAAAGCTGTATCTGACTCACATCCATTTGCTCTGTATGCAGACAGACCTGCCTACAATCACAGACAATATCTAACAATTACATGATTAATTTGACCAACAAGAACAGTAGGTATTCTACCCACCTCAGAACTTCAATGGCCTCACTTAGGTGGTCCCTATTTTTTTCATTATTCTTCAGGGATTTGGTTCAGAGGGCAGTAAAATATAGAACACCAAATTAACTGATCTCTGTCAGAGCCTCGGTGTTCTTTGTGCTTTGTTTGCCCAACTGTAGATGGTGTAGCCAACCTATTTTAGTTGACTGTGTTCTGAGTGCAGTCCTACTGGCATCAGTTCCAGGATGGTGGGTGGAAATGTACTTCTAATTGTGCAGTAAGCCTATTGCAAGCTGCATCGTGAAAACTGTAACTGCTGTGCTGAAAGTGGTTCTCGTGGTGTCCTATGTTTTATTGCCCTATGAACCAAATTACTGAGGAATAATGAAAATAACAATAACCAGAAGTATAGTTCCAATGTAACTACAAATTCCTGCTCCAAAGGTTAGCTTTCCATTTTTAAACAAAAGGGGTGGTGCATAACTAGGAAATTCTCTTTTTATATTTTGGAATTTCTATTTTTAAGTCAAGAACATACTATAATGTCGATAATGTTATAATATGGCACATAGCTGAGATATTTGAAGGAGAGTGCTGTTCTATCTCTCTTGACTTCAAAACAACGAAACCCCATGGACTAAAACTCGAGGGTAAAGAACAAAGATTTTATATCCTGGCATAATTTTTAAAAGGAAAGCACTTATTTGGAATTCAAATAAATTGCAAAAGCAAGACAGCAAGCTAATGTGTTTTTTTAATCTATTTAGAATTCAAAAATAGTTTTGTCGCTCTGTGTTAAAATTGCACAAGGAGAAACTGATAATATGTGCAATTGCTTGGGGACATACAGAAACACCCAACCAAATTAAAAAACATTAATTACATTGTTAAGAATTTGTATGGTATTTGGCTTCTTACCCCCCCCCCCCCCGGAACTTGGTTGTACTCCCAAAGAAATAGTTTTAAAGCTTTTTTAGTAAGTTAGCCTGATGCATATACATATAACAAATTAAAATTGCTCAAAAAAGGTGATTAAAGTCACATAGACCTCCAATCAGTCAGTAAAGGTTGATACATTTCTTTTGCTGAGAGATTGGAAGAAAAAAAAATTGCCATAACTTATTTTTTACTCCTTATAGTAAAAAAAATGCTTACTTTACTAGTCTCTGCTTTTGTGCTCTGCTGATTGTGCTGATACACAGATTACTTTCCATATATTGATTTTCTGTTGGAATGAGAATCTGCAAGGTGCTCCAAAATTGATGGGCAGGGTCTTGTTGTCTATAAAGTTGTGACGGATACTGATTCAGTTTCCGAGCTGCAGGTGCAACATGGGAGGAAGTGGGTCTGCACTGCACACTGGGTGTTGATGTTGCTCGATCAAGGTGTTTGTGAGTGCCCTGGGCAGTGACTCTGCTAACCTGGGCATCCCTGAGGTAAGGGATCACTCACTATCCAGGGGCTATGCATCTGTCATCTGTCATCAATGTGACCACTCAGGCCATCTAGATGCTAAGTTTGGTTCATCTGTAATACATAGTTGCAAAGCCTCCACCAGTCAAGGAACTTAATGTTCATGAGAAAACTCAAACCTAGGACCTTTTGGGTTAAGTCCTGGAAAACTACTCTCTGAAGGCAGGAGCCAGCATCAAGTGCCCTAATTTTTCTCTTTTATGTTAGAGTTCTTTCAATTTAATTTGTTACCATTAGGGATACATTAAATTCCTTTAAACAGCCTGATTTTCTCATAGAACAGTAGAGATATATTAGAGCTTTCAAAAAGTAATTTTTAAGTACTAAGGGTAAAGACAGGCATCACATACTGAAGTTATAGGCAGAAAGTTATAAGATGCATGTGTAGGATTAGGGTTTTCCTGCTACACTAACCTGACCTTCACTCCTAAAAGAGTACTTTAGAAAGTTTCTCATTTCCCAGTTTCCCAATTGTACTTCTTGTTTGCCACAAAAAAAAAAAAAAAAAAAAAAAAAAAAAAGAGAGAGAGAGAGAGAGAAAGAAAGAAAAAAAAGAAGAAGCTTTATTCAATTGGTGCTTTTGTTGCCAGATCAAAAAAGATCTCCCCTCCTGAGGTCTTTCAATTCTTTATAGTTTTTAATCTGAGAGACATGATTTTACCCCCCAGAATATCAGAGCAGAACACATACAGGTGAAATTTGGCTCTGTATAGGAAGTAGCTTGGTCCCCAGGGCCACAAATTATAATACTCCCTTAATCCAGTATCATGGCCATATGTAGTGATTAGGTTGCTATTAGCTTCAGATTTAACTGGCTAAAATATTGGGGAATCATATAGGGTCTTATAGCAGAAGAAGATTAGGTTTAAGGATTGGTTAATCCAGCAGCCCAATGATGTCTTAAAGGATCTTCCTTCTTTGTAACTCCCTGCTATTCATTGTGTAGACTTCCAGCTAAAGTTGGATTCTGATATGAAGCTTCCTGCTTTCTCAATCATTTAGAAGAAGAGAGAAAAAGCATTTCTTTCCATGACTTTCTCTTACTGCTGAGAAGTCTCTGAAAATTGTCCCCTAATGTTTCATTGATCTGATTTGAATCACATGCCAATACCTGAATGCATAGATGGCTGTCTCCTGAGAAATGCCATGAGCCATTGGCTACACTTGCCTTCTCCATGCTTATGTGGGTGAAGAGATTGTGGTTAATATCTGTCCTGGAATGCTGTCAATCTCCTTTGATGATACATAGTGAAGAGTAGTAGAATCAACCCAGTCAATCAAATGTGTATCATCTCATAAAAAATTAGCTTCCCACTAAGGCTATTCTACCTTTTCAAAGACAATACTCTTGACTTCTTTCTCATGGCCTCAATAAGTATTACAAAATACTTAGATGTATTATAATATACCAAGATGGTGCACTAATGTCTTTAATATAATGGTTATCTTGGAACTCTGGAATCTTCAAGAATTTTTGCAGGGGAATGGGAATTCTATGTTGTTTTTTTCCCTCATTCATCTTACATACATATATACTATATGGGAGCTCTCAGCCAGTTACAGATATGGGGGTTTCTGTTGCACCCCCTACCACCTCACCAGGTATCTGGCTTCCTGTGCCTGTACAGTTTATAGGTTTTTTTTTTTTGGGGGGGGGGTCAAAGGGATCTAATTTTATATAGAAGTGAGCCTGAGAGAATGAGCAGAACCTTAGGGCTACAATGTGTGTCACTCATGCTAGCTGTCAGTTGCCACTGAAATATGTTGGCTACTCTTAAGGGAGGCCCTCACTGAATACTAGTGGCAAGAGCAGCCAGTATTGCTCCTTGGTGTGGGCATCTCTCAAGTGAGTGGAGACTGGGTGGTTGGTGAACTCTAACTGCACCCACAGTGCCCCTGGTGTTAACAGTTGACTGCCAGGGACCATATCTGCACCTTGACTGGGCTTCAGTCTGCAGTCTCTTCACAATAGGACCTCTTGTTCCAAGCTTAACAAATCTCCACATTTATTTTATCTCCTGATCAGAACCCAGCTGTTTTTTTTTTTTTTTTTTTTTTTTTTTTTTTAGACTCCTGCTCACCACATGTTCCTCCAAATCAAGTGTTTATTCCTTAAGCTGTTTCTTTCCTTAAAAGTTTTGTACCGTAAGCACAAAGGTGAGACCACTAGTTTCAACTTTTTGTTTATGTGTGCATTTTGACTGAACTACTTATTTCATAAAATCTAGTCATTTTCTGTGCCTTTAATTTCAAATTAATCTCACTATTCTTTTTGAAAATTACACACCCTCAGAGCCTTGAGGACTGGAATACATTTTTAAAGATGAAATAGTAAATCAATATGGTACCATGGGTCATTTATTTTACATTAATGGCTTTGAGCCAACTAGATGGTAGATTATATGGCTCTCAGAGAATCTTTTTAACTTTCTTGAGAATAAATATTGTGTATAAACTTGCTTTGAATTTGAGATATTCTTTAGAAATGAAAAACATTCTGTGCCTAATTTAAAGGGGTGGTCTGATATGATTAGTTTATTTCTTCTATCATCATTCTTATTTCTGAACATTATTGATACATTTTAAATTAATAGAACAGAATTTTAAATGTATAATAACAATAATGATGTTTCTATGTTTTTCTTATTTTTAGCTCAATTTCTTTTAATTTATATTTTAAATTTAAATTTGATTTTAATGGTAGGTATAATCATTATGTCTATCTTACAGAAAGTTTAAACAAAAAAACTGAACGTCATAGACTGTGGTAGAGTTGCTGCTGACAAAGGTAATCTAACTCCCAAACCCATACTCTTTCCAAGACTGATATTTACCATTGGGAAAGCCCCTCTACTAAAATCTAAAATTTCCTTTAGCCTCCAAGAATATCTGCCCTTTTTGCCTTGGAAAAATCTATAGACGCTAAGAAAACATTTAGATACATTTAAATAAATTGGAAAAATAATTTTGCAAACTTAGTACTAAGGAAGAATGCTAAAAGGAATTTTTTTTTTTTTTTTTGAGAGGACACCTACTGTTACATAATCTATAGTCTGTCGACTCATGGAGAGATCTATCTTATTTTTGTTGAAGGGGAACATTACTCTCTTAAAATTATAGGCTAATTAGTTTCTTAGACACTCCATCTGAAAGGTAACTTGATGCCAATTACCTAATTGATATATTGCAAACTTCATTTTCCCAAGCCCGTATTTTATGGGAGGAGAAAAAGAGGCTTAAATTGAGAAAGAGAAAAGCAGCCTCTAACAGGCTGGTGGGAGCTGCCTTAGCACCATCCACCAGGCCTTGGTGTTGCTAGGAACTTGTATAAACTTCATGGTCAGACCTAGGTGTCTTCCTATGGAAGAACTCAGAGGGCACCAGCAGCAGGCAAGGCTGCTTTGTGACCATGATGACATGAAACACAAAGGACCACTTTGTAATGTTGTCTGCACACAAACATAAAATGAGGTCATCTGGCCAACCAAAAAATACCAACAGTCCCCCAACTTGGCTAATAGGATGACTGCCACTTTATTAGTAATAGCTTTGGTTTTATTCTATACTTCTCTCTTTCAATATGAGATACAATTCTAGCGTTATAGAACCACTCCAGCTTCCTGACAGCATCCAGTCCAAACCAGTTTTGCTTCCTGAAATTCCCCTTACATTCCCCATTCAAGCCTGCTGACTGCAATCAGTTCTTCCTAACATCCTCTTTCTGAGATGGCCTTTGTTTTCCATGGCATGTTCTCCCTATTGCAAGAACAACAAATATAGCCTGTCTATCTACAGATTTGTTTCCGGTTGATTTTGAAGAGACTGACAAAGTTTAGTTATTCATCTAGAGAAGAAATGATTTTAGTACAATTTATTCCACTATTAACATGTCTTAGTTAAACTTCTTTACCTAGGAAAAAATCTTTCAGGAATAATAATACAAGGTTGTATATGGATTTTGTTGATAGGAATAGTATATGGCTTAACTGTATGATCTCTATAGAGACCACCCCCACCAGTTACTGATGCTTATTTAGAACTTGCACTTTAACTGAAGGTCAACGTAAAGATTCTGAATGACCTTCTGTCTGTTTTCAGTGGGTAAACTAGAGCTATGCCGTGGATCTTGTTTTAAAGTCTAGAGTTTAAATCCAAAACCTCTTGTTTCTACTTTGATAGCATTGGGAAAGATGATTATTTGTGAAATGGGAATAATAGTAGTTTTTAATTTACAGGGAGGTCAGGAGAATTACGTGAGATGACACATTATCTTAAGTGCTCAATATTGTTGATAATAATAATTTTTATTGTTGTCATGACCTCTGAGTGGCTTTATCTTTTACTCATGGAAAGGATACTTAATACCTCTTTCAAAACTACATTATCATTATTGGTGGGCAGTTCCCAATATTGCCAGGCTTACGATTCATCACTTATCATTTGATATAGTAAGTTCTGTAGGATATATAAGAAATTTACATGGCTCAAGATGATACTTTATCTGGGTTTTTTTCTGGAGATTTTCATGACTGTGCCTCTTTTCTCATCGATGCCTCTTCCAACCTCTCTGTACTGAGGCCAAGTGGGTTTCTATTAGAACTGTAGTACTTGCCAGACTTTCATAAGAAAACAGCAATTCCACCCCCAGCTGGGCTGACTCAGCAAGCAAATGACTCCGGATTTAACTGGACCTATGGAATACTGCTCTCCAGGTACTTATTGGGGGCTGTTATCTCATAGTCTCTGCCAAGTCTTATGTATTAAAGTCTCAGCTTAGAGCACTAATTCTTATGTACTGGCAGTCTACTTTTCCTACATTTTCTAAAAAATTCTTTCTAGATTCAAGGCAGAACAGAGGATAGCTGAATTTCTGGATTGTATTAGCTCAGTTCATACAGCGTTGCTTTCTAAATTGTGTTTTGCCCTTAGCCTGCACTGAAGATGTTTCAAATCAAAGTCTTCAAACACTTATTGCTAAACCCTGTGATTGACAAGAGTGTCATGAACAATAGTAAGTGCTCAGGAAGCATTTGTTAAGTGGATGAATACATGAATGGACAAACAAACGTACAAATGATTCAGTGAGCTCACTGTTGGGATGTTGTTTATGTCCTTTGCTGCTCATTACTGTTCTGTTCATTTGTTATAATCATTTGGATGATGGGACAGACTTTTCACAAGATTCAGTCCTAAGCTTAGAGCCATTTCGCATATTTTTTAAATTTTATTTTTAAAATGACATAAATTTTACTTTTTTGTTATACAGTTAGTAGACTGTGCAGCGAGTAGGAATACAGTAGAAGTTCAACACGTCTATATTCACGTAACTGCCACCACAATCAGGATACAGAGTACTCTGTTGCCCCCTCTTCCTGCTCCCACTTTGTGTGTCACCCACCTCCGCTGCCCCCATTCCCCAAGCAGAATCTATTCTGTCGTTATGGTTTTGTCTTTTTTAAGAATGTCATATAAGTAGAATCAGACAGTATGTAACCTTGGGAGAGTAGTTTTCTTGATTGAGCATGATGTCTTTGAAATGATTGAAATTGCTGTATCATTACTTTATTCCTTTTTATTTCTCAGTCATGTTCCATTTTATGGGTATAAGTATTTATCTCCTCATTCGTTGAAGGACATTTCAGTTGTTTCCAGTTTTTAGATATTGTGAATAAAGCTTCTATAAACATTCATGTATTGTTTTTTTGTGTGTGTGGACCTAAACTTTTGTTTCTCAAAGGTAAATTGCTAGGAGTCAGAATGTGGGACCATATGATGAGTATATGTTTAACTTTGTAAGACATCGCCAAACTGCTTTACAGAGTGATTGTTACGTTTAGATATGGTGTCCCCGAAAAGCTCACAAATACGACAATGCAAGAAGGTTTGGAGGAGAAATGATTGGGCTATAGCCTTAACCTAATCAGTGGATTGATCTCCTGTGGGATTAATTGAGTGGTAACTGGAGGTAGGTGGGGTGTGGCTGGAGGAAGTGATTCATTGGGGGCGTGGCTATGGGGTATATATTTGTATCTGGCCAATGGAGCCTTTTTCTACTTCTAGATCATCATGTGAGCAGCTTGCCTCTGCCACTCTCTTCTTCCATGACGTCCTTCTGTTGATCCAAGACGCAAAGAAAAGACCACCAACTCCAATTTTAGATTAAAGCAAGCTTATATTGTATACATATAAAGAGAGCTGTACAGGGCTGCCCCTCCCAAACACTGGGCTTGGGGTCAGCCCCGCTCTCCGGGAAGACAAGGTTTTTATAGTTCAAAGAGTTACAGAGAATCTTGGGAACTTACAGCTAGCAAGGTCAGACATGTGTAATTTAAAGCAAGTAGCAAACTAATATCTACATGGCATTGCATTCCAAGAAAAAAGGGGAGTAATAGTCAAACCCCACATCAAAAGTTTATGACGGCACCGTTAGTTTGAGAGAGAGAGAGTTGTTATCTGGTCAAAGAAAGCCAGGCCTGAGTGAGCTCAAGGCCTGGGAATGAATGCCAGACAATAAGCTCAAGCCAAATAAGAATCCTAACATTTCATAGAAAACTGAAGTGGGCTTTTCATAACTTTTTGACAGGATGGCTCCCAGTCTTAAGATGGAATTAGGCTGGTTTATCACTTCCTCACCTCCATCCCCAAGGCATAGAACCGGCCTTCTATGGACTAAGACCTCTGAAACTATGAGCCCTTAAATAAACTTTTCCTCCTTTAAAATTGTTCTGGTCAAGGCCGGGCGCAATGGCGTATGCCTGTAATCCCAGCACTTTGGGAGGCTGAGGCAGGAGGATTGTGAGTTCAAAGCTAGCCTCAGCAATGGCAAGGCACTTAGCTACTCAGTGAGACCCTATCTCTAAGTAAAATACAAAAAAGGGCTGGGGATGTGGCCCAGTGGTCGAGTGCCCCTGAGTTCAATCCCCGGTACAAAAAAAAAAAAAAAAACACAATAAAAAAAACAATCGTTCTGGTCAGATCCTTTAGTCACAGCAGTGAAAAAGCTCACTAAAGCAGTGACTGTACTGTTTTACATTCCCAAAAGTCTCAGTGCTCTGCATGCTTGCCAATCCTAACTGTTGCCAGTGATTTTTATTTTAGACATTCTAATAGGTGCTTTACTGTATCTCATCATAGCTTTAATTTGCATTTCCCTAATAGCTAATGATTTTGAATTTTTTTTTCAGGTGCTTAATTGCCCTTTTTATGTCCTTCTTTATGAAATCTTTTTCTTGTTTAAAAAAAAAATGGGCTTTTTTTTTTTCTTTTCTTACTGTTGAGTTTGGAGAACTCTATTTTGGATAAAAGATGTTTGTTAGATATGTGATTTGAAAGTATTTTCTCCTACTCTGTAGTTTATCTTCCCTTTCTTCACAGTATCTTTCACAGAGCAAACATTCTGAATTTTGCTTTAGACCAGTTCATTAAATTATTTTTCTATCAAATTTAAGAAACATTTGTCTGTTTTATCTTTGCAACAGAAAATTTTATAGATTGCTTCCTGTTTTTGTGTGAAAGTTTTACAGTTTTACGATTTATATTTAGGTCTAGGATCAATTTTGAGTTAATTTTTGCATGAGGGTTAGAGTTTAGGTCAAGGTTCATTTTTTCAGCCTATTGATGACCAATTGCTTTAGTAGCCTTTGTCGTAAGACTGTCCTTGCTCTATTGAATAGCTTGGAAGCTTTGTAAAAAATAAATTGGCATATTTGTTGAGACTATTTCTGCTCTTTATTCTGTATTATTGATTTATGTGTCTTTTTTTTTTTCTAATAATCACAGTCTTCAAATAGTTTTGCAATAAGACTTAAAATTGAGGGTGTGATGACTCCAACTTTTTTCTTGTGTTTCAAAATTGCATGTATTATTCTAGTTTCTTTGCCTTTCTGTATAAATTTTAGAGTGAGTTTGACTGTGTCTACCAGAAATTCTTCAAGGATTTTGGTTAAAATTGCATTAAATCAGTTTAGGAGAGAATTGGCATCTTAAAAAATATTGTCTGCAAATCCATAAACACTGTGATGTCTCTCCATTTATCAAGGACTTCTTGATATATTTTACCATGTTTTGTAATTTTAATAATTATCATAAAAATAACTAATTAAATATAACTAATATTAACCAAGTTGTTTATTTTGGGGGAGGCTATTATACTTTTTTTAAGAATCAGCTTTTAATTGTTCACTAAAAATATAAATATGATTTTTTTTGTGTGTGTGGACTTTGTATACTAAATTCTTGCCTATGCAACTTTTTGTTGTAGGAGATTTATTGGAAATTCCTGAAGATTTTGTATGCAGACAATGGTGCCATCCATGAAAAGAGTTTTATTTCTTCCCTTCCAATTGGTATGCTATTTTTAGTTCTTGCTCTTGACTTATTGTTCTAGCTGAGAAATCCAGTGCAATTTCAAATAGGAGTGGTGAGATGGACACTTTGTATTACTCCTCATCTGTAGGCCAAAGTATGTAGTTTTTTCCATCATCAAGTATCATAGTAGTTGTGTCTTATCAGGTTGAAGAGGCACTCTTCTGTCCTTAGGTTGCTTAAAATTGTCATCTTTGGGAAAAAAAAAAGAATTTTCTCAGCTTTGGATACTGAATATTGTCAAGTGTATTTTCTTCATCCATTGTTATGATTATCTGGATTTCTTTTTCAGAATGTTAATATGGTAGATACCCTGACTGATTTTCAGATCTTGAACCAACTTTGCACTCATTATGCTAAGTCATCCTTTCTATGTACTGCTGGTATTTTATGTATTTGCTGATAGTGTGTTACCTACATTTTGATATGTCTTTCTTGTTCAGTCTTTGGTTTTAATAATACTGATTTGATAGGTTTGATAAAATGACTTATATATGGCACCTTCTCTTCTATTATCTGCAAAAGACTGTAAACTGATGTTATTTCTTTTCTTTCTTTATTTATTTTGCTTTTTAAAAATTTAGGGATTTAACACAGGGTACTTTATTACTGAGCTACACCCCATTTTATTGTTATTTTAAGACAGGTTCTCACTAAGTTGCTTAGGGGCTCTAAATTGCTGAGGCTGGCCTCAAACACGTGATCCTCCTGCTTCAGCCTCTCAAGTCACTCTGATTATAGGCATGTGCGAATGTTTGGCAAGATTCGCTATTGTAATCAAATCTGTCAGCATCTTGATCTTAGACTTTCCAGCCTCCATTACTGTGAGAAATAAATATTTTTGTTGTTGTTTTTATAAGTTATCTGGTTTATGTTTTGTGTTGTTGTTATTGCACTACAAAAAAACTAAGACAAGGACTTTTTAAGTTATGTTGTTCATGCTGGGTAAGTTTTGGTAGTTTATTGTTTTGGGAAACAGTCTATTTTATCTAAATTGTCCAATTTGTTCATTAAGTTTTTAGTATTATTCCCATCATCTTTTTCAAAGGGGGTAAGGTACTGGGCATTCAACCCAGAAGTGCTTTAGCACTGAGCTACATACCCAGTCCTTTTTATTTTATTTTATTTCATTTTGAGACAGGATCTCACTGAGTTGCTTAGGGCCTCACTAAGTTGCCAAGGCTGGCTTTGAACTCATGATTCTCCTGCCTCAGCCTCCTGAGCCACTGAGATTACAGGCTGGTACCACTGCACTCAGCCCATTATCTGTTTAATGTCTTAAGAGTCTGTAATGATTTTTTTCTTTCATTACTGATATTGTTAACTTATGTCTTATTTATTTTTGTTTTTGTTCCTTTTGGTCAGAGGCGCTAGACATTCATCAATTTCATTGATCTTTTTGGTGCGTTTTGGTGTCATTTAATTTCTTTATTGTTTCTCTGTTTCCATTTCATTCATGTATGCCTTTTTCTTATTTTCTCCTTCCTGGGTTTACATTTCTTTTCTATATTTTTAAGAGTACATTAGCTAATTCATTTGAGAACTTTCTCTCTTCTTAATAAAAACATCTCACGTGATAAATTTCCCTCTGGATACTGCTTTAGCTATATTGCACAAATTTTGATGTTTTTCATTTTCATTTTCATCCAACATAAAGTGTATTTTAAATTTTTTATACTTCCTTTAGAGTCTATCAGTCATTTACAAATGTACGATGTGTTTTTGAAGTATTTGTATATTTTGCTATGGTCATTTTGTTGGAAACAAGATTGTTATGTTTGATTTCTAGTTTGATTCTATCGTGTGGTAAAACAACCTGGACAGTTATTATTTCAATTTAGAAACCATTGTTGAGGAACTTTCTATGACTCAACATACAGTTTCTCTTGATGTATCTGTGGGCATAAGAAAAATGCGTGTATTTTGCTGTTGTTGGATGGAGTATTCTATCAATGTTGATTAGATCTTGTTGGCTTGATGATCTGTTGAGTTCTTCTATCCTTGCTAATTTTCTGTCTAGTTGTTCGATTAATTGTTGAGAGAGTGATTGAAATCTTCAGCTTTGAAACTCTGGTATTAGAGCTAATTCTTTTAGGATTATTATGTCTTGCTGGTGAGTAGGTCCTTTTATCAATGTCTATCATTAACCCAACCAGGGTTGGGTCTTTTTTAATCTAAACTCTACTTTGTTTGAAATTAGCCATGATTGCTGTGGGACATATTTTTCCATTCTTTATTTTTAATCAACCTACGTCATTAAAGTCAAAGTGAGTTTTCTATAGCAAACATCTTAAAAAAAAAAAAAATCTGTACTTTCTTGCCTTTCTCCCTATGCTTGCTAGGCCTCTGCCCACTGCTCTCAACCCCCAACCCACAAAATTGCCTGCCCCAGTCCTAGCAAGCACTACTAGTGAGTTGCCATTCTTGTTGCCTATTGCTGTTTCGGCTCAAAAAAGAAGGTAAAAAGATGGTACTTTTGTCTTCTCATGTGCTTTTGATGAAAGTGCAGTCGGTCCCTCAGCATCCAGAGTCCTAGAGCTGTCCATAAAAACTCAGAGAACCATTCGACTGGAATAGAGATTACCCAGTTCAATCAATTCAGAGATGAGGCACAAAACCGAGATATTTAGACTTACTCAGCCCAGTCCTCCAACTGACTAGCAGTAGGTTCAAGCTTGGGTGATCCTAGGGAAAATAGACTACATAGTAAAATGCAAGCGGTCCCTAAATTATAGCAGATTAGAAGGAGAAAAGATAGGGGAGAGTTTCTTCTGTCTCTCCAATTCTTAGCCTTCTCTGCTCTGAAATGTGTAATTTCTGTCAGCCACTTGTCCACAGTCCAGATTTAAAAGACTCATTGCAGATAATTGGCTTTTAAACAGAATCTATAAAAACACCCGGAAGAGCGGGCATGGTGGTACATGTCTATAATCCTGGCAGCTCAGGAGGTTGAGGCTGAGGCAGGAGGATCACGAGTTCAAAGCCAGCCTCAGCAATGGTGAGGCACTAAGCAAATCAATTAGATCCTGACTCTAAATAAAATACAAAATAGGGCTGGGGATGTGGCTCAGTGGATGAGTGCCCCTGAGTTCTATTCCTGGTTACTGCCCCTGCCACCCCCACCCCCTGCAAAAAAAAAAAAAAAAAAAAAAAAAAAAAAAAAAAAAAAAAAAACAGGGAGAAAAAAAGTAGAAAGAAAAACTCTAGTAGGCTGCTGGATTTTGTGGGGATCACAAAGAAATTGACAAATCACTCAAGCCCTAAATCTGTGAGGTCTTTTGGAATGTTCATATAAAAGAGTCTAACTGGACAGAGTAGTTAAGAATCAGGTCACACAAGAGAAAAGTATAAATGAACGTTCTATGAATTGTCTGTCATGGTACATTGTTCTTAGTTCTTATCATTCCTATTGCAGATACAGGAGATGAGCTAAAAAGCCAGTGAGAGTGGGAGAAAAGAGACCAAAAAGTAGTCTTTTCTTGGGCTCTATCACTTGCATGGTCAAATCCCAAAACAGTTGTGTGACTGAAAGAGACAAGTTGACGGCAGAGTACTCAGGATTTTTATAGAAGAGTGTTCTTGAATCTAATAGCTCCCAATCTAACAGCATTGCCTCATTTAATATTTCTGTCAAGCCCCTCTGAAGAGGGAAAGGGAATGAGGCCCTGGAGGATATGTTTCTCAAAATCACAGAGGACCTTGGCTTGAATGCAAACCTAACTCTAAAATGTGTCTACTTGAGATAGGCTGATTTCTTCTCTTGCTTTGTGCATGTATCTTCAGAGTAAATGAGACAAGGTGTGTGGTGAGATGGGCACGACTATGTATACCAGAATGCCAGGCTCTCTTTGCACATTTATTGATAGTTTCATTGCTTGCTCGACAGCTATTCTTGAGGTTCTGTGAGATGAAGAGATGAATCTGACACAGTTCCCATCCTTAAGGACCTTAGCATCTTGTAAGAGGAAGCAAACATAAATAAAAATTTTAAAAAAAATCTGCAATAAAGCATTGCAAATCCTCAAATAGATATATACAGAGCAGTGGCAGGTCTAACATTTCTAGATAGAAGGGAGAATTTTACATTGTCAGTTGGCTCCAAACATCCATTTCTAACCTTTGTCTATGTCCTGTCTTGTGCCTCTTTCTATATTCTGGCTTGTGCTGGAAAAAGAAAAAAGAAAAAAAAAAAAAAAAAAAAAAACCCTAGGGGGAAAATCTGGTTTTCTGACTCTCTTGCAGTTAATGTGTTCAGTATAAAATATGCTCCACCAAATAGATGCAGTTACATGAAATATACTTGTATGAGACTTGGAAAGCAGAAGAGAGGCAGAGGCCATGTTCCTGTGGCTCCAGCTGGAAATAGGATCAGAGCTGTGGATGTAGAAAAGCAGTTATGGCAGCTGAAGTCTACCTATCACCTGCATGGTCAAATCCCAAAACAGTTGTGTGACTGAAACAGACGAGTTGATGGCAGAGTACTCATGATTTTTATAGAAGAGTGTTCTTGAATCTCATAGCTCCCAAGACACCCCTGGGCTCCCTCTCCTCCAGCCCTTCCAACAATTTTATAAGCATTTAGTTCTTGTAATCAACCCTCTCCTTATTTATATATGTGTAGACTAGCATCCTTTCCCTACCCATATGCCTGACAGGTATAAAGGGGTTTAGGGAAAGGATTTGATTGGAAGGAAGTGGGGTAAGGAATCTATCTTGAGAAATAATTTGCATGGTAAGTATCTAGTATTTCTTAAGCTGTTTATTAATTTTGGTTGGCTTAAGGTGGAGAGACAGTATAAAAGTCTCTACCAATTCCTTACCTCGCCTTGTTAATTTTTATAGTTTAGGGAGAATGAGAAAGGTATTGATAAGGGGTGACTGGTCTATAAGATGTGGGTATGGAGATAGGGGATATTTACTGGTTAGAGAACACTCCATGAAGAAAGTTGAGTCTTGTGGAATGATGGGCCTTTATCTGGTACACATGGGGAAGGACAGGGTATTCTAGGTAGAGGAGCACAAGCATTTGAGGTCTGAAGATAAAAGAGGGCACTGGGAACTTGCAGAACTGAGTTGATCAGTGTTGATAGAGCAGATGGTTGGCACAGGAAAGCCTAAGAAATCTTTTCTGGTCCAGATCTGTAGGGTCAGGCCCATCTCACCATGAAATGTACAGTTAGTTCATCCTTCAGGCAACGGGGGAGTTTTTCTAGGTTGTAAGACAGGAAGTGACATGATTGGTTTAAGTGTTTGGGAGGACAATCTGGATGCAGCATTAGGATGGAGAATGACACCAGTGGCAGGAGGACACTTGGGAAATTGAAAATTGAGTTGAGAAGTTTGGGAGCTTTCTTTCCATGCATTGAAAAGTGGAAAGTGGGAGTATTTTACCAGGCAGAGGAGCTTAATTGTGAAAAAAAATCAGAATGGATTGGCAGTAACTAAGGAGAGCTGAAGGTCAAGAGAGCTTTCTATGTTTATCTATCTATTCATCCATCATCTATCTATCCATCCATCCATCCATCCACATGTGAGACATCTGCAAACTTAACATTAAATAAAAGAAACAAAGAAAGGAACTGGGAATATGAAGAATAGGTGAGGCAAATTTATTAATCTTTTATGATTAATAAAAGATGTTTAAGGAGGTTTTATAATGTTTAAGTAAATTAAATACCATATTGAAATAAAGTCCAGGTTTTTTTATAATTATAATTTTATAAAAATTAAAAATTACAGAATAATAGAAGAAAATGTGAATATAGATGTTGAAAATCTTCTGGTTGAGAAGTACCGTAGGCAGAATAATGGTCCCTTAAAGATGTCTGCATCCTACTTGCCAAAGCTGTTGATGTGTTAGCTTAACACAGCCAAAGGGACTTTGAAGATAGGATTAAGAGTGAAGATGTTGAGATGGGGAGATTGTTTATGAATTACCTGGGGAGTACGATACAGTCACAAGAATCTTTATAATAGGGAAGCAGAAGCATGGAGTCAGGGAAAGATGTGACAAGGGAAACAAAAGTTAGAAAGGGAGGCAGAGACAGAGAGGAGACAGAATGAGGACTCTTTACTCCTGGATTCAAGGACAGAGTAAAGATCCATGAGCCAAAGAATGCAAGTGGCCTCTGGAAGTAGAAGGATCAAGGAAAGGGATTCTTCCCTGGAGCCCCCAGAGAGCATGCAGTCCTGCCATTGCCTTTAAGATTTCTGACCTTTCAAACTATAAGATTAAAAATTTGTGTTGCTTAGCATCCCAAATTTATAATAAAACTTACAACAGCATAAAAGGTGAATGCAAAAATATATGACATGGAAACGAGAAAACCTTAAAAGGAAAAATTGATGTATTTTATTACATAGAAATTTTATTATTTCAGTATGATTTCCAAATCCCAAACCTGCTGAAAGACAAGTAAAAACAATGACAGGGCATGTGAAAGACAGTATTATGTGCAGACAATAAAGGGTTAACACTGATGATATATAAAGGACATTAAAATCAATATAAAAATGAATCCAGTAGAAAATGAGCAAAAAATTGTCAGTGTCAGAAGAAATCCAAATAAACATACAGAAATTTGTCTTGCCAAGAAATGCAAATTAAAATATAAAAAAATAATATTTTTTTCATGTGATCAGGTAGCAGTGATTTATTAGACACCCAGTGCTGACCAGGGCATGGGTATCAACCATTGCCATGAAGTCTAGGTGGAGTTATAATTTGGTAAAAGCTTTCTGAAAAGCAGTTTGACAGTTATTACTTAAATTGTAACTGTACTTACCCTTTGATTTAGCAATTCCATTTCTAGAGTTCCATTCTTTAGAAAAACTGACTCCAGTGCACAGAGGCATACACGTAAGAACATTCATAGTAGAATTGTTTGTGCAGAAAAAAGATGAAAATACTCAAAAAGAATTAACAAGAGGCTGTTTGAATAGTAGTTGCAATAGCTAAATAATGGGCTAATCTAATGGCTTTTAAAATGTTGACGTAGATAAGAACAAATATTTTTTAATACACTGGTAAGCAACCAAAGCAAGTTGCAGAATAATATGTACATTTTGATTCTGTTATTAAAATATATGTGTGTCTTATGTGCATACATATGTTTGGGATTACATGCATGTATAGTTTGTATTAGAATATGCATAGGAAAAATCTGGTAGAATTTTCAATCAAACTGTTCATAGAAGAAAAGTTGGACTGCAGAAAGCTTTTACTTTCTGCTTTATTCATTTCTTTCATACTTGGATTTTTTTTTTTTACAATGTAATGATTCTAAATTCAGGCATAAAAGAGTCTATAAATTGTGAAAATGTTCTGGTAGATGCTTAATTACACACAACTGACTCTTAGTTGAGCATGGTGGAGAATATTCTTCCTTTGGTAACGAATTACCAACCCTGTGGAAGAATATAGCACATTATTATATTTGCAGAGTAGACAACAATTAACTATTTGTTGGGTGAATAAAGGGGCAAATGGGTGTGAAATGATGTGCCTTCATAGTTAAGAAAAAGAAGGGCTCTATCATTCTCCTATAGGCTCTAACCATCATTCTTTGACACCATCTGAGGAAAGAATTGCTCAAACACCTCCATCCATTTCTTTTTCCCTTCAAGCAATTCCTTGAAGTATCTTCAGTGCTCAGACATTGATGTGGATTCTTTATAGAATACGAGCCGTAAACATGACCTATGAGGGAACTCAAGCAATGTTTCATATTGATTAGGAATGAATTATTTCAAGAAGAAATTTTCAGAGGAAATTGTCTCTGGAGTCCAATATTCTCAATTATGGCAAACAAGTAGCAGCAGCTAAATCAAGTGAGCTCTTGGAAGGCACTTAAAGACCTATCATGTTAAATGCAATTATGCTTAAGTGTAAAGAACTCCTTAAGCAAATAAGATCTACCTTGACGGTTTTAAAAATATTTTTTTGCCATGAACTATATAATAAAGGATAATTAATGAGCTTGAAAGTTCACATAACCCATTTCAAGTGGGCAGATGGAGCCCAGGGATTGAAGTTTGCTTTATAGCTGAAGAGAATGCAACAAGGTTAGGGCTTACACTTCATGTTTTGGAACTCTTGTCTCTTCACATGCTCTGAGGGGCTTTTATTTTCCCCCCCACAGTTGTTTGCACAAGGCATAGAGGTTGTAACGTCTGTTCTATTTTTCCTTTTTTAGAAATTGGAACTTGGAATTAGACTCAGGGGTGTTCAGTTTGCTTTCTACACATGAGTGGTGGTGGGTCCATATATCTGTATGTGGATGGACAGTCAAGAAAGCCTATGAGGCAGTGAGGGAGAAGGAGAAGAAGGTGGGTGGGAGAGATACAAGGGAGGAAAATAAGGATAGGAAATGGAAGACAAAACCAGACATGAAGGAAGGAGCAGTGACAAAATATAGCTAATAGGAAAACACTGCCTAGTTCCTAAGGAATTCACATTTCCTGTTCCTCCCAGGGACAAGATGATGTATGTTCATATAACCATTCTTCCCTTTACTCAACCTACCTCGATGTGATTTCTACTACGTGTGAGTTAAGAATCCTAACTGGCTCCAGAGAGAAGCAGAAGTGTTTTTCTTGTTTCTATCAAGTCTGAAATGAACCCTGTCTAGGAGTCCAGAGCCCACCTGGAGCTACTGTGGTCTCAGTCTCATTTCTGGACTCTGGCACTGCATGACAATGGATTCTGTGGTCCCAGCCTCAGAACATTTCGATTATTTCATTCTAACCCCTGGACTTCCACTGGAGGCAGGGGACAGCTGGCTGCACTGGGGAATGACACATTGCACAGGTATTGCCCGCCCCCCACTTCCTTTCCTCCAGACAACAAACACACACATCACAGACGATGGGAGGTAGATGGGACCTTGGAAATCATCCAGCACAGCCCCCTCACTTTACAGTTAAGAAAGCAGGTTCTAAAGGAAAAAGAGGCTTATTCAAAGTTATATAATAAATTAACAGCAAACCCAGGACCAGATCCTTCCAACATTAGGTTCTTCCCTGTGTACTGCCAGCCAAAGTGAACATCTGTGTTGGCCTTGGCCAAGAAAAAAATAAAGCGGTGCTATGGGGAAAATGGTAAACTTCATGAAAAACAGCAATTTTTATCAACTTCCATCTTCTTGGGAGGTGGCCTAGAGTTCTTACTCCTTCTTGCAGAGTGTTCAGCCCGGCTCCCTCCTGCAGCAAGAATAGCATTCAGCCTCCCAGCCTTCATGTCCAGAGCCAGTAGAGTAAATAAGATGAAAGCCCCAAGCTTAATTGGAACTTCTTTTGTAAAACAGAATGGAAGGGTCACTGAAATGTCAAAACATTTTCCAGAGATCTGGGCAACTTACCTTTCCCTAAAGCAATTGCCAAAATTTTCAGCATGACATTTGCATTGCAGAAGGGCTTGCAAGAATTAGAAAGCAGACCAAGCCAGGTTCTCGCCCTCTACAATGATGGAAATAGGGAATTGCCACTGAGGTTTTGCACATATTTTGTTTTCATTTATTTTAATCATTCTTTTTGGCTTTACACATGGCTTCCAAGCTATTTCATGAACTATACTTTACCTATGTCAATCTTGCTGTCATTAAATCACCTAGAATCCAAATTTTGACACACTGCTGAGACAAATTTATTAGTTTCAAAGAAGAATGAATATTCATTCTCTATAAAATTGATAATGAAACTGACAGCAAAGCCATATTCATGGAGATATCTTAATGGGTGATAATTTTTATAAACTATTCATTCTGTCATTTTCAATTAATGGTAAGTAGTATGTACTTCTAATTAATCATTTCTTATGTAGTGAAAGCATGAGTTAGGTAACTTTATTATTTTGGTAATTTAAGGCTGTGTTATTTCAAGACTTAAAAATTTAGCTTGCTTCACAGATTTTTTAAGTAATTAATTAATTTATTTTAATTAGGTATATATGACAGCAGAATGCATTTTGATTCACTGTACACAATTGCAGCACAACTTTTCATTTCTCTGGTTGTACACCATGTAGCAGATTTTTGATGATTAAAGTGTATTTATAATATTTACAAGGTGTGAGGACAAACAGTTATGATGCCAACTTAACATTCATTGAATGTGCTGGATATTTTACATGTATTCTTATGGCTTTGTCAGAGCAATCTTATAAGGTGGCATTTTTTTGCCCCCTGAGTATCCTTCTTTACAGTTGAATCCCCAGAGTCTCAGAGAGGTTGACAAACTTTAAGTTCACACAGCTACTGCCTGCCTGAGCCAGAAAATAAACCCAAGTGTTTCTAACTGGATAGCTTGTGCCTTTTTCCCTGCCAAGAGACATCCAGCAACCATTCAGCAGCAGTTTATTTATTCATTAATTAACTTATTCATCAAACATTTATCAAATCCCCACCATGATATGCCAGACAGGCTCTGGCCATTACAAGCATGAATAAGACTCAGACCCTACACTAGGGTGGGAGGTAGAAATAGATGATTACCAAACAATGCAGCCGTCGCTGTCACAAAGCTATGTACACAAAGCCAATCATTATAAAAACACTTTACTTTATGGTAATAATTTTTACTAATTTCCCCTTTAAAGTCCTTTTGTTGGCATTCTTTGAGTTGCTTTGTGTAATCCAAAATAGGAGACTTAACTATTTCTTTAATAGTTTTCAGTACTTCTGATGATAATAATTCAGGCTGGTGATCTGCCTAAATTACTAGTTGGGCTTCACCTTGTTGATTGTTGGGCTGGGAACAATTTAAAAGATAAAGCATCCCTTTGAGGGACGATTTAGGGCTGGAGCATGAGTTAAGAGATCTATTGTCTCTTCCAGGAAGCCAAGGAAAACAGTACCTTGGCTAAATTAGTATCTACTAAATGTATTATTCTTGCAAACATTGTTCTTTGAAGACCCCTAAGTAAGATAACAACTTTGAAAGTAAACATTTTCTTCAGGTTTGTATTTTTTCCAGAAACATCTATTGATCCGCTTTAAGATATTCAACAAGGTTCTCCTTGTCTAGCTTTCAGGTACTGTTAGAAGCATTGGATAAACAAAAGATGAGCTACTTGGAGGAAGCCTGGTTTATTTCCATTCATTTCACCATCTATTGGAGGTAAGAGATGCTCTGCATACTTCACAGAGTTGTAAATAGGAGCAAATGAGATCATATCTACAAAATATTTTGTGAGCTCTATCAGATAAATATTGCAGTTCTCATAAAAACATACTTGTGTGCTCCAAAGTATGTAATTCACAAATTGCAAAGTATATGGTTTGTGTTTTGGTGGACTGAAGGATTTCATTTCTGAACTAAGTTCTACCTACTAGATATCCTCATGATGTGAATGACTTCCCCCAGCATACTTGCTTTGTAGGTCCAGGTGTTGAACTTAGAGCAGGACACGCTTGCCCTGCCTTTTAAAATCACATGTATTTTAATGAACTAATGTTTTACATAATGTTTCTGATTTGGTGCAACTAGATGCCAGTGTTTGGTCGTTACAAAATCCCAAGTGTATCCCAGGAAATGACAACAGAAACAAGTGAATGCTTTCACACAGTCTGATTAAAAGTCGAAAAGCTTTTTAAACCAAGTCTTTAACGTTCTGCAAAGTTAGACCCCTAGCTGTGAGAATGACACTGTTCAACAGTGTTGTCACAGTCCCAGATCTGTCACACTGTACTTAAACACTGTTACAATTTGGCATAAAGAAGTGAATTAGAATCAAGTGATTAAATCTGAGCTTTGGCTGGTGTGAAAGCTTTGAACAACCATTTAAAAGGAGACAGGCCTATATTGACAGCACCCACGACTGCAGGACTGCAGCATAAAATGAAGGGGTGGGTAATTAATGATCCTGGGTGGATCAGAGCATTGAGCAGAGTGGTTTATGGTGGGGCTGTGTCTTCTGATGAAGATGGTTGGCGTTAGCAAAAGTTTGCGCTGGCGCTGTGTATTACCTCTGGGAGCACGTCAATACTTCTTCCTAATCTGAGTTACTATTTCCAAGGCTATAAAAGGGGAGTCAATTTTGTGTGTGCCTCCTGGAGGAAGAAAACAGTCAGTGTGCAATTGGTATTATATAAATATTACATAGTCTGTGTTTGAGAAAGATGGGAAAATAGAGGGCAGAGGAAACCTATTCTTCTATTTCCAGATAAATGGCAGAGCCTGGCAATAAAGTTTCATTGTTCATGAAGTTCGAGTGCTTTGATATAATAGTTCTGAGAGAGGCAGAGCATGCCACAGATGAATTCTTTGAGCTGCAGATGAATTCTTCAAACTACAGTCAACATCCATGGAAATATATTGGGGGCAGGCATTGAAAGAAGGCAGGGTGGTTAATTCTGGTCTTGAATTCAAAAGTTGGGTTTGGATCAGCACAACCACTCACACAGCAAAAGTTACTTGGCTTGATGTTTTCATTTTGCTATCACATTTTTTTTTAAATTTCAAAGATCTTTCCCGCCCCCCCTCACTTTCTTATATCTATAGCTTTCTGTTCTCATTTTATGGATTAGACCTCTCCGAGGTCTGTGAAATTTGTCAATTCAAGGTGTCTTGAATCAAATGATGTTTGTTTCTCTGGAGTTGTTTTTCACTTATTTATTTATTTATTTAGTTATCAATGGACCTTTATTCTATTTATTTGTATGTGGTGTTGAGAATCGAACCCAGTGCCTCACACACGCTAGGCAATTGTTTTTCGCTTTTTGGACCTCTTAGATTCGCACTTTCACATTGGAGACTTTCCTTAAATGACTTGGGCTTTCTTGGATTCTACTCATTTTTGAGAATGAGACATCAAAATGCTGGTCAGTCACTGCATATAAATGAAGAAGGTTCATCAATGAACAGCTTGTGTGACTGACTCCTTTCTTGCCAGGTTGTCTTTTTTCCTTGGTTTGGTCACTTTCCTGTGTGAACAGTGTCAGGATTTATACAGGCATTCTGGAGGAAATGAGCAGGAATTTCACCACTGTCTCAGTGCCTGTATTTTCAGTATATATGCCAATCTTCAGTTCTACCTACCGCACTCAGTCAGAATCTCTCTGATTCAGTCTTTTTGGAGAGTAAAGCTGTGTCTTCTGTCGGGGTTCCAAATGCATTTTGTACAGACTTTCAATGGATCTCTTTGTTTTTATAGTCTATTTGTTCTCCCACTCTTGTATGCCCCCGATTCTTGAGCTATTCTCTGGATCAACCTGGCTACCAGTCACTGCTGGTAGTAAAGTCACCTTTCTCAGGTTCACTTCATCTGTCACTCTTATCCACCAGCTTCCTAGCTTCAAAAGCTGTTTTCTGTTATCTTTTTTCCTGTTCTCTTTTGTCTCAGGTTTATGGCTTTAAAAAAAAAAAAATCCCTCTACTGTCATCTAATGAGGTTTGGGGTAGGAGCTAATAAACATATGTGTTCAATCGACCATGTGTAACTGGTCTCCGTGTTTTATTCTTTAACGTGGCTTTTGAAAAACCTGGTTGCAAAAGTAATGTTTGTTGTTGTGCAAATTTTTTAATTAAATTATAAATTATAATAAAAATAATCCAGATGCTCACTTTCTGTGAGCAGTTAACATTTTTGGTTATTTTCTTGGAGTTCTATTTTTTCCAGAATTACTTTTTCCATAATAAAGACCATATTGTTCTTACAACTTTGTATCCTTTTTCTTCTTTTGTTCAATTTTATAAAGATTTTCTATGTTATTAAAACAATTTGTAAACATTATTTTTATAAGCTCATTATATTGATTTCACTGTACTGCTTTTTATTTAGCTGTGTGTCTATTATTGGGCATTTGGGATGTTTCTCTTTTTACCTTCTTGAAAGAAAAAACAATCTGGGAATGAAAATCTATATAAAGACATTTCTGTATTTTGAAATATTTTCTAAGATTAAATTCTGGAAAATGATATGAATATTTAGGTAATAATACATATCAAAGCAGATATTAAGTATTTTTAGCATCTATTAGAAATTAACTCTAAATTGGCAGACTAGTTACTTAGCTATTCCCAATTATCTGGAATCCTCTTGACTGTACCATGTCACAGAGAAGCCAATGGCAGTTCATACCCTGCCTGGCTTTGTTTCCTTCCCTGTGTTCATGGCTGTTTACCTTTCACGCTTGCAAGGCCTTAGGTTAAAGGATAAATGGAGGCTCCCAGTGCATAGGTTCCCACCTTGCTTCTCACATCCAGCTCTGGTCTGGAGCATATATATATAAACATTCCAGTTTCTTCATCTGAGTGAATCCACTCCTCAGAAAGCCTCACATTAGGTGTTTTAGTCAGCTTTTTTTGGCCATTGTGATGAAAAGATCCCACAAGAACAATTTTAGTGGAGGAACAATTTTAGAGGAGTCTCATGGTTTCAGAGGTTTCAGTCCATAGATGGCTGACTCCATTGCTTTGGGCCCAAGATAAGGCAGAACATCATGCGGAAAGGTGTGAAGAAGGAAATCATCCCAGAACATGGCACCAGGAATCAGAGAATGAGCTCTCCTCACCATGGACAAAATATAAAACTCAAAGTCACATCCTCTGTGACTTACCTCCTCCTACCTACCTTCCTATCTGCCTACAGTTACTATCCAGTTAATCCCTATCAGGGGATTAAGATACTGATTTTATATTAAGACTCTTGTAACCCAATCATTTCACCTCTAAACTTTCTCGCATTGTCTCATACATGATATTTTGGGGGACACCTAATATATAAACCTCAACATTAGGTATCTTTCAGGGCATAGGGCATCTACACTGGCAATGTTGTCTACCTCCAGGAAAAAAGCATTGAAGACCCTTTGGTCAAGGAATTTCAAGATTGTAAACTGAGAATGTAGTCAAGAATTTGAGGGAGAGGGCATGATCTCCAGGTATATACTTCTTGTCCTACAGAATCTCCCTTGTAAGGAGGAGCATAGCTGTAGTGAGGGGTCTTCAAAGTGCAGAATCCAAGGTGTGTGCCTTTGTAGCTTGGGTATAAGGATGGCATTACTTACAGTCTATGGCTAATTCATGTTCTGGAAATAGCATAGCAGGGCTAGTCAATCATGCAAATGAAGTAGTCTGAAGTCCTTCCATGTAAGGCTCCTCTTAGCATGAGGGGAAGGGAGGTGACATGGAAAATAATAGGGAATGGGTATAGGGGAAGAATCTCCATTCCCCCCTCCCCCCGAGGAAACAAAGATAGATTGATAATTTAACTTTCACTACATGTTCTACATATGAATGAAAAATAAACTCCACCCAAATATAGTACTGCAGTAGGTTAGATAATAACCACCCTAAGGTGTTAGGTCCCAATCCCTAGAATTTGTAAATGTTATTTTATGTAGACAAAAAGTCTTTGCAGAGGCAATTAAGGGCTTTAGGACAAAGTGATTACCCTGAAGTGTCTGGATGGTCCCTCAATAAGCATCCTCAAAGGAGAGAGGCAAAGTAAGGTATTATAGACACACAGAGGAGAAGCAGGACAGTATGGAGCAGAGCAGGGGGAGATGTAGCCAGAAGCTCAGGCATACTGACTGCCAGGAGTTAGAAAAACCAAAGAACAGACAATGAATCTGTGGATAAGGGGTGAGGTGGACACTGGTTTTCTTTTTACATGCACAACAAAGGAAAGGGGGACAAGAGGAGTATAGTTATCAAAACAATGGAAAAATAGGATTAATCATATTATTATTGTAATCTGGAAATGTTCACAGTTAGAACGAAGTTTATTTCCCTTTCTATGGGAGAAAAACCAATTGAAAACTGCGAGGCATAAGCCGCCCTGTGGCTTATAGATCTTAAAGAGTTAAGATGAAAACAATAAAATTTTCGTGAAGGGCAGCAGACCATTCCCCAGTGTTCAAGCTGAATTGAGGCCAACATTCACTCTGCTCTTCCCTCTCAATGTTGCAGAAGCAGTTTGTCTGAGCAATCAGTATTACCCTATATTTCTTAGGGGCCTATATTTACCTTAGGATCCTTTCGAATTGGTCTGGAATTAAAATATTTATCACTAAATATTTTCAAATTCTCAATTGTAAGCTCACTCTGTCTTTTAAAAACATTTTCTTATTCTCTTTGGAGGTTCTATTAGAAGGTGGGGTTGGATCGGAAAAGATTCATAATGACAATGATGAGTGATAAGAAATGGATTCTTTGATGTGTGGACCAGATGTGTTGTTGCTGGGAGCTGATTTCCTTTAATTCTTGGTTATTCTGTGAAGGGAGAGAATGATAAAGAGGAGGTTAAGAAATGGAAGGCATTGAGAAGCTGGAACTTGGTGATAAGTGGGGAACAATTGTAAAAGGCAGAGTATCTCTTTAAGAAAAGCAATTATTAGCTGGTGAAATTTGAAAGGAGTTTTGGCTGGTGCAGTAGGGGTAGAACAGAGTCAGAGGTGTTCTGATAAATGTTTAGCAGCCAGCACTCTCAACAAAGAAAGACCATACTTTGTAGTATTTGCTGATATTTGTGCAGTAAATACTCCCGGGATGGCTGGTTTTAAGCTACTTATGTGATGTCAAGTGGCTCACAAAATTTCTGAAGATTTAACGTTTGGCTCTGGCAAGCTGGTACAAGCTGGAGCCAGTACACTACGAGCAGGGTAGCAGCCAATATGCACTCTGAATTTTTTTTTTCTTCTCATGTTGGAATTCTCCACTACAAATGGAAATGGTTTCGTGGAATAGAAAGTTTATTGGCACAGGGACTCGGAGCTGTTTGGATATTGGAAAGTCAGAAAACTGTGTGGCAGCATCTCTGGTCTTTCTTGGACCACACACAGGAATTGTTGCAGGTAGTGGCATTCTGAGCACAGGTTGTTGAGAAAAAGGTTGCTGTGACTTTTGTGGGCCATCAGAACAGCTCTGAGAACAGTCGGAGAGGAGAGCATCATGAGGCCTTTGTCTCTGGGGCCAGTGATAAGGTATTTTGTGTTTCTGTAGAATGGGGTACCAGCTTCTTTTTTGCCTGTAGGAATACCAGTAAGCACATATTTATCATTGATCATTTGTTCAGTGGTAACATAAGATTGCCTCTGCTAGTGCAGGGGCTGCAGACCTATGCTGTTTCCTACATACAGATTTACTTGTATCTACACCCTCCCCCTCCGTTCTTATCATGCTATTTTTACTTTTAAGAAAGGACATTTGGATGGTAATTTGTCACACACACACACACACACACAAAAAAAAAAAAAAAAAAAAAAAAAACAAAAACAAACAAACAAACAAAAAAAAAGTAAAGTGTGATGTTTAGCACTCAATTGTTCCAGGTGGCAGAGATACAACTTAACACATCTCCAAGGGACACCAGGTTCCTTGCCTTGAAGCTTCCAACATTGATCACATGTGTTGGCTGCAGTAATTGACTGGAGCTGAGAGCTATTTTTCTGGAGAAAAAAGGAAGGGAAGAAAGTGTTAGAGCTGGTGTCCTGCTGAACAGAATGGTCTACACCGCTAGTTTTTGCAGGATGTTGGAGACCAAATGCAAAATATCAAGTCCAAATCAGATATCATCTTCCAGTATTGATTTTAGGTTGAGAGAGGGAGCTGAATGGGGAGCCTTATGAAAACAGAGAACTCAGGGGGTGCAGGTGGGGGCCAGTGGAGTAGAGAAACAGGGAGGGCTATGGAATCATTCTATGAAGGGCCATTTGTAGAAATTTTTGGATTTGTAGGCCATACACTCTCCATCACAAGTTGTGGCTCAGCGGCTACAGACAGTTTGCAAATGAATGGGTAAGCTGCATCAGAATAAAACTTTCCTAAAACAGGAGGTGGATTGGAAGTGACCATAGTTTTCTAACCCCTATTATAAAGGATGAGTTTGGATGATGTTGTAGCGTCTAAGGAGGTTCTTCATTGGTCTGCATGTCCATATTGGTTTATTTAACCAGATGGAGTGGAATATGCTAGACAGCATGTTCTGCCTCTCTCTCTGTTGGCTTTATCTCAGGTTTTAATACCTTCCATGATGCTAATAAAAACAAAAGATGTCAAGTAATGATGACTGATGGGCAGTGTTAAGTACAAAATCTTTTCTGTGTTTAAATACTCTTGGAGAAAAAGATATTTAAAAGAACTTCAATAGCTCCGGTTTTAGCAAAAAGATCAGATTTTTCTCCCTTTTGAAATTTTCCTCTTTTTTTAAAAAAATGGGGAATAAACCAGGTACCTCTGATTAAATTGAACATACTATTGTAGCCTTTGTTTTTTTTTACCTTTTTAAAATTTTTTTCTAATTAGTTATACATGGCAGTAGAATGCACTTTGACATATCATACATAAATGGAGTCTAATTTTTCATTCTTCTGGTTGTACATGATGTAGAATCACATTGGTTGTGTATTCATATATGTACATAGGGTAATGTATACATCCTACTATCCTTCCTACTCCCATAGCCTCCCCTATTGTGAAGTAGCATCCGCATATCAGAGAAAACATTCAGCCTTTGTTTTCCAGGAATTGGCTTATGTCGCTTACCATGATATTCTCTAGCTCTATCCATTTACCTGCAAATGCCATAATTTCATTTTTCTCTAAGGCTGAGTAATATTCCTTTGTGTATATATACTACATTTTCTTTATCCATTTATCTGTTGAAGGATACCAATGTTAGTTCCCTAGTTTAGCTAATGTGAGTTGAGTTACTATAAACATTGATGTGGCTGTGTCACTGTAGTATGTCTGATTTTAAGCTTTTTTTTTAGGTATAAACCAAGGAGTGGGATAGCTGGGTCAAGTGGTACTTCTATTCCAAGTTTTCTGAGGAATCTGCATACCACTTTCCCTAATGGTTGCACCAATTTCCTAGCCTTTGTTTTGTGAGCAGAGTTTTATTAGGAGTAATTACTAGAAATGTTCTTGACAAGAGAAAAATCTTCTCACAAATTCATCTGAAGGGCAAAAGTGCCATATTTTTGAAGTATGACATCCTCTAAATGTTTGGATCAGGATTGGACAATTGACTAAAGTGGTTGTGTTGGTTTTCTAGGGCTTCTTTAAGAAAGTACCATGAACTGCCCAGCTTAAAACATCAGATATGTTTTCCTTCACAGTTTTGGAAGCTAGCTGTCCAAAATCAAGTTGTTAGCAGGTAGGGTCCTCCCTTGCCTCTTCCAGCTTTTGGTCACCTCAGGCCTTTCTTGGCTTTTCGAAGCATAAATCCAATCTATGCCCATGTATTTACACAGCCATTTTCTCTCAGAGTCTGTGTCCAAATGTTCTTCCAACCAGTCATAATGGATTAAGGGCCCACCCTAATGACTTCATTTTAACTTGATTACATCTGAAAAGACCTCATTTCCAAAGAAGGTTACATCCAGGTTGGGGGTTAGGATTTCAATGTGTCTTTTTGGAGGACACAATTCAACAAGTAGTGAGAGAGCAAAAAAGAATTAATTGAGCAAAACGTATTCCCTGTCTTGGGGCTCAGAATTGGAATTGAAAGCAAAAAAGGAATTCATTTTGTGAATGAATGCCAAAGACCAGCACTATGGCAACAAAGCCATGTACAAAATGAAATTATAAAGGAGCACAAAAGATGTAAAGTGGTGGAGATAGTATGAGAGAAATGACATGCAGAGAGAAACAAAGATTGAGGGAGAGATGGAAAGAGAAAGAACAGCTCTTCAACTGAACATCTTACATTCAATACCCCTTCACCCCTGCAGATGATTATATAACTCATATAGCTTTTTGTTGCTTGAAAACAAAAGAAAACCTGAAAACCTGTATTGGTCAATAAGACTCAGGAGGTAGGTTTAAATAGGAAGATGGGAAGAAGGAAAAAGCACAAGCAAAGAACAGGACCTGCTAACTCCTATTTTCTTCTTCTTTCCTTGCTGCTAATCTTTGTTCTCTGCCCTGGGTTCTCATAGAAAGCATTTCTTGGTAAAATCACACTGACTTTCAAATCCAGCTAGAGTGAAGGACAAGAAAAGCTCTTATTGATATTACATCCTTTATTAAGCCATGCATCTCTCATTCTCTTGGGCTTAGCTAGACCAATAGAATGATAAGTGGAGTCAGCATGCACATGTGCATGCACACACACACACACACACACACACACACACACAAGAGTGTGTGCATGCTCTCTCTCTTCTCAAATTCACTTTCCAGTCCTAACTAAAAATCTCCCTTTCTATTCATAGTTTTCGCAATATAAATTGTTTACTAGGTCAATAAAACACAAAGTGATGGAAATACCAAATATTACACTTTTCCTGAACACCCTAATATACATACCAATACATTTGATAAGAGAAGCAGTATGTCAGGTATGTCCTGTTGAGCTTGCTGTTTAGCTATAGGCTCAGGGCCTTTGGCATCACTGGAGACTGGAATCACTCTCTTTAAAGTATCTGCTTATATTAATTACTAAGTAAAATATTAATGTTAATATTTTCAACACTTGTATACAATATTTTTTCAAGATAGCAAAATAAATTACATGCAGTTGCAGCTTTTCTTCCCAATCAATAGAAACAATCTTGTGGGTTTCTAGCTTTAAGGAGGGTGGCTTTTAATGGTCTCTTAAAATACAGTTTCTTTGTCAACCTCCAGAAAATTTTTTAAATTTTAGAAATAATTTTAGTTCTCTTAATGTATTTGATTTGGGGCACTTTAGAACCAAGTTTCATATCGGAAAAATCTTTCTATCTTAAAAGCTTTCAGAATGGAATTTTTTGTCCATGTTTTCTGAAAATAACGTCTTTTATTCTTGTTTCTGATTTTCATTTTGAAGTAGCAGGACTAAATTGAATCTTAAAGTATGTTTGCTACTTTGGACTTTGCCAAGCAATTTCTATCCCTATACCTTTATCTCCAATATATGACAATAGCTATTTTCAGGTGTAAGGGTGTTCTATTTCATTGGAAAACCTTTTACCAATTGCCAACAATTCTTTTAGGTGAACTTTGACATACATTGCTAGCTCAGTTGTAAAATCTTTGCAATCACATTATCTGTCAGGATCTGATAATGAACCTTGTCAAGTAGGAAGATGTATCTTGGGGAGAAATTATATTAAACCATTGCCTGGCACATTTAAATCATTAATATTCTAAAATCAAAGAAAACGGTTCTGTATTTGTTAAAGCCAAATTATGTTAAAAAAATTCCTTATAACACATTGTGAGAAGTAATATTTTTGAAATTTTTGTTTAGACCTTATTATGTAAGAAAAATCAGATCTACAGAGTCATCAGAAAGCATATGAATGAAATCAGTAGAAAAATCAGGGTGCCAGTACTGTCTTAGGTTTAGGATATTTGGTTTATTCTTTATAGATTTTTCTCATACTTCTCCTTGGCAGTATGTTTACTGCAATTTTATCCTTGTGTTAAAGGTGAGGAAATCTATGGTACAATGAAACCCACATTTTTGCTTTCACCAAATTTCATTTAGGGAAAAGAGATGGAAACACATGAAAAGTAGGTTGTGGTAATTCCCTCTAAAGAAACCCTCTTTGTTGTTTATTTTTTGTACTGATTTGATGGTATCATATTAAGAGGGAAGGAGTGATTGCTGTACAATTAAATTTTCTCTCTCAGATGTCACTCTCAATTTGTTTTGTCTTATGTTTTTAAAAATTACTAGAAAATATATCTGCTGCTGGCTTTTGAGAAAACAAACCTGGTCAATAAATCAAGCACTATGCCAAATTTTTCTTTCCTTCCATAATTCATGAACTCTGAAGTTTTTTGTTGTTGTTGTTTTCCTTTAAGAGAGAAAACCAACAAACCAAAAAACCAGGGTCTCTACTTAATGAGCAGGAAAACCCAGATTCTGAAAGCAGACTGCCTGGTTTCACCTCTCAACTCTGTCACCTATAGCTTTGTGATCACAAGCAAAGTGCACAATCTCTCTAGCCTCAGTTTTCTCATGTGCACAATGGAAACTATAACAATGATGTTATTTTTATCATAGGGTTAAAAAAATGACTGACAAAAATTGGTATTCTGGTAAGTGCTAGCTCTTAGTCTCCTTTGCATGATGAATGGACACCTGTTCTTCAGGCAAATATTTGATCATGCACACTTAAGTGATAACAGTTGTTATCTGTTCTCCATGGCGCCACCATGTAGGGCACTATGGAACACAATGTGAATGAGTCACCCTGTGCTCCGCATAGCGTCCTGCAAGAACAATGTCTCCTGCTGTGGTGTCGATTTTGAGGCCTTTGTCCATCTGTTTCCACTTCATCCCTCCTATCATCAAGGACATGTAGAACTTCCAAGTCACATTAAGAGGAGGAATTTCCTCTCTGTGTTCCAGAAAGGAAGAGAACAAAACTTCTATTATAGAAGAAAATAAATGAAACAAATATCATGTCTAAAGAGATGGAGAAATTGGACCAAACTATGGGATCAGTTTGATATTCTATAAATCAAGGACTAACTTGGACTAAGCGACGTAATCAGTTTAATACCTGTAGCTCATCTAAAACAGAGAGGTTATTCAAAGTACACAGTGGAGTAGTGAGGGTGTTGTTTAGAGAATGAACCTAACTAAACGTTTTGACTCTATTATCATTGCAATATTTCCATTGGCTCTTCCCCAGACCATTGGCTCTTCCCTGGATGGATGCTGCTTTCACAAGTGTATTTTTACAGGGCAAAACAGGGTAAGATATTTTGTTTCTTGTGCTGTAATTCAGGACTTTGACTCTGCAACCCCGAGTGATGAAGTCAAATCACTGCATTTGCATTTCAGAGCTCGCCCATGGACATCAATGCTCAAGAGACACCGATACTCAGTTGGACTAAATTCAAAAACACGCTTTGAACTTGAAGGTATAAGAGTCCGTGTTTATTTTTCTCTTTCAAAATGATAACCACCTGCTGCCTTGCCAGAGTTTTGTTTCTTCCAGTCAAAATAATATTGCTCTTAAAAATTCATTTTTTTTCTACTGAGAAACAGAACATTAGGAGAAAATGTTCTTTCTGATTTCTTTAGTTTTTTTTTTTTTTTTTTTTTTTTGTTCCCCATGTTGATCACCAAACCCTACGGTGAAGGAATTTAATTCAATCATTATAAATATAGCATGAGGCACATTTAGGAACATTCTAGTTGATTATCCAATCACATCATCCTTTCCTGGCCAAAAAGAGACTGTTGCCAGCAGCACAGAGAAGACATCTGAAGTTTCCTTTTTTATAATTTTACATTGATAACAATCACTTGCAAAAATAGTGTATGAAAGATGAAGTGCTTCTCCATATTTCCTCAAAGAACAGTGAAATTGCTGTGTGCAAATGTTTATAAAGGCTTTAATTAGCACTTTAGGATTTCACATAGGGATCTGTAAATAAATGGTAGGTTGAAACTTGAAAAGAATTTTTTTTTTTAAAACTCTTCCTGTGCACGATACTTTTAATTAAGACCTAGCACCTCATTCTGACTGTATTATTTCTAGGAACTTCTGTAACCCTGTATCCCAGCTTCTGCTCTTCCTTTCTGCCTACAATCTCCTCCCTGCCAGTTTCTCAACAGCCTTCTGCTATATCAGCTTGTCATTTTATCATGGACTATTCCTGATTTTCTCTTTAAGATTTTAATTTTCTCCCTGCCCATCTTTGACCATATCACCATCCATTTCAATAAACTTTTAAATCCTACTGTCCTTGACCTACCACAGTATTTTCCCAATTCATTAATTAATTTTGGTCTACAATCTCAATTTTCTGCTCTTGAATTATTGGAGAAAGTCATGTAGATAGGTGCTCCAACTTTGATGGACCCTCAGCAAATGCTGCTGAGGGAATGCTGAATTTATAGTCATAATCCTCATAGCTGTTGTTCCAAATTTTTTCCCCTCTCTCTCTTTAGATCTGGAAACCAATCATCAACCCCTTTCTTTCGTCTTCTCCAGAGTTAGTGACACGTTCTGAAAAAAAATCTAATTAATTTCTCATCCTTCTGTATATTTACCACCTTACATTTTCTCTGTTTTTTTTTCACCTCTCATTCTTTATTCTTATAAATTCGTAATTCTTATAATGAAGAAAGAAGGTCCATTTTCCTTCTGCAGACTAGTGATTTATCCTATGCTCACGATCCCATTTCTATTGCAGGAATTTGTCCATTAATTATTTCCTTTATCTCATGTCTTCAAGAACTCTGTTTCCAATTTCTTTTCTTCTTTCTGCCAATTAACACACTTCTATCTTCCTTTTAAACTGCTACTTTCTATGTGTTTATTTTTTAGTTGTGCTCAATGCTCAATAAACTTGTTAAATTTCCTGCTGATTCTGTGACTGCTTATAATTTGATGTCTAGCATTCTATTGGGAGAAATACTGTCTAGGAAGCCAACATCTTTTAACTATAATGAATTATTTTAAAAAGAAATCTTACATGTTTATGGGTTTATTATCTTCTCCCAAATAATATAAACTCCTTGAGAATAGAGACTATAATTGTTTGATTTCCTTCTGTGTTTTCCCTATATCCTGGCTCATGCAGAATTGGCACTCCACAAACCCCAATAATGATTTTGTTCAGTACTAATATAATTGAGGCCATAATTCCTTGGGGGCCATCTTTATGATTTCATTTCCATCCCAAATCCAGTTAGCCCACAATTTCTTGTTCTATAAATTCCCATATAGATTTCTTTCCTACTTCTTTTTCATTTCAGCATTCTTCATGAAAATATTCCCATAGAATCTAAGAGTCTTCTAGCCCCCTCCATGGCTCTCATCCAGTCCATTCTACA
Source organism: Tamias sibiricus (assembly GCA_025594165.1). NCBI lineage: Eukaryota > Metazoa > Chordata > Mammalia > Rodentia > Sciuridae > Tamias > Tamias sibiricus. The sequence goes on from CM046663.1 coordinate 25,870,871, forward strand.
TTGACATACCAGTGTAATTTTCATCTGAAACAAATCAACCCTCTTTTTGTAATACTCAGTCCCAGGTGATTACAGGTCTTTCTACAACAATAATTTTGCCTTTTCCAGAATTTATGTAAATAAAATCATAGCATTTATCATCCTTTGTGCTTGACTGGTTTCACTTTACATAATGTTTCTGAGATCTTTTTCATAGTGTTTCATGTTTTAATTTATTTCATAAATTAATAAACACTTTTATTGTTGAGTATGATACAACACTATTTTTCTTAGTAAGTTGATGGACATCTTGGTTTTTTCCCAATGTTTGGTTATCGCAAACAATAACCAGTGAACATTCATGTACAAGTTTTGTTTTGAACTTGTATTTTTATTTCTTTTGTGCAAATACTTCAGAGCATAATAGCTAAATTATATGATAAATGTATGTTTAGAATTTTTAAGAAATCTGAGGAACATTTTAGGAAGTTGTGGAGAAGGTTTAGTAGAATATAGTGTCATGCCACAGATGTGCTGTTTGAAATATCATAAGTCATGAAGGAGGAATAGGAGGGTGGGGACAGTTATTCTGGTTAAAAGTCACTATCTTTGCTCAGCTCCTAGACTAGAGCCAATTTTCAGATCTGGAAACCATTGATTGAGAGGTGGCCTCACTCCTGGGAGGCAAGTCATAGCAACTCTGGCAATTACAATGATTTCCCAGTCATTTACTGAGAAGACTCTTCCTTGAAGACAGAGAAGCACCCAGACATTTCAAGAACTATTGGGCAGCAGTAGGAATTGAATTTGATACTTGGGAAACCAAAGCATCATCATGGCTCCCTGCTAGCATGGTGGTTTACAAAATTTATGAAGTTCTGACTAAAATCCAGTTCCCAATGGGACTACTAAGTCCAAGTATCTGTTCACTGATTATCTCCTGAAAGTATAATGAAATGGGCATGTTTGGTAGTTTTAATAATCCTTTTACTGGGTCTTTGGATTTGGGGGGAAGAGTTAATATAGTGAAGAAATCCAACAACAAAAATCTCGTAAATGCTGCCCATGCCTGCAAATGCACTCTTTCCTAGGAAAGGGTGTAGTGAGGGTATGGAAGAGATGACTGGGGCAGTTGTGCCTATCATTTACTCATTTCCTAGTAATTTGTCTAAGTCTGGATCCTTCAGAGACTGAAGAGTAACTATGGATCACTGCAAGCTCAACCACGTAGTAACCCCAATTACTGCTATTGTTCCAGATGTTTTGTTGTTGCCAGAAAGGATATATACAGCCTCAGCTATATGCTACTGGGGCATGGTGAATGCATTTCTTAATAATTTACAAGGAAAGAAAGCCAGATACAGTTCATCGTAACATACACCAATAGGTTTTCTCTACCTAAGGCTAAGTTAATTCATCCTCCTCTCATCATGGGTATGAAGTGGTCTGGATGGTCAAGGTAGTCCAGAGAACTTCACACTGCTCTGTTATGACAGTGACATCATGCAGATTGGAAACAATGAGCAAGAGGTGGCTAATATGCTAGAAGTCTGCATCTGGAAACCTTCCCCCCCATCCTCCTCCTTTTCTAGTCATGATACAGGTCTTTCCCTGTTCCCCTTAGGGCCATTTCATTTAGCTGCCTACTTAGAAATCTCAAGTTATTGATTATACTTTCTGTCTTGCATATTCAACATCATCATCTCAAATAGGCCTTTCTTAACCATTTTTTAAACACTCCACTAAAACAAAAGCCAGAAATCCTCCCTCTATCCTCAGTGTGCCCCTCACTGTGGCATTTTGCTTCTCTACCTAGGTCCTGGAAAGGGCTGTATACACTTGTTACCATGCCATGTCCTTGACCCATTCCATACTCAGAGTTTTCCAATTTAGTTTAAGTCCCCATTGCTTATTGAAAAAATAAAATAAAATAAAATAAAAGCTACTTTTAGTGTCCACATTAACCTCCATGCTTCTAAATATGGACCTTTTTTTTTTTTTAAATTTATTTATTTGCTTTAGTTGTACACAATGCAATCCATTTATGTTTACGTGGTGCTGAGGATCAAACCCGGGCCACGCACGTGGGAGGCGAGCGCTCCACCGCTGAGCCACAATCCCAGCCCCTAAATATGGACCTTTTGAATTGATCTCAGTTGGCTTCTCGGCAACATTTGATAATATATTCCACCTATTATGGTTTGGATCTTAAATGTCCTCTAGTGGCCACGTGTTGAGGGCCAGGTTGGTCACCAGCTGAGGGCAGTGTTGGGAAGTGATGGCCCTTAAGGAGAGGGGACCTACTTGGAGGAGTTAGGTCCTGGGGGCATGTGCCTGATAGGGCTATCTGGTCCTTCCTCTCTTTTTGCTTTCCTGCTACGTTAAGGTGAGCAGCTTGGCTCCACCATGAGATCCCTAGCTACAGATTCAAAATCAATGGAGCCAACTGTCCATGAACTGAAACCTCTGAAGCTATGAGCCAAAGTAACCCTCTCCCTCCTTTTAAGTTGTTTATCTTCGGTATGATCAGTGATGGACAGATGACTCAGATGACTAACATAGCAATTTTATAATCCTCTTGAAGTCTGGATTCATAGAATCAACTGCCTACTTCATATTTTTACTTGGATGATTCAAAGTCAATTAATTTAGATCAAAAGTCATGCTCTATTTGCTAATTCTAGTGGTCCCTGTCTTAGCAACTCCAGAAACCCAGGGGTTTAACCTTAACATTTCCTTCTCTCTTATTTCTAGTATCTGATCTACTGCCCAGGGCAGTTCTTTCTACCCAGTGTTTCTAAATTTGCCCCCTTCCCGCCTCTGCTGTCTTTGTTGAAACTACCTTTTCTGTCACAATTAATATTCATAGTAATCCTATGAAATAGATACCTTCAAAATTTCCATCTTACATATCGGCAAACTCAGTACAGAGAAGTTAATTAACTTGTTCAGAATTGCACAGTTAATATGTGGTACTTATGATCAATCTCAGGTATCTAACTCCAGACTTAGATCACACTTTTAACTCATACTTTAATCTCCTCACTCATGCTGTTTCTCCTCTCTCCCTTCGTGACATTTACTACAATCACAATTTATATTTATTTGTCCAATTATTTATGAATATCTATTTACTTACTTCAAGGAAAGCTGTTTTGCCCATTACCATGATACCTGATGAAAACAATTAAATATCAAACTATTTATGGGCTTGACCTGGTATTTTGGATGTGTGCTCTGCTTTGGAATTTTGTATGGTCTGGTTAAATTATTTCAGAAAAGAAATTTTTAAATGAGCACTAGGCAGAGGAATTTGAAATAGGTAATGAATATTTTCATTGCCTCACAACTTAATAAATTGAAGGTCTGGAGTAGAAAGATCAGCATTTCAGAAATGTTATGGAAAGTATTCATTTTTCATTCATGTTGAAAGTTTCATGAACCAGAAGTCATAGTCCCTTTTTCTGATTAATTATGAATCCAGATGCCTTGCCAAGCCCTAGCCAAAGGAAAGTAAGAGAAGGTAACATTTTCCTGATTATAAAATAATACATGTTCATTACCTGGAATCTTAGAAATGTCAAAAGATTATTGAGAACAAATTAAGAATCATTCACTGCTAAGTCTACCAGGGGAAAAAAGCTAGAATTGATATTTTGGTGCACACAAATCTTGTAACATCAGTATACATATATATAAATATTTATATGTACATATATGCCAAATATAGAAAAATGCATACACATACATATGCATGTGTGTACACTTTCAAAATTAGCATATTACTTTAAGTGAGTGATTGTTTCAGAAGTAAATATTACTGTTATTAAGTTTTTTAAAAGTATGATATTTAATGACTGAATATACTTACGGATATGCCATCACTTACTTTACCATTTTCTCTTTGTAAATGAGGGTTTTCTCATAAATAATAATTCGGTAATCTTGTTTGTATAAAGAGTGAACTTCTTAAGTCTCCTGGTTCAGGTTGCCTGATTGCTTTGCAGAAAGGTTATAGGTAATCTAACATTGCTAACAGAATTACAAAGGGGGCATAGCTATTATGTTTTTACCAGTGCTAAATATTGCTCTTGGAAACAAAATTTTTATTTGTCAGAAGCTTTGAGAGCCCTGTATTAATGACTGTTTGGGAAACACACATTCTTATATTTTTTACTGCATGTATGTAAAAATTACTACAAACTCCATGCAGTGAAATTTGAGAAGTCCTGCTAAAATTTAAGATTACTTCCCTTTTGATAACAATTTAGCTTCTAGAAATGATTCCTCTAAATATATGAATGCTTATTCTCAAAGTTGTGTTACAGAAAAATTCATGACCACTTTATTTGTAATAGCAAAAGGTTATAAGTAACTCAACCATCTTTAGGAGGTTGTTTGTATAAATAGGGTATAGCAATACGAGAGACTAGTACACCAATTAGAACCCTTTATGTTGAAATTAACAAATTTAATTCAAAGTGGCTTACAATATAAGAAAACACATCGATAGCTTGACCATCCAGAGGTAGAATGGACTTCAGGTAGCCTTAACTACTTGGCTGGCATTGTCCCCATAGACCTAGTTTCTCTAATCTTTCTTCCATAATAGCTGTTACCACACACCTCTGGTTCCATTTGCAACTGCAAGATGTCCTGTGATCTTCATTTCCTGGAGAGAGGGAGCATCTCTGATTTCTCAAAAGACCTGAGCTTCATTTTGATTGAATCAACAAGGGTCATTTGCACACCCTAAAACAATCATTGTTGATCAGAGACAATAACCACCCCGGAGACACAAATCTCACTCAAACTTCAGGACAGTGACATTAAAGAAGTGGGAAAATGGATGGAGATGGAAGACAAGAGCAAGTTGAGAACCATTTCTATGTAGTAATTAAAATTAGTCTGTTTTATATGTAGTAACATAAAATAAACCCCAAGATATAAATCCAAAACAATAAGAAGGCACTAAATATGAACACACACACACACACGCATATATATTTGCTTGTATAGATAAAGAATCTTTTTAGAAATATGCCCAGGAGCTGGTAGCTTGGGTTGCTTCTAAAGAAGAAAATTCAGGAGAGGAGAACAGATGGAAAGAGACTTTCTACCATATAAGGTTTTTATTATTGATATTTTTCATTTTGTGTTAGCTATTTTGAACAAACGTATGAAAAAAATCTGGTGCCTTATTCTACTTTCTATCTCTGGGAATATAGCAAGATTGAATTTTTTTTCAAGTAAAAATTGACTATTTGTATTTATTCTTATATAAACTGTCCACTAATGTACAGAATAGAGGATATAGAGATTAACCCACATAACTACAGTTATATTAGACAAAGGTGCCAAAAACATACATCGAAGAAAAGATAGCTCTTCAACAAATGGTGCTGAGAAAACTGGAAATTCATATGCAACAAAATGAAATTAAACCCCTATCTCTCACCATGCACAAAACTCAGCTCAAAGTGGATCAAGGACCTAGGAATTAAATCAGAAACCCTGCGTCTAATAGAAGAAAAAGTAGGCCCAAATCTCTATCATGTCGGATTAGGCCCCAACTTTCTTAATAAGACTCCGATAGTGTAAGAATTAAAATCAAGAATTAATAAATGGGATGAATTCAAACCAAAAAGATTTTTCTCAGCAAAAGAAACAATCAGTGAGGTGAATAGAGAGCCTACATTTTGGGAGCAAATTTTTACCAATAACTAATTTTTAAAGAAATAATTCTAAATTAATTTTATTCTGCTTTATACATTTAAAACCAAAGATATTTTATTTTCATCTTATGCCCTATTTCAAACAACTTTAGAACAATGTCCAACAGTTATGGCTATTGAAAACTTTCTCATCAGGTTCTTTGATTTTGATGAAAATCACTTTAGTGATATACCATCCTGACTTGAGTTACATTCATGATGTTAAAAAAGATTCTTCTATTCTTAGTCTTCTTTTAAAAATTGGTAATATATTGAATATTTTAAAATGTTAATTCTGGAATTTATTGAAATGATGATGTTTTAAAATGATCATATACATGTATATATAATCAAATAAATACTAAATCAACATTGCACTTCTGGGGAAAACAATTCTTATTTATGTAGGTAAATAATTTAATAGAGCCTCAGGTTCTCATGCAACTATTAAGAAAAGTACACAAACTAATGTCTGCACAAACAAGAAATTAGTGTCTTCATTAAGTATGTATATAGTATTCAGGTATTACCTGCTAATACAGAAATTTTGTTCTCAGCTTTCACTTCAAAGTGAAGTGAGTTTTCCTTAAATTCAAAACTCTGTAGGTGATGGAAACTTGGAAAGAGAATGATGAAGCAAAAGATCCAGCAGTATCTCAGGCTTATCAAAATAGGGAGAGCTGATGGGTTCCTTGCTTCCAGAAGTCCAGCATTATGGTGGAGAGAGCACAGGCCCTGAGGCTGGGGACACCTGGTTAAGATCACGCTTTACAACCATTATTAACTATTAACCTTTTTGAGCTTATTACTATCCTATTTAAATATTTTAAAAATTATTTCATTAATAAAAATTTAAAACTTCTAAAGATTTTTGCTTTCTTTCATGCTTTCAAATTTTTATATCAAATTTTTATTAGTATATTTCTCTGTTTCCTGACTATTGGAATTGCTACTATTGTACTTTGGAGTCTTACTTGCATATAAAATTTTGATGATATTTTTAAGTCCTTCATTATTAGTTTATTCTTTCGTTAAACTTTCTTGAGTTAATTTTGGTAAATTTTGTTATGCAATTTTAATTTGGTTGTTTATATTAGACCAGTGATATTCAAGTTAGTCCAATATGGTTTATAAGGGACTACAAGGCCAAAATAATTTTCATGATAAAACCAGGGTTTTAATTTTATTTTTCTTTCTCCTTTTTGTCCAAGTACATGAAATTTCCCCCCCCCCAAAAGAGATGAAATGATTTTCGTTTTATTAAATCTTCAGTTATTTTTAAATCTGCATCTACCTTTATTTTTCATAAAATTTGAAAGAATTATGATTGTGGCAAATTTCCCTGATAAATCGAATCATCGTCCTCCATTCTTCCTCTCTTTGCCACGAAACCTTGAAGTCTCTCTCTGCCACAGTGGGGAGTGTCTTCCAGCTCTTGTCTTTGGTCTTGGCCATCTGACTTCCTCTCCAGATTCCTGTCATGGCTCCTTCCTTGCCTGGATCCAGCCACATGTGCCAGTGTTAAGTCACATGCACATGCAACAGTTTCATAGCCGTGAAGGTTAATTCTCCTTGAAGGTTAACTCTCAGGCATCCCTGAGAATTAGACAAAATTCACTGCTTATCAGCCTTTTACCACTATTCAGTGTCATGAATAAAATCGCTCAGGCAAGATTCCTATGTTCAACTGTCCTTAGGAAATAATCAATTTGACAAATATTTATTTATTTTTTTTTTGTGCACCTACTAAGTAATATCCTTAGGGTGCTCTCAACCCAACAAAAGTATTCTATCTCCAAAATAAGGCCCTGTGGACTGCAGAGGTAGGACCTGCTCAGGCTAATTGGCAAGTGTAGACTGAATCTGCTTTGTTCCCGTGTGTATGTACTTAACACGTATTTGGAGATTTAGAGCCCATTCCTACAGTTCCTTCTTTGAGTATGGTGCTGTAGCTCATAGCAATGACTTCACAGTTTGATTTAACCACTTTCTCTGTACACTGCTTTCATTTTAATCTATTCCTCCATTTTCCCCATTCACACACACACAAAATATATAACATGATATATAAATATTTAATATATGGATTAAATATATGCAAAATGCATATATATGTATTTGGTCAAGGTTAATTTACTTTAGAGTTTGTATGTTTAAGGATGCTGAGGCTATGCCTGGGTAGATGTCCTTGACAGGAGACAGGGCTTGTTAGCAACATGGACAACTCAGACCATCTTAAGGCTTCTGACACAAATAAAACAAGATCCTTCCTCTACAATTTGTATAGAATTCTGCCTTCAGAGAATCCATTTGCTGCTGAAAACCCCTTCAGGAATGCTTTGCAGTATACCAGAACTGACTGATGGGCCCACGAGCCAGTGCTCATTGGAGAAAGCTGAATATGTTGTTCTGCACCTCATTTCCCAGGCTGCCAGGCAGAAGGCGATGGCCTGGATGACAGCTGACACCATGAGATGGTTGTGAGATCTCATTCACTTGTAAAATGAGGCCACAGAATTGCTTGGTTTAGCTGTGAGAGGCAGTTTGTCTAACTATCCCGTAGAAAAGAAAAGGCCCTTCACACTGTTACAGATTCTTTCAGACATCTCAGTTCTAATCATGTGACCTTGAGCTCAGCAGTGTGTCAGTTTCTTCAACTGGCACTAAGGATATTGTGTGTCCATCCATAGCCCACCCTTCTTTCCCATTTCACTAGAGAGGATAGTCAAAGTAGTCAGAGCAGTTTTTTTTTTTCCTTATCCATCGGGGCTTATCTCTTCCCCCTTATCTCAAAGTGTTATGAGACTTAATATGCTTGTGTGGCTGTTTGATGGCTTATTTTTCTAGGAATCTTCTTTGTGACATTTAACCAGTAACCTCTTACCTGGTGTCTGCCTTGGTTCCATTGATCATATGCCATGGGGAGCTTGAGAATTTGTGTGCCTAAAATTAACAGCTGCCTTCTTTAGATGTGCAGCAGCTGTAGTGTTCGTTATAGAAAGTGATTCAACATAGACAGAATCTTCATGAGGACAGGCACTGTCTATATTGCTCATTGCCCTATCCTTAGCAAATCATATACTCCTTTGATCATGGTAAATCTTTGATCATGAATGAGTGAATGGTCCCCATGGCAACCCTCTGCAAAGAGTTCCCAGTTCTTACTGCTGCTTCCCACCTACCTTTCTCAATGTTCTATCTCAAGTGAAGTGAAAAAGGAAAGAATAGGTTACATGCACATGCTGGGCAGGCCCCTTCATCTCTCTTGAGCTACCCTTTGCCCTGAAAGCCTTCTGACCCTACTTAATTTGACATTGGGACCTCTTCTTTTTACGTTTCTATTCCTCTATGAAATTATATTTTACAAGAAATTTAGGTTTGGGATATAAAAATTATAATTTAAATTTAATTAAAGAAAAATGTGTGGATTTGTTGACTCATGTAACCAGGGAGCACAGCTGGACCCAGGGACACCACCTGGAACCAGGATTCAAATGCTGCCAAGATCATCATTATATGCTTATGTCTCTTCTTCTGTCTGGGGCAAGTTTCCTCCTTTCTGTATCTTCTCATGAGATCCATTTTGCAGTTTCTGAAAGCATAGTAATATAAAATAAATATTCCTTTATTTTTTTAATCAATGCACATACTTATTGGGCACTATGTGATATTTCAATATATATATACTTTATATAATGTTGGAATGTAAGCATATGTATTTCCTAAAATATTTATCGTTAGTTTTTGGTGAAAACATTCCAAATCTTTTTTTTCCTAGCTTTTTTGAAATATATGTTATTATTATCTATAGTCACCCTACTGTGTGAAAGAGTATCAGAACTTAATTCTCAGTGTACATATGCGGGCCAAATTTGTTTTATGACTCTTTATATCATTTAATACAATTATCATATCTGTTCTTTAAATCCTATCTACTAGTTCTAAATTTAGTTCCCCTTGGAGTCATTCTCTGTTGATTACGTTTTTTCTTGAGAACGAATCACATTTTCCTACTTTTTCATGTCCAGTAATTTTGGATTATATCCTGGACATAGAGAACTTTAGGTTACAGAGTCTCTGAAGTCTGTTGAATCCTTTTGAAGAGCGTTGATTTTATTGTTTCAGCAGGAAATTGAATGGATGTACTAAACCTGCAAACTTTACATCTTGGACAGCAACTCTAAAATTGTTTTAATTCTTTGATCATTTGTTTGAATGTCTTATGCACACATGCTTCAGAGATCAGCCAGGGATTTGAACAGAGTTTACCAACAGAATTTAGTATTCTCCTTGTCTAGCTTTCTCTTTTCCAGGATTTTGTCCTTAGGTTCTTTAGGTCAGAAAGACTGTGGCTTTTCTATCAGAGTTTGTATACTTGTTTCATCAACTGGGATACGCAGCAGTTAATATTTAAATCAAAGCCCCCATCGGATTAATTGATCATGAAACAATTTGTGTTCCCTTTGCAATTGTAAAAAGAAGCATCTTTTTCTATAGAACAGTGAAAAGTGGAGAGATAGCAGCTTGGACCTGCAGTCAACAGCTGGGGGTGACCTTGGGGAAGGCATCTAATCTGTTTGAGTTACAATTTCTTAACTTGGAAAATAACGTATCTGCCTCCAAGATCTTTCACACCCATGTCTCTGCCAGTTTTACAGTCCAGTGATTTTCATGATGGGATGACTCTGAGAAAAATGAAGAAAAATTCTTTTTTAAACAATAATTTGTACTGAGGTATAATTAGTATACACTTAAGTGTGCACTTTGATGGGTTTTGACGTATGTATATTCCTGTGAAATCATCACCACAACCAAGATGGTGAACATACCCACTGCCTTCCAAATTAACTTGGGTCCCTCAGTGATCCCTCCCTCCACCTCCGTCCTTCACCCCCTGGTGCCCAGCCAGGCACCCACTGCCCTGCTTTTCAGTTACCACAGATTACTATGTAGTGGTGTATCATAAGGCTTTTGATATGCATCATCTTAATGTTTAATGATACCGAGTGTATTTTAATGTACTCATTTGCTGTTCATATGTTCATGTATCATTTTTGGCAAAATGTCTTTCAAATATTTTGCATATTTTTCTTTTTCTGTTGGCAGTACAGAGGATTGAACCCAGGGCCTCACACATGCCAGTCAGTGATCTACCTCTGAGCTACACCCCAGCCCTTTCACATATTTTATTGGATTTTTTGTTTTCTTATTATCTCATTTTGAGAGTCTTTAAAAAAATACTTTAGATATCCATCCTTTATCAGATATATACCTTGCAAATATTTTCACCCAGTTTGTATATTTTTCTTTTCACAACAGTGTCTTTTTTTTTTTTTTTTTTTTTGACACTGGGAATTGAACTCAGGGGGCACTCAGCCACTGAGCCACATCCCCAGCCCTATTTTGTATTTTATTTAGAAAGAGGGTCTCATCGAGTTGCTTAGCGCCTCACCATTGCTGAGGCTGGCTTTGAACTTGTGATCCTCCTGTCTCAGCCTCCTGAGCTGCTGGGATTATAGGCGTGCACCACTGTGCCCAGCACAACAGTGTCCTTTGAAAGAAATTATAAGGTTCCTGAATTTCTGATCCACAATTTGTGAGTGTTATGGTTTGGATGTGTGGTGTCCCCCAAAAGCTCATATGTGAGACACTGCAAGAAGGTTCCAAGGAGAAATGACTAGGTTGTAAGAATCTAACCCAATCAATGATTTAATCCTCTGATAGGGATTAAAAGTGGCTGGGGTTGTGGCTCAGCGGTAGAGAGCTTGCCTAGCATGTGCGCAGCCTGTTCGATCCTCAGCACCATGCAAAAGTAAAGGAATTGTGTATAACTAAAAAATAAATAAATAAATATGAAAAAAAAGTGGTAGGGTATGGCTGGAGGAGGTGGGAATTGGGATGTGGCTTTGGGATATATATTTGTATCTGGCAAGTGGAGAACTCTGTTTCTGCTTTCTGATCAACGTGACATGAGCTGCTTCCCTCTGCAACCCTCTCCTGCCATGATGTTCAGCCTTACCTTGAGCCCTGAGGAATGGAGGAATGGAGCCAGCCTTCTATGGACTAAGACCTCTGAAATTGTGAGTCTTTAAATAAACTCTTCCTCTATAATCATGCTGGTCAGATCCTTTAGTCACAGCCGCGAAAAAGCTGACTAAAACAGCGAGATACCATAAAATGGTCAGTAAGTTTTAGCGTACTTTATGACACAGCACTAGATTATTGAACATTTATCATGCGGTCTTTAACCAGGTAAGGAATGAAGAAGAGGAGTGGATTTGGGTAGCAGGTACAATGATAAACCTGCTGTTCACCCCACTCAGTGGCTCTGTTTTCACTCCCTTGGGAAGTTGGGTTGCTCCTTGAATTCTGTAGTTGCAGTTCCTACAGAAAGAAAAAAGGAAGCTCAGCAGCTTATTCTTTGCATAAATAAAGTCTCTCTTTCTTCTGAGTTATGAATTTTGCAAAGAAGAATCTTGGTAACCTGGAAGGCAGATTCCTGAATCGCCTCTAGAATTCCTAAGTCTATATAGCAGGGAGCAGTGGGGGGCCATGTTCGCTGGCCAAAAATTTTAGGTGAGCTGGGATTTCCTGTGATGCTCCTGGAGGTCCAGTCTCTCATGGAGTCCTCTCCCTTTTCTGCCAGGGCCTTGTTCAATCTCTATCCTTTGATCTGTAAAAACTTATTTTTAAGAAAACATCTGATGTCAGACATTTATCTGTTCAGGTGGGCTTATTTTGGCTGTTTTATTCTACTTCTTATTCTGTGCTACTTATCTTTTATGAGATGTATTTTCATCTGTGAAAAACCCCATGAAATTCCATTTATTCATTCATGCAGTTAACATTCTTATTCCCTGTCATGGTCTAGATATGAGATGTCCCCCAACAAGTTCACGTGTGAGACAATGCAAGAATGTTCAGAGGGGAAAGGATTCGACTTTGAGGATTAATCCACTGATATAGATTAATTGGGAGGTAACTATAGGTAGGTAGGGTGTGGCTGAAGAAAGGAGGTCACTGGGGGTGTGCCTTTGGGGTTTATATAGTGTCCCTGGTGAACAGAGCTCTCTGTGCTTCCTGGTCACCATATTCTGCTCTTTCCTCCTCTGCACCCTTCGGCCATGATTTTCTGCCTCACCTCAAGTCCAGAGCAATGGAATTGGCCAACCATGGACTGACCCTCTGAAACTATGAGCCAAAATAAACTTTTAAATTTTTCCTCCTCTAAATTGTTCTTGTCAGGTCTTTTGGTCCCAGGAACGCAAACTGACTAAAACATTCACTTAACCTTATAGGTATTATTAAAGGCTTCTTTCTGCCTGGGGCTGAATGTAATGAGCAACCTGTTCTCAGGGAGCTTTCAGAGTCATGGCGTGGCCTCTCTAGTCAGTTTTGGGGGGTATTAGAGTGGGTCCCAGAGCTGTTCTTTATGGGATATCTTTTACCTATCTGTCCAAGTTCCCCTGTAAAATATTTTAATGAACACATGCCACTTTCATGAAGAACATATGGGTCTGAGGACTGGAGAGGCGCTGAGTTTAGAGGCAGATGCGAGGGGCAATCCTCATAGGAAATTACACCTTATTCTTCCAGAGGAAGTGGGGGAGGGAAAAAACTCCAGACTGCAGTTGTTAGCAGTTGTTTTTCTCACAGAAATGCCTCTGGCACTTCAAGATAATAGGTTTGGAGATCCCAAAATATCTTCCTCCTTTTCTGACTGTGAAATTTTAAAGTGAATATTTTGATGTGAATTCCTGTGTGAAATGGTACCTGAACATTTACAGACACAATGTAATTAGAGTGTTGGTCAGTGCTCATAGGGTAGGGATTGTCAAGAACTAACACAAGTCAAAGAAGAAAAACTGTCATACAAAACAAAATTGTTACCAAAGCTCCAAGTTCCCTTTGTTTCTTTTCTTTCTTTCTTTTTTTTTTTTTTTTGGTACCAGAGATTGAACTCAGGGGCACTCGACCGACCACTGAGTCACTCCCCCAGCTGTATTTTTATATTTTATTTAGAGACAGGGTCTCACTGAGTTGCTTAGCACCTCGCTTTTGCTGAGGCTGGCTTTGAACGCTGGATGCTCCTGCCTCAGCCTCCCGAGCCGCTGGGATTACAGGCATGTGTATTTCTTTGCATGCCACCCTCAAACTGATATTTTGAAGTCTTGGTCTTCCTTATAGCAATGTTCAGAGGTGGGGATTTGGGGAAGTGATTAGATCCTGAGGACTTTGACCTCAAGGGTGGATTAATCCCCTGCTAGCTACTGGGAGGTGGTGGAAACTGTAGGCAGGTGGGGCATGATTGGAGGAAGTAGGTCACTGGGGGTGTGGCCTGGGAGACTGTATCCTGTCCCTGGCTTCCCCTCACAACTCTCCCCCCACCCCACCCCTCTCCCTTCCTCGCTGCCAGGAACTAAGCCGCTTTAGTCCACCATGCCTTTCAGCCTTAATTCTCTTTCTCAACTCAGGCTCAAAGAAATGTAGTCAGCTGACCATGGACTGAGACCTCTGAAACTGAACCAAAATAAATCTTTCCTCCTTTAAATTGTTTGTGCCAGGTATTTTGGTCATAGTAATGAAAAACTGACTAATTTAAGAGTCTATGAACTTGGACTTGAATTTGAATAACTACCCTTTCTCCTCTGTCACTCAGTATTTCTCAGTCCCAGCCTGACGTTAGATCCACCTGTGGAGGTTTTATCCACTCAAGCTGCTTGCCCTTTCCCCTCCCCACAGGCCAGTTGCATGAGTCTCTGGCCTGTGGGACCTGGGTATGTTGCTGTGGTATGAAAAGTGCCACATACAACCCAGCGTGCATCCAGGCTGAAGAATCACTGGGCTAATTAATTTTCACTCTTGAATTATTACAGGAACCAGGTCTCTTTACACCTTCCCACTCCCTGAAGACATACTTCTTTTCTCTAGCCAGTTCCAGGTTGGATAATATTGAGAAGAATTAAAACAACAACATGGGTGGATAATATATGTTTACTACATACCCACAGGTAAAGCATCACAAAAATGCCTTCTTATTTAATTAGCAATCTCTCCTGTAAGGGAAACTTTAGCTTGTTCTGTGCATGTAATCAATTTCATATATATCTTAGCTCAGCAAATAAATCATTCCCTTGGCTGCAACGATGTGAGCCTGGAGGGTCAGCCAGAGGACTAGGAATGGATACTGGCATTCAGAAGCAGCCTCAGAGCCTGGAAAATCTGTCCTGTGAGGGGCCCCATCTTTACCTCTGGCAACAGGTCCACAATCCTAGGTCTAAGTCCTTTGTTTTCTTGCTGACACCCAGGCTATAAAATCAACAATCCCACTGGCTATCTTGACCCATGGCTCCCACTGTGGTCTTTCTTCCGTCTGTGTCTTTTCAGGTTGGCTGTGATGTAAGACCCTCTAGTTTCCCCCTAGTCTCTCAGTACTGGTCCAAAATGTTTATCATTTTCCCCCCAAGGTTCCCAGAAGGAAAGAATATTTCCCAGCTAAAAAGGAAGCCTGAATCCCTGGTAACAATCATCTCCTTTCTCTATGTTCTTCTCCAGTTTCCTCTTTGGAATGCTTCCCCATTCTCTATCTAGCACAGTGGTCAAGAGACAAAAGAGTATATTTGAAATGCAAAGCCTTAGCTTAGTATTCAAATAGTGCTAACCCAGCAGAAAAGTTCTTCTCAGCACTTTTAAAATTCGTTAACTCTTTTCTATGTCAATACTTGTGGCCCCAGCACCCCCTTGCTGCTGGGGAAATGGGAAAGCCGTGTAAAGAAAATGAAATAGTGGCCAGAGTCCTGCAGATGCTCAGGAAACTTTAGCTCACGTCTCTCTGAGCTTTAATATCCTTGTTTGTAAAGTGCCAGTTCTACCTTTGCAAATAAGATGGTAGATGAGGACATGATTTAAAAACAATGAAGTGATCAATTCAATGCACAGATCTCAAGTTCAGTACAAGTACGTACACCTGTGTAACCAATACTCAAGAGAGGTACGGAAGCTTACTATCACAGTAGGAAGTTCCTTCTTGCTCTTTCCAGTTAATACATGCTATAACCCCACCACACAGCCACTATTTGATTTCTATAACTATTGGTTCATTTTTTCTTGTCCTTGAATTTCAAGGGATAATATAGCATGTATTATTTGTATTTGGCTCCTTTCTTTTGTGGTGGAGATGCCAGACCTGATTAAAAAATGAAATTACAAGAACATTATGATGAAGAACCAGTGCTCCGGTAAAGGGTTAATTTCCCCCCTCTCCTCTGCCAGCTTCTCTTCAGGGAACCTAATGAACCATGCGTCCCTATCCATTAGATTGTAAATAGTTATCTCTAGGAGCCTAAAATGCAAACATCTCTGACAAGCTTCCAAAGCCAACAGATAACTTTGTATACTTTGTAACTTTATAACTTTGTATACTTTGTTGAACTCTACAGAAATGTAGCTTCATGGCTTAACTGCTAGGCCAATTAACTGCTGTCTAAACTATAACCTGGTAGGCTTAGTTCTTAGAAATGCATCTCTCAAGGAGGTAAACTCAAGTTACCTTTAGTTACTGTTGCCTGTGGTGAAGACCACACTTGCAAGTGTTGCACTGTTGTTGTTCTATACCTGCGAAGCACTTGTAAGCAAAAATAACCAACATAGTTCTGGCACCATAATGAAAATACAAATAACCAGGGCAGAAGCAGACCTCAAACTTTATTCCACAGCAGAGTCAATCAATCAAGCATGGGAGGGCTCATTTTCTGGGTATGAAAATGGCCCTCCGGGGTTACAGAAGGAGTCTGAGTTTTACAGTTTACAATGAGGGCAAAATAATCATTGGAAAGTGCAGATGTGCTGATCAGACAGTCAGTGAACTATTTGTGCAGATTAAAACTTTAACTCAGGAAGGCAGTTGTAAAAAGTTTGAAACTCATTATTACTGAGAGAGATAGGAGCTCAGATCCAGAGGGATAAATTCTCAAATCCCACCCAATGCCTTTCTTTTTCCTCTGGGATTCCTTGTTTCCCAGAGCTTCACTGTTTGCTTTTCTTCTTCCAGAACTCACGGGCAATGGGAAAGCATGAAAGTCCAGGGCCCAGCATTTTAGTATCGTCTGCCTCCCTTCAGGGACCAATTCATAGGAGATCTTCATATGATGTAAAATATAATTCATTTTTCAGATGTATCCATTGTGAATATTTCTCAGACCATGGCTTGTCTTTTTAATTTCTTATCATTGTTTTTTGAGTAGGAAGCATTTAGATTTTGGGCTTGCCTTCTTAATTTCTTGTCATTGTCTTTTGAGTAGGAAGCATTTAGATTTTAATGAATTCTAATTTTTCTTTTATGGTTTGTGATTCTTATGTCCTATATAAGAAATCTTTGCCAAACTCAAAGCCACAAAAAATATTTTCCCAGGTTTTCTATTCTGCTATTGCTCAAAAGTTGACATATGATGTGCTTTGGTGCAGTTTTTTTTCCTGTTTCCTCTTCTTGAGGTTCGTCGAGACTCTTCTATCTGGAAGTTCACACTTTTCATCAAATTTGACATATTTTCATCTGTGTTTCTTCAGATACGTTTCCTGTCTTCCCTCCTCAGGGACAGTGGAACATATGCTCTTCATTTGTAAAGAATATTCTTTGAGGGATATATTCTTCTAGATTGAAACCCCTCCGCTTTGTTTTTACTTTAACAATTCATTTCATTGTTGTCTTGCTTCTACAATTTCTGATAAGTTAGTTGCCTTTCATACCATTGAGCCTTTCTATAAAATGCAGGTTTTTTCCACCCTCTAATTGCTGTTTTGATTTCTTCTTTATCATTTGTTATCAAACATTTTCTTAGATTGTGAAATAGGTGTGATTTTCTTTGACTGCATCCTGCTTAGGATTTGCTAATCTTGGGTCTGCTGTTTGATTTTTTTTTTTCCTCCACCAAAATTGGGTGAAAATTTTGTATTTATTTCATCAAATATTTTTTGTATCATGCTCTAGTTTTCCTCTTCAGAGCCTGTGCTGACCTTTCATACTCTTCCAAAGGTTGACTTTAATTGGGTATGAACTAAAGATTAAATGTGATTGAATTCTCCTTTAGTTAGCAAAATCCATAGCGCCCATGTTTCTCGACAGGAAGATACTGAGGGATCAGGATCTGGTCTCCCAATTTTGCCAGTGATTAACCCATAAAATCTCAAGTTTTCAATTTTGCAAATATTTCAGCAAAATTGATACAGGTATATTAAAATAGGTTGGAAATAGTAATCTATAGTTTGTATCTGTTATTATATCAATTAACCTTAATTTTATCATAACCATTTGGTAATATGATTATGCCTTTTCTATATAAGTAAATAATTATATATTACATAATTATATATTATGTGCTACATTTAAGTTTGTATAAGTATTCAACATCCCGGGCAAGAGATAAAATGGGTTAAAGTGAGGAGGGATTGGGTCAGTACATGAAAAGTCTCTCCTACCAACTCCATTCTCCATTCTCTGTTTCTCGGCAAATTTTGGAAAGCATAAAAGGAGTTGTCAGGATAAAAGAGATATGTTTGCGTCTGTTTGCTTTTTCACATTCTGATATGCTTCACTGACCCACTGTTTCCTTTGTGTTTTGGAGTATACAGTACTTTATTGGTGAGTATAGGTACAACGTTGTACAACAAATGTTTTCCTCTTATTTAACAAAAACGTTATGCCCATTGATTTGTAACTCCCCATTTCTCCCTCCACCCCAGCACTGGAGACCACCATTCCACTCTTTGATTCAAGGAATTTGACGATTTTAGATATCCCACTTAAGCAGAATCATGCAGTATTGTCTTTTGGCAACTGACTTATTCCACTTGGCTTAGTGTCCTCAAGGTGTCATGGCAGATGTCCATACTGTCATTGTAGTGCAGAATCTGCTTTCGTGTGTGTATAGATCACGTTTGCTTTACCCATCTGTCTATCAATGGACACGTAAGGTGTTTTCACATGTTGGTTATTGTAAATAGTATTGTAGTGAACACAGGAGTGCTACTATCTCTTTGAGATCCTAATTTCAATTATTTTGGATGCATATCCAGAAACAGTGTTGCTGGGTCATATAATTGTTATATTTTTAATTTTTTGAGAAATATATACACTGGCTACATCATTTTGTATTCCTGTCACTAGTGTGTAAGAGTTTCAGTTTTTCCACATCTTTGCTAACAATTGTCTTTTAAGAAAAATAACCATTCTATGAAGTTGGAGAATATAATGCTAAGTGAAGTTAGGCAATCCCAAAAAGCCAAATGCCAAATGTTTTCTCTGATATAAGGAGGCCGATTCACAGTGGGGTTGGGACAGGGAGCATAGGAGGATTAGAAGAACACTAGAATGGCCAATGGGGAGGGAGGGGAAGTGAGGGGCAAAAGGGTGAAGAAAAAAAGGATGGTAGAATGAGATGGATATCATTACCCTAAGTGCATGTATGAAGTCACGAATAGTGTGAATATACTTTGTCTACAACCAGAGATATGTAAAAATGTGCTCTATAAGTATAATATGAAATGTAATGCATTCTGCTGTAATTTGTAACTTAGAATAAAAAAAAAAACATTCCGACAGGTGTGAAGTGTTATTATAGTTTTGATTTTTATTTCCTTGAAATCTAGTGATATTTAACATTTTTAATATACCTGTTGACTTCTCTGGAAAAATGCCCCATCAAGTCTTTAGTCCATTTTTAAGCTGGATATTAGTAGTTTTACTATCAAGTTATAAGAATTTCTTATGTATTTGGGGGATTAACCCCTTATCAAATATGTGGTTTTCAAAACATTTTCTCCCACTCTGTAATGGGAGAAAATCAATCATTCTTTTGATTGTTGCCTTTGCTGTGTCAAAGCCTTTTAGTTTGTTGTAATTCTATCTGTTAATTTTCATTTTTGTTGCCTTTGTTTTTTTGTGACATATCCATGAATTCATTGCCAAGACCAATTATATTAAATAGTTTCCCAATTTTCTTCTAAAAGAGCCTTCCCATTTTAGATCTTACATTTAAGTTTTAATTCATTTTTGAACTGATTTCTGTGTGCAGTATAAGGTAACAATGTAATATCTTTCTTTTGCATATTGATGGAGTTTTCCAAGCACCACATATCATTCCCTACTGTGTATTCTCAGTACCTTGACCTACATTACTTTCAAAACCCCCTCATTTTTAGTTCCCTATGATAGCTCCTGTTTTAAAATTTATTATTTTATTTGTTCTAATTAGTTATACATGACAATAGAATGCACTTTGATACATCATATATAGTTTCAGTATAATTTCTCATTCTTCTGGTTGTACATGATGTAGAATCCCACTGGTCATATAGTTATATATGTACATAGGGTAATAATGTCTGATTTATTCCACTATCCTGGCAAGGTTGTGGGGGAAAAGGTACACTCATACATTGCTGGTGGGTGTGCAAATTGCTGCAACCATTACGGAAAGCCGTATGGAGATTCCTCAAAAAACTTGGAATTGGAACCACCATTTGACCCATCTATCCCACTCCTCAGTTTATACCCAAAGGACTTAAAATCAGCAGATTACAGTGACATCTCCTATTTTATGGTTGTCCCACTTTTGTTAGAAACACGAACAACCCTAGTGCTTCTTTCCAAATATGGATTCTACTATAATTCTCTGCTCAATTGTTAGACTTCTTCTCTTTGGAATTTAGTTTATTATATTTTCTCTGCATCTCCCTTACTTGATAATCCATAGAAAAGTAAGTTTTGATTTAGTCATTTTTTCATTCTAGTTTTTGCCATGGTAGTAAACTCATTCACAAAATTTTGTGTTATAACAAGAAAAATAAGTCTAAGAAACACATTTAAGCCGGGAGTGGTGGTGCACGCCTGTAATCCCAGCACTTGGGAGTCTGAGGCAGGAGGATCGTGAGTCCAAAGCCAGCCTCAGCAATGGCGAGGCACTTAGCAACTCAGTGAGACCCTGTCTCTAATAAAAATACAAAAAGGGCTGGGGATGTGACCCAGTGGATGAGTGCCTCTGAGTTCAATCTCTGGTACCAAAAAAAAAAAAAAAAAAAACACATTTAAATTCCTCATATCCAAGAATCCATCCAACTTAGGCTCCCCAGTATTGATAGAATTCAAAAGGTACTGAAAACACAGGAAATTCTGTGTGCCTGATCCTTACTGTAAGAGGATGTCATCTTGTCCCACTTACGTTTGGACTTTGTTGACCAAATGAATCAAGAATTTTGATTTCCTAAGTCTTAAGCATTTTTCTTCTCAGTTTAAGATTGTTTTCTTAAAACCTAAAGGGAGAAAACTATTTTTTTCTAGTCAAAATCATTTTGTGAGGGAACAAAATGTCCATAAGTAGCCTCAGGAATACCAAAAAAAAGTTTGAAAATCTAGTGAAAAGTAATTTTAAATGAAGCACTATTCATAATAGGTAACATGTAGGATTCTTGGACATGAGTCATTTAAATGTACATGTTATTTGTAACCTATTAATATTAGGTCAAGGTGTCCATCTGTGAATAAATAAATTTAAAAAATGTGGTACAACTCATACGTTACAGATTGGGACTGCAAACTGGTGTAACCACTCTGGAAAGCAGTATGGAGATTCCTAAGAAAACTTAGAATGGAACCACCAGTAATCCCACTCTTCAGTGTATACCCAAAGGATTTTTAATCAGCATACTATAGTGACACAGCCACATCAATTTTTTTTCCAAGTCTTGCTCCACTTTATTGTGCTTCCATGAGGCCTGTGTTGGCCTTTTTACTCATGGCATGGAACACAGTTTCTGCATCTTTATTTTTAGGTATGTGTATGTATGTGTGTGTGTGTGTATATATATATATATATTTTTTTTTTTTCTTTTGCAGTACTGGAGATTGAACCCTGGAGTGCTCTACCACTGAGCTACATCCCCAGACTTTTTTATTTTATTTTATTTTGGGGGCTTGTTGTAGCTCAGTAGTAGAGCTCTTGCCTAGCACATCAATTTTTATAGCAGCTCACTTCACAATAGCTAAGCTATGGAACCAAACTAGGTGCCCTTCAATGGATGAATGGATAAAGAAAATGTGATATATATACACAACAGAATATTAGTCATAAAGAAGAATGAGATTGTGGCATTTGCCAATAAATGGATGAAACTGGAGACTATCATGCTAAGTGAAATAAGCCAATCCCCAAAAACCAAAGGCCAAATATTCTCTCTGATATGTAGATGCTAACACACAATAAAGGGGTGGGGAGGGAAGAATAGAAGTTCATTGGATTAGACAAAGGGCAATGAAGAAAAGGGAGGTGGGATGGGAATAGAAAAGACAGTAGAATGAATCAGACATAACTTTCCTATGTTCATATATGAATACATGACCAGTGTAACTCCATATCATGTACAACCACAAGAATGGGAAGTTATACTCCATGTATATATAATATGTCAAAATACATTTTACTGTCATGTATAACTAAAAAGAATAAATAAAACATTTTTAAAAAAGAAAAAAATTGTGATATACTTACACCATAAAGTATTTTTTAGCCATAAAAAAGAATAACATTCTGTCTCTGTAGCTGTATGATTGGAACTGTGAAGACATGAAGTTATGTGAAATAAGTCAAGCGCAGAAAGACAAATACTACATGTTCCCACTCATATGTGGGAACTAAAAAAGCTAGCTTCATAGAAGAGTGATAGTGTAATGGTCCTTAAGAGGCTAGGAAGAGAAGGAGCAATAGGACCAGAAAGAAGTTGGATAATAGGTACCAAAATACAGTTACATAGGAGGAACTAGTTATTGGTGTTCTACAGCACAGTAGGGTATCTATATCTAGTGTACAATAATTTTGTATGTATTTCAAAATAATCAGAAGAAATAGTTCAAGGTTCCCAAAAATAAATATTTGAGGAGATGTAACTGTTAACCATCTTTTTAAAAAAAATATTTATTTACTTTAGTTGTACTCAATGCAATGCATTTATGTTTACATGGTGCTGAGGATGGAACCCAGGCCGCGCACGTGCGAGGCGAGTGCTCTGCCGCTGAGCCACAACCCCGGCCCACTGTTAACTATCTTAATTTGATCATTACACATTGTATACATGTATTGGATTATCATACTGTACCCCATAAATATCTATGAATATTTTGTGATTGAAAAGAAATTAAATACAAGATTAAAGATTAAAATTAAAATTCTACTTAAACTCTTTTCTTAAATGTGGAGATAAAAAAATAAAAAATCTGTACAAACATTTCATACAAAAGTTATACTCCTGTACTATTTAGCCTTAATTTGCTTTCAAATGATACTTTATGTTCATTTTTATGTTCTACTTTCAGCTCATTGTAGCATTTACTGGGGCTTTTGTTAGATTTGCATGTTCTTAAGACCACTAATTTTGATATTCATAGAAGCAATTCATAGAAGCATGTCACATTATTTCCTTTTGTGCATTGTGAGGACAACTTCAATGGTTAAATTGAACTCTATTCAATTGTCTAAGATGCTAAGCCTTTCCTCTCCTTTTAAAGCTTAATATTCAGAGAGAAGATGAAAAGTCCTGATGGAGATTGCACAATCAATAAAAATAAAAATTGGTTCATACTTAATTCAGTTATTAGGTCCTAGGAAGGAAGATGGTCATTTTGATTTTACTGTTTATTAGTGTTCCTGTTCTCTGGCTTCCTTTACCCATTCGATGAACCCTGAGCCTTTTCCTGGTTTCTTGCTTCTGTTAAAAGTGGAGAAGTGGTGAAGAACAAGACAGCCTTCAAGGTAGCCACCATACTGGGGCAGAATGACAAGAAGTCAAGTAGTGCCCACCTAGGCACAGGCCTGTGGATCTCCGCCGAGTGAGAGCAGTCCCAGGACTAGCCCGCTGACCCCGCTGAGCCCATGCAGGCACAGGACAGGCCCAGGGATCTCGGCAGGTGTCAGCTGGCTTGTGAGGCATTAGGGTACCAAAGAAAATCCTCATCCAATACTAGAGTCTTCATTTCCCTTTCTAGGCACTGCTTCAGTCTGCCTAGACTTGGTTGCCAAAACTTCATTAGAATTGGGGGAGGGGGTTAGATCCTAGTTTTGGGACTTAATGATTTTGGTTCATTGAACTTTCTGTGAACTCAGTAGTACTACCTATAGCATAGGATTATTGTGAAAACAGAACTAAAGTAGCTTGGCTAACAAGATAACTCCCTCCATAACAAATGTACAATAAATGGTAGGCAGTAATGAAAAATTGACCTTAACAGTTTAAAAAGGGTAAGTGCTAATTAAACTTCTGTAGTAAATGCTTACTATTTAATAATTTAGAAGACAAAAATACTGTATTTATTAAATACTATTAGGAAATAGGTTTATCCAAGCTATCAAGAAAGAGAGAAAAGAAAGGATGTTGAACAAATATAGAGTTGAACTGGTCTATTTTACTTTTCTGAGACTTAAGGCAAAATATAGAGATAGGTTATCATCATTCAGCACAATTAAAAAATAACTGAGCCATAAATGTAAGAACAACAGCTTACAGTCAATTTCATGCCAATTTTTATTTGTTTAATCTGGCTTGGCCTCTGGTATTTAATTATCTAGCAAACTATCTCAGTTTGTGTTAAACTTACTTTATGAAAAGAAATTACATATATTGTTATAATGTGGTTCAGGACTGTCTCCCAGAGTTTCCTGTGTCGAAGGCTTCTTATTCCCCAACTGGTGGCACTATTGGGAGGTGGTAGAAATTTCAGGAAATGAGTCCTTGTTGGAGGAAGTAGGTCACTGGGGGTGTGTTTTTGTGCCTTTGAAGGGTATATCTTTGCCCTGCCTTCTTCTACTATCACTACTACTACTATTACTACTACTACCTACCACCAATTCTCTACCACCTCCTCCTCCTCCTTTTCCCTCTTCTTCTTCCTCTCTCTCCTTCTCTCCCTCTCTCTCTCTCTCTCTCTCCCCTTTCCCTCCCTCCCTCCTTCTTGGCCAACATGAGTGAGCAGATTGACTCTGCCCCACATTCCCTACCATGATGTTCTTCCTCACCACAGGTCCAGAATCAATGGAAGCAGGTGATCATGGACTGAAACCATGAGCTAAAGTGAGCCTTTCTTCCTTTCCATTGATTTTCTCAAATGTTTTACCACAGCGACGGAAAGTTGACTTACATTCCTGCCTTAGTCTCCCAAGCTGCTGGGAATGCAGGGGTGCACCATCACTGCTGGCCTTTACCTGGATTTTATGTCATGATCATTTTGCTTATTAAAAAGAGTGATGACAGACATCATTCTTCATGATAATGTTCGAACAGCTTATTTTTCACTGGATTTTATTCTAGGCAGGGTATGCTATGCTATTCAGTTAGTTGTATACCATTTCTTTCTTTTTTTTTTTTTTTTGAGGGGCCAAAATATTTTATTTTGGGGGGTAATGATTTTATTTATAATATGGATTCCTTAAATTTAGTAAGTCTGGACTGATAAATATGTCTCTTAAGAATTGTCAATCTTAATTCGGGGGAAGATGGCCGACAGGAGGGAGGTGCTCTCTGGACGCAGTTGCTGAAGGACGCGGAGTGGGAAGTTTGAGCACTTTGCTGGCGGTTCTATTGCAACTGAAAGGGAGCCGAGACATTCCTGCACCTCTGGACAGCGAAATACAAAGTTCTCAGGACCACAACAACCAGGGACAGAGTCCCAGCAGTCCACAGCCCGAAACAACGCTGTTGGTGCTGCAGGCGCAGGGGCCAATACCATCTCGGCAAGGAGATGATCCACCCAGCGGCTTTGAATCCGATCGGCGAGGAGGGATAAAAAGAGGCCTAGAGGCGTGGGCGGTGTCCACGTGGAGCTCTTTCGTACTGCTTGCCAAGCCGACCCCCGCACATCTGGACTGACACAAGGGTCTGCGGAGCAGCTGCTGAATGGGAGGAGAACGCCGCCATCTTTGAGAAGTGCAGAGGCTGATCCAGACAAAGGGGAAAAGACGGAGGAGACAACAGCTGCAGACATCCAGGGAGCCCCATCGCTCTGAAGGTAGCGCACACCTGGGTGAGACTCGGGTAACCAGCAGGGGAGGGCGTGTCTGAGGCCAGCCCAGCGGCCACAAGAAGCTACATCTGTGGGTGGGCGTGGGGAAAGGGTGCCTTCTGGAGGGTCCCCTTCCCGGAGCCATTCACCTGTTGACACACAACCACCCTGAGCCAATCTTCCCCCTTAGCAGCCGCTGGCATAGGGTGCAGACTTGACTCGCAGACTTTCTGGACGTGATCCAATGCAGTTGGCTTAAACTGGAAAGGGAAAAGAGAGGGGGGCTTCCCAGGGCCCGTTTTGTTTGAGACTTGGGGTTCGACTTTTTTTTTTTTTTTTTTTTTTTGGTTGGTCGGTCTGCTTGTGTTATTGGTTTTTGTTAGATTGTTTAATGTTCTTTCTCTTTTTTTGGCTTTGTTCTGTTTTGCTTTTTTTTTGCATTGACTGTCAGTGTATTTGATTGTTTGCTTCTGTTCCTTTTCTCGTTCCTTCTTTTCTTCCTTCTCAATTTGGCATCTCTTCTTCCTCCTTCATCTTTCATATTTGCACCCTGCCAGTGCATACTAAACAGAGGCAAAAACAAGCTGTACGCAGAATTTGGGATTTCTAGAAACAGCGCAATTGAACTGGATAGCAAAGAGGTGCTATATATAGTTTACTCTCCATTTTCTTGATTCTCTATCTCCTCTCTCTTACACCAATTTCTACTCTTTTATCATTTTTTTTTTCTTTTCCATCTTACTTTATATATAAATTGGTCTCTCCACCTAAGTGTCTTCTCCATTCTCTATCTTCTCTCTTCTCCTGATACTAAACCACTTCCAGTAAACCACGTCAATAGAACTCTCCTTTCATACTTTCCAAGAAAGAACAATTCAAGACACTTCCTTCTTCTTAAACATAATACCTCTGTATCCAATACTTGAAGCTATAAAACCCCATCAGAAGCATACAGAGTAAATTGGAAATAATATCTGGGTTAACAAAATCTGTACATTGTGAACAAAATTGAATTTTCTGAATAGAAAGTGTTAGGTTTTAAAGTGTAAAGTAATTATAAGGGGAGCTGATAGCTTCGTACTACAGGAACAACATAAGGAATTAAGGTAAAATCGAAACAGTCAAGGTCCCACAGTGCAGGAAGAAAAGACACACAAGCAGCATGAAAAAACAAGGGAAGAAAGTGACACAATCAAATCAAGATTCATCATCAGTAGATTTCATGGCAAACACAGTTGGTCCAATGCCAGAGATGGAATTTAGAAATTACATATGCCAAATGTTTAGGGAACTTAAGAATGAACTAAAAAATGAGATGAGGGAGATTACTTCAATAGGGAAATAGAGGCTCTAAAGAGAAACCAAATAGAAATTCCAGAAATGAAAGAAGCAATAAACCAAAATAAAAGTTCAATTGAAAGCATCTCCAACAGAGTAGACCACTTGGAGGAAAGAACCTCAGACAATGAAGACAAAATATTTGTCCTAGAGAAGAATTTAGACCGTACAGCAAAACTCGTTGGAAATCAAGAACATAACATCCAAGAATTATGGGACAGCATAAAAAGACCAAACTTAAGAGTGATTGGCGTAGAGGAAGGGGCAGAGTTTCAAGCCAAAGGAATGAGTAATCTATTTAACAAAATAATTACAGAAAATTTTCCAAACTTGAGGAATGAATGGGAAAACCAAGTTCAAGAGGCATACTGAACACCAAACAAACAAAATCTCAACAGATCCACACCAAGACACATTATAATGAAAATGCCTAATATTCTGAGCAAGGAGAGAATACTAAAAGCCACAAGAGAAAGGAAGCAGATCACATATGGGGGAAACCAATCAGACTATGTTCAGATTTTTCAAACCAGACCTTAAAAGCAAGAAGATCCTGGAATAGCATATTTCAAGCTCTGAAAGAAAAGGGATGTCAACCAAGAATCTTATATCCAGCAAAATTGAGCTTTAGATTCGAAGATGAAATAAAAACCTTCCACGACAAACAAAAGTTAAAAGATTTCACAACTCGAAAGCCAGCACTTCTGAACATCCTGGGCAACATTTTTCATGAAGAAGAAGAGAAAGATGATAGTGAAAATCAACAAAGGGAGATATTAAACTAAAGGAAATACCAACCAGAAGAGAAACCTAATCAAGCTAAAGACCATAATTCAAATAAAAATGGATGGGAATAAAAATCATATCTCAATAATAACCCTGAATGTTAATGGCCTAAACTCGCCAATCAAAAGACACAGAATATCAGAATGGATTAAAAGAAACGACCCAACAATTTGCTGTCTCCAAGAAACACACCTCATAGAAAAAGACATCAACAGACTGAAAGTGAAAGGATGGGAAAAGTCTTATCACTCACATGGCCGGCGGAAGCAAGCAGGGGTTTCCATTCTCATATCAAATAAGGTAGACTTCAAACCAAAACTAATCAAGAGGGACAAAGATGGATATTTCTTATTACTTAAGGGAACCATTCATCAACAGGATATAACAATCATAAATCTATATGCCCCAAATAATGGAGCACCTACATTCATCAAACAAACGCTTCTCAAGTTCAAGAGTAAAATAGACCACAACACAGTTATTCTAGGGGACTTCAACACACCTCTCTCACCAATGGATAGATCATCCAAACAAAGGCTAACCAAAGAAACTTTAAGCCTCCTTAAAACAATTAACAATTTAGACCTAATGGACATATATAGAATATTTCATCCCTCAGTAAACGAATACACATTTTTCTCAGCAGCACATGGCTCCTTCTCCAAAATAGACCATATATTATGTCACAAGGCAACTCTCAGCAAATATAAAAAAATAGAGATACTACCCTGCATGCTATCGGACCATAAAGGGATGAAATTGGAAATCAACGACAAAACAAGGAATAAGAAAAACTACTCCATCAACTGGAAGCTAAACAACATGTTACTGAATGAACAAGGGGTTGAAGAAGACATCAAAGAGGAGATCAAAAAATTCCTAGAGGTAAATGAGAACACAGATACTTCATATAGAAATCTCTGGGACACTATGAAGGCAGTAGTAAGAGGAAAATTCATTGCACTGAGTTCATTCCTTAAGAGGAAAAAAAACCAACAAATAAATGACTTAACAGCACACCTCAAAGCATTAGAAAAAGAACAGACCAACACCAAGAGCAGTAGAAGACAGGAAATAATTAAAATCAGAGCAGAAATTAATGAAATCGAGACTAAGGAAACCATTCAAAGAATTGACAAAACTAAAAGTTGGTTCTTTGAAAAAATAAACAAAATTGACAGACCCTTAGCAATGCTAACGAAAAGAAGAAGAGAAAAAACTCAAATTACTAACATTCGTGATGAAAAAGGGAATATCACAACAAACACCTCAGATATACAGAATATAATTAGAAATTACTTTGAAAACTTGTACTCTAATAAAATAGAAAATACTGAATGCATTGACAGATTTCTAGAGTCATATGATTTGCCTAAACTGGATGTGGAGGCTATACACAATTTAAACAGATCAATTACAAGTGAAGAAATAGAAGATGTCATCAAAAAGCTACCAACAAGGAAAAGTCCAGGACCTGATGGGTTTACAGCCAAGTTTTATAAGACTTTCAAAGAAGAACTAATACCAATGCTCTTCAAACTATTCCAAGAAATAGAAAAAGAGGGAGCTCTTCCAGACTCTTTCTATGAGGCCAATATCACATTAATTCCAAAGCCAGGCAAAGACACATCCAAAAAAGAAAACTTCAGGCCCATATCTTTAATGAACATAGATGCAAAAATCCTCAACAAAATCCTGGCAAATCGGATACAAAAACATATCAAAAAGATAGTGCACCATGATCAAGTGGGGTTTATCCCAGGGATGCAAGGCTGGTTCAACATTCAAAAATCAATAAACATAATACACCACATCAATAGACTCAAAGACAAAAATCATACGATCATCTCAATAGACGCAGAAAAAGCATTTGACAAAATACAACACCCCTTTATGTTCAAAACACTGGAAAAACTAGGAATATCAGGAACATATCTCAACATTATAAAAGCTATATATGCAAGGCCCCGAGCTAACATTATCTTAAATGGAGAAAAATTGAAAGCATTCCCTCTAAAAACTGGAACAAGACAGGGATGCCCCCTTTCACCACTGCTATTTAACATAGTACTTGAAACTCTGGCCAGAGCAATTAGACAGACGAAAGAAATTAAAGGGATCCAGATAGGAAAAGAAGAGCTCAAATTCGCACTATTTGCTGATGACATGATAATCTTCCTAGAAGACCCAAAAAACTCTACCAGAAAACTTTTACAACTAGTAAATGAATTTGGCAAAGTTGCAGGATACAAAATCAACACACATAAGTCAAAGGCATTTTTGTACATCAGCAACAAAGACTCTGAAAGGGAAATGATGAAAACTACCCCATTTACAATAGCATCAAAAAAAATAAAATACCTGGGAATCAACCTAACGAAAGAGGTGAAAGACCTCTATAACGAAAATTATAGAACACTAAAGAAAGAAATTATAGATGAACTCAGAAGATGGAAAGACCTACCTTGCTCTTGGATAGGTAGAATTAATATTGTCAAAATGTCCATACTACCAAAAGCATTATACAGATTTAATGCAATTCCAATCAAAATCCCAATGTCATTCTTCAAAGAAATAGAAATAGCAGTCATGAAATTCATCTGGAAAAATAAGAGACCCAGAATAGCCAAAGCAATCCTGAGCAAGAAAAGTGAAGCAGGGGGCATCACCATACCGGACCTTAAATTATACTATAGAGCAATAGTAACAAAAACAGCATGGTATTGGCACCAAAACAGACTGGTGGACCAATGGTACAGAATTGAGGACACAGAAACTAATACATATAATTTCAGCTATCTTATATTAGACAAAGGTGCCAAAAATGTACAGTGGAGAAAGGATAGCCTCTTCAACAAATGGTGCTGGGAAAACTGGAAATCCATATGCACCAAATTGAAATTAAATCCTTATCTCTCACCATGCACAAAACTCAATTCAAAATGGATCAAGGACCTAGGAATTAGAACAGAGACAATACGCCTAATAGAAGAAAAAGTAAGCTCCAATTTCCAACATGTCGGATTAGGCCCCAAGTTCCTTAATAAGAATCCTGTAGCGCAAGAATTACTACCAAGAATTAATGAATGGGATAGATTTAAACTAAAAAGCTTCTTCTCAGCAAAAGAAACAATCAGTGAGGTGAATAGAGAGCCAACTAATTGGGAACAAATACTTAGTACATGCACATCAGACAGAGCACTAATTTCTAGAATATATAAAGAACTCAAAAAACTTTACACCAAAAAAACAAATAACCCAATCAATAAATGGGCTAAGGAATTGAGAAGACACCTCTCAGAAGAAGATACACGATTAATTAACAAATACATGAAAAAATGTTCAACATCGCTGGCAATTAGAGAAATGCAAATCAAAACTACTCTAAGATTTCACTTCACTACAGTCAGAATGGCAGCTGTCAAGAACACAAGCAACAATAAATGTTGGAGAGGATGTGGGGAAAAAGGCACACTCATACATTGCTGGTGGGAATGCAAAATGGTGCAACCATTATGGAAAGCAGTATGGAGGTTTCTTGGAAAACTGGGAATGGAGCCACCCTATGACCCAGCCATCCCACTCCTGGGTCTATTCCCAAAGGACTTAAAAACAGCATATTACAGTGACACAGCTATCTCAATGTTTGTAGCTGTGCAATTCACAATAGCTAGGTTGTGGAACCAACCTAGATGTCCTCAGTAAATGAGTGGATTAAGAAAATGTGGTATATACACACAATGGAATTTTACTCAGCAATAAAAGAAAATAAATTAATGGCATTTGCAGGTAAATGGTTGAAGTTGGAAGACATAATGCTAATGAAGTTAGTCAGTCTCAAAAATCCAAGTACCAAATGTTTTCTCTGATATAAGGAGGCTAGTTCATTGTATTGTTGGATGGGAGGGTACGTACGAGGACTAGAAGAACACTAGAATGGTCAAAGGGAAGGGAGAGTAAGGGAGGGAGCAAGGGGGGAGGGAGAGGGAGAAAAGGAAAAAGAAAAGAAAAGGTGTTTGAATGAGATGGATATCATTTTCCTAAATGCATGATTGAAGACCTGAATTATACGAATATACTCTGTATACAAACAATTGTATGTAAAAAGATGCTAAATACATGCACTATGAGTTGTACATATTAAAAATTATAAATAAAAAAAAATAAAAAGAAAAAAAAAAAGAATTGTCAATCTTTTCCTAAATGTTAATTTTATTGGTAACATCCCACTCTGGCAGACACATCAGCTCTATCCTGCTTTTCTTAAATAAAACCATAGTTTATTTCAGCTAAAAAGGTATAGCAGCAATTCCCTATTCAAATGCTATTTGGGAGACTGTTCAACTTGGTAAGTAAGACAGACTTCCAGTGCTTTTGGTTAGTAGCTGAGTAAAGCAGAATGATTAAAGTGACACCCACCCTAAGTTACTGGGATTGATTTTCTTGTGTGCCTCTTCTACCTATGACATTTATTTCTGTTTCCTTATTTTTCACACTGCTGGACAATGTATATTTCATTATTTGTAAAAGACAATTACTTCTCTGTGATTTCCTCAATAATAAAGAAAAGAACCTTAGAGGGGTACTTTTGAAATAGTAAAAGAGAGAAAGTGCTCTTTATGTTTAAAATTATGGAGGAGAGTTCTGTGTCTTGAATCTGATTCTGTTGATATATATTGGGAATGTCCAGAACAATAAAGATTAGTATGAGCCAAGAGAGCTGAAAAGCAGTTTGTTGGATGTTTCATTTATTATTTTCTCTCCAGGGAAACTCATTCAGACACCAGGATCCTGGGGAGATCAGAAACAGAAGTTTATGTATAAATTGACATGAATGACATGCACGTAAACATGTCAGGCTCAGAAGTTGGATTCTTAGTTCACTAGTAACGCAGAGTGGGTATCATTTAATTATGCTGCTGGTCATGCCAGTGTTATCTGCAATATGGAAAATGAATTTTCTCTTAGGATTTAGGTTTGGGTAGACAAAGGGGAAAAGATAATGAGTTTGGACTATAGATATTGCTCACAGCAGTACATAAAGAACAAGTTCTGGGAGGGCAAGCAACAATAATAAATAATGGATTATAAAATGCAAATCTGGAGAGAGGAGTTTTCTGCCAGACTTTAATCTTGAAGAGTTCTTAAAGCTTTAAAAAGTATGTAACTTTTTGTGGTCTTGAGCAGAAATGACAAATAGTCTAATTGTCAGTATACTATATACAAAGGAAAGATGGGCCATGGGAGATAAATAGATGCAATTCAGTCAGAAATAAAATGGAA
Source organism: Tamias sibiricus (assembly GCA_025594165.1). Classification (NCBI taxonomy): domain Eukaryota; kingdom Metazoa; phylum Chordata; class Mammalia; order Rodentia; family Sciuridae; genus Tamias; species Tamias sibiricus. Next base: position 25,904,012 of record CM046663.1, read on the forward strand.
ACAAAACAGAATAAAACCTAGAATAGAGAAAGAAGCTGCAAAGTAGAGAATGCTATTTTCTTGACTTGAGCTAAAGCTAAATCAAAAAGCTATTAATAATTGATGTTTGTAAAATAGATATAGGTCTTTCATTTGGCTCACATTAAACTAAGGTGCTCTTTATTAGAGACATAGCTACAGCATTGGCAATCATTAGAGTTCATAAAGTGAAAGAAAAAGGCATTATCTAGCAAAATTTTTCTTACCCTTTTTTTTTTTTTTTAATATATATTTTTTTTAAATACTATGAGAGTACACAAATTAGAGAAGTATTTCTTCTATTCTTTTTCCAAATATCTAGCCATGCTATTATTATTATTATTATTATTATTATAAATTTTATTATATTTGGCTTGTTGAGTAATCTTTTGGCAAATATTAGAATACAGATTTCTTAAGAATTAGACTTATGTAGCCTATAGGACAGAAAGCATGAAGAAATAAATAATATAGCCTCTGGATGTTGCAATTATAAGTGCCTCAGCATCCTTGCTGTGCCCCAAGAAAGATTCTTTGCGCATAAAACCTAATATAGAATTTATTTTTTATGCTCCAAAAGGCCAGGATTAAAATAAGACAAAACAAGAAAGCAAAAAATACTTTTCATGTCATAGCGTAACCTGCTACATGTTGAACAAGGTATTCAGAAACAAAGTTTCAGGCCTGTGGAGAGAAGAAACATTCTTAAAATAAAAATTAATAGCAGTGGCATTTTTGTGAAATACTGGAGGATGCAATCTCCTTCTCAGTAAACTTGCTTTTTGAACTCTGAACTTCTACCAATGTCAGAGAGACATGGAATCTCTCTATTTGGTGATAAGAAATGAGAAATATAGGTGCAATTATTTCAGTGCAAAGTAAGTCCTGGACAAGGAAGAGGAAGCCAGACACAGGAAGTCTCAAATGACTACACAGTCTAAAATTCAAAATGGAGTCTGGTAACCGTTTATTGACTTGGATGTTACACAATACTCTGTGTTTCCAGAAAGACCTTAAACTAAACTTTTTACAGCCCCTCCCACGGCATTTTTCCCCCCAACTGTCAAGATAAACAGTCCAACAGAAAGTCTCATTTTGCTGCTCAGACCTAACCAATAAACTTATAGTCATGTGTAAATGTCGGTCAGTCATCTATGGGCATGGTTGCATCCTTCATTTACATAAAACTGACCAATCAAGATTGAGTATATGCAGCCTTGTTTGCATAAGTGGACCAAAGTGGGAATCTGGGCTGGAACTTTCTTCAAGTAAGCCAGCCCCTCCTTTTGTCCCTTCAGAGAGTGCTTTACTTTTTCATCAAAGGTTGTGTCCCCCTGGTTTGCAGATTGTTTACTTCCTTCTGAATTTTTGCCACCAGATAGAAACATGAGAAAACATCAAAATATTGCCCTAGCCCCACTAATTCTTTAGAGAGTAAGGGTAGGGAGAGGTAGTGATGGATGGTTAGTTTAGATTGCTTATAAATCATTGTATTCACCTGGATTTCTGTCAAATGTATACTAAGGTGTCTACATTTTGATTTTCAGAATATAAGTTTTGTCATTTCAGTTTAGTTCTTGTTGTCTTTCTATAGTCAAGCATTAAAGAACTTCATGCTTTGTTGTGGATCTATAGCTGAACTGGTTGGGTCCCAATGGCAAGATTCTGGTAGCTCAGAATAAATAATGTCTCTGCTACATTTCACATACTACGACTACCTTCCTTTCTAGAAGTAGTTGTATGCTATACACACATAACATTTTGACCTCATAAATGAAAGTTAATGTTGCTGGTAATAAGATATTTAGCATTGTAATATCACAAAAAGTTAAAGTAGCTTGCCTATTTATGAGGCTTTATAAGCTTATAAGCATTTTAATATACAGTCTCTCATTTTATTCTTCCTTGTGGAGTAGATGCAGAATTTTACAGATAAGAAATCAAAAAGGCTGGAAGAATGCTAATTTTTCATCACACACACACACATGCACATACACATGATATATGTTTAGTGAAATACACATGCTTACTCTGATTTTAGCATTACAAATGTATGCATACACTGAAATATCACATAGCATCCTACAAATATGTATGATTTTTATTTGTCAATAGAAAAAAGAAAAGGTAAATCAAATTGAGGTGACTTATGTAACTAACTCAAGTCATGCTTCTAGTCAAAAGACCTATAACTAAGAGTTTCTTTCTTTAAATCCTATATTCCTGTCACCTTGCCACACTCCAATATAAACTACTAGAAAATAGTAGCTCCTGTTACAATTAAATCCTTCCTACTAAGGCTCTTTTAATAGACCCTTTACCTGAACTTTTCCTCCTCATTGCAATGTTTGTTTAAGATACTCCTATCTTACATACAATTTTGTTATCTTTTATTTTTAATAAAATTCCTTTTATAAACAATTTACACTTTCTGTTGTTTAATTAAAAAGCAATAAACAAGTATAATATTCTCTTAGAAAAAATGCAACTGTGTATTTTATGATGACAAAAAATGGTTCAAAATTCACAGTTGTCAGCTTCTAATCTGAAAATGGCAAAACAGGGTAATTCATTTTATGATAAAAGGAATGTAAAGCCCTTAATAAAGCAAATAATGTTTTATAAACAGGAGGCTCTGCTACCACAAGGAGAATGGGCTTGAATAAACTGTATTTTTCTACTGATAAAAATGAAAGAGTTGACACATTTGATCTCTTTCATTCTTCACAAAGATTCATTAAGTATAATTTAACAAGCTTTCCAAGGTGATTTTGAATAAGAACAGAAGGCTATGTGACTTCAGGGATAAAAGGCAACTATTTCAATTTTGTTCTGATTTTTTTCAAAAACATTTTTTTTTTTTGGTTTAGTAAATGTTATGGAGAAGCAAAAATTAAGATAAACATAGTTTTTCTTTTCAAATCTGTAGTAAGTAACCCCACACTCTCTATATGCTTATGTGAAAATGGCTGTTGTAGGTGAAAGAGATCATTCACCAGTTTGTAAAATTATGGAACTGATGGAGAACAGGAAACAGTGTATCATCCAATCTACCCTTTATTTTATTGATTTTTTTCCCCTCAGAGTTGACTTTCTTTTGAGATCCTGAATCGTAACCCAGCACCAATTCCTTTCTTCTAGTCTGAGACTTTCAGTTTGCTGGTTGCGTAAGAATATTATACACTTTCTATTTCTATTGTTTAATTAGAAAACAGTAAGAGTTTGACATTCTTTTGAGAAAGTGCAAACATATATTCTACCATAGGAAATGCCTGTTTGTTTTTCCAAAGATCCACTACCCTGTATAGAAATGGCACAAGTTTCTATTGCTTTTGCTGAGCATGATACAGCATTCTCTTCATGACTATACAGTGCAAGTGAGCATAAACCATTTGTTTCATGGATGGGAAAGAGGGAGAATTTCTAGGTTATTTGTGTGGAGACAATGGTCTTTTCAGCCAGATTTCCCTTGTCAGAATTACAGCATGATTACGGCATGTGTCAGATTTCCCATCAGAACTGGACAGGAAAGACACAGCGCTGTGGAAAGATCGGACAGCAGCCTGACACATCTGTTCTCCTGAGGTGTCAAGTTAGGAACTCGGAAAAAATAAAAATGCTGGTTGTCTCTCCAAAACAACTAAAGGGCAAAGAGGACAAATGAAATGGAAAATATATCCAAATACTCTTCCTCCATCCAAAGAGGTTCTACAGAGGATGGCAAACCAGGCCCAGCCCTAACTATTTTGCCTTAGGGGTGATCTGAGAAATTCAAGAGCTGGTGTCAAACAACAAACACAGACAATGAACAGTTTTCTCCCTTCAGTATAAAGGAAGGAAGGACGTACTTGAACCAGTTATCTGCAACCATGGCTGAAAATGGGCAATTTGAACATGTCAAAGTTGTGACTTAGCTATTTTTCCACTACTCTCCTGAAATTCTTGATTTTTCTGAGCGCACAGGTCTCTTAATGGCCATTTAGAGGTCAATGACCTGAGGACATGTACACATTATAGAATAACATCTGGCAGAGAAAGACCAGCAGTGGAAGAGGTGTAGGAAGTTTCCAGTTGGGAATAATAATGGTGTATGCAGCTTTTTTGTAACCCCAGGTGTGTGTGTGTGTGTGTGTGTGTGTGTGTGTGTGTCTGTATCTTGCCCAAGAGCTTCAACTAAGTGAGGTCCTCAGTTCTTAACACCCTTGTCCTTATCTCCAAAGACACATGTTGGTTGGAATTGTTGACCCCAGGGAGACTGCTGTCCTTTGGGACAGTGGCAAACAGAAGCCCTGGGCTCCCTTTCACCAAGATTTTCCACCCTCAATGCTCTTTATTTCCTCAGGCAATGACAGGGCAGCTGTGGTATTTCATCCCTAGGAGCCAGCCAGCTACAGAGAATGCTCCATCAGAAATGCACCAGCAAATAAACACTTTGAGGTGAGGAACTCTCTTCTGCTTTGTATCTTTAGAATATGGCACATAGTATGGGAGACAGAAGGTATTTTATGGATGACTTAAAGATAGCTTAGTTTTGCCACATTGAATCCTCTTACAAGTAGCTTTTGGAGCTCACATCTGCAGAGTTTTTCGTTTTTTGTTTTCAAGTTTCAGTAAAATAATGACTGCTAAAGCAATTAGAGATTTGTGCCTCCACTGGAGCCGATAAATCAATAAACTGATAGACAACTACAGATCTTGGTTTTCCTGACTTTTGAAGACAATAAGAAATGAATGTCTTTGCCATTTTTCAGTGTGGGTTTGCTGCATCTTTGGGAAGGTGTTTTGATCGGCTAGGATTCTCCCTGCTGTTTCATGAGGTTAGTCATCCTTAAACCTTAAGAGCTAGAAAGAGATGCTAATGATTGTACAGGATACCAGCCAAGTAACTTTCAGAGCAGTTAAAATGGTTTCAGACCTCTACTGTGTATAAGACTCTAAGAAGATGTGAAGTGGGGGTCAAAGAAATTTAATACGTGTCTCTGCCCTCAAGTGGCATAAATTTTAGCTGAAGAGCAGCGACATCTATCCATCTACATGGTTCACTTCTTTCCACATAGGTCTCCCTCACCTTATTGGAGACCCTTTCTCCAGCTCCTACCTAGGGCACCACACCTTCCCTTACCATCTCTCTCTATTCCTTCACCCCACTTTTTTCCCCTCACAGTACTCATCACTGAGATAATTTTTTGTTTGCTCATTGTGCCTCACCTTCCATCAGAATGAAAACATATGCATAAGAAAGAGCCTTGTTTATTTTCTTCATTGCTCTGTGTCTGGTGCCCTGAGCAGTGGCCTCTTAATAAATATTTTTTGAATGAATAATCAATATCAAGTAACATATAATTTCCTCACTTGCTTGAGAATATATAATCTCTGAGTCTTTCAGTGCTAAAATTTTATGGTTTTCTATGGCCAAGGATGAATATCCAGTCAATACATAAGAATTAAAAGCAGTAACTTGTTCTTACCCCTTACAGACGATAAATGTAGGAGCCAGTGGATTTCACCTCTTTCAAACATTTATTCAGACTTCTTATGTTCATCAAGGCTGTGTGTGTGTGTGTGTGTGTGTGTGTGTGTGTGTGTGTGTGTGTGTGTTTAGATCTTGTTTGTTCTACTGGAGTTAATTCCTGCTACTTGTCTTGCTGAAGTGGACAACAGTACCAGATAGGCCTGGAGCACGTCTGATGGCATTCTGTTGTATACAGAATCTTCTACTTCCAGAAATAATCTTTTTATAGATGTTAAAGTCTTTTGGGAAATGAAGGCCATAGGAACTTAATTGATTACTTGAGGGGGGAAAAGAAAGAATCAATACATAACTGCTTAATGTCTCCCAGACTCTGAATTACAGGAAATTTTTTTGTGGAAACACAATGAAGTTATACTGTGCAATTCAATCACAGAATAAATAATTCAGGGTTGTTTTTGTCCTCAAAACCATCAATAATAGAAATAATGTTCAGTTGCAAATGCAGTTTTGAAGACTGATGTCAACTGTCTACTTAAATAGACATAACAACAACCAATTAAATTTTCTCATGATAATTTCCACTGTTTTTATAGACAGGGTATCTTGCATAACACCTGATAATGATAACTAGAGCACAGTAATTCTGCAACCTTAGTTTGAATTTTTCTATGCCTTGGGGAATGAATAAGCATGTAAATTAGACATGAATCATTGTAGTCACTTGTCAATCCACAAATATGTGAGCAAGTTGGGCCAAAAATGACTGACTGGAGGATTGGAGAATATATTGAAATATATTGCTTTCTTTGGGCATATTATATTCTTTCATTGGATTAGGCTAGCTTTTTATGATCGGCACATACCAAACTAAGGAAATGATAAACAAGAGGTGATGGACAGAGGATATGGCTAAAATTGAGGAAAGATCAAGAGTTCACTTAAGATTGGACTAGATGACCTTTAAGTTATCTTCCAACCAGAAACTTCAGGGATTTTAAGAAATTGTTTCCATCACTCTGTGACTCCATCGGCAATATCTTGCAAAGTAACAGTAAGAAGCTGAAATATCTGTGACACCGTAGGAGAGATAATTAACAGATTCCTCCACCTGGATTCTCAAATCTCAGCTAATATTGTCCAAACTTGTTGAGTATTGAGACTCAGCAGATGAGACTGTTAAAATGCCAAGTCTTAGGCTCTTCTCTGTCCCTGGTACTGCAGATTCTGATGGAGTGCATACAGTTTGAAAACAAGGAAAAACCCTTCCAGTATGTAATTCTACTAGGAATTTTATGAACCTAGCTTTCGTTCGTTTGCTTTCTTTCTTTCTTTCTTTCTTTTTTTTGTACTGGGGATTGAACTCAGTGGCACTTGACCACTGAGCCACATTCCCAGCCCTATTTTTGTATTTTTATTTAAAGACAGGGTCTGACTGAGTTGCTTAGTGCCTCATTTTTGCTGAGGCTGGCTTTGAACTTTTGATCCTCCTGCCTCAGCCTCCCAAGCCTCTGAGATTACAGGCATGTGTATTTCTTTGCATTAACTAAATAAGAAGATCCATCCTATATATGACCATTTCTAATTATGGACATATTTGTCTTATCTAGGATATTATGAATTTAGACTTTATGTTACCAGGGGACAGAAGTATGATCATATCCAAATTTGATTTATGTGTTTATTATATATATATCAAGTACATATGCATACATATTTTTAAATTATATGTGTCATATACTATATCATGTTATGCATATAAAATATTATATGTAAAATTGCATATGTAATTTTTTGAAACTGTTAAAGAAAAGTGATTCATGTTTTTCCTTCTCATTTGTATTATGATCTGAATTTTCAGGAAGAGAGGACATAACAAAGTTTTAAAACAGTGTGCAATTGCCAATGAGATGATTTAGATTACACTCTTAACACTATTCATCATGGAAGGAAACTGATTTGAAAATAATGGGTCCACTGATATATGATGAACATTGTTAGAAATAAAAAAGTTCTGTGGCCTCCTGTGTGTGAGCTAAATGCTATTTAATTATAGACTCAAATAAATGACTTTCTCAGGATAATTTTTGGCACTTTTGTATGTGATTACTTTGGAAACAATATATTTATTTTTGAAAGCTTGGAAATTTCCTCTGTATGAAAGGCAGAAAAACATCCAGGTAGTTAGTATGATAAAATCATTAATTAAAATATGTAACTTGCTGCTTATATTCTATAATGGAGTTGTCACCAGGAAAGCACGGAATGCCTATTTTTTTCCCATAATAAGATTTTGCATTTATAATTCGGCACACTTTTTGAAAGCACAAATGAAGACATTTGTACTCAGGCAACTGTGCAGGCAAGTGGATACATTACTGCCTCACCATTAATTGTTCTCTGGGTTCATGGGTGAAGAAATCAATTGTGATATATTGGTAGTAATGAGAGCGGGGGCTTCCTTCCTAGATGTGTAACAGGTTAAAAATAACATTAAAATATTTTCAAAACTCATAGGGAAAATCTGGGGGCATTATTATCTACTTGCCACTCTTCTGAGCATGTTACATGTGTGAACTCATTGAATCTCTGTACCCTCAGAGAAAACATTACGATTTTCCCAGGGAGAAAGCTGAAGCACAGAGGAATGTGCTCAGGTATGTGTAGCTCAAGATGAGATTGAGACTAAAAGGGTGGGTTAACATCCAAGTTAAGGCATGATCGTGCTGGGCACATGTCTCTGTGTTTTGGCTTCCTCACTGGAAAAATTATAATGCTTTCTCTAAAATTACAAAGATTCAATGGTTCCACATAGGTAGAGTACTCAGAAGAATATCTAGTGAACGACAGTGTCCAGTAATACCTATTATTGTCGTAGAGGCTTCAGTACAAAGTGTCTCAAGGAATCACCTAGTCCAGGCAGCCCTTTCCTCCATCATCATCATCATCATCATCATCATCATCATCGGTGGTGGCATTGCTAGTGATCAAATTCATGACCTTGTCCATCCTAGGCAAATGCTTTAGCCCTGAGCAATACCCACCAGCCTTCCCAACCATATTATTGTTTTAGTTCTAAAGATAAGGGAATGTGGAGTGACAAAGAGAAGGTCTGGAATCTACCTCATAAGTCACCTGACAGAAAATGTTGTAAAATAATTTTCTGTAAAGGGAAGAGAGATAGGTCAACATTTCATTTTCTGTCACAGGTAGGTGCTTCACGAAGGTTGAATAGAGAAATGATTGTATGAGCTGTTTTTTCACAGTTTTATGGTGATATAATTGACAAATAAAAAATTGTATGTATTTAAGGTATAAAACTTAATATTTTGACCTATGTACACATTGTGAAATGGTCGCCACAGTCAAGCTAATTAACATTCCATCACCTCACGTGGGTACTACCTCCCCCCCCCTCCCCTTTCTCCTCCTCCTCCTTTTCATTTCCCCATCTTTCCTTCTCCTCCTTCTCTTTCTTCTGTGGAAAGAACACTTTGCATCTACTCTCTTGACACTCATAACAGATTTCATGTGTATAACAGTATTGTTAACTGCAGCCAACATGCAGCATTTAGGTCTCCAAGATTTTATTTGTCCTGAATAATTGAAACTTCCTACTCCTTGACCAACATCATAATATTTTCCCTAACCCCAGCCCCTGGCAACTGCTGTCCTGCTCCTTGCTTCTAATTTGACATATTTCTACATCTAATTTCTACATATAAATGAAATCACATAGTACATATCTGTGTCTGGTTTATTTCATTTAGTTTAATGTTCTTCAGGCTCATCCATATTGTCACAAGTGGCAAGATTTCCTTCCTTATTAAGTTTGAATAATATTTAATTTTACGTATATATTTGAAGTATGAGATGAAATTCTTGCAGTGTTCCCATGGAATGGTGTTCTGCCCTCCCCGCACAGGTGTCTAGGGTCCTTGAACCCCTTTTCTCCTCGACCAGTTGGCAAAGATCCCTCTTTAATTTCAAGGCAGCCCCGTTTCCCTCAGCTTTTGATATCATCAGTGGACCTAGGCTTTCAGAGTGAAAGCCAAGAGGTCAGTGCCTCATAACATCCTCAATTACCACAGAGCCTGCTATTCCTACAAAGTATGGAGTTGGAAAGAAGAGTGGATGGGAAACAATTATGTGAATTATTTTTGCAGAATACTCTCCATTCATGCTGACTTATTCTCAACTTTCCTATATTTATTTATTTATTGACAAGTAAAAACTATTTATATTTATGACATGTAACATCATGTTTTGAAATATGTATACATTATGGAATGGCTAAAACAAACTATTTAACACATGTATTACTTCACATGCATTTTTGTGTGTGTGTGTGTGCACGCACGTGCACTAAGAGCACTGCAAATCTATTCTAGAAATTTTCAAGTATTTAATATATTGGTGCTAGCTGCAGTCATCACAATGTACACTCCATGTCTTCAACTTATCCCTCCTATATAACTGAAATTTTCTGTCCCTTGAACAACATTACCCCAATTCTCTCATCCTCAACTTCTGGAAGCCATTGTTCTATACTCTGCTTCCATGTGTGTAAATTTTTTAACATTCCACATATGTGAGATTATTTGTCTTTCTATGCTTGGCTTATTTCAATTTCACTTAGCATAATGTTCTCCAGGTTCATCCATTTTGCAAATGACAGAATTTTTTATTTTCTGTTACAGATTTTAACCATTCCTCCCAATTTACCATACTGTAAGTTTATAAAAGTAAGAACTGCTGATGGAACTGGAGACAATCATGCTAAGTGAAATAAGACAGTCCCCCCAAACCAAAGCCTAGATGTATCTAGCAATTAGTATATTTGCTAGTACAAAATAGATATTCAAAGATGTGTTGCCTCTAATCCCAGCAGCTCAGGAGGCTGAGGCAGGAGGATTGCAAGTTCAAAGCCAGCCTCAGCAAAAGCGAGGTGCTAAGCAACTCAGTGAGACCCTGTCTCTAAATAAAATACAAAATTGGGCTGAGGATGTGGCTCAGTGGTCAAGTGCCCCTGAGTTCAATCCCTGGTACCATCCCCCTCCTCCCAAAAAAGATGAGTTGAATATGAATAAACATAACAGGCAGTAAATAAATACCTACTATATTCCCAGTGTTAAGTGCATTACTTCACATATGTAAATGTTTAGCAAATATTGAATGAATATACAATTTTAAAAGGTTGACAATGAAGTATAGCATTCAAATGGTGGGGATCACTTCACACAGTATTGAGCCAACTGAGTTGGCAAGATTCACATGGGTATGTTGAATGTGTCAAACCAATCTCTTATCTAATCAGAGCACTGAGGATAAATGAGAATCTGTCAAATAAGGTTCCTAGTCTCCATTTTATGGCTCTGTTTCTTCAAGTAGACTATGCTAAGCCCATATCAAGACATGCACACACATAAAATAATATCACTCAGCCATAAAGATGAATGAAATGGCATTTGCCAGTAAACAGATGGAACTAGAGACAATCATGCTAAGTGAAATAAGCCAGTCCCCCCAAACCAAAGCCTGAATATTCTCTCTGATATGTGGAAGTTAACACACAATAAGGGGTGTGGAGGGGGGAGAATAGAAGTTTGTTAGATGACAAAGGGGAATGAAAGGAAGAGAGCAGGAATGTGAATAGGAAAGACAGTAGAATTAATTGGACATAACTTTCCTATATTCATATATCCATACATGACCAGTGAAACATCATGTACAACCATAAGAATGGGATCCTAATTAGAATAAGTTATATCCTATGTATGTATAACAAGTCAAAAATAGATTCTACTATCATGTATATCTTAAAAAACAATAAAAAGTTAGAAAATTTTAAAAATAGCCAAAAGCTAAATTAAGACTAAAAAAAAAAAAAAAAAAGACATATGCATTTGACCCAGCTATCCCACTCCTTAGTCTATACCCAAAGGACTTAAAAACATCATACTACAGGAACACAGCCACATCAATGTTTGTAGCAGCACAATTCACAATAGCTAAACTGTGGAACCAACCTAGATGCCCCTTCAATAGATGAATGGATAAAGAAAATGTGGTACACAATGGAATATTATTTAGCATTAAAAAAGAATAAAATCATGGCATTTGCAGGTAAATGGATGGAGCTGGAGAATATAATGCTAAGTGAAATTAGCCAATCCCCCAAAACAAATGCCAAATGATTTCTCTGGTTTAAGGATGCTGATTCATAATATGCTGCGGGTGGTGGTGGTGGTGGTAGTAGTGGGAAGATTAGATGAACTCTAGATAGGGCAAAGGGGAAAAGGGGAGCCAGGGGAAATGAGGGGGCATAGGGGTAGGAAAGACAGTGAAATGCGATGGTCATCATTACCCTAAGAACATGTATGAAGACACGAATGGTGTGACTCTACTTGTGTACAACCAGAGATATGAAAAATTGTGCTCTATATGTATAATATGAACTGTAATGCATTCTGTTGTCATATATAACAAACTAAATTTTTTAAAAAAGACATTTGTTTTGTTTTTGTAGCAGTGGTTCTGGGCTTATATAAAATTCCCCTTAGAGATGGCAGTTGAGGAAGAAGGATATGGAATGAAAATGTTTAAAAGAGAGAAGTTAATTGACCCAATTAACTGAATGTTCCAAGTAATGGTACATATTCAAACAACATGGGGTATCTCATGTATTTTTTAAGGAAGAAATGGAAGCCATCACCTAGATGAGAGCTCTTTTGCATTAAATATTCAATATTAGAGAGAACTTGCTTTGTTGCTAAACAAATTCATGACCTAAAAAGTTCATTCTTTTTATTCATCACTGATTTCAGTAACCGAAAATAAAATTAATTATCTCATGGTTATTTATGAAAATAGCAAATAGAAAATCAGTCCCTCTTACTACATAGCCTCCTGGTATATGCTCTGTACATACTTTTATTACAATGTACCACATCATTAAGTAATTCTTTATTCATAAATGTGAGACAAGGTTTATTATTATTAATCAGCATTCTATCCAGAAGGCCAAATATAATTCCCCAACTTTTTTGAAATCACATAGTTTTCTTCTGAGCTTAAATAACTCAGCAAACATCCAGATTTTATTAAAATTAACCCTTCCTATTTATCTTTCCTAGTTCTCTTCATTTGTTCATATGGCTCTGTGTGCCCAATAGTTTGGATTCTGGAATGTTTCCCAAAGACCTATAGGATAAAGCCTTGGATCCCGGCCCATTGCAATATTGGAAGATAGTGGTGACTTTAAGAAGTAGGGCCTAGTGGGATTTCTTCAGGTCACTGAAGGAGACAGTGAGACCCCATTTCCTTCCTCTTGTTTTCACTTCCTGGCCATGAGATGAGCGACCTCACTCCACCACATACCCCACATGATGTGCTGCCTCCTTGACAGGCCTGAAAGCAATTGGGTCAATAGTTTATGGACTATAACCTCCAAAACTGTGAGCTGAAATAAACCTTTTCTCATTACAAGTTGATTACCTGAGTTACTCATTATAGTAATAGAAGGTTGACAAGGACAATATGGCATCATTTCCTTACTTCACCACAGTTTTGCTCTCACCCTTCTCTTTGTATTATTCTGAAATACATTTGTTCCCATATGTTATAGACCTAAAAAATACAAGTATAGATTTTATTTTATAGTTACTTTAAAATCAAAAGAAGAAAGGAGAAGAAATACGTAATTATGCTGTCTTTTATAATTGCCTTTACCAGCGTCCTTTGTTTTTGTGAGTGAATTTGAATTATGAGTCTGGGCTTACTAGCATTCAGCCCAAAGAGCTTCCTTTCTTACGAGGGAGGTCTAGAAGCAACAAATTCTCTCTGTTTCTGTTTTTATGAAAATATCTTTATTTCATGTCAGTTTTGAAAGATAATCTTGGCTGTGTAAGACCTTTGGCTAACATCTTTTTTCTTTCAGCTCTTTAAATATGTTACTTCATGGTCTTCTGGTTTCCAATGTTTCTAAAGAAAAGTTACTATTTTCTTTCTTTGGGGTTAACTCATATGCAATGAATTGCTTTTCTCTGCTTTCCATTTTATCTGGCTTTCCATTGACTTGTAACATTTTTTACTGCTTTTATTGTGAAGTTTTGGGGTGCAGATTGCTTTGCATTCTCCTACTTGAAGTTTGTCAACGTCTCAGATATTTTTCATCAAACTTGGGAAATATTGAACCATTATTTTCATCTAATATATTTTGTCCTTTTTCTTTCTCTCCTCCTTCTGGTACTAACTTTTTTTTTTAAATTTTAAATTTATGTATTTATTCTAATTTGTTATACATGACAGAAGAATGCATTTCAATTCATAGTACACATATAGAGTACAAATTTCATGTCTGGTTGTATACAAAGTAGAGTCACACCATTCATGTCTTCATACATGTACTTAGGGTAATGATGTCCATCTCATTCCACCACCTTACCTATCCCAAACCCCCTCCCTTCCCCTCACTCTCCTTTGTCCTATCTAAAGTTCCGCCATTCCTCCCATGCTCCCTCCCACCCCCATTATGGATTAGCAACCACATATCAGAGAAAATATTTGGCCTTTGTTTTTTTGGGATTGGCTTACTTCACTTAGCATTATATTCTCCAATTCCATCTATTTACCTGCAAATACCATGATTTTATTCTCTTTTAATACTGAATAATATTCCATTGTATATATGTATATATATATATATATACCACATTTTCTTTATCCTTTCATCTACTGAAGGGCATCTAGGTTGGTTCCACAATTTAGCTATTGTGAATTGTGCTGCTATAAACATTGATGTGGCTGTGTCCCTGTAGTATGCTGTTTTTAAGTCCTTTGGGTATAGACCAAGGAGTGGTATAGCTGGGTCAATTGGTGGTTCCATTCCCAGTTTCCAAGGATTCTCCATACTGTTTTCCAGATTGACTGCACCAATTTGCAGTCCCACCAGCAATATATGAGCATGCCTTTTCCCCCACATCCTTGCCAACATTTATTGTCATTTGTATTCTTAATAGCTGCCATCCTAACTGGAGTGAAATGAAATCTTAGAATAGTTTTGATTGGCATTTCTCTAATTGCTAGAGATATTGAACATTTTTTCATATATTTGTTGATTGATTGTATATCATCTTCTGAGAAGTGTCTCTTCAGTTCCTTAGCCCATTTATTGATTGGGCTATTTGTTTTGTTTTGTTTTGTTTGGTGTTAAGGTTTTTGACTACTTTATGTATCCTAGAGATTAGTGCTGTATCTGACGTGTGTGTGGTAAAAATTTGCTGCTATTCTGTGGGCTCTCTTTTCACTTATTGTTTCTTTTGCTGAGAAGAAGCTTTTTTTTTGTTTGAATCCATCCCATTTATTGATTGTTGATTTTATTTCTTGCACTATAGGATTCTTGTTAAAGAAGTAGGGGCCAATTCGACATGATGAAACTTTGGGCCTACTTTTTCTTCTATTAGGCTCAAGGTCTCTGGTCTAGTTCCTAGGTCCTTGATCCATTTTGAGTTGAGTTTTATGCATGGTGAGAGATAGGGGCTTAATTTCATTTTGCTGCATATGTAATTCATCACATCAATAGACTTAAAGATAAAAATCATATGGTCATCCCAATAGATGCAGAAAAAGCATTCCACAAAATACAGCATTCCTTCATGTTCAAAACACTAGAAAAACTAGGGATAATAGGAACATATTTCAATATTGTAAAAGCTATCTATGCTAAGCCCAAGGTCAACGTCATTCTAAATGGAGACAAATTAAAAATATTCCCTCTAATAACTGGAACAAGACAGGAATGCCCTCTTTCACTACTTCTATTTAACAGAGCTCTTCAAACTCTAGCCAGAGCAATTAGACAGATGAAAGAAATTAAAGGAATATGGATAGGAAAAGAAGAACTCAAATTATCACTATTTGCTGATGAAATGATTCTATACCTAGAGGATCCAAAAAATCCCACCAGAAAACTTCTAGAACTAATAAATGAATTCAGCAAAGTAGCAGCATATACAATCAACACCCATAAATCAAAGGCATTCCTATATATCAGTGACAAATTCTCTGAAAGAGAAAACTACACCATTTTCAATAGCCAAAAAAACCACCTTGGGAATCAATTTAATGAAACAGGTGAAAGACCTCTACAATGAAAACTACAGAACGCTAAAGAAAGAAATTAAAGAAGACCATAGAAGATGGAAAGATCTCTCTTATTCTTGGATAGGCAGAATTAATATTGTCAAAATGACCATACTGTAGAGAATCAGAAGAATGACAACAAGATTCCTTGCAAACGAGGCCTTGTTGTCCTTGGTGGACGTGTCTGCAAATGGAACATTCTGCCGAGAGGTGTAGAACAGATAGAGAAGAAACAAGTAGTTTATCAGAAGTAATGGGTGAAGACGTTCTCGCAAACGAGGCACTTATCACTCCCTTGGTGAACATACTGCAAACAGTATGTTATGCCAAGAGGCTAATCAGAAAGTATGGCAACAACAGTTCTTGCAAACGAGGCTTTGTTGCCCTTGGTGGGCGTGTCTGCAAACGGAACGTCTTGCCAAGAGATATAGAATAGATAGTAAAGAAACATTGCTTGCAAACGAGGGGTGTTTCTTTCTTGTTTCTTCTATATTGAAAAGAAGAGGAGCTCAAAGTGTTCTAGCCCTAACTAGTTTAAGATATTCTTTAGGGAAAGTTTATCTGGCTGATTGCTGATTCACAAATTTGTGCTCGTCGTTGCTACTGGCTATTTGCCTTCATTGTCTATTAATGTTTGCTGATGGCTAATTGCCCTCTTTGTCTGGATATGTATAAAAAGGCTGAGAGAAATATAATAAAAAAAACACTGCATGCTGATCCTGTGTTGGAGTCTGTCTTACAACACCATACTACCAAAAGCACTATACAGATTTAAGGCAATTCTAATAAAAATCCCAATGACATTTCTCATTGAAATAGAAAAGCAATCATGAAATTTATCTGGAAAAATAAGAGACCTAGAATTGCTAAAGCAATCCTTAGCAAGAAGAGTAAAGCAGGTGGCATCACTATACCAGAACTTAAACTATACTATAGAACAATAGTAACAAAAATGGCATGGTATTGGCACCAAAACAGATTTGTGGACCAATGGTACTGAATAGAGGACACAGAGACAAACCCACATAAATACAGTTATCTCATACTAGACAAAGGCACCAAAAACATATTGGAGAAAAGATAGCCTGTTCAACAACTGGTGTGGGAAAACTGGTACTCACTTTTATATGTGTTGCTGACCTTAAGGATGTTCTATATTTCTCCTAATGTTTTTATTCTCTATTCTTCAGACTACACAGTCTCCACCAATTTATCTTATTATTCATCGGTATTTTTTTCCCTGCTGGTTCAGATCTACTTTTGATCTTCTCTAGTGAATTTTTCATAATTTTTCTTGCACTTTGCAATTTTTGAATTTTTACTTGCTTCTTTTTTTAATAATTTCTATTTTAATATTATTGATGATTTTTTTCATGCAATCCATTGTCATCTTTTTTTTTCTTTAATTCTTTAACATTGTTTCCTTCAGTTTTATATAGAATTGTTTGAAGTCTTTGCTAAATCTAACATCTGGGCCATCTCACAGGGGATTTATGCTGCCTGCTCTTTTTCATTGTGAATGAGTCACAGTTTCTACTTTTTCTTTTTCTTTCTTTCTTTTTTTTTTTTTTGTCTTGTAATCTTTTGTTGTGAAACACTAGACATTTTAGACAATATATTTTAGCAACTCTGAATCACAATTTCATCATCCACCTACCCCTAGACTTGCTGTTTTTCTTGTTTACATGTTTAATAACTAGGTCCAACTACTTATATAAAGTCTATTCTCATGGCAGTGTGAAGACTCTTCATGTCATTCTTCATTGGGTACAGACTTGGGCATATTAATAGACACCAGGGGACAACAGTGATTTTAGAAGGGATGTCTTTATCTTTCTATTTTCTGATCTCTCTGTGAATTGTCTACCTCTGTTATCACATTCAGCTATTAAGCCTCTAGTAATACCCACTGGTTACTCTATTAATTTTTGACCATGTCATGGGGCATGTATTATCGCACAATTTTGATCTCATTAAATTTGGACCCCTTTGCAGGGATAGGCTTTGAATCTAATGTTCGAGATTTGTTATGATCCCAAGAGGACTCTTATCTGTTTCTTTCCCCAATTTTCTCTGTTAAAATGAAAACTGCCCCACAGTTAAGCTTGTTGTTTTCATGGAGCTACCAGCCTCCTTTTAATTGCTTACCATCTAAATCCCCATTATTTCCGACAGTACCCATTGGCTTAAACTTCCCCACTCTCTGTTAGAAATAAAGTCAGTGCCCTTGAGGAGAGCTATGGAGCCTTCTGGTCTTACAGATGGCCTCTCTCTTTGGAAAATCTTCTATGCCACTGCTCTATAGCTGGTGGTAGGGACACTGGCCTAATTCTCTTGGGGTGGTGCCACAACATTCGCAGTTTATGAGTGGGATGGCAAACTCTTCTCAGTTTGCCTCTCCCAGTGTGAAAGTCTGATCTAGGAGTGAGAAGGAGTAAAGGTGATTCAGTCCAGTATTTTTGGCCCTTTATGCCTGGGTAAGCCGTCATCCCTTGAAATGGGGCTATATATAGGAATGGAGTCCCAGACCACTGACCTGGTTTGCCTGGTATATAGTGTCTGGAATATGGGTCTGGGGAATGTGAAAATGCTGGTGATCTCTCCTTCCCACAAAGAAATTGTAATCCTATTCTGGGAGCAAAAGTTGGGGTGGAGGGAGGGAGTCCTCTGTTTATGGCTGCACGTGCCACAAGTTGAGTTTCCATCATGTTGATTAGGAGTGGGGTGGGAATCAGGTCATGGCTACACTGCAAAGACTCTCACCATTCTTCCTAGTTATGGTAATTAAATAATTGTTTCTCTGTTTGATGAATGACCTCAGATCAATTTCCAGAGACTTTGCATGTTTAGCTAAGTAAATATAAGTAAATAAATAAATTTTTGCAGTTTTTCATCAATCATATTTGTCCCCTGGGAAAGGCCCACAGAGGTCCTCACAATGCCATTCTGAAAGTCACTCCTCGATATTTTGCAGTTTTAAAGTTTTATGTTTACTTGAAAAATAATGATTATATATTTATTGAGTATAATGAGTTTTGACATATGTTTACAGTGTGAATGATTAAATCAAGCTGATTAACACATTATCACTTCATACACTATGTTTTTTGGTGATTGTAAGCTGCCTGGTACCGTAAACCGGGAGGAAAAACTCTCGGAGGCAGAGTTAAGCTTTTACTACTTTTACTTCTACTTTCTTAGAGCTTAGAGAGGGAAAGAAAGATTTTTAGAGAGAAAGATTAAAGCGAGCTTTTCTTCTTGTAAAGATTAGAGTAAAGAAAGATAGAGCTTAAAGATTAGAGTAAAGAAAGATAGAGCTTAGCTTAGAGAAAGATTAGAGTTTCTTTCTTCTCTCTTCTTTCTTCCTTCTTCTGTCTTCTGTCTTCTGTCTTCCTCAGGAGTCTCGGCCTAACTCTGACCAGTCATTACTTCTTCTATCTGGTTTCTTTTCTGTAACCGCTCTGCCTACGTTCTGGCCGCTCTGATTCTTCTGACCGACCGAGTGACTGCCCGGCTGACTGAATTCTCCGTTCTCCTAACTCGGACCGCTTTCACCCGGTTATATACCTTCAGGTTTGCGGGTGCCTACAGGTGCGTCACATACATATCAGGTGGAACCCATGGCTTCCAGCTAGCTACAACAGCCCTTCCTAATTAGGGCTCCTTCATATTCCTTCCCTTTAGTTTAAAAAGGTGCTTTTGTTCTATTTTCTCTATTTTATTTTCTCTATTTTCTTTTATTTTCTTGTCCCTACCTAGCTTTTCACCTTTTATTTTTGAAAGGGTGGATATTTGAGCCCTTTTTGAGAAGGTGCTGTGGCTTTAAGGAAGCCTAATGCTGAGGAGCAGCTAACGCACCTAGTTAAGCACAATTGCATAAGCGGCTTTGACTTTTTTTTTTTTTTTTTTTTTTCTCCTCTTCTTTATTTTTCTTTATGGCTTTCTTGCCAAAGCTCAATGGCTTTTTTTTTTTTTTTCCTGCATGGTTTTTACCATGCTATTTAATTCTCTATTTTCTTTTAAGCTCATGGCTTTTTTTCTTTATACTAAAGCTCAAGGCTTTTTCTCTATATTTTTTATGGCTTTTGGCCGGCTACTCTGCTTCGGCTTTTGGCCGGCTCGCTTCGGCTTTTCGCTGGCTACTCTGCTTCAGCTTTTCGCTGTCTACTCTGCTTCGGCTTAATTCTTAACTGGCTTCAACTGAGTCAGAGGCTCTGCTCTCTTGTAGAGCTTAGCTTAGAGAAAGATTAGAGCTTCTTTCTTCTCTCTTCTTTCTTCCTTCTTCTTTCTTCTGTCTTCTGTCTTCCTCAGGAGTCTCGGCCTTACTCTGACCAGTCCTCTGGAGCCTCGGCCTAACTCTGGCCAGTCATTACTTCTTCTATCTGGTTTCTCTTCTGTAACCGCTCTGCCTACGTTCTGGCCGCTCTGATTCTTCTGACCGACCGAGTGACTGCCCGGCTGACTGAATTCTCCGTTCTCCTAACTCGGACCGCTTTCACCCGGTTATATACCTTCAGGTTTGCGGGTGCCTACAGGTGCGTCACATACATATCAGGTGGAACTTATGGCTTCCAGCTAGCTACAACAGCCCTTCCTAATTAGGGCTCCTTCAGGTGATGAACTTTTTAAATCTATTTTTGAAATATATAATGCATTATTATTTATTATGGTCAGATGCTATTGGTCACTAAAGTTTATTTCTCCTAACTGAAACTTTGTATCCTTTGATCAATATTTCTCCTTTCCCAATCTGTCACTAGCCGTCTGTGGGCTGTGTGGACTGTGTTGCACATTGTAGCCTAGTGAGGGGATAAGTCTGGCTTTGGGAGCTTCCCATGGCACCCCCACAGGGACTGACCACCTGATGCAGGTGAACTTCCTCCTCAAGCTCTGCCAAAGATCCCACACAGCACCTGAGATGGGTGTGACCTGAGACGATGCCAATCAACCTGCTGACTACTAGACATGAAGCAAGACTCTGCCCTTGAAACCCTATCCCTGCCTTTGGTATACCCCCTTAAATAGACCACCAGAGCCATCTTTTCTTTGTCTAGTTCCAATACCCATGTGAACTAGATCTATCAGGGGCTTCGCTTTTGTACATACATTTCTGGCCATTGATTCTTTTTATTCACTAATTATTTGAGACTTTAAATTTTAGTGTGGCTTACATCCTCCTGGGCAGGAAGGAGAACCCCCAATGAGACGTTGGCCTTAGCCCTATTACCAATCCATCCTCCACCTCAGCTCCTAGTAATAATCAATCTACCCTCTAATTTTATGAGTTAAACTTTTTTAGATTTCACATGTAAGTGAGATCATGCAGCATTTGTCATTTCTGTACCTGGCTTGTTTTTACTTAGCACAATGTCCTTTACGTTTATCCATGAAGTCACAAATGATCCAATTTCCTCCTTTTTAAAGTTGAGTAGCATCCCACTAGGTATGTATACTTTAGGTATGTCTACTACATTTTTTTTATCCATTCATTCAATGTTGTACACCTATGTTGATGTTGCTTCCATGTCTTAGCTATTTTAAATGAATTGCAATGAACAAGAAAGTGGAGATATCTCTTAACTAATAATTTTAATTCTTTTGAATATATATTCGGAAGTGGAATTAGTGGATCGTGTAGTAATTCCAAAGAACTGCCATACTATTTTCCATAAAGGCTGTATTAATTCATGTTCCTATCAATAGTGCCTGGGTTTTCCTTTTCTACACACCACCCTCACCAACACTTGTTATCTTCTGTCTTTTGGATGATAGCTTTTCTAAAAGCCATGAGATGATTGCTCATTGTGGTTTTAATTTTGCATTTCCACAAGGATAAGTGATGATGAGCATGTTTATTTGCATTTTAAAGAGCTTCCCAAGCTATCAAAACAGGCCACTGTTTACTGGATTAAATATCCCCTTGGTACTCATTAGAAAAAAAACAAAACAAAACACTCTGTCCTGACTTTCAGAAAATGTACTGCCACCTGCCAGAAAGTTGTCATAATAAATATACAATCTAGAAAGACAAATAGTATAAAAGATAGCTCTTGATGTTCTTTATGCACTTAATAATCTGTACCTAATATCCCTGTATGGACCTCTAAGAATGATGTTTTATTAGTAGAACAACCAAATAAGGCAGCAACAGTGCCTTTCTAGTCTTTAAACTCTCCCACTGAATAGACATCTACTCTGTCATTAAGAAGCCATCTTGTTTATTGTGCACATTTAACATATTGGGGGGCCTGGATTTACTAAAGCTATGGCAATAATTTCTTGTGCTTGTGACCCCTTATTTGCCTCACATATTCCATGGGTATCATAATTCATTCACTGCTATTTTTCATAGGTAGATAGAAAACACATCTCACAATAGAAAACACATCTCACACAAGGGATGTTTACGTTAGGCAGAATGAGTAAATAAAAATGTGTTTCTTTAATCAGCATAAGAGCCACTTTTAGTCTTGTCAGTCGTATTTCCTGTATTTCATTTGTCCTGAATCAAACACCCACATCCACATGTTATTATTCTGTTTCATTACATGGTAAACTTGTAGATGGTTTGCTAACGTTCAGCATTTAGTAAAGAAATGCAAGACTCTTGAGCTTAACACGACCATAAAATGTTTGTGGCTTTATTTTTATGACTTTTAGATGCTTTCTTATGAACTTTTCTCAGTAACCATGATGCCTCTTCCGTTGCCTGGAAATGAATTGATGAATCATTTCTGAATATATGACAGGAGGAGATACAAGAATACGCTAGAATTCACAGCCTTACATTTAAAGGGTCACATGCTAACTCAACACCTTCGCTCTCACCTTTTATTTTACTTTTGATCATGCCTCATTTCCTTCTTGTCCTCCCTCATCATTATCCTGAACCATTATCTCACAGTCCTGCAGCTTTTTGGCTGCTGTCAGATCGCTGCCTTTTTCTCCTGAGAGAAATTAGCAGTCCATATGATTGATGTTGCTGGAGCGTGCCTTGGAGTGAGAAAGGAGTTAAGTATATGCCATTAATTTTCCTTGGGGACAGTTAGTGGGAATCTGGAATAGCACCTGGGGAGAGGTAGATCAGTGAGGATGTGAAATCCTGAATCTAAGACTATCTATTTCTTGATTGTCATGTAGATAACTCTTCAGGTAAATTTGGCATTATACATCACCTTAAAATGGTTGAGACAATGCCCATTGTAAATCATGTGAGTAACTTCTATTTGATTTAACACAACCCCCCCCCCCCCCCCCCCCACCCACCCAAACAACAAAAAAAAACAAAAAAACCCCCCCCCACCCCCACACCCCCCCCCCAAAAACACCCAAACACCACACACACAACAAAAAAACAAGAAAAGAAAAAAAAAAAAAAAAAAAAAAAAAAAAAAAAAAAACAACACAAAAAACACACAAAAAGCCCAATTTATTGAAGTATAATTTGATTATAGTAAAATTTATTCTTTTTTCTTTAGGTGTACAGTTTGTTAATTTCACAGTGTACACAATCATGAAATCACCCTAATAATCATGATATAGAGCATTTCCATCGTCTCCTGAAATTTAAAGTGCCCCCTTTTGGTCAATACCCTTTACTTCTTCCCCTGACCTCTGGTAACCACTTACCTGATTTTATCTCTAGATTTGCCTTTTTTCTGAAGTTTCCCATATAAATGGATTGTACGCTATGTAATCTGTGTCTAACGTTTTGTACTTAGCTTAGTTCCTTTAAGGTTAATTTATGTTGTTGCACGTGTCAGGTAGTCACTATTGCTGAGTAGTGTTCAAGTATAACATATACCACAATTTCTTTATATATTCCAAGTTTTTGGAAATTATGAGTAAAGATGATATAAACTTCAATGTACAGGACTTTGTAGATGTATATTTTTATTTATCTTGTACAAATATTGAGGGGTGGCATTACTGAGTTATACAGTGAATAGGTGAGTATATACTTAATGTCATAAGAGCCTGCCACACTGATCTTCAAAGTAGCTATGCCATTTGGTATTCCCACCAGTAATACATGAGAGTTGCAATTGCCTACATACATTCTTGTCAGCATTGGCTACTTCCAGTTTTTTCTTTTTGATTTTGCCACTCTAGTAGGTGTGCAGTGAGATCTCATGATTTTAGTTTGCATTTGTTTGATGACAAATTATGTTAACCATTTTTTCATGTTTATTTGCTGTTTTATCTCAACTTTGTTGGAGTGTTTGTTCCAACCTCAGCCATTTTTCTAAACTTAAAGTATCATAATTGAAAATCAGTGCTAGCTATTCATCTGACAGAGGATTAATATCTAGAATATATAAAGAACTCAAAAAACTTAATACCAGTAAACCAAAAACCCAATTAAGAAATAGGCAAATGAATTAAACATATACTTCTCAAAAGAAGATATAAAAACGGCTAACAAATATATGAAAAAATGTCCAACATCTGAGGCAGGGGGAGAGGAAAAAGATGGTGGACAGCAGAGAAGCACTCTCGGGAGTCCGGCACTAAAAGAGGCTTACCAGGAAGATTGAACGCGTTCCTAGCAACACTCCTGCAACTGGAAGGGAGCTGAGACATCCGTGCACATCTAGATGGTGAAATCCAATAAATTCCAGACCGCCCACGCACGGAGTCCAGTGCCAGCGGCCCACAAACCAAACCAGCATTAGCGGCGCAGCTGCCGTGGTAGCATTGCAGTATGGGAAATGCAGACCACGGCCTCGAACAGCTCAGAATAAAGGGAAAGCCAGACGCGAGCAGCGGCCTCACAGACTTCTTTCACATAAATTGCCAAACAGGACCTGCACGCCTCAGAGTGACACACAGGTCCGGAGTACTGCTGTTGGGGCCGGGGAAGGCACCGCCATTTTGTAGGAGGGCTGCGGCTGACTGCAGACATCCAAGGATCAGTCCAGGGCCCGGAGAACAGCACACACCTGGGTGAGAGGCACACAGGCAGCCCGCAGGGAAAGGCCTGCCTGAGGCCAGCACAGCAACCAAGAGAGAGCTATAACTGGGGGCGGGCTTGGGGAATGCTGTGCCTTTTGAATGAATGCTTTCTTGGTGCTATTCACGTACTGACACCCCCCCCCAACCCCCAGCCATTATTCCTCTGTGCCAATCTGCCTCTGGCCAAAGCTGAAGATTAAACTCCACTGTGACTGTCTGGGCGTGGTCCAGGACTACTGGCTTAAACTGGAAGGGCTTTCCAGGGTCCTGTTTGAGATTTGTTCCTGGGTTCGACTCTGTTTTTTTTTTGTTTGTTTTTGTTTTTGTTCTGTTTGATAGTGTGATTATTTGTGTGTCTGTGTTCCTCTTTCCTTTCTTCCCTTCTCACTTTAGTCTCTTCTGCCCTCATCTATTTACACCCTGTCATTGTGTACTCATCAGAGGTGAAAACAAGGTACACGCAGAAATTGGGACTTCTAGGCCTGGGGCAATTGAAATATACAGAAAAGTGGTGTTATATATAGTTTACTTTCTATTTTTCTTGACTAAGTTTCTCTCTCCTCTCTCTTACACTAATTCTTACTTCTTTGTTATCTGTCATTGAGAGAGCAAATAGAGGCAGTAAAAGAACATTTTGACAAAGAACTCCAAAAACAAATACAGGAAGCAAAAGATTACTTCAATAGGGAGATAGAGATTCTAAAGAAAAACCAAACAGAAATTCTGGAAATGAAATAAGAAATAAACCAAACTAAATGCTCAATTGAAAGCATCACCAACAGATTAGATCACCTGGAAGAAAGGACCTCAGGTAATGAAGACAAAATATATATCCTGGAGCAAAATCTAGAGGATATGGCAAAAGAAGTAAGAAAACAAGAACAGAGCATTCAGGAATTATGGGACAGCATAAAAAGACCAAACTTAAAGAGTGATTGGTGTTGAAGAAGGTGCAGAGTTTCAAACCAAAGGAATGAGTAATTTATTCAATGAAATAATAGCAGAAAAATTTCCACACATGAGGAATGAATGGCAAAACCAAGTTCAAAAGGCTTACCGAACACCAAACATACAAAACCACAACAGATCCACACCAAGGCACATTATAATGAAATTGCCTAATATACTAGGCAAGGAGAGAACACTAAAAGCCACAAGAGAAAGGAAGCAGATTACATATAGGGGGAAGCCGATCAGACTATGCTCAGATTTTTCAACCCAGACCTTAAAAGCTAGAAGATCCTTGAATAGCATATTTCAAGCTCTGAAAGAAAAGGGATGTCAACCAAGAATCTTATATCTAGCAAAATTGAGCTTTAGATTCAAAGATGAAATAAAAACCTTCCACGACAAACAAAAGTTAAAAGATTTCACAACTCGAAAGCCAGCACTTCTGATCATCTTGGGCAAAATTTTCCACGAAGAAGAATAGAAAAATAACAATGAAAACCAACAAAGGGAGATAGTAAACTAAAGGAATTACCAACCAGAGGAGAATCCAAATCAAGCTAAATGCCATAATAGATTTAAAAATGGATGGAAATAAGAAACACATCTCAATAATAACCCTGAATGTTAATGGCCTAAACTCACCATTCAAAAGACACAGATTGTCAGATTGGATTAAAAGAAACAACCCAACAATTTGCTGTCTACAAGAAACACACCTCATAGAAAAAGACATCAAGCGATTGAAGGTGAAAGGCTGGGAAAAGTCTTATCATGCACATGGGCTGCGGAAGCAGGCAGGGGTTTCCATTATCATATCAAATAAGGCAGACTTCAAGCCAAAGCTAACCAAAAGGGACAAAGATAGATATTTCTTACTGATTAAGGGAACTATTCATCAACAAGATATAACAATTATAAATCTATATGCCCCAAATAATGGAGCACCTACATTCATCAAACAAACCCTTCTCAAGTTCAAGAGTAAAATAGATCACAACACAGTTATTCTAGGGGACTTCAACACACCTCTCTCACCAATGGATAGATCATCCAAACAAAAGCTAAATAAAGAAACATTAGGCCTCGTTAAAACAATTAACGGACATATATAGAATATTTCATCCCTCAGTAAGCGAATACACATTCTTCTCAGCAGCACATGGCTCCTTCTCCAAAATTGACCATATAATATGTCACAAGGAAACTCTCAGCAAATATAAAAAAAAAATAGAAATACTACCTTGCATTCTATCAGACCATAATGGGATGAAATTGGAAATCAATGATAATACAAGAAAGAAAAAAAAAAACTACTCCAACAGCTGGAAGCTAAACAACATGCTACTGAATGAACAAGGGGTAGAAGAAGACATCAAGGAGGAGATTAAAAAATTCCTAGAGGTAAATGAGAACACAGATACATTGTATAGAAATCTCTGGGACACTATGAAGCCAGTAGTAAGAGGAAAATTCATTGCACTGAATTCCTTCATTAAAAGAAAAAAAAACAACAACAAATAAATGACTTAACATCACACCTCAAAGCACTAGAAAAAGAGGAACAGATCAACACTAAGAACAGTAGAAGACAGGAAATAATTAAAATCAGAGCCGAAATTGAGGCTAAAGAAACAATTCAAAGAATTGACAAAACCAAAAGTTGGTTCTTTGAAAAAATAAATAAAATTGACAGACCCCTAGCAATGCTAACGAAAAGAAGAAGAGAAAAAAACTCAAATTACTAGCATCCATGATGAAAAAGGAAATATCACAACAAACACCTCAGAGATACAGGATATAATTAGAAATTACTTCAAACAATTGTACTCTAATAAAACAGAAAATACTGAAAGCATAGACAGATTTCTAGAATTGTATGAATTGCCCAAACTGGAACAGGAGGCTATACACAATTTAAATAAATCAATTTCAAGTGAAGAAATAGAAGATGCCATCAAAAAACTTCCAACAAGAAAAAGTCCAGGTCCTGATGGGTTTACAGCCGAGTTCTACAAGACCTTCAAAGAAGAACTAATACCAATGCTCTTCAAACTATTTCAAGAAATAGAAAAAGAGGGAGCTCTTTCAGACTCTTTCTATGAGGCCAATATCACATTATTCCCAAAGCCAGGCAAAGACACAGCCAAAAAAGAAAACTTCAGGCCAATATCTTTAATGAACATAGATGCAAAAATCCTCAATAAAATTCTGGCAAATCGGATTCAAAAACATATCAGAAAGATAGTGCACCATGATCAAGTGGGGTTTATCCCAGGGATGCAAGGCTGGTTCACCATTCGGAAATCAATAAACATAATACATCACATCAATAGACTTAAAGATAAAAACCATATGATCATCTCAATAGACGCAGAAAAAGCATTTGACAAAATACAACACTCCTTTATGTTCAAAGCTCTAGAAAAATGAGGAATAACAGGAACATATCTCAACATTATAAAAGCTATCTATGCAAAACCTCAAGCTAACATTATCTTAAATGGAAAAAAATTGAAAGCATTCCCTCTAAAAATTGGAACAAGACAGGGATGCCCCCTCTCACCACTGCTATTTAACTTAGTACTTGAAACTCTGGCCAGAGCAATTAGACAGACAAAAGAAATTAAAGGGATCCAGATAGGAAAAGAAGAGCTCAAATTAGCACTATTTGCTGATGACATGATAATATACCTAGAAGACCCAAAAAACTCTACCAGAAAACTTTTACAACTAGTAAATGAATTTGGCAAAGTAGCAGGATACAAAATCAATACCCATAAGTCAAAGGCATTTTTGTACATCAGTGACAAAGCCTCTGAAAGGGAAATGATGAAAACTACTCCATTTACAATAGCATCAAAAAAAAAATAAAATACCTGGGAATCAACTTAACGAAAGAGGTGAAGGACCTCTATAACGAAAACTATAGAACACTAAAGAAAGAAATCGTAGAAGACCTCAGAAGATGGAAAGACCTACCTTGTTCTTAGGTAGAATTAATATTGTCAAAATGTCCATACTACCAAAAGCATTATACAGATTTAATGCAATTCCAATCAAAATCCCAATGACATTTCTCAAAGAAATAGAAAAAGCCTTAGTCATGAAATTCATCTGGAAAAATAAGAGACCCAGAATAGCTAAAGCAATCCTGAGCAGGAAAAGTGAAGCAGGCAGCATCACCATACCAGACTTTAAATTATATTATAGAGCAATAGTAACAAAAAAGCATGGTATTGGCACCAAAACGGGCTAGTAGACCAATGGTACAGAATTGAAGACACAGAGACTAATACACATAATTTCAGCTATCTTATATTAGACAAAGTCACCAAAAATGTACAGTGGAGAAAGGATAGCCTCTTCAACAAATGGTGCTGGAAAAACTGGAAAGCCATATGCAACAAAATGAAATTAAACCTGTATCTCTCACCATGCAAAAAATTCAATTCAAAGTTGGTCAAAGACTTAGGAATTAGACCAGAGACCATACACCTAATAGAAGAAAAAGTAAGCTCCAATTTCCAACATGTCGGATTAGGCTCCAAGTTCCTTAACAAGAATCCTGTAGCGCAAGAATTATTACCAAGAATTAATGAATGGGATAGATTTAAGCTAAAAAGCTTCTCAGCAAAAGAAACAATCAGTGAGGTGAATAGAGAACCAACTAACTGGGAACAAATATTTAATACATGCACATCGGATAGAGCACTAATTTCTAGAATATATAAAGAACTCAAAAAACTTGACACAAAAAAAACCAAATAATCCAATCAATAAATGGGCTAAGGAATTGAAGACACTTCTCAGAAGAAAATACACAATTAATCAACAAATACATGAAAAAAAAAAAATGCTCAACATCGCTGGCAATTAGAGAAATGCAAATCAAAACTACTCTAAGATTTCATTTCACTCCAGTCAGAATGGCAGCTATCAAGAACACAAACAATAAATGTTGGAGAGGATGTGGGGGAAAAGGCACACTCATACATTGCTGGTGGGACTGCAAAATGGTACAACCGTTATGGAAAGCAGTATGGAGATTTCTTGGGAAATGGGAATGGAACCACCCTATGACCCAGCCATCCCACTCCTGGGTCTATTCCCAAAGGACTTAAAAACAGCATAATACAGTGACACAGCCACTTCAATGTTTATAGCAGAACAATGTATATATATATATTATATATTATATTCACAAACGCTTTGTTATTTTTGATGTCAGACTGGACAGACAGACGCACATACAAACATATATTTGTGACGTCACATTAACATGAAATTTAGACAAATACACAGACATAAACACATATATAAAAAAAAAATACAATTGTGTGCACACTAAAGAGAGATCTCTTCGTCCCAGCCGGAAGGAATGACACTTAAGTTGTGATGTATTTTGAAGGACTCTTTTAAGGGAATCATTCCATATCTTCATCATGGTCCTCTTGATTTTGTACCTTTTTTATTAATCTTGATTCCTCAACAACTTCATCTTGATCCTTTTGATTTGGTACTTGCTTTATTAATCTAGATGGTATCCATATTGGAGAGGATTCATGCTTTGGAAAAACACAAACAGATCCTCTCCCCAAATTAACACTGGATCTGGACCTTTCCATGTACCTGAAAGAACATCCTTCCAGTAAACCAAAGGTTTATGTTGTTGATGTGGTTCCAATGTCTGTCTTCAGCAGAATAACCATCAGAGTCTAAAGTTAAAAAATTTAAGGTAAACAGGGCAACTGCCAATCTGTCCTTAGGATTTTTTCCAGTTTCCTTCTTTCTGTTTTAACAACATAACTTTTAGTGTGCGGTTTGCTCTTTCAATAATGCCCTGACCCTGAGGATTGTATGGGATGCCTGTTTTATGGTATATGTTGAATTTTGCGCAAAACTCTTTGAAAGATGAGGACGTATATGCGGGGCCATTATCTGTTTTAAGCATTGTGGGGATGCCCAATGCAGCAAAAGCTTGTACACAATGAGATGTGACATCTTTAACTTTTTCTCCGGAATGTAAGGAAGCAAAAATCATGCCTGAGCATGTATCTATGGTTACATGAATAAATCGCAATTTTCCAAAACTTGGCTCATGAGTAACATCCATCTGCCACAAATGATTGGGCATTAATCCTCTAGGGTTAACACCAAAATGAGGATTGGGCAAATGTGTCATACAAGATTTACAATCTTTTACAATTGTTCTGGCTTGCTCCTTTGTGATTTTAAAAACCTACGGTGCAAGGTGGTGCTGTTGACGTGAAACTGGAATGAAAATAAAGTAGCTTGTTGTAGCGCTGAAAGTATAAATATTGTTTTTGTAAGTTCATCAGCCTTTTGATTACTTTCATGGAGGGGGCCAGGCAAATTAGTATGTGCTCTAATATGGCCTATGTATAGAGGTTCTTTTCTTGCCCACAAAAGTTTTTGTATTTGATAAAATAATTTAAAAGCTGGAGTATGAGGTGCTATGGTCCTGCTAACTCTAATTTTGGGATGGCTTGTACAATATAGTGGCTATCTGAAAAAATGTTTACGGGGCTGGTCTCTAAAATTTTCCAGAGCTCTTACCACAGCTTCCAATTCCACTAGTTGAGCTGATTTGTGTGCAGTTATGTAAGTCATATTTTCTTTTGTAGTGACTACTGCAGCAGTACCATTTGAGGACCCATCTGTAAATACATTAAATGCCTTAGGAATAGGTTGATTTTTTATTACCTGTGGAAATATAATAGGATGAATTAATACAAAAAGACAATATAGGAGACTTAGGAAGGTGATTATCAAATTTGCAGAGGTACAGCATCTAGCTATAGCCCAGTCATTATCATTGAAGCATAAATATTCAATCTGTGACGATGAATAGGGAGTAATAATAGTAGCAGGGTGTATGCCAAATATATTTAGTAGAAGTTTTAAGTCCTTGAAGAATAAGTTTAGCCACCATGGAGGTATAAGACTCAATTATGCTTTTAGGAGAGACAGCAAATGTATCCATAATAAAGGCCCTTGTTGCCAAAATACTCCTGTGGGTGTATATTGTGAAGAAATAATAATCAATATCAGCGGTTGAGTTAAATCAAATCTGTCACAATGAGCTCCTTCGATGGCTTTTTCTACTACCTTTAAAGCTTTCCTAGCATCAGGAGTCAATGTTCGCGGTGAGGATGGATCAGGGTCTCCTCGAAGGATATCAAATAAAGGTTTTAATTGGCCAGTAGTGAGGTTTTAGTGTAGGGCGAAGCCAATTAATGTCTCCCAGTAGTTTTTTTTTTGGAAATCATTGAGGTGGTTAAATGTTCTTTATTTATTAAAATTTTGGGGGGTCTAACAAAAGTATCCATGATTTTAAATCCTAAAATAATATATGGGAGATCTGGTTTGAACTTTTTCTTCTGCTATATATAATCCGTATTTTTTAAAATTTTCTGCCACGTCACTGAATATATTAAATAAGATTTTTTGATTAGGGTGGACCAATAAAATATCATCCATGTAATGTAGACACATGAGGTTTGGATATTTATATTTTTAATGGTTGGATGGCCTTGTCCACATATATTTGGCATATGGTGGGGCTATTCACAATCCAGAGGACTAGAATAGCCTGATTGATTATGATAATTTTGCCTAGAATATCCTGATTGATTATAATGTCTATGTTGAGCAATTGTAAAATTTTGAGGGGCAGCATCACTCACAGCTGCTGCAATCATATTCCCTGTGACAAAGGCATCATTTATATCTTTACATAATTGTATATATATGGAAAGATCCTTTTTATTTTTCCATGGCCTGATGGCTTCCTGGCAATACTTATTAGCATTTTCGTACGCTAATTGGACAACTAATGGCATAACTTGATCAATGTCTCCAAAAACTCTACTTGCAGTTCTCAAAAGTCGATCAGCAAATTCAGCATATGGTTCATTAGGTCCTTGAATTACTTTGGACAAGCTACCTTGTAGATCCCCAGGTCCTTGTACAGTTTTCCATGCCTTTAAGGCAACTGCGTTTATCTGAGCATATACTCCTGGGGTATAATATTTTTGATCCTGTACGTCTGCGAATTGCCCTTCTCCTGTGAGCATTTCTATATTATGGTCTCCAAACCCTGCATCTGCATTTCTTTTTAGCTCTTTCTATACAAAGTTCTTGAAATTGCGATCGCCAAACCAAGTATTGTCCCCCACTTAATGTTGCTTTACATAGACGTTTCCAGTCTGCAGGGGCTAAGCTAAAGGTGTTAAGGGACTCCAGTATACTCAACGTGAAAGGAGCTTGGGGTCCATAAGTCATTACTGCCTCTTTGAGATTTTTTATTGTTTTGAAATCTACTGGCTGGTGGACCCGCTGTCCATTTTCATTTTCAAATACTGGCAGTTCCCAACGTATCTGTGAGTTACCCTCGAGAGCACATAAGCGCTCAGAAAGACTTTTTATTTCTCTTTCTAGGGTATGCAAACGCCTAGTGGTACCCTTCATATTTTCTGTAATCAATTTCACCCATGGGGGAGTAGAGGACACAAGTTCCTCCACTTGATGATCCCTTATCTTGGTCTTCCTTAATTTCCTTTTGTTCATTTTCTCAAAATCACCTTTAGTTAATTCCTCCTCACTACTACTACTCTCATTGGTCCTAACTGACTCAGTAACATCCTGAGTCCCAGGTTCAATTGAGACCATGTATCCTTGAAGTATCTCTAATAAATCTTGAATAGCTTTAGCAGCTCGGATCTTTGTCATTTTTGGGGACGCTTCTAATACTCTCCTTACTGGTCTTAGTTGACTCAGCGGAATCTACGCTTTCATGATCGCCTTCACTGTTTTCTAAATCCTCCTCACTAACGACAGACTCATCTATATCAAAGAATTCATCAAGAGCCTCGTACACTTGGGTCTTAGATATTTTTGAACCCATTTTAACCGCTCTGACTAGAGACTCCTGCGAGGTTTCTCAGTTCTTACCTGCCGTGCTGAATTCCCCGTATGGGCCACCAACTGTAGTCGCCGGAAAGGGATTGCAGCCTGGAACGGCAACGCCGCGGGAAGGAGTCCGGAGACAGGATGGAGATGAAAATATTCTTTAATCTTACAAGAAACTACAATATATCTATACAATAGCGATAACCCTGTCTTTTCTCTCTCTGATCTCTTCCCATGCGCCCGAGCAGCAATGGCGCTCGCTCGATCTGCTGAGTCACTGTTCAAATCTCTCGAGATCCTTGACCAAGTCCTGCAAGATCCCAGACCAAGTCCCGTGAGACTACGGAAGGCGGAAATGCCCAAAAATGTCTATGGCCCAATAGTCAACCGCAATCTTAGCTATCTCCCCAAACACCTGCAGTTAGGTTGTGGAACCAACCTAGATGTCCCTCGGTCGATGAGTGGATAGAGAAAATGTGGTATATACACACAATGGAATTTTACTCAGCAATAAAAGAGAATAAAATAGTGGCATTCGCTGGTAAATGGATGAAGTTGGAGAATATAATGCTAAGTGAAATCAGTCAATCTCAAAAATCCAAATACCGAATGTTTCCTCTGATATAAGGAAGCTGGTTCACAGTATTGTTGGGTCGGGGTACATAGGAGGATTAGAGAAACACTATAATGGTCAAAGGGAAGGGAGGGGAAGGGAGGGAGCAAGAGGGGAAGGGGGGGAAAAAGTGGTTGAATAAGACGGATATCATTATTCTAAATCCATCTTTGAAGACTTGAATGCTGCGAATATACTTTGTATACAAACTGTTTTATGTAAAAAGATGCTATATATGTATAGTATGAACTGTAATACATACTACTATAAATAAAAATTAAATTGAGGGGGAAAAATGTCCAACATCACTACCAATTAGAAAAACAGCAAATTAAAACTACACTGAGATTTCATCTTACACCAGTCAGAATGGCAGTCATCAAGAATACAAACAATAATAAATGCTGGATAGGATGTAGAGAAAAAGGAACTTTTACTTTTACACCTATTGGGTGGAATTCTAAATTAGCTGCACAACCAGTGTGGAAATCAGTATGGATATTACTTAAAAGACTTTGCATGGAACCACCATATGACCCAGCTATACCATGTTTCTCAGTATTTATCTTAAAGAATTGAAGTCTGCATACGATAGTGATACATGCATACCCATGTTTATAAAAGCACAATTCACAATAAAAATAAAACTAATGGAACCAGCCTAGGTGTTTATCAGCTGATAATGATAAAAAAAATGTAGTATATATACACAATGGAGTTTTATTTAGCCATAAATAAAAGTGAAATTTTGTCTCAGGAAAATGTATGGAACTTAAAACCATTGTGTTAAGCGAAATAAGCCAAACTCAGAAGGTCAAGTGTTGTATGTTTTCTTTCATATGTGGAAGCTAGAGAGGAAAAAAAAAATGGGCACAGGGTAGGGGCGAGGGATCTAATGAAAATCAAAAGGAGATGAGTAAAGGAAAGGAATCAGGGAATGGGAGGATGGAGGGAAGTGTTGAGGAGTCATATAGGCAAAATTATATCGTGTGCATGTGTGAATATATAACAACAAATCTCATGATTATGTACAACTGTAATACACCAATAAAAATATGGGAAGCAAAAAACAAAAAAAAAATGTAAGAAAAGCAAATAAATATAAAAATGAATACATCATACAAAGATGTGATACTTTGTAGTATTCTAATTTTTTCCACATAAGGAATACTTCCCTCAGACTGGGAAAAAATTCTAAACTGGATTGTTTAATTAAACCCTATTGACAACTTAAGGGTTAAGAAACTAAAATTCCAGGTAGGAGGTATATCTTTAAATACTTTGGTCACTTCCTCTCAAGTTGGAGATGAAACTGGTTCTAGTTTGTGCTGTGACTTAAGAAAATATTTATTTCAATGGAGAGAAATATTTACTTCAAAACCATTGCTCACATCTGTTAAAGGATACTAGTGAATACCCTGCCTCAGGGGTCTTTATATCTTCTCCTTGCATTCCTCCCAAAGAATTGTGAAAATGATAAAATTTTTGTATTCTAAAAATACAGAGCTAAAGTTTTATATTCTAAAAAAAAAATCATCATGGAAACCTATAAGTTGAGAACCATGATTATATTTTAATAAAATTTGTAAGTAGAATTATATAATAATAAATATATTTTAAATAGAATTACTATAATTAGTATTTACTAATATTGTCATATATAATTGAATTAAAAATGTTATTGAGTATTAAGAGTGTTTTAAAATATGTATGTTTTGGATAAAATTTCTTTATCAGATAGCTGTTTTGAAAATATTTTCTCCCAGTCTGTGACTTATTCTTTCATTTTCTTAATAGTATTCTTTAAATATCAGAGACATTTAAAATATTTTTTATTCTAAGAAGTTTTCTGTAACCCAATGTCATGTTTTTTCTCTTATGTTTACTTATAAAAGGAGTATAATTTTACATTTAAGTCTATAATTCATTTTGAATTGATTTGTGCTTATGGTGTCTTGTGCAGGTTGAGAATTTTAAGAAATATTTGTATGTGGATGTTTGTATACAAAAGAACCATTTGTTGAAAACTATTCTTTTCCCATTAATTTACTGTGACATGTTTGTTGAAAATCCATTTACCATGTGTATACATAAGCATATCTGAATAAGTTTCTGGACTCTATCTCTTATGCTTTATATAAATACTACCTTTATCATTACAGCTTTACTGTTTAAAGTCATGAATTTCAAGTTTTCTATCCTATTTTTTCTTTTCAAAATTGTTTTTACTATATAAATTTAGAGTGAACTTATCAATTTCTACAAAAAAAAAAGAGAATATGTTAGGATTTTAAAAATGTGTCAAATTTATCAGTTTAAGGAGAATTAATATCTTTTCTAAAAATATGTCCAGCACTAGTTGTTTTTATTAATATTAGATGTTAAGTAATTGAGATTCTTTTTTATTTGTTCTTTTTAGATACACATGACAGTAGAATCAATTTTGACATATTTATAAAAACATGGAATATATCTTATTTTAATTAGGATTCCAGTCCTGTGGATGTTCATGATGTTGAGATTCACTGTGATGTATTCATATATATATACACAGGAAAGTTATGTCAGATTCATTCCACTGTCTTTCTATTCCTATCTCCCCTTCCTTCCCTTCATTCACCTTTGTCTAATCCAGTGAACATATATTCTTTCCACTACCACTTTTTGTGTGTTAGAATTCACATATCAGAGCAATCATTGGTTTTGGGGGATTGACTTATCTTATTTAACATGATATTCTCCAGTTCCATCCACTTACCAGCAAATGCCATGATTTTACTCTTCTTTGTGGCTGAGTAATATTCCATTGTGTATATGTACCACATTTTCTTTATCCATTCATCTGTTGAAGGGCATTTAGGTTGGTTCCATGGCTTAGCCATTGTGAATTGAAAGTGCTGTAAATATTGATGTAGCTGTGTCGCTGTGTAGTATGCTGATTTTAACTCCTTTAGATATATACTGAGAAGTGGCATATCCAGTTCAAATTGTGGTCCCATTCCAAGTTTTTTGAGGAATCTCCATACTGCTTTCTAGATTGGTTGCACCAATTTGCCGTCTCACCTCAAAGTATGAGAGTACCTTTCTCCCCACATCCTCACCAACATTTATTGTTACTTGTGTTCTTGATAGCTGCCATTCTAACTGGAGTGGGGTGAAATCTTAGTGTAGTTTTAATTTGCACTTCTCAAATTTCTAGATGTTGAACATTTTTTCAAGTAATTATTGACCATTCAATTTACTTTTGAGAAATATTTGTTTGACTCCTTTGCCAATTTATTAATTGGGTTATTTGGGGTTTTTATTTATTTATGTATTTTTGGTTTTGTTTTTGGTGTTAAGAAGCTTTTTGAACTCTATGTATATCTGGAAATATCTGAGGTGCAGGTGACAAAGATTTTCTTCCCTTCTGTAAGCTCTCTCTTTACCTTCTTGATTGTTTCTCTTGCTGTAAAGAGACTTTTTAGTTTGATACCATTTCATTTATTGATTTTTAAATTTTACTTCTTGCACTTTAGTATTCTTATTGAGGAAGGTGTTTCCTAAGTTGACATGTTGGAATGTTGGGCCTGCCTTTTCTTCTAGTAGGTACAGTATTTCTGGCCTAATACCTAAGTCTTTGATCCACTTTGAGTTAACTTTTGTGCAGGGTGAGAGAGAGGGGTTCAATTTCATTCTCCTACATATGGATTTCCAGTTTTTATAATATTGAGGTATATTCCTACCATCCTTAGTTTTTCCAGTGTTTTGAACAGGAATGGATGCTGTATTTTGTCAAATGCTTCTATGTACACAATATAACTCCCATTTATTTAGGTTTTTTATTAATTTCTCCCATCAATCTTTATAGTTTTAAGCATATAGAACTTAAGATTATTTTGTTAGATAATAACTAGGAATTTTGGGTTTCATTGTCTTATTATAAAAGACATTGTTTTTAAATTTCTAATTACACATTTGGAAATATATGGAAAATATTTTATTTTTGCTTATTCATTTTCATAATGTCTTGCTAAACTCACTCATTAGCTTTTATTTTGTAGGTTATTTGGAGTTTTCTATTTAGATTATCTGTTTTCTGTGGCTGAAATGTGTTTTATTTTTTTCTTTTCTAATTTTTATGCCTTTTTTCTCGAATTATTGCAGTAGATAGGCTCTCTTCTACAATGTTGAATAGAAGTGGTAAAAGTAGAGACACTTGGCTCTTTTTCTTTTTAAAATAAATTCATTCAATTAAAAGCATAAAAAGTAATAAAGAATATTAGAGTAGAATCAGAAACCTAAGTTCTCATTCCATATCTACTATTAACTAATTGTGCATAATTCAACACACTTTTTCCCTTTTATTTTATTGCCATGATTATCCTAAAACATGCAGAGTGTTTCATACTAAATAAGAATATCATATTTATAGCATGAAATAAATAGGGTATTAGATTTTACCATAGTAATTTATATTATGTAATGAAATAGAAAAGGCCTATAACCTGGTTAAGCTTATAAACACACACACACACACACACACACACACACACACACACAATTATATATATAATCAATGTATATTATATACTTTTCTGTTTTATATTTCCTTGCATTTGAGCATTAAAAAAAATCTTTTCAACCAAAGATATCTATCGTCTCAAAAAGATATGGATTATAGTAATTAGGAAGGCAGAAATAGTCAATTTCAATCTTTGACTGCCAAAATAGGGTTCTGTAGACATAGTTCAGATGCAGTTCTGACAGCAGTACTGTGTTAAAAAGGTTTTGTTTATTTGTTTGTTTATCCTAAAATTTAAATGCTCTTAAAAAAAAAAAGAAAGAAAAGAAAAGGAGAATGGGATGATTTTTTTCCTGGTCCCTCAGGGAAGTGGTAGCCATCACTGACAGCTTTCCCTGGGCCTTGCTTTGGGTATGAAGAGTGAGAATAAAAGAGATCTAAGTAGGTATTTATGAAACTCTGGGAGATTAGCACTCAGGGAGTGCTCCATCCTCTGATACAGAGAAGCTTCAGGTAAAGGAAAATGAGTCCTGGAAGGTTTAGATGAAAATGATCTGAGATAGTGTCCCTGACAAAATCTCAGCTCTCAAGTGGCATGCATGTTCCACAAATCCCCCTTTAGGTTACGGAAGATCAGTGAGAATAGAATTTGGCTAATGGCTGCAGAATGGACCCACAGAGCTAAGTGGAGGCTACACGTCAGGAAAACTGTATCATCTCGGAGAGAAAGGGAAAAAGGGTCTGATACACTTGGAGGCAATTGTCCTGCTTTGCCCAGGCTGAGGAAGCATTTGTGACTTTTATCAATCATGGACATTCAGCATTAGAGTCAATTAGCAGGTACCTGGAGGCAAAGAGGACATGACCTTCATTTAATGGACAGCATTTAAAGCTCTGATCAGCCAATGCCATGAGAACCTTAGCTTTTCCTTGTACCCAGGCACTATCTTGGAGAAGGTAGGGATGGGGACACCTTAAGAAGGAAGAGTCATCCTGGGAAGAACATTAGATTTTGGCCCTGCTCCATATTTATCCAAGGTAAATTTGTTTTGTGCACATGGTTGTGTGTCTGCTAACCCTCTCAGTGATGTCACTAAGCTGAATTCTTAACTTTTTTGCAAATATGAATCCTTTGCCCCAATTCTTACCTCAACCCTGTCAAATTTGATGTCAGAGACCCTTGGAAATATGACTCCAGTGAAAATACATTTTGTGTCTACCATGAAGAATCACTTAGAATCTACATTTTTGAGTACTAAAACATATTTTTCTAGGTAAAAAAAGTAATCCATATGTTATTCTAAAAGTAGTTACACATTAGGATTTGTATGGTTTTAAGTTGTGTAATTAACCTGAGATGATCTACTTGTCCATGCTGATGTCAATTAAAAATCAAATACTCTGCTGTTTTGGATAATGTTCTTGAATAAGTATATTGTGAGTTCAGAATAATGCAAGACTGTTTTTTCTTGATGGCAAAAGGCTTCTTGCTTCCTCGGATGCTTAAAATCCATGCCACATGAGTGGGTATGTATCAATAACTTCTGTACCTTGGGACTGAGTATAGTCACCTGAGTTTCATGATTTCCTTAATTTTAGTTCCAATAATTCACAAGAAATTCATGTGCATGCAGGCAAGAGTAGCCCAAATATTTTCTTTCTTTTTAGACTTAAGGATAATACATGAATCAGATTTAGAATTTTTTTTATTATTTATTTACTTATTCCTCATGCACAAGTATAGTATCTTTTTACATACAACTGCTTGTATACAAAGTATATAAGTACCATTCAGATCTTCAATCATGCATTTAGGATAATGATATCCATCTCATTCAACCACCAATTTTTTTCCAACCCCCCTGTTACTCCCTCCCTCCCCTCCCTTTCCGTTGACCATTCTAGTGTTCCTCTGATCCTATGTACCCCCTTCCAACAACACTGTGAACCAGCCTCCTTATATCAGAGAAAACATTCGGTATTTGGATTTTTGAGATTGACTAATTTCACTTAGCATTATATTCTCCAACTTCATCCATTTACCTGCAAATGCCATTATTTTATTCTCTCTTATTGCTGAGTAAAATTCCATTTTGTATATATACCATATTTTCTTTATCCACTCATCTACTGAGGGACATCTAGGCTGGTTCCATAACCTAGCTATTGTGAATTGTGCTGCTATAAACATTGAAGTGGCTGTGTCACTGTAATATGCTGTTTTTAAGTCTTTTGGGAATAGACCCAGGAGTGGGATGGCTGGGTCATAGGGTGGTTCCATTCCCATTTTCCCAAGAAATCTCCATACTGCTTTCCATAGCAGTTGCACCATTTTGCAGTCCCACCAGCAATGTATGAGTGTGCCTTTTTCCCCACATCCTCTCCAACATTTATTGTTGTTTGTGTTCTTGATAGCTGCCATTCTGACTGGAGTGAAATGAAATCTTAGAGTAGTTTTGATTTGCATTTCTCTAATTGCCAGTGATGTTGAGCATTTTTTCATGTATTTGTTGATTAATCGTGTATCTTCTTCTGAGAAGTGTCTTTTCAATTTCTTAGCCCATTTATTGATTGGGTTATTTGCTTTTTTGGTGTTAAGTTTTTTTAGTTCTATATACATTCTAGAAATTAGTGCTCTATCTGATGTGCATGTATTAAATATTTGTTCCCAATTAGTTGGCTCTCTATTCACCTCACTGATTGTTTCTTTTGCTGAGAAGAAGCTTTTCAGTTTAAATCTATCCCATTCATTAATTCTTGGTAATAGTTCTTGTGCTACAGGATTCTTATTAAGGAACTTGGGGCCTAATCTGACATGTTGGAAATTGGAGCCTACTTTTTCTTCTATTAGGCGTATTGTCTCTGGTCTAATTCCTAGGTCCTTGATCCACTTTGAATTGAATTTTGTGCATGGTGAGAGACAAGGGTTTAATTTCATTTT
Source organism: Tamias sibiricus (assembly GCA_025594165.1). Lineage (NCBI taxonomy): Eukaryota > Metazoa > Chordata > Mammalia > Rodentia > Sciuridae > Tamias > Tamias sibiricus. Next base: position 25,945,539 of record CM046663.1, read on the forward strand.
GTTGCATATGGATTTCCAGTTTTCCCAGCACCATTCCTAGAGGTAAATGAGAACACAGATACATCGTATAGAAATCTCTGGGACACTATGAAGGCAGTAGTAAGAGGAAAATTCATTGCGCTGAGTTCATTCTTTAAAAGAAAAAAAACCCAACAAATAAACGACTTAACATCACACCTCCAAGCACTAGAAAAAGAAGAACAGATCAACACCAAGAGCAGCAGAAGACAGGAAATAATTAAAATCAGAGCAGAAATTAATGAAATTGAGACTAAGGAAACAATTCAAAGAATTGACAAAACTAAAAGTTGGTTCTTTGAAAAAATAAACAAAATTGACAGACCCTTAGCAATGCTAACGAAAAGAAGAAGAGAAAAAACTCAAATCACTAACATTTGTGATGAAAAAGGGAATATCACAACGAACACCTCAGATATACAGAAAAATAATTAGAAATTACTTTGAAAACTTGTACTCTAATAAAACAGAAAATACTGAATGCATTGACAGATTTCTAGAGTCATATGATTTGCCTAAACTGGATCTGGAGGCTATACACAATTTAAACAGATCAATTACAAGCAAAGAAATAGAAGATGTCATCAAAAAGCTACCAACAAGGAAAAGTCCAGGACCTGATGGGTTTACAGCAGAGTTCTACAAGACTTTCAAAGAAGAACTAATACCAATGCTCTTCAAACTATTTCAAGAAATAGAAAAAGAGGGAGCTCTTCCAGACTCTTTCTATGAGGCCAATATTACATTAATTCCAAAGCCAGGCAAAGACACATCCAAAAAAGAAAACTTCAGGCCCATATCTTTAATGAACATAGATGCAAAAATCCTCAACAAAATTCTGGCCGGATACAAAAACATATCAAAAAGATAGTGCACCATGATCAAGTGGGGTTTATTCCAGGGATGCCAGGCTGTTTCAACATTCGGAAATCAATAAACATAATACATCAGATTTAGAATTAAGGAAGAAATTTTTGCCTATTGCCAATCATACACTTAAAGCAATGATTCTCAAATTGTCATTTCTAGACCAGTTTCATCTGGGAATGTGTTATGAGAACTTATTAAAAATTTAAATTCTGGAGCCCTACTCTAGACCTACTAAATAAAAAACTCTGGGAGCAGGGCTTGAATTTAAACTATAATAACTTTATTTATTTATATTCAAATGCTTAATTATAAATTTCTCAAAATAGTACCCATAGTGATAGATTCAGCTTGGTCATTGTTTTGAATGTAGATATATGTGATTTTTGAAGAAATTAAAGAAGTAAATATATGTAAAATATTTGGAAGAGTGCTTAGAACTGTGCCTGGTGCTTAAATGATATAAAAAGACATGACTCTTAATAAGTATATATTTTGTGTAGGCAATAGGGTATCCATTTTTATAGCTTGTGTAAATATCTTGTATAAATATCTAATCATCATAACAAATGTAATTTCCCAAATGTCACCTAATTAACAAGGAATGAGTCAGCTGTAAATTTGATGTTCAACTACAGTTATACCTCCATGAATTAATTTACTAAAGTGACACTCTAGATAGGAGGTTCATTAATGATGGTGGTAGGATCTTATTTTGAAATACTGGTCTCTTAGTCAGCATTTAGATAACAGAATGTGTTTGATTAATATGATGGTACACTTTGGCAATAAAGCCATTGAGGAAGTGAACCATCATCAGCAGCATTTATACTGAGGTGCTTAAATATCTTTTCCATAACCTATCATTGATGTTAAATCTTCTTCATAATGTAAGCACTTTAGTGCTATTATTACCTTTTCCATGATTTTTTATTATATATCATCTACTCAAAGAACTGTCCTCATAACTAGACTAAGAAAGGAGCATTCAGTAAAAATGGCACTTTAGTCAGTAATTTGCCAAATCGAAATTTTATTACATTATTACAAAAAGGTTCTTTTCTTTGAAAACTGAAACTTGATACTACATTATTGCTATCTCAAACATTTTTTAGAAAGACTAATGACTAAATAAATTTTTAAAAATACCTTATCATTCTATGTAATGTTAATTGGTATTTCAGAGCTGCGTAAGTTCAGATTTATCTCCATTTGCCCCAAACATTTAGGTGTTATTAGCAATATCTCGAGGTATAATGTTATAGAAAGAAACAGAAATTTTGGATACTTGAGTTCAATAAACAGACATATGTTTTTAGCTCAAGAGACCCCTGTTATAATCGAGGGGTCATACGAGATTTCTGTCATGTAAGAATTTTTCTGCCTCCTGAAACAGTACTAAATATAGAGACATCTTTTTAAAATTATAAAGAGATAAAGGTGAATAATGTTAGGGGTTGGATTGTATCCCTCCAAAAACACATGTTGAAGTCCTACACCCCAGTACTTCAGAATGTGACCTTATTTAGAGATAGTTATTACAGATGTAAATTTAAGATGAGGTCATACTGGAGTAGGATGGGCCTTTGAGCTAATTTAACTGGTCTCCTTACAAGAAGATGGAGACATGGAAGACAGCTTGTAAAGACACGGGCATACAGGGAGAAGGCTGGGAGAAGGCTGTGTGAAGGTGGAGGCAGACGATGGAGTATTATGCCTGAGAGTTAGGGAACGTCTGCATCTACCAGAAGCTGAAAGAGCAAGGAAAGATCCTCCTTGAGAGGTTTTAGAGGAAGCATGGACTTGCCAACACTTGATCTCAGACCTCTAGCCTTTAGACTGTGAGAGGACAAATTTTAATTTATCCAGAACTCTATATAATAAGGTAACAGGGAATGAAAAGGACAAAATTATATTTGAAGCTAAAACCCTCCAAAAGCATTAATTGATTCAGTAATACCAAAAAGGTGACTCCCAAGTTTACTTACAAGGTCAGGAAAAAAAACCTGATTTACATTGCCCAATCCTCCCCAAACTAAGGAAGTGATAAGACAAAGTACTTCTGGAAGCTGGGAGAGGGAGAATGGGGTGTAAAGAATGAGAGAGACAGTATCCATTAAGAGGCCGTGGTATGGAAACAAGGATAATCAGATCAGCCCTGGGGGTTCCTTAATAGAAAGAGATGAGGACCTTGGAGAACTTTTTTAGTTCTTGGAAGAAAGCAGTAGATATTACTTATTTTTACAACCCAAGAAATCTAAGCCAGGAATGGAAGGGGAATTAATAGTAATGAGCTGGCCTGGACAGATCTCTTGGTATTGTGAATGTTTAATGGTATGACTTACAATCTAAAGATGGGGCCAGGTGGGAAGGGAGACCAGTTTGTTAACAATGGTATAACACAAATTATGGCATCTTGGCAACAGTGTGACCTGACAGGCCTTGAAGATCAAGTCATTTTGGAAGAAGCTGGATTCCACATGAATTTTCTGGTTTGGGATAGGTTTGTATGGAGAATGACACTCAAGGAACTCTGGCTTTTTAGGCATAAGGATAATGACATTTGACTATAAGCAGGGAATAGACAGTTCACTTTACGACCATAGGGAAAAATCAACACACTGTACTCAAACTGGGGTAAATAAAAAACCTTTGAAAACGAATTTTAAGTATGAAAATCAGCAATTTATTTACGATTTCTCCGATTTGTCAAAATTTTCTAAATGTCTTGTTGTTTCGCTTAAATATATATGATGTTAATAAAAATCTACTTTGTCCTGAATTCTTTTCTTATAATATACTTATTGAATGGGGTACTTTTCACTTTTAAAATATGTAATAACATATTATCTTTCTGAGCTGTTTCCAGCTCCAGGTTGAAAACAATAATTTTAACAGTGGCTACAAAAAGAATGAAAACAAATTTCCTTCAGTGTATTACTAGCAAAGTCATAAATTAGATTTAAAAATTAAGTATAACCCCTAATTTAAAATACCTTCATTAGAATTAAACATTTTTTGCTTTTATAAAATATGGTTCTGTTCAATGGAAATATATGTATTATTGCATAACATTGATTAGATAGATAGATAGATAGATAGATGACAGATAGATGATTAATAGATCAATCTTAGACTGCTGGAATGAATAAAGAGTTCTTGTATGTTTTATATTTGACATTACATTTCCAGAATGAGTGCAATTCATTTTAGCCAGTAAATGTGGTATTAAACAAACACTTTAATTTTTAAATATTGGTACACATGAAAAAAATACTACTATTTTGGTGTTTTAATTTTCCTGCAGAAAACAGATCTTATGCTAATTCTTTTTGTTCACAATGTCCCATTTTCAATCTGTGTAGTTTAAAGCATGAATTTAGGTCAAGGGCTATTTTGAAAATCAAATAGGGTCACTATTTCCCCCACAGAATTATAACTAGTTGTGCAGTGAACTAGTTTTCATAAATGTTGACTGGATGAAATATATTACTTTAATTCCAGTATTATAACATCAGTGCTTCATTCAGTTGTGGATTATGTATATCTCAAAAGGATAGCATCACTTCACTTCCTAATTTGATTTTTTTTCTGAATTTCCTTTTAACTGTAATTTGTGTTCAGAAAGATTCTCATAAAATAGAAATTTGAGCTCAAATTTCCATCACAAACTGGTCAACTTATTGAAAAATTAAATCTTAAACATTTTTGTTGCAAAAAACTGTACTATATTAAAAGAACCATGATCTATCGGATTGTACAAAGGTGAAATGAATATATAATAATTTGCATATGATCCATGCAAAAACAATCCATTTTTAGAAAATATTAACTTTTTTATCATCAGATTTAAAAGTCCCAATTGTTTATAAAAATATTTCCTATTTCCAAAAAAAATTGTCAAGTTGCATCTTCTTCAAATATGAATATAAGATGTGCTATTTCCTCAAGTAATGTAATACTTTAACCCGCCATCACTAAACAGGTTATTTGATTATTTTGGAAGTGGGGATGGATTTATTCTGATCAATTTTCACATTTTTCTTAAGTATGTTCTTATAATCAATGTTTCCCTGGTGAAATGGTTAGAATTAAGCAGGATTATACAGGTGCAGACTGAAGAAAAGTTGGTCTTTTTATCATGCTTACTTCTCGTTACAATTAATCCTCACAACAACCCACATGATAGATGCTAATAGTGTATGCCCATTTAGTACATGAAGATTAGGGAACTTGCCCAAGGTTATGTAGCTATTAAGTAGCAAGTTGTAGTTTAAACCCAGGCTGTCTAGTCCAGAAGACTATGCCCAAGTTCAGAATCTTTCCATTCAAGATTTTAAAGTAATAGTTTTATGGACAATAGTTATGAAAACTAGTTCACTGCACAGTAGTTCATTCACAAACTCGCCATTATAACTATTGATTTTGCTAAATTGGGATAAGAAGAGAAGAGGGAGGCAGATTTTGTTTTGATGTAGCATGCAAATAAGGGAAACTCTTACATTCATGATCTCATATTTGTAGAAATTCATTCAATGACCTGTTTAAGGAATCCTAGCCTTCTAGGAATATTAACCATGGTAAAAGAGAAAAATCAGAAGAAACTAGACAGAGTCTCCCAAGACCCACAGTTCATACCATTGAAGGGGATAAATGTTTTAAAATCAAAAGAGAAGAAAAGAGCCTTTGAGCTTATTTGAATCTTGGTCACAAGCATTGGCGTAAATCGCCGTGTCATATCTGATAGTTCCAGCAATTCAACTGTTTTCAGATCTCTCAAATCAAGTAAGAAAAAACATTATGGGTAAGGCCTGACTCAATTGCTTCCCCTGGCCGACCTGCCGGCTCCATTTCTATTAATATCCCTGAAGTGGAACCGACTCCTTAAGGGCCCCTGGGCTAATCGATCAAGATCTGAGACTGTTTCGCAGTAAGTACCCACCTTGCTCCAAATATGTGGATGATCTTCTGTTAGCAGCAAAAGACAAAGAGAACTGTTTAAGGGCCACTCGGGTTTTGCTAGGAACCCTGGCTCAATTGGGGTACCCGAGTCTCCAAGAAAAAGGGCAAAAATCTGTTCCTCTCCGGTTACTTATTTGGGATATGAGCTGAGGGAAGGGAAAAGACTGTTATCCCATCCCGCATAGAAGCCATAATGAAGATCCCAACCCCAACCACTAAAAAGCAGGTTAGGGAATTTCTAGGGGCAAGTTGGATACTGCCGCCTTTGGATACCTGGATTTGCTGAAATTGCCAAGCCGTTATATATCTGCAACTGCAGGAGGCAAGTCACCTTTAATTTGGACTGAGGAAAATGAATTGGCCTTCAAAAAATTTAAAGGAGGCTCTGGTTCAGGCCCCTGCCTTAACCCCTGATAATATCTAAGCCCTTTCATCTTTATGTTCATGAGAGAAAAGGGTATTGCTAAAGGAGTTCCTTACCCAAAATTTAGGGCCATGGAAAAGACAAATTGCCTACATTTTCAAAAAGGCTGGATCCTGTTAGCATCAGGATGGCCCCCTTGTTTACGAGCCATAGCGGCTACTGCAATACTGGTAAAGGAAGCAGACAAACTTTTCTCTGGGGCAGACTCTCACTGTGACTGCCCCTCACACAGTTGGAAACCCCTATTGAGGGATTGCCACCAGTCGATGGATGTCAAAAATATGTCATCTTGTGGTTGATCACATCCAAGCCTCTGAAGAACTGAAACTGGCGCTGTCCTTTTTGCTTGTGCACACTGCAGGACAGAAATGGCACTCAGGTTTCATAGGCTGTACACCCAGCTCCATCAGCTCACCAGGGCGGGCCCAGGCGATTGCTGTGCTGATACAGGACGTTTGAGAACTAACAGCCTTGAGCCCAGGTGGAAGGGCCCCTTACATCGTGATTTCTCCGCACTCCTACTGCCGTCAAAGTTGCTGGTATTCCTGCCTGGATCCATCACTCACAGCTAAAGAAGGCACCTACAGAAACCACGGAGGAAGAACCCACTGGAAGAGAATCCAGCAGCCAGAGGTGGAAAGTGACTTTTTGAGCGTGGGCCTTTTAAAGTTAAAATTTACTAAGGTTTAATATTTTGTCACTAGATTCTTATTGCTTTTCCCTGTTATTATAAGCATTATGCTAATAATTTTTGCCTGTTGGAGTATACATGTTATCCTTGGGTTTTAGCTATGCTGGCCTCAACAAACCAACCTTGTGGTACCCCATCTGTAGCCCAAGAAGGACCTTGCTATTGCAGGATCTCCACTAATACTGAAATTGTACTTACTCTTGTCAAGATCCAGTAATTGGCCCTATCAAATGGTATAAAGATAACCAAGAAATTTTTAGTCAGATATTCAGGAGGGACCATGGAGAAATCTTACAGACCAATCTCGAGGGATAATATAAATTTTGGAATCTATAAATACTCTGCTCACACCTCAAGATTCAGGACAGTATTCCTGTACTAAGCTAAAAAAGGGGCCCCAATAGATACTGTTTATTCAAAAGCTACTTTAAAGGTGGATGTTTCTGTGTGAGTCCCCCTAAAATTCTGTAACTACTCAAAATTTTTGGTTACAATTGGCTGTTGACACTATGGACAAAAGTTCCTTCTGTGTACAAGAAGGAAACTCCATCCATCAATTGCTAGCTAACAATCTTATGGGTCTATCTGTAAAATATACTGACTATGTTTAAAGTCACTGGTGATAGAGCAACGCAGCAAGACTGGCCAGTATAACCATGCAGAGCCAGCTTTGCCAGCTTCACTGGTTATTCAAAAGCATTGTTTATGCATAGATTGCATCCTTCCCCGATCCCCCCCCAATTGTTCTATTGAGCAAAATATCTCACCTACCCACATGGCAAACGACTGCCAACAGGATGGGTTTTTCTCTGTAAATAAAGCAACTTTCCAGGCTTTGCCTACAAAACTTTTCTGGGATCTGTTCTATTGGACGGATCTTTCCTTTACTGCCATCTTCTGACAGCTCCCCACCGAATGGTCCGAAGTCTGCCCTCCAACTGCGATGACAATTTAATCCTCCTAGACCCACTAGACACATGCAATGCCTGCAGCAGCCTTTCTTTTGCCACTTCCGGGTCTAGTTGTTAGGAATACAAAGAGAAATCACAAAATTAGCCTGTAGTTTTTAGCAAAACAGCTATCCTTACTGCACAAGTTTTGGCAGAAATTAATCAAGAGATGAAAGAACTTCGAAACCTCAATGTTACAAAATAGAGCGGTTATTGATTTTCTTTTTATTGAAACATCACTTGGGTTGCCAACAATTCCCAGGCATGTGCTGTTTTAATGTTACAGATTATTCTAACGTTTATCCAACAACAGGTAGATGAGATAAGACAGGAGATTAACAAAATTAAAACGGAGTAAATCTTGGTTTAGGCTTGGGAGATTGGTTTCCATGGTTAACTTCTCTCTTAGGTCCTATAATTTGTATCCTTCTCTTACTAGTTATTGTCCCATGTGTTAGGTATAACTATATGCTCCGGGTTTATTGGGCTGCAATTTAACTATTATGTACCATCGATAAAATTAGCCTATATGATTACTCCCCTTTCAAAGATTTGGTAAAAAAAAAAAAAGGGGGGCATGATAAACCAGTCCTAATTCCATCTTAAGACTGGGTAGCCATCCTGTCAAAAAGTTATGAAAAGCCCATTCAGTTTTCTATATGAAAATTACTGCTAGGATTCCTTATCAAAGGATTAGGTGCCAGGGAGCTGCTCCGTAGGGGGCTCCCAGGCTGCATCTGAAGATCAAAGGAAAGTAGCTGCCATGAGGTAGCAGGTACCAGGGAGTTTGTCACCCTCATTAGAGGGAAATGTCTTCATTCCAACAATTATAAAGAGTTGTCCACTTTAATATGTATCACTAGTCTAATTCTCTACTTAATTCAGAGGTAGTAATCATTTATTTACACTACCCTGCCTTTGCACGTTGTCAGGACACAATTGGTTCATAATTTATATTCTTTTAAATGAAGGTATTATGGAGGGTATAAAACATTTCATTCACTAGTTCAAGGTTGCATCATTAACTCAGAAGAATAAACAATTGAGGAAATATACCTCAAAAACATCATTGATTTTTTAGTTGCTGATCTGAAGACATTTTAGCTCTAGGAAAAATTATTTTATTTCTTCAAAGAAACCAAGCATGATAATATGAGTTCTCAAAGTGCACACACTTGAGAAATAATCACCTGTTTGTGAGGAAGGACCGAGTCAATAGTTAGGCTGATGAAAATGTTCATGTAGTTACCTCTGCTGCATTTAGTGAGACAATAACCATCTTATGAGTAGGTTCTGCTTTACAAACTTCTTCAGAAGTATTGGTATTAGGATAACGTTAGTAATGTGTGTTAACTGTTAAAAATTATACAGCATCTGGGCCTCAGGGGTTGCCAAGAACCTAAGAGTGTTCTTGGTTGTAGGAAGAAAAGCTGAAGTCAGTGTTAACATCAGATAAGAAATGTGCAAAAATGACTACTGAGATGCAGTTACATGCAGTACCTTTAACTCAGCAAGCACCGCTTTCAAGGTGACAACTAAAAAGAAAAAAAAAAATGTGTGGGGAGCCCCAGTAATATTTGAAGTCTGATCTTTAAAGGTGCAAACAGAGACACTTTGTGCTAGAAATTCAGAACTTTCCATGTTCCAGTGAATGTGATTTCATGAATATATTGCCATTGTATGTTTATTAATTGTCCAGTTTGAGCATAAAGCACTGTCTTGAATGTTGCTGGTCCTCACAGGAAAACACAGCAGGTTGGCTCAAATTGTTAGTTCTTCAACAGACACTATTTGCACTGAGGGCCACTGGTGACTATTTTGATACAAATTGAGAACCATAGCTCCCAGCATGCTCCCTGGAGGGGCCTTTGGAGTGCTGGTTATTGTAGGGTTCATTTCTGGGCTCATTTTATTAATAGGGGATTCTTGGAAATTACCATCCTCATCCTGTCTCCTGGTTTCAACTCACACTCTCAATTTTCTGTGACATTATATAGGTGAAATTTCCTCAATTAAAAACACCTTTCTTCCTTTTATTTTCAATATAAATCCCATTAATCAATCAAAACTAAAGACAACTGTTTTAAAGGCCAACTGAAGTCTCGTAAGTCTCCTAAGTCTCTGCCAACTGCCTTAGGCTTCAAGTCCCTCGAGGTGGGACCCTCTCCTACTGACATGTAAACTATATGTATATTAATTATATTTCCTTAATGGGGCTCTGGTGCTTAGAAATGGATTTTCTTGAAGGAGAAATGCAATAAATTAATTAATTAATTAAATATTTAAGAGCATATTTTCTAGACATAACAAAAACCCACCATTTGCATGAAACCTTTTCCTCTGCAAACAATGTGGTGACTTGTGCTAATATCATTCATCATGAGGTAATCTAAGATGATACCTCAAGTTTGAAATCTATTTTCAAATTTCACTATTGCATCAGGCAGGAATTCTTTCTTGTTGGCAAAGGGGCAGAGGACATTGCAATGTTTCTCTGCAGTAAAGCTATATCTCTTTCCCTACTAAACCATTTTTAAAATATAGGTCAAGAATTCTGCTTTACATTGTAAAGCAGGGCACACTTTTGATAAGTATGCCCTTGCCTTGATGTCCTCAGAGCACTATTTAGAAAATTACTTTTACTGCATATTTTCTCCCTCACAGCACCTTTGGGAACACGGCCACATGGAAATAAGAGAATAATGCCATTCTCTTTCTAGAATTCTTAGGGAATAGTTTTTCAAAGATAGATTTAATTTTTAAAGAAAACCTTTCAACCTGTATACATGGAACTATTTATTTATTTATTTATTTATTTAGGGTACCCAGGATTTTGGTACCTGGAGTAATCACTGAGCTACATCCCCAGCCCTTTTTATATTTTATTTTGAGATAGGGTCTTGCTAAGTTGCTGAAGGCCTCACTAAGTTGCTGAGGCTGGCTTTGAACTTGCGATCCTTCTGCCTCAGCCTTCCAAGCCGCTAGGATTACAGGCATGTGCCACTCTGCCTGGCAGAACTATTTCTTTAGTAAGAGTCTAGCCATGTGTTGTCATTGGTCTTATTTTCATACCACATGTGACTTTGAGGAGGCTGCAGATCTACTGTTCTACAAGTAATGTCACCCAGTTGTCATCTTTTTGATGATCCACAATACGCTTCTGGGACTTCTTCATTTTCAGAGTGTTAGCATCTCAGTGACTTGCTCTTAAGTCACATGGGACTACAGAAAAGCAGCTTTGTCACTTCCTGGACAAAGCAGCCTTTCCTCTGAATTCTTTTCCTGAACTCTTTTTTTAAATCCAGGAATATCATATCAGAAGAAATAATGTTTGGCCTTTCATATACTACTTTACTCTTTGCATAGAACATCCATATTCAGTTCTCATAACATTTGAAATGGGTGTCATTACTAGGCGCCAATCCAATTGACCGTGGATCTCACATTGGTTCTTCCAGTGGCCATGTCCTTGCTCAGTCCCTCCCTCCCACTGCAGAACTGTTAGTTCATTCCATTCCTACACAACAATTACAAATGATCTATTACTTTTTCAGGACTCTGACACTCGTGTTTACCAGTTGTTAATGGTGGGTCATGTGGATTGTCCCATTCCAAACCCTTCCTTTGAGTTTTATTTTTAACATTCAGTGTGTGCATGGTGGACAGGTTAATAAGTGAATATGAATGTAAGTTTGGAGCTGCCCAGAGCCATGTTCCAACAGTGTGGCACAAAGTTCTTTCAGAGAGTGAAATCTGTACGTGGAGAGAGATTGAGATCAGCTATGGAGAAAGACCTTACGCACCTGCAGTGTGGTTACATGAGACATTTTGTTACCTTCTGGGTGCTCAAGCCATCAACTACAACTGAAACAAGTTGATCTGATGGCGGAGTCCCAGTTTACACTTGGGAACTTGACATCATGTAAACCTAAGTGGCCATTCTGAGATGCTACCATGTGTTCTGCTTCTTGACCATTTCAGAATGGTTTCTATTGAACTGCTCTTTCAGTTGTGCTGTTAACACAACTTAGTGAGCTGAAAGAAGTTTTAAGAATATGATTCTCATTATTTTGTCTCAGGGTCTCTGAATCAGCTGTTCATTGATATTATACAGTAACTCCCACCTGTAGCCAGGAGAGTGTACTTGGAAGGTGTTGTCTCATACAGAAAGAAAAGGGAACACTTGTCAATTGAAGGGAAAAACATGGATGCTCCCAAATATGAAGTTTGTTTGTATCTGGAAAACAATATGCTTTTTAAAGCTGACGTTATTTTCTTGTGATTTTTCTTTTTTTGGTTGGTGATAGAACAAACAGATAAGTTTTCAGCTCACCTTTAGCAACTGCACAGTACACATTTTCTACTGTCTATATCACTGTAGTTTTATTATCTTCTGTTCATTTATTCTGTTTTTCATCCAGTATTGATTTCACTCCTTTTGTATTACATCCATTTTTATAAAGAAAAATGCAAATGAGTTAATAAAACAAAAAGAATCAGTGAATAGCTAAGCAGCATACTAGTTTGGTATGTTTTCTTCCAAGATTCCACTAAACAGTATTTGAAAGATCATAAGGCAGAAACTACTAATTGCACTTTTGATTAAAGATAAGGAAGACTGTAAGTGAAGTCTCTATCCTCCAATGGGTAATAGTATATCTTTGAGAAGGATGCATTGAAATTCTTAGGTAATCTACTATATGTTTTACTGTTTGAATAAGAAACACATAAATGGTCACTGTTGAAAGAAGAAAGGAATTTGGCCTCTTATAGTGCCCTGCTCATTGGTAGAAATGGTCTCTAGAAGAAACACTGATGTGGAAAGCAAGCAGCTATCCCATAATTACTCGCTCAGGATTTTTTTTCTTTTTCTTTCTTTTTTTCTTTTCTTTTCTTTTTTTTTTTTTTTTTAGCAAGTCAGCACCAGGAGAATCTGGTGATTTGACAGATCTCCACCATCTCTCAACACACAGGACTATTAGGTTCTACTTTCTTAACCCATTCAGAAACCATATAAACCAGTAGCTAGAATGACAGAAACGTGTTACATCTTGGGATGCTTAAGCACCTAAAGAAGAGCTTCATTGGTTCTGTTCATCTTTTTTTTTTTCTCCCACTTCAGAGAATATTTTTAATTGACACATAATAATTGTACACATTTATGGGATTAGTGTGATAACTTAATACCATGTGTACTGGTCCTATTCTTCTTTTTTTCCAGTGATCACTGTCCCACCTAAGTATGTGCAGCCCAGTGATCATAGTTGTCCCTGGTCCACTTAGTTGCCACGTCTGAGGAAGGACATGGTACAGAGTTGCACTGTGTGGACAGTAGGGCCTGTGAGCAGGTAGCTCACCTCACATCAGAGGGAACATGACAGACATCCTGAAGATTGTCTAGTTCAGACCTAAAATGTGTTTCATTTATTGTCCTCCTTTTCCCCTTTAAATAATTAAATCTTTGTATGTAATATTTTACCTTCTTATGAGTTTGTTGATGTAATTTATGTTTCAATATATTTTCATATCTTAAATATTTTGTAATTAACATTTTAATTTCCTCTTTGGCACTAGTTTGTAGAGATTTTTGAATCTTTAGATATGTTTCAAAATCATACATTTACAATCAGATCCTGGGTAATTTTGTACTTTGGTTAGAACGTTGTTTGAAAAAAAAAAGATGCTTTTTAGAAATCATTAGGGTATTTTTTATGATTTAAACAGAGTATTTTTTGTATAAATTCTTTGTAATCTTTTATTACCTGAGGGTCCTATATTGAACCTGCATGCCTATATTGAATGTTCATCCATTTCTTCTATAATTCTTTCAGTTTTCAGTCTATGTATCTTAATGCAATGCTTTTTGTTGCGTCTAAGTTTGCACTTCATTTACTACATAACCCTTTTTTCATGATGTGATTTTTTCTATTTTTTTATTTGTTCTTTTGAGGTATACATGACGGTAGGGTGTATTTTGACACATTGTACATACATGGAGTAAAACTTCCCATTTTTGTGGTTGTACATGATGTGAAGTTTCACTCGTCATGTATTCATATATGAACATAGAAAGGTTATGTCCAATTCATTCCACTGTCTTTCCTATTCTCATCTTCCCTCCCTACCCTTTATTCCCCTTTGTCTAATCCAATGAACTTCTATCCCCCCTTGTTGTGTGTTAGCATCCACATACCAGAGGGAATTTGGTTTTATAGGATTGGCTTATTTCACCTAGCATAATAGTCTCTAGTCCCATTCATTTACCAGCAAATGGCATATATTACTATATAAGCTTTTAATAACATGAAATTATTATCTTTGTCCTACTCTTGCATTTTGCATCAAATTCTGATTTATTAGTACCATTAACTTCTTTTGAACTTATCTTCATTTTTTCTTTTATTTTAACTTTTGAGAATTTTTTTAAGTGCTTTTTACAAATTGGCTTATGGTTGGAAGATGTAGAAAGTTGATGCTGGGATGATTTTCATAATAAACTTTAAAAACTTATTTTCATAAATGAAGAAAATATTAGTGATCTTTATACTTAGTCCTTCACTAATGAGAAAAAATGATAAAAAAAATTACATAAGAAAGAGGTAATGTGTTAAAAGAACACTAATAAATGTGTGTTGCAAAAAAAAAAAAAAAAATCACAAACTCCTAGGATATACTGATGCCACTGGAAACTGTAGCCCCAACTAATCCAAACAAACAAACTATAAAGCATTAGGAAAAAGAAAAAATTATGTAACTAGAAAGGCAGAGAAGAGTAAAAAGAATGAAGGATTCACAGTATATAGCTTTATGGCAATGAATTTGAAAATATAGATGGAATGGAGTAATAAAATGGCAGTATTTCTTCAAAGTAACCTATAATTTTAATATAATTCTTCTTTTATGCAATTGTAAATTATTTTAAAATTACCAATGGTAAAATAAATTAAGAAAAAGCATCATGAACCTTTTCAAAAAACACCTTCCTCTTTCCTCATTAGTGCATTTGCTGGGCCAATGACAATTTCAACATAAAGTGAGATGCAATAATTATTAGTTACACGAATGCAAGAATAAATAAGTTACTTTATCTAGTCTTAAAACTGTCAAAAGTCACAGTAACTAAAACACTATGGTGTTAAACGTAATGTCGTACCTAAATTGTAGGTACAGAGGTTCTAACAGAATATGGGATAAGTTCATTTGAATAGAATGGGTACTTTACCTGAGGACAACTCTTTATGTAGTACCACAGAAAGAGGCCTATCAATTACTGAGAAGTGACAGAGTTGTTGGTGAACATTACAGTACAGTAAGGACCAATAATATTTACACAGTGTTTACTATATATTTTGCACTTCCTTGAGTATTTTTTTTATAAATTGACAATAAAAAACACCTTGTGAAATAGTTATTATTATTTTCTCAATTATAGTAGGAAAAAAGAAGCTCAGAGAGTTCACATTATGTAGAATGAATTAAGCCTAGAGATTTGATGGACTGCAGAAGGACTGTAGCTAATAATATTGCATTGTATGTTGAAAATTTACTAAGAGAGAAGATGCATTTCAGATGCTATTACCACACCAAAAAAAAAAGAGGTAACTATAGAAGGTAACAGAGGCATTAGTTTGCTTACATGTAACAATCATTTCACTATATGCATTTCCAAATGTACATGATGTTGTACACCTTAAATATATATAATTTTTTGAAAAGCTGGGTGTGGTGGCATTCACCTGCAGCAACTCAGGAGGCTGAGGCAGGAGGATCCCAAGTTTGAAACCAACCTCAACAACTCAGCAAGTCCCTAAGTAACATAGTGAGACCCTGTCTCAAAATAAAAAATAAATAAATAAAAGGGCTGGGTTGTAACCCAGTGGGTTCAGTCCTTGGTACTAAAACAAAACAACAACCAAAGAACATCAGCCTCAAGGCCAGGCAATGAGGAGTCAGGATTTTTACAAAAGTCAGCTCCAAAGAGCCAGGAGAAATATGTCCACCAATAAATCCATAAGGCATGTGGTTCAGGAATAATCATAGAACATAATATATCTGTGTAAGTGTGTACAGTCACACTCCTTAGTAGATGTATTTCTCAATTACATCAAATATTAAATCAGCTTACAAGGCTTTATTTTTTTAAAAAAAATATTTTATTTATTTGCTTTAGTTGTACACAATGCATTTATTTGTATGTGGTGCTGAGGATTGAACCTGGGGTGAGTGCATGCTAGGCGAGCACTCTACCGCTGAGCCACAACTCCAGCCCACAAGGCTTGATTTTATATTTCTTTTCATTCAGTCTTGTGTCCCCCAATGTAATGCCATCAATACCATCACCTAGTTAGTGGCAAGAGAACAAATTACTTCATTTCCTCAAGTTATCTTTTTTTTTTTCAATTTTTTTTAACAGGTTCAAAGACTCTTACTTAAAATTAATTTAAGTCAGGGACTCTGTTTGATTAAAATGGAATTTTTCCATTAATTTTTTTCCTTTCTTCATTTCCCCATATATTGTCAGCATGAGCTGTCTGTTCATAGATATGAAAGGAATCTTCATTCAGGCAGAAGGGATGCTTTTCTCCATAGGAGGAGCATCTCTGCTCTGCTGGGAAGTGGACCATCTCAGCACAATAATTGTACACTCCACTAGTGGGCTAGAAAGATAAACATCTGGACATCTATAAATAACTCTTTATTTTTTAAGTCTGTTCCCTCTAGAAACTCTTCCCCCTATTAATAGATATTTCTTGGCATTTATGTGAAGTTATGAATTGGAGCTACTAAATGTAGTTACTGTTGATTAGATGAGGGAAAAAACATTTATTTTCCTGTGGAAAAGAAATAATGATTGGAATATAAAACACCTTGAGAATTGATACTATTTGGACTCACAATGGAAAGCCACCGAAGAATGACTGCTTCAATTCGGAAAAAAATAGTTAAATCATAGAGAAGGACTGAAGGGAGAAGCACTTGAATAGAATTTTCAGAATAACAACTCAAAAGACACAATGAAGAGGGCACATCTGGAGGGCCCCTCCACGAATGAAAATCATACAACCATTGGTATGGTTCAGTTTCTGCAAACCAACCAGAACCCTGATAACCATGCATTTACTCAGTAAATGCATGGTTACCTCCACTGCAGCCATTTACTCTGTGTGATTCTTTGAGGTAATGGTGAGAACATATGTACACTTAAAAATTTAATACATATCTGTGTTTATAATATCACCTGAAAACATAAACGTGTTCTATAGTTTGACAGGCACAGTCTAGATAATTAAATTTCACGAGTTAAGAAATCTCCACTAATGATGAAGAAAATTTCCCTCCTGGTTGACTATGTCTGGAAATTGATTTATGAGGGCATAACACTAATGCTTAAAAATGAAAACTTCTGGGGAGAGGTAACTCATTAGTCTAAGGAATATATGCTTGATACCAACATTTTCCATTACTAGAGGATCAAAAGGTGGAGGAAAGAAGAACAAATAAATAGTAAGTTCAGGGAAGAATACTTCATCTTCTTCAAGATTTTGTAAAAACCTGAGCATGCATATTTGTAATTTATTTCAGCTGTAAGGGAAGATGTTTTTAAGAATAAAGACAGATTTTCCTTACCTTTTGTTTTTCTTCTATTCCTCATTTAAGAATCTAGCAAAGCTATAATTCTTACAGCTAGGAAAAAAGTACATATGCACATTCATTCAAAATTCGGGGGACATTTTCACAAATTCAAAGACTCTCTCTGAAATCTATTCAAGATGGCAGGTTAAGAAAACCGATCAAAGGGTTTGTTGACATCATTAGAATAATGGAGTTCTTGATTGAAGTCCTGAATGTGACAAGTGCTTTCAAGTCACTTGAGAGAGAAAGGCATGAGAAAGGGTCTGGAAATAAAATCACTGAGTGTTATATAGAGCAAGGAGTAGGTTTTGGGGAGTTAAATGTGCAAATGGATAAAACAGAAGACAAAATTAAAAAAAACAAAACACAAAACTGTAACCAGTACCCTGAAGCAGGGCAATTTGTAGGATGTAATTCACGGAGCAAATTTATTTCCTCCTTTATTTCCAAATTTATTTATTTTCTGTTTTTTTAGGTTGTTCAGTAAACTAGATTTCCCCCTGCCTATGCATAAAAGAGGGAAGTTACAGGACTTTGCAGAATGCAAGCCACAGACTTAAGATCACTTTAAGTCATAAAATAGTCTCATTTCAGTACTTAAAATGTCCAGTCTCATATACAGACATTGTTAAGGTTTGGATATGAGGTTTCCTACAAAGTTCCTGATAATAAAGGAATGTTCAGATTTATGATGATTAGATTATGAGAGCTGTCACTAATCAGTGAATAAATTCATTTGATGAACTAATAATTGAATGGACTGACTGGATGGTAACTATAGGCATGTAGGGCAAAACTGGAGGAAGTTAGGTCACTGGGGGTGTGCTCTGGAAGTGTTTGTCTTCGTTAATCCCCTTCACATTTCTCTCTGCTTGCTGGCCATTGTAAGCTGAGTAGCTTTCCTCCACTGCAGCCTTTGACCATGATGCCCTCCCTTACCTCAGGCTCAAAGTGATGGAACCAGCCAACCATGGGCTGAACTTCTGAAACCGTTAGCCAAAATAAACTTTTCCTCCTCCAAGTTGTTCGTGTCAGGTATTTTAGTCACAGCAATGAATAACGAACACAGAAATTTGTATTGAGAAGTGGGACCGTTGCAGGAGCCCTGTTTGGGGAGATGGCTTAAATTGCGGTTGACTATGGGCCATAAGGATTTGGGCATTGTCGCCTTCCGTAGTCTCACAGGACTTGGCCCGGGATCTCGAGTGACTTGGCCGAGATTGCTGATCGGGTCAGCGCCATTTTGGTGGTGCGTGTGGCGCGTGTTAGTCGTTGTTAGAACCAGAGAGAAAAGTTATCAGAATAAAAAGGTGTTTGTCTCCAGTTTGCCTCTGAACTTCCTCCCGCGGCTCCGTTGCTCCAAGCGGCCATCGCTTCAGGCAACAACAGACCGTCACTGTGACTAACATGACTGTGTTGTTTCTGAAGTCTTTGGAACTGGTTTTGGGGAGGAATATAGAAAAGTTTAGAGATGCAGGCTGGAGAAGCCTTAGAATGTTATAAACAGAGTTTGATGAAAGAGTCTGGTGGGAGCTCAGAAGACCAGCATGCTATGCTGATAGGAATGTGGACAGTGAAGACTGTACTTAGGAGATTTCAGAAAGGAATGAGGACTCTATATGGAATTTGACTAGAGGCCATTCATGTTATATATTGGCAAAGAACTTGGTTACATTTTTCCCATGTCATGAGACTTTCTGTGAGGTTAAATTGAAAGTGAAATGTGGCTAAGGAAACTTCAAGGCAGTATGGCATTCAGGCAGTGGCATGGTTATTTCTGGCAGCTTTTAGCCAGGTTTACTGTGAAACTGGTAGCAGAAAACAGAGAAGAAGGATGTCCCCAGTGACTTGGGAGGGTAAGACAGAAACATAGCAAGTTCAAGGTGAATCTCAGTAACTTATGAAGACCTGCAGCAACATAGTGAGACCCTGTCTCAAAATAAAGAGGTCTGGGGATGTAGCTCAGAGGTAAATCACCTCTGGGTTCCATCCCCAGTACCATGCTTCAAAAAAAAAAAATCATGGTAAAAATATCTTTCAGGCCGAACAGAAAAATGTGTGTAAAACTGGGGCGAAGAAAATTGTGGTTGTTGAAGAAATTACAGCCACTAAAGTACTTTGCACAAGACAATAGGAAAGATGCCTTAAGGATATCTCAGGAATTAGCAAAACCACACACCTCACAGGCTCAAGCATGTAAAAGTAATGATTCCTTTAAGAAGAGACAGGGGAGCTCTCTGCTCACAAAGGAAAGCCTAGGAAGTTGTTTGACCATGTTCAGCCATGGAGGCACTTAGAGGCCACTGCAGCCACGGTCCAAGGGTCCAGCTCTGCTCAAGCTGGTGGCAGACGTTGATTTCATCCTTGGGGTTCTGGTTCTGCAAGAATGTAGGATGGTGGAGTTGGGGCATCCAGGAGGCTTCCACCAAGATTTCAGAGGAAGACCTGGGAGGCCAGGCAAAGTGCAGCAGAGTTGGAATCTCTATGGGCTTCCTCTGAGAAGGTGATGCATGAAAAAGCCAAAGGTGGAATGGAGACCTCAGGAATTAAGGCATACCAGTAATGTGGACTTTCTGCTGAGGAAGACTACAGGCTTGAAGAGACCCAGGCTAAGAGAGAGGTCATAGTGTTGCAACCAGCATGGTCAAATGAAGGAGCCCCAATTAGGGAGATGGCTATTGCGGTCAGCTGGAAGCCATAAGTTCCACCTGATAATAAGTATGTATGTGACGCACCTGTAAATGCACGTGAGGCACCCGCAAAGCTAAAGGTATATAACCAGGTGAAAGCGGTCGGAGTCAGGAGAAGAATGAATTCATTCAGTCAGTCATGCAGTCGCTCGGTCAGAAGAAGAGTTCGGGTCGGAGAAGAAGAAAAGAATCAGAGCGGCCAGAACGTAGGCAGAGCGGTTACAGAAGAGAAACCAGATAGAAGAAGTAATTCCTGGTCAGAGTCAGGCCGAGGCTCCCGAGGAAGAAAGAAGAAAGAACAAAGAAGAAAGAAGCTCTAAAAGCTAAGCTCTCTCTCTCTCTCTAAAGAAGAAATCTCTCTCTTTCAAGCTCTCTCTCTTTCTCTCTAAGCTCTAAGAAGAAGAAGAAAAAGCTCTCTCTAATCTTTCTTTCTAAGCTCTATCTTTCTTTCTCTCTCTAAGCTCTCTCTAAGAAAGTAGAAGTAAAAGTAGTAATAGCTTTACTCTGCCTCCGAGTTTTCCTCCCGCGGCGCCGTGGCTGGCCATGACAGGCAGCTTACAAATGGTGGCCCGTCCGGGGCTCGGCAGGCAGAGAAGAAAAAATAAGATATAAGAACAGGAAGCTAAGATAGTGAGGAGAGAGGAGAAGAAAGCATAGCCTCTGACTCAGTTGAGACCAGCAAAAAGAGTAGTACTCAGTTGAGGCCAGCAAAAAGAGTAGTACTCAGTTGAGGCCAGTTAAGAATTAGCGAAAAGCCGAAGTGAGTAGCCGGCGAGAGCCGGCGAGAAGCCGAAGCCATGAAGCGAGTAGCCGGCCAAAAGCCATAAAAAATAAAGAAGCCAGAAAGTAATAGCATGGTAAAAGCCATGCAGAGAAAAAGCCTTGAGCTTTAGCAAAAAGCCATAAGAAAAAAAGCCATGAGCTTAAAAGAAAATAGAGAATTAAAAAGCACGGTGAAAACCATGCAGAGAAAAAGCCATTGAGCTTTGGCAAAAAAAGCCATAAAAATGAAGAAGAGACAAGAAAAAAAAAAAAAAAAAGTCAAAGCCGCTTATGCAATTGTGCTTAACTAAGTGCGTTAGCTGCTCCTCAGCAGTACGCTTCCTTAAAGCCGCAGTACCTCCTCAAAAAGGGCTCAAATATCCACCCTTTTAAAACAAAAGGTGAAAAGCCAGGTAGGGACAAGAAAATAAAAGAAAATAGAGAAAATAAAATATAGAAAATAGAATTAAAAAGCACCTTTTAAACTAAAAGGGAGGAATATGAAGGAGCCCCAATTAGGGAGATGGCTATTGCGGTCAGCTGGAAGTCATAAGTTCCACCTGATAATAAGTATGTATGTGACACACCTGTAAATGCACGTGAGGCACCCGCAAAGCTAAAGGTATATAACCAGGTGAAAAGCGGTCGGAGTCAGGAGAAGAATGAATTCATTCAGTCAGTCATGCAGTCGCTCGGTCAGAAGAAGAGTTCGGGTGGGAAGAAGAAGAAGGTGGTGGTTGGAGTTAGAGCGTTTGGAGTGATTGCTGGAGCCGGAGAGAGAAGAAGAATAAAAGACCTTTTTTCATTTTCATCCTGCCTCCGAATTTTCCTGCGGCGTTCGTTGCTCCAAGGCGGTTTCCGCTTCAGGCAGCAACAGTCAAAAGGGTGGGGCTGTCAAAGCCCTTTGGAGATCACATCTCACTACCACGTTCCCCAGATGCTGGACTTGGAGCTACAGGACTTGTTTTTCCAGTAAGATTTCAATCTTGTTTTGGTTCCATCCCTCTTTCGGTGCCTGTATTCCTCCCTTTTGGAATGGGGCTGTTTATCTTGTACCATTGTGTATTCAATATTGGATATATGGATATATATAACTTGGTGTTTTTTTTTTTTTTTTTTTTTTTTTTGTCCCAGGGGTTGAACCCAGGCATGCTGAGGCTGGCTTTGAACTTATAATCCTCCTAACTCAGCCACCCGAGCTGCTGGGATTACACATGTGTGCCACTGTGCCCAGCTGTATCTTGCTTCGGATTGTTACAGGGGTTCACAGCCAAAACTTTGTCTTGAGTTTCAGAGGAGACTTTGGATTTGGAATTTGGGTGCAGTGCTGGAACTGCTAAGACTATGTAGAGCCTTGGAAATAGACTAAACATATTTTGCATTGTTATATGGACATGAAATTTCGTTATGGTTTGGATATGAGATGTCCCCCAAATCTTCTGTTATTGTAGGAAAGTTCAGAGCTATAATGATTAAATTATGAGAGCCATGACCTAATCAGTGGATTAACCATTTGATGAGTTAATACTTTGAATGACTAACTGGGTGGTAACTGTAGGTAGGTGGGTCACTAGGAGCATGCGCTGGAAGGATTCATCTTCCCTGCGGCCCCTGCCCCTTTCTCTGTTCCTGGCCCCCATTAGCTGAGTGGCTTTCTTTGGCAGTCACCCTTCAGCCAAGATGCTGTACCTCATCTCAGGAGCAGAGAAGTGAAACCAGCCCAAAGTGGACCAAGCCTCTGAAACCTTGAGCCTAAAATATCCTGTTTCTCTAAGTTGTTGTTGTTGGGTGTTTTGGTCACAGTGATGAGAGGCTAACTAACACAATAGGGAGGTAAAAGTGGGCTCCCTCCTGCTTTGAGTTTTTCTTCCAGTTCACTAGCCATGATGTTTGATGGTTCTGAAGTAAGAGTGTGGGGAGCAAGGGGGAGGTAGGGGGATGTGGAGGTTCATGCCATCATAAGCCATTTTCACTCTAGGCCTGAGTCAGGCAGGTTCAAGCCTGCTTTTTCACTTACAGATCAATTCCTGCTGCCTCCGTACTGGAGATGTGTTTCTGGCAGTTCTGTTGATACATGTGAGGAGCACTCCTCTGGCTCCTCATTTCCTTTGCTTCTAGAGTCCTCATGAACCTTTAGCTTCTCAGAAAAAATAATACCATACATGTGTAGTTTTGCAGAGGTAAAAACAGAAAATTTAAACACGGATAGATAATTTTAAATGCAGTCATTGTGAATAATATAGAAGACTTTCCTTTAACCAATTTAACAAACACGACTGTCACTTTCCTGAATACTTCACAAACTTACTTAATGCACATAACAAATAATTGTATGCTGCAGGCACTGTTAGTGACATCTCCGTTTTCAGATAAGTAAACTGAAGCCCAGTGAAGTCAAGCAACTTTTCTGAAGTCACCCAGCTGGTGACATAGCTAGAATTCAAGCCTAAGCAGTTTGCCTTTAGTATGTTTGATCCTAGCCATTATGTATGCTTCGCCTCAAGTCACAGGAATTCTAAAAGGGGAAAGTACTTTTCTTATCAGTCTGTATTACTGAGTCAGTAGTTTCAACCACCCTTTTGCCACCACTCTTAAATTCTTCTCTTCCCAGTAGTCTTATTCTTCTCTCAACTGATAAATCAGATCATGTTCATTTCCTGCTTAAAATCTTTCTGTGTGTTTAAATTGCCTACCCATACCACATTTCTCAGTGAAGCATGGAAAGTCTTTCATGTTGTAATTTCTTTTAACCTCCCAGATTTCATTCTGTCATTTTACCACAGACATTCTTCTCTGTCACACAAGCCCATACACCTATACCCTGAACATGCAAGTACTATTTAAATTCTCTGTACTATGCTAATGGGTTGGACATCTCTCATTTATGTACTTATGGTCTTCAACCTACAAATGGATCGATTTTCTGCAAAGCCATTCTTGACCCTTCCATTCAACCTTCTTCCTTCCATGCCTTCATCACCTGTTCACCAAATGATATAGACATTAGTGTTCCAGGTGCTAAAATACAAGAGTGACCAAGCACATACAAGTCTGCATTCTTTCTATGGCCTTCTTTCATACATTGTATTCTTGTCACACCTGTTTGTAACAGCTTGTGTACATGTCTCTTCTCCACTGGGATCTGAGATCCTCCAGGGTCCCAGGTTTCAAATAACACTGCTTCCATTCCTCCAGGCTAGTAGAATTCTTCATACATAGTTGATGGATTTTTGAATCAATTAAACATGCATACATTAATGAGAGGTGGATGAATCAGTGAATGCAGTTAGAAGTTGACCCTAACAAAACTGATAAGCAGGTATTTCTAAAGTCTAGATCCAAGGATGTAGAGTCTGGACTGCTTTTCTAACAGCTATGGAAATAAGTGTGGTAGAGTTAGAAAAGACTGCCTTATTTGGGAAAGGATAAATGTGATATTATCTGAAGGTAAGAGGAGAGAAAGAGTATGGACTTTCAGGGTTTTTTTTTTTAATTTATTAGTTATTGGTGGACCTTTATTTATTTATTTGTATATATGTGATGCTGAGAATTGAACCCAGTGCCTCACACGTGCTAGGCAAGCTCTCTACCATTGAGCCACAACCCCAGGCCCTGGACTTTCAGTTTTAAGACTTGCTGTGCCATCAAGAAAAGTTGAATTGATCAAAATGGAAGTTTAGAGAAAAATAAAAGAAAAACCAGTGAAAAGAAATTTCAAAACATGATTTCATTTTTTTCTTTAAAAGCTAGATATTCTGCTTCTGTTTCAATGGATTTCAAGAAAGGGTTCTAATTTCTAGAGGCAAAATAAGTAGAGCAACCTAATATGCCAAGCTACCCAGTTTTCTTGTGAACAATGAACTGAACTTTCAAATAAATTCAATACAATCATTTGAGAAGTTCCTGTTCTTAATGTGGGTCTATGCTGACATGAGTCAAATACTTGGATTGACTTTTAACATATTTTCTGAAATCCATCATCTGTATTCCCAGAGAATTATTAACAACTCAAAGAAGAAACACACATTTTTTGTTAGATCCTTTTATGCTTATCTAGTAAAATAAATAAAATAATGGCTTCTTTGATGTCACTGTATCAAGGATTAAGTTTCTTCCAAAGGAAATTATTCATATCCCTTCTATAACATGGAGAAAGTGGTGAGTCACCTGCCATTGACCTTTGGATGTTTATGTGTACTTATCTAGACCACACATCTGCTCTTTATTTTCCAATAAAGGGACCATATGCCCCTTGACTCACATACAAGAGCATAATGTTCTAAAACAAACACAGTAAAGTTAATTTAGGGGATAAAATGAACTTTGAAAAGGATTCACATTTAATGCTCTAGCTGTGAAAAAATGGCAATATTTATTTCTAAATATAAGAGTGACATTTCATCTCTTCTTCCCTAATACTTTGGTTAAAAAGCAGTTTAATAATATTTTTTTAAAGCTGAATAGTTAGCATCTATTATAGACACGTTTTTTAATGAAAACTTATATAAACATGGTGTCAATTTTTGACCAGTTAAATAGTAAATACCTCAGACTTTAGAACAAAGCTTAAAATTTTTTCCCAAACTTAAGATTTAATCTTCTCAAACTAGCCAATTGCAGTCTTAGGAAACTGTAAGCCACCAGTCTGAAACTTACAAGTCAACGACAATGAAAAAATATTTCATATTTGGAAAAACTCTAATTTTTGAAAACCTACTTTTATGTTAGTTGTTTCATTTGCTTCAAATAATAATCTACTAAGACAGAACAGATTATTATTATCTTGACTCTAAAAATGAGGCAACTAAAACTCAAAGAATTTTTTAAAACAGTCTAAAATTACCATGACGATAGAGAAGACAGAATTTGAACACAGGTTCTCTGCCAAATGTGGGTGCTGAATTACTGTGATGGTTTATAACACTGAAATGTAATGATTTAGGTCATGTGAAGTGACTCTTCTCAACAAACCTGAGGCATAATCGCTGATGTACATATCCAACCATATTATTTATCTACCACTCTATCATTTTCTTAGAAATTCAGGCAGAATTCAACCAAGTCACAGCTAAAGTAGATTTTAATATACAATTATGTGTCACTTAATGATGAGGACATGTTCCAAGAAGTACATCATGGACAATGTTGACATCGTGTGAACATAATAGAGCATGCTTACACATACCTGGATGATCATAGACTACTTAGGCATCTGGGCCACAAGGAACATACATGATGTCACCTATTGCTTATAAGGCCCATGTTGAACAAGGCAACACAAGATTATAGTAAGCACAAGAGAAAACAATGCAATCAAAAGACATGTGAGCAAGAGATGTGTGAGACTAGTACAGGCAAGCACTGCACACTGTTTTAGTGTAACTGTTATAAGCAGGAGTGAATTCTAAAATAATAATGAATACATAAATGCAGTAAATATGTAACACAGTTAACACAGTCATTTATTATCATTATCAAGTATTATATACTCTAAGTAGCTATAAGTGAACTTTTATGTGCCTGTAGTGCAGTAGGGTATTTGTCTGTTTGTTTTGTACCAGGATTTGAACCCAGGTCACTTAACCACTGAGCCACATTTCTGGCCCTTTTTATATTTCATTTGGAGACAGGATCTCAGTAAGTTTCTTAGGACCTTACTAAGTTGCTGAGGCTGGCTGTGAACTCACGATCCTCCTGCCTCAACCTCCAGAGCCACTGGTATTACAGGCATGTGCCGCCATGCTTGGTCAGTGCAGTAGGTATTTTTTTTGTGTGTGTGGTACTGGGGATTGAACTCAGGGGCACTCGACCACTGGGTCACATCCCCCAGCCCTTTTTTGTATTTTATTTAGAGACAGGGTCTCACTGAGTTGCTAAGTGCCTCACCATTGCTGAGGCTGGCTTTGAACTCGCAATCCTCCTGCCTCAGCCTCCCAAGGTGCTGGGATTACAGGCGTGCGCCACCGCGCCCGGCTAGTGCAGTAGGTTTGTTTACCCCAGCATCATCACAAACATGTGAGCAATGCATGGTGCTACCACATTTTGATGGCTGTAGTGTCACTAAGTGATAAGAAGCTTTCAGCTCCATTACAATCTTACAGGACCATCATCATGTATGTGGTACACTCCTGAACAAAACAACATTATATGGTGAGTAGCTGTATCTCCTTAAAATTTAGTAGTTGAAGCTGTCAAAAATTTAAAAATGGGGGAGCTGGGGCTGGGCTGTATCTTAGTAGCAGAGCACTTGCCTAGCATGTGTGAGGCCTGGGGTTCAATCCTTAGCACTGCATAAAAATGAATAAATAAAAAAAATATTTAAAGATGAAAAAATGCAGAAGAATTTTAATATTGATATATCTGATTCCAAAACAACAAAATACATATTATTTTCAATTATTCATGGAAAAACATAAAAAAATAAGCAGATATGACAACCAGACTAGATAACTAGACAAATTCTGTAGTAAGAAAATTCAACATAATGTACTGAAGAGTCCTCCAAGCACAACCATTTGAAAAGATAAAATTAATAACAAGCCATTCTCTAAAATAATTAACATGGAAATAAAGTTAAAATGAAATATGCTTTGAAAATAATGTCCATGAAATGCTACATATAAAACCTATACAGCTATATCATATCTATAATCCCAAGGGAAACATTATGATTTAAAATGTTATATTAGTTAATAGAAAACATACAAAACAATTGAACTAGAAGTTAGATCTATCAATTACAAAAGATGACTAAAACATTTGAAAGAAGAAATTAATAAAAAGAAAATTAAAACTTAATGAATTAAAACTTAATGAATGAACAACTGCAAGGACCACCACTACAACAGCAAATATCATACACTGCTGGTTCTTTAGAACAAACAAGATAGACAAATCTTTTGCTTATGAATGACTGAGAGGAGAGAAGATATAAATATGCAACAAAAATAATGAGGAGCCGGGCGCGGTGGCACACACCTGTAATCCCAGCACTTGGGAGGCTGAGGCAGGAGGATCGTGAGTTCAAAGCCAGCCTCAACAATGGCGAGGCACTTAGCAACTCAGTGAGACCCTGTCTCTAAATAAAATACAAAAAAGGGCTGGGGATGTGGCCCAGTGGTCGAGTGCCCCTGAGGTCAATCCTTGGTACCAAAAAATAATAATAATAATAATGAGGAAAGCACTATAAAATATATAATCACAAAACAGACAATTTTTTACATAACAAAATAGGAAGCTAATAAGGTAAGACACAGCTGGAGGACATGTTCAAATTAAGTTCATCCCTTGTTTAATAGAAATTTAGTTTGCATATTTTGAGGAGTAAGGAGAGTATCTTAGCATAACATATACTCCTTTTGAATGAGGAAGAAAATAATCTTCATGGAATCATTTCTTTCTTGCTTCATATGCTCAAACCATATATCTCCCATGGGGAAAAACTCAGTTCAACAATAGTATTTATACTAAGAAATGCTCCAAGAGAGTGCAGGGAATCAAATCAAAGCATCAGTTTTTATCATCTAAGACTACATACTTTTATAATTTCCATTAAAAATGAACATGCATATATAATTTCCCCCAAAATGCTTTGCAGTACATTTAATTGCCTTTGTTCTTATATTCGTGGTGTTAAAGAAGAACAAATTACAAAAATAACATGAGAAGCAAAAATCTCATGAAATCTGGGAGGATGCTTACCAAATTGTTATCGGTGGTTGAATCTGAGAAGTGTAGGGTGAAAT
Source organism: Tamias sibiricus (assembly GCA_025594165.1). NCBI lineage: Eukaryota > Metazoa > Chordata > Mammalia > Rodentia > Sciuridae > Tamias > Tamias sibiricus. The sequence goes on from CM046663.1 coordinate 25,974,281, forward strand.
GACAGGAAGTTGCCTTTTACTTTATATAATGGTATAATGTTTAAACTTAGATCATTATAACATCATAGTAGTGAATAATTGTATTTTGCCTAAATATTCAGCAGTATTACTAGTTACCTTAATTATGGCATAGTAAGACAATGGGAACTCACTGTCGTGCTGTTCCTCTGACTTTCAGGTTTCTTTTCTCCAACTTTCAGAGTCTCCTTATGTTTGTTTCATATATCTATCTTATCCAGGGTTTTTAGGTGGACCCAGCACGAGGAATAAGCAAAAAGTATGTGACTCCATGTTTGAGATAGAAGTAGAATGGATTTTTTAAAATGCAGTGAAGACCCCAGTTTGCAGGATGGTAGAGGTGATAGATATTGAAAGGGAACAAATATTTAGGGAACTCTGCAGACTCCTCCTCCAAGTGACTTCCAAGGACCATCTTGGAAGATAATGACTTGAAGAAAGCGGCTGTCAAGTTTTACCTCTGTAAGTTTAACAGACCCAGGAAGAAATAGGATGAATGGGAAAGTGTCTATCATTCTTTTTCAAAGAAGCAAAGTAACTAAATGTGAGAGAACAGACAGAGGGAAAGGCAGATTTATTAAGAAGAGGTGATTATATTAGAGAAGTAATAGGACAAAGATGTATTAGTAGTTAGAAATTAACTTTTGGGATATTTATACAGTTGGATATAGAAGCCACTATTGCCAGAATCCTGAGATGAAAGAAATTTTATCCATAGGAGGACAATGTGAGTTTCAAAGAAGAGCTGCTGAAAATGACAATAAAATGAATATGAAAGAAATAATAAAAAAGTAAGCCTCATATATGAGGTCCTTCAAAATAGTTTTCCTTCTTCTTTTAAACTTTATTCAGTTTGTAAATTTCATCACAGTAATTGCATAACAACCATTGAAGGATTGTCTATAAACTTTCACATAGAATTTTATGTTCTATTTTGCTCATTAATTTAACAAAAAAGATGATGTGTTCTGGAGGGCAGAATTCTGAGAAAAATCATCATGATTAAGAGATCTTCTGGACATCTAAGCTGATAGCAAAATCATTCAATAATGTGAATAGGTGTGGAAGAAAAAAATGAACCTTGAAAAGACAAGTTGGAGCAATCCCAGCCGTATGCAAATGGAACAGCCAACTATTTCTGAAAGCTGAGTCCCCAGTGTAGTCTGATCAATTAAAAGTAAGTTATAGATAGCCAAAAGAATTGATGTGCAAATTTTTAGAAGCGCAATAGTTATGACTAATGTTATGATGAAGTCTCTTTGATATACCATCCAGAATAGCCTTATGAATTATCAGTCGTTTGTTAAGCAAATAAATTATTAAAATTTTCTTCGATGAACTTTTAGTGCTAAAAGTATTTTATCATGTCCTTACTCATTCATCCAAGCACTTATAGTGAGCTGCACTATATTCTATGAAACAAAATGTATTGCATACTAGCCCTTTCCACAAGTTGAATTAATTTAAAAATAAATGTGCAGTAATTAAATCAACTGAGTTACTCTATATCCAAATATGACATTTGACAAACTGAGCTTTTCTAGCATGTAGAAAAATATTGTGATGAGTTCATCTGTAAGCTGGGCATTTCATTATAGAAATCAGTGACATGAATATTGAAGGAGCCCTAATTAGGAAGGGCTGTTGTGGCTGGCTGGAAGCCATAAGTTCCACCTGATATGTATGTGACGCACCTATAGGCACCCGAAAACCTGAAGGTATATAACCGGGTGAAAGAGGTCCGAGTTAGGAGAACGAATTCATTCGGTCCGTCGGGCAGTCACTCACTCGGTCGGTCAGAATCAGAGCGGCCAGAACGTAGGCAGAGCGGTTACAGAAGAGAAACCAGATAGAAGACAGAAGAGAAATGACTGGTCAGAGTTAGGCCGAGGCTCCTGAGGAAGACAGAAGACAGAAGAAAGAAGTAGGAAGAAAGAAGAGAGAAGAAAGAAGCTCTAATCTTTCTACAAGAAGAAAAGCTCGCTTTAATCTTTCTCTCTAAAAATCTTTCTTTCCCTCTCTAAGCTCTAAGAAAGTAGAAGTAAAAGTAGTAAAAGCTTAACTCTGCCTCCGAGAGTTTTTATCCCGGTTTACGGTACCAGGCAGCTTACAGAATATAACAAAAATTGTCTTGGCAGGCATCAACATGTAGTGGAGATAACATAAAATAGCAGGTAAAAATATAGGCTCAAACTAATTGGCCTTGCACAGGTTATTTAATTCTTTAAACTAAGTCATTAGACAAATTTTGGAATCTTTAATCCTAATTGAATCAGTAATCTTAAAAATTATATGCATTTGATGATTAATTGTGTATCTTCTTCTGAGAAGTGTCTTTTCAATTCCTTAGCCCATTTATTGATTGGGTTATTTGTTTTATTGGTGTTAAGTATTTTAGTTCTTAATATATTCTAGAAATTAGTCCTCTATCCGATGTGCATGTATTAAATATTTTGTTCCCAGTTAGTTGGCTCTCTATTCACCTCACTGATTGTTTCTTTTGCTGAGAAGAAGCTTTTTAGCTTAAATCTATCCCATTCGTTAATTCTTGGTATTAATTCTTGCACTACCGGATTATTGTTAAGGAACTTGGAGCCTAATCCAACATGTTGGAAATTGTAGCTTACTTTTTCTTCTATTAGGTGTATTGTCTCTGGTCTAATTCCTAAGTCCTTGATCCAATTTGAATTGAATTTTGTGCATGGTGAGAGATACAGGTTTAATTTTATTTTGTTGCATATGGCTTTCCAGTTTTCCCAGCACCATTTGTTGAAGAGGCTATCCTTTCTCCAGTGTACATTTTTGGTGCCTTTGTCTAATATAAGATAGCTGAAATTATATGCATTAGTGTCTGTGTCCTCAATTCTGTACCATTGGTCTACTAGTCTGTTTTGGTGCCAATACCATGCTGTTTTTGTTACTATTGATCTATAGTATAATTTAAAGTCTGGTATGGTGATGAAAAAATGCTCAACATTGCTGGCAATTAGAGAAATGCAAATCAAAACTACTCTAAGATTTCATATCACTCCAGTCAGAATGGCAGCTATCAAGAACACAAACAACAATAAATGTTGGAGAGGATGTGGGGAAAAAGGCACACTCACACATTGCTGGTGGGACTGCAAAATGGTACAACTGTTATGGAAAGCAGTATGGAGATTTCTTGGGAAAATGGGTGCAGGAGCCCTGATTGGGGAGATGGCTAAGATTGTGGTTGGCTGCAGGTTCCAATGTCTGTCTCCAGCAGAATAACCATTAGAGTTTAAAGTTAAAAAAATTTAAGGTAAACAGGGCAACTGCCAATCTGTCCCTAGGACTTTTCCAATTTCCCTTCTTTTTGTTTTAATAACATGATTTTCAGTGTGCAGTTTGCTCTTTCAATAATGCCCTGACCCTGAGGATTGTATGGGATGCCTGTTTTATGGGATATATTGAATTTTGCGCAAAGCTGTTTGAAAGATGAGGACGTATATACAGGGCCATTATCTGTTTTAAGCATTTTAGGGATGCCCAATGCAGCAAAAGCTTGCAAACAATAAGATGTAACATCTTTAACTTTTTCTCCAGAATGTAAGGAAGCAAAAATCATGCCTGAGCATGTATCTATGGCCACATGAATAAATCGCAATTTTCCAAAACTTGGCTCATGAGTAACATCCATCTGCCACAAATGATTGGGCATTAATCCTCTAGGGTTAACACCATAATGAGGATTGGGCAAATGTGTCATACAAGATTTACAATCTTTTACAATTGTTCTGGCTTGCTCCTTTGTGATTTTAAACCTACGCTGCAAGGTGGTGCTATTGACGTGAAACTGGGAGTGAAATAAAGTAGCTTGCTGGAGGGCTGAAAGTATAAAGATTGTTTGGGTAAGAGCATCAGCCTTTTGATTACCTTCATGGATGGGACCAGGCAAGTTGGTATGTGCTCTAATATGCCCTACGAATAAAGGTTCTTTTCTTGCCCACAAAAGTTTTTGTATTTGATAAAACAATTTAAAGGCTGGAGTATGAGGTGTTATTGGTCCTGCTAGCTCTAATTTGGGGACGGCATGTACAATATAGTGGCTATCTGAAAAATTGTTCATGGGCTGCTCTCTAAAATTTTCCAGAGCTCTTACCACAGCTTCCAGGTCCACTAATTGAGCTGATTTGTGTGGTTATGTAAGTCATATTTTCTTTTTTAGTGACTACTGCAGCAGTACCATTTGAGGACCCATCTGTAAATACATTTAATGCCTTAGGAATAGGTTGATTTTTTATTACCTGTGGAAATATAATAGGATGATTAATACAAAAAGATAATATAGGAGACTTAGGAAGATGATTATCAAAATTTGCAGAGGTAGAGCATTTAGCTATAGCCCAATCATTATCATTGAAGCATAAATATTCAATCTGTGACGATGAATAGGGAGTAATAATAGTAGCAGGGTGAATGCCAAATATTTTAGTAGAAGTCCTAAGTCCTTGAAGAATAAGTTTAGCCACCATGGAGGTATAAGACTCAATTATACTTTAAGGAGAGACGGGCAAATGTATCCATAATAAAGGCCCTTGTTGCCAAAATACTCCTGTGGGTGTATATTGTGAAGAAATAATAATCAATATCAGCGGTTGAGTTAAATCAAATCTATCACAATGAGCTCCTTTGATGGCTTTTTCTACTAACTTTAAAGCTTTCCTAGCATCAGGAGTCAATGTTCGCAGTGAAGATGGATCAGTGTCCCCACGAAGGGTGTCAAATAAAGGTTTTAGTTGGCCAGTAGTGAGGTTTAGTATAGGGTGAAGCCAATTAATGTCTCCCAGTAGTTTTTGGAAATCATTGAGGGTGGTCAAATGTTCTTTATTTATTAAAAATTTTTGGGGGTCTAACAAAGGTATTCATGATTTTAAATCCTAAATATAATATGGGTGATCTGGTTTGAACTTTTTCTTCTGCTATATATAATCCATATTTTTTTAAATTTTCTGCCACGTCACTGAATATATTAAATAAGATTTTTTGATTAGGGTGGGCCAGTAAAACATCATCCATGTAATGTAGACACATGAGGTTTGGATATTTATTTTTAATGGGTTGGATTGCTTTATCCACATATATTTGGCATATGGTGGGGCTATTAGCCATTCCCTGCGGTAGCACTTTCCATTGATATCTTTTATCAGGGCCATTATTATTGATAGAAGGAACTGAAAAAGCAAACCTGGGGGCATCCAAAGGATGTAGGGGAATGGAAAAGAAACAATCCTTTATATCAAGAGTAATAAGATGGACATTTTTTGGAATAGCTATAGGATTAGGAAGTCCAGGTTGAGTAGGGCCCATGATTGGCATGGTTTTATTGATTTCTCTAAGATCATGTAACAATCGCCATTTTCCTGATTTTTTTCTTGATCACAAATATGGGGGAATTCCAGGGAGAGGTGGAAGGTTCTATATGTCCTGCTTCTAGTTGTTCCTGAACTAGTAGGTGGGCCACTTGTAATTTGTCTTTAGATAGGGGCCACTGAGGGACCCACACTGGCTTATCAGAAAGCCATGGTATTTTCAAAATTATTTTCTCAGTGGCCCCCCCCAAAAAATATCTTTTTCCTTTATGATAATGATTACTTTTAGGGTTAAGATTACTCTGTACTTTTTGATAATGATTTCTTTTAGGGTTAAGATTACCCTGTACTTTTTGATAATGATTTCTTTTAGGGTTAAGATTACCCTGTAGATTTTCATATTTAACACCTGCAGGCTTGGTTGCAAGGTGTACTCCCATTTGTTGCAAAATATCTCTTCCCCATAAAGTAATCAGTATGTTAGGTAAAACATAAGGCTGAAATGTTCCTTTATGCCCTTCATCATCCTCCCATTTTAAAATTACTGCACTTTTCTCTGGGAGGTTATTATTATCCCAAGCTTCTTAAACTGGTTGTAGCTTTTTGCAGAGGCCAGTGCTTGGGCCATTGCCATAGATTAATGATGGAATAGTCAGCTCCAGTATCTATCAGTCCTTCCATCTCTATTCCTTGGATTTTTATTTTACACATAGGCCTCCTTGAACAATCCCAAACCCAGCAAGCCATAGGCCCTGAGTCAGTGGAACAAAATCCTCTATTGTTCCTTTTTTGAGGCATACTCATTTTTTTTTTTTTTTTGTACCGGGGATTGAACTTAGAGGTACTCGACCACTAGGCCACATCCCCAGCCCTTTTTTGTATTTTATTAGAGACAGGGTCTCACTGAGTTGGTAAGTGCCTTGCCATTGCTGAGGCTGGCTTTGAACTCCCGATCCTCCTGCCTCAGCCTCCCAAGTGCTGGGATTACAGGCGTGCGCCACCGCGCCCGGCGGCATACTCATTTTAAATGTAAATGGGGAGAAGGAGAAGCAACTGAGCAATTCTATCTCCTTGATTAACAGAACTTTGGGGTGAGCTAAGCATTATTTTTATTTCCCCTTTGTAGTCTGAGTTTATTACACCTGGGGTCACTTGCAAACCTAATAAGCTTTTAGGACTTCGCCTAAGAATAGGTCCTACAGTCCCTGAGGGAAGAGGTCCCCTGACTCCTGTGGGAATCAGGTGAACCCCCATTTCAAGTGTTAACACTATACGGGCAGTGGAACAGAGGTCTAATCCTGCATTTCCTCCTGTTCCTCTGGCGAGGGGAGTGGACTTGTAGTAGGGATTGTGTCGGGGAAGCATCTGAGTGGATGCTTGAGGATACTCCTCCTCCAATGCCTTGTACATTTGTGGGCCTCAGGGCATTGAGCCCCGTGCCCCGTTTTTTTAATTCCTGACCAAATGATTTCCATAGATGTCAAATTTTGAATGGCATTTATTGGCCCAATGGTTTCCCTTTTTACACCTGGGGCAGTGGCCAGGGGCACGGTATGAGCTTGGTCTTATTTCTCTTTGGGGATTTTGCCTAGAATAGCCTGATTGATTATGATAATTTTGCCTGGAATATCCTGATTGATTATAATGTCTAGGTTGAGCCCTTGTGAAATTTTTAAGGGAAGCACCTCTCATTGCGGCTGCAATCACATTTCCTGTGACAAAGGCATCATTTATATCTTTACATAGTTGTATATATACGGAAAGATCCTTTTTATTTCTCCATGGCCTGATGGCTTCCTGGCAGTATTTATTAGCATTTTCGTATGCTAATTGAACAACTAATGGCATAGCTTGATCAACATCTGGAAACACTCTATCTGCAGTTCTCAAAAGTCGATCAGCAAAGTCAGCATATGGCTCATTAGGTCCTTGAATCACTTTTGACAAGCTACCTTGTAGATCCCCAGGTCCTTGTACAGTTTTCCATGCCTCTAAGGCAGCTGCGTTTATCTGAGCATATACACCTGGGTCATAATTTTTTTGAGTCTGTAAGTCTGTGAATTGCCCTTCTTTTGTGAGCATTTCTATATTATGATCTCCAAACACTGCAGCTGCGTTTCTTTTAGCCATTTCTATACAAAGTTCTTGAAATTGCGATTGCCAAACCAAGTATTGCCCCCCTCTTATTGCTGCTTTACATAGACTTTTCCAGTCTGAGGAGGTTAAGCTAAAGGTGGTAAGGGACTCCAGCATACTCAACGGGAAAGGAGCTTGGGGTCCATACGTCATTACTGCCTCTTTGAGATTTTTTATTGTTTTGAAATCTACTGACTGGTGGACCCTCTGTCCATTTTTCTTTTCAAATACTGGCAGTTCCCAATGTTTCTGTGAGTTACCCTGGAAAGTGCATAAGCACTCAGAAAGACTTTTTATTTCAGTTTCTATGGTATGCAAATGCCTATTAATACCCTTCATATTTTCTGTAATGGATTCCACCGATGAGGGAGTAGAGGACACAAGTGGTTCCTCTACTTGATGGTCCTTTTTCCTGGTCTTTTTTAGTTTCTTTTTCCTCATTTTCTCAGGATCGCTTTTACTAGATTCCTCACTACTGCTAATTTCACTGACAGCAATATCCTGAGTCCCAGTTTCCATGAAGAGCAAGAATTCTTCAGCTATCTCCAATAACTCCCGAATAGCTCTAACAGCTTGGATTTTTGTCATTTTGGGGACTCTTCTAATACTCTCTTTACTGGTCTTAGTTGACCCAGTGGAAGCTACGCTTTCTTGATCACTTTCACTTTTTTCTAAATCCTCCTCACTGACAATGGAGTCAGGTATATCAAGGATTCTTTCTATACCCTCTATCACTTGGGATTCAGTTATATTCGAACCCATCTTTAGAGACCTTTCAGTTCTTACCTGTCTGCTCCGAAGTCCCCATACAGGGCCGCCACCTGTCACCGCCTAAAGCGATTGCCGCTTGGAGCAATGAAGCCATGGGAAGAAGTTCAGAGGCAAACTGGAAAACAACAAGTTTTTTATTCTGATACTTCTCTCTGGCTCTAACAATGACTCTAACATGCACCACCAAAAAACCCACAAACAAAATGGCGCCGACCCGATCTGATCTCGGCTGAAGTCTCGCAAGAGCCCAGGCCAAGTCCCGCGAGATTCCGGGTCAAGTCCCGTGAGACCACAGAAGGCGGCAATGTCTGAATATCTCTATGGCCCACAGCCAACCACAATCTCAGCTATCTCCCCAATCAGGGCTCCTACAAATGGGGAATGGAACCACCCTATGACTCAGCCATCCCACTCCTGGGTCTATTCCCAAAGGACTTAAAAACAGCATATTACAGTGACACAGCCACTTCAATGTTTATAGCAACACAATTCATAATAGCTAGTTGTGGAACCAACCTAGATGTCCCTTGGTAGATGAGTGGATAAAGAAAATGTGGTATATATACACAATGGAATTTTACTTAGCAATAAAAGAGAATAAAATAATGACATTTGCAGGTAAATGGATGAAGTTGGAGAATATAATGCTAAGTGAAATCAGTCAATCTCAAAAATCCAAATACCAAATGTTTCCTCTGATATAAGGAAGCTGGTTCACAGTATTGTTTGGTTGGGGTACATAGGAGGATTAGAGTAACACTATCATGGTCAAAGGGAAGGGAGGGAAAGGGAGGGAGCAAGGGGGAAGGGGGATAAAAAAAGATAAAGTGGTTGAATAAGATCGATATCATTATTCTAAATGCATGATTGAAGACTTGAATGCTGTGAATATACTTTGTATACAAACTGTTTTGTGTAAAAAGATGCTCTATATGTATAGTATGAACTGTAATACATAATACTATAAATAAAAATTTAAAAAATTATATGTATTTGAGAACTAGAATCATCTATATCTACACAGCTTAGGAAAATTGTACTGTTTAACTGTCTATATTAATACTGTTTTTTATAATACTGCACTATTTCAGGAAACTCTTCACAGGAAGATAAAAGTTGCACATAACTTTATTTTTGGTTTCAGGAAAACTTCCTACCCACTCACAATAGGACATCTAAATGAACATTAGACATTCAACTTTCCAACAACTAGCATCAAACTACTCTCCTCATTACTCTTTGAAACCTTTAAATTTCCACCTTATGTTCATCAAATCTAAACTGTTTATAGCATAGTCCTTACCCAATACTAATCAAGCTCCCACAGTGAACGATTTACCTTAAACCATACTTCTCGCTTCATAAATAATCCAATTTTTACCCTTCACCCTCTAAGATGCTACTAAGATTCTATCAAGATAATACCTTCTCTTACCTGCTAATAGTTTGGTTTAGTGATATTTTCAGGGGTCCAGCTTTTTATAAGTTCCTAACAACTCACAGGGGAATTATAAACTTCCCAAATAGGAAATATGATGGCAAGTTTTTAAAAATTGCTATTACTGAGATAAGTGAAGCAAAAGACCAATTTAGAGTAACTTCATATTTAATGAAACAACTATGTATGGTGACTGTTTACAGTAGAGAAGAGAAGGAAATGAATTTGCATCGCACTATGGAGACTGTAGTTTATGTTGCAAAATCCCTACCTAGCTTTTAATTTTTCTTTTCTCTTTTTAACCCTGGTTGTAATTTAGAATTGGAAAAATATTTAATTGAAACTGACCTTAATCATTCTGGATGGATAAAATATTCTTAGCTTTTAGGATTAGATAAGCCTTTCGTACTCTTACTATTTAAGGTAGGATTAAGAAAGATTTTAATGTCCCTCAACCACAAGGATGCTTGGATTATTGCCCCAAGAAGAGGCAGGATGAAAGATATGAGGTGAGCTCTGGACCTGGAGCACTTCTGGAAAAACACTCATTAGCCTCTTGCAACATGAGTTTATTTTGAAGAGCTCCACCTATCAATCAGTCACTGCTTTCCCTGGTGATGATATTAAATTATAGCCGGAGCCCCCACAGTGCTTACTCAGGAACCTAGAGCTAGTGCCCACCCTCCACAGGAGAAAGTGGTGGTACAGGAATTGGGCACCTAGCACTATGCTTCTTCCAATTGCCTCTTTGGGGAAGGTTAGATCAAAGCTGCTTCCCCCTTTTCTCCTACATTGTGCCTTCAAATAAAGGACTACCAAGCCTTCTCACAATGGTTGTTGTGTCTTTGGCTTGGGATTAGGTGCAATTGCCAAAGGGGGCAAATTTGCAGGCTAGTCATTTATTCATTTACAGATTGATTCATTTAACTAAGGGATTATTGTTTGCAAGATGTTATGCTTTTGGTGGTGACTAAATTGGTGAGCACAAAAATATGCTTTTTACCCTCATAAAGCCGAGTCTAACAGAAAAATTGAACATCAGCCAATGATTTGCACAAGGAAGTGTAAAACTTATATACTAGATAAGGATAGCCACTGTGCCCTTTAGCACTATGATTGTGCATATCACAGTCAGAGAAGTTGAAAAATGTTCCCTCCAAATTATGAATTGATCTGGGGGCCTAAAGGAAGGAAGAAGATATTTTTGGCAAAGTGGTGGGGAAGATTATTCCATACAGAGGAACAGCTTGGAGAAGAAAGACAACTCTAAGAAGTATGATGTAGGCCAATGTAGAGCAAGCTCCTGGATAAGGGTAAGGGGTAGAAAGCACAGAACCTACAAGGTCTTGGAGACTCCATTTGGTTTCAGAATTTACCTGGTGAGCAGAGGGTAAAGAATGGGATTGTAGCATGAGCAGTGATTTCTAAAAATTTGGAAGCGTCAGGGAATTCTGGACTTCAAGAGTGGAAAAGCTAATTATCTTCTGTATTTCTGTAGCATCTGTTGTGATATTTCCTTTTTCATCACGTATGTTAGTAATTTGAGTTTTCTCTCTCCTTCTCTTTGTTACCATGGTTAAGGGTCTGTCAATTTTATTTATTTTTTTCAAAGAACTAACATTTTTTTTTTCAACTCCAAAGACATTTATTTTTAAATTAAGTCATTGGGCCCTATAGGCAGTGTGGACTGGTAAGAGATCACACGGAAGAACCAACTTTTTGTTTTGTCAATTTTTTCAATTGTTTCTTTGGTTTCAATTTCATTTATTTCAGCTCTGATTTTAATTATTTCCTGTCTTCTACCGCTTTTGGTGTTGATTTGTTCCTCTTTTTCTAGGGCTTTGAGATGTAATGTTAAGTCATTTATTTGTTGACTTTTTATTCTTTTAAGGAATGAACTCCATACAATGAACTTTCCTCTTAGAACTGCCTTCATAGTGTCCCAGAGATTTCAACATGTTGTGTCTGTGTTCTCTCGTTCACCTCTAAAAACTGCTTAATCTCCTCCTTGATGTCTTCTGCAACTCATTGTTCATTCAGTAGCATATTATTTAGTCTCCAGGTGTTGGAGTAGCTTTTATTTCTTATTCTGTCATTGATTTCTAATTTCATTCCATTATGATCTGATGGAATGCAGGGTAGCATCTCTACTTTTTTATATTTGCTAAGAAGTGTTTTGGGGCATAATGTATGGTCTATTTTAGAGATGGATCCATGTGCTGCTGAGAAGAATGTTAGTTGAAGGATGAAATATTCTATATATGTAAGTTAAGTATAGGTTATTGATTGTATTATTGAGTTCTATGTTTTCTTTGTTCAGCTTTTGTTTGGAAGATATATCCAGTGGTGAAAGAGGTGTGTTTAAGTCTCCCAAAATTATTGTGTTGTGGTCTATTTGACTCTTGAACTTGAGAAGAGTTTGTCTGATGAACATGGATGCTCCATTGTTTGGGGCATATATATTTAAAATTGTTAAGTCTTGTTGGTGTATGGTTCCCTTGAGCAGTATGTAGTGTCCTTCTTTATCCCTTTTGATTAACTTTAGCTTGAAGTCTACTTTATTTGATATGAGAATGGAAACTCTTGTTTGCTTCCACAGTCCATGTGGGTGGTAGGATTTTCCCCCAACTTTCACCTTCAGTCTGTGGATGGCTTTTCCTATGAGATGAGTCTCTTGGAGGCAGCATGTTGTTGGGTCTTTTTTTTTTTTTAATCCAATCTGCTAGTCTATGTCTTTTGATTGGTAAGTTTAGGCCATTAACTTTTAGGGTTATTATTGAGACATGATTTCCCAGCCATTTTTGTTTATTTTTGGTATTTAACTTGACTTGGTTTCTCCTCCGATTAGTTTTTTCCTTTAGTGTAAAGCCTCCCTCTGCTGATTTTCATCATTGTTTTTCATTTCCTCTTTGTGGAATATTTTTCTGAGGATGTTCTGTAGTGCAGGCTTAGAAATTATTTTGAAAACTTATACTCCAATAAAATAGAAAATATTGAAGGCATTGACAAATTTCTAGAGTCATATGATTTGCCCAAATTGAATCAGGATTATATATACAATTTAAACAGATCAATTTCAAGTGATGAAATAAAGGACACCATCAGAAGCCTACCAACCAAAAAAATCCCAGGACCAGATGGATACAGAGCTAAGGTCTACAAGACATTTAAAGAAGAACTAATACCAATACTCTTCAATTAATTTCAAGAAATAGAAAAAGAGGGAGCACATCCAAACTCATTCTATGAGGCCAATACACCCTGATTCCAAAACCAGGCAAAGACACATTAAAGAAAGAAAACTTCAGACCAATATCTCTAATGAACATAGATGAAGAAATTCTCAATAAAATTCTGGCAAATTGAATACAAAAACGTATCAAAAAGATAGTACACGATCAAGTGGGGTTCATTCAGGGATGCAAGATTGGTTCAACATATGGAAATCAACAAATGTAATTCATCACATAAATAGAATTAAGGATAAGAACACATGGTCATCTCAATAGATGCAGAAAAAGCATTCTACAAAATACAGCACCCCTTCATGTTCAAAACACTAGAAAAACTAGGGCTAACAGGAACATATCTCAACAACATAAAAGCTATCTATGCTAAGCCACAGGCCAACATCATTCAAAATGGAGAAAAATTGAAAGCATTCCCTCTAACAACTGGAACAAGACAGGGATGCCCTCTTTCACCACTTCTATTTAGCAAAGTTCTTGAAACACTGACCAGAGCAATTAGACAGATGAAAGAAATTAAAGGGATACAAATAAGTAAGTAGAACTCAAATTAAAACACTATTTGCCTATGATATGATTCTATACCTAGAAGATATACAAAAAAAATTCCACCAGAAAACTTCTAGAACTTATAAATGAATTCAGCAATGTAGCAGAATATAAAATCAACACCCAGAAATCAAAGGCATTTCTGTATATCAGTGACAAATCCTCTGAAAGGGAAATGAGGAAAACTACCCTATTTAACAATAGCATAAAATAAATAAATAAATAAAACATTAAGAATCAACTTAATGAAAGAGGTGAAAGACCTCTACAATGAAAACTACAGAATGCTAAAGAAATTATAGAAGACCTTAGAAGATGGAAAGATCTACCTTATTCTTAGATAGGCAGAATTAATATTGTTAAAATGACCATACTACCAAAGCACTGTATAGATTTAATGCAATTCCAATTAAAATCCCAATGACATTTCTCATAGGAATAGAAAAAAGCAGTTATGAAATTCATCTGGAAAATAAGAGACCCAGAATAGCTAAAGAAATCCTTAGCAAGAAGAGTGAAGCAGATGGCATCCCAAATACCAGATATTAAACTATACTACAGAGCAATAGTAACAAAAAACAGCATGGTATTGGCACCAAAATAGACTTGTAGACCAATGATATGGAATTGAGGACACAGAGACAATCCCACATAAATACAGTTATCTCATATTAGACAAAGGTGCCAAAAATGTACTTTTGAGAAAAGATAGCCTCTTCAACAAATGGTGCTGGAAAACTGGAAATCCGTATGCAACAAAATGAAATTAAACCCTTATCTCTCCACCATGCACAAAATTCAACTCAAAGTGGATCAAGGACCTAGGAATTAGACCAGACAAAATATGCCTAATAGAAGAAAAAGTAAGCTCCAATTTCTAACATGTGGGATTGGGCCCCAAGTTCCTTAATAAGAATCCTATAGCACAAAGAATTAATATCAAGAATCAATAAATGGGATGGATTCAAACGAAAAAGTTTTCTTTCAGCAAAAGAAACAGTCCAGTGAGGTGAATAAGAGGCCTATTAATTGGGAACAAATTTTTACCACATACACATCAGATAGATCACTAATCTGTAGAATATATAAAGAACTCAAAGATCTTCCAAGGAACTGAACAGGCACTTCTCAAAAGAAGATACACAATCAATCAACAAATATAATAAAAAAATGTTCAACATCTCTAGCAATTAGAGAAATGCAAATCAAAACTACTCTAAGATTACATTTCACTCCAGTCAGAATGTCAGCTATTAAGAATACAAAACAACAATAAGTATTGGCGATGGATGTGGGGAAAAAGAACACTCATACATTGCTGGTGGGACTGCAAAATGGTGCAGCCAAACTGGAAAGCAGTATGGAGAATCCTTGGAAAACTTGTAATGGAACTACCATTTGACCCAGCTATCCCACTTCTTGGTCTATACCCAAAGGACTTAAAAACAGCATACTACAGGGACACAGCCACATCAATGTTTATAGCAGCATAATTTAACAATAGCTAAACTGTGGAACCAACTAGATGCCTGTTCAGTAGATGAATGGATAAAGAAAATTGTGGTATATATATATACAAAATAGATATTATTCAGTATTAAAAGGGAATAAAGTCATGGCATTTGCAGGTAAATAGATGGAGCTGGAGAATATAATGCTAAGTGAAGTAAGCCAATCCCAAAAAAAAACAAATGCCGAATGATTTCTCTGATTTAAGGATGCTTGAATTCATAATATGCTGCAGGGGGTTTGGGTGGGATTGGGAGTAGGAGGATGAGATGAGTTCTAGATAGGGCAAAGGGTAAAAGGGGAGGGAGGGAAAGGGAGGGGATATAGGAGTAGGAAGATGGTGGAAGCAATGGTCATCATTACCCTAGTACATGTATGAAGACACAATGGTGATTGTGACTCTACTTTGTGTGCATCCGTAGATATGAAAAAAATGTGCTCTGTGTAATATGAATTGTAATGCATTCTGTTGTCATATATAACAAATTAAAATTTTAAAATAAATAAATAAAGCACTGTATAGATTTAATGCAATTCCAATTAAAATCCCAATGACATTTCTCATAGGAATAGAAAAAGCAGTTATGAAATTCATCTGGAAAAATAAGAGACCCAGAATAGCTAAAGAAATCCTTAGCAAGAAGAGTGAAGCAGATGGCATCCCAATACCAGATATTAAACTATACTACAGAGCAATAGTAACAAAAACAGCATGGTATTGGCACCAAAATAGACTTGTAGACCAATGATATGGAATTGAGGACACAGAGACAATCCCACATAAATACAGTTATCTCATATTAGACAAAGGTGCCAAAAATGTACTTTTGAGAAAAGATAGCCTCTTCAACAAATGGTGCTGGGAAAACTGGAAATCCGTATGCAACAAAATGAAATTAAACCCTTATCTCTCACCATGCACAAAATTCAACTCAAAGTGGATCAAGGACCTAGGAATTAGACCAGACAAAATATGCCTAATAGAAAGAAAAAGTAAGCTCCAATTTCTAACATGTGGGATTGGGCCCCAAGTCCTTAATAAGAATCCTATAGCACAAGAATTAATATCAAGAATCAATAAATGGGATGGATTCAAACGAAAAAAAAGTTTCTTTTCAGCAAAAGAAACAGTCAGTGAGGTGAATAAGAGCCTATTAATTGGGAACAAATTTTTACCACATACACATCAGATAGATCACTAATCTGTAGAATATATAAAGAACTCAAAGATCTTCCAAGGAACTGAACAGGCACTTCTCAAAAGAAGATACACAATCAATCAACAAATATATAAAAAAATGTTCAACATCTCTAGCAATTAGAGAAATGCAAATCAAAACTACTCTAAGATTACATTTCACTCCAGTCAGAATGTCAGCTATTAAGAATACAAACAACAATAAGTATTGGCGAGGATGTGGGGAAAAAGAACACTCATACATTGCTGGTGGGACTGCAAAATGGTGCAGCCAAACTGGAAAGCAGTATGGAGAATCCTTGGAAAACTTGTAATGGATTACTACCATTTGACCCAAGCTATCCCACTCTTCTTGGTCTATACCAAAGGAACTTAAAAACAGCATACTACAGGGACACAGCCACATCAATGTTTATAGCAGCATAATTTACAATAGACTAAACTGTGGAACCACTAGATGCACTTTCAAGTAGATGAATGGATAAAGAAAATGTGTGTATATATATACAAAATAGATATTATTCAGTATTAAAAAGGGAATAAAAGTCATGGCATTTGCACCGAGGTAAATAGATGGAGCTGGAGAATATAATGCTAGAGTGAAGTAAGCCAATCCCCAAAAAAAACAAATGCCGAATGATTTCTCTGATTTAAGGATGCTGATTCATAATATGCTGCAGGGGGTGGGTGGGATTGGAGGATAAGATGAGTTCTAGATAGGGCAAAGGGGGGAAAAGGGGAGGATGGGAAAGGGAGGGGATTATAGGAGTAGGAAAGATGGTGGAAATGCAATGGTCATCATTACCCTAAGTACATGTATGAAGACACAAATGGTGTGACTCTACTTTGTGTGCATCCGTAGATATGAAAAATTGTGCTCTGTGTAATATGAATTGTAATGCATTCTGTTGTCATATATAACAAATTAAAATTTTAAAATAAATAAATAAATTAATTTTTAAAAAGAGAGGAAAAGCACAGTGCCCACTCATGTATGGCACCCATAGCCATTGCACAGATGAAGGCTATTGGCTCTGTCTTCAGATGAATTCTAAATCATCCTCTTATCACCATCTTTTGCCTACCCCATGGCAAATGGGTTCCTAATTTGTCTCCCTGCCACTACTTTTTTCCACGTACTATCATATACACTGGAATCCAAGCAACTCACATGAAGCCAAAAATCACATGGCGTTATTGTTTTCATGCTCTGAGTGTCTGGCCTCCAAACCTGTGGTAGGCAGAATTCTAAGATCATCCTCCCTATTTCCACCTCTTGAGTACATGCCCTGTATAAACCCTTCCCTTGAGTCTGAAAAGACCTTGTGTTTATAATGGGCTTTTCAGATGTAATTAAGCTCTCCAATCAATTAACTTTGAATTAATCAAAAGGGATAATATCTTGGTTCTGACCTCATCAGATGAGCTCTTTAAAAAAGTCAGACATCTGAAGCAAGAGAGATTCTCTGATGAACTACAGAGGCAAATTGCCATATTGTGAAGGGTATCACACAGCAAGATCTGTGAGTGGTCTCTGGGAGTCAACAGTGGTCTCTTAAAAAAAAGGGGGGGGAGCTCAGTCATATATTTGCAAAGAAAAGTGTTCTGCAAACAGAAGGAGCTTAGGATGAATTTTTCCCCAGACAAGACTCCAGATGAGGGTGCAACCAGATGACACCCTGATTTTAGCTTTGTGAAAAACTCTGAGCAGAAAATCTAGCTAAAATAGATAGGACTTCTGACTCACGGGAATTGTGAGATAATAAATCTGTGTTTGTTCAAGCCACTGAATTTGTGATTGCTTGTTACACAGAAATAGAAAATGAATGTACAATCACATTTCTAATAAAATAAGAATTGTATTCCCTGGCCTAAGATGTCCTAAAAGATCCTCTCTCTGAGCCCATCTCCAGTCACTGTCCCTGTTGCTCCTGTAAATATAATTAATGGTACTTGGTTATCCCTCAAGCAAAGTGTTGTTCTCTCTTCCCAGAGGTCTTTTGTACTGAGCTGCTTTAAGCCTCACTTCCTAGATTTATTCACACTTCTACACAAGTATTCTGTTTCTGAAGGATGTTTATCCTACCCCTCACTCTATCTCTTTATCCTTCTTTAGTGTGCTTTTATCATTTAACACGGTATATCATTGTACCTTCTTATTATCTGTCTTCTTAATAAGAATAGGGGTTTTTTGTCTTCTTCTTCTTTTTTTTTTTTTTTTTTTTTTTTTTTTTTTTTTGGTTTTGTGGGTTTTGGTAGGCATGGTGGCACCACACCTATAATCCCAGAACCTCTGGAGTCTGAGGCAGAAGGATTGTGGAGTTCAAAGCCAGCCTTAGCGTGCTTAGGCACTAGTGCTTAGTGAGGCACTAAGCAACTCAGAGAGACCCTGTCTCTAAATAAAATATAACAATGGGCTGAGGATGTGGCTCAGTAGTTAAGTGCCCCTGCATTCAATCCCTAGTGCAAAAAAATAAAAAAGACAGTGAGCTTTTTTAAATTTCCTAATACATATTTTTATCCCTAACACTTAGAGCAATGCATTTATCCCTAACACTTAGAGCGATGCCTGGGATGGATTAAGCATTTGATAAATATTTGTTGAAAGAGAAGCAGATTGAAGATAACAGGACATAGTAGGTAGATAACTGGCCACTCAGCATGCTAGACCTGGGGAAAGCAAAGTTCTCAAGGTCAGTGTGGAGTACCCTGGCCGAGCAGTGTGGCAGGTGGTAGAAGACTGACACTGAACACTGACATTGTAAACCTGGATACATGAGAGTGATGTCCGCTCCCCCAGAGACTGAAGATGGGAGATTTTCCTGGGCCATGTTGTCACAGGAGCTCTGGTAGTGCCCAAACAAGGGAGGATACCATGACCAGTGTTGGGCTCCTGGCTGACCTTGGCAAGTAGGTCCTTACAGCTGGACTTGATATGGATAAATAAACAGACATGGCATTCATTGCACCTTAGTGGGGAAATTCAGACCCCACCAAGACCTAAAAGTATCCAATGTTTGATTTTCTTTTTTTTTTTTAATGTTTATTTCTTTGTTTTAATTGTACACAATGCAATGCATTTATGTTTTATATGGTGCTGAGGATCGAACCCGGGCCGCGCACATGCTAGGCGAGCGCTCTACCGCTGAGCCACAACCCCAGCCCTAATGTTTGATTTTCATTCAAAAGACAATCCTTGGCGATGGAAAGGAAATGATGAGAAGACAACCATCAAGTGGAGTCTTAATGACTTGACTTTCTCTGCTTTCTATACTCTGGGTGATACTATTTGGATTTGACATGGAGATGACAAGCAGCATTGAACTCTACGGGTTAAATGCTGAACTGTGTATTCAGACAGGTTGAATTGTGCTACTGCCACTTAGAAGATGTGACATGCTCATCTCCAGAGGCTCACTGATGCTCTCAAGGCCACAGCACTTAGTGTCCACCTCCACACAACACATGCAGACATCCCTCTTCTCTACCTTAGTTTACTTTTATATAAAATGGATGTGTGATAGCAACTACTTCAAACGCTTGCAAAGTGGATTAAATTAGGTAATCTATGAAGTCCTTGGTGTATTTGTTGGCTAATAAAATTGGGTATGGTTATTAGTGGCATTGGTCAGTTAGCTACACTCTAGCAAGTCTCTATATATCTACATAGATCTTCTGCAAGATGTTTTAGGGACAAAACCAGCTATTTCACATAGCTGGGTTCAGAAATTATGGAATGTCTCTTTTGTGCTTTAATCTTGCTCTATTCTTAACTGTATTTCAAGACCATCAGGGTGATACATGCAAGCTGTTGATAGTTAAGTTTCAATCTACACATACACACAATCTGAATTTAAATAGACATTCCCTGAGCATACTGGGTCTTAGGCTATAGTCACCTCTGTATTTAACAAAACCATCTCCTTTCTAGGATGATGCTATAAGCGATTCAACATTTATTCTCATGCCAGCTGAATCTACTGTTTCTGATATAATAGCAAAGTTTCTGATATGAGATACTTTTATTTGTCTTATATTTTGGGGGCTCAAATATGCAATTTCCAAGCTGTACTACTCCAGAAAGCAGTTATAAATGAAGAACTGTTTATTTTGCACAATTTTTTGTTTTTGTAAACTAAATATATTTCCATCATCTCTTCGCCAAAGCTCAACATAATGGAAGTAGTACAACAGATTGAGAATGGCCTGGGATGCAAAAACTATTTCCATATATTCCTAAAACTACAGAATCATCCTAACAATTTTATATCACCCACACTCTAAAAGAAATGCATCCTGTGTGCTCAGAGACCAGGTAAATTTCAGCCCTGCTCTGAATAATGTGGATCAAGGGACCTACGAGAGCTGTCCCAAATGGCTTTAGGAGGTCACAGATATTTACTGAAGTTTCTTTCAGGGGTTAGGTTTGGTCTGTAAGAGGCCAGTGCTCACAGAAGATAATTAGAGGCAAATATCAGTGTTTCCCAAGGTATGGAACTTTCAAAAGAGGAAAGATGTTCTTGCCCATCTGCCCGTGACTACTCACATTTCCATGTGACCATTAAACCAGCATTTCACACCAAGGAGAACATTTTCAACAGACAATTCCCGTCATTGCCTCCTGGTGGAAATGTAACACTTAGATCTTCCATGACCTACCAATTCCAATCACCCCAGGGAATCCTGCACAGTGCCCTCATGCCCCAGAAAGAGTGGGGGCACTGAATGAGCATTCACTGAATGATCAAATAATTTATCAAAACCAGTGCACTGAAGGGAAGGAGGAAGAAGAGAGGGAGGAAGAGGGAGGAGGCGGCGACATGGCTGGGGAGCAGGAACAGGAGGGGAGATGGAGAGAAGGCTAGGTGGCAAGGCACTCTTGCTCCTCTAGGTACTGCCCAGCCCCTGTCAGTCAGGGCTGAACCCCAACAGGATAAGGAGGCCTGTGTGGGTACCAACAATCAGAGCTTCACCTGTGACACAGGACATTCCTGTGGACAGTTTCAGTGCTGCAACTACTACTATGAACTCTGGTGTAAGTCCTTGCCCAAGAGGTTCTTGGCATCCCAGGGTCCTGGTTACTGCCTCTGCTCTTTGGGAACCACGGGCCAGCCAGCCTTTTCTGACTGTCTTAGGGACAGCATTGCATTCTGGATGGCGTGGACCATCATCGTCATCCTAAGCTGCTTCTGTGTCTGCCACCACCACGGAGCCAAGCACCACCTTCAGGCCCAGCAGTGGCAACGTGAAATCAACCTGATTGTCTACCGTGGAGCCCACAATAACTCAGCGCTGCCATTTTATTTCAGGTTTTTGCCAAACTATTTACCACTTCCTTATGAGGAAGTGGTGAACTGACCTCAAACTCCTCCCCCCAGCATTCAGAGACTTCCAGCTACAGGTGGCAGCCCTCGGGTACCAATCCCACCAGGGGCTCCCAGGGGCAAGGAGCAGCCCCTAGTCTGGGCCCAGCAGAAGCAGCACAAGACCCCCCAGCATGGCTGATCTTGAGCCCCCTGACGTGTCAACTGACAGAGAAACTACCAAAGCCCCTGGAATGGAGCCCAGTGGCTTTGTGGCCAGCCGGCAGGAGCTAGGCCCAGGGGCTTTCCTAAACAAGGACTCAGGATATAAGGAGGAGCTACTGAAGGATTCCAGCTGTGAGCATGGCCGCGCGCTCCCCATAGCAAAGACAAGAAGCCTGGCAGACATCCTCGCTTCACAGGTGACTCAGGCACTGAGGTGTGTGTGCAACCAGAGCCACAGTGATGGTGACCTCAGAGAATTCAACATGCTCATCGATGATGCTCAAGATGGGCCCCTGGACTTCTGTGACAGCTGCCACGTGAGGCCTCCTGATGACGAAGAGGAAGGGCTCTGCCAGCCCTCTGAGGAGCATGCTCAAGGGCCTGAGCATGCCCACCTGCTGTGGCTGCCCGCGTGCCGGCTGCTCAACACCATCAGTGAGCAGGACTCGCCACCTCCCAGAGCAGCAGCTAGAGTAGGCCTTGCCTGCACCCGGGAACTTGGCAGAGCAACCAGGGTAAAGGAGACCCACGAGAGAAGTGACTTTCAGAGGAAGTGGTGCAGCCACTTTTTTTTTTTTTTTTTTTTCTTCCTGCTTTTTCCTACATCTCCAAGTACAGTTTGGGGTGCGGAGGCCTCTCCCCCACAAGAGCACAGTGTTGTGGAGGGCTGAGAAGTGGGTTCCATGACTCATTCCTCCTCCCCGCCCTATCCTCTTCTTACCCCCTTTCAAGTCATATGTCACCTACCTGCTTTGGTTAGAGAGATGTGTTTTTTTTAAAAGCCCCCAAAGAAGGGGATTGGGACTGTTCCCTGAGATGATTCTTTGGTGATATAGTGGATTTATGCTCTGATTTTAGTTTAAGAGAACTTTGTTGTGTCTCAGTTCTGGAGAGGCAATCCATCTTGGCCCTGGGTGAAGAAGGAAGCCCACAGAGGCCTGGGGGCTGTCAGCTGTGGCTGCCAGGATCTGCACAGCCAGGGTTGAGCTAATTCTGTGGGAGGATGAGTGCTGATGGATAGGCTGACAGGAGGCTTGTTGATCTCTCAAATTCCAGGTGACAAGAACAATGCACCACTGTGCGTCCTGGAGGGGCCCCTTCCTTCCCAGCAGGCTCCGATGTGGAAGAGTAGACTGCCTTCTCTGTGGTTTTTCTTTTAAAAAAAAAAAAACAAACAACAAAAGCCAGCTAGAAACAAGAACCTTACCAGTGGGCCTGCAAAAATTCTCTTCTGGACAAGGGAAGTTTGTGCTCTCTCCCAGGTTGGCCTTCTGAGAGCACAGCTGCAGTTGAGCCAGAAGGAACTATTTGTGTGTGGGCTTGGGGTGGGATAGCTCTGAGCAGTAGGCCCTAAATCTGGGAACAGAGAGAAATGCAGCTTCCTGCATCTCTGCCTTTGGTCTGTGCCCACTGGTGACCAGTGTCCTCATCCATTCCGAGCACATGTCTGCAGGACTTGGTATCTCCTTGTTCTCCATGAACAGACGGTCTGAGGAAGCTGTGGGTCTTGGGCAAGGCAGCCCTGTAGGCTGGCTCTCACACAGTATTTTCTCTTTATTCTGAATAGGTTTGTTGTTGTTGTTATGTGTTATTGTTTGTTTTCAACTGACCACTTGGAAGAAATCCCTTGTTTATCTGTGTGGTTCTCTGTCCCATCCCTAACCCATTGCAGGGGGGTGGGGGGGGTGGGGGGGGACTCACTTTTCTGTAACGTATATAAGGAGTCTCGGTGGCCCAGGTGGGAGGGTGGAGGCCTTCTCCACAAGGATCACAGTGAAGCCAGAATCTGACAGGCCGTCAGTATAGATAGGTAAATCAAGTCAGGTCGGATCAAGGAAGCCAATTTTGAGTGAGTCCTGGGAAGCTGGAGACTGTCTCCTGAGGGATTGAAATGTTGTTGCCGAGATAACCTGTCCCAGGAACTGCCCCTCCCTACAGGGAGCTATAAAGTTGTTAATTAATATGCCCTGGGCTGCAGAATCCTGCCCTTCCCCCTTCAGCCCATCTACTTCTCACCTTTTGGCCATCCCGCCTAGCATTTGAGCATTCCTGGGTCTGGTCACACACGCAGGAAGGAGAGAGATAAGGGGAAGAAAGCAGGAGAACAAAGAAGCCTAGGACATATAAAAAGGCAGAACTGCCTCGCTTCTTGAGATACCAGGATACCGGGATACCAGCAATGGCCCCCTTCTCCCTCCCAGGAGAAGTCTATGTTGCCCCCTTTTAAATAAACTCTGCTTCATATGCTTGCCTTGGTGTGCTTCTCTAATGTTCAAACCTCAACATTTGGGGGAGCAGAACTCACCAGTAACCGGGATTTCAACAGGATCCTTATTACTGTCCTCTGGTTTTGGACAACAAGTTGAGCTTTGTTAGGAAAACTCTGAAAGGAGAAAGCCATCAGCTGAAACTAATATCTCCCATCCATCCCTGTTCCTATGAAGAGTTTGGTTCTTCTCCCACTTTTATATGATGATATTCAGACTAGGCATTAATGTTATAGTAGAAAAAGAAATTTTAAAACACACACACACACACACACACACACACAAATCCAAGTCTGTGAGGTGAATGAGTGGACTGGATTCCACAAAACCAAAATCTATATCGAACAAAGTGAAGTCTGTACGGGATGACTTTGAATGACCTGTAGTGTGTGACTGTTGTGTGTGTGAGCCCATGCCCTGTGTTCTGTGAAGATCACTTGAGTGACAGCCATCCTGCTCATTAACCATTCATCTGAAGTAAACATGGCCCTCTCAAGGTAATTTATTTTATGAATTTACTGTTTACCAAACAAATGTCTGACTGTGTACACGAGTGTATTTGGCAGCATTGTTGACAGCACCCCCCCCCCCCCACGTGTTTGCCTGAGATACTGCGCTCAAGGTAGAGGTTTCACTCTGCTCATCATTGCAATCTGCACATTGCTCCATGGACACTCAGAGGCCTGTGTTCCATTCCCTATTAATGGAAGTGTGCTCTGAACCTGCTTGCCTCCCTCCACAACCCCTTGCCTTCAGTCTCAGCCCCCACAGGGTGTCCACAATCTTTTGGAACAGAAGGCAAAAGTGGGATTCCAGACAGAAGCTTGATTGGCTCTTCAGTGACAAGCTTGGATTTGCTATGGCCCAGACATCAGCATACCCAAATCACCAGGAGGCATTGGCAGATGCCACAGTGCCACAGCACTGTCCTTCCTTTGCTGAGTTCAGTGGACACAGGCAGGCTGGTGTGTGGCCAAAGAGGGCCCAGAGCATAGCAGCCCTCTGATGCCTACCTTCCACCTTCCTTTTGAAATCACAAACAACTCACTGAAGTGTCTCCAGGTCGAACAAGTTTTACCAAAATGAATCCTCCATTTAACTGATCAAATGGATGAATCTGACCCTCTCAAGTTTCTTTTCCCGGTGGAGAACTGGTCTGAGTATTGACTATTGGCTTCACTGAAGCATCTTACGCTGCAGGCCTGAGAAGAAGCACAGGGGCCAAGCTGGGCTTAACTAGTGAGCCACAGTCTGGCCACAGCTGCTGGAGGCTTCCTGCTCAGAGAGGGAGCTAGGGAATTGAATGAATAGTCAGGGGCCCAGAGAGACTTGGTTGAGTCTGTGTTTCCAGATGAATGAGAAGGAAAAGATGGTGGAGGGTTGGGCACTACAGTTGGAAGATTTGCAAATGCTAACACATTCCTGTGCGAAGCACATCACATTTGTCAGTTATTATAAATATGTGTATTTTAAGCAATAAGATTCAGCTGGTCAGATTTTTCTGGGCAGTCTCAGTAACACATTTCCTGTGCTGTGATTGTTCTGAAGACAGAGTGGCTCTAACCACTGTGAGAA
Source organism: Tamias sibiricus (assembly GCA_025594165.1). Taxonomy (NCBI): domain Eukaryota; kingdom Metazoa; phylum Chordata; class Mammalia; order Rodentia; family Sciuridae; genus Tamias; species Tamias sibiricus. The sequence goes on from CM046663.1 coordinate 25,999,854, forward strand.
GCCCAAATAAAAATTAATAAAAAAAAAAAAAATACCAGTGCACTGATGTGTGAAGGTGTGAGTTTGAAATACTGTCACTATTTTTAAGCATCAACTATGTGATCGTCATTGTGCAAACATTTTCACAAATGTGGTCTTAAATGCCTTCATGAAGAGAGTGCTCTTATTTTTATTTTGTACACAAGGGTACTAAAGCTCACAATGTTATCTAAAATGTGATGTTGGCACATATGTTTAAGATTTGAATTCAAGTCTTTATTTCAAGACCAGTATTTATATAAACCATCTCTGAGTCTATTTGGGAAGCTATAACAAAATACCATGAACTAGGTCACCTATAAACAACAGAAATTTATTTATTACTGTTCTGAAGACTGAGAAGTCCAAAATCAAGAAACCAGCAGATTCAGCATCTGGTGAGAGTCCACTTTCTCATAGATAGCACAATCTTGCTGGGTCTTCACATGGCAAGGCAGCTGAGACCTCTTTTATAAGGGCAATGATCCCACTTTTGTGACTCCACGCCTGTACGCTTGTATTTGTCAGGGTTTCTCTAGAAGGACAGAATCCTCAAGGTAACAATCTAGATTAGTCATCACACCCCTCATGGCCTCCTTACCTACCCCAAATTCCTACTTCCTGATATCACTTTGGGGCTTCAGATTCAGCATATGAATAGCGACAATGGGGAGGACACAACAGTTCTGACCACAGCAAATCACTTTGGAAACCACAGCATCATTGGAAGAGAACATGTCTAAGAAACCAATTTTGGAGGCAGAGAAAGAATGTGATATTTTATTTCAGAAATCTCTGTCCTTGTCAAGTACGGGGGGTGGGGGGGAAGTGGAGATCTTCAATGTGAATATTTTCCCCCTGAAAGGATATGCAACTTGTTTTGTGCTCAGTCAAATCTTCTTTGTATTGTATGTTCATCTTTGAGTGTACTTTTTCCCCTCCGTCAGCATAGATGAATTTTAATTGTTAGAAACAGCTTTTCAGTTCGGGGCAAACTTCACATAGACTTTCCAGACACAAGAAAAAGAAAAAGTGAAATACAATTGAAAAGTTTTTGCCATCAGCCTCAGCCTCAGCCTCTGAGAAGCGTGGGTGGCTGGAGCCGTCAGCCTCCAAGGCAGGCCTGGCTCAGCTGCGGTGCTGATGTGGCAAAAAACAAACGCGACTCTTTCTGACTGGTAATTTCTCCTCTTTGTTTGATTCCTCATCTGCATCGAGTCTCCCTTTCACTGAAGGCTTTGGAATCTGATGAAGAATGACATGAGAAAAGAGGGCATTTCAGGTTACAAAGTTGGATTTTTCTAGTCCACTGATTTGTGGTGTCATATGGATTTGATATTGGCTGAAAGTAACCATCCATCAATAGTCACGGTGAATCTTGAGGTCCCTGCTTTCAGTGCCAAGCCAAGCTATTTTAGACTTGCTTGTGAACATCACTTACTTTGGGCTTTTAACTGTAGTAATATAAGAACAGTCTGTTGCCAGAAAGTTGAAAAGTCTGTGCCAGAAAGTTCACACGGATAGAAGGAAGAATTTAAATGATCCGCCTTTGCTTAATTATATTATATTTTTTTGAGTAATTTTACCCTAAGGGTTTAGGAACATGGATTAGAGCCAGGGTTCACAGGATTTATGTTCTGCCTCTACCACTCTTTAGCTCTGTTAACTTGATACTTAAATTTTCTGTACTTCAGTTTCTGTACCTATGAAATACATATAATAAAACTTAACTTCATGTAGTTACTCAAATATTTAGATTCAGTAAAGGAAAAGTATTAACCATGCCTGACAATACACATTAGTTATTCCTATTGAGTATGTTTGATTATACTGATATCCACTGTAGTGTGGCACTAAACCATCTGAATTCAAGAACTTAATACCATTATGGACATTTTCATATAAAACATAAAAGTATTTTTTTCTGTCAAACTTTGGATTTCTTCATTAGCATCATATTTTGTCAAAAGTTGTAACCAGGGTTTTAGAACACAGGCCTGAGCTCTTCCTTTTAATTTGGATACTGAGAGATCTTACATTTCCAAAATGTGTCTGCATTTCTGAGTCTTTCATCCATTGCTTTGCCAGCTGTGAGTAGGAGTCAGAGAAAATTACTACTGTTTGAAATGGTCTTCAGAAAGGACTTTGCTAGGAAGGAAAAGTTGGCATCATTGTGGTGGCACCAGACTTGAATTACAAGTGACCCTGGCTTATACAAACACAGAGGAATTACAGAAAATATGAGTTCTTTGCTCTGATGAAAAGTGTTTATTCTCAATAATCCAGATGGAATTTGGGAGTGGTTTAAATATCAGGTAAATTCCACAAGATGCTTTTTGTATGGACAAAGGGTGTATAAGCATTATCATTCAGATATCACTGGAGATGCAACTTCAAATTAATCTCTTAAAGATGAAAATTCAAGCATATGTTTACCAGATCAATAATAACCACCAAATTGAAGGTTATTGCTGATTTGGTTTAGCTATTGGTGAATGCATCCTAGGAAATATTTATATCAGCAGTGTGCACATCAGTCCAACTTATTATGCATCCCACAGCTGGAGCCAAGCGTGATTGTATCCAAAAGCTGTCACAGGGAAGCAAATATTAAAAGACCTCAAGGTAGAGATAGACCACAATAAAATAATAGTTGGGGGCATTAATACCCTATTTTCAGTAATGGGAAGATCAACCAGACAGAAAATCAACAAAGAAATAGCAGATTTAAATTACACACTAGATCAAATGGACCTAATAGACATTCACAGAACATTCCATCCACTGGCTAAAGAAGACACACTCTTTTCATCAGCACAGGGAGCATTTCCAGCATAGATTATACGACAGGTCACAAAACAAGTCTCAACATAATTTTAAAGATTGTAAGTTTATATGGTGTATCTGTTCTGACCACAATGCAATAAAACTAGAAATCAAATATAAGAGAAACCTTGGAAACTACATACAAACAAGAAAATTAAACAACTTGTTTTTGAACCACCAATGTATCCAGGAAGAAATCAAGAAAGATTTTTAAAAAAATGTCTTGAAACAAATGAATGTGGAGAAGAAAACATACCAAAACCTGTGGAATATAGCAAAAGCAACAGGAAGAGGAAAATTTATAGCAATGAACACCTATATCAAAAAATAAAAAGAGCTTATATAAACAACCTATCGCTGCATATCAAGGAACCAGAAAAACAAAAACAAATCAAGCCCAAAAAATAGAAGAAAAATTTAATAAAGAGCAGAGCAGAAGTAAATGAAATGGAGAGTAACATAAACAAGTAAAACAGATTGATGAAATAAAGAGCTGGATATTCCAAAACAAGCAAAATTAACAAAGCTAGACTAAAAAAGTGAAAAGACACTAACAAAATCTTAGATGAAAAGGCAACATTACAACTGACAGCTCAGAAATACAAAGGATTATTAGAGGTTATGATACACAACTATGAGCCAACAAATTTGATAACCTAGAAGAAATGGACATATTCCTGAACACATTTACCTAAGATCGAATCATGAAGAAACAGAAAACCTAAAGATAGCAATAACAATTGACAAGATTGCATCAATAATAAAATATCTCCCAAAAAAGAAAAGTCCAGGACCAGAGAGCTTCACTGTTGAGTTTTACCAAACATTCAAACAACTAATATCAATTCTCCTATAGTTATACCCCCTCCAAAAAAAAAAAAAAAAAGAAAAGAGGAAGGAATTCTTCCAAGAATATTAATATTATTATTCAAGAGCAGCATCACCATGATAAGGACACAGAAAAATAGAGAAAACTACTGGCCAATATCCTTCATAGACACAGAAACAAAAATCTTCAAAAAATGCAATAAAAACTAAATCCAATGCAACACTAAAAAGATTATTCACATGTTCCAAATAAATTTTCATCCTGGGGCGGGGGGGGGAGGATCTTGGGGGGAGGAGAAGTGAGGGAAGCCAAAGGAAGAAAATATTATAAGGATGGTTCAATGCATGCAGTAGCCCTTGGTGCTGGAGTTCCCAGTCCAGTTCATTTTGCCCAATCTCTTTGGGCCTCTGGAAAGGGAAGCATGTCATGGCAGGACTGTGTGGTAGAGCAAAATTGCTTATCTCATGAACCAGAAAGCAGAAAAGCAATTCAGGAAGGAGTCAGGGCATGATCCCCAAAGACCAAGGAAGTCCACTAGGCTCCTGCTACTCAAACTCCACAGTACCTCCGCAGCAGCCCACTCTGGGGACCAACCCTGTAGAACATGGACCTCATGGACCTATATTTGACCACAGCATCTGATTAACAGACATGTTTGGGACTTTGAAAGAGGGGATGAAGCAAACATAAGGGAGAGTTAGAGGGTAGAAAGTATTTTAAAAGGAGAGAATTGATATCTGACCTAAACGTTTACAACTTTACAATTCTTATCTTGGTCTTGCATGGAAGCCTTCATTGTTTACTTAACAAACAGTTCTATCAGTTATACAGCATTTAATTTGTGCAAAGTAGTGTTGCAAGTGCTTTGAAAAAAAATTATTCCTTTACTTAATTGCTGCTGTGTTACAGAACAGAGCTATGTTCCAAATTCTGGTTCCTAAATGTTGCCATACTCATTAGGCAAAATACTACCCCTCTAGGAAATCTTGTAGTTTGGAAGAATGAGTAGTTTAAGCCATGCGATGAAGCTATTATAAATTATAAACTTCTAGAAATATCCGACTTCAAATAACTCTTGCTTTTTCATTTATTTTTCATTAACTCATTCAATATTTAATGAGAACCTTCTGTGTGTTAGGAGCGGTGTTGCCACTGGCTGTAGAGAACCTCAGATTCCCCATGCCTAACCCCGACCTTCCTTTCCCTCCTGGCATTTCCTACCAGGTGTCTCTCCCTATTTTAGAAAGACCTCTTCACAGCTCCCTAAATCAACTTGCAATAAAAATGCATTCAATCTACTCTGAATTCCTTACCTTGTATGCAATACAATTTATTATGTGTATGTGGTCCAGAATATTTCTTGAAGAGTTAAATGCTACCCTTCTTTCACTCATACTCCATCTCCAGCCCTCTGAAATTCCTGCAGGAGCATCTCATCCTATGTCTTCTCCCTTCACCACCCTTGTTTTTGCATTAGCTCTTTCTGTATTTGCAAAGCCCTTTCCTTTTGGTATTGCACTAGAGACTCCCCTGCCCCCCTTCTTCCTCCTCCTCCTCCTTTTTCCGGAACACATGTAATTCATTCAGTTTCACTATAGACAGATCTGAAACTGTGTTTATACAGTGTTTAAACACTGTATAAAGGAGTGGATTCAAAAAAATAGAGCCAGCAACTGCTGACATGTAGATGGGTGGGAGCCATAGGCAGGATCTTCATTATTTATAAAATTGCTTGAAAGTTCTTTACTGAGGCAGTGACCACAAAAATGGTCCAGTGCCAAAGACCAGGGCACAGATGTTCAGGCACTTGGCATTAGTCACTTAGGTCCACTCATTCTTAAAGGCCAAATGTTGCATTCTAGAAGGAAACTTACTCTGCAGAGTTGGGACACTATCTTCTCTTAACTCCCACAGTATTTTGCGCCTATGTTTATTTTCTCAATGATATCATATTTTTACATGTTTGCAAGTTCCTAATTAGACTCCGAGCTTCTAAAGTTCACAAATCATATCATTTCCATATTTCTTTTAACAACACTTTGGAAAGAAAAATATCATAATAAAACAACAGAGATAAAATTCATAAGAATAAACCCAATAAAAGATGTTCAGATACTAGGGACATGAAATAAATCCTAAGTAGGTAGGAAGCCCTTACCCTTTTCTGGGGTAAGAAAACAGAATTCCTATTGGAAAAATTTCTTCAATTTAAACAATAAAATTATTTACAACTCATTTAAAATGACAACAGATTATGTAAAAATTAAGAAAAATCAGATTAAAATATGTAAGAATGCCTTGGAATATTCAGATATAAGAAAATAATTAACATGAATTATTTTATGAATTTAAAAACTCATGAAACTACAATAAAATAGCATGATACTAATACATAAACAGATTAAGGAAAGTGGAAGAAATTAAAAAATAAACTCATAATAAAAATTTGGCAAAGAGCATATCTAAAATAATTAAGGAACTGATGGATTATTCAGAGAATTCAGTTGGACCACTTGCAAAAAAGTTGTAAAACTGGATCTCTATTTGATGCTTTATTTTAAAATAAATAGCAGAAATATAAATATTTAAATAAAAATGAAGTATTCCAAAAGTACCAAAAAACAAGTTCTGGTGTTCTATTGCACAGCAGGGTGATTATAGTCAACAACAAAATATTATACGTTTTATCTTAAAAAAAAAAAAAAAAAAAACCTTTGCAGTGGAAAAATCTTCTTTTAACTCATAAGTCAAAAGTCACAAATAGGACCATATAAAGAAATATAAATTTTCTTTGCAAAAAATTTTCACAATATTAAAAGAAAGTGACAACTGTGGAAAATATTTGCAAAATATATGCCAGACAAATGTCATATTTCTTTAACACACAAAGAAGTCTCACAAATGAAAAATAAACAAACACTTGAACATTTCACAGAAAAAAAAAATTCTAGTAGGAAGCCAGCCATGTAAGATGCTAAAATTCACTAATTAAATATGCAAATTTAAATAACAATGAGACATTGTTTCTTCCTAACATATCAGAAACACAAAAATATTTTATCATAGCCAGGGCTAGGTAGAAGAAACAACTAGTTTCAAAATGTGAAATTTCACTTTCCACCCTCAGGAATTTATCTAACAAGTTTTACTCTCATAGACATCAAGGATATATGTGCCAAAGTGTTCACTGATGCCCCAATATAGAAACAACATAAATGTTCATTAATAGGAAAGGCATTAATAATAACCATATGTTCTGCTATTTTGTAACTGTGATTAGAAGTGGGCAGATTTAGCTACTTAAATGGAAAGTAGAGCCCAATACATTGGTTAATAAGAAAACTGTAAACACAGATACTTGTGTAAATAAAAGTTATATATATAATGTAAACATGTATTTTTACGGGAAATTAGACATGAAACTGTTCCTATTGTTAAACCTGGACAGTGGTAGCCACGTGGGAAGGGAGATGGCAAGATGACATCTTTCAATCCAATTCTGCATTGTTTGAATCATTTTTCGTAAACCTAACCAATGTTTTTTAATAGATTTTAATCTTTCCCCTTAAAATGGCAACTCTCCTAACCTCTGTACTTTATTTTTATTTCTTGTGTTTAGTGATACATGACAGTAGGATCTATTTGATATGCTTATACAAGCATGGAGAACATCTTATTCTAATTAGGATTCCAGTCTTGTAGATGTGCACTATGTTGAGATTCACTTGTGTATTCATATATGAGCATAGGAAAATTATGTCAGATTTATGCCACTGTCTTTCCTATTCCTATCCTCCCTCCCTTCCCTTCATTTTTCTTTATCTAATCCATTGAACTTCTATTCTTCCCCCTGTCCTTGTTGTGGGTTAGCATCTACATATCTTTGGTTTTTTGGGAGAGAACATGAAGTCTTTGGTTTTTTGGGATTGGCTTATTTCACTTAGCTTAGAGATGATAGTCTCCAGATCCACCCATATACCAGCAAATGTCATGACCGAAAGTTACCGCTTTTTTCTTTGTGCGGGCTCAGTAGTATTCCATTGTGTAATTAGGGACTCCTTCACAATATACCACATTTTCTTTATCCATTCATCTGTTGAAGGGAAACCTAGGTTGTGTGAATTGTGCTGCTATAAATATTGGTGTGGCTACATTACTGTAGAATGCTGATTTTAAGTCCTTTGGGTATATACTGAGGTGTGGGATAACTGGGTGAAATGGTGATTTCATTCTTAGTTTTTTGATAATTTCTGTACTTTAGACTGAGATAGTTACCCAGGAATAATTTGTTTGTTCTAATACATCATGTGTCCTCCTATAAATGGTGGATTCAGAAATTGAAATATTCATGCTCACTGATGTGACAAAACCCTTCGGGGTTCATTTTGAAATTTATAGTTTGCTCTGATGGTAATATTGAAATCTGCTTGTGCATGTTACAATGGGGACTTTTGGTGCAACCAAGGACTGTGGCTGCTGGACTAAGGGGTAGATGACTCCACCAGGAGTGGCAGCATGCACACAGGGAACAACCCATTTATTTTGGCATTGTGTGCATCATGCTGTTTTCTTAGCCTTTGATTTCTGCACTTTCCTCTAGGTTTAGCAGAAAAATAAGATTTAATAGCATTATCATCCTCTCTGTAGCTTCCTGGTTAAATAAGGAGGGTGAAACTTATCTTTCTTTGTGGTCTAATTGCTTAACATGGAAGCTTGGCTCTAAGCAGTATAATTACAGGTGCAACTAATTAGGTGAGTGACTTGTGATTATTATGTTTAGTTGGAACTTTGGAAGGTGTGAGGCTAACAAACATAAATAAAAATAGGAAAAAAGAAACTCAAGGAGTGTGTTCTTTCTGTTGTCTTTTTCTTTTAATTCTTTTTTTTTTAATTATTTATTTACTTATTCCTCATGCACAAGTATAGTATCTTTTTACATACAACTGCTTGTATACAAAGTATATAAGTACCATTCAGATCTTCAATCATGCATTTAGGATAATGATATCCATCTCATTCAACCACCAATTTTTTTTCCTCCCCCCCTCCCTCCTTACTCCCTCCCTTCCCCTCCCTTTCCGTTGACCATTCTAGTGTTCCTCTGATCCTATGTACCCGCTTCCAACAATACTGTGAACTAGCCTCCTTATATCAGAGAAAATATTTGGTATTTGGATTTTTGAGATTGACTGATTTCACTTAGCATTATATTCTCCAACTTCATCCATTTACCTGAAAATGCCATTATTTTATTCTCTTTTATTGCTGAGTAAAATTCCATTTTGTATATATACCACATTTTCTTTATCCACTCATCTACTGAGGGACATCTAGGTTGGTTCCACAACCTACCTATTGTGAATTGTGCTGCTATAAACATTGAAGTGGCTGTGTCACTGTAATATGCTGTTTTTAAGTCTTTTGGGAATAGACCCAGGAGTGGGATGGCTGGGTCATAGGGTGGTTCCATTCCCATTTTCCCAAGAAATCTCCATACTGCTTTCCATAGCGGTTGCACCATTTTGCAGTCCCACCAGCAATGTATGAGTGTGCCTTTTTCCCCACATCCTCTCCACCATTTATTGTTGTTTGTGTTCTTGATAGCTGCCATTCTGTGTCTTTTTATTTTCAAGGAACAGTTTGTTTCTAGGATTTCAGTCAACTCCACTTATTTAAGTAAAAAAAAAAAAAAAAAAAGAGCTCATCATCCAAATTCCTCAGGGAGAAGAATAGGGTAAATACAGATAATTTCCAGCTCTGTCTTCTACTTTGAGTTTCACCTCATAAAACTAGATAATAATTTTCCCAAGTAGTAGCAATTTTTTAAAATGTTAGCGACCTTCTGGAATCTGGCGGAGAGGAAGAACAGGGGCCGGAGTCGGTTCCACTTCAGGGATATTAATAGAAATGGAGCCGGCAGGTTGGCCAGGGGAAGCAATTGAGTCAGGCCTTCCATAAGGGTGGCCCTGTCGGGTATGGGGAGGAGAAAGAACAGGGGCTGGCTCCTTTGGGAAGACTAGAGTTGGAGGAGTGGATGAGTGGGGCAATTGAGGAAGCGGTTGAGGGGAGGGAGAGGGAGATGGTGGAGTAGTTAGTGGAGCAGCTGCGACTGCACCCGCGGCAGGAGGATAAAGAGGAGCCGAAGCATTTGGGGGAAGGAGGGAATCCTCCGGAGAGTCCTGTAGGACAGGGCTCTTAGTGGATTTATGGTTTGTTTTTGAGGGACCGTGGGGAGTTCTCCCAGCCATAACCAGGGCTTGCCCTCCCTGTCCGTTCCGGACCATCCAAACCTTCATCCAGACGGGGGAATTAGTTGTTGCTTCCGCCCAGGGTAGAAATATATCCTATTTGATCTGGGTGGCCAGGATTACCAAGAGTGATGTTAGATATAGCCCATGCCACTTGGGGATCAAAGGTGCCCTCAGGGGGCCAGCCGACTCCGAAGGTGGGGCCATTCTACCTCACAGAATGTTCGGAGACGTTTCTTGGTGATGGGATAATCATAATCCTGCTTAACAAAATGGGGATAAAGTTTGTCAAAATTCCTTAAAACACAGTTCAAAGGAGTATCAGGCTTACTTGTCTTATTACCCATGTTGTTCAATTTTTTACATTTACAACAGAGAAGACACAATGAGAAAGAAGAAAACAAAAACAACAAAACAAAACAAAACAAAAAAACAGAACACAGGACAATACACCAAAAGAACAAAACCAGGCGCCAAACCAACCAGGGAGCAGTGCAACGTCTTGCTAATGCTCCGGACAGGAGTGCGTATGTGCCTCGTCAGGCACCTCTCTGTCCCCAGTAGGAATTCCAGATACCAGATGTTACTAGGGCGCCATTTACCTGTGGAGGTTTTTTTCCACTGGATGCTTGCTAATTTTTGATGCGGCAGTTCACTCCAGTAGTCCGAAGGACTGAAGGCACACCCTGGGGCCTTGGAACGTCTCAAGGTGCGCACCCCCTAGGGTAGCACTCCGCCCCGGAGTCCCAGAGCGAAGGTCCGGCTTCAGAATTTGTAGTGGTCTGAATCTCGCTGCGGCCTCCAAAAATGTTGATCCAAGACGCAAAGAAAAGACCACCAACTCCAATTTTAGATTAAAGCAAGCTTATATTGTATACATATAAAGAGAGCTGGCCAGGGCTGCCCCTCCCAAACACTGGGCTTGAGGTCAGCGCCGCTCTCTGGGAAGACAAGGTTTTTATAGTTCAAAGAGTTACAGAAAATCTTGGGAACTTACAGCTAACAAGGTCAGACAGGTGTAATTCAAAGCAAGTAGCAAACTAATATCTACATGGCATTGCATTCCAAGAAAAAAAGGGGAGTAATAGTTAAAACCCCACATCAAAAGTTTATGAGGCACCGTTAGTTTGAGAGAGAGAGAGAGTTGCTATCTGGTCAAGGACAGCCAGGCCTGAGCGAGCTCAAGACCTGGGAATGAATGCCAGACAATAAGCTCAAGCCAAATAAGAATCCTAGCATTTCATAGAAAACTGAAGTGGGCTTTTCATAATTTCTCTTAAGATGGAATTAGCTGATAATTTTCAAAGCTGAATAACATTGGAACAAAGAGCCTTGTGTGCTGTGAAAGCTTAAAATATTTTGTTGACTGCTACACTTTTGCTTATTGATGATATATCAATAGGGCATAGAAACCATAACATTGTAACTTACAATATCCAATGTTTCCAATCAAATTAGAAAAACAACAACAAAAAAAAATGTAGTAAAGAGTAAAAACCCAACTATTTAAAAACAAAAATAGAAAAATATTTAACTATTTTCCCAAACATTGAACACTGAACACAGTCCCTGAGAACTGTTGGAATTCAACTCAATGAATTTAATAAGAAACATTACCTTTTTCTAGAAAGGGACATACTATTTTTCCTTTCTTTCCCCCCTAAATTGCACCTTACAAACATTTTAATGGGGGAATGCCACAAGATTATCTTTTTTGTAACTTCAATGCAATACCGTTAAAGGGTATCTTAGACATTTTTTAAAAGGAAGGAATTTTAATATAAGAGCAGGAAGAATCTGTTTCTTTCTCTTTTCAAAATGGAATTTATATAATTTTGTAGAGATTGAATTTTAATTTTATTTAAAAATAGATCATAGAACTGGGGATGTAGTTCAGTGGTAAAATGTTTATCTAGCATGTGTGAGGCCATGGTTTTAATATCTTGCTCTAGGGGAAAAAAATCATGCTCACTGAAAATAATTCAAAGAATATAAAAATGTTATAGGGTAAAAGTGAGAATATTCCTTGACTTCCTTTTATCTTTTCCAGTGTTCAGCTTTGTTACTATATTCTTAACTATCTTTTCAGAGATCAATTGTAAGTTTTTCTGTATTTTCATTGGTTTCAAGAGAATTTGCAGTTGTTTGTTAAAGCATTTTTATAAAGACTGATTTCAAATCCTTGTCACATAATTTCAGTAGCCTATTTGTCTTACTTTTGAAGTTAGTTGATTGTCTTTTCTTGGTATGATGGGTTACTTTTAATTGTATCATGTACATTTTGATGATTATATGGGAAGACTCTGGGTTCTATTTAAATCTTCTATTTTAATAGGCAGTCTCCTTAGCTGGGCATGGTGGGTAATCTCAGTGGCTCTGTGGGCTGAGGCAGGAGGATCACAAGTTCAAAGTCAACATCAGCAACTTAGTAAGGCCCTAAGCAAATTAGTGAGACCCTGTTTCAAAATAAAATAAATAAATAAAATTTTAAAAGGATACTGGGGAGGTTGTTCAGTGGTTAAGCATCACCCTGGGTACAATCTTCAGTACCAAAACAAACAAACAAACAAACAAACAAACAAAAAAGGCAGTCATCTGCTTAGGTTTAGCACACATCTCTAGGTTTATTTTGTGGCCTATGGTTCTAGTGACAATTCAGTTTTTTTTTTTTTTTTTTTTAATATATGTTGATCCAATCATTCTCATTGTCAGTTTTAGCACACTTTGACACAAATGACAAATAGAACCCCTGTACCCTTTGGAAATCACCTTCCTATCTCCTCATCACCCAGCCCTGAGCAGCCATTAATCTACTTTTGATGTCTGTTTTCCTGTTCAGTCTTTTACATGAATGAATTCTTTTGCAACTGGCTTCTTTCACATAGCAGAGTGATTCTGAATGCTCTTCCTTGTATGGCTACACCATATTTTGTTTGTCCTTGGGTTGTATCCACAACTGGTTCTTGTGAATGGTGCTGCTACAAGTATGTGTGTACAAGTTGTTGTTTGAACAACTGTTTTGGATTCTTTGGGCATATACCTAGGAGTGGAATTTCTGGGTTTTTGTAGTAATTCCATGTTTAATTTTGGAAGAACCACCAAACGGTTTTTCATATTGGCTGCCCCATTTTACATCCCTAATAGCAAACGTAGGGACTCCAATTTTGCCACATCCTCACCAACACTTGTTATTTTCTATTTTTTGTCTTTTTGTTTTTAAACAATTTAACCTTTCTAGATTTCATGATGCTATTTTTGTCTTTAGCTTCTCTGGGGCCACTGGGGATCTTACTGACCCTACTGCTGCTGAGGAAGAAGACGGAGTCTTTCTAAACCGGGGTATCTGGTGGCTCTAGGTGGGGAAGGGAGACTCTCTCTCCCCCTGATGAAAAACAAGTACTTCAGAAGTACTTCTTATAGTTGAATCTCTTTTGCCATTGCTGCCCACTCACTTGGTCTCTTGTTGAGAAATGAAAGATCTGTAGGGAAAAAGAGAATTCCCAATCCAGCCTGCTTGTCTGTGCCTGCCATTGCTGATGCAGCCTGACTGGCCAGTGTCTATGCAGGGAGCAGATGCTCAGGTCTGGTATAGAAGATTGTCATTTCCCACGTTGCTTATTTTCAGCCTGAGTCATGATGGTTAACCCTTATGAGGATTGCCTTGCTTGTCTGGTATTGCCGAACAGGACTCCTCTTTGATTTGAGGAATAAGGGGAGATAAGCCTACTTGGGCTGCCTTCTATTGCTAGATTGGGAATTTAGCATGCTGGGGCTGGGTAGCCTTTTCCTGCTGTGTGAGAGTTCTCCCTGTCACTATGTTTTTGCTCTTGTCCTAGAATGATTAGCCAGTTTACTTTCCTCATTCCACATTTCAGAGTTCCCCTTCAGTTGCCTCTTACATTGTTTCCATGGTTTATAGTTGTACTCAACAAGGGAGAGCTGGGAGAAATGAATCTGTGTTTTTTTTTTGTTGTTGTTGTTTGTTTGTTTTTGTTTTTGTTTTTGGTACTGGGGATTGAACTCAGGGGCACTCCACCACTGAGCCCCAGCCCCAGCCCCAGCCCTTTTCTTTTTTTTTTGTGGTTACCGGGGATTGAACTCAGGGGCACTCGACCACTGGGTCACATCCCCAGCCCTTTTTTGTATTTTATTTAGAGACAGGGTCTCACTGAGTTGCTAAGTGCCTCGCCATTGCTGAGGCTGGCTTTGAACTCGCAATCCTCCTGCCTCAGCCTCCCAAAGTGCTGGGATTACAGGTATGCACCACCACACCCGGCTGAGAAGTGAATCTGTACCCTCTTTCCAGAATGAAAATCCAATGATCTTAATGTATACATCTCCTCCACCAAATTCTGGGTGCTGAAGCATAGGCATCACATTTTATTTGGTGTCTTCAGTGGCTAATTCCATTTTGGACACAAAGAAGGCACTTACTAAATAATTGTTAATGAATTAATACACAACATTTACTCTAAGTATATTTCACTACAGTGGACAGGAGAATTCTTTGCTATGTTACTTAACAGTAAAAATAAAGCCAGATTAGGACTCTGCTCAATGATGTAAAAATGTTTGACCTTTTTCTTTGTGCTGATAGATGGTCTCATGTCTCTCCTGTGATGTTTTCTGCCTTGCATGTAACGAAAAAGTGTCAGGGAAGGATATCAGCAATTCTTCATGCTGCCATGGCATAGGCATCACAGAACATCTGAATGCACAAAAAATTTTCTCTAGGGATTTTATAAAATGGTCTATATACAGCTATGCTGCTTGAGGCTTCTTTTTAGAAGACAAACAAGAAATTTTGCTTCTGTAATAATAGGTAAGTCTATGAAACAACAGGCATTCAGGATTTGTTAAAGGTTTATATTATTTCTCTCTCTCTCTCTCCTCTTACTTATTTATTTCCATGGCTTAATGGAATTCAGAGACAAAAAATAAATAAATCTAGCTTAAGATTGTTTAATAGTTGCCTCTATGTATAAGAGTGTCTCCTTGTGTAAAGATCTGAGCTAGCCACATTAATTTTATGACCAATAAACTTTAAAAATCTCCATTTGTAGATGCAGAAATTGCAAATTAGAGAAATTTCTCCACTTGCAGTTAATGGAGTAAAGATGCCATCTCAGGACTGTCTGACTCCAAAGCCATCACTTTGTTGGTAATAAGCCTCTTGTAAAACAAATGATTTCAAAAGGAAAGCATGAAAATGTAAACCTTGACAAAACAGGATTTTGTGAAAAAAAATTTCTTTATATCCCAAAGTGTCAGAGCAACAGCTTAGTTAATATTATAGGATGCTTTGCTGTGTGATAATTGTAATGCCTTTTAAGAAAATAATGCATTGCTATTAGCTCATTGAACTATAATGAAGAACATTGTTTCCAAAGGCAATGCTGTCTTCTACTAAGGTGACTTCTACCCTGCCCCCTACTGTGTTATTTTCTTTCCTTGAAGCTAACACAAGCATTCAACAAAATGAGGAACTAGTGGAGGGCACAGCTGAATCAAATTTTGAAACAAACAGCCAAAGATAAGTGTGTCACATGAGAACAGCTCTTAATTGTTCTGTGATAATTCACTCAAAATATAATGATGTTGTTAGAAAGAATGAACTAGTTTCTTGCGGATTAAGAGAAAATCATTTGTAGAAGATGAAAGGGCATCTAGCATTTGAATAGACAGAGAAAAGAACTGCAAGAACATGAAATTACTTTTTCGCCTGATAAGACATTTATCTGTGTTTCTCTATCCACATGCTAAATGAGGTCTAGAAGATAGAGTCCTTTGAAAGCAGAAACGGTATTAGGTTGGAATTTTGTTCTAGCCACTCAGAAGACAGACATAAATAAGCACTGCAGTGATGCTGATTACTAATGAAGTGACTTCTTTTGCAAAAATCATCTTAACCACCCTCCCCCCCCCAAAAAAAATAATAAAATTGCCCAGAGCTTCTTACTAAAAGCCAAGGCTGCATTTTACACATACAAGAAAATAAGATGTGCAAGTAGGCTTCATTCACTGGGAGAATTTGGAACCTGGAATACATTAGCTCAAATCATGCTTCTAGTGTTCACACAGATTTCAGAGCAGATGGTCATGGCAATTCGCCTTTCTATGATGTCTAAAATCTTATCAGTTCACTCACTTTTTGGAATAATTCACCCTCCTGTTAGAGGGAGTCTAACACTGTAAAATGCATTCTGCATTGAACTTATCATGCTACCTCCCCAGTCTGTAGCTGGCAGCCTTGGGCTGTAGACTTTACTACATTTCTGTGGTGATCCCTCCAGTCCTGTCTTTCTCTCTAAGCTGATGTGTTTGGTGGGAATGGGAAGAAACTGAGGTCTTTGCATTAAAAAAGCACAGGTGGGCTTTTAAGAATTTTCAAGGCTAGTAATTAAAGGTCTTGGAGCTTTTTGTAATTCAAAAAAAAAAAAAAAAAAAAAAAAAAAGGAAGGAGTAATTACCTTTCAACAGGGTTTTCCTTAGAAATATAGACCCAGCTGCTATTAAAAAAGTTAAAGAAACACAGGATGGAAGATTGAAAGCAGAGGAGTTAGACGCTAAGCAGTATGGCAGATAACTGAATCCAAATGAACCACTCTTGGACACAAACAAATCATTTGTAACTAAAATGATAAACACATTCTTGGTCTCTAGAGAAAATTAGAAACAAGAACAGTGAAGAGTGAGGGCAAAAACATATATAAAAGCTAAAGCTACTTTGGAGTCCAATGACTGAACAACAATGGAATCAGGAAATTAGACATTGAGACCAATGTCAGGGAGTGAAGGTAGTTCTGATGTCCCTGATATGAACATGAAATCCTCAAAAGGGACTCAAATAACATTGGGGAGGAATAAGTGTACATGCTTTTTGAAAGAAAGCATTGTGATTTTATTCTTTCAGGAATTCATGGAATAAGTTTGACTAAATATAAATGAAGTTAATAATTATGTAAAATTCAAAACCAAAATAACTAGGCCTACGATACTTCAGATATTGGTCTCATAAGATTAAAATTATAGAGTAACTATGTCTGAAATGTCTAAGAGGTGATATACACATGCAAATGCTCAAGGAAAAAGAAAAAAGGATTATTAAAATAATCTGTAGCTTTGTTTCTGGCAATTCCTAGGTGATCTGGTTCCATTATTCCGGAGCAAAGGAGCAAAGCAAAGCTGCAGTGGTGTGTGTGTGTGTGTGTGTGTGTGTGTGTGTGTGTGTGGTATGGAATGTGTGGAATTAGTGGTGTTGCATGTGTGTTTTTGTTTAGGAGCTTATAGAACAAGTGAAATGAAAAAGCAAGACCTGGGCCAAGATCAAGATGAAACCTAAAGCCACCAAAAGTGGGAAAATGTATACCAAGCAAATAGTAACATGACACAAATAAATCTGGTATTGCCCCCAGAAAACATCACTATAAGTAAAGGAAAACACACAGAATGCTAAAAATGCATTTCTCTAATGCCAGAGTCTAAATGTGTCCAAAAATTTATGTGCTGAAACTTAATCCTCATAGTGGTGGTGTTAAGAAGAGGGGCCTTTGGGGCAGTGACTAAGTCATGAGGACTTCACACTCATGACTAGATTAGTGCCTTATAAAAAGGCTAAAGGGAGCTAGCATGGACCTTTACCCTGTAGTCTATTCTGCTATGAGAGACCACAGCATTTGTTTCCTCAGGAGGATGTAGCAAGGAGCTACCATGTTGGATGCAGAGATGAGGCCTTCACCAGACACCAGACTTGCTGGTTCCTTAATTTTGGACTTCTAGCCTCTAGAAGATACACACACACACACACACACACACACACACACACACACACACGCACATATAGTGAGATATAAATTTCTGTTCTTCATAAATTACCCAGTCTCAGGAATGATGTTATATCAAATGGACAAAAAAAAAAAAACAAGTAAGATATAACAATAAATAATTTGCATAAACCTAATAATGTGAGCTCAACCAAACATTGATAGAGCTGAAATGAGAAATAGGCAAGTTTAAAGTGATATTGGTATATTTTAACACATTTCTTTCAGTAATTAATAGACTAGAGAAAAAACTAAATGAAAAATAAAAAATTAAACTACTAATTTATAGACTTGGGCTCTTCTTGCATACATGCACCCCTCCCACTTAATAACTGTAGATATGTGTTTTTTCAAGGATAAATGGGACACTTAAAAAATTAATCATATACTACCTCACAAATCATATCCCAATAAATGTCAAATAATTGAATTGATTCATTTTGTATTTTCTTTTTTTAATTTAATTTGTTATACATGCTTTTAGAGTGCAATTCCTTTCATATTACATATAAAGAGCACAGTTATCCAAGTCATTGGTTTTATGCAAAGTATTTTCATACCATTTGAGTTTTTATACATGCACTTAGTATATTTATGTCCAACTCCTTCTGCCATTGTTTCTATCCCCTTGCCCCTTTCCCTCCCCTCCCCCCATTTTTCTATTTAACATTCCTTCATTCCTCTCATCCCACTATAATTCAGTATCACCATAGCAAAGGAATCAATCAACTTTTGGTTCTCTGGGATTGGCTGACTTCACTTAGCATTATTTTCTCCAACTCCATCCATTTACCTGCAAATGCTATGATTCTATTCTCTTTTAGTGCTGAGTACTGTTCCATTGTGTTCACCTCACAGATTGTTTCTTTTGCTGAGAAGAAGCTTTTTAGTTTGAATCCATCCCATTTATTAATGTGTGGTTTTAGTTCTTGCACTATGGGGGTCTTATTGAGGAAGTTGGGGCCTAATCCAACATGGTGGAGATTTGGGCTTACTTTTTCCTCTATTAGGTGCAAGGTCTCTGGTTTAATTCCTAGGTTCTTGATCCACTTTGAGTTGAGTTTTGTGCATGGAGAGAAATAGAGGTTTAATTTCATTTTATTACATAAGGATTTCCAGTTTTCCCAACACCATTTGTTGAAGAGGCTGTCTTTTTTCCAATGTATGTTTTTGGCACCAAAATCAATGAAATTGAAACAAAAACACAATTGAAAAAATTGATAGAACCAAAAGTTGGTTCTTTGAAAAAAAATAAATAAAGTTGATAAACCATTAGCTATGCTAACTAAGAAAAGGAGAGAAAAAACTCAAATTACCAATATATGTGATGAAAAAGGAAACATCACGACGGACACTACAGAAATACAGAAGATAATTAGAAATTATTTTGAAAATCTATACTCCAACAAAATAGAAAATAATTAAGACATTGACAAATTTCTAGAAATACACAATATGCCCAAACTAAATCAGGATGACATACACAACTTAAATAGATCAATTTCAAGCAAAGAAATAGAGAATGGCATAAAAAAAAACCTACCAACCAAGAAAAGCCCAGGTCCAGATGGATACACAACTGAGTTCTACAAGACCTTTAAAGAAGAACTAACACCAATACTTCTCAAACTATTCCATGAAATAGAAAAAGAGGGAACCCTTCCAGACTCATTCTATGAGGCCAATATCACCCTGATTCCTAAACCAGGAAAAGACAAATCAAAGAAAGAAAACTTCAGACCAATATTACTAATGAATATAGATGCAAAAATCCTCAATAAAATTCTGGCAAATCAAATACAAAAACACATAAAAAAAAAATAGTACATCATGATCAAGTGGGGTTAATTCCATGAATGCAAGGTTGGTTCAACATAAGGAAATCAATAAATGTAATTCACCACATCAATAGACTCAAAGATAAAAATCATATGATCATCTCAATTGACACAGAGAAAGCATTTGACAAGATACAGCACCCCTTCATGTTCAAAACGCTAGAAAAAATAGGGATAACAGGAACATACCTCAACATCATAAAGGCCATCTATGCTAAGCCCCAGGCCAACATCATCCTAAATAGAGAAAAGCTGAAAACATTCCCTCTAAAAACTGGAACAAGACAGGAATGTCCTCTTTCACCACTATTATTTAATATAATTCTTGAAACCCTAGCCAATGCAATTAGACAAAAGAAATAAAAAGGATACGAATAGGAAAAGAAGAACTCAAATTATCACTATTTGCAGATTATATGATTCTATACATAGAAGATCCAAAACACTCCACCAGAAATCTTCTAGAACTAATAAACAAATTCAGCAAAGTGGCTGGATATAAAATCAATACCCATAAATCTAAGGCATTTCTGTACATCAGCAACAGATCCTCAGAAAGAGAAACTAGGAAACCTACCCCATTTACTATAACATCAAAAAAATAAATAAATAAAATACTTGGGAATCAACCTAACAAAAGAAGTGAAAGACCTGTACAATGAAAACTACAGCACACTCAAGAAAGAAATTAAAGAAGATCTTAGAAGATGGAAAGATTTACCTTGTTCATGGATAGGTAGAACTAATATTGTCAAAATGACTATTCTACCAAAAGCACTATACAATTTCAATGCAAATCCCAATGTCATTCCTCATAGAAATAGAAAAAGAAATCATTAAATTCATCTGTAAAAATAAGAGACCCAGAATAGCCAAAGCAATTCTTAGCAAGAAGAGTGAAGCTAGTGGCATTACTATTCCAGACCTTAAATTGTATTACAAAGCAATAGTAACTAAAACAGCATGGTATTGGCACCAAAATAGACCAGTAGATCAATGGTACAGAATAGAAGACACAGAGACTAACCCACACATTTTTCATTTTCTAATCACAATATAATTTACCAACAAATCTGAAATCAAAAGAATCTTTCTGGAAAATTCCATATATTGAAAGCTAAGAAATACATTTCTAAGTTACCTATGGTCATACAAAAATCATAGTGGTAATTACAAAATAGTTTTATTCAATTAGAGATAATATGCCACTTTCCAAAAACTTGCATATTTCTGATAAAATATGCTTAGAAAGAAACATACATCCTTAAAAACATATATGTTAGTTTGGAAAAAAAGGATAAAATCAATCATTCCTCCATCTCAGGAATTTACAAAGAAAATGGTAAATCAAATCAAGTGGAAATGAAAGAAAGAGATATTATAGTGTTGTAAATACAGAAATACTAAAAAATTAGTAAAATTGATGAATCTTTGATGAGATCAAATAAGAAAGAAAAAAGCCACAAATAATCAAAATCAGGAATAAAAAAGGAAAAATTAAATAGGCTAGAAAAGCCTAATGAGAACTTGGAACAATAACAATCCAAGGTATTTAACAAAAGATATATGCTTGAATGATGCAATTTATCAATATTACATAAGCATAAAAAATTTAGAATTCTATACTTTCAAATATTTATAAGAGAGGCTGGGGCTATGGCTCAGTGGTAGAGTGCTTATCTCACATGTGTGATGCCCTCAGCACCACATAAATAAAACAAAGGTATTGTGTCCACATACAACTAAATAAATAAATAAATAAATATTTTAAAAAATATTTATAAGATTTAAAACTTTCCCAAAAGAAAATGATTGACTATTTCAGATGCTTCCACCATGACTCATATTAAACCTTAAAGTATGAAATGACAATTTTGCTTTTCCTGAAAACTGAAGAAAGGAGGCAAACACCTCCAAATGACACTCACATGTGAAACAACTAAATAGAATTTTTGTAAAGAAATATTAATAATCAAAATAAAAATTTAATGTGTGGTTTAGGTAATATATAAAAAAATATATACGTAACTGAAGAAAGAATTAATATAATGGAAGATATATGTGAGGAAATTATCTAGGCTGCAATACAGAAAACTGAAAAGAGAAAATATGAAAGTGATAACCAGAGGCACAGAGGACTAAATGGACAGCTTAACAATCTTATTACCATCCCATAAGGAAAAATAAAATGAAGATTTACAATGTTTAAAGGAATAATGGCTGATAATTTTCAAAAGCAAATGAAAGATTCAGATTCAAAGACACAGAGAGCACCGCATATTCAAAGCAGGACAGTTAAAAATGAAATCTAGACTTAGTAAATCCATGGAAAAACTTTAGGAAAAAAATGTAGCCAGAAGGGAAATACAAACTACCTACAAAGAGCATCACTTTTACTGTTAGCACTTTTTAAACAAATACTTGGAAGTCTAATGAACAAAATAAAACTTTCAAATAGTTAATTTCTTATAACTGGGTTGAAATAAATGTGGTTTCAGATAAGGAAGATTTGAGATTTACCCCTAACCAACTTCATTAAAGCAATGTCTAAAATGTTTTCTTCAAGAAGAAGGAAAATAACACTACAGGAAAGATGTAACAAAAGTTAACAAAAAAAGAGAGATTTGCAAATGTGAAAATTAGGTATCTAATGCTGAATATCAGATCAACTCAAAATTTAATGGCTTAAAATGATGATGGCCATTATTTACCTCCATTAGTTTCCATGAATAAGAAATTTAGGAGCAGCTTGTGTAGGTGGTTCTGGCTTGGCGTCTCCCATGAGGTTGTAGTCAGGTGTGAGCTAGGGTTGCAGTCATTTAAAGGTGTGAATATTGGCAAAGGATCTTCTTCCAAGGTGGCACCCTCACAAGGCTCGAAGCTGATGCTGTTTTGACTTCCCTAAGAGTGTTGGGGACCAGATTCTCCCAGAATGAGTGATATGAGATATCAAGGCAGAAGTTAAAATGCTGTTATAATTTTCTCTTTGCAGTCACACCCTAGGGCTTATGCTATGTGTAAATTTCAGGAAAATATATAACTAACAAATTCTTAAAAATACGTGTAACTTTATTAATATCAAAATACACAGTAGACAAGACTTAATAATTGTAAATATAAGAGAAACCTTCCTATTTTTTTTAATGTTTATTCAATGCAAAAATGTTATTCCCTATTAGGAAGGTTTAATAGATGGAAAAATATTCTGTTTGCAGAAAGGAAAATCATGAAGATGTTTATTGTCTAGAAACTGTTTCTACTGGCTCAGGTGAATTGCAATAAAAATCCCAATGGATTTTATTTTGAATCCAGTCAAGCAGATTCTAACAGTCATTTGACAAGGCAAACATAAAAAATAATTCAGAATTTTCCTGAAAAGAGAAAAAAATGAATGATAATACCCTTGTGCATTCAAAGGCCCATTCTAAACCCATGGTATTGCCACAGGAAGAAAAATGCTGTCCAATTAGCTCTAATAAAGAGGCCAGAAGCAACTCATGAATATCTAGAAATAATATATGACACATGGTATTGTAAACCACCAGGGAGGGAATAGACTACATGATAAATGGAGCCAGGACATTTGTTTATTCCTCTGGGGAAAAAAATAAAATTGATATTCTCCTATCAGATACTAAAATAAATTAAGATGGATTAACGACTCAAATATAAAAGGCAAAATTTTAAAATATTTGAATAAAACACTTAAGTGGATTTTTCTGTCTTCAGAGTAGGGAAGAATTCCAACAGCAAAAGCAAAGGACAGGAAATAATAGAAAGGAAAATACTGATAAATTATAGTGTATTAATCATAATACCTGTTCGTTAAAACATTATGGAAGCAAAACATGTAGCAAAATTAGGAGAAGATATTTGCACCATACATAACAGATTGATTGTGTTCATTTTCAGAATGTATAAAGATTTGTACTTACTGATTGGGAAAAGCGGACCATGTATGATACCAAGTGTTGATGAAGATGCAAAGGGAGAGCGCACCTGACGCTCCGCCAGTTCATCTCAGGTACACATCTAAAGGAAATATGTCTCCTGGATCCTTGGAAGAAAGTGTAAAAACATGAAAAGTATTCAAAAATATTTTGGGTAGGAGCACAAGAACACATGCTTACTACTATGGACTGATTTGTCTTCCCCCAAGTCCAAACTTCAGAATGTGACTGTTGGGTAGGTCCAAGGAGGGTAAGGCCTTTAAAGAAGAAATTCTTTTAAAATGGAGACTTTAGTTTGTGTCCAGATTCAATCTGGCTAGTGTCCTTTTAAGAAAAGGAGATTACAAAGAACACAAACAACAATAAATGTTAGAGAGGATGTGGGGAAAAAGGCATACTCATACGTTACTGGTGGGACTGCAAAAATGGTACAACCATTATGGAAAGCAGTATGGAGATTTCTTGGGAAAATGGGAATGGAGCCACCCTATGACCCAGCCATCCCACTCCTGGGTCTATTCCCAAAGGACTTAAAAACAGCATATTACAGTGACACAGCCACTTCAATGTTTATAGCAGCACAATTCACAATAGGTAGGTTGTGGAACCAACCTAGATGTCCCTCAGTAGATGAGTGGATAAAGAAAATGTGGTATATATACACAATGGAATTTTACTCAGCAATCAAAGAGAATAAAATAATGGCATTTGCTGGTAAATGGATGAAGTTGGAGAATATAATGCTAAGTGAAATCAGTCAATCTCAAAAATCCAAATACCGAATGTTTCCTCTGATATAAGGAGGCTGGTTCACAGTATTGTTGGGTGGGGTACATAGGAGGATTAGAGGAACACTATCATGGTCAAAGGGAAGGGAGGGAAAAAAGAAAAAGTGGTTGAATAAGATGGATATCATTATTCTAAATGCATGATTGAAGACTTGAATGCTACGAATATAATTGTATACAAACTGTTTTGTGTAAAAAGATGCTCTATATGTGCAGTATGAATTGTAATACATACTACTACTATAAATAAAAATTTTTTAAAAAAGAAAGAAAAGGAGATACAATGCAGGAGAGATACCAGGGATGCATACACACAGAGGAAGGCCGTGTGAGAACACACCCTGCAAGTCAGGAGAGAGGGCTCTAGAGAAATCAAATATGTCAACATCTTGACCTCAGACTTCCAGCTCCCTGAACCATGAAAATTTAATTTCTATTGATTAAGCTACCCAGTCTGTACTATTTTGTTAGGGTAATCCTAGAAAATTAATACACTTACCCTGTTTAAATAAACTTAAAAAATAAATAAATAAAATTAAATTCCAAATGTCCAGCTTCAGGAAAATAGATGTTGAAATGTGGCCTGTTAATATAATTCAACATTACACAGGGGTGAATTTAAATAAATTACAGTTACACCCACTCATATGGGTGAATTTTAAAAACATAACATTGAGAAAACAAGCAACATGGAAGTACATTTTAACTAAAAATGGACTTAACTTTTCCCTTCAGCTTGATTAAGCTTTGGAAAGGTTTCTTTTCAAACATAGGCCCCTGACCTACCTTTACTTAAAATATTTACTTTAGAAAACTTGCAATCGTAAATTCTTTCTCAAGCAGTTTGACGTATGGATCTTCTTCCAATCTCTTACCAGTTTTATAAGACTTTCTTAGGACAGTTCATCCCTGTGAACTCTAATCATCAAGAAAGAAAATCTTTCAGTCTGGTGGGGGATAGGACCCTTCCACCCTCCCCAGTTTACACCAACTCACAAATACAAAAGTCCTAATTGCATTGACTAATCTCCCTTCTAATAGCCCTCACAACTTTTCTATTAGCTCACTCCAATGTTTAAAAAACTCTCCTGCGTTTTGCTTTAACAGAGTTCACTCTGTCTTCCAGGTTGCAAGAGTCTTGATCTCACTACAGTAGAATTGCACAAAATCTTATAAGATTGTTTAACTTGTCTGGTAGCGCAAAGCATAGCACTTTAAGAATCTTAAGTCAAAATAAGTACTTAGGGGTTCCTATATATGAGGTGTTCATGTATAATGTAAATTGACATATATGCCAGATGTTTCATAGTGTGTTGCAGAGGTTTCATCTGTGGTTGGCTTGCTTCATGGCTTTGGGCCTGAGTTGAGGCAGAACAGGAGGGCTGAAGGGCCTGAGGAAAGCTCATGGCAGCCAGGAAGCAAAGGAGTGGGAGAGGAAGGAGCCAGGGACAAGATATAGTCCCTAAGGCCAGTAACCAATTTTCTCCAGCCACATCCCACCTGCCTGAAGTTTCCACCCAGTAGTCCATTCACATTGTTAATCCATCAAATGGATTAATCCACTGATGAGGTTATTGCCCTTATGATCCAACCATTTCCTAAACGACCTACCAGTGAACCTTTCTGCATTGCCTTCTACACATGAGAAGGCATTGGGTAATATTCTAGATCCAAACCATAATAATGGGCAGATAGTTTACACAGTATTGGTAAAGTTCTGGTTCTTAAATTATTTCAGAAGTTGCTTCACAATTTTATAGATGTCTCCATTTAAAATATATATATATATATACATATATATATATATATAAATTGTACATGATAAATACAAACAAACTGAGGAAGGGATGAATACTAAAAAGTCATATTAAAAAATAGAGAAAGGAGTTAAACAACAACAACAACAAAAAGCAACCAACCAACCAAGTTAGTGAGAACTGGCTACCCTGTCAAATTTTTAACCACGTACCAGATTTGGGGTGCAGTTATAGTTGAAATAGTACTTTAGTTCTCTGTAGACAAAATTACAATCTAATAATAGCAATTCAGTTCAGAATCACAGCATGAACCCATCATCATCACGTAACCATTCTAACATATATTTAATTCTTATATGTTACCTTTCATTTAGTATCAAGCCTCTGAACTTCATTCTAACTTGACTAAAAATGGGAGAATTTTAAGTAGGAACAGAAAGGCAAAATAATCATCAGCAGTAACCAGCAGACTTTCTCTTTGAGGTACAGCTCTTAATAAAACTGAGCAAGGGAATGTTAGTCCCTGTGTTTTTCTATTCTAGGTACCTCAAATCCAGGAGGAAGAATCTGATTCATTAAACAGAAAAATACTAAGTCATGGTGTGGAATGGTGGCGTCTAATGGAACACAGACAGTGGACTTCAAATGTAAGTCAGCCAGGTGAAGCCAAGAGTCAGTTACCCTAAGAACTAGGATAGTAATATTGTGCTCCTATTGTTTTTCCTGGCACAGGTCGTACATTTTTTTTTCCCCCTCATGGAAACCAATGGCTCACTGATGACTATTTTATGTGTTCTTTTCCTGTCCCCTATTATAACTTGCTTTTTCTTTACCTGATATTGGTTTAGGTCTTTTGAAATTCTGGAAGTGGGAAGATGAGAATTAGGATTTTGCATAGAGTGGTCAGACCTTTAAAACTGTGCTGTAGTGGAGTTTATTCAATGTACTTTATGTCCTTATTCCTTTAATGAATGTGAGCCTCCAAGCAGACAAAGTAAGACTTGAATGTTAGATTTAAATACTGTGTCTCACAGGAATCTTGGAGGGTAGATAATATTACAGAATAGGCATCAATTAAAAATGTATAAGATTTGGAACTGTGGACTAAGGCAAAATTTGTTGCAGATATGGTTCAAAGAACTAATTTATCCAAGCTATTCTTTCCTATTACCTTAAAGACCTAATAAATATTTCAACATTTACTTTGTATAACACATCATATTTAAAGAGGTAAATTTTGAAAATTAACTTCAGTAAAAATAATATATCCAAGCCTATTAGTCAACGTTAAACATGTTACAAATTAAAAAAAAAAAAAAGAGAGAGAGACAGAAACATTGCTCAACTCTATTTGATTTACTTTGCTACCAGAAGTTCGCTTTGTGTATCATTCATAGATAACAAAAATTGTTTTAGCTAGAGTTTGACAATAAAGGCAAATATTTGCATGAACAAAATTGTTCCCAGAATTAAACTTGCAAAAGCAAACAAGAAGCATCTTTCCTGTTTCAACAAAGCTCTAACTTCCTAAAAATAATCTTTAATTTTATGTGTAGAGGAAATTGACTCTGTCTTTATGGTGTGCTGTCTATATTCATTCAACCAATAATTTTTAGTACTGCTTATGTATCAATGAGTTTTCCTGGTGCTTAGGATTTAAAAATTAAAGTCTGTGCTACAAAGTTGCTCATTAGATTACATTGGATGATAGCAAAGCAAATGGACTGCTGTCTTCTAGTCAGGTCAAGTTATACAAAATTCAGTAACTGATCACTGGGCTTAGGTTAAATACCAACTCACAATTCACAGACCATGTGTTTCCCAAATGAGTCCAGGAAATGATTAAGGGCTCATAAGGTATATGGCAGAACTGGGGATCCTACTTAGATGAGGAGTGACTATAAGAGGATAGGGCATTATAGGCAGACAGACCTATACAGTCATTCATTAAGGAAAGAAAAACTCAGTCTTGAAAATATGCTACATTGGTATTCAGATACCTACCCCTGAAAGTGATCTTTTAAGGAAAACTAATTGACATTAAGTTAGGGACACTTTAATTAGATTATCCTTCCACACTCCCAGAAATACAATGATATTCTAAATCACACTATTTGAATCCCAGTTTGAGTCATTAGAAATATAGCTTAAATTGAATTCAACAGTTTTTATATACATTAGACTTCAACTTAGAAATGGAAACTCCCTGGCTTGTGATTGTTGAGTTTGTTTAATTTTTTAAAAAATTTGTTGTGTATTATTGTTTAAAATAAAAACTTTTCTTTACAAGTATAATAAGAAAATAGAAAATGAGAACAACAGTTAATCCTTTTGGTGCCCAAAAGAACCTAATGCTTAACTTACACTAACCTCAAACCAGAAACTCAGCTGCTTCTCGTCTGCTGTCAGTACCTGTCTTATTTATTGGCCCGACTCTAAGTAATTTATTCTTAATGTTTCTACCTATTGCACAAGTTCTAGACATTCTAATTCTTAATAGTCACAGATCCTAAGATTTCTAAAAAAGTAAGAAGAGCAGTTTTTAGATTTCCTCTAACTTTAGAAGTTTCAAGAGTGGCAATAAAATAAATTGAATTTTCCATTTCCTAGAGACATTCATGTGTCAAAAGTACCCCCTAGTAGCCCAGGGTTATACATCATAACTCCTCAGATTTCACTACAGTTTATTATGGAGAAAAAACCCAAACACCCACATGGCCCTGAGTGCATATTCAATTTATGAGCATCAAAGGAAGACAGATTTAGATACATTAAAATGTGGTTTCTGTGTTTATAATGATATGCAGCCACATAAAAAATAATGTACAGAACACCTTGTATTTCCAAACAGCTGTGGGGAAGTCTCTGAGTCAAAATTATCCCCGTTTGGGAACATTAGATTAGACGTGAACATAAATTTAAAATATTATTAATTGATTTGGAAAAGTTGAACATTTAAGAAGGCTGTTTCTACCAGCGGAAGCAAAGATGGGAGACTCTCAAATAGTTGAGTTGCTCAGAATTCCGCCTGGCTTCCAGAAATCAAATTGGAAACAGATGTCTTCCCACAAAGTGAAAATGATCTTATTAGTCGACGTTTCTTTAAATGAAACACACAATTACAAGAATGATTTTTCAGTGGACTCTGAGTCAAAGGAAAAGAAATATTAGATAAGTTGAAAAATATGTCATGGTCTTCAAATTTCCTAAGTACAGAGTACCGATTTAGAGATAATTTTCTGGGATGCATGGGAAAAAACTTTGTAATTCACTTATAATTCATTTTTTGTGAACATTTTCATGAACAAGGAATTGTCAATGAAAAGATTAGACAACTGAAAGAAGACCTAAATTTCATTCGTTTTAGTTCAGTTTCAGATCTTAGAATGTTTAATTTTGGCTTATGAGAAGTACCAAATCAAGACTTTTATTTAAGGAATTTAGAAAATTAAGTAGTATGTTTTCTGAAAAAAGGAAAAATATTATCATTTAATAAACAATCAATTTCCCTATAACTGCATAGCGTTTGTTTTAAACTTCTGATATTAGAGTAGTTTTTGCTCACTATGCATTTCTAGTCAAAATTTTAGTGTCAGTTTTATAAGTAGTTAGATATTAAGAGCTTTTTAAGGATAATGTTTTTTTCTCGAATGCAAAAAATGTTAATAAAGGAACACATCATATGACATTGTATCACAGCTCCTCACACAATACTTTTGACACAGTTGATTCTCAACAGGTATTTCTTCATGAGGGGTAAGGTAAGTCTAGTAGGTACCACCAGGGGGCAGCAGAGGCTGCAGGATCTCAAGACCAGGCAGTGGCTCTACCAGCTAAGATGGGTAGTCTTGTACTGTTCCTATAGTTCTATTGGGTAGTGGTTCAATCAGGGGTGATCATCAGAATGGTGCATGGAGTAGTTTTGTTGTTTTTTTGGGTACTTATACTAATATCAAATCATAATCTCCAGGGGGTGTGGCCAGAGCATGTCTAATTTCTAAAAGCTACTGGTTATACTCATGCATTAGAGCAGATAAGAAGAGGATAGGAAGGGTTTTCTCTGCAGCAGGCAGAAGAAACTCTTGACCCCTAAAATGGTGCCTACTTTTCCATGGGTTGATCCTGGGGGACTACAGAAATATGGACCATACAATGTTTTCAGGAGCTGATCTGGAGATAGCTGGTCTCATATTTTCTAGTCAAATGATAGGAAGAAAGGCAAAACAGCCTGAGTCCTTTCCTGAGGGGCCCCTAACTGGTAGGGAACACATAGTGAGCTATAACTTTCATTAGACTTACCTCAGCTCTAAGTTGACCCAATAAGAGTCCTAATTATTTTCTTTTGTTTTGGTTCTCTAATTGCAGTTGTTCCCATGCCTCTCATTTAAGTCAAAGATTTCAGTGTTCACTCAAATAGAATGATACTTCCTTCTTAACCAAACTTCTATATTCACTTTGAAAGCACCGATAGCAGTTACAGCACCAGGTCTTAATTCTATCTCAGATATAAAGTTTTTTTTTTTTTTTTTTTTTTTTTT
Organism: Tamias sibiricus; assembly: GCA_025594165.1. Taxonomy (NCBI): domain Eukaryota; kingdom Metazoa; phylum Chordata; class Mammalia; order Rodentia; family Sciuridae; genus Tamias; species Tamias sibiricus. The sequence continues at coordinate 26,030,469 of CM046663.1, forward strand.
TTAAGGCAGAATCTCTTACAAATTACCACCTTTTTATTATACTAGGATCTGTAAACTTTTTATTTGCATCTTTCAATATCAAGTACAAAACAATAAAAGGTCTTTTCATTTGAATAGAGCTGAATCTAGAAGGGTCAAGCAAGAACTGGATAAAGTAATGGGATAGCAAAGGGGAAATAAGCACAGAGACTATTAGGGTTTTAGGTAAAATTATTTACAGGATAGATTTCACTTTCTGGGTTAAAAAGCTTCATTTGATCCAAATCAGCTTCCTCAAAAACAACGGAGATGAGTAAAATAGTCTTCTCTTGAAAGAATTAGTTCTTCTAATTCTTTCTAGAGTACTGCAACCCAGTTTCCCAATTAGGTAAAGGAATTTGAGTGGGTTAGGGCCTTTGGAAGCTTTTAACCAGGAAAGACAGGTTCAATTTATGTTTACCAGAAAGGAGCATTCAATGATGGACAGGTGGTAAGAGATAAGAGGAAACGCAAGAATATCACTTAGGAAGCTAAATGATGATCTCACAGAAAGATGATGCCACTTAGAGTAGGAAAGTAATGAGGAGACAGAGCAAACAGATTTAAAATATGCTTCTGTGTTCACAGATAACTGGGTAAACTTTTATATGGTAAGATGTGGAGGCAGGGTTTTGGAAGGTAATCTATCCTTTTTCTCCTTCTCTGTCCTTGTATAGGTTATGCTAATGTTATGCTAATAGCGCACTGGGTAAAGTAAAACATGAGTTCATCCTTCTAGAGTCTCCCTTACTTAATTTAGGGGGGATTAAAGTGTTTTCTTTTATGCTAATATGTTTCTGAAAAAATGACGTAGTATGAAGAAAAACAAAACAAAGCACATGTGACTTCACACTGTATGTGCAGGGACAGGAAGAGTTCACTGGGCAGGATAGACCGAGCGTGCTGTGAAGGACAACGGGTAGGTTCTTGCTTGGCATACTCACGGGCTCCCAGGAGCTTGCTCAAACCAGACAGATGATTGCATTTCCAGTCCTGGACCGGTCTGTCTGGACATTGAGTGTGAGGCTTGGATGTATTTCGTTGGCCCTTGTTCATCACCCAACATACAACTTTTAGTCGTCTATTACTGTCCAGTTTCTTTCCGTGATGCTTGTTTCTCTTTTTTCTCCCACCTCTACTTATGCAGATCATTTTTCAAAGAATGCAGCATAATAGCCCTGGGACACAATGGGCCTGAGGTCTGGATTTTTTTTTTTTTTTTTTTTAAATGTGAAATCCGTCTTTCTTGCAAAATAAGTGGGCAAGTCATTTACCCTGCCTGGATAAGTGACTATAAATTAAGGAGAGTGACTTGATCATCCCCAAATGTCCTCTACTTTAATAATCTGTGCCTCTTATCTTTGAGGTTCATATATCAGAGCAATGTCAATTCTTGCTACCATAACTGGGTTGCCAGTTCTTTATTTAAAGTCCTAGGAACTGTATACAGGTCAGCAGTCTCAGAGAAACACAAACATTTGACTTTCAAGGCAAAAAACAAAAAACAAACAAAACAACAACAACAACAAAACCAATGGCAACAAACTGTTCATTTCCATTGGAAACATTTTTATTTCTTTTTGGGTTTATTGAATCCTCATTTTAGTGTTCCTTGTCAGCTTTTCACTTCTGTGGCCCAAATGCTTGACAATAACAACTTAGAGGAGGATACATTTGTTTTGAACTCATCGTTTCAGAGGTTCAGTCCATGGTTGGCCAACTCCATTGATCTGAGCCATGTGAGGCAGAACATCATGGCGGAAGGGTATGGTGGAGGAGTGCTGCTCTGCTCATGGTGGCCAGGAAGCAGAGAGAGAAAGGAGAAGGGGCTGTAGGGAAGATGAACCCTTCCAGGGAATGCCTTCAATGACCCATCTTCTTTAGCCATGCCTCACCTGCCTACACTTACCACTCTATCAGTCCATTCAAACTAACATGAGCTGATTAGATTACAGCTTTCATAATCCAGTTGTTTGATCTCTGAACATTTCTGCATCAACACAGGAGTTTGGATGACCGTCTTATATTCAAACCATAACACTTGGGATTGTAATACTCTTCTTTTAGCATCTTGTTAAAAACTGTTAATTTCATTATATGCTACCTGTATGTTATTCCTTTGCTTTTTTTCTCTTGCAAAATACTTAAAATTAATCAGAAATAAGTGTTGCATGCTTCTGAGAGTTGAGCATCCGAGTTCTCTGTGTTGCCTGGTGAGTCATGCATTGCAAAGCCCACTGACAATTTTTCTTTGTCTAGTGTGTTTTACAAGGACTTTTTTGTGTATGGCACTGAGCTAACAGTAGCTTTCTTCAGATTTCTACTTTCTCTGTGACCTAATAATATAATTCAATGCCAAAGCAGATCAAGAAGATTATATAGACAACAGGCTAGCAACAAGAATTTTTTCTCAGTTGGGGTAGAAAAATAAAGGCAAAGATAGATATAGTGAGTGAGAAACATTGACTTAGGAGGTGACAAGACATGGACGACATATAGTTTCCTTCGTGGGCCCAAGAGAGTCGGACAATTTTACTGTCTCTACTTGTTGCAATGCTTTATGGGTCATAAAATGCAACATGAAACTTAATCTTAGGCACTGTGACAGCTCAGAAGAAGAGCAGCCACTATGCACTTCAGGTCTATAAAGTAGAGGATGCTGGCTGGGTCACCTCTACCAGTGAGTTAAAACCCCAAGCCAAATACTGTAATGTGAGCTCCATTCTCTTCCATTTGTATAAACCAGAAACCTTCTAATATTGTGAAGAAGAAAGTTAGGATTCTGTAGTGGCCTATCCTGTGGTCAGACAAGACTGCCATTTTTATGTGGTTGTCTTGCCACTAACTGATGATGTGGGTGAACATTTAAGTATCTCATCTGTTCCTGTTCCTTTTATCCAGTTGGTACTAAAGGTTACTATTGTCACATTATAATCTCTAGTCAGCAGTTGCCAGTTGTCAACATTAATTGTTTTTGTTTTAGTGGTTGTTTTCCTTCCGACCTTCCGACCATTTTGTTGCCAATACAAAGTTAATGAGGGTTGAGTAAAGTTTTGCGTGTGAGGGGGTGACCCCATATGGAGCATAAGCAATTAGTGGGTATTTAGTCTGAACATGATGTCTGTACAGACTAGGATGATAGCTGTACCATGCTCCCAAATTCTTTTCAGGCTTTTATTTCATTTCCCTTAAAGATCAGAGGCACATACCTTGGAGCAAAACTTAGCCCAGAGTTATTCCTCTATGAGAATTGATATTAATTGGTACTCCCACCCGCTTCTTTTCTCTTAGGACAATCCCAAGCAGCTGAAAAAGGCATGTTTGATAATATGTGCATAGGAGGTGAGCAGAACAGACCTGTGCTGTGGAAGATATAAATGGAAGCAGTGAAATAACAGAAAACAGTCAAAATGACTCTTTCAGGCCTGAGCAACTGCAATGAACCTGATACTTCTTAATGAGTGTGTGAATTCTGATATAAAGAAAAGGTGTTTCCCTTATAAGATGTTGAAAAAGGAATTGTGGCATCTGCCCTGGCTTAGAGCATGGAGGAGACACACTGAAGACAGCAAAGAAAGATCAGGACAAGGAAAGTCCCGCCACAAGGAATTCATTGTCCTCACTTAGCTGATGTTAAAGTTTACAGCAGAATCACACTCTCAATTTAAATCAAGTAAGTGGTGTGGGTTAATTCATCTTTGACTAGCCAAAAGTTCTATAAAATCTCGAGTCCCAGAGCACCGTTTAAAGTGTTGCTGAAGGAAAGTGGGTGGGTTCAACCAATAACTGAAGTCAGATTTTCAGGCCCAGAACGTGTTTCATCCACACAGAGAGTCCCTTGCTGAATAAAAATTTTAGTGCTTGGTGCTTACCACAGCTAACTTATACATACACATAGCCAAGTTTGGGCAGATTTTATTTCCATTTTTCTTAGGAATATTTGAAGGATTGGAGCAATAATTCTGAGGTCTGGGTAAAGTACTCTATAAATGTATGATTAAATTTTGACTTTAAATATGCAAACTGAACTCTAATTAAAGTCAGGAGTGCTTTCAAAAGGGGAACCACAGGGATTTTTTCAGGAGAGTCTCAAAGGAAATTGTCAAAGCCAAGAGGTGTATTTTTAGGACAATAGGGGTAAAGGAGTCATGCAGGACAAGTTGAATTTCTAAAGAAAGAACTTACTGCATTTTAACTAGTACTTCATTTCATGATCCATGGTGTGTCTTCCAAATACTACTTCAGTATGTAAGGGCAGAGTAGGAAGAAAAATTGAAGTATGGAATGAAGTTCTGTCACATAAATAATACCTCCTTTGCATGTTTAAAACAAAGGTTCTAGTAGAAATGTTAAATATTTTGCCACATAAAAATATTTAATTCATTAATAATTAACAGAATTTTTTTCACTAATCTTTTAAAACATGCCTCACCAAGGTGGGGATTATAATTTTAAAACAGCATGTATAGACACCTGACTAGGGAATTATTTTCTAAAAAATAATTCAAACTTAAAATTTAATGTATTTACTGAGGAATGCAGCTAGCAAAATCCAGAGATTTTGGGGGAAAATCTTCCAAAATAAATGATCTATTTTTCTCTTTAGAAAGTATTAGGATGTAGAGGGGAGAAATCATAAATTAAAAGAGACTTAGGAGATGTATCAGCCATTTTTAATATCTGGACTTACTTCAATTTAAATAAATCAAATTATAGGCAAAGTTGTATAGCACTTACAAGAAAACTTAGAAAATGTGAACATTAATAGGATAGATAATGTTAAAGGATTATTATTTTTATTCAGATGTGATGATGTTTAAGGAATAGGATTCCAAACATTTGGGAATCTGAAATCTACAATTTAACTCGAAATTTTGGTCTTGGAAATTAATCCAAAGGAAAACTGAATTTAAAACAACAGGGTAGCTGATTTCTTCACCTCTACCTAATTTCAAGCATTTAAAGATATTCCTGTTGATAACAAGCATTTTAGTTTTGTTTTTAATTATTTTGGTATTTATTAACTATTATATTCAAAGAAAAGATCCTTACTAGTGAATGAAGGAAAGAACCAAACGTGCAGTTTGTAAAGGAAAAGCCATCATAGTTGTTTCTACTTTGATACAAGGCTGAGTATTCCACGCAGGCCTGTTTCTCCATTTAAAGCCTATTTCCCATCTCCAATAGGGTGCATTAGATAGTTTTCTCTCTTCTGGGAGAAGATAAACTTTAATGCCCCTTTATAATTGCAGGGCTATTGTGCAGGGATGCCACCTGCTATGTGTCTGGAAGACAGCAGGGTCACAGATCCTAGTTAGGTTTGGAGAGGGGATGTCATACTTTCAGAGCAATCTTTGGGGATAACACTTCCCCTAACTCTTGTTGGAGAAGAGATTCAAGTCAGTCCACAATACCTTGTTAGAGTACAATTTGGATTTTCTGTAATTCACTCACCCAACTGAATTTTCTGTATTATATGTATGAGATAATATGCTATGCATACAGTATTTTGTGTATAAGTTTGACTTTAAAGGCTTAATTGCTGATGGGTTGAAAGTGAATATTGCCAGAAAAAGAAGAAATAAAAGAATAACAGATCAAAGGGCATTCCAGCATAATACATAGATTTCCTAAAGAAATCAAAACAACAAATGACAACAAAAACCAATGTAGAGGCTGGATAGTATCAGATATACTTGGGATATTAAAGTAGGTTTAGTGTGCACAGGCACATAGCTAGTGGCTTAACTTGTACATTTACACTGACAACAAAATTAAACAGACTTAGGGAACAAAGAGATGGAAAGGGAAAGGGAAAATCAATTAAAAGTAGGGGACTTGATAGAGCTACCTAGAATACTCAGTTTTGAATCAAAATAAAAGTATGAAGGAAGAAGAAAGAGGGACTACAAGGCTGATCACCATCATATGCTTCATCTTCTTTGCCATTAGTATGGTCTTTGCCCTTGTCATTAATATGTCTCAGAAAGTGTGCTAGGTCCCTGGGAATCTGGTGGTAGAAACAGAAGTGATCCCTTCCTTCATGGAACTTAGGTGTCAAGTTTTTTTTTCTTTTGTTCTTACCTTTTTATTAATTTTTTTTTTATTTTAGCAGATACATCACCTTGTTGGTTGAAACTGAGCTTGTGATACCAGACCCTTACCAATCTTCAGAAAAATAGTGCCAAATTTTTAAGTCAAGGGTGAGTCTTTCCCCTTTCCACTAAGAACTTCTTTCCAGGTTGACAGGATATAATCCACCTTAAAGATCATTGGGTAATGGAGCAGTTTCCTGAAAATTCATCTAATAACATTTGCCCACGTCCAGTTTTATAGCAGCTTTACATTGGTGGGTGGACAATGAAGGGTTTCAGTGCCCAATTCTTTTTTTTTTTATTTAATTAATTTAGTTTTTATTCTAAGTTGTTAGAAATAACAGCAGAATGTATTACATTTCATATTATACTTATAGATCACATTTTTACATATCTCTGGTTGTGTACGAAGTATATTCACACCATTCATGACTTCATACATGCACTTAGGGTAATGATATCCATCCCATTCTACCATCTTTTTTTTTTTCTTCACTCTTTTGCCTCCTCCCTTCTCCTCCCTCCCCAAGGTGTAATGTTCTTCATTACCTAGCAAACCCCTAGAGATTCCCAATTGATTTAAAACATATACATAATTACCCTCCTTTGGTCTCTTATCGTATACTTTGTACCTTTTTTCTCCCCTAGAAACCACCCAAGCTGCTCCTGGTCATTAAGGTACATGCTGTTACATGTAGATATACTTTGGAGTCATTCATTCATTCCTTTTGTAAAGATTATTGACTACTTTCTGAGTGTCATGTACCAGGCACTCTGCTAGGCACAAGGAATACAGCAATGAACTATATAAGCAGGTGCTTATAATTCCCTACTTGTAGTTTGGATCCTTTGGTTACTTTTGAATTCAAGAATAGCTTGAAGCCCTATTGCAGGAATGCTGGACTGGAAGGCTGGACATATCTCTGAAGACTAGATATGATTAGATGTGAAGGAAAATCCTGTATGGTTTCATAGTCGAAGGAAGCACCAGGATGGGTACTTCACACAGTGAAAGACTGACAGTCCTTTTTTTGTGCATCCAGATATAACTCCTAGGATAATTCTGGCTTATGTTACCCTCAACACAAAAAGTGCAAAATAAACATTTCTAAACACAGAGAGGAGAGTTGCAGGGAATGGATGGGAATGCTTTTCTTTTTCTCCTTTCATTTTTTGACTCCTCTCCCTTTTTATTTTTTCTCAAGAAAATGAGCCTGGAGCAGGTTGGGTGGTTTCTGGATTACAAAAAAAATGAGGCACAAAATGTAAAATGGAGACCAAATGAGGTTGGTTTTATGTGTTTTAAATCAATCAGGAATCTCCCTTGGGTTTGCTAGGTAATGAAGAACATGACACCTAATTTTCATGAAGGAAGTGGTCATTTCTGTTTCTACCACTAGATTATCAGGGACCTAGAACATTTTCTGGTACATATTAATGACAATGGCAAAGACCATACTGATAGCAAAGAAAATGAAGCATATGAAGATGGTAATCAGTCTTGTAGACCTGGCTTCCTTCCATGTATTTCCTGTCTAGCTCAGTCTTAATGTCTGCTTCTCTAGACTCATGCCTATTTGTGTTCTCAGTTTTATCAGATATGCTGAACTAGATAGATTTTTTTCATCCATGGTATTATCTGAGACACTATTAGATGTGTGTGTATAATGTCCATTAAATATTAGTAGCTACTCTTCCATAAATACTTGGGATATTGAGTTGAAAAGTTTTCTTTCTCCCTATTAGTAATGATTCAAAAATAAATCCAGTAATCATAATGTCGACTCTCATTAATTCATGGTCTGGTGATCTCTCTGGATTATTATCAAGATTCTGTGATGTTTTTCCTTGAGTTGCTAGACAGGCTCCCCTGGGATCAGTCTGAATTCAAGTGTTTTTTAGTATGTAGGCATGAAATACACTGGTGTCTGTAATTCTAGAAAAGGGTGTAGAATAATATGATAGGGAGACATCAGGTGATTGTTTTGAAGTTTATCCCTTTCATCCATAGGCCAACAGCTTCTCTCCTTAACTTTACATTTGCTTTTTCCTTTATTCCACTTCTCTGTGCGTGCCTTGGGAGGTAGTGATGGGTGGCAGAGTCAAATAACTATGTCAGCACATAAGAACCAGTTTGAAATGAAACTGCATTCCCCTTACCCAGGATCTCACATAAGCCCTAAGTAGTGGACTACTCAAATGTAAGTCCAGTCAGACATACCCAGTGTGCTCAAAGTGGCAGAATCAAAGCTGATGATCAAATGTTCCTCTGTGAAGCATTTGGCTTTGAGTGAGTTATTTAACCCAATTATAAGTTCAACTCCAATTGAGGATAATGATGCCAAATTTACATAAAAGTGAGAACTAAATTAGATCATGCACTTAAAATTATACAGTGCTCTGCTGTTTTAGATAGCAACAGATTGTACCCTAAAATAGTAACATTTTCCTTCAAGAGAAAAATAATTATTTTTGTTATTATGAAATAATAAAATAAATAAAATTATTCACTATGATTACGAATACTCTTTAGTTTTCTGACTTTTTTCCCTAACAATTCAGTTTGCTTTCATTGAAATCTTGCAACATGTAGATATATAATGTTTTTTATCATTAACCTGGAAGGTATTCTCTTGAAATAAATGATTGTTATAATTGCTTAAAATATTGAATTAAAGGGGCTGGGATTGTGGCTCAGCGGTAGAGCGCTCGCCTAGCACGTGCGCGGCCCGGGTTTGATCCTCAGCACCACATACAAATAAACCCATTGTATACAACTAAAGCAAATAAATATTTTTAAAAATATTGAATTAAAGGGATTTTATAAATGACCTATTCTGACTTGTTGATTCTGCAGGTAAGATTATGGTGAAGCCATAAGCCTCTGAGCGGCAACTGGTTTTAAGTACTAGTTAGTGGCAGTTCTGGTGACGGCTCAAATCCATACTGCTGCGTCCAGTTCACTTTCCAGAGAAACTGCTACCTGGTCAGTCAAGTCCAATGGGACTATGAAGTAGACAGTTAACCCAAGATGTGCTTGTAAGCTTCTCCTTTCTATCCAAATAGATTTATGACTCAGAAAATTATATCAGTTGAGGTAGAGTTAAAATAAAGAGAAGACTACTGGGGGCAGCAGCAGCATTGTGTTGCCCAAGTGCACATATTAGCAGAGAAAACCAGCCAACACAGGGAACAGTATGGAAGAACAAATCTGCTGCCTCCCAATAAACTATTCATTTTTGCCTTAGCTAGTTGGGGTGGGTTTCAGCTACTCATGACCAAAAGAACTTTGACAAGGACTAAATTAATAATCATTTTTGCACATATCAAATAAGTATTTAACAGAGAATTTATACCTTATTAATATACATTAATTAATGCAATTTAGACTTGGATTTCACCAATGTGTTGGCATTTCAGATGTACTCTTGTCTTTCATAAAATAGAGCCATCTGCTAATAGCTCTGATCAAAGCATAAAGCATTACTCAAACTAACATAAAGGTTTTGAAATGAAAGTATGAAAAGAAAGATTCATTGATTTTCTAATTGGTCTTCTCTGCTATTGAAATTAGCTGGCATTTTATCTTCAACGGGAACGATTATAAAGAGAAACATTTGCCAGCTAATTTAAAGGTTAGCTACTATGGCATGACTAATGTCTATGGGAAAAATAATGGGTAAATTACTACATTGTTTCAACTAGTATAATTTATTTTCCCAGTGAATTCCTGAGATATTTAACTCCTCACTTTCTTCCTGGGTCTGTAAGCCATTTCTAGAACAAAGGAGGAATTCAACTCAATAAATGTTGGTTTCTTGATTTTGTTTGCTTAAGTATAATAAAAATTCACCTTCATTTAAATCATTTTGCTTTAAAGAAAGAAGAGTTTTCCCTTAGATGGTCATCTTTCATATCCCAGTAACTTTCTTACATGGGCAGGTAGGGTAAGAGAAGCACAGGGAACAGTAATAACAGTAATAGCACAGTGAACAGTAATAACAGTAATAATAACATTAGAAGTGCCTCATCACCAGCACTGATGTGTCCCTGGGAGCCACTGCCATTAATCAGTGGCCCTCAGCCAGGTCCTGGTCCTCACTCAGTTCTTTTTCAAGTTATTTGCCTGTATATGGAGGGAATGGGAGAAGTCATTTAAAAAACTAAATCTTTTCTTTTGGCATCTTTGAAGAAATTAATACTACATTCTTGTGTAGCTTATGTTTCCTCAAATATGATGACTGACTTTTCAGATTGAAAAATTGGTTCTTGAAGGCCCAGTCTGATTCGCATGGCTTGTAGCATTCTTAGCATGGCCACATAATGAAAGCATCTGATGTAGATTTGGCACTTTGCAAGCCAAAGCCCACATCTGTGCCCTTAGGATGATGCAGATGCTGGTCTTTTCCAGCCAAGCAGTGTGGTATGCCACTGGGTAGAATGAAGCCCCTTGAGAAACAGTATCCTGAAAGTTGGCTATATATTTGTCACTAATTAGCAATAATTAGTTTGCTTTTACAAATCGCTTATTGAATTTTGTACATGCTATTGCTCTTTGAGAAGGCAATCTTACTATATGAGGAAAGAGAATACTATTAGTACATTATCTTATGTGTCAGTTGTTTCCTGATACAATATATGGCCATATCTGAAAAGGTCCCCATAACTGGCTCTACCCAGACCACTAAATCAGAATCCTCTGACAATTTATTTACTAAATAAGTTCTCCAGGTGGTTCTTACACAGAGTGAAACTTAAGAATTATTGATTTAAAAGACTTCAGAATAAATTTCCTCTCCAAATAGAACTGGTTTATTGAAACTTAGGATTTCCTTGAGAAATGGCTGCCTTATAGGCCTGTGGTAAGTCTGCCTAGCTTTCACGTGCAGGAGGAAAATGTCCTTTGTGGCCATCCATATCCTCCAACATGACTTCATCTTCATTTCTTTGGCTTCCTACAGTCAGTACCAAGGTACCAGCATGTACTGGAGAGAGTAATATCATTTATTAGGTAATTCCAATTCCTCAAATACAAATAAAGACTATATTTTTATCTTAGGAAAAGTTTATTCCAGCTTATACTGAATCAATGTCCCTTATCGATATTTTTCTATCCATCTTCTCTTTAACACAGAATTACTGAACATTGGTAATAAATGAAGTCCTCAGCATAGCATCACTAAGAATCCTAAGATGATGCATCAGACACATTCTCAAAGGTGGTTATAAACACTTGACTGCAATTCATTGAGGTGATTTTAACATGAGCAGAGTGTGGCATTAGGAGGTACTCAATTGCCATTGAAGCAGAGGAGGGGTCACACTTGAATCCTTACACTGTCACATGCATTATTAAAGTCTGTTATCTGGAAACAACCTGTCTTATGCACTATGCAAACACCTTCATGCCCCTTTTCACAAAACTAGGATCTTTTGCACATACTTTTGGTGTATGCATTATTAAATTTACCTCCATATTCCAAGCATTCTTTCCTGTCATTTAATATTCATCCTTATCACTGTTTCAATGACTGGCTATGACCTATTACATATGGATATAAGACAGTTAAAACAGTTCTCAATTGCTGGACAATAGGTTGTTTTTAGGTTTGGACACAACCACATAGATGAGTGTGACCACATATATTATGAAGTGTTAAAAATTCCAGTTCAAATATCAAAATGATCCTGTTGAAACAGGCTGTTGTTCAGCTGATGGACTTTAGATTCTGGCCCCAGCAGTGGTTAAAATCTTAGATAACTGGGCAGAGACTTAGAGAAGATAGTCCTAGGATTTTATCTGATCATAAAATTTGTTCTGCTTTTTAAGAAGAGGGAATTATTCCAGTCTGCAAAGTGAACTAAGTAATTAAGAGACCAGGCAGATTAATGATTTGTAGACCAAGAGGTTCAGGGGAGATCTCACTTTACCATGATCGATGGCCTCCAAGCAGAAAATAATAACGTGCCTGGCCAGTGCTTAAGAGTGTTCAAACAATGGCATTTTACTTTCCTGTGAGTAGAACTTTCTAAATACACTTATTTTACAATTGTTATATCAAATCATGTTATTTTTATTTTGGAATCTTTAAAAAAACTATGAAAAGATACATTTAATAAAAGCTCTTTAGATAAATTGTAATCAGCATTTCTAACCAAAGAACAATTGTGGGAGGGAGGATTCTTTTCAGAAATACAAAGAACAATGCCAAGTTTCTGATTTTCAAAAGAGTTGCTTAAATAAGGCACAGAAATGAACTGAGAGGAGAAAAACGAAGTTATGAAATTTTCTCATTTCTTTCAAGTCAAGGAAAGTGTGTAGTTCAATAGTGAAAATATTAGACCAAAATTTTAAAAATATGCATGTTGAGATCACATCTTATCTATATTGTGAACCTCAGTATTTAAAATATTTTATTTAACTATGAGAGGCATGTTCAGTTATTAAAATAGTCTTGCTTAGGTGAGTTTCATGCCATGGATGTATCAATATAGGCTCAATATTACAATTTAAGAAATGAAAAATAAAAGACTTCTACTACTTTCTGATTCCTGGGGAGTTTGCTTCCCTCTCACCAGATTAAAATTACATAAATGTCTTTATTTCAAAATTATTGTATCAAATCATGGCATCTTTATTTTGGAATCTTTTAAGAGTGATCAAAAGATACCTTTAATAAAACCTCTTTAGATAAATCATAATTAGTACTTCTAACCTAGGAAAAATTTAGCATATGAATTGTATATGCTAAATAGAAAAACTCTTAGATATATTGTGGCTTCTCCAACAAATTGGAAATGGGGGAAATAGTTACTCTTTGTGAGCTATAAGGTAAAAATCAGCTTGACTGTATTTAATCTATAATAATAATAGTGGTGCACTTAGCAGAACATATAACAGAGGGAGAATGATTACTATAGGAAGAGTCAAATAGACATTTTTTTTTTTTTAAAGTACGTATGCCCACCTGTCTTCAGAGAGATGTTGAGTCTAGGTGTAGGAATAAGCTCATTTCTCAGAGAGTCTGAGAAGTGACACACGTCTAGGGTGGTGTTATTCTTCTGGGCTCATCACTTAGAAATAAGGAAGTCTAACTGCTTCATAAATAAGAAATTGCGACAGCTTTCCAGTCATTATTTCCTACTCTCTCAAACACATCCATCTTAGTGAATAACTCCTACTTTTCCTGTCTTGGAATCTTTTTCAACTTTTTCTGGTTGATATGTAGTCTTTACCTAATTCTCCTTCTGATATGGTCACAAAGTGATACCTAAGAGGCAGAATATCCATTGGAGGTTAGCTCCTCAAGGAAAACCGTGAAAATCATAAGGTTCCAAGAGTTCACAGGGACCGGATAGAAGGCAAAAGATGGATGGATGTCAGTTAGGAACAGATATAGCCTACTTAACTGGGAAAATGTTCCTTGGGTATGAATGGTGATTGCATTCTTCTGAAAGGGGGCTCCACATATGAGAAGAAGTAGGCTCCTACAAGGGCCACCTGTGACCTGTCTTAGCCAAAAGGTAGCTTTTTAAGCAGCCAGTATTACTTTTGACTGGTTGAGCTCAAGGTAAGCCCAGTCTGTTTTTTTTTTTCTTATTCTTATTCTTTTTAGATATACATTACAGTAGGGTGTATTTTGACACATTATACATACATGGAGTATAACTTATTCTAACTAGGATAGCCAGTCTGATTTATATTTTTTTCTTTCACATCACTTCAGTACACCCATAGACCAAGGCAACTAAAAGGTGGGATTCCCGTTAAAAGTGGTGCCACCCTTGGGTAGCAAGTTCAATCAACATTCAGGATAATTTATTTCTGTTCTCTTCTGCTGTTTCTCTCTTTGTTGTTTTATCCTATAATGTGGGTTCCTTTATCTTCTCACTCTTCTTGCAAAATGTAAAAAAAAAAAAAAAAAAAAAAAAATTTATCTTTTAAATGTAATTTTCCCTATGTTTTAAACTATTTTTCAAAAATGATATCATGGCTTTCCTTCACAAATCTAATATTTTCCTGAGAATAATAATTCTAGATTTTAAGTTTTTTCTGTTCCATGCATTCTCTCCTACTTTGAGTCACTACACAGGGATGGTGGTATCTTGTGAGTTTGAGTCTTCTACTTAGAGCTAGAGGTTTTCCTTGAGTGTCTGCTAACTTCTGACTCAAAAGTGAGGCAGTAAAGCGGTGTGTGTCTGACCAGCTGTAGTATTGAGGGATCCCCAAATCTTTCATTTTCTTTTTCTCAAGAGGAGATTCTCCAGCCTTTATTGCATGGAGCCAGTCCAAATGGGTGAAGGGAACTACCTCTTTGGCATGAGTGATGGACTCAACCCCTCCCTCTGTGAATTTCCCTGAGCCAGGACCTCTCTGATATAATTTCCACAGAGATATTGGTTGAGCACGGTGGAACATGGACTGCTGTAAGTGCCAGCCTATCCCGATTCAGGCTCTTTGCCTTACCCGATTTGGGATGGCAACTTCCGCCTGCAGCCCTTCACCTTTCCTGAGCTCCCTGGAATAAGTAGCCTTGTTTCTTGTAGATATTAGGTTTCAGCTTTCTGGGATCTGTTAGGTCACTTACCATTCCCCAAACTGCTTTTCTACTTCAACAATATGTCTTCACCCCCATCATTGCTATGTCACTCTTGCTCTCTCCCTTCTTGCATGTTTACCATTTTCCTTCCTTCAGACTCATTCCAAAGTCACCTGTGGATGGTTGAGGCTTCAGCTGTGTTTGTATATACACCGATGTTTAACTTTTAGCGCAGCATCTTAAAACAGAAAGGAAAGTGTAGAAGAGACCTGGATGGGGTCTCCTGGGCCTCTTCCCTCCTTGATGAAGCTGCTCTGTCCATTTTATTTCCTAAGCTGTTGAGTTTTCCTTGATATGAAGGCAGTTCTGAACCTGGTCCCAGGAAAAAAAAGAAGGATCTCATTCCCACCCCCCTCCCCCCAATATCCTCATTTCCCGTACTGGTATAATTTTCACTCCACACAGGAAGGTGTGACCTAGCTTTGTGGTTCCAAAGTTATGCAATTGTCTGACTGTTTTCACCACATGTCCCAGATCCTGAGTTATTTGGTATTAAGTTACACCACGTATGAAACATCAGCAGCCTGGATATATTGCTCCAAGCTCCATTCAGTTTCTTTTCAGCCTCTCCTTGGCTGGGGTTTAGAAATCTTGTGGTCCAGGCAAAGCAGAGTCTTCCTTGTCAAAGACCATCAAATGAGACAAAGGTTAGGAGCAAATACAACCATTTCAACTCTGGAGACTGGGAAAGTGGTCTACTCTCTTCATTTCTTTCTTGCTTGCTTCTTCCTCTTCCTCCTCCCCCTTTTTTTCCTTCTCTTCCTCCTCCTCCTCATCCTTCTTCTTCCTTTTTAGAAATATTTTCTTTTTTTGGATGCCTGTGTAGAACAAAGCATTCCCAGCCTTCCCTTGGAGGAATTTTGCTGTGTTAAAATTCTGAGAGCCAAGAAGATCTTCATTACATCCAACCTAAATTGCCTATGACTTAATTTAATGCTATTTTATTTCATTCAATTCACCATGAAAAGAGAAAAAAGTAATGTTTCCATTTCATAGAAACCTCCCATGCACTTGAAGGTAGTGATTACTTCACTCCACGTTTTCCTACTCTAGCCTAAATAACCCTGAAAAAAAAAATCTTTAAATTATTTTTAGATGCATTGGAGAAATGATACCTCTCTCAGTAAAATGTGATCCAACTGATGCTTTTAGAATTACGTCCTCTTTGATACTTCTCTAGCTTTTTTTCTCTCTCTCTTCGCTTTCTTCCTTCCATTTTTAACTAGGCATGCATCACTGTCATACTCTGCAAACTTCACAATGTTTAAGCACTTACATACTCAAAACAGAGAGATTTAAAACAATACAATTTAGCCAGGCTCGGTGGGGCACGTCTGTAATCCCGGCAGCACCAGATGCGGAGGCAGGAGGATTCTGAGTTCAAAGATAGCCTCAGCAATTTAGTGAGAACCTAAGCAAATTAGAAAGTCCCGTCTCAAAATAAAAAATAAAAAAAGGACTTGGGATGTGTCTCAGTGGTTAGGTGCCTCCAGGTTCAATCTCTAGTACCAAACAACAAAAACAAAAACAACTTTATTAGAAATTAACATCACAGTGATTCAGATGTTATCACCACCTGACTTTGGTCTTATAAAAACATAAACTTCTGTTCCAGGCACTGACTCTCCTCTCCCCAATGTCACAGTGGGGAGGACAGATTGTACAGAGAGGAATGTTTTGCACAGATATTGCTTGGAAGCAGCCAGTCCTAAGTGTGCCTGTGTAGTTAGTTCCAGATGAACAAAGAAATGGTAAAAGTGTGGAACCCCCTTTTCATCCCCAAGCCTCTTTTCAGTTTAACCGCTTCTTTTTGCTTCTGTAAAATGCTTGGCTTAAAGATAATAGAAGCCAAACTGCTGTAACTCCATTTTGTTATCAGCTGCCTCAAACTGTTGCAAGGTTCCTGTCACAAGGCAAGAATAAGCCCAGGTATGAGAAGCCAGCCCGTGCACAATAAGCTAAGGCAATAGCAGGGCCCTGCGATGAACGGTCAGCACATTCCATAGCTCTGGAGATGGCCTCCACCAATGAAAACCTCCTTAGTCACACATGGGCTCCCCTGGCCAATCAGGAGAACCCCCTCCCTCTCCTTGCTTCTAGCCCTGTAAAAGACTCAGTCTTTCCTCAGTTCAGGGCTCTCAGTACAGATCAACTGTGTTGGTGAGGTCTGAGAGTCCGAGCTTAAGCCCGAATAAAGGCTCTTTGTTTTTGCATGCACTCCAGATTCCTTGGTGGCTTTGGGGTCTGTGCTCTGGGCATTATAAAAAGTGTAGCTGAATCAAGTCCAGTCCAGAACATGGTCTTGGGAAGTGTGTCTGGGGTAAGAGGAACTTTACTGCCAAGAAACTTTCCTCAAGTTTCTCAAAGGTTTTTTTTTTTTTTTTTTTTTTTTTTTTTTTTTTTTTTTTAGTAAGAGAATTTCATGCCATAAAATGACTCATAGCTGCACATGGTATACAAAATGATTGATCTTCACATTTAAGATATGCAAGCCTAATAGAAACTCAATATCATATAAAAGGTATATAGGGATTATTTAGTAGATATTAATTCCTGAAAAGAGAAACAGTTATTTAATCATCTTTAAGATACGGAAGATGTTCCCACTAATGAACATTGGCTTTTTAAATTTTTCCAGCATCCCTTCTTCTATTTGGTTAATAAAACCCTTCTTACCATTCCATGGAATTTGGATGGAAAGTCCCCTTCTCCCATACCCACGCCCAACCAGCAATAACAAGGTGGACACATATTACAGGCCTTGCCTCTGAACACTACATGCTGTTGGCCTCAGTGACTGCTTCATGTACAAATATTGCAAAGGAGTGGAATTTTTAGGATTTTTTTAGTCAGCCACAGGAAACAAAAAATGGACATCTGGTCTACTAGAAAGCCCTCAGTATGCAGTAGAGCAATAACTTTGTGTCATTAAATTCTGCTACCAAGCACCTTAAAAAAATTAGTCAGGACAGTTTTATTTGAATTTCTGTTATAATTAAAAATCCCCATTAACAGTATCTACCAGGAAAACTCCATTTTGGACTCAAGGAAAATGAGGCCTTGAAATGTCAAAGTAATTTGCTTAAGTCAACCTGCAGCTGCTTAGCTGTGGACTGTGCTTGGTGTCCAGCTCTCTTAACATTTGTTCTTTGACTCCTTATTTCGAGGACTGACTCTGGGAACACACTGGTAAGCTTCCTTTCATGCAGCTCAGAGTCTCTCTTTAAATCTCCCATCAGTCTTAAAAAGTGTTGTGATGATGCTCTGCATTTCCCAACAGTTCTGAAGTCTCTGAGAGAATTCTTATAGAA
The DNA here is from genome assembly GCA_025594165.1 of Tamias sibiricus. Taxonomy (NCBI): domain Eukaryota; kingdom Metazoa; phylum Chordata; class Mammalia; order Rodentia; family Sciuridae; genus Tamias; species Tamias sibiricus. Next base: position 26,048,493 of record CM046663.1, read on the forward strand.
GCAGACATTTGTCATAATAAATTTAATTCCAAGGAAGAGAATGAAAGGTTTCCCAAAGAAGTATAACTAGTGCATGTAAATCTTAAAACCCTCTCATGTTATAGCTGAAATAAAAGTAGGAAGTAGGAAGATTAAGCCACTTTACCAAATTCATACTCCTTTCATTTGGTTTCTAAGAGTTTTAGTTTTTGTTGCTTAGTTCACTATCAAACACTATACTAGAAATAACATCAAGGTCAAGTACTTTTTATGTACAATTACATGATAGTATGCATGGTTTCTTTAGTTAACACATAATTCTTAGACTACTATCTAAGCATCTTTATTTAAATGCTGTTAATGGAATGATTACTATGAAGATAACTCATTGCTAGCTGTTTGCATTGTGGTCAGGATGTAAGAACACCCAAGGTTCTTCCTGTTTCTTCATCCTGCCTTAGAGTCGCAATGGTGCATCACTAAATCTAGACATCTCAAATGCCCCAAACATAACCTCTAAAACCTCCCATCATGACAATGGAACTCAAAATATTCTAAAATGATTAGAATGAAAATGCTAAGTCTGAGATATGCCTAACCTTTATATTTATTAAATTTTAATATTTCTTATCACATGCCAAATTAGTAGGCATGGGGGGGGGGCAAATGGACAATGTGAAGAAATTTAATTATTGAGATAGATCAATTAATTTAAAAAAACATTTGAAGTTTTCATTTGTTTACTTCAAAAACATACAGTTTATTATATGTGGATTATAACTAAATAAAGCTGCTTACAAAATTTTGAAAAGGATGAGATAGATCTATATGAGCCAATTATTCACTCTCATAATAAAGAATATTCACAGTTTATTGAGTGGAGAAAAATACAATAAACATCAGGCCTGATATCTTTTGTGAAATACATGTCAGTGGAAAATGATAAATTTGTGCAAATACCAAGAACTTTCTCTTTAAATGTGATTACTACCATAGTCTTCACTGAGCATAGGCTGGAGCCAGGCTCCAAGATGGCCCCCAGCAATTCCCTCTTCTTATAACTCCCTCCCACGTCCTATCAGGGTTGATCTCTATGACCACAGAATATGGCAGAAGAGGATGTGTCACCAAAAGACTGTATCTTAAAAGACATTATGTCTTCCTTTATTCTCTTGTTTGGATTGTTTGTTCTGGAGGACACTAGGGAAGCTTTATGGCAAGGTCCCTGTGGAAAGATTTTTGAGACCTTCTGTTGACAGCCATACCAGTGAGCCATCTTGGAAGATGACTCCAGACACAAACCAGCTTTCAGAGAGCAGCATCACTGTCTAACATTTGAACTGTGAGAGAGAGCCATCTAATTATGCCATGCCCAGATTTCTGATTCTCAGAAACTCTGTATTACATTAAGTGTAATAAACATTTGTTGTTTTAAGGCATGAATTTGGAGAATTTGTTCATAGTAATATAGAAAACAACATATTCCTTTTAAAAATATTTATGTATGTATGTATGTATGTATTTGTATGCACATATGTGGTACACATATACATTAGCTATAGTAAGGTATAATTGACATCCAATAAAATATATGGTTAAAGTGTAAATTTGATAATTCTATATATATGTGTGTATGCATATATGTATATATATGTATGTATCCATAAACCATCATTAAAATCAAGATAAGAAACATAACTATCATTCTCCCCTTAAGTTCCTCATGACCTTTTGTTTTTTTTTTCCCTCTTAATCTTTCATCTCTCTTATCCCCAAACTGTCAGCTTTCTGTTCCAATAGATGGCTTTACATTCTCTAGGATTATGCATAAATGGAATCACACAGTATATTCTCATTTTGTTTGGATTCATTCACTTAGCATAATTATTTTGACGTTCATTCTCATTGGTGCACATGAATAGTTCATTCCATTGTATATACAGCATGAATATACTACAGTTTGTTTATTTATTCACCTGTTGATGCACATTTGGGTTGTTTAAAGTTGGAGCTACTACAAATAAAGGTACTATGAATATTTATGTAGAAATATTTAGTGGATATTTGCTTTCATTTTTCTTCAGTAAATGCCTAACAAGGGAAGTAGCTGGGTCATGTGAGACGTGTATGTTTAACACCTATCATGTGTTTGACATTTAAGAAACTGTCAAACTGTTCTTCAAAGTGTTTGTGTCATTTTACATTCCTAAAGAGTTCCAGGTTTTTCACATCCTTTCCAGTACTTGGTATATTGAGATTTTAAAATTTCAGTCATTCTAAGAGATGCGTAGCTGTATCCTAGGACAATTTAAATTTGTATTTTCTTAAAAATGAGGTTGAATAACTTTTCATGTGCTTAATTACATCTTCATTCATTACAGATGGGGCATCTGCACAAAATTTTGTCCAATTTTTTGACATATTGGTTTTCAAAAGTTGATTACATCTTCTTTATATGTTCTAAGATATATTGTTTGCAAATAGTTTTGTGATTCATCTTTTTATTTCATTCACAGGATCTTCATTCTAAATTTGGTTGACATGCAAGAATACATTCTGCATGTATCTGAATTGTGTGGATACGATCATGGCTTCATAAATATTACATTGTAGAGATATTAATATCAAGTATCAAATAACTGGACAACTGATAATTTCATTCACAGGATCTTCATTCTGTAGCATTTTATAGTTTGATAAAGTCCATCTTATACATTTGTTTTTTTAATTAATCATACTTTTGATATCCTAACCAAAAAAATCTTTGCCTAACTCTAGGTCAAAGAAATTTTTTTCTAAAGTTGTCTTCTAGGTGTCTTATAATTTTAGATTCAACCTATAAAATTTACTATGAGCTGATTTTTTATATATAGTGTAAAGCATTTATCAGTTAAATTTTTTGCCCTATATCTACACAATTGTTACTGCATAATGTGTTTGAATGATGGTACTTTCCCACAGAACCCAAATATACCTTTGTTAAAGATTAGTTGTTGTAATATGTAAATGTAAAGGGAAGAGATTATTCTTCTGGGGAAAACTTCCAAATGAAAACTGACTTTTTTATTTGAAAATTAGTGTGTTCAGTAATAAAACTTATACAGGAAACTGCAGGAACTACACAGATTAAAACTAGACATAATATCATTTTCCAGAAATAACCGATGGTTTTCTCAGCATATGATTTATCCTTTTAAGTTTTTAATAAAAATGGGATCAAAATAAGTCATTTTGAAATCCACTTACCATATAACTATATCACAAATGATTTTTTATATTAATATCTCTACAATGTAATATTTATGAAGCCATGATTGTATCCACACAATTCAGATACATGCAGAATGTATTCTTGCATGTCAACCAAATTTAGAAAATTGTTATTCAGTGAAATTTGAAACTGGACAACTGATAATTAAATTGGAAGTTTATTTCAAGTAAAATGACAATAACTTGTGACTTTATCTTCTCATTTTTGTCAGCATTTCTAGGTTTTCTATGCTAGCAATTTGCCTAAATCTATAATTACTTTTTCCTAAATACTGTAGAAGAAAATAACATTGGGATTAAGGCTATTTTTTTTATTATAGTGGAGATTTTTATATTAACAGATATTTAGAATTCAAGACAAAGTCATTGGAGGCTAGAATTGAAAATTAGGGTGCACAAATAGGAATGTGCTGCCTGAAGTTTTCAGATCCTGTGTCCTGCTGTCACTCAAAATGACGTAGCTGGAAAGTTTCCAAGGTTATACAAACTTCTAGGTTCATTAAAATGGAGATAGATAATATATTTTGAAAACTGCATGAAGTCCGTCTATAAATAACCAAATTAAGCCTTTGAAGATAGAGAACTCTCTACAAGATTCAAATCAATTTCATGAATGATTCAATAAAACTGACAAGAGTTTCAGTTATCCAAAACCACCTAGCCAGATTGAAAATACATTAATCTTCTTGTATAGAAATGTGACCCAAGAGAAAGGAGGCTGTATTAATTTGGCTTGTTGTTAGTGAAAGTGCTAGCCAAGTTTTATAACTCATTTTCTCACTTTCATAGTAGAAGAAAATGAAAGTTGAGAGGGTATAAGTCAGCTCTGTTGGGTTCAGTTATGAAAGGAGTTTTAAAACCATTTTCTAGGAGTATAATTCTAGCAGGGCCGGCAGATGAGAAAAGATGAACTTGGAATTTTGTAATTAGGCAACTGGGACATTCGGATGAATTTCAGAAGGGAACTGTTGACCAAACCTAAAATAGGTATGTATATTCTGGGTCTCCAATGGAAAAAATCTTGCATGCTCATGAACAATTAATTGAGACATTTTCTGTTGATATGGAGCATTGTCCCTGCCTGTAACATTCTCCCTTGTATCTCATCCTCTGAAATCTGAACACCATGTTTCCCAGACTCCTTTGCTGTGGGATTTGGCTTAATTCCAACAAGAGTATCAGCTATGAAACACTTGAATGACAGAGTTGAAGCCACTTTCTTTTGCTATGGCAGGAGAAGGTATACTGTTGACATAGGGTTTGCAGCATCCTTGGGGTGAGCCCCTGCTAATTACCTGCTTCATAGCTGTAAGCAACTGACACAACACACATTTTCTGATTTCTGTGAAGCCAGCAGTGACATTGTCTGATCCTATAAGTAATCCTACAAATAGCTTTTTAAATATCCAATTCCCTCTATTAAATCCCTGCTTGCTAAAACAAAGTGGTTTTGTTCTCCTGCCAAAGTGTAATGGATATAACATTTAAATGAATAGATCACTCAGTAGAATTCTTGGTAGCTAGTATACTTTTAAGTTTCCTATATAAATCAATTATCTTCCATAATACTATTTTTGGTATTGATGACTAATAAGAAGCAAGAATAGTAACACAGTTCTAGCTGTTCCATAATGTAATATTTTTGTACTGGAAAAGCATATTTCACGTGAAGATAAAATATTATGATAAAAATTATCTGGAATAAGTTATCTAGATTATTTGATTATTTCATATAATTATCTGGCATAATTACCTGGATCATCTGCATTTTTTTTTTGGCAGGGGTAAGAGACAAACTTACTGTAGGCCTTGCAGTTCCCTCTTTTAGCCCCTGTCAATATCATTTCAGAGAGGTTTCCTATAGCAACAATCCAGAGATCAGAAAAAGTTCCAGTAAGTGAAAAAGTCCTGCTACAAAGTGAGGTGACAAATGTCCAGCTTCTATTTAAAAATGAACATTTGCCCTAAATAATGATAGAGAACACAGAATTTTTTTTAAAACAGGATTAATTCAAAAGAAGAAATGTTTAGGGTTTTTAACATTGGCAAGTAAACTTTGTTGTAGGGAACCAACTTAGGAAAAAAAATATATATATATTTAGGTCATGTATTTTACACAAAATTTTAATAACTTTATTGAGCCTCCTAAGGAGATTATTTTACATTATTGAAAGAATCATTAGAGATGAGAAAAAACTGGTACCACGTTCAAGCTATTAAAATGTTAATGACTGAAATTATATGAGAAGTAGAAACAGGAAGGCAGTTCTTTTGATCTTTTGTCTAGAAATTAGGTTTAGGCTGAATTGTAAAACTTCCCCGACACATGCTAGCATCCAGTTTTTCTTGCTCATGACTGACATTTCAGATAAAAACTACAAAATGTTATGGGAGACATAACATCAATCAAGCAAACAACCTAAGCATGAATGAATGTAAAAGCATGCTGTGCTCCTGGATGGAAAGATTGTATTTTAACTTACTAATTCACTGTCAAATCAGTATCCACCTTTTCTACCATGCCTATTTAAGGGAGACATTCTTTTCTTTGACCTTTACAAAATTATTCTAAAATTTGTGTGTAGAAACAAAGACAAGATAATCAAATCATTTTGAAAATTATGTGGTCATCACAGATTAAATGCTACCAAAGATGGGAAGAAGGTTGCAAGGATTGGAGTGATTTGGGAAGCACAGCTTAAAAAAAAAAAAAATCATACTGCATTCACAGAAGGGCAAATTCTGCAACCACAAGAAAACAAGAAGTATGTACTGCCCAGAAAAAATATTGGTGATGTATTCTTAATGGAAAAAAATCTTGTAGACCAATGTTTTACATGATTACATTTGTGTGTATCTATCTATCTACACACACACACACACACACACACACACACACACACACACACACACACACACAGAGAAGAGATAGAGAGAGAGAGAGAGAGAAATTTCTTCATTAGCTGAGAAAAACTTGGCAACATTTGCTTACATTTGTGTATGTGTCCATGTATATGTTGTCATGCACATATGCATAATATTTAATAATGACCCTGTGGGCAACTTTTAACCTTTTGCATTTTAATATTATTCAAATTAAAATGCAAAGAAATGGAAACAGAAAGAAAGGTCTGTAAAATGCAATGAACTTTGTCATATACTACGTTCTGTTAATATAAATACATATACATACCTATTCATTTAAGAAAGAAATTTTAGTATTTATAAACATGAATGCTGTCTTTGGAGAACAGATCCTTTTTATAAAAATGGTTTTTGTGTTGAGAAATTTTGCTCTTGTGTGGGCAACTTAGGGAGCAGGAGTCAGAGAAGCCTGAATCACTTTGCATGATAAAGCAATGTCTGTGTGCATGATGTGGTTTTGAGTTGGCCAGCAGCACGATTTCAAAATTTCAATGTCATTTCTGCCACCCCCACAAAATACTGTTCACTTGGATGTGAATGGATCATCTTGGCACAACCCAGAGTCAGAGTATAGTTCAAGGCCACATGCACCATAGTGGAGTTTGGAGGCAGGACAGACTATGGAAAATACAAGCCCAGGAATTTTCAGAAATATACAAGGTATTTCATGTTTTTCCTAGTTGTGGCATTTGGACTGTTTCAAGGAGAATACTCAAATAGCTTTAGTTGCTTTATCTGGAGGCTGTGCAGCAAGAAAGTTAAGTGAGAATTGTAACCAGTTAGTCTAAAGACTGAGCAAAAATGATAAAAAGAAGGTCCAAGAAACCTTCCAGGAGGGATGATAGGATTCCAATCTGAATGGCATTTCCTAGGGAGTGGACCGTGGAAAACCAGGGATGGCAGAGATTTCCTAAGAAGTCATCAAAAGGCTTTACTTGCATTAAAGTGTCTGCAGTGAGAAAGCCTCAGCAATGAAGCAGTGGTCTGAAGACACTACAACATTCTCTAAGAGACAGAGCTAGTTTTAAACATCCAACAAGTCCAGAAGGTACCAAGCTCTAGTCAATGCTAGAGTGGAGTAAGGTATTGCTTATGTGTCAACTCTCTTCTTTTTCTCCATTTCAACCTTGGACATGCCAGAGGCTATCTATCTAGCCCAGAAGGGAGTAAGAAGAATGCTAGTGTGGCTTAGAAAAGAATGTGAATCCAAGTTCCTAAATTCCCAAAACAGGCCTAATAAATTTAAGAACATTCTCCCCTTTCCCAACACTGAAACACTTGAAAAAGAGAATGCAAAATAATCAATACTCAGGATCCAGTGGTTTGAAATACATGATGATCAACTTAGAACTGATTTTGTTTTATATGCGTGTGTGAGTGTGTGTGGGGGGTTCAATAAGATGTTTTGTTTATTCAACAATATTTATTGAATGTTAACTTTGCACCAAGCACTCTTTTGGACACTAAAGAAATAGAGCAGAAAATGCCAACGTCCTGGCCTCCTGGGTCTCTACCTTCTAATTGGGGAAATCCAGCATAAATATAATATAATGCCACATAGCAAGAGGTGTGTAAAGGAAATAATTTAGCTAAGATGTCAAATGTCAAAATGACAGAGTTGCTAAATTATATAAAAGACATCAGGTTTCTTTGCAAATTTAACAGATGAATTAAAGAAATAACAAAATGAGTCGTGTGACTATTTGGGGGAAGAACCATGTGGTTAGATGGAACTTGGAAGACAAAGGGCTGAAGTGGGTGCAAGCACTTGTCCTAGTGGAAATGCTTGAGAAGGTCCTTATAAGCTGATGTACAATAAGCCCGAAAAGAAATCACCTTCAGGTAGAGGAACCATTGAGAAGCTGGGCTCTGGGCAGGAGCTTGAGAAGGGACATACTCAGAGGGCTGGTCCTTGTTAAGAAGAGGGTCAGCTATGACCACGTCTTCTGAATTCAGATCATGCTCCAACATTCGCCTGCACCCTGCACCCTGATGGATTACCAATACACACTAACCTGTGACTGAAACAGAGGTCCTGGAGCAGCCAAGCCTTCACCATGGTGGGTTCATTAAAATCAATGCTGCATCCACCTGGAGAGGAATTAACAGATCATGAAGAATATTGTCCCCTGTGACCAAGGTTGAGATGCGGCAAGGAGCTCTTTAATACCATTTTTCATTTCTTTCTTTGTATGTGTGCCTCTCATTCTTTTCTGCTCACTGGAGCCAATGAGTGCTTGATTCTATTGAACCCAATGAATTAACTGATTTAAAGTGAACTAGGTTGTTTAGAAATTAAATCATTCCTATACTACTAACTACAACAAACACCTTTTTCATAAAGCTGTTTTATACATGAGGTGTATGAAACACTTGCTATATAGAGCTAGAACAGAGCATTCTCAATAGATAATTGCTATTATATGGTAATATAGTCTGTGATTATTCCAGTTAGTGGGGAGTGAGTAATCAACACAAATGAACAAAGTATCTTCTAGTCATAAGACATGGCTGGACTTCCACGTACTTGTGAGGGAGGGTATGTCGCACTACCCATTAATGTTTATACCAATCTGGGCAGGAAGTACACCAACGTTGATGGCTTTAGAACAACAGGACTCTGCTCTGCCACTTCTTTCCTCTTGTGCCTGGAGATAAACAATCCCTGAAGCATATGATTATTTGCACATGAATGTCTGAACTCAGAGTGCTTCTGCAGGAGGGGAAGAATGGCTACTACACGGGCAACCAACGGTGTCTGTTAAAATCCTTAGCTTTCCCACTTCTTTGTCTGCCACTCTCCAGCAAATCCCATAACCATATGGTTCTGAATTTAATACATATGTGATGAAGTGAGCATTAAGTTTCCATATGGAAGTGTTTTCTCTTTTGTATACTCTATGCTTCTTTTGCTTTCAGACTTTCATAATGCTGCTACTTTTGCCCATCACTTCCATGCTTCTCATCTGATTCAGTATTTAGGATTTCGACAAAGTGTCTTTTCATTCATTTATTCATTAAATCTACATCTGACAAATATCTATCTTCTATCTATTGTATGTCAGCCTTATAGGAATTACAGACACAACCTATTATGTAGGAGACAGTGACCCAAATCAACAGTTAAAATATGGTACAGTAAGTGCTAATATGGAGGTATGCATATGTGTCTCCCAAGTCACCACCTCCACCTGAGACAGGAGTGTAAGCTTGTTGGAAGGACAGTGTTTATCAAGAATAAGGAGATAAGTTACAAGGGAGGAGGGAAGAAGAATCCTTTAATCACGTGCACAGTTGTGAGACAGCATGTGTCATGGATAATTTTACATGTTAACTTGACTGGGCTAAAGGATGCCCAGATAGCTGATAAAATCTGATAAAATGTTCTTTCTAGGCATGGATGTGAGAGTGTTTCTGGAACTGATTATCATGTAATCAGTGAACTGAGTAAAAAAGATCTGCCATCACCAATCTGTTGAGGATTCAAAAAGAGGACAGGAGAATTCTCTCTCTCAGACATTGGAGCCACTGGGTCTTGGGTCTTGAGACTCCAGGACTTACACCATTGGTTCTCAGGCCTCCAGACTCAGACTCAGACTCAATTTTATCACCAATTTTCGTGGTTCTCTAACTTTCAGATGGCATGTTGTGAGACTTCTCTGTTTTCCTAATCACAATTCCTTTTGAATGTAGCTCATTCCCAAACCATTTTTCTAAGTCCCAGTGCCTACACTCAGGCAGGAGAACCTGCCCCTGGAAGTTTGCACCCTGGGCTGGGTCTGAACTGTGGTGCTTCTGGGGAGTGCTGCAGACCCAGAGGAGTGTCCAGGGGTACAAATTTTTGAGAATGCTGGTGGCAGAGCTCTATGAGATTGCTTTAAGTACTGCTTTAAGATACTGTGTACCTTGCATATAGTAAAAGTAAAACTTAAATTCACTATTCAATTGGAACAATTTTTTGAACACTACATTTTTCAGACTTCGTGCTTGGATTTCACTCTTTCCACTTGTATTATATCACTTATTTTTTTACTTAAATAGTTATTTTTCTATCTGTATTTTATTGTGAGGTGTGTTTCATCACTTTTAGAAGTATGAAAGGTCTCAAATTACAAATACTAAATATTAAATGATGTAAAATTAGCCCAGGTTTTAAATTAACATGAACCATTTAAAAAGAGATTTTAAAAATTTATATGAAATGTCATATAGGGAACTCCAATTACATGCCATTACCTTACATACTTAGCATGAATAGTTAAATATTAATTATTGAAATTGTAATTATTTCAGTGGTGAACATAGAAAATTTCAGGAAAATGAGTAGTTTGAATTATTTGATTACTCATCCTTGAAAAAGAGACAAAAATGTTATTTTCAAACTTGAAATAGAAGAAAAGAAATTTTAACTTACTGACAAAGGTATCATTAGTTATAATTCAAAGATACAAATGAGAACTAAATGTTAAGATCTCTTCATGAAAAACAAATGGCATAACAGCATTGTTTCCATGAATATTGATTTTTATAAACTGACAAAAAGAAGATGGAGTGTTATTGTATGCTAAAATCACTACACACAATCAAATATGAAAAAGCACATGTTTTTATTATTCTTTTCAACTCTGAGGGGTTGGTTGGATGTTAAGAATTACTTTGGTAAACATTCATCCAGAAAAACATATTTCAATTTCTAATGTTTTCCTGTATGCTCTCTATATTTTGCTAGATCTCGGTAATGTCTATTGAATGACAATGATAATGTTGTACCAATTTATTAAAATCTCAGGAACTGTAACATTAATCTATCAATGACAATTTAAATTTGGCCAAGATCAACGCCTATCCTTTGCTTTCATTTGCAGGTTTGGGTTTTATTCCTGGCAACAAGAGCTGACTGTGATGTACGTCAATGTCCTGCTCCTCAGAGTCATGACATTGTCTTCCAGGCATTTATAGAGTCTTCTCTGAACCAGTGACTTTATGAGGCAGCAGCCTGAACATTCTAATGAGAGCCATTGTCTCAGCTGCCTTTGAGCTGACTTTAGGTGGCTGTCACCTAATCATGAAACTAAACTCTATAGGAAAATGTGTCCAAAGACGTGTTTCAGAACTTTCACCGGATTTGAAAGCAGTAGTAGAAAAATTTTGATTGCATGATGTTAGATTCAAGAGTTCTTCCTACTAGCAAAGAACTCTTTGAGGAGAATGAGGCTGAAGGATAATGGAAACCCCATGCAAATAAGCCATCAGTTTTCTGTTGGCTCTTCCCCATCTTTACATCTCTCCTTGGCTAAGGCAGCCAAATATCCTGAGTTTATTTTCTCATTTGCATTAATAAGAAAGTGGACTATATAATTATCAATAACCCCGGATCCAAACTTTCTATGATTCAATAAAGCAAAATGAGCATGAATAAAGCACTATGCTTTGTTTCAGCTAATATAGTCTTTAGCCAATAACACTTATGCATTCACATTTGATGTCATGCACATAACATGAAATATAGGAGGAAAACTTTAGGACCATTTTGAATTAAAGCAAGTTTATGAAAAAGGCTCATAGTAGCACAAATATAGCACTTCTACATGAACAATAAAATCAAATAAAACCATAAGCATGAACCGAGCTTCAACGGTACTTCCACTGAAGAAATGGCTTATTCATTCCAGACCTAAGGCCCTAAATGATTTCTCCAAACTAGCACAGAGTATATCTGGCTTTTCATGGAGAAATCCCATCTAAATGTAATGGAAAGTCTTTCCCATTTGATCCACAGCAAACTCAGGAAACAGCTAGGAGATATATTTCTTGAGCTTCAATTCAGTTCCTTTTGCACTTAGTGTTTTCTTTAAAGTGTACTCTTAAATCATTTCACATTTTGAAAAATAAGAAAGGAAATAAAAGATCTCTAAAAAGTACCAATGCCTGATTGTTTGGAATTCTCCATTTGCATGTGATAGTCCTGATAACTGTAAGTAAAAATAGACCTAGCTTGCTCTTCAGTTTCTGAATGAAAAAACATCATGAAATAATATTTGCCTTTCATATATATCTCAGACTCTTGAAATTAAAATCAATTTAGTTGCTCTCTTTGCATAAAAGCTTAATTTTATTCCTTTGGTGAAATGATTTAAACAATTTGAGGGTTTACTGTTAAGATGTATGAGAAATCTTTATGTTGTGAACATTAAAAACATTGAAGAAAGAGAAAATAACTCTGCAACTTAAACTCAGCAGTACCTTTTTGTCCTAATATGGGTCAAGTTAAAATTGTGAATTGAGGTTTTAATGTACTGTAGCCCAAGGGCATTGTCACATGAGACTTTTTCCCTATTATCTCAACACACACACTCTGTCAAAATGCCTCTAAGAATAAAATGTTTTCTGTCTTTTTTATTTCATTAGCAAACATTTGTAACAATTTGAATCCTCTATCATGGACAGCAAGTAATAATTAAAATGCTATGGGTAACCAACCATCACACAGCTGGTTTCCATCTCAGAGAGTCCGTCAAGCAGCCTACAATATGACATGAATGGTCAAAAGTCAAACTGTTGACAATCAATTCTATTATCACATGCTGTGGGCTTAGATTTGGTGTGTCATTTTTAAGATTCTTTCCTTGGAAGATGTATGCAAAATACTTTCTTAAAGAAAGAAAGAAAATTTTGTCCTTTATATTTAACTTCAGAAAGTATAGTAATTTATGTTCTGAAAAGGGAGATTATAGCACTAATTTAAGGTATCCTTTGAAATACCTATACATGCACATATATCATTTTGAGTCCTTTGCATTTGTAGTCATTTATATTATATTATATTATGAAAGTTATTTTTTCCCTCACATATGCATTCTATATAGCACTATTTATCTCCACTAATAAAAATCCCACTTTACTAGATAGATGACTTTTGAAATAATGTATGGGAAGATATTTGATAAAATGTTTAATACATGTAAGCCTTCTTGTCTTCATGACAAAATACCAAAAGTTCTCTGTTTCGTTCTTATAATTATGACATGGGTTGCTCTTTGTGTCAAGTACTTACATTCTATCATGCATACCCTATCCCAGCAATTGTCATTGCCAAACTGCAAAATCCTGAAACCTACTGCAACAACCTTTCAAATTATCTACTTGATTTCATGGAACTATGAGAAATAAAAGTGAGAAAGCAGGTAAGCTGAGGTTGAAAACCAGGAACATATAACCAAAATGGGGGAAGAAGAAAATAATAAAAATAATTCAGAGACAGGAGCAGAATAAAATGATTTTTAAGAGATATTCATAATGACTCCACATCATATGGTTCCCTACAATGAGAAAGGCTTCAGAATTTCTGCCTTCTGAACTTTTTGCATTCTCTAAAGTTTCACTCAAGAGTTCTTTCCTTCCTCGTGTGGAATCCCACTCCGTCCAAGTATGATTTATCACAAATCCAAACTGTTAATTGGCAAGAATAATTTTAAAGTTTGAGATTATTTTATTTTATAGAAATTGTAAAATACATTCCAGATTGTAATAATTTCTAAGATTAATGCTGACAGTTATTGAAAATTCAATTAACATGCACTTCTTACAGAAGTTGAGAAAATCATTATGAAATTTTTTCTGCAAATTTTTAGAAATATGTTGACTACATTCATTTGGCTTGACTTTGCACTTATAAGATTCTGTAAAATGGGCCATCATTAAAGTCAGAATAAGAATTTGATTTAAATTGCAACACATAATGCTTTGCTAAATATAATAGAAATGTCTTGTGAGTTTCTGAAATAGCAAAGGAAAGGAGACTGAATAATTACTACTTCTGAAAATGTTCAAGAAGTTTGAGATCACAATTTAAGAATATAATTTCCATTTGCATAGTATGATGTAGTTTAATGAATATATTTAAAACAGAAAAGATCAGATTGCTTTTTGAAATTCCTTTTGGTATCTGATTTGGTACTAATTAAGTTTTGATTACATGAGTCATAAAAAAAATATTAGTTTTCCTTTCTATAATTCAAAGGTTACTTATTATTTAAATTTCTTCCAAAGTTCCAAACAAGCAAACATAGAAATAGCTCCACTTGTCCCTTGTTCTGAACACTATCCTGATATTTCCTGATATTACCATTTCCATTGGATCTATGATTAGAATTTCTACTCTGGGCAGCTTTTCAAATGCAACTCCAAATTAAGGTTAGTTTATGGCTATTCTGAACAAATGCCAGCCAGTAAACCCAAGGGAAAGGGAGAGTGTCTGCCTCAGCTAATTGGATTATACACATGGTTGCTGACAAGTTTTCAGTTTTTCTTGATGCCAGATTTATTTGTGAGAATATTGATCATTTTACAATGATATTGATCCAGAGACAGAAAGTTGACTGACCCTGGAAGATACTCACGACTCACTTTAAAGGTAGCCGATATTGCAATACCTTGAGGCTGAAAGATATTTTGGAATAAACATCTTTTCATCTTTAAATTTGAAGGCAATTTGACAGGCAGGCTAAAAAAAGACATAAAGGGAAAGGAAGGAAGGAAGGAAAGGATATAGAAGGAAGGACAGAATGAGAAATCTCCTACCATAATACCTAATCCCAATGAGTCATTTGGTTCCCAGTAGAACTCAAACAGAATTTTAGAGTTTTTCAGTCATAATCTAAGGATGAGAAGAAAAGAATATATCAGTAAAGTGAACAATACAGGAAGAAAACACTTTTTTTCTGGCTTGTCATAATAATCAAATATTTTACAACAGTTCCTTGACAATGTATTTTACTAAACAGAGGAGACAAAACAAAAATCCTCTACAAACATAAGACTGTGCAGAGGAAAAAAGTTGAAAACAACATCCTTTATTGGGCTATTATGTTTTATTGCTTGTATTACCAGATTTCTACAGATGGAATAAAGCTGGCTTTATATTAAAGTCATAAGCCCTTCAACTTTTGATGGTTTCTATCAGCGTATTTCATCAAATGTCCCCTCAGACATTCATACATGCTTGGCATTTATTTCTTTCCTTTTAAAATCTAGGGCAGGATTGTCATTTAGATCTTATCATACAATGAAAGTTACCAATTGCTTTATGAAACAAAGTATAAAAGAGGAAAATGCCATTGCTCCATTTGCTGTATGTTTAACTGTAGGTGTTGGTTTCTTAATACAAAATATGCTCATATATAAGTATATGTAAATTATACAAATGTAGTCTATTTTTTAAATGTTTTATAATTAATAAGAACATACCAAATTTGCTAAAAACAATTAAAAAAATCTTTGGTCTTCATTCTTTTTCATACTCATCTTCCTTTCACCAAGCTTCCAGCTTTCTGGACCATATTAGTCCTCTCTTAAAGTCTACCAAGAGTCCTACTCCTATCAAATACCAATACTTAATTTCCTGACTTTCATGCTTTAGTTCCTCTCTCTGAATCTGCACAGTTGGTCTATCTCACCAACAGAATATTTCCCCAGAGCTTAGTAGTTCGCTACAATATTTTGCATCTCTTTAAAAACTCAGACACAAAACTTTCCTTGATTTTGCTTCTTTTTCGAGCTCCACTTCATTTTTCTGTTCCCTGCATAACCAAGATTCTCATCGCCTGCTTTATTGCTGTACTGTGTCTTCTTTCAATGTATCTACTTTTTCATGTATCTTTCCTTCTTTAACTCACACTGGTTGGGTTCTCACTTTACTTTTCTAAGAAACCACTATTACCAAAGTCACAGAAGCCTAGTAAAACACAATGGACCTTTAAGCTGTTAGCTGACTTAATCTCCCCTTTTTTATCTTTGGGATACCACATTTTCCTGTCGAATGCTGTCTCCGGGTCTCTAAAATACTGCCCCAAGGTCCCTTAACAGGTACTTCCTGTGCTAAGCAATGTCTCAATGTTGGAGATCCAGCTTCCCCTCCAACAGGGAATTTTCTTTTCTTTTCTTTTACTTTTCTTCCTAGAATTTCTCACTGGGTAATTGTATCTATTTCCTTGGTGTTTAATAACATTTATAAGGCAGTGCTCCCAGTGATAGCCATTTTGGTCTCTAGACTCTTTTTAGTCAATGTCTCATTGACATCTCATAGATATCAAACAGGCAACTTAAATTTCTTAACATATCCATAACCAAAGTCTCCACCTTCCATTCTGGTACTACTATTGAAAATAACTGGTATCAAACTACACAGTAACTAGGGTCAGAGAAATGGACACAATCTTTGAGTGGAAATGTCTCTTTTCATTTTCTACATCAAATTAAAAAGTGGGTCCTGCCATGTTTCCTCAAAAATGTGTCTGGAATATATCTATATCTATATCTATATCTATATCTATATCTATATCTGTATTGCCCCACGTCAGTTACCGTCACTCCATCCATTCTAAGTCACTTGCTCATCTTGACTTCCTTGCTTTCTTCTTTGTTTCTTTACTATCTTCCTCTTATACCAATCAAGTAACATCCTACACTTATTTTCTATATTACTGTGCTACTCATTGTATTTAGGTTAAAATCTTAGTTTGTAAACATGACCTAACAATATCCTACTTTATGTCATTGATCATTTAAGTTTCAGGGTAATCCATGACCTTTGTTTACCACTATATATTTAAGACTTGCCATGGTGATAGGCACAGGATAATTATTGAAAATTATTGAATAATCTGAATGATTTTTGGTCGCCTTGATATCCTAATTTTCCTCATCTTCAGTAATAGGGTGATTAAGACAGTGATAGTTATTGTGGGGGCTGAAGTAAAAGGGGCTGGGAAAAATGTATCTGAGAAATGCACCAATTTTGTCATCCCCATCCATCTTCCCGCCCTCAGTGCTGGAAATAACACTTTCATTCCTATCCAGTTCCAAATCCTTAGGCAAACCAGCCCTTCTTGATTGCCTTCTAACCAGGCAATCATGCAAATTCATATTCTTAAAAATTCCAGTTTAGGTTATAACTGTACCCTGATGTACCAGCAGAAACTTTAGTGGAAATATGCAGTTATTTGAATTAATATAACTCCCTTTGTTTGCTAATGGCTTTTGAGTCACTAAGACAAATACTCTTAAAATAACATTTGCAGATAGAGTTCACCTCAATTTACGAAAGGCACATTTACTTCATTTGCTGACAGATGAAGAAAGAGCTCATCTTCTTTTAGGAAAGGCACATGTGCTTTTAAAACATTTACCCATGAAAACATTTTGGAAAATAGAAATGGATTAAATAAGCTAAAGAAAGTTCACTCAGAAAGGAAGATCGATAGACAATTGAAAATGAAAACATATATCTAATCCAGATAGGGCCAGAGTGAACCTGGAGAGTTCACAGAAAGAAATGGCAAAATTAAAGCTTATAAATCCTTGGGGAAATAAACTGGTGACTTATAATACTTTATTATGGTGGAAAGTGTGTTGCTTTATTCAATTTTTTTTTGCAAATTCTTTAAGTTCTGTATGAATAAATCATATTTAATATATAATTTGTTATTATAACCTTCATAGAATCAATTGGGAAATAAATATAAAGGAGTTTAAATATGTTTGCTGAACTGTAACCTACTAAAATTCATATATTCATATTCAACATAAAATTCATGTTGAAGTCTTGATTCCTCATACCTCATCATGTGAACTCCTTCAAAAATAGGGCCATTGCAGATGCGTTTAGTTACGATGAGGTCATACTCCAATTGGGTGGAGTCCTATGCTAATGTGACTAAGTCCTTATAAAGGGGAAATTTGGGCACAGACACTAATATAGTGAGAATATTATGTGAAAATAAAGGCAGAGATCAGTCCATCAATGCCAGAGATTGGTAGAAAGCCACTAGAAGTTAGGAGTGAGACATGGAAGAGATTTTCCCTCATTGTCTTCAGAAAGAAAACCTGCTGGCACCTTGCTTTCACACCCTTAGGCTGCACAGCTGTGACACAATATTTCGGTTAAAGCCATGAAGTTTCTGATATCTTGTTAAGGTAGTCCTAGAAAACTAATATGTCTAATCATTTTTTCAGTTACTCTGTTCTAGGAATATACCCATTAAATAATTCTACACCTATAATTTTGTATATATATATATATATATATATATATATATTTCTGAACAAAATAGAAAAGGAAATGACAGAGGAGGCAATGGTGCCTAAATGTGTGTGCATATATATATATATATATATATTTTTTTTTTTTTAAGTCCATGGAAGAATTATTCACAATAGGAAGATAAAAGCAATTATACCCATGCAGTACAATAATAGAAATCCACTGATAATATATTTTGAGGAAGGTATAGTGACACAGGCAAAAATTTATTTTATAAAACTTATGAAACACAAAAGATGTAAAATTGGCAATATTTTGACAAAGAAGGGTGAAGATGGAGGCTGATAGTCCATGTCCGTTTGGCAAATCATGAACTGCAGCAAACAAAACAAAGGGGAAATGGTGTGAAAGCAGAACAATGGATAAATCATACAGAAGGGAGAATTGAGAGACAGAGGTGCAACAGGCAAGGGTGTCAAGGCAGTTCCATGCAGGAAAAGGTCATCTTTCGACAAATGGGGCTACAGCAATTGTATATCCATAAGTGAAGAAGGAGGAGGGTGAAGAACACAAGGAAGAAGAGAAGTAGAAGGAAAAGTTGTTCAATCCATATCTTATACCATATAATAAATTTAACACCGAATGGATCATGGACCAAATATCTAAACTTAAAAAAAATATGGAGGAAAAAATTGATCTGAGTTTAAGATTTCTTTAGATACCACACAGAAAACACTTTCTTTAAATGAAAATAATTGGTAAATTGGACTTCATTAAAATTAGGAACTTCTGTTCTTTTCAAGATTCTGTTCAAGGAATGAAAACATAAGTTACATACTGGGAGAAAGTATTTTGTAAATCACACGTCTGTGAAATGACATATCCAGATATAAAAAGAAATTTCAAAACTAAATAGTAAGAAAACAAACAACCCAATTCCAAAATGGGCTAATCACTGCATAGACACTTTACCGAGGAAGACATATCAGTTACAACAAAAGCACATGTTCATTAGGCAAATTCAAATAAAAACCACAGTTAGTTAATATCATGTACTTATCGGAATGTCAGAGTAAAGGAAGCCAGAACCACTGTTCTCCAAAAAAAGACGATGATTCTCTTTATGTGAAACTTTGGAAAATGCAAGATAAATTATAAGGACAGAAAGGAGAATCCATTGCCTTGGGATTGGGTGGTAGGAGAATCAGGAAAGATAATCAAAAGGCCTGAAGACTTTTATGGGGATGATGTATTATGTTCATTATTTTGATTGTGGTTATGGTTTGCAATTTTGTCAAAATATTTTGAATTGTACATCTTTGGCATACACTTTTTATTACATTTATTATACCCAAATGAAACTGTTATAATAATGGAAACAACAAAATGTGAGTAGTTTTATTCTAAATATATAAAAATGCAATTCAAAACTAACCAAGAAATTCATAAAAAGGATTAAAGTAAAACTTGCACATGATTACAAGGGAAGTTTTTTTTTATTACTTTATTATATGAATACTTGAAAAGAACTTATTTATCATTAATGTTCAGAAAAAAAGGAACTACTTTTTACAGGTAAAAAATGGTGAACCTGTGATCTAACTTTTCTTTCAAGTTTAAAGTACAACTAACTTTTCTGTCAAGTTTAAAATATGCCTTCTTTTCTTTCTCTTTCTGCCCTTGTTTTAAAATAGAAAGTCAATAGCAATTGAATTCTCCCAAGGACAGCATTTTGCAAAGCCAAACTCTACTTGTAGAGTGCTAAAACTGGACATGTTCATTTAGGCATGGGAAACCAAAAACTCTGTGTATGAACAGAGATGACATAACAACTAAATTGACCTCAAATTATGCCTGATACTGTATGATGGAAGAAAGACATTCTTCTGTTGGTCTTCAAGGGCTCTGTAAAATTAAGATTCTCCTTGTGAAGGCAGAATGACAAGAAAAGAAAATATAGAAAAGTAATTCATCTCAGAGGATAATAATTAGCCCAATGGAAAATAGAAGAAAATAGAAAAAAAGCAAAATCTGAACAAAATAGAAAAGGAAACGACAGAGGAGGCAATGGTGCCTAAAAAATTAGACAACTGAAGAAAGATGGAAGACATTCTAATGAATGTCTTGTTCATGTCCCACCCAAAATTGGAGCCATTTGGTCTGCAATAGCAGATTCACTCTCATCTGGGCTCTGAGGTCAAACTTCTCATTAGGGAAAGTTGAAGAGGCCTCAGTTCAGGATCTCCTTGGTCTTCATCTTTAAAGTGTTAGCACTGCTGATGCCTCTGGGGTACGACTGAAAACGTACTTCTCCCATAATAAATAATTAAGTCCTATTGGCATGTTTATTTTTCCCTTTTTTCACATCTTTGTACACATTTGTTTCTATTCTGTATTTAGCTTCTCTAACAACAGAAACTATGTCTTTTTCTTTTTTGTAATGTATGCATTGCTCCCAACTTTTCATGCATGAGTGCCTACTAACATTGCTTTTCAAATAGTTGGGGCTAAGTAACAGATGCTCAGAGCACTCCATGTCAAGATGCACTTTCTGTGCATTCTGTTTAAAGGACTGCAATTTCTCTGTATAAATGATTTGCTCAGGCTCACTGTGAAGAGGAGGGCAAACATACTAAGCCTACTATTTAGTGTATCTTTGTCTTTCAGGGTCATATAATAATCACAGTCATAAAGTCCCAAGGATATCCCCCATATCAGCTTAATAAAACAGTGAAGAGTATGCTACATTTTTATTTTGTAGTAAAAAGAATTGTTGAAATTCATCAGGTAGAAAATTTGATTAAGTTAACCAGTCCATAGGAGAGGCCACAGCTAGAAACTTGGAAACTGAAGACAAGAACAGAATTAGAAGAAACATGTGGTTCAGATAATACTTAAAAACTGAGGTGTTGTAATCTTAAAAAACAGAGATCCAATTGTCACGATTTAGTTGAAAGGATGTTCAGTTGATTTCATCCTTTGATGCTAATGACTGCTAGCTGAGGGAAAGCTTACTGTTAGGATTCTTTGTCTTTGGGTTTTGGCTGCAAATTCTGAGAACCCATTCATATATGTGTCAATGACACAGTCTGAAAAAACTACAGTCTTCTATTTTATCAATGCAGACATTTAAAACGAGGCTGTATGGTTCATGTCTCCACAGTTAAAGCAAAATAGGACATCTAATTTGGTCACAATTTACATTTTCACTGCACTGATGTCATTTTGATTTAGCAGTGATTGTGTTTTAGGTAAAATATAAGCCACTGTTAATGGCAGATAAATACCCTCACTAGTTAGACATTCATGTGGATAGAAGACATAAAGAAGAATATGTCTCAGAAAACAAGAGCATATTCTTTGGAAAGTCATTTTTACCCATGTTCAATTAACCTTTGAAACACAGAAATACTGGATCATCTCTTGTTCAGAGATTTTTCTTTCAATTACAATGTGAAAATTACCCACAAATTAGAATGATTCATTTCGATTCTGTGTAATATTGAAGAGATGTGGAAAAAAACATTTTAATTCATCTGTTCAGCTAACACTTGAAGTACAAATGAATTGAGAGTCATTCAGATCATTATTTGCCTAAGTCCTACTTAATGTGCTTCACTGTGACACTTAGTCAAGGACTCCCTATGACATTTAGTAGGTTTAAATACAAGATTAAGTTGCCAAGGGCAACAACATTTGAAACGATTGGAGGATAACCGGAATAAGTAGCTTTATACCATGAACTGACACAAACTTCTGGTGTTAGAGAAGATATACTGAAGAAGGATAAGAAAGAAGCAGGAGCAAATAGAAGCCACAAATAATAATTAAATTGCTGTAAAATGGAAAAATATGGAGGAGTCAGAGCTGCTGCTATAATGGTATAATAGAGAGCAGATTTTGCCCAAATAAAAGACCTAATACCAGAACCAAAAGTTAGCTTAATGAAAGGAAAGGCCTTACTTTTGTTGAAATACGCAGAAGTATTCCAAGAACCAAAATATGTCACTTGAGTTATTTTTTCCTAAACAATGAGCCACATTGTTACTTGTAGAAATAAATGTTGGTAATATGAATGGAATAGAAAGATCAATTTTTGGAATAGAAAAACCAGGTTTTTATTTAAGGCACATAATAACATATTGTAAATTTGAATTTTAAAGGGAAAATGTGAGGAAATGTACCTTCCTTACTCTTGCCATTTGGTTAAGCAGGCATATTATTCATTTGAAATATAGCCTTTATCCACATTATAATCTATATACTTGCCTCACTCAGTAAACCATAAGCTTTTACATAACAAGGGGTGGGTTTTGGTCATCTCTGTGTCCCCTAATGTTTCTTGCATGTATGTAGGCTATTGAATAGTACTTTGGGTGAACCATTGTTGCCTAGCTAATAGATTGGCTAAAGAAAGTTTCTCTGAGCATTTGCCCTAAACAATTCCAGTGGTGACAGGTAGGGATATACATCAACTTCTTAGTATTTATAAACTTATTTTCTATAAAGTTGCTATAAACACTGAATTAGTGAATCTTGAACCACTGCCTCAAGGGGAAAATACCTTAAGGTTCTGTAAGACTTTGGTCATATTTTCATCAATGGATTATTATGTAACCTTATTTTGTATACATTTGTATTTAAGGATATCTCCTTTAATACATCTTGTTGATTCATTAACATTGCCCTAACAGCCACAAGCTCTGTAACTCATGCCTGAGTGAAGTTTACCTAACTCGTGTATTTTCTCCATGTGGTCCATTGTAACATTCCTGTACTTAGGAACAGTGGGCAGCACCTCAGCACTATGGTTAGGGGTCATTTTAAAAGGCAAAACAACTCTGCAAACAAACCTTCAAAAACATGCAAAATGTGGCATTGTAGAGACTAGGAAAGATAAAAACTGTTGTAATGCACATTTGAAGTCAGTTTCATGTAGTTCATTCCTGAATACAGTATGAGTCCTTTATAAGTGAGTCTGAAAGAATCATAGTTGAGCTCTGAACAGTGGTACATGCCTATAATCCTAGTGACTAGAGGGGCGGAGGCAGGAGGATCACATGTTCAAGGCCAGCCAGCTTCAGCAATTTAGCAGGACCCTCAGCAAATTCCGCCCTGTCTCAAAATAAAAAAAACATTTGGAATTTAGCCCCTGAGCCAGGTGTGATGACACATACAATCCCAGTGACTCTGGAGCTGAGGCAAGAGGATGGCAAATTTAAGACCAGCCTTAGCAACTTAGTGAGGGTCCAAGCAACTTAGCAAGACCCTGTCTCAAAATAAAAAATATAAAGGGCTAGGGATGTGGCTCAGTGGTAAAGTGCCCCTGGGTTCAATTTCCAGTACCAAAATAATACTTAATAACAATAGTAATAAATAAGAAAAAATTGTTCCTGGGTTTGTTCAATCCTGGTATCTAATAATAATAAGATGAAGAAGGAGAAGCAGCAGGAGGAGGAGGAGAAGGAGGAAGAGGGGGAGGAGGAGAAGGAGAAGAGGAGGAGGAAGAAGAGAAGGAAGAAGAAGAAAGAAGAAGAAGAAGAAGAAGAAGAAGAAGAAGAAGAAGAAGAAATCAGTTGTTAGTTTCATGGTTGTGCACTCTAGGAAGACATCTCTTTGCTAGCAAAAGAGATAGACATGGGACCCCTGTCCCAGAGGCTTGTAGATTCTGCTCATCAGCAGGAACGGGGGACTTTCAAACAGGGATTCAAAGGGCTACATTCCACAAGTTCTCTGTTGAAGTTGTAATTCACTTGTTAATTTGGTAAATAGTCATTTCTGAGATCTTCTTGTACCATCCTCAAAGTCTAGATTAGATTACTTTGTTCCTAGGGTGGGTGTGTGCTCAAGAACTGATAACTCTGAAGATGGGGAAGAAAGGAATCCTATTTCCCCAGATTAGGGAGGGGGAGAGATTAGGGAGGAACAGGGGGAGAGGAAGAAAAAGAAACATGTTCATTTTAAAAAGAAGTTGCAGTGGCAGAGGAGCAAGGGCTACGTTCAAAGCACAAAGTAGACCATTATTACATTTCCCTACTGTCAATTTCTACGTTCCATTTCTATGCAAAAATGGGCAACAATATCTCCAAGCTGCTTCCTGATGAAAGAGGATACAGTTGTAACCCAAAGTCCTTGTTCATTATCAGGTGGAGGCCTGGAGAGTTAAGGGTATTCAGCATCAGAGCAATCCAGAGGTCCACAGTGGCAGATGGCAGATGACTGGACAAGGCATACATAGGGCAGGGATCATGCTAAGACAATAATAAAGGAGACAGCAAAGCATTACTTTTTTTAATAAATAATTAGCACAAAAGAAATTAGTATTTTAGCCAGTCTCTAAAAACCATGAGGACAGTGACTCATATCAGTGAAAAACAAATTGAGTTTATCAATGTAGGAGGTTTGGAAGATTTATAGGTCTAGGAGATCACACTCAGGAGCCCTTCCTTTATAGCCTCCAGTTTTACTTATTTCGGGTGAGCTTCAAAATAAGTAAATACTTGTTGTGTAAATAAGTATTTTGACACTAATCCAAGGTTCACAATTCATGACTGCAAGTTTTAAGGTGGAAATGGAATATGTTTAAAAAAAAAAGTCTAAAGGAGAGATACGTGTATTGTTGTTTGTAAAACTCTGGGCAGATTCTAATTTTGAATATTTCTCTCCATACTGTCCCTCACATGTCATTACAAACATAAATATCTTTGGAGATAAAGAGAATCCCTGGTCACCATCTCTGTCTAATGATATCGAATATGCTTGACAGCATAGTTTGGTGTTCTGGTCACAACGTTAATAATCTTAGTTCCTTTACTCTCCACTTATATATATATATCCTTCTTAAAACTTTTACTTTATTCTTTTCCCATGTCTGTGCTTGTCTACAACTTTAACTTTTCTATTGGCACTTGCAAGTGTAAAATTAAAATTTCCCTTCCCCAGTTTCCTCTCACTATTGTTTTCCTTTGATTTTATTTTTTTTCCCTTTAAATTAAAAGGACAGAGAGGTATGAGATAGGGAGAAGAGGAAGTTGAATGGGATGTACTGGGTACTATACTCTGTGCCCGTTCCTGGGCCAAGTTATTTACATTTTTATGTGTAAGTCAATCCTTGCATGGCTGTTTCTTAAAAATCACTGCAGTCTCTGCTCTGAAGTTACCTCTTCAGACAAGTTTTCTGTGATTCCTGTAGCTAAACGTGTTAAGTTCTCTCTTTACCACTGTGTACCCATGACTCCTGTCTGCCTGAGTATTCCCTCTGCTTTCCCTCTTCCCCTCACTCTCTCTCACGCGGCATTTCCCCCACCCCCACTCTTGGAATTATCTTACTTACTAAACCACTTCAAATGAAATGTTTATTTCTCAGATTAGAAAGTTAGCTTGTCATACAGGATTTGGGTCTGTCTTCCCAACCATCGTCTCTCTGGCTCCGAGGCATTGATAGATAAAACATTTGTCTAATGATTATTTCTGGAATGCATAAATTATTAAATAAGTGAAAGAACAAGGAATTTTGTATAGGTAGAGGCCAGGATCTCAAAACAACAACAACAACAACAACAACAAAACCCCAAAATGTCTATGGGAACAAAATTTCAATCAAGAAAAAAAAAGACTGGCAAGAAAAACTTAGGAAAGAGAGGTGCAGCCATCTCTTCTCACCTTCCTCCTGGGCAGTGTACAATGAATTGTAAAGTTAAAATAAGGAGACCTTTAAGCAAACTGTCTGTCTTATATTTCCTGTAGGGTGACTTGTGCTATTTTCATTCTTTTCCATAGATTACTTTTTCATTACTAAACTGATAGTGAGCTTCTTCTGTTGAGACTCACTTCCTGATCAAAGCCTGTCACACGTTAAATGATGATTACGAATGTCCCCAGGCGAGGAGAGGCTCATTGCTACCTCATTTACTAGGAAAAGCATAATTTATCCAACGAACATTTGTTTGCTCAACTCATATTGACTTAGGTTAACTCTTACACTCCATGATGTGGGTATCTATGCAGGCAGGGTGTAGTAATCATCATGACTATTGTTCATCAATATGTTAAATGTTGCTTAAGGATCTGCTCATCTAAACATATTTTATTATGGATCCAGAGCTAAATTTTGAGTTTTTTAGTATTTCTTTTATAAAATATATGAGACATTTTCATTATTCAATTGTGCTAGTTTAAACCATAAGAATTTCTGCTTTATGAAAGACACTTTCTAAGTTTCAATTATTGCTCTATCTGATGTGAACCATGGCATAGGAATGATTATATTTGCAATATCTAAATGATGAATTGAAGGCCCCAAACTGAAAACAACATATCTATTTTGTTTGATCATCATAACATGGCCCACACCAAACATTTTAAGGCACCTAGAAAATGTGAAGTATCAATATGATCTTTCATGCATATAGCTCTAAAATCGTTTATTACTGTTATAAGCAAAGGCGACTTAAACTGGACTTGGACTGTCTCCACCTGATGGCCCATTGGCCCACCCTTAAACTGTCTCCACCTGAGGGCTTGAGGGCGTATTAACCCTGTGCTTTATAAACCCTGCCCTTGCTATGAGCAGGCGCCATTTTCTACTATCCTGCTTTGTGCTGGACGTAATTTGTGGCCCTGGCCAGAATAAAGTCTTCATTGGCTGTTATGTGAGTGGCTTATGAGACTTTTTTTCCTGAAAATTGGGTACAACATTTGGAGGCCCCAGCGAGATTCTTTATTCTCCTTGCCCTCATGCCCAAATTCGGCCTCCTGTGCCCGATCACGGACTCCTTCTTGGGGTAGGGGAGAGCTCCTGAGAGACGTTCCTCAGACTCGCCCTGAGAGGACTGCCGCTCGGTTCTCTAGACGCCTCTACAAAGCCACCTGTTTACCTGTCTGGTGAGATCTCTTTTGGGGGACAAGGTCAGACTGGGCGCAGTCGCTTACACCGAATCCCAGGACAGGGCGAGATGTCGCTCCTGTCCACCTGGTGGGCCTCCCTGTGTGGCCCAATCTGGTCCTGTGTGGTGCCCAGTTTTGTTGTGTGGTGGGTCTCCCTGTGTGGCCCAGTCTGCTTGTCTTTTGTCCTTGTGTCTGTTTATTTCTCGTGTGGCTGATCTTTGTTTGTGTGCTAGTATTCTCGTCGGTTTCATTTTTCCCTCCTGAGCTGGCAGGGCAGGGGGGAGAGTAGCGAACGCAGCACAGCAGTGGAGCCCCGCAAGACCCGCCCGGGGCCAACTCCTCCAAACACTTTTCCATCTGAAAAGCGTGAGCGGATCTGGCGAGAAGCCCAGCAGTCCATCCTTGGACCGAATGGCCTGCCTACAGATGACCCCATCCAGATCAACAGGGTCTTTCCTTCTGCTTGCCCAAACTGGGACCCCAACAGTGATGGAGGTAAAGAGGCTCTAGATTGGTTTTAACTCAGTCTGCCCCAGATATAAAAAAGAAGTTGCAGAAATTAGAAGGGTTTGAGGGAAAGGTATTGTCTGAATTGGTGAAAATTGCCCAACAACCGTACAACAGTACAATAACCGCGACGCTCCCCCCCCCCCCCCCCAGGAAAGGCAAACCCGAAAGTTGGCAAAAGTTTTACTGGCTGCCACGGGAAATTGACTGAATGGTTCCCCTAGAAGGCAGTATAACTCTAGGATCCAGAGATTAGAAAAAAGTGCCTTAGGTATAAGGTATCTGCTCACAATTGCAGTTCCCCACCCTTCCAGACCTTAGCCAGGACTTGCATTGAAATGCAAATGGGGAAGCAAGCTTAAGCCCCAGAAAAAGGAAAAAAAAAAAGTTAAAATGTCTTTTTACCTGAACTTGCATTGCCAGCCTGTCATTTTTCTAAGACTCTTGCTTTTTCTTGAGATCCAAAATGTATTTTTTTTTTTTTTTTTGAGCTCATGATTTTGATCCTATGCACCTAGGTTAATGTTGTTTTGATCAGTTCTATTTTTTATTCAATTATGGTGTAAAAAGCTACAAGGCCTCTGCTATTGTGTTCTGTGTATGTCTATGTGCGTATGTCCATGTCATGTACATGATATCAAGATTGGCAAATAGAAAATGAACGCTCATGAAAATTTTAAAAATGGGTCCAAATACCTTTAATTCATGTGATTTAAAAGGTGCAATTTAAATTGGGTAAACAACTGAAATTTAACTCACAAGTCTCTCTGGTGGTCAAAGAACTAATATAAGCTTGCTTTAATTTGATTTAAAATTAGAGTTGGTGGTCTTTTCTTTACCACCACTAATTCTGAAGCCGGACCTTCGCTCTGGGACTCTGGGATGGAGTGCCGCCCCAGGGGGTGCGCACCTTGAGACGTTCCAAAGCCCCAGGATGTGCCTTCAGTCCTTCAGATTACTGGAGTGAACTGCTGCATCAAAAGAATTAGCAAGCATCCAGTGGAGAAAACCTCCACAGGTAAGTGGTGCCCCCATAACATCTGGTATCTGGTTTTGAGATCTCTTCTGGGGACAGTGAGGTGCCTGGTGAGGCACATACACTCCTGTCCAGGGCAGTAGCGAAAGGTGGCACTGTCCTCTGGTACTGGTCTGGTCGGGAATTCTTACTGGGGACAGAGAGGTGCCTGATGAGGCACATACGCAGTCTTGTTGTGAACATTAGCAAGACATTGCACTGCTCCCTGGTTGGTTTGGCACCTGGTTCTTGTTCCCTTGTGTCTTGATCTGTGTTCTATGGTTTTTCCGCCTTTTCATTGTGTGTCTTCTCTGGTGTAAATGTAAGAAAAGTAAATTTGTGAGTACTTTGTTTGTTAGACATCTGATTAATTTTCAAGGTTAAAATGCTATTAAATATGTCGTCAAAGCCCAAAGCCGGGCGCAGTGGCGCATGCCTGTAATCCCAGCACTTTGGGAGGCTGAGGCAGGAGGATCGCAAGTTCAAAGCCAGCCTCAGCAATGGTGAGGCACTTAGCAACTCAGTGAAACCCTGTCTCTAAATAAAATACAAAAAAGGGCTGGGGATGTGACCCAGTGGTCGAGTGCCCCTGAGTTCAATCCCCGGTACCACAAAAACAAAACAAAACAAAACAAAACAAAAATATGTCGTCAAGTAACTCCTTGAATCCCATTGGGTAACATTATTGATTTTTTTCATAAATTGTTAAATGAAAGAAGAGAAAAAAAAGGTTTATAGGTTGCTTTGTCATTACTGGAAAAGGTTGAAGTTCCAACAGGTATAATTCTATATGTGTGAACATTGTGTTCTCACAAAGTGTTTAACAGATGTGTGTGATTCTGTATAAAGGTTTATAAAAGATTTCTGTGTATGCAGAGGCTTAAAGGTTTCAGCTGTTTCCATTGAGAGTTCAGTAAATAACAATACTTTTTATCGAGATAAAAAGTTTGCCTAAATTCAAATTATTACAAGGATTGTTAAAATTGTAAACAAAAAAAAGGGGTTAACAGATGGGAGAAAAAAATTAAAAGGTTGTAGATATGGCCACTTAAGTGAAAGCTCTGTGAAAGTTGGTTAACTAAGTATATAAAACAATCAGGAAAAGCTATTTAAGGTTTTTTCCTAAAGTCAAATGTTAATGTACTGATATAAACCAAGGTTTAATCTGTGGTAAGAGGACAAGGATTTCTTAAAACATTAATTTACCCATAACATTATGTTTATTAAGTTTTATTTTTTTGAGCAAGTAATCTGAAAGAAAGTAAGAATTATACAGCTGTGGTTAAATGACGACTATTACTTTGAAATATTATAATTTTATTTCTCTAACAGTTAAACTTGATTAATGTAAAAACATCAATGTAATTATGGTAGAGTAATACTCTTCTTTGTATTAAATGTGTTCATATCTTTCAGGTATACAAGCCTTGAGGTGAAAGCTCTAAAAGAGCATTATATCAAGATGGTGTTCTCCAAACTAGAGTTGTATGGTAATTTTAGGCTTATAAAGATAATACATTAGAGTCAGTCTGAATCCAGGGAACAGGAAACTTCTATAAAGAGCTTTACAACTCTGGGCCACATGGCCTCTCGAGCAGGGAGGCTAGGAGTCTTCTGGAGAAGAGTAAGCCAACCAGTGCCCTTGCTAAAAGGAGGATGCTTGGAAAAGGGAGACATCCCTGGTGCTTCCAAGGGAAGCCACAAGGTCAAGCAAGACCTGGACCTATCCTTGCAGAAGGCACTAGCAGAATGGAGAAGCTGCTCTTAAGTTCCCCCAAGAGTTACTCCTGTCAGGAATCAGCTGACTCTTAGCAATAGATAAAAGCAAAAGTCAGTTTGACCTACTTCATCTTAAACACCTAGCAAAAACAGTTAAAACCGAAACACAACCATTCCTGGGCATTTAAGAAATAATAGTTAAATGTAACTTAAGATATACACTTGTATTAGCCCCAAGAATTGGTAAGACTGAAGGCTACAAGAGAAATTCTTAGGCAGGAATGCCTGATAACTCTAAAAAGAAACAGTTTAACAGATCTTCCTAATCTACACAGGTAGGCTTAATATTTACTAGTATGATTGTCTAGCCCTCCAGTAGAAAGATTTTATAGTATCAGATGACATTAAGTAGCTTGACTACCATATTATCAGGATAGACATCTGATCTGTAAAATTAAAAGTTAAATATTGTGTTTACATTCCTGATAACTCTGTAGATGTTAAAGATTTATATTCCTAAATAAAGGCCATATCCACTCTGGCCTTATTATGGGGACAACTTCTCAGCCCTCAAACCTCCTGGTGAGAAATTATCATCTTCATGGTATACATTGACATGTTCCAGATGCTGCAACGTTTATTCAGTACTCAAGGTTTTTGTTTCTCTCATAGAAGCGCTGGTCCCTGATGACAACCTGTTTTTTCCCAGGCTTCAGTTTGACCTGACTTCTGAAAAGGGAACTTCGAACTACTTGCCCCCATCTTGTTGCCCCTGTTCAGCTCGAAGAAGCCAGATTTGGTCACCGTCCCCTTCCCTTACAGTAGTAAGGAGTTCCTAAAGCCATAATCTGTTAGGCAGTTAAGTATAGATGGGTAAATCAAGTCAGGTCGGACCAAGAAAGCCAATTTTGAATGAGTCTGGGAAAATTAAAGACTGTTGGGAAACTGTCCACTGAAGAATTGGAATGTTAATTTCTTCAGAGCCCTTCCTCAACCCTGTGCCTATTCCAGGAATTTCCCCTCCCAGGAAGAGCTTTAGGACTTTGAATATCACCCCTCCTCCTGCCTGTTATCAGGGAAGTCCCCAGTGCTGGCATTCAGTCTCGCATTCAGTCTCACATTCAGTCTCGTAGATTCTGCCTGCTGGTTTCTCAACCAAACATGGGGATGGCAGATTACAGAGGAGAACAAAGATTTGTTCTCCCCGATAAGACCATTGGGGAATGTTATAAGCAAAGGTGACTTAAACTGGACTTGGACTCTCTCTACCTGATGGCCCATTGACCCACCCTTAAACTGTCTCCACTGAGGACCTGAGGGCGTATTAACCCTGTGCTTTATAAACCCTGCCCTTGCTATGAGCAGGCGCCATTTTCTACTTTCCTGCTTTGTGCTGGACATAGTTGGTGGCCCTGGCCAGAATAAAGCCTTCATTGGCTATTATGTGAGTGGCTTGTGAGACTTTTTTCCTGAAAATTGGTACAACATTACTATATTAATTTTTATAAGATTTGTGTTAGAAATTCCCTGTCCAATCATATAATCAACCAGAGTATTTAAACCAAGTACCCTATTGAAAACAATTAGAAATCCTTTATGAGATAATTTTTTAAATATTAAAGAATAGACAGTAGAACACAGAATCATCAAGCCAAAATCTGAAAGTGAGAACACAGTCAGGTGAGCAGAATTCTGAGCCTGTTGTGCTGATGTCATGTGGCCAAAGTTCCTGAGTTTTGAACAGAGGTTTTAGTGTCTTTTGGGCATGAAGAAAGATTCTTTGGCCTGGAAAAGAATTGACCAGCATGCATGGTGAGGACATCATCAATGGGAAGTTTTAATCACCATATCCAGCCCAGATTTACATTTCTTGGTTTGTCAGACAAAACAAAAACAAACAAAAAAACTTTCAAGCTACGAATGTTTGAAAATGAAAAGCACCATGCGTGAGAAACATCAGAACAACACAATAGAAACAGACATAAACATGTATCAAAAAAAAAAAAAAAAAAAGATAAAACAAATATTCTCACCACATTAAAATCTTAATACAAATTTTAAAATACTAGCAATAAACATGCATTATAAGAAGAGGTCACAGAAGATTTGTTTAAAAACAAATCCCAGAAATAAAAAATATATATATACCTAATATTAACTCCAGAATTGCTAAGTGTATCAACCATTTGGAAATACCCACAAGAAAAATGTGTAGGCTGGAAAGTAACCAGAAGAAATTACAAGAAGGCCATCTAAGGAGGCAAAGTGATAAGAACATTTTTTAATTAAAAGGAATAGGGTTTGATACAAGAATCAGAGCTTCAGAGGGGTGAACAATGGCCGTCCAAAGACTGCAGAAGCCTAATAAATCCCAAAGAAATTCCTGCTGAAGAAATATTATTTCAGGTGAAATAGCTGAGATCCAAGAAAGAAGAAAGCACAAAAAAGAGCAAGAAATACTGCTTTCATCTAGGTGAACCTTAGGTGTATTAAAAAAAAAAAAAAAAGCAATGTCTCATGGCATTTTAAAGAGAGAAATAAAATACACAACACCAATGCAGAATAAACTAGGAAGTGAGAGTGGGTTGTGTTAGTTTGGGCAGAAGAGGTTGGGAGAACCTTCAGACCACAGTGTAGTTCTAACATGGAAAGAGAAGAGGAAGAAAGAGTATTAAATTACATAGTGTCAGACTGTGGCACAGGAAGCACCTGAGATTGTTGGAACATGACCTCAGGAGCGTTCTCAGGCCAAAGCTGCCCATCAGGGATCCTGCATTGAGCAGGACAACACTACACTGGTCTCTAGGATCAGTCTGGGCAAAGAAGCGTGGCCTTGGTGTGAGATTGCAGGAAGGTCTAGAAGGGCCTCAGCCCAGGATGGCAGTCATCTGCCGGCCCCTCCCCCACAGCAGATCTAAGGAACTTGCTTCTGTGACTGTCTCATGAAGTTAAGTCTCTAATATCTTTGTATTTTGAAGATGATAATATTGATTAGTGTAAAGCACACTAGTAAATTAAGTATGCACATTGTAATTTTTAGAGTAAAGCCACTAACAATTGTATTACTAACAAAGCAACAACAGAGAAACAACGGAGTAATAAAAGAGAATTTCAGAGAAAGGAAAGAATAGAAAAGGGGAAAAACAAAATGAAAGAGACAGGGTAAGTAGAAACAATAGAACAACTTGGCAGAGCCAGGCATGGTGATGCATGCATGCATCATAGTGCCAGCAGCACTCAGGAGGCTGAGGCAAGAGGATTTCTTGAGCCTGGGATTTTGATACCATTCTGGGCAACATAGTGAGACTCTGGCTGAAATTAATAATAACATGGCAGGTATAAACAAACTATATACTATTTATCTTCACTACAAAGGACTAAATGATGCAATTAAAAATCATGATCATCCGACTGCATTTTAAAAACCAACCGTATATTCTATAAGAGACACGTTTCATCTCTACACTAAATTCAATTTTTTTTCAAAATTCCTATTTCAGATTTTTTTCTTTTTTGGTATTTCCTTGTCCTAGGAGTGAACACAGTAAAACCTAAATTCTATAAGAAAAATTCAACTTTGAATTTGAAATGTAGTGGAAGATGTAGAACAGCAGTGATTTTTCTTCAGTGAAACTAGTGGGTGAATTTCCTGACTTTTCATGGTGTAACAATGAAAGCTATTATATTGTTTATATTTCTGAAAAAAAAAAAAAAAACCTGAGATATCTCACAGCTATAGACATATTTAATTAGACTACTAAAATTAAGAAAGGACTTAAAATTTTTTGATAACAATGGATAAAGCCAAATCATTATTATGTCATTATTGGGATTAATAGTAACTTGAACACAAAAATAAAGGGAAATGTTAAGGACTGTGTAGATTTTTCTCTTTCCTATAAAAGGCTCCATAATCTTTCTTTAGGAGTGACAGACTTTGAAAAGGATAACATTGCATGGATAACGAATTCTTATTCAAGGAATATGAATAATCTAATGTAGTGTGTCACAGTTATTTATTAGAAGATGAAGAAATAATCATAACACATTTTTTGAATTGGCCAAGGGGCTCTTTAAGATGCAGTTGAGCAAAAGCTAATGTATGTTTTGATCAGCCCAATTCTATTTTCATGTCACAGAAAGGAAGGTTTAATGAACTCCACAAGCATGCTTTGCTACTCCACAAGCACACCTTCATTTTTAATTATGATCTCTGTTCACAGTTTCCAAATGTTTGAAACTCAGCTTCAAGCCAGGATTTATGGTCTCTGACTTTCCCTGGGATAGCTCTCCCCGCTGCTGTGGACAGCCATTAAAAATCCTGGCAGGCAGCAGCCCACACTGATTTCTGCATTATGAGCGGTTCCAGGCACCCTTCCTTACCTTTCTCATGGATGAACCTAAGACCCTGAGGAGTTAATAGATATTTATACATTTCATATTAGCAAGAAGCAGGTTTCAAAACGTTCCCTCTTTGTGAAGCACAAAGTGGATATTCTGATCTATTAAGAATTGTTTTGTGTACAAATGTCGTAGACAAATCTTTACAATGCTTATGATGCAGCATCTTCCAGTACCATTCTATTTCCTGTTGTTCATGTGCCATGGGGAACTCTGTTGGCCAGGAAGTGCCAGGTGATACTTGCTATTCCCTGTGCTTTTGCAGTCACAGGAGAAATCCAGACAACATTGCTCTCTCTCTTCCTCTTTTCCCCTCCCCAGCCCTTCCTCTTCCACCTCTGCCCTCCTGGTGGTCCTCCTCTTCCTGCTCCTACTTCAACTCCCCTTTCCCTTCACCCCACTTCCTTCTCTCTCTCCTTGTCCTGATATTTCATCTACAGGTCTCAAGAGGGCAAAGAAAGCAAAACATTAAAGAATCGCATTTTTTTTTTTTTTTTTTTTTTTTTTGGCAAAGTGAAAGCAATACTGAATCTTTCATGATTAAAAATTTCAGAGAAAGTAATTTTATCAAATGCTTTGTAACAGTGCTATTTTCCATCCTCATTCTTCTTAATGGGAAAAATGACTTGCAAATGACATTTGGTGATATTCTGACAGCTAGTGAAGGAGGAGGTATCAGCATGATTTCTAAGGGTTTTCCAAGTCACTGAGGCTCTGTAGGATTCTGATTGTGAGTTTACAAGATTTCCTTTTGTTAAAAGGATACAGCTTGCTTTTTATGATGTAAAAACACAAAAGCCATCTGAAGAGATATTTGGGAGTTGTCTGATCTATTCTTCTAAACAAGTCATAAGCTTTTCAGAAAACATTCAGTAGTATGTCATCTGACCAGGAGTCAGACATTCATGGTGGTGGGAATTAAAAGAATAGGAGTTATTTAATTAAGTAA
This sequence comes from Tamias sibiricus, assembly GCA_025594165.1. Lineage (NCBI taxonomy): Eukaryota > Metazoa > Chordata > Mammalia > Rodentia > Sciuridae > Tamias > Tamias sibiricus. The sequence goes on from CM046663.1 coordinate 26,084,184, forward strand.
AGTTGGGAAGGACAGGACTTATTATTTTAAATTAAATTAAATTAAATACTTAAATAACATGATTAGTACAATTTGTCCATGGGGTAACAAATGTTTATTATTTAACATTATGTGTTGAAGTTTCATTTGCCTCCCTTGGCTGGATGATGAAGGGGGTGTATGTCACTTACCTATATACTCTGTCATGTATGTTTCTTAAGGTTGGTGACTGCTGCTATTCTGCCACTTTTCCCAACTGGGACCTACAGGACGTCTTTTGCTGAGGCTGGCTTTGAACTTGCAATCCTCCTGCCTCAGCCTCCTCTGCTGCTGGGATTACAGGTGTGCACCACCATGCCGAGCTCCTACAGGACATCTTGGGGAATGCCTCAATTAGTCTTCAGCCAACCCCTTTGCTTCTTGTGGTGGGGCAAGACCCAAGGACAAGATGGCCTTTCATGGAACCAAAGAACCATTTACGCCTTTGTGCTAATCTCTATGATTAACCCCCAGTAATATAAAAACTGATTTTGCCTTAGAATTACAAAAATCAACTATGAAAAATAGATTTGAATGTTTAAAAATGTAAACAACTCCATTTGAGTGTGGCCAGGCCCAGGTCTGTCCCACGGACCTCGGCCTGAGCGCAAACAACACAAGGATTGCCTTTCCGAACTCCCCTTGAGTGCAGGTGGGCCAAGGAGAGCCCGAGGACCTCCTCTTGAGTGCGGCCAGGCCCAGGTCAGTCCCACTGACCTCTACCCAAGTACAGGTGGGCCCAGGTCAGCCCAGCCGACACCTGTGGAGCTCAGGCAGGGCTAGGACAGTTTCACTGACCTCCACTCAGAGGACCGCCTCTTCCAACCAGCAGACCACCGCAGGAGCTCAGATTCAACCAGTTTGGCCCACACCAAACTGCGTGGGACCCAAGCCCAGGGTAGGTCCAGAGTCCACTACCCCACCCCCACCTGGGAGCACAAGCCTAACCCACTTCCATCTTGAGACACTGCAGACATAGCCATAGCCTTCCCTATGCAGTAGCCCCTGCCTTTGAACAACAGGCAGGGCCTAAAAGCAGCCACATCTCAGATCAGCATCCCAAAGACATTTTAAGGCCCATCCTTTCAGTCCCATCTCTGGAAAACATTGCATTCATCTTGGGACACCTTCACTGTTATCTGGAGTTACCTCCACTATTGCTGACACCACCTTTAGTTGCAGTAGCATACATCGAGGGACACCTGCAGGTTCTGAAAGCCCAACATTAAGGTGAGGCAAGACAACCTGCATGGATATTACAAGAATATAGGGTAGAAACTGTAATATCTCAGATCAAAACTGAAAGAAAGGAAGGCAAATAGACAACATGAAAAAACAAGGGAGGAAAGGACACCAAACAAACTAGGATACTACAATAACAGAACCCATGCTCAGTGAAGTTGATGAAATGTCACAGAAGAAGTTCAGAAGGGTCATAATTAAAATGATCTGTGAATTAAAGACTGACCTAAGTGAGCAAATACACACAAAAATTGATCACTACAACAAAGATATAAGAGACCAAATATAGGTAGCAAAAGATTGCTTCAAAAAAGACATAGAAACTCTGAAAAAAAAGTCAGAAATCCTTGAAATGAAGAAAACAATTAACCAAGTAAAAAACACAATAGAAAGCATCACCAACAGACTAGATCAACTGGAAGAAAGAACATCAGATAATGAAGACAAAGTATATAATCTTGAAAATAAAGTTGACCACAGAGTGAAGATAATAAGAAACCATGAACAGAACATCCAAGCATTACCGTACAGCAGCAAAAGACCAAATATAAGAGTAAGTGGGATAGAGGAAGGCACAGAGTTTCAAACCAAAGGAATGTACAATCTCTTCAATGAGATAATATCAGAAAATTTCCCAATAATGAAGAAAGAATTGGAAAACCAAATACAAGAGGCTTATAGGACACCAAATGTACAACATTACAACAGATCTACACCAAGGCACATTATAGTGAAAATGCCTAGCATACAGAATAAGGATAGAATCTTAAAGGCCACAAGACAGAGGAATCAGATCACATATGGGGGAGACCAATTTGTATCAGAGCAGGTTTTTCAACTCAGACACTCAAAGCCAGTAGATCATGGAAAAACATATACCAAGCTCTGAAAGAAAAGGAATGCCAACCAAGAATCTTATATCCAGAAAAATTAAGCTTTAGATTTGAGGACGAAATAAAAACCTTCCATGAAAAACAAAAGTTAAAAGAATTTACATCTAGAAAGCCATCACTACAGAACATCCTCAGAAAAAATATTCTATGAAGAGGAAATGAAAAACAATGATGAAAATCAGCAGAGAGAGGTATTGCAATAAAGGAAAAACCAATCAGAGGAGAAACTATGTCAAGTTAAATACAAAAAATAAACAAAAATGGCTGGGAACACAAATCATGTCTCAATAATAACTCTGAATTTTAATGACCAAAATGAAAAGACATAGACTTGCAGATTGGATCAAAAAAATAGACCCAACAATATGGTGCTTCCAAGACACTCATCTCATAGGAAAAGACATCCATAGACTGAAGGTGAAAGGTTGGGAGAAATCCTACCACTCACATGGACTGAGGAAACAAGCAGGGCTTTCTATCCTCATATCAAATAAATTAGACTTCAAGCTAAAGTCAATCAAAAGGGATAAAGAAGGCGCTACATACTGCTCAAGGGAAGCATACACCAACAAGACTTAACAATTATATATGCCCCAAACAATGGAACATCTATGTTCACCAAACAAAGTCTTCTCAAGTTCAAGAGTAAAATTGACCACACACAATAATCCTAGGAGACTTCAACACACCCCTTTCACCTCTGGATAGATCTTCCAAACAAAAGCTGAACAAAGAAACTATAGAACTCAAAAATACAATAAACAATTTAGACTTAACTGACTTATATAGAATATTTCATCCTTCAATAAGTGAATACACTTTGTTCTCAATAGCACATGGATCCTTCTCTAAAATAGACCATTTACTATGCCACAAACAATTTTTAGCAAATATAAAAAAAATAGAGATAGTACCCTGCATTCTATCAGACTCTAATGGAATGAAATTAGAAATCAATGATAAAATAAGAAATAAAAGCTACTCCAACACCGGGAGACTAAATAATATGCTACTGAATGAATAATGGGTTGCAGATGACATCAAAGAGGAGATTAAAAAATTCTTAGAGGTGAATGAGAACACAGACACAACATATCAAAATCTCTGGGACACTATGTAAGCAGTTCTAAGAGGGAAGTTCATTACATTGAGGTCATTCCTCAAAAGAAGAAAAAGTCAACAAATAAATGACTTAACATTACATCTCAAAGCTCTAGGAAAAGAAGAACAATCCAACACTAAAAGCGGTAGAAGACAGGAAATAATTAAAATCAGAGCTGAAATCAATGAAATTGAAACAAAAGAAACAATTGAAAAAATTGACAAAACAAAAAGTTGGTTCTTTGAAAAAAATAAATAAAATTGACAGACCCTTAGCCAAGATAACAAAGAGAAGGAGAGAGAGAAAACTCAAATTACCAACATATGTGATGAAAAAGGAAATATCACAACAGATACTATGGAAATACAGGAGATAATTCAAAATTATTTTGAAAACTTGTACTCCAATAAAATACAAAACATCAAAGGCATCGACAAATTTCTAGAGTCGTCTGATTTGCCCAAATTGAAGCAGGATGATATACACAATTTAAACAAATCAATTTCAAGTGATGAAATAAAAGACACCATCAGAAGCCTACCAACCAAAAAAAGCCCAGGACCAGATGGATACAGAGCTAAGGTCTACAAGACATTTAAAGAAGAACTAATACCAATACTCTTCAATTAATTTCAGGAAATAGAAAAAGGGGGAGCACTTCCAAACTCATTCTATGAGGCCAATACACCCTGATTCCAAAACCAGGCAAAGACACATTAAAGAAAGAAAACTTCAGACCAATATCTCTAATGAACATAGATGCAAAAATTCTCAATAAAATTCTGGCAAATTGAATACAAAAACATATCAAAAAGATAGTACACGATCAAGTGGGGTTCAACATATGGAAATCAACAAATGTAATTCATCACATCAATAGACTTAAGGATAAAAACCACATGGTCATCTCAATAGATGCAGAAAAAGCATTCTATGAAATACAGCATCCCTTCATATTCAAAACACTAGAAAAACTAGGGCTAACAGGAACATATCTCAACAATGTAAAAGCTATCTATGCTAAGCCCCAGGCCAACATCATTCTAAATGGAGAAAAATTGAAAGCATTCCCTCTAAAAACTGGAGCAAGACAGGGATGCCTTCTTTCACCACTTCTATTTAACACAGTACTTGAAACATTGGCCAGAGCAATAAGACAGATGAAAGAAATTAAAGATAGGTAAAGTAGAACTCAAATTATCACTATTTGCTGATGATATGATTTTATACATAGAATATCCAAAAAATTCCACCAGAAAACTTCTAGAACTCATAAATGAATTCAGCAAAGTAACAGGATACCAAATCAACACCCATAAATCTAAGACATTTCTATATATCAGTGATAAATTCTCTGAAAGGGAAATGAGGAAAACTACCCCATTTACAATAGCATAAAAAAAATAAAATACTTGGGAATCAACTTAGTGAAAGACATGAAAGATCTCTATAACAAAAACTACAGAACACTAAAGAAAGAAATTATAGAAGACCTTAGAAGATGGAAAGATCTACTTTGTTCTTAGATAGGCAGAATTAATATTGTCAGAATGACCATACTACCAAAAGCGCTATACAGATTTCATGGAATTCCAATCAAAATCCCAATGACATTCCTCATAGAAATAGAAAAAGCAGTCATGAAATTCATCTGGAAAAATAAAAGACCCAGAATAGATAAAGCTATCCTTAGCAAGAAGAATGAAGCAGATGGCATCACTATACCAGACCTTAAATTATACTACAGAGCAATAGTAACAAAAACAGCATGGTATTGGCACCAAAATAGACTGGTAGACCAATGATACCGAATTGAGAACACAGAGACTAATGCATATAATTTCAGTTATCTTATATTAGACAAAGGCGCCAAAAATGTACATTGGAGAAAAGATAACCTCTTCAACAAATGGTGCTGGGAAAATTGGAAATTCATATGCATCAAAATGAAATTAAACTCCTATTTCTCACCATGCACAAAACTCAACTCAAAGTGGATCAAGGGTCTAGGAATTAGACCAGAGACACTATGCCTAATAGAAGAAAAAGTAACCTCTAATCCCCAACATGTTGGATTAGTCCCCAAGTTCCTAATCAGACATCTGTAGTGCAAGAATTAATATCAAGAATCAATAAATGGGGCAGTTTCAAGCTAAAAGGCCTCTTATCAGCAAAAGAAACAATCCATGAGGTGAATAGAGAGTCTACAATTTGGAAACATGCAGGAGCCCTAATTAAGGAGATAGCTAAAATTGCGGATAGCTGTGAGCCAATAGCATTACCACCTTCCATGGTCTCGTGAGACTTGGCCCGGGACAGCGCGGACGGGGTCAACGCCAGTGTGTGTGTTTGGTGGTGTTTTGTAGGAGTGTATACGGTGTTGGAGGTTGCTGGAGCCAGAGAGAGAAGAATAAAAGAACTTTTTCATTTCCATCCTGCCTCCGAATTTTCTCCCACAGCGTCGCTGCTCCAAGCGGCAATCGCTTCAGGCAGCTACAGTGGTGGCCCGCACGGGGAGTTTGGCTGGCAGGTAAGAACTGAAAATGGGAGCAAAAATAACAAAAGGTCGGATAATAAAAGCCATGGATGAGTTTTTCGATATTACAGACTCAGTGGATAGTGAGGAAAGCGATCAAGAAAGCATAGCCTCTGAGTCAGTTAATACCAGTGAGAAGAGTAGTGGTGTAAATTCAAAAGTAAGAGCTGCAAAAGCCATCAGAAACTTATTGAAATTAGCCGAAGAATATGTACTCTCCTTAGAAGCTGAAATTCAGGATACCAGTAAAGGTGATAGTAGTGAAGAGGAATCAAAAGATGACTCTGGGATAACAGTCTCCAGTAAAAAGAACAAAAAGAAATTAAAAAGGAAAAAGGACCATCAAGTAGAGGAACCACTTGTGTCCCCTACTCCCCCATGGGTGGAATCCATTACTGAAAATATGAAGGGTATTACTAGGCATTTGCAAACCCTAGAAACAGAAATAAAAGGTCGTTCTGAGCGCTTATGTGCTCTCGAGGGTAACTCACAGATACATTGGGAACTGCCAGTATTTGAAAATGAAAATGGACAGAGGATCCACAAGTCAGTAGATTTCAAAACAATAAAAAATCTCAAAGAGGCAGTAATGACATATGGACCCCAAGCTCCTTTCACACTGAGTATGCTAGAGTCCCTTAACATCTTTAACTTAACCCCCTCAGACTGGAAAAATCTATGTAAAGCAGTATTAAGTAGGGGGCAATACTTGGTTTGGCGCTCGCAATTTCAAGAACTTTGTATAGAGACAGCTAAAAGAAACGCAGCTGCAGGGTTTGGAGACCATAATATAGAAATGCTCACAGGAGAGGGGCAGTTCGCAGACTCACAGTCTCAAAAATATTATGTCCCAGGTGTATATGGTCAAATCTACGCAGCTGTCTTACAGGCATGGAAAACTTTACAAGGACCTGGGAATCTGCAAGGTAGCTTGTCAAAGGTGATTCAGGGACCTAATGAACCGTATGCTGACTTTGCTGATCGACTTTTGAGAACTGCAGGTAGATTGTTTAGAGACGTTGATCAAGCTATGCCATTAGTTGTTCAATTAGCATATGAAATTGCTAATAAATACTGCCAGGAAGCCATCAGTCCATGGAGAAATAAAAAGGATCTTTCCATATATATACAACTATGTAAAGATATAAATGATGCCTTTGTCACAGGAAATGTGATTGCAGCTGTGATGAGAGATGCTTCCCCTCAAAATTTCACAAGGGCTCAACCTAGACATTAAAATCAATCAGGATATTCCAGCCAAAATTATCATAATCAATCAGGCTATTCTAGGCAAAATCCCCAAAGAGAAATAAGACCAAGCTCATACCGTGCCCCAGGCCACTGCACCAGGTGTAAAAAGGGAAATCATTGGGCCAATAAATGCCATTCAAAATTTGACATCTATGGAAATCATTTGTCTAGGAATTAAAAAAATGGGCACGGGGCCCAATATCCCGGGGGCCACAAATGTATGAGGCACTGGAGGAGGAGTATCCTCAAGCATCCACTCAGATGCTTCCCCGACACAATCCCTACTACCCATCCACTCCCTCGCCAGAGGAACAGGAGGAAATGCAGGATTAGACCTCTGTTCCACTGCCCGAATAGTGTTAACACCTGAAATGGGGGTTCAACTGATTCCCACAGGAGTCAGGGGACCTCTTCCATCAGGGACTGTAGGAATTATTCTCGGGTGAAGTCCTGAAAGCTTATTAGGTTTGCAAATGACTCCAGGTGTAATAAACTCAGACTACAAAGGGGAAATAAAAATAATGCTTAGCTCACCCCAAAGTATAAGTTCTGTTAATCAAGGAGATAGAATTGCTCAGCTGCTTCTCCTTCCAAATTTACATAACTCATTTAAAATGAGTATGCCTCAAAAAAGGAACAATAGAGGATTTTATTCCATTGACTCGAGACCCATGGCTTGCTGGGTTCGGGATTGTTCAAGGAGGCCTATGTGTAAAATAAAAATCCAAGGAATAGAGATGGAAGGACTGATAGATACTGGAGCTGACTCTTCCATCATTAATCTACGGCAATGGCCCAAGCACTGGCCTCTGCAAAAAGCTTCAACCAATTTAAGAGGCTTGGGATATAATAACCTCCCAGAGATAAGTGCGGTAATTTTAAAATGGGAGGATGAGGGGCTGGGATTGTGGCTCAGTGGCAGAGCGCTCGCCTCGCATGTGCGTGGCCTGGGTTTGATCCTCAGCACCACGTAAACATAAATGCATTGCATTGTGTACAACAAAAGTAAATAAATAAATATTTTTTAAAAATGGGAGGATGACAAAGGGCATAAAGGAACATTTCAGCCTTATGTTTTACCTAACCTACCGGTTACTTTATGGGGAAGAGATATTTTGCAACAAATGGGAGTACACCTTGCAACCAAGCCTGCAGGTGTTAAATGTGAAAATCTACAGGGTAATCTTAACCCTAAAAGAAATCATTATCAAAAGGTACAGGGTAATCTTAACCCTAAAAGAAACCATTATCATAAAGGAAAAAGATATTTTTTATTGGGGCCACTGAGAAAATAATTTTGAAAATACCATGGCTTTCTGATGAGCCAGTGTGGGTCCCTCAGTGGAACCTATCTAAAGAGAAATTACAAGCAGCCCACCTACTAGTTTAGGAACAAGTAGAAGCAGGACATATAGAACCTTCCACCTCTCCCTGGAATTCCCCCATATTTGTGATCAAGAAAAAATCAGGAAAACGGAGATTGTTACATGATCTTAGAGAAATTAATAAAACCATGCAAATCTATGGCCCTACTCAACTTGGACTTCCTAATCCTGTAGCTATTCCAAAAAATTTCCATCTTATTACTCTTGATATAAAGGATTGTTTCTTTTCTATTCCTCTACACCCTCTGGATACCCCCAGGTTTGCTTTTTCAGTTCCTTCTATTAACAGTAATGGCCCTGATCAGAGATATCAATGGAAGGTTTTGCCGCAGGGAGTGGCTAATAGCCCCACTATGTTTCAAATCTATGTAGATCAAGTTATTCAGCCTATCAAAAATAAATACCCAGAGCTTATGTGCCTCCATTATATGGATGATGTTTTGCTTGCTCATCCTAATCAAGAAGTCTTATTCACCATATTTAGTGATATATCAGAAAACTTGAAATGATATGGACTAAACATTGCTAAGGAAAAGGTGCAAATTAGATCTCCAATATTATATCTAGGATTCCAAATTATGAACACTTTTATTAGGCCTCAAAAATATTAATTAATAAGGAGCATTTGGCCATTCTCAATGACTTTCAAAAATTGCTAGGAGATATTAATTGGCTTCGCCCTACAATAACCTCACTACTGGCCAACTAAAACCTTTATTTGACATCCTTCGTGGGGACCCTGATCCATCTTCACCGTGAACATTGACTCCTGATGCTAGGAAAGCTTTAAAGTTAGTAGAAAAAGCCATCGAAGGAGCTCATTGTGATAGATTTGATTTAACTCAACTGCTGATACTGATTATTACTTCTTCACAATATACACCCACGGGAGTATTTTGGCAACAAGGGCCTTTATTATGGATACATTTGCCCACCTATCCTAAAAGTATAATTGTCTTATACCTCCATGGTGGCTAAACTCATTCTTCAAGGACTTAAGACTTCTACTAAAATATTTGGCATTCACCCTGCTACTATTATTACTCCCTATTCATCATCACAGACTGAATATTTATGCTTCAATGATAATGATTGGGCTATAGCTAGATGCTCTACTTCTGCAAATTTTGATAATCATCTTCCTAAGTCTCCTATATTATCTTTTTGTATCAATCATCCTATTATATTTCCACAGGTAATAAAAAATCAACCTATTCCTAAGGCATTGAATGTATTTATAGATGGGTCCTCAAATGGTATTGCTGCAGTAGTCACTAAAAACTAAAATATAACTTACATAACTGCACACAAATCAGCTCAACTAGTGGAACTGGAAGCTGTGGTAAGAGCTATGGAAAATGTTAGAGAGCAGCCCATAAACATTTTTTAAGATAGCCACTATATTGTACATGCTGTCCCCAAATTAGAGCTAGCAGGACCAATAGCCCCTCATACTCCAGCCTTTAAATTGTTTTATCAAATACAAAAACTTTTGTGGGCAAGAAAAGAACCTCTATTCGTAGGGCATATTAGAGCACATACCAACTTGCCTGGTCCCCTCCATGAAGGTAATCAAAAGGCTGATGTCCTTACCCAAACAATATTTATACTTTCAGTGCTCCAACAAGCTACTTTATTTCACTCCCAGTTTCACGTCAACAGCACCACACTGCAGTGTAGGTTTAAAATCACAAAGGAGCAAGCCAGAACAATTGTAAAAGATTGTAAATCTTGTATGACACATTTGCCCAATCCTCATTATGATGTTAACCCTAGAGGATTAATGCCCAATCATTTGTGGCAGATGTAACACTCATGAGCTAAGTTTTGGAAAATTGCGATTTATTCATGTGACCATAGATACATGCTCAGGCATGATTTTTGCTTCCTTACATTCTGGATAAAAAGTTAAAGATGTTACATCTCATTGTTTTCAAGCTTTTGCTGCATTGGGCATCCCCAAAATGCTTAAAACAGATAATGGCCCTGCATATATGTCCTCATCTTTCAAACAGTTTTGCGCAAAATTCAATATATCCCATAAAACAGGCATCCCATACAATCCTCAGGGTCAGGGCATTATTGAGAGAGCAAACCACACACTGAAAATTATGTTATTAAAACAAAAAGAAGAAAATTGGAAAAGTCGTGGGGACAGATTGGCAGTTGCCCTGTTTACCTTAAATTTTTAAACTTTAGACTCTAATGGTTATTCTGCTGGAGACAGACATTGGAACCCACACCAACAACATAAACCTTTGGTTTACTGGAAGGACGTTTTTTCAGGTACATGGAAGGGTCCAGATCCAGGATTAATTTGGGGGAGAGGATCTGTTTGTGTTTTTCCAAAGCACGAATTCTCTCCAATATGGATACCATCTAGATTAATAAAGCAGGTACCAAATCAAAAGGATCAAAGTGAAGTTGTTGAAGAATCAAGATTAATAAAAAAGGAACAAAATCAAGAGGACCAAGATGAAGGCATGGAATGATTCCCTTAAAAGAGTCCTTCAAAATATTTCACAACTTAAGTGTCATTCCTCCTGGTGGGACGAGGAGATCTCTCTTTAGTGTGCACACAATTGTATTTTTTCTCTTTTTATATATGTCTTTATGTCTGTGCATTTGTCTAAATTTCATGTAATTGTGATGTCACAAATATATGTTTGTAGGTTTATGTGTCTGTCCAGTGTGATGTCAAAAATAACAAAGCGCTTATGAAAAAATAATATATATATATATGGATCCAAATAACTTTAATTCATTTAAGTTTAAGAGTATTCAATTTGGGTAAATAATTTAATAAGTGAAGGTACCTTCAATTTTGATTTATAGCTGTCCCAGGGATTTCTCTTTAGCAATGAATATGACTAATGCTGTATAGCCTGATATTTTGGTGTTTTGACATAGGAATGTTTATTTGTAATTAACTTTATTTGTTTTACAGCTGATTAATTTGAGTTATTTCAACAGATAATCTCATGGAAGCTTACAGAAACTCGAGGGTTCCAGCTAACAAATTATTTTTCCAAAGTGCCTTTAGCTTTTCTTTACTGTATCTTTAATGCAGTAGTCTTTCTTTGTTTTGTTCTGAATATGATATTTTGCCAGCTTATGTTTGTGGGAGCTCAAGCAGCAATGTGTGTGAGTAGAAATCAACCTTAATTTTCTAATCTAATAATTCTATTTTTTAGTTTGACAACTCGCCTCTTGACTCAGTGCTGGATTAGCACTGCCTTTCCTTTAATAATTGATGCTTGAGTTTCTAGGTAGCGGGCCCTGAAGATTTGCCAGTGGCATTGTCTAGACATAAAAAAAGATGGCTGCTACTACAGCTGCAAGGATTGCGGTCGCTGCAAACATCCCTGCTGCTCAAGCATCAAACAACCTCACCAGCAGTGTGGCCTCTGCTCTGCATGCATGGGACCTCCTAGATCAATGGTTATAACAAGTGTACATTTTGATCTTTCTTTGTTTGGGACTTTACGGGACAATGCCTTGTGGGTATTTGTCTAGAGAACTCAGAGTGTTACTTGATGGAACTTAGGGCAGCTGATTTGTTTAAAGAATTTGTTATGCTATGCAACTTGGCTTGTCAGCAGAAGGCTTATTGCCTTAAAGCCGCAGCATCTCCCCACAATTGGACGGCTGTTAGTCATCATACACAGTAGATCCTGAAGAGCTCCATTGGATGGCTGGTAGCCAATGACAGGTAAGATCCCCAGAGGGGACAACCTAAGACAGGCACAGTCACACGAGACAGTCTCATGTGGCCGACATATCAACCTAAGACAGGAGTCAAGGGCACAGCCTTGATTATCCAATGATGGGTAAGAATGTTGGTTGCACATGGACATCCTAGAGCATCCCCTCTTTTAAAACAAAAAGGGGGGAAATGCAGGAGCCCTAATTAAAGAGATAGCTAAGATTGCGGATAGCTGTGAGCCAATAGCATTACCACCTTCCATGGTCTCGTGAGACTTGGCCAAGGACAGCGCGGACGGGGTCAACGCCAGTGTGTGTGTGTGGTGGTGTTTTGTAGGAGTGTGTATGGTGTTGGAGGTTGCTGGAGCTGGAGAGAGAAGAATAAAAGAACTTTATCATTTTCATCCTGCCTCCGATTTTTCTCCCACAGCGTCGTTGCTCCAAGCGGCAATCGCTTCAGGCAGCTACAGGAACAAATTTTGACCACACGCATGTAAGATAGAGCAATAATCTCTAAGATGTATAAAAAACTCAAAAATCTTAACACCAAAAAAACAAATAACCCAATCAATAAATGGGCCAAGGAACTGAACACATACTTCTCAGAAGAAGATATACAATCTATCAACAAATACATGAAAAAATGTTCAACGTCTCTGACTATTAGAGAAATGCAAATCAAAACCACTCTAAGATTTCATCTCACACTAGTCAGAATGGCAGCTATTAAGAACACAAACAACAATAGATGTTGAAGAGGATGTGGGGGGAAAAGGCACACTCATACATTGCTGGTGGGACTGCAAAATGGTGCAGCCGACCTGGAAAGTAGTATGGAGATTCCTTGTAAACTGGGAAGGGAACCACTTTATGACCCAGCTATCCCACTCCTCATTCTATACCCAAAGGACTTAAAAACAGCATACTATAGGGACACAGCCACATCAATGTTTATAGCAGCACAATTCACTATAGCTAAACTGTGGAACCAGTTTAGACGCCCTTCAGTAGATGAATGGATAAAGAAAATATGGTATATATACGCAATGGAGTATTACTCAGCAATAAAGGAGAATAAAATCATGACATTCACAGGTAAATGGATGATGTTGGAGAATATAATGCTAAGTGAAGTTAGCAAATCTCAAAAATTCAAATGTGGATTGTTTTCTCTAATATAAGGAGGCCAATTCACAGTGGGGTTGGGACAGGGAGCATAGGAGGTTTAGAGGAACACTTGAATGACCAATGAGGAGAGAGGGGAAGGGAGGGATCAAAAGGATGAAGAGAAAAAAAAAAAAGAGAGATGGTAGAATGAAATGGATATCATTACCCTTTGTGCATGTATGAAGACACGAATGGTGTGAATATACTTTGTATACAACCAAAGATACGTAAAAATATGCTCTATAAGTATAATATGAAATGTAAAATAATAAACAACTAAACAATAACATTTATAATTATTGTTTCACATTTCACATATTTAGTTCTTTTAATTAATTTGTTGCTGTTTTTATGATCTTTATTAATTAACTTGCAAATAAATTTTAACTGTTTTAATGACTGAAATTAAGCACATGACTTCCTTATAAAAATTTCTTAAATATATGTTTTCATGGTTGTAAAGTATTGTTAATAATTTCCTTCTTGTCTATTGATATTTCAACAATTCAGAATACTGTACAATTGCCTGCTCTCTGTCTCTGAATCAGTGAAGATTCCTGTGACTATGGTTGTGTGTATGTATAAATTATATAGTATAGATCAATACTAATATTAATAATTGATATATATCAATTCTGTTCCATCCTTTGCCTTTGTAGGTTTTATCAGAAGATAGTTCAGCGCATCTGGATAACCATATTTGAGCTCGGTAATACTTTGTCTTCCTTATGTGATCAATTTCAGCTAAATTATTTCTGCTTTAACCATAGTCTTATACGTATTTCACATGTTCAGTGATTGTGAAAGAAACACTGAGAACTTTTTCAGATTGTCACGTATCAACCTGATATTTTTTGCCTTTACTCTGGAGCTTCTATTGTTGCATCAAAAATATTCACAACAAAAGAAAATTGAAAAGTTTCAGTTTAGAGAATCATAGTTCTTTCCCTTTCATTTTATCTTCCATTTAATCTTACAACACCTATTCCCTACTCCTGGGTTAAGTCAAGAAAACTGATAACCCACTGAGCCTTACTAGTAACTGTGTGTCCTCCAGTTTTATACCATGATATGTGCAATGACCACCGCTAGTTCATTTTCTTTGTACCTCTGAAAGTCTAGTACAGTATCTCTCAAGTAATGTCAAATAAGTACTTCTTGTTGTTGGGGATTATTGTGTGTATTACAATAAACAAGTACGATAGCCAGTTTAAAGTATGTACTTAACATGTAATTGCTTCCAGAATGAGATCTGTGACGACAAGGACAGGTTATTTCTTTTTACTTTTAAATTGGTGTTTTATAATTATACATAAGATGGGATTCATGGTGATATATTCATACCTGCACAATGCATAATTTGATCTATTTCACTCCCAGTACCCCCACTTTCCTTGCCCTCCTTTTCCCCCTTATCCCCTTTCTCTAATCTACTGGTATCTCTCCTATTTTCATAAGGTTCCTTTTTACTCTCTAGCTTCCATATATGAGAGAAAACCTACAAACCTTGACTTTCTGAGTCTGGCTAATCTCACTTAGCATAAAATTCTCCAATTCCATACATGTTCCTGCAAATGACATCATTTTGCTCTTGTTTACAACACAGTAAAACTCTATTATGTATGTGTACCACATTTTCTTTGGCCATTAATCTGTTGATGAACAGCTGTGTTGGTTCCCTAACTTTACTATTGTGAATTGTGCTGCCCTAAGCCAGGGTATGCATGTATCACTATTGTATTCTGACTTTAATTCTTTTGGATAAATAAATACTGAGGAGTGGTATAGCTGGGTCATATGTTGGTTAAATTCCCAGTCTTTTGAGGTACCTCAATACTGAACTAATTTAAATCCTATGAACAGTGTATAAGGATTTCTTTATTATTATTTATTTATTATTTTTTAAAAATATTCTTGATTATTGCCATCCTAACTCGAATAAAATGAAATCTCAGTATAGTTCTGCTATAACTTTCACTGATTGCTAAAAATATTAAAGATGTTTTCATATACTTGTCCATTTATGTATTGAGAAGTGTCTGTTTAATTCTTTTGCCCATTTATTGATTGTGGTGTGTATGTATGTGTGTGTGAGTGAGTGAGTGTGTGTGTGTGTGTGTGTGTGTGTGTAAATTTTTGGAATTCTTTGTATCTTCTGAATATTAAACCTCTGTTGGAGGAATAGCTGACAAAGATTTCCCCCCATTCTGTAGACTCTCTATTCACAGCCTAATTGATTCATTTGCTGTGCAGAAGAGCTTTAATTTGATGCTATCCCATTTATCACTTCTTGGTTTTATTTCCTGGGCTTTACAGGGCTTATTGAGGAAGTTGATGCTCCCATACCTATATACTGGAGTGTTAATCCTATTTTCTAGAAGTTGCAAAGTTTCTCATCCAATTCCTAGGTCTTTGATTCCTTTTAAGTTGATTTTTTGTGCAGGGTGAGAGACAGGAATCAAATCTTATTCTTCTATATATGAATATCTAGTTTTCCTAGCACCATTTGTTTAAAAGCTTGCCTCTTTTCCAACATGTTTTTGGCACCTTTGTCAAGGATCAGATGCCTGTACTTATGTGGGTTCATCTCTGTGTATTCTATCCTGTTTAATTGGTTTACATATTTGTTTTTATGCCGGTACCATGCAATCTTTGTTACTAAATTTCTGTAGTATAATCTGGTGTTGGGAATTGTGATACCTCTAATGTTACAGATTTAATGCAATCCCCATCAAAATACCAATGACATTCTTCACAGAACCAGTAAAAAATAGTGCTTAATTCATATGGAAGAATAAAAGACCTAAAATAGCTAGATTATTTTTTTATCATCTGGTACCTGGTCACATATTAAGCATTCAGGGCATGTATATTAAATAAGTTAATGCTATGGCTTAGTCTTAGAGTTTTGTGACTTCAAATTCTTGTTACTACTCTCTTTTATTACTATAGGTGCATACCCGTGACTGATTTTTGCTGAAAAAATAGCATTTGGAATGATATCATTTGGAATACTTGAAACTTTTAATTTCTGCTGCAAAATAAAGAATGGGAAAGATAGAGGGGGATTCATGATGGTGGATTAAAAGAAGGCTTTTTTCCTAGTTCCATCATTCAGAAATCAAGTAGCTGAATACTGCTTCTCAATGGGATAGGTGAAAGAGGGAATTCACTAAAATTCAACATTGGACAGTCAGAGCATCTTAGAGACTCAGATATTTGGGTACATTGAGCAAAGAAGAAAGGGTACACTGGAGCTAAGCTGGTTAAAGAAGTGGCAGCAGCCATGTCACTGGTCCAACAGAGGGGACTGTAGCAGAGAGAAACCCAATGGACAGACTTGGTACAGCAAAATCTAAGATTAGAAAAGCAGCCTGAATTTGGCTGATCCAGAAGCTGCACTATAAACTCATGTTTGAACAGTGCCCTGTTTCTTAACTGGCTGCAGAGAGAGGAGGCAGCACCCATCTTAATGCAGCCATGCTGCAGCTACTGCTGCAGAGCCAGGTAATCATGGCAAATGATCCATGCTGTCCTAGGAAGCACCCACCCTGCAGCCTAAGATGTACCTAGCAAAAATGAGTGAAACAGGCACAGAGAAGATTGTACCTAGAGGGGATGCAAGACAGAAAAACAAAAGGGAGCCCCTTACTCACTTTCCTTTCGTTTGAGCATTTCTGTGACCAGGTGAAACAAGTTGGGACTTGATACAGGCAGGTGTGAATACACAAGGACTAAGTCTGGGAAAGCTGTGTTAGTGGATAGCAGTGTGTGTGTGTGTGTGTGTGGGGGGGGGGTTGTTCCCCAGCCTCATGAGTAGAATTCTTGGGAGTTTCCTGAGATCCAGACTCCTGACAGAGATCAGCAATTTCCAGGCCCTAGGGGTGTAGTGATCTAATCTGTCTGGAACAGATAACACCCAACAAAACCCTAATGCCTGATTAGACCTATGCCCCAACCTTTGGGATTCCTCCTGCAGAACTCTGCAACAGCCCCATCTGGGGAGTGCATTGATTTGGTCTGCGCAAAGTACTGCCCAACTGACAGTACTTCACATTCCATCCTACCTTATACTGGTGAAAAGGGAAGTTGAGGCTTATTTCAACCAGCTTCAGTCTTAGGCCACTCAATCTGGCAGCTGGTAAGCAACACAAAAGGAAGAAGGGGTTAACACCCCACCCCAGCCCTTGCTTTCTCTGTGCTCTCTCTCTCTCTCTCTCTCTCTCTCTCTCTCTCTCTCTCTCTTCTCTCCTCTCTCTCTCTCTCTCTCTCTCTCTCTCTCTCTCTTTTTCTCCCTGGACAGAAAGAAGGACATTTGGTAGTTGGGTTTAGGCAGTGACCAGCCATTGTCATTCACTATTTTGACCACCTCAATAGAGACAATTTCTTCTTTTTTTTTTAAGTTTTTTTATTTTGTTTTGTTTTGGTGTTCTTGCTTTGTTGATTGGTTCATGGACATATATACTTAAACAGATTTCTTTCATTATTCTCATTTGAAGAGTAGCTAGACAAATGAGAAATGAAACTAAAGAAAACATTATCAATAAATCAAAATGGCAGGAATCAATGAACATCTCTGTGTAATAACATTGAATGTAAATTGTGGAAAGTGGTGATTTGAATCAAATCATGGCCTCTGACTCTCTTGTGACTATGTTTGTGCTGGGAGCTGCCTGTGCAAAGGTGCAGGTCAAGATGCTCCAGTTGCTATGGTGACACCAGCTGGAGAAAATTCTGTGCAAAGGCCTTGAGTTTGGACACCAACTTCCAGGGATAGAGGATTCTGAGTGAAACAAGTTGACCCTAATATCTTGATAATCCTGCATCCTTCAGATTGCCTGCTTTGCTGAAACTTTCTGAAAAATAACCTTTTGATGAAACCTATATAATAAACATGCTGAGATAGCTCTGGTGTCAGTCTTCACCCATCAGGAGTTGGCTGAGCCACCTGGCCCCACCTTTTACTCTCTATGTGTGTCTATTTGTCTTTTCTTCATCCCTCATTGCCCCTCATCTGGCAGCTCCTGAATTAATGGCCCAGGCATGGGTCAATGACAGTAAATGTTCTCTACTCTCCAATTAAAAGACACAGGTTGGAAGAATGGATTAAAAAATCAAGACTCAACTAGATGTTGTTTGCAAGAGTATCACCTTACAGGCAAAGACAGCCACAGGCTGAAGGTGAAAGGATGGAAATTGATATGCCATGCAAATTGAGCCCCCAAACAAGCAGGAGTATCTACTCTCATATCTGACAAAGCAGACTTCAAACCAAAGTTCATTAGAAGAGACAAAGGAGAATTCACTACAAACATCACATTCATACTGGTAAAGGGAACAATTCAACAAGATGATATAGCAACAATAAGTATTTATGCCCCCAAATTTGGGAGGAACTAATTACATAAAAGAGGCACTACTCAAATTGAAACCTTAGATATATCCCAGTATAATAATTCTGGGTGATTTCAAAACATCTCTCTCATCATTAGATAGATAATCCAGATATAAACTCAGTAGACTCTTTGGACCTGAAAAATATAAATCCAATAGACTTAACAGACATCTGTAGAATATTTTATGCAATAATGGCTGAGCACAGTTCCTTTTCAGTAGTTCATGGAACCCTCTCCAAAATAGACCATATCTTCGGCCACAATGCAACTCTTAGCAAATCAAAAATTGATATAATTCCTTGTATCACATTATGATGGAATGAAATTAGAACTCAATCTGACAAAACCCTACAGAAACTGCACAAACACATGGAGATTGAACAATACACTTTTGAATAATAATAATGGTTTTTAACCAATGACAATCTCTGAAGATAAGCATGAGGGGTTTGTTTCTTCCTTGAAGAATAAAACATATTATTTGGCAATTTGAAGGACAAAAAGGGAATTCAAAAATTAGATAAGAAAGGAGTTGATTCGTTGAGACCTTTACAGGATGGGTTTGTGGTAAACAAAACGTGTTCATGAAAATTTCAGGAGACTTTGAACTCAAATGGTATACTGCTGGGAAAGAGAGTAAATACCACTGTGTGTTTAGTGTTTAAGGAGGCTCCTTCGCCCCCTTCCTTATCTCTCATGCTGCACAAAAATAAACTCAAAACGGATCAAAGACCTAGGAAGTAGATCAGAAACTTGGCAACACATATGGCACAACTTAGAGATCCAGAAAAAGCTATGGTAGGTAACAAGCTTCCCCATGAAGACACGCACAGTTGGTGGTAAGACATTAATGGGCCAGAATCAGAGAATACAGGTGAATTTGTTTTAAAACATCACCTTTGGATATCCAAAGAGTGCTCAGACAATTTTAAAGGTGGAGTCTAAATTCCTTCAGACATTTTGGTTGAAAAAGATAAGTTGAGCAATTTGAAGATATCATCAGTGTGCCTTTTGCAGAATTGGTTTTCAAAGTGTCTGATAAAGACAATCTGATACTGCCAGGAAAAGAGAATGATGTACTATTCATTTATTTACTATTAAAACAGAATATTTAGTACCTCTTCCAATAAGGAACTCTTGCTAGATGATATATTATAAAACACACATGCAGATCAAACAAACAATCAAACACATTTTTTAATTGCCAGATGTAACAGAATATAAGAGAAGAAAAAATTCAAAGTTAACTCCAAAAAAGGACTAAAAACATTTGAGTTTGCCAAAGAAAAGACTAGCCAATTGTCCCAGAGAAAAATTTATCTCTTCTATGAACCACAGTAATTATGTATGGTCTGAATAAGTTAGCATGCCTCAGAAATACTAAAGAAATCTCAGGAGTTATATCACATAGATTTTCAAGTTTGAAGCCCTTGACATATTTATTATGTGAAGCTGGTCACATTTCTAATTGTGGAACAACAGGAAATCACCTTTGTACGGTTTGCATTAAAGATATTATCATTAATTCAAAAAAATATTTATTTTGTTCTTAATATATTATGATATTGTTTTATGGACTAAAGGGATATTAAAAAGACAGACAATACTTTGTCCATCTGAAATTTGCATTCTAACAGGGGAACAGTACTAAACAACAAACAATTAAGCTAAAATAGTTGTAAACTTTACATCTAAAAGATGACAAATGCTATGAAAAAGGAAAAATGGAAGCAGAGTAAGGGAGATCAGATTTACTATGTGGCCTCAATGAGGTGTTTGAGCAAAGACTTGGAGAGAGTTTGATACTTTAAATCCAAAAAAATTAACCCCGAAGATAACTTACACAATGCTCAAAGCAGTAGATCCTCTTCTACTAAAGTGCAATTCTTATTGTGCTATTCTGGAAATTCACATCATTGATTGTCATGGTCATTGGAAAGTATTTGTTCCTTTCATAACAAGTCAGTCATATGATAAGAAAAAGATTTTGTGTCCAGATTCCTCCAGATGAGGCCAGTTCTTTCTGGCCCCTCCTTCCCACTCTCACTTATCTGATCTTTTAAAGTTTGGTAAAATTTCCTCTATTTCCTTCATAGCAAGTGATCTGTGTAGAACCTCTGTCTCCATTGTGATTAGATTTGGTAGGTTGGATATTTATTGAAAAGTGTTAATCCATCAAAGTTTTCAAATTTGTTTGCTTAGAGCTATGTATTTATAAATAATTCATATAATGTAGTGATTTTCTGTTTGTTAGTGGTGCTGGGGACTGAACCCAGACCTTGTGCATGCTAGGCAAGTGCTCTGTGGTGATTTTTTTTTAAGAACTAAATTTTAGGTTTATAAATTATACTGTTTCTGTTTCCTAACATATTAGTTTCTTCCTCCCCAACAGTAGTCCTGATGTGTGCTTTCTTTTGATTTATCTATTTTGATTTATTTATTTTTGATCTTTTCTAAGTTTTGGGAGTGGGAGTTTAATTTGTTCATTTTTGGATTTATCAATATGTTTCAGACAGATTTCTTGAAAAGATCTTGTCAGGTGGTTAAAGGCATATTCTCATCCCACTGAGCACTTCATCATGGATAAGTTCCCAGCCCTGCCTGAGTAAAGGTAGTAATGTTCAGATAATTCCACAATATGTGGCTGTGAAATTGGAAGTCAAAACATTCACACGAAGACAATCTGTCATTATATAGCAATATGTAGGCTGATAATTCATGTCCTGTGTCAGCTGAGACAGATTTTGAAAGATGTCTGTTTCCAAAGTCAGCCATAAGAGAGTTAAAAATCTGATAGACAGCAGAATTTTCTTTCTTTTTTTTTTCTTTCTTTCTTTTTTTTTTTTTTTTTGGTACCAGTGGTTGAACTCAGGGGCACTCGACCACTGAGTCTCATCCCCAGTCCTTTTTTTGTATTTTAGTTAGAGACAGGGTCTCACTGAGTTGCTTAGCGCCTCGCTTTTGCTGAGGCTGGCTTTGAACTGGTGATCCTCCTGCTTCAGCCTCCCCCGCTGCTGGGATTACAGGCATGTGCCACTGCACCTGGCAGAATTATTTTTGAAAGAGGTAAAAATCCATGCTTCTGAGGATTGACGCCTTGCCACCATCCCCACCCCAGCTGTCCTGAGGTCAGATAACAGTTTGTTGTTTTCTCGGTAGGCAGGGTCTATATTACCAAGACATTACAGTTTTTACTACAGGCCTAATAGTTTTTCAGGATTAAGCTTGGCATGTAGCTTAAGCCTTGGTTACCTGATTCTTTCTCAAGAGTTTTCCCCTACATCCAGGACCCTGATTTAGTTTTGGAAGAGACCTTTAAATCCAAACATCTCTTAGAGAGTGCCATCAATCCCTGAACCATGAGTCCATGATATCAAAATATTTTCTATCTTACTTATCTGTCTCTCACACTTCAAAGTTTCTAAAAATACCTTAAATAATACAAAATATTTAAGATTTTTAATCAAACTCTGTGTGTGTATGTGTGTGTGTGTGTGTGTGTGTGTGTGTGTGTTTTAATTTGGCTACTTTTTAAATCCAAAGTTCAAGAGAAAGAAAGAACAAAAAATAGCCACATTCATAAATTCTGAACCCCAAGTATTCTCCCTTGGCAAATACGCCAAATGTTAAATATAGCACCTAGCTCAAGTAAGCATTCAATAATGCAAAGCTATCATGTTTGTGATATGATAGTTCTTGATGAAGAAATAAAGAAAATATAGAGATGATAGGTATCTCAGTAGGCCAGTAGGTTACCTTTTAAAAAAAAAAAATTTTTTTTTTAGTTGTTGATAGACCTTTGTTTACTAACTTATATGTAGTGCTGAAAATTGAACCCAGTGCCTCACACATGCTAGGCAAACACTCTACCACTGAGCAACAACCTCAGCCCCAGTGCATTATGGTTTAAAGGAGTGTGAATTAAAATGTAAAAGGAGTCAAGTTGCTTCATTATAATATACTGTGTTAGAACTAATTATGCTTGTCTCAATTCTTTTTCTGATGCTGCACAAAAGTACCAGGATTCCAGAATTTAATTAGTTATCATTTAAAATCTTATTATGCACAACTTGAAACATATACAAAACTGAGAAAATTATGATAAATCTCCAGGTATGCATTACCATGATTCAACAAATACTAACTCACACCCAGTATTGCTTTGTCTAGATCTCCACCTACTCTTCCAGACATAAATATTTTAAAGTGAATATCAGCATCATATAATTTCATCATAAATATTTCAGGATGTATCTCAAGCTGATATAGACTCTCTAAAATCATAAGCAAAATATTATGATGACACCTAAAAATCAACACTTAAAAAAAAAAGTAGTGAATTCCAGTTATGGAAACATTGGCAAGTCTGTTTCTACAAAACAGAACAAAAAGGTATGAAACTGAACTACATTGTCAAAAACAACACTTTCAGGCTTTGGAAATCCATCATGTAGACAATAAATCGAGAAACATTATTTATTTAAAAAGTGCTAGAGATTTAGATAAAAGCAGCAGTCTATGTTCTTGCCTGGGGCTTCTCCTGTCCTCTTCCCTGGAGGTTGGTCATGAAGCACTGTTGATTTCCAGCCTGGGTCTGGGCCATTAAAGGCAGCTAGGGAGAGGACAGCCAGATTTGGAGTCCAACTTTATCAGCTAAATGTCGTGAATTTGGGAAGAATTGAATGGGCGAGACCGGCAGCTTTGCTAAGTGAGGTTGTAGCCAAGGAGATCTGGAAAATGAGAGAGGCATGGAAGGACTGACATAAGCTCTTCATATATTCCTGACATCCTTGAAACTGCACACGTATGTGCAGGAGATACCAGAGAACCCAGGGAAAAGTAAAAGCCATCACCGATCTAGGAATCAAAGGAAAGTTTAATTTACTACAAGATTCCATATGGATTGACCTTCAGAGGTTGAAAGGCTTAAAGTACAAAATCTACCCAAATCATTGGTTGACTGCTTGGCTATGCAGACAGAAGGGTGTACCACAGGAGGTCAGGCTAAAAACACATGGATAAGAGGTTTTTGTTTGTTTGTTTGTTTTTTAATTGTGCTAAGACATCAAGGTAAATACTCCAAGGGGGATCAATCACAATGTTGATGTTTCAGCTAGTGAAGGAAGGGAGGAAGGAAGGGAGGGTGAGAGGAAGGAAGATAGGAAGGGGGAGAGAGGGAAGGAGGGAAGAAAGAAAAAAGCAGGAAAGAAGAAAACTGAAAGAAAAAGAAAATGGAAAAAAGAAGTACCTATTTTCATAAAAATAAAAATAGAATATAAGATGGCTACAGTATATTATCTAAATTGTGCAGTTTAAAACCAAACAGTGTGAGATGCACAAAGGAATTGAAATGAAGTAGCACTAAAATTCAAGAATGTATAGACCCAGAAGTTGAATTTAATAAAATCTCCAAAGTGACCAATATAAATATGTTCAAATAATTAAAGGAAACAGTTGTAGGGACAGATGAGGTAAGTCACCAAAGATAGCAGGAAACAGTTTTATTATTTGGCTGCAGCCAGGTTCAGAGGGTACAGCCTTTGCTGTAATCAATTAATCCCCTGAACCCTGAATTCAGGAAGTTTCAGAATTTCATATACAGCATGTAAGGGGAGGTGCTCAGATGTTCACAGTTTACAGAAGTTCACATAAAAGCAGCTTTTTTTCCCCACTGTTTTGGGAAAGTTAACCCTTCAAGGACAACACCTGAGAAGGGGAGAGCTTCTTCTCCCCTTTCTTTCCTCCCCACTGCCAGCTGTTACCATGGAGCCCATTTAGTAACTTCTCTTATCTTAGAAATGTAGACATCTCTGTGGAGCTCCAGCTCAAGGGCAGAGGCCTTGTTAAAGAATTTGTTCTGACTCCTGGGGGAAGTGCGACCTGCCCAGCTGTGACCAAGAGGTAGGCACCCACCCAGAAGGAGAGACCCAGCCACCAGTTCGCCTGGCCTCCAGGGCCCAGAGTAGCAGCTCCCTGCTGCTGCACGCAGGGCCTGACCAAAGGAAAGGTCCCCTCCACTCCTGGGGGGAAGTGCAACCTGCTCAGCTGCGACCTAAACAAGAGGTCTGCTGAAATGCTGTTGAGCCCGAGGAGAACACCTCCATATTTGAGGAGAGCAGTGGCTGACCAAGACAAAGAAACAAAGAAGAAAGGAAAAGTAGCTGCAGACAATCAGGGATCTGCCAGCGATCTGAGAACAGCACACACCTGGGTGAGACTCTGGCAACCAGCAGGGAAGGGTGTGTCTGAGGCTAGCGCAGCGGCCCCCAAGAAGGTACAACTGTGGGTGGGCTTGGGGAAAGGGTGCCTTCTGGAGGGTCCCTTTCCCGGTGGTGACACACAATCCCCCTGAGCCACTCTTCCGATGTGCCATTCTGCAACTGGCCAAAGGTGCAGCCTTGACTCCACTAACAGGATCGCTGACTGGACGTGATCCGGGTCAATTGGCTTAAACTGGAAGGGAAAAAAGAAGGGCTTCCCAGGGTCCATTTTGTTTGAGAATTGTTCCTGGGTTCAACTTTTTTGTTTGTTTGTTTGTTTTGTTGTTTATTGGTTTTTTGTTTGTTTGTTTTGATTTGTTTTGATTGACAGTGTGTTTGTTTGCTTGCTTCTGCGCCTTTTTTCTTTCTTTCTTTTCTTCCTTCTCACGTTTGTATTTTTTCTTCTTCCTTCATCTTCCCTATTTACACCCTGCCATTGCATACTCAACAGAGGTAAAAACAAGTTATACGCAGAAATTGGGATATTAAGAATGGGTACAATTGAAATATATAGCAAAGTGGTGTTATATATAGTTTATTCTCTATTTTCTTGACTCACTCTCTCCTCTCTCTTACACTAATTTCTACTCCTTTGTCATTTTTTTCTTTTCCATCTTTCTTTATTTCTTCTCTCAACCACTGAATAAGTTAGGTTTATATATAAATCAGTCTTTCCAACTAATCATTCACTCTGTTCTCTTTCCTCTCTCGTCTGCTGATACTAAACCACTTCCATAGAACTCTCTTTTCATACTTTCTAAGAAAGAACAATTCAATACACTCACTTCCTTCTTTCTAAACATATCACCTCTGAGTCCAATACTTGAAACTATAAAACCCCATCAGAAGTATACAGAGTAAATTGGAAACAATATCTGGGTTAACTAAATCTGTACATTGTGATCAAACTGGGATTCTCTGAATAGAAAGTGTTTGATTTTAAAGTGTAAAGGAAATATAAGGGGATCTGATAGCATTGTACTACAGGAGCAACATAAGGCTTTAAGGTAAAATCAAAATAGTCAAGGTCCCACAGTGCAGGAAGAAAAGACACACAAGCAATATAAAGAAACAAGGGAAGAAATTGACACAAACAAATCAATATACCTCCTCAGTAGATTCCATGGCAAGCACAGCTGGTAAAATGCCAGAGATGGAATTTAGAAATTACATATTCCAAGTGTTTTCGGAACTTAAGAATGAACTCAAAAATGAGATGAGGGAGCAAATACATGTGGCAAAAGATCATTTTGACAAAGAATTCCATAAACAAATACAGGAAGTAAAAGATTACTTCAATAGGGAGACAGAGGCTCTAAAGAGAAACCAAACAGAAATTCCAGAAATGAAAGAAGCAATAAACCAAAATAAAAGCTCAATTGAAAGTATCACCAACAAAGTAGATCACTTGGAAGAAAGAACCTCAGACAATGAAGACAAAATATATATCCTAGAGAAAAATCTAGATTACACAGCAAAATGGTAAGAAACCAAGAACAGAACATTCAAGAATTATGGGACAACATAAAAAGACCAAACTTAAGAGTGATTGGGGTAGAGGAGGGGGCAGAGTTGCAAGCCAAAGGAATGAGTAATTTATTTAATGAAATAATTACAGAAAATTTTCCAACCTTGAGGAAAGAATGGGAAAACCAAGTTCAAGAGGCTTACTGAACACCAAACATACAAAATCACAACAGATCCACACCAAGACACATTATAATGAAAATGCCTAATATACTGAGCAAGGAGAGAATATTAAAAGCCACAAGAGAAAGGAAGCAGAATACATATAGGGGGAAACCAATCAGACTATGTTCAGATTTTTCAACCCAGTCCTTAAAAGCAAGAAGATCCTAGAATAGCATATTTCAACCTCTGAAAGAAAAGGGATATCAACCAAGAATCTTATATCCAGCAAAATTGAGCTTTAGATTCGAAGATGAAATAAAAACCTTCCACGACAAGCAAATTTAAAATATTTCACAACTCGAAAGCCAGTACTTCTGAACATCCTGGGCAAAATTTTTCATGAAGAAGAGAAAAATAACAATGAAAATCAACAAAGGGAGATAATAAACTAAGGGAAATACCAACCAGAAGAGAAACCAAATCAAGCTAAAGACCATAATACAAATAAAAATGGATGGGAATAAAAATCACATCTCAGTAATAACCCTGAATGTTAATGGCCTAAACTCACCATTCAAAAGACACTGGGGTTGAAGAAGACATCAAAGAGGAGATTAAAAAATTCCTAGAGGTAAATGAGAACACAGATACATCGTATAGAAATCTCTGGGACACTATGAAGGCAGTAGTAAGAGGAAAATTCACTGCACTGAGTTCATTCCTTAAAAGAAAAACAACAACAACAACAACAACAAATAAACGACTTAACATCACACCTCAAAGCACTAGAAAAAGAAGAACAGACCAACACCAAGAGTAGTAGAAGACAGGAAATAATTAAAATCAGAGCAGAAATTAATGAAATTGAGACTAAGGAAACCAGTCAAAGAATTGACAAAACTAAAAGTTGGTTTTTTGAAAAAATAAACAAAATTGACAGACCCTTAGCGATGCTAACAAAAAGAAGAGAAAAAACTCAAATTACTAACATTCGTGATGAAAAAGGGAATATCACAACAAACACCTCAGATATACAGAAGATAATTAGAAATTACATTGAAAACTTGTACTCTAATAAAATAGAAAATACTTAATGCATTGACAGATTTCTAGAGTTGTATGATCTGCCTAAACTGGATCTGGAGGCTATACACAATTTCAACAGATCAATTATAAGCGAAGAAATAGAAGACATCATCAAAAAGCTACCAACAAGGAAAAGTCCAGGACCTGATGGGTTTACAGCCGAGTTCTACAAGACTTTCAAAGAAGAACTAATACCAATGCTCTTCAAACTATTTTAGAAATAGAAAAAGAAGGAGCTCTTCCAGACTCTTTCTATGAGGCCAATATTACATTAATTCCAAAGCCAGGCAAAGACGCATGCAAAAAAGAAAACTTCAGGCCAATATTTTTAATGAACATAGATGCAAAAATCCTTAACAAAATTCTGGCAAATCGGATAAAAAAATATATCAAAAAGATAGTGTACCACGATCAAGTGGGGTTTATTCCAGGGATGCAAGGCTGGTTCACCATTCAGAAATCAATAAACATAATACATCATATCAATAGACTTAAAGATAAAAATCATATGATCATCTCAATAGACGCAGAAAAAGCATTTGACAAAATACAGCACCCCTTTATGTTCAAAACACTGGAAAAACTAGGAATATCAGGAACACATCTCAACATTATAAAAGCTGTTTATGCAAGGCCAAGAGCTACCATTATCTTAAATGGAGAAAAAATTGAAAGCATTCCCTCTAAAAACTGGAACAAGACAGGGATGCCCCCTTTCACCACTGCTATGTAACATAGTACTGGAAACTCTGGCCAGAGCAATTAGACAGACGAAAGAAATTAAAGGGATCCAGATAGGAAAAGAAGAGCTCAAATTAGCACTATTTGCTGATGACATGATAATATACCTAGAAGACCCAAAAAACTCTACCAGAAAACTTTTACAACTAGTAAATGAATTCGGCAAATTAGCAGGATACAAAATCAATACCCATACGTCAAAGGCATTTTTGTACATCAGTGACAAAGCCTCTGAAAGGGAAATGATGAAAAACACCCCATTTATGAGAGCATCAAAACAAATAAAATACCTGGGAATCAACTTAATGAAAGAGGTGAAAGACCTCTATAAGGAAAATTATAGAACACTAAAGAAAGAAATCATAGAAGAACTCAGAAGATGGAAAGACCTACCTTGCTCTTGGATAGGTAGAATCAATATTGTCAAAATGTCCATACTACCAAAAGCATTATACAGATTTAATGCAATTCCAATCAAAATCCCAATGTCATTCTTCAAAGAAATAGAAAAAGCAGTCATGAAATTGATCTGGAAAAATAAGAGACCCAGAATAGCCAAAGCAATCCTGAGCAAGAAAAGTGAAGCAGGGGGCATCACCATACCGGACTTCAAATTATACTATAGAGCAATAGTAACAAAAACAGCATGGTATTCGCACCAAAACAGACTGGTGGACCAATGGTACAGAATTGAGGACGCAGAGACTAATACATATAATTTCAGCTATCTTATATTAGACAAAGGTGCCAAAAATGTACAGTGGAGAAATGTTAGCCTCTTCAATAAATGATGCTGGGAAAAATGGAAATCCATTTGCAACAAAATGAAATTAAACCCTTATGTCTCACCATGCACAGAATTCAATTCAAAGTGGGTCAAGGACCTAGGAATTAGACCAGAGACAATACACCTAATAGAAGAAAAAGTAAGCTCCAATTTCCAACATGTCGGATTAGGCCCCATGTTCCTTAATAAGAATCCTGTAGCACAAGAATTATTACCAAGAATTAATGAATGGGATAGATTTAAACTAAAAAGCTTCTTCTCAGCAAAAGAAACAATCAGTGAGGTGAATAGAGAACCAACTAACTGGGAACAAATATTTAATACATGAACATTGGATAGAGCACTAATTTCTAGAATATATAAAGAACTCAAAAAACTTGACACCAAAAAAACCCAATAACCCAATCAATAAATGGGCTAAGGAATTGAAAAGACACTTCTCAGAAGAAGATACACAATTAATCAACAAATACATGAAAAAAAATGCTCAACATCACTGGCAATTAGAGAAATGCAAATCAAAACTACTCTAAGATTTCATTTCACTCCAGTCAGAATGGCAGCTATCAAGAACACAAACAACAATAAATGTTGGAGAGGATGTGGGGGAAAAGGCACACTCATACATTGCTGGTGGGACTGCCAAATGGTGCAACCGCTATGGGAAGAAATATGGAGATTTCTTGGAAAACTGGGAATGGAACCACCCTATGACCCAGCTATCCCACTCCTGGCTCTATTCCCAAAGGACTTAAAAACAGCATATTACAGTGACACAGCCACTTCAATGTTTATAGCAGCACAATTCACAATAGCTAGGTTGTCCCTAGATGTCCCTCAGTAGATGAGTGGATAAAGAAAATGTGGTATATATACAAAATGGAATTTTACTCAGTAATAAAAGAGAATAAAATAATGGCATTTGCAGGTAAATGGATGAAGTTGGAGAATATAATGCTAAGTGAAATTAGTCAATCTCAAAAATCCAAATACCAAATGTTTTCTCTGATATAAGGAGGCTATTTCACAGTGTTGTTGGATGGGGGTACATAGGAGGATTAGAGGAACACTAGAATGGTCAAAGGAAAGAGAGGGAAGGGAGGGAGGAAGGGGGGAGGGAGGGAGGGAAAAAAAGAAAAAAAATTGGTGGTTAAATGAGATGGATATGATTATCCTAAATGCATGATTGAAGATCTGAATGGTACTTATATACTTTGTATACAAACAGTTGTATGTAAAAAGATGCTATATATGTGCATTATGAATTGTAATACATACTACTATTATAAATAAAAAAAGAAAAAAAGAGAATTTGTCCTTTTTATTATCACACTTTCCTTTACAAACAAACTTCTACAAATCACTATACTGGATACATGTTTGTGAAAAACAAGTAAAGAAGTGTCCAGCACCTGGAGTGCTGATTTCAACATGAAAATAGAAAGTTTATCTATATTGAACTCTTTTGTAGAGACTCTTTTGCTGACAGTCCTAAAATCAGCCATGGTGAATATTTCTGGAGAAGCTTAGTTAAGATTTTCTGTGGAGGAGAGGGTGCCACTACTAAACTATGATGACAATGGCTTAACAAATAGGAAAGCTCAGTAAAGACAAACTATAAAAATGAATAAAATAGAAATTTTAGAGCTGAAAAACACAATGTCTAAAAATTTCAATAAATGGGCTCAGTAGCAGTTTTGAAACTTCAAGAGAAAAGAATCAGTAAACTGAAACTTCCAGAAGTTTCCCAATTCAAAGAACAGAGATAAAAAAAGATTCAGGAAAAAATGAACAGAATTTTCTAATCCTGTGGAACATCATCAGACATACCAACAGAAGGATAGTGGGAGTCCCAGAAGGAGAATAAGAGAGTAAGGGGTAGGAAGTAATGCCAAAAAAACTTCCCTAGTTTAATGAAAAAGATTCATATTTACACCTAAACCTCCAGTTACAACTAGGATAAGCAGAGATCTATACCTGCACTCATCCTAGCTGATCTATTTAAAGCCAACAACAGAAGAAAAATCTTAAAAGGAGACAGGAATAAAATATTGATGTACAAGGGAGCCACTATGTTTATTTTAAAGTGGTTCACTCAACAGATTAAATAGTTCTGATTAAACTGCTCTAGTTTGGATCTGGATTGTCCCCCAAAAGCCCATGTGTTAAAGATTCATTCCCATCTTGGGGCTATTGGGAGATGGTAGAGACTTTAAGAAATGGGGCCTAGTGGGAGGTCTTCTGGTCATTGAGGGTTTGCCTTTGAAGGAGTTAGTGGGACCCAGACCTTCTTCTGAGCAGGTTCACCACATCCTCCACCATGACATACTGACTCACCACAGGGCATAAGGCAACTGGGTCAGCAGATCATGGACTCTGAAACCAGGAGCCAAAATAAACCTTTTATCTTTTTAAGTCAATTAACTCAGGTATTGTGTTAAAGTAGCAGAAAGCTGACAAAACAGTTGTTCAGTGGGAAAAATGGTTGCTGGAAATGCAGACTAAATCTTGAATAATCTTTCCCCCCACATATTACCAACTCATTTTTTTAAGAGTTTTCAAAATAACAAGGTGGTATCCTAGCATTCTGCAATGAGTAGTTTTTTTCTCTTCTATTTTGGTTAACTCCACTTTTGATTCTTTCAAGAATAATTAATGCAGGTTTTAATTATTTAAAAATTTTGCCTAGTTTTTTTTAACTTTCATAAACAGTAATTTGAGGACTGTTTCCTTTCTGTCAGCTTCCTATAATCCCTCATAGTTTTTTTTTTTCTAAAGAACATATTCTAAATAAACTATATATACTAAAATATATCTATCTCAGGCTCTGTCTTTAGGAAGTATTCCTAGTCGAATCTTCTTTTCTCCATTCACTCCATTTCCAGTTATGCTGTTCTTTCATTGATTATATCATCTCCCTCCATCCCTTTTCTTCCTTCCTTCCTTCCTTCCTTTTCTTTTTTCTTTTTTTCTTTCTTCTTACTTTCTGGATTTTATTTAAAGATTTGTGAAATGTTAAATAGCTGTCTTCATCTTCGTAGGGGGTATCATTTCCAAATTGACTAACAGTCTGTAGAATGGCTATTCTGCTCCTTAGTTTCTTTTGCCCCTAGAGTAACTCTGTATGAGATTCAGTATCAATATTTGACTTTTCCCATGGAAGGGTGAGATCATTGTTTTTGTAATACGAATTTAGGAAGAAAGGTGAGTCAGAATTGCTTTCCTACCTCCATATCTCTTTTAGATTCTTCTGATGTGTTTGTAAGGTAATAAAAATTAATAATTTCTGAGCTATGCCAGTGTCTTCTCTCCCCTTTTATGTAAAATTCCTTAATTTCCCCTTCTACTTTTTCCATTTCTTCAGAGTATGGATTATACTAGTAACAGTTTCTATCCATGAAACTCTATCCTGAAAGGGAGGTTTGTTTGTTTTTGTTTGTTTGTTTGTTCTAATTTTTCAGGGTTTAAGGGACCCAGATAACTCTAGTGCTGTTCAACCTTCTTGTGGATCTTTATAATCAGTCATGAGTCAGTGAGTGGCAACTTCTAACTCCATTCCCATCATTCTTCTCTGACTGCCCCATGGTTTGTAGTTGTTAACAAGGTTTGATGGCTTTAGCAGTGGTTGTAAGCATGTCCCTTCCTGCTCAGTTGCTGATTGTGGGGGTTTTGTTGCTGTCACTGGTTTGTATCTATCTAGTCAAATTTTGGGATTAACACTGAAACATTTTTGCCTAATTTTTTGTAAATATCTAGGTTTTTAGATTTGTTGATCCAACTTTTGTGCATACACACACACACACACACACACACAAACAGAACCCAAAAGGCCAAGATTGTTATTTTGAAACATGAGTATTTATTTAAGTGTGTGACACAAAATCATATATTCTCCCAGGGCAAAATATCAAGAGAAATTTGTTGCAAGAATTCCTTATGATAAAGACTTAAGAAATTGTAAGATTAAAGACCATTTTGGTCATTTTTATATGAGAAATCTAAGAGATCTTGTGAATGCAGTCCATACATAGGAGAAAGGTAGATATGATAAGTAAATTTTGAATCTGTAGCACTTGGTTAAAGAAATGAGAGATGACTGAAGATTGATTTAAAAGCAACTACAAGATTCTCAAACTGAGACCAAAATGTCTAATTATTAAGCTTATAAATATTGTATTTGCTTAGTCTGTATCTTCCCATTTCACAATTGAGGATATGTATTATTATGAATAGGAATGATTCCCCCATACATACTTTACTTACATAAGTCAGATATAAGGCAGTTGAAAGTCTAGTTAAAAGAAAATAAGGAAGCATTCATTAGGCGGATGACATACAGAACTTGAAAATCCTTTGTGATTTTAGAATTCCAATTACTGTAACAAAAGCTGAGCACTAATGAAATAATGACTGAGATTATAGGTATATAGGTAATGATTATAGGTAATGAAATATTTGCCTGGGATTGACTTCTAGTAAGCAAATAGCTTTGCAAACAATGTCATGTTAACCTTTTCCACATGGATTATTTTGACAATAAAGTAATATTTTCACAAGAAAACGTGTTAATTCCAGTGTCTCTCCCCAAAAAAGCCAGCATTGCACAAAACCAAAAGCAGAATGGAAGGTTTTAAACTTATGATTAAATTTGGATACTTAGCCGGGCGCAGTGGCGCACGCCTGTAATCCCAGCACTTTGGGAGGCTGAGGCAGGAGGATCGCGAGTTCAAAGCCAGCCTCAGCAATGGTGAGGCACTTAGCAACTCAGTGAGACCCTGTCTCTAAATAAAATACAAAAAAGGGCTGGGGATGTGACCCAGTGGTCGAGTGCTCCTGAGTTCAATCCCCAGTACCAAAAAAAAAAAAAAAAAAAAAAAAAAAAAAAAAAAAAGTTGGATACTTATATGGAATAACATATCAAGTAAATGCACTAAAAATTTTATGATTGAGTTTTGTCAAGTACTGTATTATCCCCGTCCAAAATGTTGTGCACATCTCCTCTAGGAATAGAGAGAGCCTTTGAGGCTAGATTAATGGCTTACCAATTTTGATTTGGTAATCCTCCATTGTAAAATACCAGAATCCCTTCTCTGTCTTAGTGGTAGGGAATAACAGGTTTCAGTGACAAAAAGTGGAAAATAATCATTCTATGCTGATTCAGAGACCAGGCAAGACAGCACCCTATATGGCAGCTCTCAGAAGCAAAGAGCATTTTTGGTCTTGTGTTAGCACACAGGCAAACATTGCATAGTTTTTGTTTTGTTTTGTTCTTCAATAATCAAAAGATGTGGGATTTTATTTGTATTAAAACTATAAAATTTTTACACACATTATATCATTGCATAAATTACTTTTATTCCATTTAAAGCATCCTGAAACCTAAATATAAGATGTTTCATGTTCTAATGGTATAGAAAAAAATGTAAATTTTTCTAGGAATATTTTCTGCCTTTGAAGTTCATTTTTAAGAAATTTATGGAGGTATGATTGGCACAAAAAGTTATATATTTAAATTGATATACAACTTGATGAGTTTTGAGATAAGTATATATATCTGTGAAACCATTATCATAATCTATGCCATAAGCATATCCATCATCTTCAGAAGTTTCTTCCTTTTTTCTTTGTTGTTGTTGTTATTATTATTATTTATTTTGATAAGAACACAATATAAGGTCTACCTTAGTAATTTTTTTAATTAATTAATTTAATTAGGTATATATGACAGCAGAATGCATTTTGATTCATTGTACACAATTGTAGCACAACTTTTCATTTCTCTGGTTGAACATGATGTAGCATTGCACCATATGTGCACTCATACATATACCTAGGATAATGATGTCCATCTCATTCCACCATCTTTCCTGACCACATGCCTCCTCCCCAAGCCTCCCTCCCTTTTGCCCCATCAAAGTTCCTCTATTTTTCCAATTCCCCCCAGTCTATGGATCAGTCACTTATCAGAGAGAACATTCATTCGGCCTTTGGTTTCTGGGATTGGCTTACTTCACTTAGCATGATATTCTCCAACTCCATCCATCTACCTGCAAATGCCATGATTTTATTCTCTTTTAATGCTGAGTAACATTCCATTGTGTATATATACCACAGTTTCTTTATCCATTCATCTAGTGAAGGGCATCTAGGTTGGTTCCACAATTTAGCTATTGTGAATTGAGCTGCTATAAACACTTATGTGGCTGCATTACTATAGTATACTGACTTTAAGTTATTTGGCTATAGACTGAGGAGTGGGATAGCTGGGTCAAATGGTAGTTCCATTCCACATTTTCTAAGGAATCTTCATACTGCTTTCCAGATTGGTTGCACCAATTTGCAGTCCCACCAGCAATGGATGAGTGTGCCTTTTCCCCTGTATCCTCACCAACATTTATCATTGTCTGTATTCTTGATAACTGCCATTCAGACTGGTGTGAGATGAAATCTTAGAGTAGTTTTGATTTGCATTTCTCTAATTGTTAGAGATGCTGAATATTTTTTCATATATTTGTTGATCAAATATATAAATATATTTATCCCATACTAGACAAAGATGCCAAAAACATACATTGGAGAAAAGATAGCATCTACAACAAATGGTGCTGGGAGAACTGGAAATCCATATGCAGCAAAATGAAAATAAACCTCTATCTCTCACCATGCACAAGAACTGAACTCAACGTGGATCAATGATCTAGGAATTAGACCAGAGACCCTGGGCCTAATAGAGGAAAAAGTAGGCCCAAATCTTCATCACATCAGATTAGGCCTCTAATTTCCTTAACAAGACTCCTAAAGCACAAGAAATAAAAATAAAGAATTAATAAATGGGATGGACTCAAACTCTAAAGCTTCTCTGCAAAGAAAAAACAATCAATGAGGTGAAGAGAGAGCCTACATTTTGGGAGCAAATTTTTGCCACACACACATCAGATAATGCACTAATCTCCAGGATATATAAGAACTCAAAAAAACTTAC
The DNA here is from genome assembly GCA_025594165.1 of Tamias sibiricus. Classification (NCBI taxonomy): domain Eukaryota; kingdom Metazoa; phylum Chordata; class Mammalia; order Rodentia; family Sciuridae; genus Tamias; species Tamias sibiricus. The sequence continues at coordinate 26,120,367 of CM046663.1, forward strand.
CACCAAAAAAACCAACACCAACTCAATCAATAAATGGGCTAAGGAGCTGAACAGACACTTCTCAGAAGAAGATATACATTCTACCTTTGTAAATTTTAAAATATATAATACTATGTTGTTAACTACATGTGTAAAGTTGATCCCTAGGACTTACTCATCTTGCATAACTGAAACTTTGTACCCTTTGGCCAACCTCTTTCCATTTCCACTCCCCCAGCCCCTGACAACCCCCAATGGGCTATTTGTCTGCATGAGGTTGACTATTTTAGATTCCTGATGTAAGCAGCAACACATAGTATTTGTTTTTCTGTGTCTACTACACTTCACATGGCACAGTGTACACTATATTGTTGCAAACATGTTGTAAACTCCACCTTGTAGCAAATGGAAACATTTCTATTTTTTAAATCTAAATAATATTCCATGTATGTATATACCACATTTTCATTATCAAATTTCAAACTATTTATAAATGGGAATCTTCTAGGTGCAATTTCTCTTCTGCCTGCCAAGTTGTTTTAAAATATTTACCATTTTTTTCTAAGATGATAAACTGTATGGAATTATTTCCATATTAAGGAAAAAAATATAGTTTTATTTTGAAGTTCCTCAGAAAGAATTTTCCTGATACTTGTACTTATGGTAAAATTTATATTTTTAGAGAAATAATAATTTTCAATTTGGAAACCAAATTTAGCAAACCATTTCATCTACCATTCATCTCTGCATCTGAAATATTCATTTGATACTAGTGTCATTATTTTAGTGTGATCTGAAATTTGTTAGGTAGAGCTCTCAGAGTGTATGCTAGCATGCAGATGTCCTGTGGTTTATGTTAACTTCCTCAACATTACATTGTAGTGGCACCCCCTCCTCCACAGAAAATCTTAACTAAGCTTCTCCAGAAATCTTCACCATGGCTGATTTTAGGACTGTCAGCAAAAGAGTCTCTACAAAAAAGTTCACTGTAGATAAAATTCCTATTTTCCTGTTGCTTTATTACTTGGCCACTTGCCTGGAAGAAATCAGCACTCCAGGTGCTGGACACCCCTTTACTTGTCTTTCACAAAAATGTATCCAGTATAGCAGTTGTAGAAGTGCAAATGCAAAGTGTGATAATAAAAAGGACAAATCATTTAACAAGGCCTCTGGCCTTGAGCTGGATCTTCACAGAGATGTCTACGATTCTAAGATAAGATAAGTTACTAAATGGGCTCCATGGTAACAGCTGGCAGTGGGGAGGAAAGAAAGGGGAGAAGAAGGTCTCTCCTTCTCAGGTGTTGTCCTTGAAGGGTTAACTTGCCCAGAACAGTGAAAGAAAAAAGTTGTTTTTATGTGAACTTCTGTAAACTGTGAACTTCTAAGCCCCTCCCCTTACATGCTGTGAATAAAATTCTGAAACTACCTGAACTCGGGGTTCAGGGGATTAATTGATTACAGCAAAGGCTGTACCCTCTGAACGGGCTGCAAATAAAACTGTTTCCTGTTATCTTTGGTGCCTTGCCTCGTCTGTCCCTACAACAACATATGTTATTTGTCTTGCTTATGGCTTTACTAAAGTATTACCAGTCTTTTTGAGATATTTGAATACTGTTGTATCATGAATTATCAATATTCACAATCCTCCATTTGTTTTGCAGAACCTCATTCAAATTAACTCTAAATGGTGACCAAGACACGGTATATATAAATGGTCTTTGCTTTGTCTTCCTAGTGTTGTAGGGACAGATGAGGCAAGTCACCAAAGATAGCAGGAAACAGTTTTATTTGGCTGCAGCCAGGTTCAGAGGGCACAGCTTTTGCTGTAATCAATCAAACCCCTGAACCCCGAGTTCAGGTATTTTCAGAACTTTATTCCCAGCATGTAAGGGGAGGGGCTCAGAAGTTCACAGTCTGTATAAGTTCACATAAAAAGCAGCTTTTTCTTTCACTATTTTGGGTAAGTTAACCCTTCAAGGACAACACCTGAGAGGGGAGAGCTTCTTCTCCCCTTTCTTTCCTCCCCATGCCAGCTGTTACCATGGAGCCCAATTGGTAACTTTTCTTAGTTTAGGCATGTAGACATCTCTGTGAAGCTCCAGCTCAAAGCCAGAGGCCTTGTTTAAAGGATTTGTCCTTTTTGTTATCACACTTTGCATTTGCAAACACACTTTTACAAACTACTATACTGGATACATGTTTGTGAAAGACAAGTAAAGGGGTATCCAGTACCTGGAGTGCTGATTTCTTACAGGCCAGTGGCCAAGCAAAACAGGGCAACACGAAAGTAGGAAGCCTATCTACATTGAACTCTTTTGTAGAGACTCTTCTGCTGACAATCCCCAAATCAGCCATGGTGAATATTTCCGGAGAAGCTTAGTTAAGATTTTATGTGGAGGAGGGGGTGCCACTACACTACACTTTGGAGAAACTAGTAGAATTTTCACCCATGGTATCAGAACTATATTTCTGTCTACTCAATTATATTAAAATTAACTGATTTGCTGCTGATAAATAATGTTTCATTTAGTCTCAGTCATCTCTTTAATATAATGAGAATCAAGATAGATCTTTAGAGCAGGGGATTTAGCTCAGTGGCACAATGCTTGACGAACAGGTACACAGAGTTCAAGTCCCAATATTAAAAAAAAAAAAAAAAAATCCTGTTGCTTTATGAGAACATTTTATAGAACCTGAGAGCCAGACCGCACTGTTCCCTGGTTATTGCATCACATTTTGTTGAATTAATGGAAACAATGCATTCACACATTCTGCATCATTTCATATGTAATTATCTATGTAGATTTATTTTCCTGCCTCCAGAATTGTTCAATCTGTGAACTCATCAATAAGAACATCTTTTTTTATATTTTTTATTTCCTACAACTAAATAAAATGCTCTGCATCACAAATGAAACAAGACTCATCATACCCCTTTAACAGTAAACCACTATTTCCCAACAAATAAATATTGTTGACTCTGAATCTTGGATTTCTTCCATTTCAGATTGAGACTATTAATGAGAGAGAGAAGATCATTTTTCTGTTACAGTTCATTTCCACTCCAAAAGCAATGGTTTCCAGTGCATAGGCCTCTAATGTGTGTTCTGATTTTGAGGATTTTTTTTTTTTTTTCCTGTTAGATGTTTCTAGTTTTGTATCCAAATTATAACTGCTGCCTGGAAAAACACATCACATCTACTAACAAAATAGGCACAATTTCTAAATCTTAAAAGAACAAACCAAGCACAAAGTGTTTTAAGATGTACAATATTAACGTGAATAAACATGTTTATGTGGTTAGTGTGATGCAATTAAAAATATCATTGATAGTTGTGTTAGAGTTCATTTTTGTTTCTTTTTTTATGATTTATTACTATCATGATGAAAAATGCTTTTTTTATACAGCCACAGAATAAATATAATCATTGCTGTGTTTCAGTTTATCCATTAATTTATAAACTTATATTTTTTATGTGTAGAGAAACAGCAAAAGAATGTTTGTCCTGCAGGTGAAAACATTGTGATTTTGAATGGCATTTCATTGTTTGCTTGATGATGAGACATGAAGCTCACCTATTAAAACCCTAGAAACTTTGAGATGCGGTACTTGAAGTTAGTCACCTTTATGTCTTCAATCTCTCCCAGGTCCTCATTAATGTGGTTTCCAAATAGTCAATAGCCAGACTCGTTTTTATCACACCTGTCAAGTCCTCCACACTCCTTCTCCACCATCAATTTGAAATATACAGCACATAAAGCAAACAACTACAATCTTATCAAAATGGGAAGGAAAATTCTAGTGCTCTCTACTCGGCTTTACAATATCATCCCTGGCATTTCTCTTTTTGTTCCAATGCTTTAAAACAAAATGAAACAAAAATCATCAGCAAGACATTTCCCTTATTCTTCCAAAGTTTGATTCAAAGACCTTCTAATAGTGCAGTAGAGACCTTTGCTTTCAATCTAGAGGAACAGAGACCAGATTTACTTACCCACCTAAAGTAAACAAGGTACAAGCAGAATGAATGAAACAATGAATCTGAAGATACTGAATATCATTGGAAATGAAGAATAAAAAATCCTTAGAGATGAGAAATAAACAAGGTGATCCTACAATCTTGCCAGTTTTTTGCCTGGAGAGAGCTCCCAGGCCAACACATAGAGATGAGAAGTCCAAATGAAGTCCAGAGGATACCCTGAGTTAAATCAGTAGATTTGGGAGTCCAAGGAGAAAGGCAGATAAAATTGGCAGGACTGAGTACAGGAATCGGATACACAGAGGAATTCCTGGAGGTCTGCAGAGGGCCACCATGATTCTCCAGTGCTATCATAATCAGTGCATGCATATAAGTAAAAACTAGAGAAAGAACCACCCAGAAGGGTCAGAAACAACACTGTATGTCACAGGAATACAGCTTGTTCTCCCAAGCCAGGTTGGACAACATCATGACTCATGGACTGACATAGAGAACACAGAATGACCTTGCACTAATAATTATTCAAAGTCATAAAATTGTTAGTCCATTTAAGGACTCATAATTGAATGCTCATAACAGATTTATTTGTAATAGTCTCAATCTGAAAGCAATCTAAACACCCATGTGAAGGTAAATGGAAAATTGAATTTTGGTGCATCCATACAGGGAAATGCTACTCAGAAATAAAAGGTATGGACTGCTGATACATGCTACAGCACAGTTATGCTGAGTAAATGAAATAAAAAAAAAATTAGTACATGCAGTATGCTTCCATTTACATGTAATTTCAGAATAGAAAAAATATCTGTAGGTGCAGAGAACAAAAAAATCCACTGACGTGGTTATTTGGGTAAACTAGGTAGAGTAGGGAGAAGGTGCTGAACAGAAGAAGAAAACTGGGATAGAAAACATATATATTCTTTATTTTGCTTAGGGATATAGGCATGTTCATTATTTTGACCATGGCTAAGTTTCACTGGTGTGTGCATATGTCAAACTTATTAAACTGTGTATTTTATTTAATTTTTGTTTTTTGTTAATTTTATTTGTTCTAATTATTTGTAAACTGTGTATTTTAAATAAGTACAATTTGGTTCAAGTCAATTATATCTCAATAAAGCTATTAAAGAAACTGAAAAAAATTGGAACAGATTCAGTGAATCCTACTGTGATTTCATACTGTTCTAAATGTCTCTTGGCCTTTTCCTAGGTACACATAATATTATTATCTTACTTCTACCTCCAAAGATATAAAAATAATCTGGGCCTTTTATTCTGAGCCATTTCAATGTACAAAAAGCCCATAATTCCATAAACTTGAGTAGAGGCTGAACAATAACAAAAACAACAAAATTAAAATAAATTACCATATGCTTACTCTATGTCTAGGACCAATCCTTAATCTAAAAATATATATAAAGAATAGGATTTTCCAAAATGCATCATTCATAGCGTCACTCTCATGATTTTGAATCCTGATTACATCAGAGCACACTACAGACTAGTATTGAAGAGGAGAGAAATATCTCTCTCCTAAGGAATGATAATTTATTAGATTTGGAATCTTCTTTTATGGGTTTGAATAGAACCAGACTTGGAATTTGCACTGGATTTTTGAATTCTTCTGGAACTAAGGTGAAGGTGACTTCTAGTAAAATATGTCTCCCTGAGCAAACAATCCTAAACATGTAGCCCGAGCATTTAGGCAGCTGTAAGGGTCCCATTATCATTAAGGTCCTAGGTGAGAAACTTAGGAGGCACTCTGAGATATTTTGTGGAATAAAGGGTATGACATATGCTGCAAGATACCCAGTAAGGGACAGCCAAATGGGAGTAGGGGTTGGCATTATAAGGGTCAGTTCTGGAGAAGAAATGTAATTTCCTGGAAAGCAGTAAATCCATCAAACGGATTCAGGGTGAATCAAGGAATGGAGAAAAAATGGAAGAGAAGAATGGTGTGGGGGAGGGGTGGATTCAGAGCCAAGAAACACCCAGTCTTGTCTAAAAATCTCAATCAAAATCTAGTCAAGAATCCACATCTATAACAGGTTAATGGGGTAAATGGGCAGATAGAATGGCAAGAGCAGTTTAAATGGCACCATGAGGAAGCATCAGCTAAATTTAGAATATAAACCAATGTCTGTGACTTAAAAAAATTATAAAAATGTTTGTAATAACCAACTATATGAAATAAAAAAGAAAGAGTACTGTTAGGAATAAAAAAGGTATAAAACATAAATGTAATGTGTGGAGATTGTTTAAATCTCCATTTAAACACATCAACTGAATAAAGATAGTCTTAAGAATAGGAAAATTGGAATAAGAGTAAGAAATCATTTTTCTTAGATATGATGAATGGTAGTTATAGAATTTTTTCAAAAGTTATGGAACATACTGAAGTATTTACATGTGAAGTGAAATCTTGTTTGGGAATATCTTTAAGGCAGCCAAAATAAAAAGGTATGGGGTACCACATGAAAATGATAGGGAAATTACCAAAAATTGTTGACAATGAGTGCCAGGTATGTGTGCCTTCATTATATTACTCTACCTGCTTTAGTGTTTGTTTGAAATCTTCCATGATGAAGATTTTTTTTAAAAATATGTTTATTCAATCAATACCCCTTAGTTACTAAGGTCAGTCCTCAATAAAGCTTAGACATGAGGTCAGAAGACTTGGTCTTGAGTGGTTGTGAATTTAAATAAGCCCTTTATCCCCTTTTAAACTTGATTTTTCACACCTTAATGTTGAAATCAATGATGTTTATCTACCTCAAAAAATATAGATTGATATACTGTATGCAAATATGAGCTGTAAACTAAGAAAACATTATGGAATATTATGTCATTATTCATTTAGTAATGATTCTGAAAACGTTTCTTTGTACTAGGCACTTTCACATTCGTCATTAAAGTTTTATCCTCACAGCTATATTATGAAGTTAGTCCTTGATATGCAGTTTAGTAAGTGGAGAAACTAAAGTTTCTTTGGGCAAATAGGACTCTGGGGTGTCTGGGTCCAGTGAGCAGCAGTGCCGAGCCTGAGCATGCTGGTGGCCTTCTACATGCAGGCCTCACCGGTACACACCCAGTTATGTCAGCTTTGGATGAGTGGGGAGGTGTGGGAAATCCATTTCAGGCATTCTAAATGAGCTCCTGTGATGAGAAATTTACAATCACAGACTTTCAGAAAATGTCATAAGTGGGAAAACCACTAAACTGTGTACAGTATTCTGTACAAAGATACTCCTAAAAATACATCTATCGGGCAACTGGAGAAAAAATAATAATATAAACCAGATAGAAAGTATGTCTTGAGACAGACATCATTTTGCTTACACAATAATTGAGGACAAAGTCAAATTAATACTCTTATCAGCTTTGTGTGGACTTGGTTCCCAAGAAGACTCAGCTCTAGGAACAGGAACGACCCAATGATATCTTAAAGCCTTAATATTGCTAATGAGCATCCCTGTGCATATAAATGATATCCTTAATGATACCACATTGTGACATGGAACCTAGGGCCAATATAGCTCTAGAAACTAGATTGCCATGAAATGCCTTTCTCTAGAGACTAGCAATTACTCAACTTGTCATTAATTCCCAGTGTAACAAGCTAATGCAAACTATGCTGGAAATTGCATCCAAGTTCTGCTAAAAAAAACAAGCCATATGTAAATATAGCTAATGGTAAGAAGCAAAGTGAAGGAAATAATGTTGGCATCAGCAGCATCTTTGACTACAGAGAATAACTACAAGACACCAAGCTCAATTTAAGCCTTTACTCCCACATCGGTAGTTCTGCATCATCAATGATCAAAGCCATCAACTTGACAAAGAATCTAATAATGATAGGGATTTGGATGTAAGGGCTATATTTCTTTACTAAATCACTTTTATTACTCAAGTCTTGAATAAAGTTTTAGCAAATTGCTAAACTTTAGCAGATGAAGTTTGGAGGACAGGAATGAAAGATTCAGAATTTTTTGAGAAGTGCTGAGCTGTTGTGAACTAGAACGTGACCTCACTTTTTGCACACATCCATGAACGTATCCCATGCCAACTGGACATCTGGTAAATCTTAAGAGTTTCCTATTATAGGCCTTGTGGAAGAGTCTGCCTGCAGTCCTTCCCTTGCTAATACCTATTCCTTAAGACCAAAGTTTCTTTTTCTACTTTATTTTATTTTTAATGACACATAATAATTGCACATATTTATGAGGTGCAGTTTGATATTTTGATTCATGTGTATAATTTGAAATGGTTTCTTTCTTTCCTTGATAAGAATATGTAGATTCAAAGGATCCTAAAAACAAACAAACAAACAAACAAACAAAAAACTCCCCTTTAAAGTACCTGTGAAAGAAGCAATGGGTTTCCACACCTGGATTGGGAACCAGAAGCAGGTTGAAATCCTCTGGGAGCTTAGTTGTGTGATGTACATATTTGTGTGCATGCGGAGGTATGCATGCTTCTCGGCAGGAAGAGGCAATGGCTATAAAATCAGAAAATCTAGGATTCAAACTAAGCACTCTTTAACACCTCACATGACATCCTTTTGATTCAACCTTGTGTGTTAGGGTCCTATTTGAGTTGCTGAGATCTCTAGCTCCCCCCCCCCCCCAACCCGGGATAGGCTCCTCCAGCTGGCGGAGAAGACTGTGTGGGGGAACACACCCCAGCGGAGGCGAACTCAGGAAAGGTAAAGACTGACTGACCGCCCACACCCAGCCCTCCTTTCAGAGGACAAACAGGCGGGTCAGGGAGAATGGTCAAGGCATGCACTCCAGTTTATTGAGGAAGTTGGACGGTCTTATAGAGGACATGGGCCAATCAACAGAAAGAATACAGGGACACATAAGGAGCATGGGCAAATCGTATTGGCCGAGACCCTACCCTTATAGAGGACATGGGCCAATCAACAGAAAGAATACAGGGACATATAAGGAGCATGGGCAAATCGTATTGGCCGAGCCCCTACCCTATCCTTAGGGTAGTTTCGGTTTCCATGACAAGTCAGGGGAACCGCCTCATGAATAGGCCAAGTCCATAGCAGGGAATGGGAAGCAACCGAAGAGTTAGAGTTCTCTATCCTTTCGCTGATGTGTTCTTAAGTCCCCAACATTGTGGTGTCTCTTGATAGATAATTTTGCCTTTCTCATTTTGTTTCCCTTTGGTAGCCACTGTGCAGAAGCCACCAGTAGAGTCCAGCAAGACTACTGTGAGAGGACAATTTAAAATAAGAACTACACTGGGCATGGTGGCCCAAGCCTGTAATCCCAGCAGCTCCGGAGGCTGAGGCAGAAAGACTGCAAGTTCAAAGCCAGCCTCAACATCATAGCGATGCCCTAAGCAACTCAGAGAGTCCCTGTCTCTAAATAGAACACAAAAAAGGGCTGAGGATGTGGCTCAGTGCTTAAGTGCCCTTGGGTTTAATTTCCAGTACCAAATAAATAAATCAAATGAAAATTAAAACTGAGTTGAAAACTGGGGCGGGGAAGAGCACATTTTGCCTTATGCATGACCTGATTGGTTTTAAACACTTAAAATAAAGTTCTGAATTTAATAATTTATGCATATACATTCAGACCCTATAATCAGGTTATGGACAGAAAGAGTTTAAGAACTTAATGAGTGAATGCCAGCTCTGTGGCTTATAAGCTTTTGACTTTGTAAAGTATTAATCACACCGACTCTTAATTTCCTTACCTGTAAAATGGGTGTTATAATCCCATTATAAGGCAATGCAATGAAAGCTAATTAGCTAATCCACATGAAGCATTTAGAATATTTCCTGAAATATATAAAATGTTCAATAAATATGAGCTAGGACCAGTTAGGCTTATAAAACATACAAGTATGTAATTTTCATGTACAAAATGCTACAATAAAACCCATTATTCTGTGTAATTAATAATAGAAAAATTTCAAAGTCTTATGACTTTGAAATGAAGTCATCACTATTATTGTCCTTCAAATATGTTCTTGGAAATTTTACATAATAGATTATTTTAAACTGTCTTATCTATACATTTTTCCCTTGTCTGGTATTATTCAATTTTATACACTAATAAATGTAAAGAAAGTACCTAAAAGACAAAACTAATCAATATTTATATTCTTGTAATTAAATAGCTTGATTTGTCAGTTTTAAGTGGTTGAAGTGTTCTGTCCTATAAATTCTTAAATTTTCCCCTTCACCTTCACCAAATTAAAGCAAGATAGGTTCAATCATTCTGGCATACAATTTGTTATATCTGATCAAAACTATAAAGCATTGATTTTTTTCCTGAATCTTCTCACTTTATCTCCCCTGTCTCTTTGTTGTTTGTGAAACACTACTAAACATCTAGAATCGAATCTTGGTCAAACTTGCACATCATGCAATATTTCAATAGAGATGTGTTGCAGGTCCCTAAGTATCACCTTCGTGTCTGCCAAGCAGTCCTATTCTAAATACAGTTTTATTTATGTTATTTTATTTTTTTACAGCTGCTTTCTGTCTACCCATGTACTAGCTCATCTCCTGCCAAACAGGAAGTCACATTAGGCTCCAGACACTGTATTTCTATCCACAGGACTTCGCTATGATTTTGCTGCCTGCAGGAACTCAAATGAAACAATGGATGACAGATAGAACAAATGTTTTGGAGACGTGGAAAAAAAATGTGACTTTCTGCAGATATTAACCAGATGTGTTATAGCTCTTTATTTATCCCCCCCCTTTCCTCTTTTTGCAAAATGGTTTAAATCTAACAGATTCATTATATACAGTGAAGTGTTGTCATGTGAGCCCTTGAACCTTTTTCTTAAAAGCCAAGAGGTTAGGCAATTGTTTTGAGTTCCATAAGGAAAAACAGATGTTGTTTGAAAGTCTCATGCTAATGGAATTTGGGCTGTGAAAAGGAGTTGGAAGCTTTGCCCTGATCTGATGCTGCTACTCTTTTTGTTTTTTATACCAAACTAAAGGACTAAGTCTAGCTAATTCAGAGAGGGTAGGTCAAAGCCAGTCTCATGTTCTTTCTGCTTAAAAAGATGGCAGTGAATTTACAACAAATTCCAAAGATCAGGTTTTTCATTTATTTGGTAAATTCTATTTTGGGAATGTGAGGTTAGGAAACTGAAAGCCTGTACCAGTAATTATAAACAATAAACTTTTCATAATGTGTATTTGCTTTTATTCAGTGTACCAACTAGTTGAATCAATTTATTCAATAAACTCTAAAGCTAAAACATATCACTATAGAAACCAGAGTGGGTGGCAACAAATGCTACATAATACATCACAATTATCTCATGTGACATGTCACCACAATGTCAACTTCATCTCACGGTTCCCAAACATGTCTGAATGCTTGTGATTTGGGATGTTTTGCAGAAACTTCAATTCTCTGGAGCCTCCTCAAATTATTGAAAACAGAATATCTAAAATATCCAGGGACAAGGTCTGGAATTTTTTACTTTTAAAAATCCTCAAGTGGTTCTCATGATCAAACCAATTTGAGGATCACTGGTCAACACAAGATATTTACCCAGTTAATTACATCAAACTATTAATAGATGATTCATGGCAAAAATCTAAGAGTTGAGTCTAGAGTTCCCAGAATTTTGTCCTATGAGAACACATTCAACTTAGGTCTAACGAACTCATAGCACTGGTTGGTGGGATGCAAAGTCAGAGTTCCCAAATTGCACAGAAAATTAGTTTAAGTATTTTCTTCATTAGGATTCTGAGGCCCAGAGAGATGAGGGAGCATTGCAATCACCACATCTGGCCTTGATTTCAAGGAAACAGCATGAGCTATGTTTGTGGTCTCCAGTGTTTCCTAGCATTGCCAGCTTCATAATTATAGCTTGTGCCGCGAAACATCTACCCACAGGCATATCAGCTGACCAGACGGGCCTCTGGTTTCCTTCAGCCTAACCAAACTTTACAATAGCTTCTCCTTGCTCTGGGCACCCACCCACCTCCCTTTCCTTAAAGCTTTGGCATTAGAAACTTCTCATTGTAAATTATTTCTCTGTTCCTTTGAGAAGTAAACCCTGTTAAAAGTTCCTTACCAGTTTCACAATCTTGGAACTGCCTTCCTCAAGAACATGGGAGTCATCTCTTTGAGATGCAGTCATTGAAGATGGGAGTACCCCATTTCAGTCTCTTTGGAAAGATACGAGCCTTGCTACAGAGCCCCTTTGCTTCAAGCTGTAAAACTGCGATCCTAGCAGGTGTACTTTTCCTTTGTGTAAAGTTATCCACCAAACACAAGCAGGCTGTCATTTCTTCTGCCCCTACTCTTAAAAATGCTCCAATCCTTTGCTGAGCAGAGCTGAGCAGACTGAGTTATAGTCTTTCTCCTCTATTGCAATTGCCTTGAGTGTGGTCTTCCTTCTTCACTGTTTAACTTTGTACTATTTGTGCTTTGATGCAGGATACTGGGCCCTTTTCAGTGAAAGTCACTCAGACCCCTATTATATTTTCACCTATTTTCTAATGATAGGCTTCTTGTTGTCTTGGTGTCTCTTTCTGAGGGAGCAGAAATCTCAACATGTATCATCAATCTAAAAGGAAAATCAGCATCCTGACTATAAATTACAGAAGGGCTGTCGATGATCCAGGGTTTCAATTCCTCTTGTCCCAGCCAGACATCATGTCAAGTAACTGGATAGGAGTGACAAAGAAATGAAGAGGGCAGTAAAATGGTAGTGACAGCCCCAGCAGTGTGAACTCTCCAGTCTGGCCAGAGGAGGCATTACCCTGAGGCTTTGTTGAATTGATATTCATATCAGTATCTAGAGAGCTATGACACCAGTTTCAATTCCTTGGGAAAAGTAACTGTGGGGAGACAAGTTATTTTTGTTTTCAGCATTTTTCCTCTTGAGGCTTAGAAAGTCAAAACAGTAGGTCTATTCAAGTTGGAAAGAACAGCAAACCATTCATTGATATTTTTTGATGGCCAGATTACTGGATATTCTGAACACAAAGCAGAGTAATGATAGTAAAAGAAAGCTATGTCTTTGGAGGTGGGGACAAGCATTTAAAGCCAAGGGATACTTTAGGAAATGTTTACTAAACCACAGTTAAGACAGCATGTGGTGCCATGTTCCATCTAGAGACACATTTTCTTTTTTTAAAATTTTATTTATTTGTTTTAGTTGTACACAATGCCTTTATATTTACGTGGTGCAGAGGATCAAACCCGGGCCGCACACGTGCAAGGCGAGCGCTCTACCACTGAGCCACAACCCCAGCCCCCAAACACATTTTCTTTGAATACTGATTTTTTAGGGAGGTTCTGAAAAACACAAACTGGGTTGAACTAAACCGAAGAAATCTATTGTCCCACAATTCTAGAGTCTAGAAACCCATGTTCAAGGTGTTGGCTGGGATAGGTTCTTTTCATGCTGTAGAACAGAATCTGTTCCATACCCTCCCCTAACTTATGGTGATTTGCTAGAAATCTTTGGCCCTCTTTAACTCATAAAATTATCACTCTCTCTCTCTTCTTTTATCTTCATATGGCGTTCTCCCTATGTATCCAAATTTTCCCATTTGTAAGAACACCAGCCAATTCATGTGTTAAACTGTGGTCTAGCCTAATGGGCATCAGAACCTTGTGTTCAAAGAGAGATCCTGGAGTCAAAGAGAACTGGTCTGGAAATAGAATGTGACCTTGATGAGATATTCAATCCATCTAAGCCTTACATTTTTCACCTATGAATAAGGGAATTGTATCTACTGTGTTAGCAAACTTCCCAGAGCTGTAACAAATACCTAAGATAACTCAAAAGGAATAAAGAATTGTTTTGGCTCGTGGCTTTGGAGGTTTTAGTCTGAGGTCATGGCCTGTTGGTTTTGGATCTGTGGTGAGGCAGTACATCATGGTGGAAGCATGTAGCAGAGTGAACTTCTCACCTCCTTCTTACTTCCTTAGCCAGGAAGCAAAGACAAAGAGAGAGAAAGGGCTGGGGTCCCCGATATTCCAAGGGCATGCTCCCAATGATGTAACTTTTGTCTACTAGGCCACACCTTCCAAAGGGGCCTACCAATAGCAACACGGGCTGGTGACCAAGCCTTTAATACATGGGCCTTTGGGGGACACTTCCAAATTATACCATTTACCACACAGGAATATTGCAATGGATTTAAATATATATATATGAAACTACCAGGAAATAGTGCCTAGTACATAAAAATAGTTAAATAAATAGTTTTTTATTAATTGAAAGTATATAGGTAGGATTCCAAGGACTCTTTAGTTTTGAAAATCAGGTAATATAGTGAACTATTGTACACTGTATTAATTTGAAATTTTTTTCTGGAACTAAACAAACATTATAAAAAATACATATGCCTATTAGATCTGAGATAAAATGAGCTTTGAAAAATTGTGGCTGTGGTATAGCAATGATATCAGTGGAAGCTGAAGTTGGGTAGAGGTTCAGTAGGAGGAAAGTGCATGTTGGAATCCACAATATATGTGATGGGGAAAGTATAGAAGTTCAGAAATAAAATTATAGGCAGCCCAAAATTAGAAGTTTTAAATGTTTATATTTAAGTCAGTCTCTGGATGTTATAGCTGAGGAAATAGAGATTCAGAGGGTCAGAGGTGGGCAAAATAGGAATGGGAAGGGCTCCAGCACTTTTGTTGCTTTTAGTGCCAGGGATTGAATCCAGGGCCTCTTTGCATATGCTAAGCACAGGATCTACTACTGAGCTATATCACCAGCCCAAGGACTTTCCTCAACCTCTATCCTAAGTACACATAAAGTACCAAGCCAAGAAATCTTCAATCCTCCCTTGCCAACCACACTGTTGACAACTCTGCCTCAGTTAGCTAGGATTCCTGGAGATCCCCTATCAACCTCAGCCATGGTGTGGCCCAGGTGATCACTGGGATCAGCTATCATGTGTTCTGACTATATGTTCCATTTTGTGTTCAAACTATATGTACCCTCTATGCCATTTTGTTTCCAGGAAAAAAAAATAGATAAAAGGAAAATATAGATGTGCAACATAATGAGAACCGTGTAACATAAACTTTTAATGTCAATAAAAGTGAGCAAATAATATCAAATTTTAAGTTCTGAATCAAGCCACTCTAAAACATTTTTAAATTATTTCTAAAATATTTTAAAAATGTTAAGCATTAAATGCATCCCACTACTTCAGGAGCCATCTTTAAATAAATGTCAGATGACTCTGTAGAAGAGCCAGTGAAATCCTAAGATCTAGAGTTGCTATCCTTTGGGTTCATAGGGTATCACAGATTGCTAAACTGCACCTTTAATTTTATTTTACTGAGAGAAATCATGCAGGCATAAGAGGGATGCCAAAGAGGCATCTGAAAATGCATCTTAAAAGGAACATTATTTTTTTTTCTTTATTTTCATGTATGAAACTCTACTTGCCTAAATGGCATGGGATCCTACTACTCAAAGGACAAGCTCTCTGCCCTCTGGGAGATAATCAGTACCTATTTTAATTGTCATTACTGCAGTGAAAGTTGCTATATGAAGCAAAGGCCTTTGGTTCTAAGCCCAAGCCTTATTTCAATGAATGAATCCAGAGAAAATGAACTATGCTCCCTCACACTCCCTGTATTATAAAATCTGAGTGACTATAATGAAAAACATACAGACTCTCTAAGGAAAAGCCTAAGCAGTGTCCCTGGGCTTCCTGCCAACAGCCTAACTTTTGATGGACAGTTCTTGTTAAAAGTAAGAAAATCAGCAAGCATATCAACCAGGAAGGCCTTTTACTTCAATTGACACAATGTAGATGTACCACCAGCTTAAATAGATAAAGCCTTTTATCCCCTCAAAATAAGATGTGGCAGCCTAGGTGTGGTGACATTGCTTAAGGATGTCATTCCCAGTACAGGCTCCTCTGTCCTTCCTGCTTCACTACCCTCAGTGGGTGGCTCCCATCCTAATGCTTGCAATATGTTTGCAGTCCCTCTACTCGTTGCATCAGCCTGTCCTGCAAAAGCAGGGACAAAGGAGAAGAATGAAGGAGAAAAATGTCAAAGAATGTGATGCTGGAGTTATCTGTCCCATTAAAAAAGTACTCCGAGTCCTCACCCAGTATCTGCTGTGCATATCTCATAAACTAAAATTGTGGCACATGGTCATGCCTAGCTGCAAGAGAGCCTGGATAAAAAAAAAAAAATTGTTTGGGACTTCCTAAACTTTATAATTAAGAAAGAAAAAATAAAATCATGGATGGTTTGGGGGAAGCCAATTCACTTGGTCTTTCACAACAAGTAACCCCATTTAATTGAGTTGATGAAATTGCAAATGGTTTCTTTTCTCATGTCAAAAACTACTTTAAGGTCTTTATTTCCAAATATCAATATGGCCTGCTTTTATCCATGTGCTCCCCACCCCCGGTGGTTTTTTTTTTTTTTTTTCTCTAATTAGTTGTTCATGACAGTAGAATGCACTTTGATACATCACACATAGATGGAGTATAATTTCTTATTCTTCTGGTTGTACATGATGTAGAATCCCACCAGTCGTATAGTTATATATGCATAGGGTAATAATGTCTGATTCATTCTATTGTCCTTCCTATCCCTATGTCCCTCCCCCTCCTTCGCTCCCCTCTACTTAATCTATAATAACTCTATTCAAGTACTTCTTGGTATTAACGTACAAATTAAGAACAATGTATGTGATATCTGAGTCATAGTTTACTGGAGATGCTAAGTGTGTCTATGTCTCTGTATGTGCACATGTGTATAAATTCTGGAAGGGTTGCATAGATCAGTCTATTTTCTCCTATTGATACAATTTTCACTCCCTTTTAACCCCGTGTTCTACTCTGGATAGTTAAATAGATTAGCAGGATTTCCATGCTCTGGGGTCTCCAATTGAGTGAACCAATGAGGAGTCTCAGCTGGAAATCAGAGGGCGGGGCAATGGTGAGGCTGTTTGGTTTGGTTTGTAGGGAAGATGGAAAATGGCAGGTAGAAGGAATGGGAGGGTTTTGTAATCAAAAAACATTGCTTGAGAGGCCGAAAGCCTTGTGAGTGTCGCTGTGAGAAAAGAGAAGTTGAAAGGAATAAAGTGGGAGATACAGGCAGTGAGCAAATTAGAACCTTGGAGATAAAGAAGTTTGCAATTAGATTGTAAAACCGCAGCTCCCTCAGAAACTGTCTTTAACGGAATTGCTTTCCCCTCCTCTTCCTAGTCTTCCTCCTAACCTTTTAAAGACCCATCCCTTTCACATGATTTTCTAAATACTAAAGAGAGGCCTCTGTAACACCAGCTCCTTTCTTTAGCTCATATAAACTGACTTAACCAAAAAGTAATGTGTCTGAAAGTGCAGATACTGGCCTTGAAGGTCACGGTCCCTTTAGTTGCTCTGGAGAGGAAAAAGAGACAGAGATCATCACTCAGGTGTATTTTGAAAAAGAAGACCCCACCCAGATTGTGGATTTCTTGCCCATTGTCCCACTGTACTTACCAAAGTCCTGTGCACCCCTGGGCCCCCTAAGACAGAGATTTGCAATGCAAAAGTCTTCTCTGTCATCTCCAAAGGTGGCTTTGAATAAAACTGCCTCTTTCCACCAACTTTTTGTCTCCCAGGTTTTCACCTGAGTGATGAGCAACAAAGACGTCTGATCTGGATAACAATTTTGGCACCCCACATCCAGAGCAACAATGCTCTCCTCCAATATTTATCATTTATGAAAGGAAAGGACTGATTGGGTAAATTCTGTGTGACTCCCACCTACGTCCTGAGTCTCTCTCAGCCTGATCCCTCTACTGAGCTCCCACTTCCTGGCTGCGTGTCCCACATCCTTCCTGTCTCTTGACTATGGTAAACTCATCTTGTTTCTCTTGAACCTGCTTATTTTGTCTTCTTGATATTAATGAAAATACCAGCACCCACCCAAGACAGAAATTTACATTATTCACTCATATTTAAGAATATTTTCCAACAACTGCCAAATTCTACAGATTCTCTATCCCCAGCATAAATTTTTCTCTGCCTTTTTATTTCTACTGCCTCGGTTTAGGTATTCATCATTTCTTGAAATGATTTCCTGGCAGGTTTATTTTTCCTCTAATCTCACATCCTTCCCCGTTCTCCCTCCATTACTCCTGCTAAACTGACCTTCTAAGCCTCAATATTACAGCCTTTTCTGGTAAAATCAACTACCATACACTTTACTCTCAATAAAGTTATAATTCTTGGTATGGCACCAAAGACCCTCTACCCTTGTCTACCTCAAGTCTAACCTTTTACTGCATCATTTGAGGGCCCTTTTCTTCTCCTCATGCAAAACTGCTTGCAGTGCCCTGACAAGCCAGCCTATTTCACACCTCTCTGCTTCTGCTCATTTTGCCCATAATGCAGGAATGACTTTATTGAAGGAGGAGTGACTCCCCTTTGAAGATAAAGATTTATCATTATATGCCTTGGAATCCTTTCTTTCCCATCTCAGCACTCTGCACATGATGCCAAACCTGCACCTCTGATGATTTGGCAACACATTAATCTCTCTCTTTTCCAAAATAAAGTCCCAGACCTTTTCATTTTTATCTATTCCAGATTAAAATAAATTAGGATCAGAGTTTTTCCTACCAGATAATTGCTGCTACAGAAAATCTGCATTTCTATTAGTATATATAGTTATTTAAACTATGTCTAACAGTGTAAACAGTTATATTAAACTATTAGGCTGTGACCATGATGTTAGCAGGATATATGTTTCACTTAAAGCTGACATCCTTCTAATGGAACATATGATGCTATGAATTCTCCAATACTGACAACATGTGTGTGTATGTGTGTGTGTGTGTAATAGGTAGCCAGTATGCATTTACATTTTTATTATTTAGGAATTTGCTCCTTTTACTTCATTATTTGAATGAAATTTCCTTTATTTTCAGTAAGTCATTTAAATTATTCTTTTTTATTTCACATTACTTTCAAGTGGAACTTGGGATCATTCTGTTGCAGCAATAAGATTCCAGAATTAAGAAAAATGACCTAAATGTTTGAAACTACATAAAATAGGATATCATGATTTTAGTTTCCTTTTGACAGATGTGTAAAATACTTTCATGCTATACCATCTCTTATTTACCATTAACCAGTAACTTTTTGTATTTATTTCATAATTTTCTTCCAAATGACATAGGTATTCCCCTTAAGCATCTCACCTAATTGAGTGTTATCTTACACCAACTGGATCCTTCAGCATTAAAATATGCATACATTTTAACTTGTTTTCCACAATGGAATAAACCAGGAATAGGACAAAATGAGCCTAATTTATCTTATATATTTTGGAGGAAATTATACACAAAGACAAGTCATTTTTCATTGTTCATTTCTTATATTCCCTTCTTAGGGAACGTATTTGAGCCTCTCTAGAGGCTTCTTGTGTCTCTCTCTCTAGGGGGAGCAAGGAGGGGAGCTTTGGTGGAGGAGGAGCGTGGGAAGGAGACAGTATGTTTAGGACATATTGAGATAGTCCTAGTTATTGAGGTTTTTTGTTTGTTTGCTTAAATTGTTGAATCTTCCTAAATGTCTTAACAACATGTAAGGAAATTATTATTTTTAAAATTTTTTAGTTGTAGATGGACACAATACCTTTATTTAATTTATGTATTTTTTATATGGTGCTGAGGATCAAACCCAGTGCCTCACACATGCTGGGCAAGCTCTCTACCACTGAACCACAACCCCAGCCCCAGCAAATTATTTTTAACCTAACATTGTAAACAGGGATAACTGTATCAATAAATGTACTAGTACTAAAATAACCTCACATTTATTTCACAAACCACATCTGGCCAAGGTATAACTTCTCTTTCAATTAATTGATGTCTTTCAATAAGTTGCCGTTTTGTTGCTAAAGATTTTGTTTTTATTTGAGAGTTTTCTGATAATTTTCTTTGGCCGGGATATCTTTCTCAGGTTTTAATATCACTTTTATGCTGGTTTCATTAAATGGTAACTGGAAAGTTTTTCTTCTTATATGCTCCAGAACAGTTTAGCCAGCATTAAAACAAAACTGCTTAAATAGCATCAGTAACTCCCTGTGGCTGCTATTTTGAGAGGGACGCTCTTTGGCAATCCTCTAGTTCTCACATAGTACTGTTCTTTTAGATTTTTATATCCTCTCTGGCCAGTTTGGAAAGTTATAATTTCCTGGAAAATTATCTGTTTCATGTATATTTTCATGCTTATTTTTGCAGAGTTGAACAAAGACATCTCACAGGAATATTTTAATGTTCTATCCATATGTTGTAACTTCTCCTTTTTCTTTTTCTTTTTTTTTTTAATACATAATGTGTATCCTCTAACCCTCTAACCCTTTTTCCTGAGAATTTTCATTAAGTCTTTATTCTTTTTATTGTGTTTTAATATTCATCTGTTTGAATTTATTTACTAGTTCTACCATTTTTCAGATTGCTAATTTATATTTCTGCTTGTTGCTTTTGTTAATTTTCCTTCTATTTTATTAGTTTTTTTAAATACTTGCCTGTGTCTTTTCATAATTTTCTTAGTTCCATAATTACTTGATTGACTTTCTTTTTTCTGGTGAGTTAACATGTGTATTTAGGATGGGATTTTTCTTTTTCTTTTAACATTGATTTTGATTCATCTCAAATCTTCCGATACGAAACATGTTTGTTATCATTACTTCCTAACTATTCTTTTTGTTCCACAGTTTTGTGAGAGATTTTTTTTTTTCTGTTTTGTGATCACAGAATATTGAAATTTAAAAATGGCTACATTTTTGCTGTATATATGAGATTACTTTTTATAAATGATCTATAGACACGTGAGAAGATATTTTTATGTATTTAAGAGAGAGAGTTAAATATTTAATTGTCAGAAGATATTGGTTTTTATTTAGGCCTCTTATCCTTTAGTTATATTTATTCACTAGAACTTTTATAGATTGAAAGAAATTAAATTGTACTAACATTTTTACATTGTAATCCTATAATTGTGGCTGAATTCATTTTTATGTTAATGTTGCTTAGAGAAGAAACTTTTATAACTATTTGATTTTTCATTATGGACTGTTCTCCTTATCATTATAATATGACCTTGTCTATTTTTTCTGGTAAAAATATAATTTTTGCTTTATCTGCATTTATATTTGCCTGTTTGTTTGTGAATTTTGTTTTTGTTTTAGGGTCCATGTTTTTTATCTGTAGTTTTTGTGAGCTCCTTTTGATTTGGGGGACTGGAGATATGTTGCAAACAGAAAATATTGCTTTTCAAAAAAGGGTTTTAGTCCATTTCTATCAATTGACAGACTATATTTATTATGATTTAATTTGTCTTCATATATTATGTGAAATATTCTGTTTTTAATGCTTCCTTTATTTTTTACTTTTATTATATGATGTGGTTTCCTTACCTGCTATATTTCAACTTATAACTTGGATGTTTTTTAATTACACTTAGATATTATTTTTATCTATGGTCTTATGTATTTAAACTTATATTTTGTAACATTGACAAAATAAGCACATTTTCATTATGTTTCCCTTCCCTCCCTTCTTCCACTGTTTAATACCATTTTTAACTTACATTTTTTGTCATTTTCTTGGTATTAATCAGTTTTTCCTTTTACATATGAGCATACCTCAACTCTTGATTAACAACTTGAAATCCTGGATTTTTTAACCCTGGTTCTTTACGGTAAAAATATGCAACACTTTTGGTATCTTCCAACTCTTTTCCCTTTCTTTTCCTAATTTAATTATAGGTACTTTATGCCTTTGCTAGATTTCTCCTGACTAGAAGGATGGGTAGAAGATATAGTTGAGAATAAAAAATCACTGTAGACAGCATTCAACTTATATTAGTGGTAGATGGTTATTTCCTAACTCAACTCCAAGTTTTAGGAAAACAGGAAGAGGAGTCACATGATAAAGAGTGTTGGGAGGAAAGGAATTCTGCCATTCCCCTCCCTATTTGCTCAGGCAGCAGAAGTGTTGCCAATGCACTGTTTCTACTAAAATAGGGATATAAGGATTGGAGGAAAACGGTAAAGCAAGAGGGGTTTGTGGAAGAGCAGCCCTCTCTGTCTCTACCTGATGCCACACAGAGGCAAAGTACCCAGTGTGTCCAAGGGTTCTCTGGGGGTGTAACTGAACTCAAATTGGAGCATAGTCCTCCAATACAGCAATCTTCTGGATGGGAGGATCCCAGTAGCAAGTTGGTGTTAAATGTATCATGGAGACTGGAGTAGAAATGGAACCAAAGTCAAATTTGAGCATAGGGTAGACCTTTATGTCTGGGTGGGTAAGCTAGTACTTAGGCTCCTGTGACACTAAAGATATCAATTGCCACTCAGTATTGGCCAGAAAAGATTCACAATAAAGGAATGAAGAAGATCTTGTCAGGGAAGAAAGAGAAGGAAGTAGGAGTGGCAGAGTGTCCTTGAACTGCCTATCTTCTTATTTCAGGTCAGGTCTATGCTGAGTGGGAGTTTGGAAAAGCTTTAAATAGTGTCTGATTGAAATCCTAATGTTGGACTAAAGTGTTAATAATTAAAAGTGACTGGGAATTAATGGAACTCCCCAAGGTGTCCTTAGGGAACTGGAAAAGAAATTTGATATAGCATGCCAAAAGGCACTAATTCAAGAAAAATAAAACCTTTTCAGGATTGTACATCTACAGGTTCCAAAATGCTGGTTATTTGGTCCTTGCATGAATAATGTTCTGGTTTCTTTTTTTTAAAAAAATATTTTTCAGCTGTATCAAAGTCTAATTGACACATAGGCATTACAGATATATTTGGGGAATATTACTTGATGCATTGATATACGTATATATTGGGCATAATCACCACAATTGGCAGTTCTGCATGCATTCACACTGACATTTTAAAAAGATTCAGGTCAATGCTTCTCTAGAATGCCCCTTTGTAATAAAATATCCAACTTTACTTTTAAAGGTTTGTTGTGTTGCCAAATTTCCATTACTGAGAAGAAGATTTTTTTTTTAGTTTGAATCCATCACATTTATTAATTCTTGATTTTATTTCTTGAGCTTTAGGAGTCTTGTTAAGGAAGTCCGGGCCTAATTCAATGTGATGAAGATTTGGACCTACTTTTTATTCTATTATGTGCAGTGTCTCTGGTTTAATTCCTAGATCCTTGATCCACTTTGAGTTGAGTTTTGTGCATGGTGAGAGATAGGGGCTTAATTTCATTTTGTTGCATATGGATTTCCAGTTTTCCCGGCACCGTTTGTTGAAGAGGCTATCTTTTCTCTCCAATATATGTTTTTGGCACCTTTGTGTAATATGAGATAACCATTATTTATGTGGGTTTGACTCTGTGTCCTCTGTTCTGTACCATTGGTCTACAAGTCTATTTTGGTGCCAATATTATGCTGATTTTGTTACTATTGCTCTGGAGCAAAGCTTCTTCTCAGCAAAAGAAACAATCAGAGAGGTGAATACAGAGTCTACAGAATGGGAGCAAACTTTTACCACATGCACATCAGATAGAGCACTAATCTCTAGGATACATAAAGAACTTGAAAATCTTAACACCAAAAAAACAAATAACCCAAACAATAAATGGGCCAAGGAACCGAACAGATATTTCTCAGAAGATGATATACAATCTATCAACAAATATATGAAAAAATGTTCAACATCTCTAGTAATTAGAGAAATACAAATCAAAACTACTCTAAGATTTCGTTTCACTCCAGGAAGAATGGCAGCTATTAAGAATACAAATAATAATAAGTATTGGAGAGGATGTGGGGAAAAAAGCACACTTATACATTGCTGGTGAGACTGCAAAATGGTGCAACCACTCTGGAAAGCAGTATGGAGAATCCTTGGAAAACTTGGAATGGAACCACCATTTGACCCAGCTGTCCCACTTCTTGGTTTATACCCAAAGGACTGAAAAACAGCATACTACAGTGATACAGGCACATCAGTGTTTGTACCAGCACAATTCACAGTAGCTAAATTGTGGAATCAACCTAGATGCCCTTCAGTAAATGAATGGATAAAGAAATTGTGGTATATATACACAATGGAATATTACTCAGCATTTAAAGAGAATAAAACCATGGCATTTGCAGGTAAATGGATGGAGTTGGAGAATATTATGCTAAGTGAAGTAAGCCGATCCCCAAAAACGAAAGGCCAAATGTGTTCTCTGATATGTGGATGCTGACCCATAATGGGGATCAGCAGGGGGATCATGGGAGGAATGGAGGAAATTTAGATAGGGCAAAGGGGACGGAGGGAAAGGGAGGGGGCATTGGGGGTAGGAAAGACGGTGGAATGTGATGGTCATCATTACCCTAAATACATGTATGAAGACATGAATGGTGTGACTCCACTTTGTGTACAACCTAAGATATGAAAAATTGTGCTCTATGTGTGTACTATGAATTGAAATGCATTCTGCTATCATGTATAACAAATTAGAATAAATTTTAAAATTTTTTAAAATTCCATTACTGTAACAAAATGCCTCAGTTAACTTAAAAAAGTAAAAGCTTTATTTTGATTCACTGTTTTGGAGGTTTCAGTCCATTTTGGCTGGCTCTCATGACCAAAAACAAAAGAGGAAAAGAGGAAGAGACAAATGCCACACAGTCCCTTTCAAGGGTACCCCTCAGTGACTTACGACCTCCCAATGGGCCCCACTTTTTAAAGGTTTCCACCACCAGTAACACTAAGTGAAGGACCAAGCCTTTGATAAGTGGGTCCTGGGAAGACATTCCAGATCCAAACTATTGCAATTTCTGATAAGGTTTAAGACTCTCTTGGCCTCTTTCCATTCTTCCCCATATTTAGGCAAGCTAAGAAACCCAGGATTCCTTTTTGGGCACAGTTGGAGCTTCAACCCTTACAAGTTCCTGCCTATGCACCTGGGATCATCTTCAACCACAGTCAAAGCCCCAAGCCATTTCCTGTTCTCTCTCAGGCTATTTTTGGATCTGCCTGGGAACCTTTCTGTCTTACCCAGAGAGTTTCATCATGTAATATCCCTTCCCATACCCTCCTGATGTGGGTTTGTGATATCATTTTCAATGTTTATACAAATT
The DNA here is from genome assembly GCA_025594165.1 of Tamias sibiricus. Classification (NCBI taxonomy): domain Eukaryota; kingdom Metazoa; phylum Chordata; class Mammalia; order Rodentia; family Sciuridae; genus Tamias; species Tamias sibiricus. Next base: position 26,145,390 of record CM046663.1, read on the forward strand.
TTGGGTGGGGGTCCATTTATGTTTCTGCTTGATATTCACAACACCCTTGATTTAGAGTGTCTCTTTTCTCATGATTCCTTTCAGGCTTTCAGGAAAAGGAATAACTCATGTTGTGTCTTTCTCAGGAGGTCCATGATTTGTCTTTCCCCATCATTGTGGACCATAATGTTGATCACTTAGTGTAAGCTGCCTGGTACCGTAACCCGGGAGGAACACTCTCGGAGGCAGAGTTAAGCTTTTACTACTTTTACTTCTACTTTCTTAGAGAGAGCTTAGAGAGGGAAAGAAAGATTTTTCGAGAGAAAGATTAAAGCGAGCTTTTCTTCTTGTAGAGTAGAAAGAAAGATAGAGCTTAGAGCTAGAAAGAAAGATAGAGCTTAGAGCTTAGCTTAGAGAAAGATTAGAGCTTCTTTCTTCTCTCTTCTTTCTTCCTTCTTCTTTCTTCTGTCTTCTGTCTTCCTCAGGAGTCTCGGCCTAACTCTGACCAGTCATTACTTCTTCTATCTGGTTTCTCTTCTGTCTTCTATCTGGTTTCTCTTCTGTAACCGCTCTGCCTACGTTCTGGCCGCTCTGATTCTTCTGACCGACCGAGTGACTGCCCGGCTGACTGAATTCTCCGTTCTCCTAACTCGGACCGCTTTCACCCGGTTATATACCTTCAGGTTTGCGGGTGCCTACAGGTGCGTCACATACATATCAGGTGGAACTTATGGCTTCCAGCTAGCTACAACAGCCCTTCCTAATTAGGGCTCCTTCAACTTAGCTAAATTCCCACAACCTGCTTTGAAGAACTGGGTTCTGTCCCATTGCATGAAATTCTAGCTTTAGTCATACCTTCTCAGGATCTTGCCTCATCTCTACTTGGACTCCATTATATTTGGCAACCTTTCCACATACAATGCCGTTCCAATTACCAATGTCTCCAATTTTATTGAAATGTGAGCTTATGCTTCTGTGTCTTGTTCTTGTTATTTTAGAGAGCAGAAATGGGCAGGGATGTGAGTCTACCATTTTAAAAACAAAATTTCCTAATTTATTTTGTTATAAATAGTCTGTGTCGTGATCTATGAAATAATTGATATACACCTACAATTAAATAAGTTGATGTTATTACATTACTACTGCTGGAATCATCAAAGTTGATTTTATTATTATAAAGAGACTATGTAAGTTATCATAATTCCTAGGCTCCGAGAGAGAGAGAGAGAGAGAGAGAGAGAGAGAGAGCGAGCACATTGCTAAGAAAAGCAATTCAGGTGGTTGAACCTTATTAAAATTCCTAATTTAGAACTTGAAATGGAATGTTTTGATTATCTGGGAAAGGCTGCCATGATTCACAAAATGAATTTCTTCACCTTGATAAAGATGCCTTGATGAAATGCATGCCATTGGTTTTCATCATGTGGCAGGGCTGCAGATTGATGCTTCCCTGGAGATACTTTTGCTCTCAAAGATGTGCTACTGATATGCATATTTTTTCTTGTACACATTATAATATGATGGAAATTATTTATTTCCAAAGACTATCACATCCTTAAGCAAAAAGCTGCAAAACCTTACGATAAAGGCTAATATGCTAATCTTACCAACTCTGTTTTTATACAATGCTATTTCTGTGATTTCTCTCTCTCTCTCTCTCTCTCTCTCTCTCTCTCTGTCTCTCTTTCTCTCTCTCTCTCCCCCAGTTTTTCCTTTGTGGACAATGTAGAGCAATGGAGGCAAAGTCTGAAGGTGGACTTCCTCAGTCCTGACCAGCCCTCTGAAAGAAAAGGGATCCTTTTAAAGAAAGATGCACAGGCAGTTTAATTCTGAAGTCTCTGTTCTCCAACTTCCCAATCCTTGGAAGAAGCAAGAGATAGGTGAGAAAGAACTGAAGGTATTTTCCTCATGTTTTCTGTTTCCCCAGAGGGCATGACTTAGAGAAGCTGGTGCACTTTTATTTCTAGTCATGACAGGAAACAAATAAGCAAAGAACAAAAACAAAGCCACTAACATATTACCAGACATTTTGTATTTTCATTTTTTAATCTAACAAAAAGCATATAATTAAAAGGAGAATCTCAGTTTGATCATTTTTTAAATGGTGTTGCCAACCATTAAATTAAGATAGCACAGAAGGTGAGAAAGCGTAATGGAAAGCAGGGCACATTATGCCTGTTGCTCCATAGGAATCCAGCAATGATGAAAAGGTCAGGATGTTTTTAACCAAGGTGGCTCCGCTGCCCTCACGGTGGGCCCTGGCCTTTGTTAATAGGAGCAAGCCTAATTTTAGCCACCAGGCTGTCCCTCACTATGGTTTTAACCTTTTCAGGGGATATATATTTTTTTACATTTAGACAGAAGTTTTAAAATTTAATCTCCTTATTTTAGCACAAAGTTACACAGATGGTCCAAGACTCAATCCTTCAAAGAGTGGACAACATCGTCATTTTCAAAGTTCATTTTAGAGTCAGCAAAATGAATAAAGTACAGAGGGAAATATAAATGTTTTCCAAAGTCTGCTCAGTGGGCAGTCTGAAATATTCACCATGGTTTTTAGAACCACCTTCCCCCGGTGCCCCTAGCAAAATTTTTGCTTTATTAAGAAACTCGAGCCACCAGAATCATAATAAATCCTAAGTTCTATTTATATGTAAACTGTCTCAGAATTGATTTGCAAGCATGAAAAGCACATTATCAATCATTCTCCCAATTTCATGTTCTCTGAAGGGGGTGCAGTGTTTCTTTTTTAATTTAAGAGAGGAAAGGTTATAGCATTTGCCGACGTCATTTGATGAAATGGCCAAGGGCATATCTTACCACATTGATAAGTTGCCCCTCTGTCCATTCACTGCTCTACCCAATGATGTATGTGTACCCCTTGCCTTCTCTCTGGTGCAAAGGAAGCATGTGGTTAGCAGCTGGGCCAAGGCAAGGTTCCACAATGGGCCTGAATTTCTACAGGGCATCCCTCACTGTCCCATGAGCAGACCCCTTGTCTGTGTTTTCACACCCTCTCTAAGCCTGACAGCCAATACTTTCTCAACAGCAATGATTTTCAGATATCCCAGTGAAATGGAAACCACAGTTGGGATTTGGGATGGGAAGTAGGAGATGAAGGGAAGTGTGAGCAAGAGACAGAAATGACAGAAATGGATATGACTCAACTTGCTCGTGGGCAGTCCTTATTTTTCCTTCTAATATATATATATATATATATATATATATATATATATATAAACATATATATACATACATACACACATACATACACTGGAGAAAACACAGTTCTGCTTGTTGTTTCTCAAGCTGGGGCCCCTTTGGGAACTCAAGGATAGAAGATTGTTTCCCAGTATGATTCTAGAATATTCCAAAGAAGGCACCAGAACCCTCCACCATCCCCCCACAACCCACATACACACCAACTCACATTTTTTATTTTAGTTTGTCACTCCAAAGATCCTTTCTTTATTGTCTAGAAGTCAGAATCTTTCTGCCACTTTATATCTGTTCCTCTGAGTTTTGATGATACCCAGAGCTATTATATTTTGTGCTTGCTTTCACATGAAGGAAGCCAAACAAAAATTGCCCCTGGCTCTAAAGGAAGGCACAAAAATGCTGCATTAGTCTTTGGATTATCTGTATCCTTTAGTTTCTGATCCCATTCTGGAGGGGCTATGGTAGTATACAACAGACAAAACTGTCTCTGTTCAGAATGCAATCAAGGTGTGGTGGCTCACACCTGTAACCCCAGCTATGGGACACTCCTATAACTCCGGCTACTCAGGAGGCTGAAGCTGGGGCATCTCTAGCTGGAGGCCAGCCTTGGCAACTTAGTGAGCTCTCTCTCAACAAAAACAGAATAGAATCAAAAAGTTTTAGTTGAGTGGGAGAAAACTTTGGCTTAAGAAAAACATTCATTTTTTTTTTCTTACAAGTTTTCTTTATTAAAGAATTGCCTTGCATGATTTCGTTAGTGATTAATTATTAATTGATTTTTATTAGCAAGTAATTATTAATTGAGACTCTTTGTTGTGGAATTTCTACTGAGAATGACCATTCCCAAAGTTGTGAAAGAATATGCCAACTTCACTTTCTGGTGGAGAAGTTATAGGTAAATATGGAAACTTTTAAACTTTGAAATAGTTCACAGGGAATTTTGATTTATACTCCACATATTCCCTATTGCTGTTTAGCATATTTGCTTCAGTGAAAATGACACATGTTTGCGAGAGGATTGTTTTTATGGTATGGTAATGTATAACCAAATTTTTTTTTTTTTTTTTTTTTTTTTTTTTTTTTGTACCAGGGATCAAACTCAGGGGCACTTGACCTCTGGGCCACATCCCCAGCCTTTTCTTGTATTTTATTAGAAACAGGTCTCACTGAGTTGCTAAGTGACTTGCCATTGTGGAGGCTGGCTTTGAACTCGCAATCCTCCTGCTTCAGCCTCCCAAGTGCTGGGATTACAGATGTGCGCCACTGCGCCCGGCTTAACCAAATTTTTTTAAACCATTACTCCTTTATTGATTTAAAAAAAAAATTAGCAAGATATTGTATATCTAGTTTATAAATGGATTTTATGATCAACAGTAAAATAAAAAGATATTTGGGGCTTTTATGACTTTAATTTAGAGAACTGTTAAAAGATATATTAGCTGGGCGTGGTGGCGCACACCTGCAATCCCAGTGGCTTGGGAGGCTGAGGCAGTAGGATCACGCGTACAAAGCCAGCCTCAGCAATTCATTGAGACCCTGTCTGTAAATAAAATACAAAAAGGGGCTGGGGATGTGGCTTTGTGGTCGGGTGCCCTGAGTTCAATCCCCAGCACAATACACACCCTGGGGGAAAAAATATACATTAAATATTTTACATGTATAATTGGCAAATTTATTAAGTCAATTTATCTATTTAGTGTTCTACACATTTAGGACCCATTTCTTGATGGCAATTTTACTAATTATTTACTTTTGATGTAAATGAAAACTTTAGGTTAGTCCAATATAGACTTTGGAATTGAAAGAAGTAGAAAATTTAGATCTATCCCCGCTTTCTGTCCTTCCCCGCACGTGTACATGCACACACCCATACGTACATGCACACCTGTATATGCATACACATATAAGCATACATACACGTTTTTGCTCCATGAAATTTGGTCACTTTGGAGGACTTGGTCAGGACAGTAACAATGGCAGACAGTGTTCATCTGGAAGAAAGTGCTGGTGGAGACAGCCGTGCTTGATGGGAGCTAGAGTCGATATAGACTATGGTATAGACTATGGCCTTTAGCTCTACCAAGAGTTTGAAGATGTGTCCAACATTATTGATGAAGTAGGATTATTATGGAGAGAAAAGTGAATTTCAGCATAAGCAGAATCAGCTCTGATTCGAAGCAGGCATATCTCTTTCTCAGAGACATTAGACAAGAGAATTAAGATGAATGAGATATTCAGGCCTAGTAATTTCCATTTTGTTGCCCTGGGAAAAGTAAAGCAGTGTGACTGCTAAAAATGAATAGCGAAAAGGTGGAGTTGGAGGCGTGAAGGGAGTTGTGAAGCTCTGAAAACAGCTATGAGGAAGAGTGGGAGAAGTTATTTAGCAAAGGCTAAGGCTGAAGATGATAAATTTGTCATTGAATCCCATCACATTGTTCTCAGCTGTTGCTCATCAGCAATCAAGAGATAGGAAAGGAACAAAATAATACAGTCCAGAAATAGTAGATACCAATATGTTGGTATTAAACCAGAGTAGGGATCCTGTAAAGTAGATTTAGGTGATATAGCAGAAAGTAAGGAATTTAAGGTGGTGAGAATAGTGGTACTTAAAGAATGGAATGTTGGTCTGTGGAGTCTTCCTTTGATGGAGGAGGAAATGAGGTAGGATGGGGTTGAGGATGTGAGGTGAAAGGGAATGAACTTGGATTGGGAGAAGTCTTTGAGAAGAAGGAGAAAAAAGGAGTTAGGTTTCATGGAGTCAATGACCCAATATAGTAATGATAGGATCATAATAAAGTTGGAAACGTAGTAAGCAGTGGTTCCAGATTTGGAAGTAAAGATATTCCAAGTAATAATAAGCTCTAGGTTTGCATTGGTGAAGGTTAGAATGTATAAAATTGAAAATATTAAGAAACTTGATTGATCCAATTTTAGTTGAAAACCTGAGTCCTCAAGGATGTAGACAAATAATGGAAAGATGACCATGAACCAAATGTTAATATTGTGATGCTCTTAAAAACAAAGAGAGAAAGGGAAGTGCAGGAGCCCTGTTTGGGGAGATGGCTTGAATTGCGGTTGACTATGGGCCACGGAGATTTGGGCATTGTCGCCTTCCGTAGTCTCACGGGACTTGGCCCGGGATCTCGAGTGACTTGGCCGAGATTGCTGATCGGGTCAGCGCCATTTTGGTGGTGTGTGCGGCGCATGTTAGTCGTTGTTAGAGCCAGAGAGAAAAGTTATCAGAATAAAAAGCTGTTTGTCTCCAGTTTGCCTCTGAACTTCTTCCCGTGGCTTCGTTGCTCCAAGCGGCCATCGCTTCAGGCAGCAACAGGGAAGAAGGGGAGTAGCTATGGAAATAGTAAGGAACCCCCATGCAAAAAAAAAAAAAAAAAAAAAAAAAAAGGAAAATTCATGAAGGAAGCAACCAGAGTGCAGAAAACAGACTGAGTTCCAAAAATCTTCTTCTATAAGGAAATCACAGGATAAATTAGTCCTGACAAACAATTGTGGGCTTAACAGTAGAAAGCTGTCCATTTGGGTTACTTTCTAATGAGGTTCAAATAAATATGTAGGTTTCATTTCCTGATCTTTTGAGTCTACCCACGGCTTTATTTAATTACTTCTGGGGTTCTACAACTGAACTCCATCAAGACAAGTTATTTTCTTTTCAGTGAACCTGAGACAACAACCAGTAAGTAACACTTTCAATATTTTCTTCTGAGTTTTCATCACCATCTCTGTTTTTGATTCTCCTAATCTTAGCTGCCTGGACTTAAATACCAGCTCAATTAATTACTGACTGGACAAAAAAATTACCTAACTACACAAAACTTCAGTTTCCTCACCTATTAAATAGGTGCAATTATAGAATTTACCTCACAGAAGATTGTGAGGATTGAATGTGGTCATATATATAAGTAAATGTCAAAAACACAGAATCAAACAGGCATGTCTAATCAGTCAGTGAGCATCAGCTGTTTTCTACAATTATGGTTGGACAGCATGTCCTTCAGTAATTATATTTTACCTCATGACGAAATTTATATATGTGAATTGGCAGAGAACTAGTGTTATGGTGTTGAGTTAAATGTCACAAAAGTACTTCTAACACTTTTGAAGAGTGCTATAAGATGGAATCATAACTAAATCAATATGGTGCCAAAAGCTTGGGACCTTAAAGATCCATTAAAGAAGGAACATCGCACTTTGGGAACGCAGAGTAGCAGTATTAAACCTGGAGTTGAAAGATCTGATTTCCAGTGTTGATTACTCCTTCCCACATTTGTCCATGAGGAAGTTACTTCTCAAAGTTTCAGATTTGTCATGTACAAAGTGGTGGTAATCGTAAAACTTACTCTGTGGGTTGTGAAGAGGATTAAATTACATAGAAGTTATTTAGCATAGAATCAAATTCAGGCTTGAGACTTGATATCTACATCTCTCTGGTATCTTCCTAAATAGCAATAGGTTTGATCATTTGATTTTTCAACTCAGGTTATTTGAAACAACAAAATAAAGTATGGGAAGTTGAGAAGAGAAGTTTCATTCATTTTAATAAAAAATGACAATCAGCAAACTGGTGTGAGGGAAACAATAAAAGAAAAATTAAAAACAGATGAAAGATATAAAGAAAATCAAAAGAAATTTGGAATATTTAATTTGATAACAACTCTATGAACTTCAAAAGGGATAACGAATCACTATTATAACATAGTATAATAAGTGATGTTTTTGACAGAAATCTCGCACCACTGGATTTTGAGCCACAGAGAACAGGTGCTGCTCTCAAGCTTGATGAAAGTCAGTGGAAACCAAAATGAGAAAGGAATCCGCCTCGTGCATGTCCTAGCTGTGAAGCAGTGCTGTGAAGAGGCTAAATATCTTCATTATACCTCATAGACAACTGAAATTCAGGGAGGAAAAACAAGAGTGACATGCCCAAGCTTACACATCAAAGAGGGTATCTCTCTTTTGCAAAAAAACAAATTTTAAACATAAATGATTTTATAACACTGAAGGGTTTGAAGGAGCATTAACTGTAATCTGAAAATGAATTAATGTGGGGCCAATTATTTTTGTAATTACTATAGAAAGGAAAGGATATGGGTCAATTTAGAGGTCAAAAACTTGTTAACAGACTCAAGTTAACTCAAGGAGAGGAAAGACCAAAATTAGATGAGTGACAGCATTTATCAGTTTCAGAAAGCAATTGTACATCACACAAGGAAACATTTTACACGTATTAAGACCATCAAAGAAGAACTGAAACCTATTGTGCTGAAAATATCTACTGTGGCATATGCCCTGTTACCTACTGAGTTTTATCTTCCTGAAATTTATGTTGATATTGCAAACCTCCGAACACCATATTATTATTTAGAAATAAGATCTTTGAAGAGAGGATTAAGTTAAAATGAGACTGGTAGAGTGGGTCCCCAATCAAATGGAAGGGAGTTCTCATGAGAAAGGAGAAGACAGCAGGAGTTAGCACACATACAGAGGAAAGACTATGGAGGACACAGAGAGAAGAAAAATGTCATACAAACCAAGAAGAGAGGTCTCAGGAGAAACCAACCTTCCAGCTCCATGATCTCGAACTTAAATTTCTAGATGTGTGAGAAAAATAAGTTTCTCTTATTTTAAGCCTTCCCATCTGATATTTTCTTTCTTCACACCCAGTATGTGTATTATGTTTTGTAGAGTTGAACAATTCTGTTATAATCATGTGCAAAGTCTTTAAACCACAGCTTTACAAATAACCAACATTAAAATAATGGTAAGTGAATTATCCTCCATGATAAACTATTACAGAAAAAGATCAATGTTTAGCATCATCATACATCTGAGAATTATACTCTGTGTGATTTATGGATTTTATGGCCAACACTAGTACAACATATATTACATTTATTAATTTTCAATATTTGTATCATGATATTTTGGCTTCTAAGTGGAATTGTGGCTCATTATTCACACATACCATACGATATAATAAGGCTCATAATTCTTGCCTTTTCAAATAGAAATTTTTGCTTCTGCTTTGGTTATAAGTATTCTAATCTAGGTCCTCCCTTCCCAAACCTGAATTTCTAATGTTTTCAAAATAATCTCTCTATTTCTAGCTTGTACTGCTCTAATTCATTATTTATACTGTTAAATGAATTTGCTTTTTAATCAAGCCCACTCTCTTGTTCAAAAGTGAAAACAGCTTTCTATGCATTTCAAAAGTAATTTACAGCCCGGGTCTAAAGACTTTTCCCTAATCTGACCCTTACCTTTTAGCCACCCACTGTTTTAGTCAGCTCTTTTGCTTGCATGACCAAAAGACCTGACAAGAACAATTTTTGAGGAGGAAAAGTTATATGGCCCATGGTTTCAAAGGGCTTAGTCCATAGACATTAAACTCCATGGCTCTGGGCCCAAAATAGGCAGAACATTATGGCAGATGCATATGGAAGAGGAAAGAAGCTCAAGACATGACCACCAGGAAGCAGAGAGAGAACTTGGCTCACCAGGGACACCCCATAGGTACTCCCCCAAGTGACCTACTTCCTCCAAAAACGCCCTACCTGCCTATAACTATTAACCCAGTTAATCCCTATCAGTGGATTAATGCATTGATTAGGTTAAGGTTCTCTTTACCCAATCATTTCATCTCTGAACTTTCTTGCATTGTTTCACAATGTGATCTTTTGGGGGACACCTCATAGCTAAACCATAATACCCATATTACCACTTGTTTAGCCATATTGTTTACCAATCTTTAATCATAGACTACCTTTCAAGTCTCTCAAACAGAACTTCTCACCATTCCTTAAATAAGTAATTTTTATCATTTTGTCTTTATATAATTGCTTAAGCTTTCCCATCATCCTATCTAAAATTCATATTGCTAAAACCATTCCAAGTCTTAAAATTATCCAAACTATTAAAGCCATGTTAATGTTATCCTGTTCAGAACAATTAACTCCTTAAATGTATCACAAATTGGAGTATTATATCCCTAGCCAAGCAGGTACTATTACCATTTCCCAATAGCTCATAGGATGGAGTTGGTTATTTAAAGGGACACAAATATCCATTTTCCAATCTGTGTATTCACTATACTCATAAACACTTCCAAAGTATTATATTTTTCAATAATTTTAAAATTCCTTTGTGTGTTTCTCTCATCTACATATATGGGTTTATACCTACCTTTTTCCTGGTATTGGGCTACAAGCTGGGCATAGATATTAGATAATGGGCATGAAAGAAATGCATTCATTGCCCCAAAGAGGCTGATAATCTACTCTAAGTAGAGATGACAGAGGCCATCAGAAAGATGCTATGTGATTGGCTAACTTCACTTAGCATTATATTCTCTAACTTCATCCATTTACCTGCGAATGCCATGATTTTATTCTCTCTTATTGCTGAGTAACACTCCATTGTGTATATATGCCACATTTTCTTTATCCATTCATCTACTGAAGGGCATCTAGGTTGGTTCCACAGAATAGCTATTGTGAATTGTGCTGCTATAAACATTGATGTGGCTGTGTCCCTGTAGTAAGATGTTTTTAAGCCCTTTGGGTATAGACCGAGGAGTGGGATAGTTGGGTCATAAGGTGGTTACATTCCCAGTTTTCCAAGGACTTTCCATACTGCTTTCCATAGCGTTTGCACCATTTTGCAGTCCCACCAGCAATGTATGAGTGTGCCTTTTTCTCCACATCCTCTCCAACATTTATTGTTGTTCATGTTCTTAATAGCTGCCATTCTGACTGGTGTGAGATGAAATCTTAGAGTGGTTTTGATTTTCATTTCTCTAATTGCCAGAGATGTTGAACATTTTTTCATGTATTTGTTGATTGATTGTATATCTTCTTCTGAGAAGTGTCTGTTCAGTTCCTTGGCCCATTTATTGATTGGGTTATTTGGTTTTTTCTTTTCTTTTTATTTTTCTTTTTGGTGCTAAGCTCTTTGAGTTCTTATATATTCTAGAGATTAGTGCCCTATCTGACGTGCGTGTGGTAAAAATTTATTCCCAATTAGTAGGCTCTCTATTCACCTCACTGATTATTTCTTTTGCTGAGAAGAAGCTTTGTAATTTGAATCTATCCCATTTATTGATTCTTGATATTAATTAAATGTTTTCTCTCATATAAGGAGATTCATATAAGGAGATTCTCATATAAGGAGATTCACAGTGGGGTTGGGATGGGGAGCATAGGAGGATTAGAGGAACACTAGAATGGCCAGTGGGGAGGTAGGGGGTGGGAGGGGACAAAAGGGTGGGAAAAAAAAAGATGGTAGTATGAGATGGATATCATTACCCTAAGAGCATGTATGAAGTCACGAATGGTGTGAATATACTTTGTATACAACCAGAGATATGTAAAAATGTGCTTTACAAGTATAATATAAAATGTAATGCATTCTGCTCTCATTTATAACAACTTAGAACAAAAAATAAATTTGAAGAAAAAAAAGATGCTATGTGAATCCTCAGAGGCAGGTGCAGTGCTGTTCCCACATTGTCAGCTTTGCTTTCTGTATGAAACAAGAGAGAACAGAAGGGAAAACTGTTGAGTTCAGCCTGGAAGGATGGGCAGGCATTCATCTGGCTGATAAGGAGAAAGAATGTGAGTGGAAAGCAGCGATTCCTTTACAAATCACACACAAGAGGTATGATAGATGCTCATCTAGGCTCTACCCTCACTGGCTTCCTTAATAGAGAAAGGGATTTAAATCATGGAAACAAAATTAATTTTAAAACATGAGGGAAGGAGGTCTAGAGAGAAATCAAGTGGGGAAAATAGGTAAAAGTTCATATGACAAACAGAAGGAAAAAATGCAACTATTACATTTGACCATAATATATAAGCTTGAGTTTCCCAGGAGACATTGGGAAGAGAGAAACATAAAAAGTTACTCAAACCTTGTAGGATAACAGCAAGGAAATTATGTTTCTCTGTGAAAACAAATTGTCTATCTCAAACTCAGAGAATATCCCTCATTGGGAATTATACGAAGAGATCAGGAAGATATAATGGACAATGTTCTCAGAAACATTTTTATGGCTAACAAGAGTGAATGTACAGAAATATTTTCTTTGCATTTTTTTACATATCCCATGTAAATCTTTATCTATAAAGAAAATACTTTGTATTTTTGTAGAAGAAATGTGTATAAATCCCTCATTAGAAAGATCAGAAACATAAAAGCCTTTCAGAATAGCTATTTCAGTAAATGAGATTGTTACCAGCTAGAACTTTAGCACCAAGAATTCTCTCCTAATTTCTCAAGTGCCTGACATTACACCCCAGCCCAAAAGACAAGAAATTTCCTGGTGCAACTAAAGTCATCGTTTTATTTTCTTTTCACAAACATGATAACTATTCCCCTCTTTTTACTTTTTTAATGTTAGTTGTTTAAGTTATGAGGAAGGCATAGATTATATTTTCAAATGATATTCATAGAGTGATTCAGCAGTAAGCCAACCAAGATATTCATTAATGTGCATTTATTTATTCAGAGAGTAATTTCATAGTTCTCGTCCTGCTATGGAAATCTTACTCTGAAACTTAGTCAGAAAGATGTACCTTTTTGCTTTGTACACTGTCACTGTCACAGATCTACCCTTGCTTTCTTAGTAAACCCACAGCACTTGTTATGTATGAGTCATATTTTATGTAGGTAGCACAGAGCAAAAGAACCAGCCAGGGCTTTGTGGTTTGGCCTGGTATGGGGCTAACTCCTGGGGTCTCTGAATGTCATTCCCTCATCTTTTATTTTAACTTAATAGATTGTCTCTATTGTCTTCCTTTACTGCCACAATCTAAATAATTGAATCAAAAAATGTTAGGGTTCAAGGAGGTTTCAGGGTGGCAGAATAGAGCAGGTCATGAATTTTCTGGCTGCTCCAGGGAGTAAAATGAAGAAAAGAGAAAGGCTGCTTCTCAGCTATGTGGGTGAACAAAAAAACAAGTGGGGGGTACTTTACTGGAATTTAGTACTGGACACTCAAAGCAGATCAGGGACTCAGGAAGTTGGATATAATAAATGAAGGAAGAAATTTCCAGCACCACAACTCTGCCACAGTGGAGGCACCAGTCAGGTACTCCTCCAAGAGGAGAGGGGAGGGATAACAGGATTAAAGAAACCACATTTTTAGGAGGACTGAGGCATGTCTGGGCACAGAGTTTAGAGATCAAAGACACTATCCAACTAAACTGAAAGGTAGATTTCACAACTGCCTTGTACCAGAAAGAAACCTCACCTCTCCCAGCAGCAGGTGGAGGACAGCGACAGAAACCATTTTGCAGCCAAGGGGCTAGGGACTGGCAGCTGAGCTGAGGGAGCTGAGTCCTAGCAAACCCGAGTCTGGCCTAAAATACAGGCCTGGCAAACACAAACTGCATGACAGAGTGTGCCTAAGTGACCAGGAAAAAAAATCACACATGGAGACAGGTTTACACAGGGGACAACCAGTCATGGAAACCCACCTGGCTCTCCCCCTCCCTCCAATCTGGTTGCTAGCAGGACCAGCTGGGAAAGATGTGCGTAGGCAGAAATTTGAAAGGGTGGAGGCAAGATAAACTGAGTTTGGGGACTGAACCTAAGACCAGGAAACACGGGGTCTGCAAGTGATGTAGTAGACTGAATTGGCTTCTCCACCACACGAGGGGAACCCATGGTAGATTTTGGGGTACAGTTTTCCAGCATGGACTGGCAGTCACTGGGCCCTGGAAGCACATGATTTAGAATCTGCAGACCAGTTGGTATCCAGAGAAGAACATGAAGCCTATCTAAACCTTCTCCCCACCTCAGGAGTTCTGTCTATGGAATTACCTCTCTCACCCTAGCAACCCCACCTTGAGGGTGGAACTAGCATGATAATTCAAACAACCCCACCCAACTGCTGAGAAGGGATGCCAAGAGTCTTTCGAACTCCAAAGAAGCAATTCTTTAAATTTTCATTGAGATCTTTTTCTTTTTCCTTTTCTCCTTTTCTGCTTAATTGTGACCTTAATGGTTCATAGATGTGTATACATATTCATATTTCTTTTTCCTTTTCTCATTTCTAGCAGTTTTGACACCGGTTGTTTTTCATGGATCAGTTCTTTGAGGACTAGGATGTTTGATTATTATATTTCAGTTTTTTTTTGTGTGTTTTTTTTTTTTTTTTTCATTTTTAAAATTTTTGCTTTATCTTTTCTCTCACTTATCTGTTTCCTTTGAATCACTTTATCTCCTTTCTTATACTAACATCCAATCTCTATTGTTCTCTCTTTCACTCTTCCTTTAATTTTTTACTTCTATCCTCTCTCCTCCTCCCTTATAATCATCACATCCTACATCACATCTGTTCTCTCCTTGTCCACAATTCAAAATTGTAAACCATTTTGCAAAATTTTATTGTAGGCAATAACTAATCATATTACTTCTGTTTATTGTGACAATATGGTAGATGTCATAGCAGGAATTATTTGGTTTAATGATGTATATTGTTTGCATTGCTTGTTGTAATTAGTTGTCTCCCCCTAAATGGTGAGGTATGGAAACCTTCAGGGACACCATAAGTCTACAGGGTAGAAGCTCTACTGCCTCTTATCCATACTCTCAGATGGGTAGACACACAAACAACATGAAAAAGCAAGGGAATCAATCACACCAAACAACAAAGATACTTCAATAACAGAATCCATTACCACCACAGTGGAAGAAATGTTGGAGAAAAAGTTTATAATTTATATAGTTAAACTAATCTGTGAGGTAAAGGATGATATAAGAAGTTATATTAGAGAGAAAATACAAGAAGTGAAAGATCGCTTCAATATAGAGATGAAATTTTGAAAAACCAAATCAAGCAGAAATACTTGAAATGGAGTAATCAATAAACCAAATTAAAAATTCAATGGAAAGCATCATCAATAGACTAGACAACTTGGAAGACCAATTTTCTGGCAATGAAGACAAAATAAATAATCTTGAAAATGAAGTTGACCACAGAGAAAAGATGTTAAGAGAACATGAACAGAACTTCCAAGAAATATGGGATAACCTGAAAAGACCAAATTTGAGATTTATTGGGATGGAAAGGCTTGGAGATACAAACCTAAGGAATGTACAATCTTTTCAATGAAATAATATCGGAAAATTTCACCAACCTGAAGAATGAAATGGAAAATCAGGAATGTACAATCTTTTCAATGAAATAATATCGGAAAATTTCACCAACCTGAAGAATGAAATGGAAAATCCGATACAGGAAGATTGCATAACTCCAAATATACAAATTTACAATAGACCCACACCAAAGCACATTATTATGAAAATGCCTAACATACAAAATAAGGATAGAATTTTAAAGGCTTCCAGAGAAAAACGACAAGTCACATTTAGATCTCAGCTGACTTCTCAACCCAGATCCTGAAAGCTAGGAGGTCTTGGAATAATATATATCAAGCTCTGAAAGAAAATGGATGCCACCCAAGAAGACTATACCCAGGAAAATTAAGCTTCAGAATTGACAATGAAAGAAAAACCTTCCATGACAAACAAAAGTTAAAAGACTTCACAACTACAAAGCCTGAACTATAAATATACTTAATAAAATATTTCATGAAGAAGAAATGAAAAATAAAAGTAAAAACCAGAAAAGGGGGTAACTGCACTAGAAGAATAGTCAATCAAAAGAGAAAATAAATCAAATTAAAAACCAGACATAAATCCAAATGACAGGGAATAAAAAATCGTATCTTAATAATAACATTGAATGTAAATGGCCTAAACTCATCAATCAAGACATAAGGGGACAGATTAGTTAAAAAACAAGACCCAACAATATGCTGTCTCCAAGAGACTCGCCTCATAGTCAAAGATATATACTGACTAAAGGCAAAAGGATGGGAAAAAAAAACATATCATTCACATGGATCTCATATACAAGCAGGGTTTCTATCCTCATATCAGATATAGTGGACTTCAAGCCGAAGTTAATCAGAAGGGATAAAGAAGGATTTTTCATACTGCTTAAAGGAATTATGCATCTACAATCATAAATATTTATTCCCCAAACAATGGAGCATCAACATATGTCAAACAAACCCTTCTCAACTTCAAGAATCAAATAGACCAAAACACAATGACACTGAGTGACTTTAACACACCTCTCTCACTACTGGATAGATTTTCCAAACAAAAACTAAATAAAGAATCTATAGAACTAAAAAAAATACAAATAGTAATTTAGACTTAACAATAGAAATATATAGAATATTTCATCCATCAAAGACCAAATACTTGTGTCCTCTCAGCAACACACAATTCCTCTAAAATAGACCACATCTTAGGCCACAAAGCAATTCTTGGAAAATACGAAAAAATAAATAAATAGATAAAGATAATACCTTGTATTCAATCACATCATAATGGAATGAGATAGGAATTCAACAATGAAATAAAAAAAAAGAAGCTACTCCAACATCTGGAGAATAAATAATATGCTATTGAATGACCAATGGAAAGCAGAAGAAATTGGAGATAAAATAGAAAAATACTTAGAGGTAAATGAGAATAGTGATACCACATATCAAAATCTCTGGGACACTATGAAAGCAGTGCTAAGATGAAAGTTCATTGCATTGAATGCATTCATTAAAATAGTGGGGTTGTCTGAAGTAAGATGCTTGCTCTACCCTCTGGGAGGGGTTGCTAGGGTGAGAGAGGTAATCCTGTAGATGGAACTCCTGGGGGTGGGGTAGGTTTAGGTAGGCTCAAGGGGCTTCCCTGGATGCCAAATGGTCTGGAGATTTTAAATCATGTGCCTCCAGGTCCCAATGGTTGCTGGTCCACACTGGAAGACTGTACCCCATATAAATAACCTAACATTACATTCAAAGCCCTAGAAAAAGAAGAACAAATCAACACCAAAAACATTAAAAAACAGGAAATAATTAAAATCAGAGCTGAAATCAATGAAATTGAAACAATCCAAAAAACCGACAAAACAAAAAGTTGGTTCTTTGAAAAAAACCAATAAATTGATAAACCCTTAGCCAGGCTAATAAAGAGAAAGAGAAAACTCAAATCACTAAAATTCATGATGAAAAAGGAAATATCATGACAGACACTACTGAAATATAGACTGTAATCAGAAATCGTTTTGAAAATTTATACTCCAATAAAATAGAAGATCTTGAAGATGTTAACAAATTTCTAGAGACATGACCTACCCAAATTGAAGGAGAACATAGAAAAAAAATTTAAACAGATTGATTTCAAGCAATGAAATTGAAGATACCATCAAAAGCCTACCAACCAAGGAAAGCCCAGGGCCAGATGGATTCTCAGCTGAATTCTATCAGACCTTCAAAAAAGAACATTAATATTTCTCAAATTATTCCAGGAAATAGAAAAAGAGGGAACACTTCCACACTCATTCGATGAACCTGGCTAGTATCACCCTGATGCCAAAACAAGACAAAAACACTTCAAGGAAAGAAAACTTCAGCCCATATATCCCTGATGAACATATATTCCAAAGTTCTCAATAAAATCCTGGCAAATTGCATACAAAAACATATTAAAAAGATAGTGCACCATGATCAAGTGGAATTCATCCCAGGGACACAAGATTGGTTCAAAATACAAAAATCAATAAATGTACTTCATCATATCAGTAGACTTAAAGAATCACATTCAAAGCCCTAGAAAAAGAAGAACTTAAATAATCACATGTTTATATCACTAAATTCAGAAAAAGCATTTGATAAAATCCAGCCCATCTTCATGTTCAAAACACTAGAGAAACTAAGGATAGTAGGAACATGCCTAGTAAAAGCTATCTATGCTAAATCCAAGGCCAACATCATTCCAAATACAGAAAAATTGAAAGCATTCCCTCTAAGATGCACTCTCTCACCACTTCTATTCAACATCGTCCTGGAAACTCTAGCCAGAGCAGTTACACAGATGAAAGAAATTAAAGGGATACGAATAGGAAAAGAAAAAGTAAGCTATCCCTATTTGCCTAGATGTGATGCTATATTCAAAAGACCCAAAAAAACTCCATCAAAAAACTTCTAGAACTAATATGTGAATTCATCAAAGTAGCAGGATATAAAATTAACACCCATAAAACAGTTCGTTAATGAACTGAAAGAGAAATTAAGAAATCTATCCCATTCACAATAGCCTCATAAAAATAAAATATTTGGGAATCAATCTAACAAAAGAGGAAAAAAAAAACTCTACAATGAAATCTACATAATTCTAAAGAAAAAATTGAAGACCTTAGAAGATGGAAGATCTCCCATGTTCTTGGATAGACAGAATCAATATTATCAAAATGGCTATGCTACCAAAAGTACTTATAGGTTTAGTGCAAGTCCTATTAAGTTTCCAATGACATTCTTCATAGAAATAGAAAAAGCAGTCCTGAAATTCATTTTGTAAAATAAGAAGTCCAGAACAGCCAAAGCAGTTCTCAGCAAGAAAATTGAAACAGGAGGCACCAAGATACCAGACCTTAAATTATACTACAGAGTTATGGTAACAAAAAACGGCATGGTATTAGCACAAAAACAGACATGAAGACCAATGGTACAGAATAAAAGACACAGCGACAAATTATAGAAATACAGTTATCTCATAGAAGACAAACACACCATAGACATATTGGAGAAAAGATAGCCTCTCCAGCAAATGATGCTGGGAAAACTGGAAATCCATATGTAACAAAATGAAATTAGACCCCTTTCTCGCACCCTACAGAAAACTCAACTCAATTTGGATCAAGGACCGAGGCATTGGAACAGAGATCCTGCACCTACTAGAAGAAAAAGTAGGCCCAACTCTCCATCATGTCTGCTTAGGAACTAAATTCATCAACAAGACTTCAAAAGCGCAAGAAGTAAAATTGAGAATCAATAAATGGAATGGTATCAAACTAAAAAGCTTTTTCAAAGCAAAAGAAACAATATAGAACATGAAGAGAGAGCCTACAGAATGGGAGAAAATCTTTGCCAACTGCATCTCAGATACAGCAGTAATCTCTAGGCTATATAAAGAACTCAAAAAACTTAACACCAAATAAATAAATAACCCAATCAATAAATGGTCAAAGGAACTGAACAGATACTTCACAGAAGAAGAAATACAAATGGTTAACAAATACATGGAAAAATATTCAACATCACTAGCAATTAGAGAAATGCAGATTAAAACGACAAAGAGATTTCATCTCACTCCAGTCAGAAAGGCAATTATCAAGAATTCTAAGCTGGGCACGATGGCGCACGCCTGTAATCCCAGCACTTGGGAGGCTAAGGCAGGAGGATCATGAGTTCAAAGCCAGCCTCAGCAATGGTGAGGCACTTAGCAACTCAGTGAGACCCTGTCTCTAACTAAAATACAAAAAAGGGCTGGGGATGTGGCCCAGTGGTCGAGTGCCTGTGAGTTCAATCCCCAGTACCAAAAAAAAAAAAAAAAAAAAAAAAGAATTCTAGTAACAATAAATGTTGGTGAGGATGTGGAGGAAAAGATTCACTCATAGATTTCTGGTGGGACTGCAAATTGATGCAACCACTCTGGAAAGCAGTATGATGATTCCTCAGAAACCTTGGAGTGAAACAACCATTTGACCCAGTTATCCTACTCCTCAGTCCCCACTCAAAGGAGTTAAAATCAGCATACTATAGTGACAAGGCTGCATCATTGTTTATAACATCTCAATTCACAATAACTAAGCTATGAAACTAACCTGGGTGCCCTTCAACAGATGAATGGATAAAACAAATGTGGTACATATACACAGTGGAATATTACTCAGACATAAAGAAGAATGAAATTATGGCATTTGCCAGTAAATGGTTGGAACTGGAGAATATCATGCTAAGTGAAATAAGCCAATCCCAAAAAGCCAAAGGCTGAATATTCTCTCTGATATGTGGATGCTAACTTACAATATGTGGAAAGGGGAGGTTCATCAGATTGCATGAGGTAAAGTCAGGGGAAGGGAGGGGGGATAGGATTGGGAAGGAGAGAAGAATGAATTATTCAATATTTGTATATGAATACATGACCAGTGTAACTCCACATCATGTACAATCACAAAAATGGAAAGTTATACTCCATGTATGTATGATATATCAAAATACATTCTACTGTCATGTATAACCAAAAAGAACAAAGAAAAAAATTATAGAAACAAAATTAGGGCTGCTCCTACAAGGTGCCAAGAAAAGAAAAGAAATTCTCTTGTTGTTTGTCATTCCCATCACCAGTTCAGCAATTTTCTTTCTTTTTTTTTTTTAACATTTATTTTTTAGTTGTAGTTGGACCCAATACCTTTATTCTATTTATTTATTTTTACGTGGTGCTGAGGATCAAACCCAGGGTCATGCACGTGCTAGGCGCTAGGCGAGTGCTTTACTGCTGAGCCACAACCCCAGCCCCAGTTTGGCAATTTTCAAGAGAGAAAATATCAAATTATTTCTTTTATGTATTTTAGTCCCTTTTTCTATGCAAATTAGCTGTGTTTTTTTTTTCTTTCTTTCTCAAAGAGGGATATTCAAAGTTATTTAACATAGAAAAGAAAGCAGTAAATGATATCTTTCAAGAAATGGTTATAGCATCTTTGCTGTGTGTTCAGCAGAGCACTGAATGTTAGGGAATTGATGAGTAAAAGAACTTGCTACATCCCATGCCTCCCTCCCTGCTGCCTCAAGAAACTAACCGAAAGAAATGAGATGAACACACACCAAGTTACAGCATAGAATGTGGTAAATTCTATGATGTTGTTAAGTATAGAGCATTACAGAAGTACATTGGAGGAAAAGCCATAATAGCTCTGTATAAAATAAAATGACTTCCTAGGGCTGGGGTTGTGGCTCAGCGCTAGAGTACTTACCTAGCACATGTGAGGTTCTGGGTTTGATCCTCAATACCACATAATAAAAATAAAACTTTTTCCTGTAATATAACAGTTTCCTGTAAATAAAAGTTTTCCTGCCAAAACTTTTCAACAGGTGAGCATCATTTTATAAAACCCTTTCTAACTTACATAATTAGATTGTTATTCCCATACTTCCTTTATTTTCATTCTCACTCTTTTTATTTCTTTTCTCATTTACAATAATTGTGAGTCCACATTTGTACAATTTGTAGGAGATGATTTCCTCTTAAAGTTATATAACAACAGCATGAATAGAGATCCTTACAAATCATCTAGTGGGGTCCCCACACATTTCAGTTGACAAACAGTGAGGACTGAAAAGGTGGAATGGTGTGGTCAAGGTCCCTGGAAGAACTAAAATTAAAATGTGGATTTTGGCCTTGGGCCAGTTCTAACTCCTGTGTAATATCTTAAATTCAGAACAACCTGGTAGGTACTAACAGGGAAACAGAAATGTAATCTCCAAATGAAGGAAGTATAGCAATGATGTAAGGACTGCCTCAAAATAATTTTTTTTCTCTTTTATGAGCTGCAAAAAAATCTCTAAATTTAGATTGTCTCTAAATGTGTTTTTCCCAAGCAGGTATTCTTGTATTACTTTTCTAATTATAATTGTGTGGGATGTTATCATTTTCCCTCCAAATCCTAATCTATATTTAAGTAAAATGATTTCTAAGTAAAAGCACTCATCACACCATGAAGACAATTATAAACTCAAATCTGTCATTACAATACTTCTCCTAGAGGGAGCAAAATGTATATTTCTTGAAACTTTTGGTTTTGGTTTGGATAGTTCTACCGTTTTGGAGCTACTAAGAGATCTCACAGGGCCTGAGAAGAGTAACTCCTGCTAGATGATCTAGAGTTTGCATTTTAAGGAAAGAAAGGAAATACAAAAAGAAACAAATTAAAAACTTAAGATTGAGATTTTCTTTTTCATCCCCAGTTCTCCAAGTGTGGTCTTAGGCCGTTTGGGGGGTTACTTGGATACCTTTCCAATGGCTCCATGAGTCCTATCTATTTCCATAATGACACTACAATACTGACTTTGTAGGGTGTAGACATTTGTGCTCACTGAGCAAAACAATGTGGAGAAACATCTGTAACTTCACACAGGCCAAGACAGGGCCTGACTCTGCTGGCCATTGCTGCATGCTTCCCTGATCATCCATTCACAGTAAGAGAAAAGAAGGGAGAGAGGCTGATTTCACTTAAGAATGTTCTGCAGTTTATAACGGCCTATGATATATTTTATGAATCACCTCCAGAGAGGAGCTCAAAGGCTCCAAACATGAACAATGACTGTGAGACGGACATACAAATGACCTCGATTCAATCGATACACTCTGCCTGCGTGTGCTGAGGTATTACTTGTGTCCCACAAATGTATGCAATTATTATGTGTTAATCAAAAATTTAAAGAAAGAATGCCCTTGAAGCAGTAAACAGTATAAATTTAATAGATCTCATTGCTTACATACACACATTTTTAATAATTCATGTGGTGAAATGAAAGCTATATAGAAAGTGGTTCTGCTATAAACTCAACCATAAGGGTTGAGTTTGGAGACAATTACTCATGCATTTGTGTTTTAAGTTAAATTAAGCATGTTTTTCACAATAATCATTTTTGTTTTAAAAAGCACCTGAAAAGCTAGGTATTGACTTCAATGTCTGGCATATATTTTTCCAAAACTGAAAAAAGATAAAAGCATGCTGCTTGAAGAAAACACCTCACATAATTTGATGCCAATAATAAAATTTGATGTTTCAGGAAAAAAAAATCAGAAAATTTTCATCTTGACAACTATGAACTTGAAAGCTTCCTAATATATATACATATATATGTCTACATATATGTGACTTTTTTATGAGATTGGTGGTGATATTAATGGATGTGATTATTTGATATTGCAAAAAAGAGAACTGTGAACAAACCTTTTGAAATTTCCAATGAATAACATCACAAAATCATGAAGAATAAAAGATTCATTCAAAGTGCAAGAGTGATCAATTAAATGAATGTAACAGAGTATGTAAAGTTCACTGAAATGATTTCAGATCCCACATTGCAATTAACCTTTAAAATACTGCCATTTGTCAAGTTTTGTTGTGGAATTAAGGAGATGTATCTATAATTATTTCAAAAAGCTATAAAAATATCCCTCCTTTTCCATCTATATGTCCAAGGGACATGCTTTCTTCAAACAGTCCCATACAACACTCTGCAAGAAACTGATGTGGAGGAATATATAAGACACAATGTGATTCTGTTAAGCTGGGAACCACGAGAATTTTATTAATTGCAACACAATGGCCCCCTTCTTACTAAATGTTTTTTTTGAGAAATATAGTTATTTTTCATAAAAATGTACTTGTGTTGATATTATTTTATGTTTAAATAAATTCATAAATAAACATTAAAGTTTTTTCAGCCTTAATTTCCAATATGTTAAATAGCAATACTATATAACACACATAGATAGAGCTCCTTGGAATGCTTAATAATTTTTAAGAGTATAAAGGATATCTGATATAAAATGTGTAAAAAGAACTAATTATTATATGTATATTTTTCATTTGTGCCAAAGATATTTAAAAAGAAAAAACAATTTCTACATGCTCTATCTAAAAGTGAATTTACCAAAAAGTTACTTTCCCTTGATTATCTTCATAGAGCATCTAGTCTAGAATCACATTGTTAAATTGTATTGTTGTTATCTGTTTCCTGACTTCAAATCCATATACTTTGCAAAATGATAATAATTCACATGTTTGTTCATCAAAGTCATACTTTTTCCCTTCTATGAACTTCTTGAATTGTGGCTTGCTGACATTCAAGTATTTCATCTGATTTTTTTTCCCTGTGCCACAAAGAATGTGAAGTGGTGAATCAAGGAACTTAAAACACTGGAAGCCCTCCATCCTGTTTCAATTTATTCTACAATGATATTTTCCTCTTGCAATTTTGTCAATTTTTCTTATTCATACCTTAGAATGGGCAAGAGGATGAACCATGTAAATAGTATATTTTAAACTACTGACAAGTTTCCATTCAAAAAAAGTCAAAGGATTAGGACCTAGTTATCTGCTTCTCCTGATATTATTCGCTTTTGTTGGCTTGTTGATTGCTGAGGTAATGTGAATTATCACTCAGCAAACATTCACACCCTTTTCCTATTATTGTTAGTAGACTATACTACTCTGGTCCTTTGAAGTCAGGCTTGGCTTTGTTGAATGGGTATCCACGGATGTTATGCAATCCGTGCCTTTAAATTGATTGCATGGTAAAGCTTAGATCTTGCATGTTGATGATGTGCTTGGAGAAAAGTCAACCAAAAGTGGAACAAGCTACAGTCTGTAGCCAAGTCTAGTCAAACGGAGAGACATAGGTGAGCCCAGGCTTGACCCACAGAACCACAGTCTATGGATCATAGACTTGAGTGAGAACTGACCAAAAAGGCCTTATTCCCCATCAACTTGCCTAAACTTGATGGGTTTTTCTGAGCCCCTTACTTCCCTTTCCATGGTATATTTACTTTGGAAAACTCATTATTGTAAATTTTTTCTTTGACCCTTTGAGATGTACATCTTTTTTAAAAAGCCTTTTGCCAGTTTCACAGCTCTTTGTCAAGGGCCTGGGATCCATCTCTCTCTCTCTCTCTCTCTCTCTCTCTCTCTCTTTTTTCCAGTACTGGGGATTGAATTGAGGGGCACTCGACCACTGAGCCACATCCCCAGCCCTATTTTGTGTTTTATTTAGAGACAGGGTCTCACTGAGTTGCTTAGCAATGGCCTTGAACTTGGGATCCTCCTGCCTCAGCCTCCTGAGCTGCTTGGATTACAGGCATGCACCACCACACCCAGCTCCAGGATCTAGGATCTTTTAAATGCAATCATAAAGAAACTTAGCAACCTGTCTCCCAGGTGGGAGAATGGAGAGTAACTTCAGCAGGTACCATGCTACAAGTTGTAAAACTGTCTTGAAGATAGGCCATTCAGCAATTCACACAGCCTACTATACACCCTTCTATATCTTCCTCCCCTCCATCCATGGCTTCAGAAACTCCCCAGTCCTTTCTTCAGGAAGTTGAATTCAGCATAAGTACTCATCACTTTCCCCTATTGCATTAGCCTCAACTGTCTTACTTGCCTGCTCTACTTTACCAAGTGTAAGTTTTGCTTTGATTGTTGTTAAGACCATGAGTTTGGGGAGGGTTTGTATTACAGCATTATTGTAATAGCTGACTCAAAATTTTCATAGATTAGTTAATTCATTCATACCTAAGTACATTATTATAAATAATCTTAGAATAAAAGAACATCAGAAAAGCATGATATGGAGAGAATAATAAGGCCTGGGGATAAAGACAAAGAAAGAAATTTAATGCAAATAATCCAAGAACAATCACTATAAATGAGTATCAAATTTAGGTCAGAATTAATATTATAATGATAACTTTAAAAAAACTGAATCCAATAGCAAATGTTATTTATAATTGAAAGAATACTAGTATGGTAGAAGAGAGATTTATTTTCTATTATTCAACACTAATAGATAAACCTTTGGGTCAAAAAAAAAAAAAAAAACATAGAGTCAACGATATTTGCAGCAATATAGTGAAAAATCAAGAGCATTATGTTATATGATGATTCTATGAAGGTATTTTTGTAGATATAGAAAACAAAGTTTAGGTAGCTAACATTCTGCTGCTTCTAATTAATACAAAAGCAATAGGAGGAAATCCCTAGAGCAGTGGTTTCCCTTGTCTTCTATCATAACAGGACCAGGCTGCTCCTTCTGTATGTTCCTGTCACTGTTAGGGTGTGACACAACTGCTCACTCCAGAAACTGTCTTTCATGGAATTGCTGTCCCCTCCTCTTCCTCGTCTTTCTCCTAATCTTTTTAAAGACTCATCCTTTCCATATGGTTTCTAAATTCTGAAGAGAAGCCTCTTAAACACCACCTCCTTTCTTTAGTTTGTATGAACTGATTTGCAAAAAGAAAAAAAAAAAAGTAATGTGTCTGAAAATAAAAGCAGATGCCAGCCTCGGAGGGCCCAGGTCCCTTTCCTTGTTCGTGGAGGAAGAGGAGCCAGAAGGATGGAGATGCCTATGGAGAGGAAGACCCCCACCCAGCGTGGGGGTTTCCTGCCTGCTGCCCCACTGTACCCTCTTTTCCTCCTATAAAAGCCTTTTATGCCCCTGTCCTCCCTAAAAGAGAAATTGGAGACAGAAAAGTCTACTCTTTCTTCTTCAAAGCTGACTTTGAATAAAACTGTTTTCCTCCACCAACTTCTGTCTCCCTTAGGTTCGGGCTGGGCAGCGAGCAGCACAGATATTCAGTCCTGGTAACAATGGCATTTATTATGCATCATCTCCACTCCACTTGCAAGATAATTATTATAATTCCCACTCCAGCTACAAGGAATCTTAGAAGAGTTAAGTTACTTGGCCAAGGTTTATCTGACCCTGAAGGCCATCTATGCTCACAAAATTAAACTGCTTTTTGGAGATTCATCATTTCTAACAAAATTTTAAATCATAAAAATTGCAATAATCTCATTAGAAGTTATTATACGACTACACCAGAGTTCCAGCATTGCTAAAATCTATTGCATGTGGTCTCTGGTTCCCTGGACCAGGCTGCACAAAACTTATTAATGGGCTTATTAAAAATATATAGCCTACCTCGAGAGTCTGACCCTCAAAGCTTGAAGGGCCAGGAATTCGTATTTTCAACAACTCCATTGGCTTTCTCTAAAAATAGGGTCAGGTTTAAGAACCACTGCATTGGACTCTGCCTTTTGAATAAAAATTATTTCAGCTGGGATTTTAATCAGAGTAGAATAGTAAATCTTTTGCATATACATTGATAGCAAGTGCCTGAGGTTTAAGTATTTTGTTTAGCGCATTGAAAGGAGAATCTTGTATCTCATAAACCAGGTAAATTGATGTCAAAGTTCACACTTTATTATTTACATGAAAAGTGTCCTGTGGGAAGACCCTGGTAGTTTATTAAAAATATCAACCAGCAGAAAATCCAAAGCGTTCTTCGGCAAACAAATTTAGATCCTCTCAAAAAGTTTGAATTATCATTCGGTTAAAGTTCTGAAGTTCAATACTTCAGAGAAAGGAAGGAATGGATGGTTGGGGTTTTCAGGTTTCCTTTTCATAGAGAGAGAACCCAATCTGAGGCTGGCTGGCGCTAGAGGAAAGCTGGAGGCCTCATAATGGGCCATGTGTCTCTAGATGGACCAAAGTTGATGATGAAATTTTGTTCATCCAGATAATGAAGAGCACCAGAAAATGACCACTGCAATCATCATGAAGATGAGAATGGCTTCTTTTATGTTATTATTTGCTCAACAGATTGAGCCGCTTCTGAAAGAACTATAGCAATAGGATAGTAAGATTGTGTGTGTGTGTGTGTGTGTACACGTGTATGTGTTCGTGCATGCACAAAAGATTAGCATCATTACCGTAAAGTAGAAACAAGAATATTTGGCATACAAAGGGGTGTAAAATACATAGATATATGGTTTCCAAAGTAGATGTGTTATGGGGCACAGATCATGACCAATTGTTGTGATCTTCATCACCCAATTTTTGTGATCATGCCAGAATGATTCCAGGCATGTCACTTGGAGTAGCAGGCATCAGTTTATTAGAGGGAATAGGAAAAGGGAAAAGGGAACACTCTCAAGAAAGAGAGTGGATCCTGTCAGAGTGAAGAAGGATGACCCACCCCTCCTGCCCTCCAGTTTTATTGGGGGTCCTAAGGAAATTTCCAGAGAGCCCCACCCAGCTCCATCTCTTGACCTTTAAATAACAACATGGGAACTACACATACTGCCTCCGAGAGAGGGTAGCGTGTGCCCACAGAGTTGGAGATTTTAAGGAAATTGAGACCCTTTTTTATATCTCCATTTCCTGCCCCTTTTAATGGGTTTATTATCCTTTGACTAACCCTCAGCAAGCTTTCTGAGGCTCTCTGTGTTTTGGTTGCTAGGGTGATTGGGAGTTGTGACATAGTTTTCAAGATAAGGGAGGGTCTGGCCACCTGGTATGGTATGACATGACCTTGAAACAATAGTTTTTCTTACAGGAGTGTAATTATGGCTGGGGAGGATTTGACATACCAGGACTCCATCTTCCAGGTGCTTGTCAGATAATGTTCCTGTGCCTTTCCATCTCCCTCATTCTCCCTTTGCTGCTCACCCCGCCATGGCTGACTAGTTACCTAACAGAAGTAAACAAAAACTATGCTGGGCACGGCTTCCCTCCAGCTCAGGGGATGAGCCGGATGCTGCTTTAGAAAAAATAGCAGAAAGAAGAAAAACCTCAAACGTGGTCTGTACATTAGTCCTTTGTGAATATATATTGTCTTGGACATCAACTAGCCACCTTAAAACTTTTTTTTTACTACTTCTAAAAACATTATATACATATATACTCATATATGTATATCATATACAATTACATGATTTACAAATTGGATGTTGAGCAGAAATTACTGCGGTAACAACAACAAAAAATCAGATCATAGGCTATCTTATTTACCAGTCCAAAAAAATAAATAAATAAATTGAAGTTGAGAATTAGAATTCTGACACAAAAGAGAAAGCGTGTTCTAAAAAATTCTAATTCTGTTAGCTCACTAGGTTCATCATAACAAAGTACTATGAATTGGCTGGCTTAAACAACAGAAATTCACTGTCACACGCCTTTGGGCGTTAGAATTTGAAACTGAGGTTTGGAAGGCGGTCTTTTTCTGAGGGCTGTGAGGGAGGGATCTGTTCTAGGCCTCTCTCCCTGGATTATAGATGGCCAGCATCTACAGTGTCACTTCCCATCCTTTATGCAATGTCTCTCTGTGTGTCCAAATTTCCCCTTTTTGTAAAGATACCAGTTGTACGTGATTATTGCCCTACCCCCAATGACCTCATTTTAATGTAATTATCTCTATAAAGACCCTATTTCAAAATAAATCTCATTCTGAGGTTTGGGGCGATTCTAACATCTTTTGGAGGCATGTGTAGGGGAGACCTAAATCAACCCATAACAATAATTATTAGAACTAATGACTTATCTTTAAGTTTTGCCCCCAAATTAAAGATGTAGCACTGAGTGGTTACTCCTATACTCTTTCCAGTATGTACCACACTCACAGTGCAAACTACGTTAGAAAATAACAGTGATTAAAGGCCTTCTGTGTTTCATGTAGAAAAGATGCAATGTATTTGGGCATGAAGGTTTTTAATAGCTAAAATAATAAATAATAACCATGATAACTTTCTCCAAAATAACTAAAGAAGATTTGTTAAAGAGCTAAACTCAAGTGAGAGCTTTTTCCCATGACATAATCTATATGTCACCTTATTTGAAATGCTAAAATATTTACCAGAGATTGATATTCTCCCTCAGAGCAAATGCAGAGGGAAAACAAAAAGAAAAGCAAACAACAACAACAAATCTCTAAAAAGGGTGTGTGATGAAGAAAAAGGCCTAGGTTAGGTTATGTCTAATGCCTAGCACTCTGTGGGTCCTAGGCCTGGCACACCAGGATACAAAGTAACTGATTGGCAGCTCCCCAGTAGGGCTTCTTTAGCCCTCCTTTGCTGCCCACCTATCCATTTCTTGCTCCTTCTAGTCTACTGTCACAAAAGCCACTCTCTTCTGGTAACGTAGCATCAACATTAATGTAATTCCATTATTTCCACTAACCAGAGGCTCTGGGACTATCAGGGTCCACCCCGGCTAAATAATTTTATAATTAAAAATAGCATAACAGAGAGTGAATCTTACTATAAACCATGGATGTTCGTTAATAATAATATACACCAATACTGACTTATTGTTGATAACAAACAGTCCACACAAAGTGTTAATAACTCAAAATTTTGTTAATAGAGGACTGTATATAATAAAAAGTTTAGTGATTTAGAAAATTATGCTCAGCTTCAAAATTGCATAATTTTTTTTTAAGAATTCTGAAAATGGCCTGAAAGCCAGAATCCAGTTTTATCTTTTGCTACTCTCACTCTAGGGTTACAGATGAAAGCAAGAAAGCATTAGGATAGTGCTTGGAGCTTGTCTACAGATTCAGTTTTTTATATAAGTATTTGTCCACAATATCACTCTAATAGTAAAATAATTCATTATGAAAAGGAAAGGAGAATAGTTAAAGATATTTCTTGAAGTAGTTGTTAAAAAGTTTGCAATCTAATTAGAAGCATGCTGGAAATTAATAAATAAATAACTGGAACTAAGCCAGACAAGTATTGAGGTTTTTATTGTTTTTTTTTTTTCTCCAAGCTTATAATCTTACAAAAATATGTAATATGACTCTCTGGGTCTTATGACAGTCCTTGGAAACCTGAACTCTTTCTCTCTCTCTCTCCTTTTTTGTTGCTCAGCACTTTCTCCTGCACGAACTAATGTTTAAAGAAGGCTTTCTGAAGAAGCTCCCAGCTATGGATTTCACACTTCATTTTTACGTTGGCTCAGATCCAGAAAATGCAATGATTTAACTCACAGTTATGGTTATGGTACCTTACAGAGAAATAGAATTCAAAATGCTGTAAATTTTCTGAGTTCTTGAGTTTTCTATTTTTTCATTGCTCCTGAAAAGACCGAATCTAAACATCCATTCAACTGCCACTAATAATAATGCCAACATCAACAACAAAAACAAGAACATTTGTGTAATGCAAACATGCAAGCACATTCATTTCATTAAGACTTTGTCCATCCATCACCTTTTTCATTTATCGTTACTTGGTGCTAAAAAGATTTCATGATAGATGATTCTGGAGTGCTTGACATAGCAATTTCTCGCTTTCTTTTCATTTTACACCAATCTGGGTATCCGAATGATGCAATTACAAAGTATTT
Organism: Tamias sibiricus; assembly: GCA_025594165.1. Classification (NCBI taxonomy): domain Eukaryota; kingdom Metazoa; phylum Chordata; class Mammalia; order Rodentia; family Sciuridae; genus Tamias; species Tamias sibiricus. The sequence continues at coordinate 26,176,430 of CM046663.1, forward strand.
CTTTACTTATAAATTTTAATGAGAAGATTTTATTTGAAAAGGTGAGAACTTTGGAGATACGTTGTTTTAGTCAGTTTTTTTTCACCACTATGACTAAAGGACTCAACCAGAACAACTGTAGAGGAGGAAAGGTTTATTTGAGGGCTCATGGTTTCAGAGGTCTTAGTCCATAGAAGGCTGGCTCCGTTCCCCGGGGCTCCAGGTGAGGCAGGACATCGTGGTGGAAGAGTGTGGCAGAGGGAAGCAGTTTATATGGTGATCAGGAAGAAGAGACACTTCACTCTCCAGATACAAAATATATACCCCATAGCCATGCCCCTAACGAACCACTTCCTCCAGCCACACCCGCCTGCCTCCAGTTGCCAGTTAATCCCATCAGGGATTAATTCACTGATTAAGTTAAGACTCTTACAGCCCAATCATTTCTCCTCCAAACCTTCTTGCATTGTCTCCCACATGAGATTTTTGATCATAACATACATGAAGCTTCCAACATGAAACTTCTTTTCCAAGTAAGCAAAGCAGAATTAATTTAGAAAACTACCTTGAATCTAGGTAGTATCCTAACCATGTACATGAGCACATGTACACACATACACTCCTGCCTAAGAGGAAAAGGGGATCCTAAATAACGCATTTGACCACTCATTTGTCAATTTGTTCACATCTCTATAGTCAGAGTCTACAAGGAAGATCACCAAGTTCCAAAGGAAGTCAACTGGGGCATTTGATGGAATACTCAATGTTGACTATTATCAGAACTTAAAGTTATTATTACATTGTTTTGGTCCAGCTCCTAAACACACAAGTCATTCAATCTTCATACAGGCATGAAATATTAATTTGTAAAATTTCCCAGCCTTCTCTGAAATTGACACATGACGGTGCTGGAAGTGACTTCGGGATCCACAACCTTGCAAACCTGTGGAGGGTATGGAGGCAACTGCTCTTAGGGGACAGCTCTCTCGTTGCAGCATGACAACTTCACAGAGGAAAATTGCTGAAAAGCGAAGTCTCACTTTCCCCCCCCCCACAGACTATGATCACTATACATGGAGAATCATTTATAAAACTCATAGGTACAGAGTGTATGGGTGATTTATGAATCTGGGGCCATTGTGTTGCACCCAGAGATTCATCATTCCTGGATTTTTGTTAACAAGAATGAATTCCAGTCAATGTTCAAAGTCGGAATGCCGCATCCTCCAAGTGGCATGAGAGGCCTCTGGCCCTCTGGCTGCCATCATCTCTTCACTTTTTATCATAGTCTGATCATACATTCTCTTTCTTCCTTCCCTAACTGAAAAAAAGTACTCTATAGAATAATAAAATATATCTTAGCCTCCAGGTTATTCTTCCCCACTTTCATTCCTTGCTCATATTTTCATTCCTCCTTATTTTTTTGCATAATAAGAGGAAAAGGGGATTCTTTCGCATCCTCCTTATTTTTATATCTGGAATTTCCTTTTCTCATCATTACAGTCCTCATCACTTAATGATAAGGATATGAATTGAGATTGGGGTATTTTCTGAGAAACGTGTCATTTGCTGACTTTGTCTTCGTGCAAATATCATAGAGGGTACTTGGATGGAGGTAGGTGCCATCGCCTACTACACACCTAGGCCACGTGATGAAGCCTATTGCTTCCAGGCTACAAACCTGTACAACAATCTGTCACTGTATTGAATACTGCAGCCAGTTATAACACAGTGGCGTTTGTATACCCAGACACAGAAAAGGTAAAGTAAAAATAACCCATAAAAAGTCATGAACCTCGGGGCTGGGGTTGTGGCTCAGTGGTAGAGCGCTTGCCCACAGCGCTAGGTTCGTCTTCAACACCATATAAAAATAAATAAATAGAAAAAAGGTACTGTGTCCATATACAACTAAAAACTAAAAAAGAAAAAGAAAAGTCATGAACCTGAAAATAGAATTTAACTGAATGGAACCTGCAGGACTGGAAGTTTCTCTGGGTGAGTCTGTGAGGGAGTGCTGAGTGAAGGTCTAGGACATTCCTGAACACTACTGTAGACTTTGTAATCAGTGGACACTTAGGCTACACTAAACTTTTTTTTTTTTTTAAATATTCTTTCTTCACTAGTCAGATGCAGTGGTATATATCTGTAATCCCAGAAGGATCATAAGTTTGAGGCCAACCTTGACAACTTAGTGAGACCCTGTTGCCGCCTGAAGCGATGGCCGCTTGGAGCAACGGAGTCGCGGGAAGAAGTTCAGAGGCAAACTGGAGACAAACAGCTTTTTATTCTGATAACTTTTCTCTCTGGTTCTAACAACGACTAACACGTGCCACACACACCACCAAAATGGCGCTGACCCGATCAGCAATCTCGGCCAAGTCACTCGAGATCCCGGGCCAAGTCCCGTGAGACTACGGAAGGCGACAATGCCCAAATCCTTATGGCCCATAGTCAACCGCAATTTAAGCCATCTCCCCATACAGGGCTCCTACAAGACCCTATCTCAAAATAAAAAATAAAAAGATCTGAGGATATAACTTAGTGGTAGAATACTCCTGGGTTCAATCCCCAGTATTCCCCCCACCCCCCCAAAAAATACTTCTTTTACCAATAAGTTGGACTTATATTACTATACCTTTTGACTTCATAAACATACATTTAAAATTTTTCTCTTTTTTAATAATACAGAACTTTAAACGTAAACACATTGCACAGCTGTGCAAAATATTTTCTTTCTTCGTATTTTTGTTTTGAAAAATTTTTTAAAAGTATGTTTTACTTTTTAAAAATTTGACAAATCTAAGACACAGAACACCCCAATTATCTTAGGCCCACACAGGGTCATGGCCATCAATATCTTTTCCACTGGAAGGAGGGGCAGGAACACACATGCAGCTCTTATCTATGATGACAATGCCTTTTTCTGGAACACAGCAGAAGGGCCTGTCTGAAGCTGGTTTACAGTTAAGCTATTTTTATTTTTAGAGGACAATGGGTGCACTCCAAAATGATAAAGAGACTCACATAGTCAACATGTGAGCCAGCAACACAGTCCTTTATTATCATTACCAAGTATTATGTCCTCTTCACAATTGGCATGACTGGTGGAGCAGTAGACTTATTTACACTCGCATCACCACAGCTGCGAGGGTACTGCATTGCACTGTGATGTCATGATGACTACTAGCCACCGAGTGATGGGAAATTTTCAGCATCAGTAGACTCTTACGGGATAGCCATCATATGTGCTGTCATACAGTCCATCATTGATCAGGATGCTGCCGTGTGGCACGTGACCATATTTACTTTCTTGGTTCTCTTTGTAGCCCTCTGTCCAGAGTCTTGTCTCCATTCCCTAAAAATTCTGAGTTTTCCTGTTTTACGTTTTCTCTTGCATACCCTCCAAAGATTTATCTTTCTTTTGTTTCCATCATTCTCCCATTTTTTTTCTTATTTACATTCTTTCAAATATTAGCTCTTTGTCTTTCCCTCTGTTCTATCTCTTCCCTCTGTTTAATACTTCCAAAGACAATTCCAGTCTTTATAGAAATGAACTGTGATCCTGGAAAAGATTTTGAAAAGAATTCAGAATGTTCTGAAATAATTCCTTCTCTTAGACAGATATGCAAATTGTGATATTCAACTCAGTCTTTTAGTTCAGGGAGTTGGAATGTATACTTTGCCGAATGAATTTACATATAAACGTAAGAAGTCTCAGTAAATTTATAATAATAAAAGTAAATGTGTGTGTGTGTGTGTGTGTGTGTGTGTGTGTGTGTGCGCGCTTGCGCGCACGCGCATATTCAAGAATAGGCTGGGGCACGTGAGATTCCTGATTCTCCTAGGACTGTTTTCTAAGACAAAATCTTGTCCCTTGAAATTGAACTCAGCATTTTAGCCCACAATTATGCACAAAAGAGCAAAACAAGTCTGAGCGCAGTCTTCCTATCTGTTGAGTATTTATTTAGAACATTTACTGAGAAGTGGATGCTCTGTGCAAAATTGAGGGAGGTTATATGCAAGAATTCTCTGGAAATGCTCAACTACTCCTCTATTCACAATACTTTACCTCTGGCAACAAATGTACTTAGCTTATTCAAAATTCAAAAGCCTTTCTCCTTGAAAGACAGGTTAGCCACCATGCAATCCACTGCGGAGTCACCTCGCCTGTGTGTTCCCAAACATAGTTGATTTTCTAACTCTTCTTTCTAGCCACATCCAGGATTGCTGAGAGTTTTAGTAAATAACAAATTATTTTTCCCTGGGACAAGCAAAAAAAAAAAAAAAAAGGCCTTCCTGAGATATCCATCTCCTAATTACTGGAACATGTGAATATATTACCTTAAAAGGTAACAAGGGGGAACTGAGACCACTGGTGGGATTAAGACAGATAATCAGCTGACCTTAAAATAGGGAAATTATCCTGCATTATGGATTATCTGTGTGAGTCCACTGTAATCACCACAGGGTGATTTCAGGTGAAAGAGGAAGGCAGAAGAGGAGATAAGGATGATGTAATGCAAGTGAGAAGGGCTTGGCTGGTATTGCTCACTACTACGGATCATGCCCCTCAAAAGGACATATTGGAGTCCTAAGGCCCAGCCCCTCGAAATATGACTTTATTTGGACATAGGATTTTTTAAGAAGGGTAAAGATTAAATTGAGGCCATTGGGGTGGACCCTAATCCAATTTGGCTGGTGTCCTTATAAAAAAAAGAAATTGTGGCACAGAGAGACATTCACAGAGGGGTGACTGTGTGAAGAGACTCAGGGAGGACTCCTGTGAATATGGAGGATTGGAGCCATGTATAGCATCAGCTAAGGAAGACCAAAGATTGCTGACAAACCATCAGAAGCTGGGAGAGAGGTAGGAGCAGATTCTCCCTCAGAGCCCTCAGGAGGGACCAACCTCCTTGACACCTCGATTTCAGGTTTGGGGCCTTCAGGGCTGTAAGACAATCATTTTCTGTAATTTTAAGCTACCCACTTTGTGGTACTTTGCTACAGCAGCCGTAGGTCTGCAGAGAGAAACCAAGCATTGCCAACACTTGATTTTAACCTAGTGTTGCAGCCTGAATGTTTGTGTGACCCAAACCCACAAATTCATATGACAAAGTCCTAACTCAATTTTTTTTTTTTTTTTGGTACCGGGGATTGAACTCAGCGGCACTCGACCACTGGGCCACATCCCCAGCCCTTTTTTGTATTTTATTAGAGACAGGGTCTCACTGAGTTGCTAAGTGCCTCGCCATTGCTGAGGCTGGCTTTGAACTCACGATCCTCCTGACTCAGCCTCCCAAAGTGCTGGGATTACAGGAGTGCGCCACCGCGCCCGACTAAAGTCCTAACTCTTAATGTGAATGTAATTGCAGTCAGGGATTATGAGGAGGTGATAGGGATGAATGAGATTTTAAATGTGGGAACCTAATCCAACAAGATTAGTGCCAGGGTAAGAAGAGGAAGAGATTCTCTCATATTCTGTCTCTCTCCCTCCCCTCCCCACTCTTGCTCTCTCTCCTTGGCCCCTTAGCCTTGTAAGGACACAGAATATGTCCATCTGTAAAACAGGAAGAGAGCCCTCACCAACAACAAAATTGGCCAGAAACCTTGATTTTGGACTTTCTATCCTCCAAAATTGTGATAAAATAAATTCCTACCTTCTAAACCACACCGTCTGTCATATTTTATTATGGAAACTCAAGCAGACTAAGACACCTACTGAGACATATTGGACTTTTGAACTCCAGAATTATAATATATTTGTATTGTTTAACATTAAATTTGTAGCAATTTGTCACAATACAAAGGAGAAGCTAATGCATTTCTTATGATTAAATTTCCGGTATTTTAGCTACCAGATAGATTGGCATCAATTCATTAGTTCATCTTTTAATTATCTTAATTTCTTCAAATATACTCTAGTTAGAGTATCTATGTAGACTTCAGAAATTCAGCAAAAGAAGTGATAGATGGCCAGAAACTACAAACAGAAGTGATACATGATCAGTAATTACAAACATGCTATTAAAGTCCTGGTGAGACGCAACCATTACTGTCCACATGCCATAGATTTGGGTTTTATTCATTTTGTTTAAAATTTTTTTTTCTTAAAAGACAGAAATGATTTTCCTTACTAGAAGAATCTTTTGATATGGCAACTCTAGAATTCTATGAAAATAATGTTTAAGGGGGAAAAACGTCAAATGATATGGTAAATTATTGCTATTTGTGGAACATTTCACACCTATAATTTTATCTGAAGGCTATAAATTTTTTCCTGCTGTCCATGAAAGATGCATAAAGCACAGAATTAGCATTTGGAAAATCAAGGTAGAATATATACCTTGACACCGACTTGGAAAAATTCAACACAAATATCCAAAGGCCTAAAATAATTTTAATGAAGTCATCATTTTAACATTAACCAATAGATGAGTATTTAGTAAACCAAAGCTATACAGTCCTGGAATCAAATAATCTGTAGACTTTAGAAGTTTGTAATTTCTATGTCCTCAGGCTTCTTTAAGTTCTGTGAAGTAACAGCTAAATAGCCCTGAGAAAACCTCTTTTCTTTAAACATTTATGTCTTTAAACTTTCTATATCAAATAACTTAACTCTTCATGTTAATATTGTAACACCCTTTGTGATTTTTAGTTTACCTGTGCAAAACATTTTATACTGTGCTAATATAAAATGAGCTCTTCATTTCTTATCTACTGTTATTATATTCCCAGTAAGTTATATTATTTAGCATTTGCTATATAATAAGCCACCCCAAAATATATTGGCTTAAAATGATTTTTATTTATTTTGTGTAGGATTTGGGCCTGCTGGGTGGCTCTTTTTGGCCAAGCTAGCTCATCTGATTCTGCTAGGCTTGTGCCAGCTGTCAGCAGGAAGTTTGATGGGGCTGCATGACCTGCCATTGCTTTATTCTCCTTTCTGACAGGCTCTGGGCCAGGACGATGGGGATGATTGGACCCGTAGATCATCGTCCAGGATGCTGGTGGGGTTTCATCATACGACAGTCAGTTGCAGGGTTCCCAGGAATAGCAAGAAAGCCAGTGTTGTTGTCCATGTGCTTTTGAAATCTCTGCTGTCATCATGCTTTATAATGTCCACTGGCCAAATCAATACCAGCCTGGTCTGTATGGGTGGTAACTGCTGCAGGGCCTTGATGCATCTGTAATTTGTGGTCATTTTTGCAATTAGTCACACAGAACTTTTCCTCCACTTTGAGCTCCACATATACATACAGTATTATATCACCATGGTTATGTCTCACATGAACCTTAACTTGATGCATAGTATTTAAGGTTGAGCATGCTCTTCTCTAGATTTTTCTAATGTGGTCAGTAAAACTATTGCTCATGCCAGAATATTAGAAGTCATCTCTGACAATCCTCTTTCCACTCTCTACTATCCACGTAGTTACCCATTCATTTGAATTGTATCTTATACAAATCTTTTTAATTCCTCCATACTCTCTATCCCCACATCTTTTTTTTTTAATCTAAACCCTTCATTTTGTTTATTTATCTATTTTTACACAAATAGAGCACAACTTTTCATTTCTCTGGTTATACATGATGTAGATTCACACCATTCAGTGCAATCATACCCATACTTAGGGTAATAATATCCATCTCATTCCACCATCTCCCCCATCATACACCTCCTCCTCTTCCTACCCTCCCCTATGCCAAACCCAAAGTTCCTTCATTCTTCACCTGCCCCCTCTTTATGAATCGGCATCCACTTATCAGAGAAAACATTTGGGGATTGGCTTACTTCATTAGCATGATATTCTCCAACTTGATCCATTTACCATCAAATGCCATAATTTCATTCTTGTTTAAGGCTGAGTAATATTCCATTGTGTATACATACCACAGTTTCTTTATCCATGAAGGGCATGTAGTTTGTTTCCACAGTTTAGTTATTGTGAGTTGAGATGCTATAAACATTGATGTGGCTGCATCACTGTAGTATGCTGATTTTAAGTCCCTTGGGTATAAACTGAGGAGTGGGATAGGTGGGTCAGATGGTGGTTCCATCCCAAGTTTTCTGAGGAATCTCCATACTGCTTTCCAGGGTGGTTGCAGCATTTTGCAATCCCACCAGCAATAAATCAATGTACCTTTTCCCCCACATCCTCAGCAGCATTCATTGTTGGTTGAATTATTGATAACTGCCATTCTGATTGGAGTGAGATAAAATCTAAGAGTAGTTGTGGTTCGCATTTCTCTAATTGCTAGAGATGTTGAACACTTTTTTCACCCATGTCCATGTCACTGTCATCTCCTGCCTAGAGGTGGACCTTGCCAACTGCAGTAGTTTTAAGTAATAGCTTAAGATGACTGTGTGCTTCCCTTCTTCTAATAAATCTGCTCCTCACAGTGCAGCTATCTATTTTATAAAATACGAGTCTGATTATATCACATTACTGCTGAAAAACCTCTACTGGATTAAAGGGTTTGAAAAAAGTGGAAGGTTGTGTGGAGAAAACAGAAAAAAAACACAATTTTTCGACAAAGTGGAGAGTCATAAAACTGGGGAAATGTGTGTGTATAAAACTGGGGAAGTGATGTGTGTGTTGTGTGTGTGTGTGTGTGTGTGTGTGTGTTATTTTCAAATGGGAAAATATAAGTGTCTTTGTGAGTAGAGATCCTCAGAAATTAGAAGCAAAGAGAACCAAAGGAACAAGGTCCAAGAGGAGACAGATAAGATAGAATCTGAAGCAGGGAATCTAGGGTCAAATGACAGAGGCGGACCAGTTTGTTTGGATTTTATTTAGTATATAATTAATACACAGTGCCTCATATGTAGTATGCAATTAAACATTTGTTGAATAAATGAAGGAATGAGCTGAAAAAGTTTCTGGTGAGAAAAATGGCATAATCCCAACTGTTTATCAAAAATAAACCTAGCTTAAGTAAGAAGAAGATATTGGAAAAGTGATAGCATCGGATCAGAGGAACTATTTGGGCAGTAAATGCATTGATTTACATGAGCATTAACAAAGGCCTGGACTAGGCTAGAGAAGGGGAAAGAAATTCAGCTGTGGTGAATAATCACAGGGAGTCATGCTCCAGTAATTACCCTGCCTAGAAAACACTCTGGTCTGTCATAGGCAGTGGGGACCCACCACCACGAGCTCCCGGCTCAGAAAACACTTTTTGTCCCATGGTCAAAATCCCTTCATCCATCCAAAGGGACACAACAGTCTGGATTTGTTAAGATCCTTCCAACCCTTCAGGTAGCATCAGCAGGGACAAATAGGAGCTCTAATGGCATGAAATAAACCAAACAGTCCAACATAGCACCACATATTTCTGAAGATTAAACTATAATTGGAATAATAAAAGCAGTCTAGGATCTGTGAGCCAAACCTAAACAGTATTAATTCTTGATAAAATAAAATAATTTAAATGGAACTTAGAGTTTCTAATATAATAGCCAAAATTATAGGTTATAGTCAAAAGAAAAAAAAAAATCACCATCATAGCAAGAACCAGGAAATTCACAACACGAATGAGAAAATTCAAGTGACACTAACATTAAGATGAATAAGGTGCAGGATTTTTCTCTCAAGGATTTTAAAGCAGTCATCATAAAAATGTTTCAACAAATAATTATGAATTCTCTTGAAATGAGAGAGGAATATAGTGATTCTCAAGAAACAGAAGTTATAATTATAAAAAAATGGAAATTATGGAGCTGAAATAAACAATAAGCAGAATGTTAAAAACTCAGTGCATATACTCAATAGTAAAGATGAAAATTATAAACTCAAATTTTGAGGACAAAACAGTAGAATTCGTTGAATCTGAACAATAGAAAATGTAGGCTGAAAGAAAACAAACAGATCTTAGGCACCTAAGAGACAAGAGCAAAAGAGCAAATATTCTTTAAGTCCCTGAAGAAAAATAAAGAAAGAGGGGATGAACATGCATTTGAAAAAAAACAAAAACGGAAATTTCTCGAATTTTGCAAAAGACACAAACTGAGAGTTTCACACTATTGTGGAAATGCACACAAAGACAGATCACCATTAAACTAGGCAAATAAGTGATCTTGAAAGGAGTCAAAGAGAAATGACACATCATGGTAGTCATAAGAGAGTAAAGCATTTTTCAAGTGTTAGAAGAAAAGTACTGTCGACTGCAAATCCTATATCCAGCAAAACTATCCTCCAGAGGGTAAGGGCGATAAAGACATTCTCCAACTAAAGGGAAACTAAAGGAATTTGTCACTGACACACTTACTTTTAATGATTGGTGAGCAGAATATGTGCTGATGCAAAATGCATTTGGGATCAGTTTCTGTAAAGCATCTTGCCTTCTGTAATTTCAAATTCCATAGATGGAGACTGAGTTAAGATATTTTCAGGAAAATAGAGAGATGAAATAACAGAGTCATTCACAGGGCGCTACTGGGTTCACAGAGTGGATGGCCTTGGGCCCAGGTATGGATACTTGGAGGAGATGGTTTCCAACTGAAATTAGAACCAACTGCAGAGAGACGCGTGATGGAACCTACGAGAAGGAGTGAGCTGCGAAGTGGGGAGTGAGAAATAAAGCAAGAACAAATAAGAGAAGAAAGGCTCTTGGGAAAGCTGAACCAGGACAGAGCACAGGTTCCTATAGGTGTCTGGATACTGGGGGGAAGAAGTGTGGAGAGAAAGTTCTAAGATAGGAAGTCATAAAGGAAGGATTTCATTGTAGATCCTCTGTGAAACTGGTTGAACCAGAGTCTGGACAGATCACTTAGTGGAAATGCAAACTGTAGGGACTGACTGATTTTAATGAAAAGAAACAACCAGGTTGTCAAGCTGTTGTACCTAGAAACAAAACAATTAAACACCAAAAGGTAGCCTCTAGGTACCCAGTAATTTTCTGCAATGACACAATTCTTAATTTCTTTCTAACACAGCCACATGACCCTTCTTTTCTTTTTAAGGTTCAAATGACACATTTTGATTAAAGTATGCTTTGATTTAAATATGAGGTGTCCTGCAAAAGCTCATATTTAAATAATGCAAGAAAGTTCAGAGATGAAATGGTTGGGTTATGAGAGCCTTAACCTAATCAGCGCATTAATCCACTGATAGGGATTAACTGGGCAGTACCTGTAGGAAGGTAGGGTGTGGCTGAGGAAATGGGTCCCTATATACTTTGTCCCTGGTGAACAGAATGCTCTCTCTGCTTCCCAATTGCCAAGTTCTGAACAGCTCTCCTCCCCCATATTCTCTGCCATGATGTTCTGCTTCACCTTGTGCCCAGGGCTATAAAGTCAGCCATCTATGGACTGAGACCTCTGAAACCATGAGCACCAAATAAACTTTTCCTCCTCTAAAAGTGTTCTTGTCAGGTCTTTTGATCACAGTAACAACAACAACAACAACAACAACAACAACAAAAAGCTGACTAAAACAAAGAAAATAAACAATTTGAATGAGTAGTTTATAATAAAGTTGTTTTCCATGAGTACAAATGGAAGATTTGTATTCTTTTTCCTTTACTTGAAAAGAAAAAAACACAAACATGAATGTTTTATAGCAACACTTTTTGCAATTTAACTGGCAGAGAAATTTTATATTTTATGCTAAAAAATGAAGCGCAGTTTATAAACTTATCTTTTTATGCAGAGACAAGGGAATATGTATCCTAACTGTGATATATGCAATAAAATATAATGAGAATTTTAAAAGTTTATGAAATTGCTGGTATATAACTTGTGGCACTGGAATAGGTAACAGTACCCACCAAGTGCTTTTTGAATCACAATACAATAAAATGCTTCCCACATAGGCCCTAAGTAAGCAGATCTAATTTTTCTGTTTTGTGGTTTTTTTTTTTTTTTTTTTTTTTTTTTGAGGTCATGTATGTTTCCTTTGGGACAAAAATATTTCTTAACTCTTCTTTTGAAACATCTTTTATCTCTATCCCTTGTCCATAGCTATTATAAAAATTGCCATCTGTTCTATGACAGTCCCTCTGCTAAACATCTAGTCAGCAAATTTAGGTCAACTTTATCTCTTTTTAAAAATTTTTACTTGTTATTTTTAGCTATACATGACAGCAGAACGTATTTTGACATGTCATACATACATGGATTATAACTTCTCATTCTTGTGGTTGTACATGATGTGGAGTTACACTGGTGGTCATGTATTCATGTATGAACTTAGAAAAGTTATGTTTGATTCATTTGTCTTTCCCATTCCCATCCCCTCTCCCTGCCCCTATTCCTCCCTGTCCAATCCCATGAACCTCCACTTCTCCCTTCCCACTGCCTATTGTAAGTCAGCAACTACATATCAGAGAGAACATTCAGCCTTTGGCTTTTGGGGGTTAGCTTATTTCACTTAGCATCATAGCCTCCAGTTTCATCCATTTACTGGCAAACACCATAATTTCACTCTTTTTTATGGCTGAGTAATATTCCATTCTATGTATGTACACTTTCTTTATCCATTCATCTGTTGAATAGCACCTAGTTTGGTTGCATAGTTTAGCTATTGTGAATTGAGCTGTTATAAACATTGATGTGGCTGTGTCACTATAGTATGATGATTTTAAGTTTTGGGGGTATATGCCAAGGAGTGGGATAACTGGGTCCAATTGTAGTTCCATTCCAGGTTTTCTGAGGAACTTCCATGCTGCTTTCTAGAGTAGTTACACTAAATTGCAGTCCCACCAGCAATGTATGACTGAACTTTTCCCCCCACATCCTTGACAACATTTATTGCTCTAGTATTCTTGATAATTGCCATTCTGACTGGAGTGAGATGAAATCTCAGTGTAGTTTTAATTTGCATTTCTTTAATTGCTAGTGATGTTGAATAGTTTTTCATATATTTGTTGACCGATCTTATTTCTTCTTCTGTGAAGTGTCTGTTCAGTTCCTTTATCCATTTATTGATTAGGTTATTTGTTTATTTGGTGTTAAGTTTTTTGAGTTCTTTATATATCCTGGAGATTAATACTCTATCTGTGGTGCAGGTGGCAAAGATTTTCCTCCATTCTGTAGGCTCTCTCTTCACGTTCTTGATTGATATCAGACTTTAAATTATACTACAGAGCTGTAAGCTACCTGGTACCGAAAACCGGGAGGAAAAACTCTCGGAGGCAGAGTTAAGCTTTTACTACTTTTACTTCTACTTTCTTAGAGCTTAGAGAGGGAAAGAAAGATTTTTAGAGAGAAAGATTAAAGCGAGCTTTTCTTCTTGTCTTCTTAGCTTAGAGTAGAGCTTAGAGCTTAGCTTAGAGAAAGATTAGAGCTTCTTTCTTCTCTCTTCTTTCTTCCTTCTTCTTTCTTCTGTCTTCTGTCTTCCTCAGGAGTCTCAGCCTAACTCTGACCAGTCATTACTTCTTCTATCTGGTTTCTCTTCTGTCTTCTATCTGGTTTCTCTTCTGTAACCGCTCTGCCTACGTTCTGGCCGCTCTGATTCTTCTGACCGACCGAGTGACTGCCCGGCTGACTGAATTCTCCGTTCTCCTAACTCGGACCGCTTTCACCCGGTTATATACCTTCAGCTTTTCGGGTGCCTACAGATGCGTCACACACATATCAGGTGGAACTTATGGCTTCCAGCTAGCTGCAACAGCCCTTCCTAATTAGGGCTCCTTCACAGAGCTATAGTAACAAAACCAGGATGGTATTGGCACCAAAAGAGACATGAAGACCAATGGTACAGACTAGAAGACACAAAGACAAACCCACCTAAATACAGTTATCTCATAGAAAACAAACACACCATAGACATACATTGCAGAAAAGAGAGCCTCTCCAGCAAATGGTGCTAGGAAAACTGGAAATCCATATGTAGCAAAATGAAAGGTGACCCCTATCTCTCACCCTGAAGAAATCTCAACTTGAAGTGGATCAACAACCTATGCATTAGACCAGAGACCCTGCACCTATTTGAAGAAAAAGCAGGCCCAAATCTCCATCATGTCAGCTTAGGAACCGAATCCCCAACAAGACTCCTAAAGCACAAAAGTAAAATCAAGAATCAATAAATGGGGTGGTATCAAACCAAGAAGATTCTTCAACTTTATATCTTGAATCAAGTCCTGTATCTTACTCTCTATCACTCTGGTTAAATGACCATTATTTCTTCAACTATCAAAGAATATTCCTGAATGATCCCTGTATTTCTAGCTTCATCCTTCAAACGATCCTTCAGAGCAGTAAAAATGTAAGAATACTTTCTGAAATATTCATCTTGTTATGTGTTCCCTTTGCCTGAAAGCCCTCAGTGCTTCACACTTGTTTTAAGACCCCCAGATTCCATGGCATGGAACCAAAAGCTTTGAGCATCTTTTCTAAGGTTTTCTCCTGCATGTACTTCCCTCAAACCCTACTTTCTGCCACACTGAACTACTTGCAGTTTCATCGCGGGGGCCCTGCTCTTTCATCCAACTCTGTCTTTTTTTTAATACATACTAATAGTAGTATGTATTACAATTCATAATGCACATATATAGCATCTTTTTACATACAACTGTTTGTATACAAAGTATATAAGTACCATTCAGATCTTCAATCATGCATTTAGGATAATGATATCCATCTCATTCAACCACCAACTTTTTTTTCTTTCCCCCTCTCCCTTACCCCTTGCTCCCTCCCTTCCCCTCCCTTTCCTTTGACCATTCTAGTGTTCCTCTAATCCTCCTATGTACCCCCATCCAACAACACTATGAACTAACGTCCTTATATCAGAGAAAACATTCAGTATTTGGATTTTTGAGATTGACTAATTTCACTTAGCATTATATTCTCCAACTTCATCCATTTACCTGCAAAAAGAAAATGTGGTATATATACAAAATGGAATTTTACTCAGCAATAAAAGAGAATAAAATAATGGCAACTCTGTCTTTTAAGCAGGCTCTCTTTTGCCTTGAAGGCCTCCCCCGTGCCTCTTTCTTTTGTAGTACAGATGAATTTTACTTGTTTTTTAAGCACTTAGTGTATTCATTTGCTTTAGCTTCCATAACAACATGCACAAACTGAGTGACTTAAACAACAAAAATTTATTCTCTCACCTTCTGAAGAAGTCTGAGGTCACGGTGTTGGCAGGGTGGGCTCCTCCTGAAAGCCGTGAGGAAGAGTCTCCTCAGTGCTGCTGTCCTAGCTTCTGGTGGTTTCTTTACCATTCCTTGGCATGTAGCCGTCACCCTGATCTCCGCCTTCATATTCACATGCCATTTCTCTGAGTGGGTGTCTCTTCTAATTTTCCTTTGTATAGGGATGCCAGTCATATTCTACTACAGCCCATCCTAATGATCCTATTTTAGCTTTATTAACTGTGTGAAGTTCATATCTCCAAAGAAGGTCACATTCTGAAATACTGGAGTTTAGGACTTTACATGTTAACTGGGGAGGAAGGATACAAATTCAACCCATGACACTCAGTTCAAATGAAACCTCTATGAGCTGTCCTGTAATCCTCCTCTCACATAAAGGGCTATCATCTTTGTCTTCCTTGTGTATCTTATTTTTCTTTTTCTCTGGTACTGAAGATTGAGCCCAGAGAGGGGAAGCAGGAAGCTTTACCACTGAGCTACGGTCCTTTCGATTTTTTATGTTGAGACAGGGTCTTGCAGAGTTGCCAAGGCTGTCCTTGAATTTGAGATCCTCCTGCCTCAGCTTCCTGAGTTGCTAGGATGATAGGCATGCACCACAGTGCCCCTTCTTTATGTATCTTTTAAACACTTTTTAGGTATCAGTACTATCAATCATAACTACTGGTATACACATTATGTGCATTAAAGCATACAAATGCATTAATACAATTTCTAGTTTCCATTAATATACTGGGAATATTTCCATATTATCCAAAGCAATATGCAGATTCAATGCAATCTCTGCAATTCCCATAGCATTTTTTCCACAGAAATACAAAACAAAACAATGAAAAAAAAAAGGCATCAATTTTCCTAGTTTCAAATAATACTATAAAGCCATAGTAATCAAAGCAGTATAAGACACAAGACTAATGGGAACAGGAGCCCAGAAATAAACTCAAGCATACACATTCAACTAGTTTTTAAAATGACCAACCAAGAAGACACAGTGAGGAAAGGACAATATCTTTAATAAATGATGTTGGGAAACATGCAAATAATGGGATTGGACCTTTGTTCTTTATATAAATATATAAAAATATCTGTATACAACGTCAGCTCACAGTGGTTCAAAGACCTCAACATTAGATCATAAACTGTAAAACTCCTAGAAAAAAAATCATATATGGGAGAACTCTTTACTATATTGGCCTTGGCAAAGATTTCTTTGTACATCTCAGCAAAAGCACATTTCTCGAAAGTAAAAATAATCATGTGGGACTAAATTTAACTAAAGAGCTTTTGCACAGCAAAGGAAACAATAAAATGAAGAGACAGTCAATGGATTTGAAGGAAATATGTGTGAGCTATGTATCAGATAAGGGATTAATATTCAAAATGTATAAGAAACTCAAAAGAATCCAATAGCAGAGGAAATAATAACAATTCAATAAATAGCAAAGAACTTGAATAGACATTTCTCTAAACAGGACATAAAAAATAACCAACAGGTATGAAAAATGGTGCACAACATCACTAATCATCAAGGAAATGCAAATCAAACCCATGAATAGACATCACCTCACATGCATTCGTATTAGTAAAGACATGAGTGTCAATGAAGGTGTGGAGAAAAGGAAAGCTTTGAACACTGTGATGGACTTAAGATTGGTGTAGCCAATGAGGAGAACAATACAGAGGTTTCCAGTAAAATTAAAAACAGAAGTACCATTTGGCCCAGAACTCCCTCTTATGAGTATATACCCAAAGGAAATTAAATCAGCACTTCATAGAAATTTGTGTTATTTTGTTCATTGAAGAAGTACTCATAATAGCCAAGATATGGAAACAACCGAATTGTTCACAAATTGATAAACAAACTGGAATATTCAGTCTTAAAGAAGGATATCCTGCCACTTGAGGCAATATGGATGAGCCCAGAGGACTGTGACATAAGTCAGACACAGAAAGAAAAATGCTGAACAATTTCACCTGTATGTGGAATCCAAAAAATTCCTGGAGTTCATAGAAACAGAGATTAGAATGGTGGTTATTTACCAGGCATGAGGGGTGCTAAAGGAAATGGAGAAATGAAGATCAGTTTCTCATGATTTTCTTAGAGACTGGAGTTTAGGAGCTTTTACTATGAAGAAGGCAGCTATGTGAGATGATGGATATGTTAATTTGTTAACAGTAGTGATCATTTTACTATGTACATGTGTATCAAGACATCACATTGTACACCTTAACATATATAATTTTTAAAGGGGAAAATGACATCTTCATTTTCTGTTTTTTATCCCCAGAAGTTATCCCAGTGTCTAGATATATATTACTTCCTCGATAAATGTTTTTTTAGATGAATTCATTATTAAATAAATGAACGGGAAGATTGTAATTTACTGAAGCTTAGAGAAAAACCTTAATTTCTAAAAAGTAAAAGTTTTAAAATAAGTTTGTTTTAAATTAAATTTTGTCTCCAAAAGCAAGTAGATTATGAAAATCTATTTTTAAAATTACTGGACATTTATAAATCTTTTTGATGATACATAGTTGTACATATTAAAAGGTCCAAAGTGATATTTTGATTCATGTATACATTGAGTAATGACCACATCAGAGAAATTAGCATATCCATCACCTTCAACTTTTATCATTTCTTTATGATGACTACATTTTAAATCTTTTTCTTTTTCCTATTTTGAGATATGCAATGTATTACTGTTAACTATATTTACCTTATAGTGCTATAGAATGTCAGAATCTATTCTGTCTAACTGCAATATCATACCCATTGACCAACTTCTCGCTATATAGTGTATAGTATATACACTATCACCCACAGTCCCCAGACTCCAGTAACCACTGTTCTACTTCTAACCCTCATGAGATCAACTTTTCCAGATTCACCATATCAGTGAAAAGATGCAGTACTTTTCTTTCTGTTTTCTGTTTTCTCTTAACATATATGTCATCCTGGTTCAACAATATCATTGCATATGAAAGAATTTCATCTTTTTTGTGAGTAGAATAGATGGTATATAATATATATATATATATATATATACATTTACACACACACACACACACACACACACATATATATATATATGTATATATATATATATATATAAAACTTATTTTATCCAGTTGTCTATTGATAGATGTTTAGGTTGATCCTATATCCTGGATCATCTATAATATACATGTGCTATAATATATATGAAAATACATGTGTCTTTTCAACATTAGTGATTTCATTTCCTTTCAGTATACATCCAATAATGCAATTGCTAGATTATAAGGTAGTTCTAGTTTTACTTTCACCACTTTTATTCAACATAGGATTAGAAGTCCTATCCGGAACAATTAGTCAAGAGGAAGAAATAAGGCAGCCAAATTGGAAAAGATGAAGTCAAATCATCTCTGTTTTCGGACAACATAATTTTATAATACAGAAAATCTTAAAACTTAATCAAAAAATGTTGGAAGTAATACAGAATTTGGTCAAGTTGCAGGATACAAAATTAACATACAAAAATTAATAGCATTTTGATGTCAGGTACAGTGGCACATGCCTGTAATCATGGAGGCTTGGGAGGTTGAAGCAGGAGGATTACCAGTTCAAAGCAAGCCTCAGCAACTTAGTGAGGCCCTAAGAAATTTAGTGAGACCCCATCTGAAAATTAAAAATAAAAAGGACTGAGGATGTGGCTCAGTGATTAAGCACTGATGGATTTAATCCTAATAACAAAAAAAAATTAGTAACATTTCTATATGATAATACCAAACTCTCTGAAAAGAAATCAAGAAAACAATTCCATTTACAGCAGCCACAAAAAAACATAGGAATAAATTTAACCAAAAGATGAAAGATCTCTGCAATGAAAACTACAAAACATTGATGTATGTAATTGAAAAGAAAACAAGCAACTGGAAAGATATCCCATCTTTGGGATTCAGTGATTGGAAGAATTAATATTGTTAAATTTTCCATACTATCCAAAGCGATCTGCAGATTCAGTGTGATACCTGTCAAAATATTGATGATATCATTCTTCACAGAAATGGAAAAACAATCCTGAAATTTGTATAGGACCACAAAAGATCCCAAATAGCCAAATAAATGTTGAACAAAAAGGACAAAGCTGGAGACATCAAATGTGATGTCCTCAAAACATGCTACAAAGCTGAAGTAACTAAAAAAGTAAACAATGTCATAAACACAGCCAAGCAGACGAATGTAACAGAGAGCCCCAAAATTATGCTACACATTTGTAGTCAATTGATTTTTAATAAAGAAGCCAAGAACACACAATGGGAAAAGGACAGTCTTTTCAATAAATACTACTGGGAAAATTGAAAATTATATGTAAAAAAATGAAACTAGATCCCCATCTTTCACAAATGTCAGCTCAAAATGGATTCGAAACTTAAATGCAAAATGTGAAACTATGAAAGTACTAAGACAAAACAGGGTATTTGGCCCAAAGTTTTTCAGATAAGACCCCAAAAGCATAGGCAGCAAAAGAAAAAATTGACTAATAGAATTACATCAAACTAAAAGGATTCTGCACAACAAAGGATATAATCAACAGAGTGAAGAGACACCTACAGAATCGAAGAAAATATTTTCAAACTATGCATCTGCCAAGGAGCTAATATCCAGAATACATAAGGAACTCAAATAACTCCATAGAAAAACAAGCAAAATAATCTGGTTAATAAACAGTCTAAAGATCTGAAAAGACACTTTTCAAAAGAAGACATATAAATGGCTAACAGATACCAAAAAAAAAAAAACAGCTCAGAATCATTACATCACTAATCATAAGGGAAATGCAAATCAATACCTACCACGATAAGATATGAGTGCACACCAGTAAGAACGGCTATTATCAAAAGGACAAAAAATAACAAATGCTGGGCTGGGATTGTGGCTCAGTGGTAGAGAGCGCTCGCCTAGCACATGCGCGGCCCAGGTTCGATTCTCAGCACCATGTAAAACTAAAACACATTGTATACAACTGAAGCAAATAAATAAATATTTTTTAAAAATAATAACAAATGCTGGTGAGGATGTGGGAGAAAAGGGAACTCATTTTACACTGTTAAGACTGTAAATTAGTACAGCTGTCATGGAAAACAGTATGGAGCTGGTTTTTTAAAAAATATCAGGTGCAAAAGTTATGACAATGATGTTTGAATTTTAATTAATAAAAATCATCAGGTTACATGATGGTTTAAAATCCTTGGCCAGCCAGACACTACCTGTCAGCAACAAATTTCCATGGTGTTTTATACTTTGCAATGTACCATTCTCCTAAGCGATAGATAGTGTGTATGATTCTCAGATCTTGTCTTACTGATACTATTATCCCCATTGTAAAGATAAGGACGTTGAGATTTTGAGATTTTTTTTTTAAATTTTTACTTTCTAAGTATGTGAACTAAAGGCCCTGTAATGGTTTGGATCTGGAATGTCCCTCAAAACCACCTGTGTTGAAGGGTTAGTCTCCAATTACAGTGGGATTCAGAGGCAGGGCCTTCTGAAAAGTGATTGGACCATGGGATCTGACATCACCAGTGGATTAATGCATTGATGAGTTCACAGCAGACGGCATTATGGGCAGGTGGTTGGAACTTCAGGAGGCCTAGCTGGAGAAAGCAGAGGATCAGAGGTGTGCTCTGGAAGGGTGGATCTTGTCCTTGGCCCTGCATTGTTCTCTCTCTTTTTTTCTCTCTCTCTCTCTCTGTCTCTCTCTCTCTCTCTCTCTCTCTCTCCTTCCCAACCACCCTGAAGCGAGAAGCTTTCCTCCAGGAGTCACCCTCCACCTTGACTTACTGCCTCACCAAAGCCCAGAAACAATGAAGCCAGCCAACCCCTGAAACCATGGATTGAAACCTCTGAAACCATGAGCCAAAATAAATCTCTTCTAAGTTGATTTTCTCAGGTATTTTGTCATAGTGACAAAAAGCTGACTAAAACATCATTCATATATATTTTTCATATCTTCTCTTCATATAAAAAATTATAAGTGCAAAAATATAGACCCATAATACCTTTTCTGTCAATATTGAACTGTGTCTTTTGACAACTTCTAAAATAAAATGCATGTCAAGTAAAGATAAGGATACATAATCAACCATATTCACAAATTATCTAATATTCCACAAGCTGAGGACTTAAAATCTTGCTTTCTCTTGGAAAACTATTTGCTTCACTGAACTTTGACCTTTTTGTTTTTTTGGAACATAGTGCTAATAGTACAGCAATAGACCAAATGGTAATTCAATGGTGTTTTCATAAAGGGTGAGTGAAAGTGCTTTCAATAACAACCTGGTCTGGATCAGAAAGACGGACAGAAATAAGAAGAGAACCAGAGACAGTTTAGATGAGATTAGAATGATTTGACCAAGAATATAATCGATTTTTCTTACGAGCAGAATCTTCCATTCTAGGAAGAAAAAATAAAAGAGAAATTAAAACATTGGGAGTCTCTGTTATCTGTAAACCTTTAAGGTCCCTTAACCTAATTGGATTATAACGAAACATAAACAATGTGGGTCTGGCCATGACATTGGGCAGATGCGGTAATCAGCAGAGATCCAACTGCTGGGAAAATCTCCAGCAGAAACTTCCCAGGTTCACTCACAAGATGATAATTCTCTCCCTAGGGCAATCAACACTTCTAAACAGCAAATCAAGAAAAGATGAATTGTATTTCAAGGTTAACTCTGCACAGTTCTCGGATTTAAAACAGAGAGACATGATCTATATCTGGAGTGCTGGTCTGGATCTACCTTATTATTTTCAGTGCTCCCCTAATTTTATTTGCAATTAAGCACCCGTTTAAATCACAAACCATTATGTCCATAAATTTCTTCAATTCATCCTATGATGCCTACCACAGTGTCAAGCGCACAGGAAGTGTTTGATGAATACATAATACACAGATGGATGGATATCCGTTTAGTGGTTTTTTTTTTGTGTTTCACCATTTCATGGATATAATAAAATGATCATAGTCTCCAAAGCACTTTCAAATAATTTATAACACTTAAGCCTTGTAACACTGTAGTAAAGTAGGTATTTAATGAATCTTTAAAAAAAAAAAAAAACATTGGGATGTATGATTCAATAGCCATCCTCCCCACTCCAAAAAAATGGGAGTAACTATCATGGAGGGAAGGCTCTGCTTCTCAGCATGATCGGAGGGGGTCATGAGGTTTATATTTCATACCCAATGTTTTAGTTTTAGGTTTTGGGGTTTTCTTGTTTTGTTTCGTTTTTATTTTGTTTTGCTTGTCAAAAGACCTGACCAAGAAAACATAGAGGAGGAAAAAATTTATTTTGGCTCATGGTTTCAGAGGTTCGGTTTGTCATCAGCTGACTCCACACAGCTCTGGGCCCGAGGTGAGGCAGAACAGCATGGTGGAATGACATGGCGGAGAAAGGCAGCTTATAACATGACAACCAGGAAGCAGAGAGAGAGAGAGCTCTGCTCACCAGGAACATTATATAAACCCCAAAGGCACATCCCCAGTGAGCTCCTTCTTCAGGTCACAAACTATCTGCCTACGCTTATTGCCCAGTTAACGCGCAAGTGGATTAACGCGCTGATTCTGTTTAGGCTCTCATAACCTAATCATTCCACCTCTGAACTTTCTTGCATTGTAGCACACTCAAGCCTTTGGGGGATACCTCGTATCTAAACCATAACATGTAGCAAGTCTGACTGCCCGTCAGTCTTGTCAGTTAACCACTGGAGAAAAATGTCCCACTCCAGTTCTTTCTATTCCTGTTTCTATAGTGGTACCTGTTTTATGAATTATGTATTAGCCATCTCCTTTCGTTCATACCAATGTACTTTGCACAATGATTCTAAAAGTGACTTTACAAATGCAGATTTTACCATTGCCCAGGTTTTGGAGTTAAAGGCTTTCCTTTGCTCTTAGAATAAAGATCACAATTTTTGACTTGCAAGTTTAAGCCTCACCACACACTTCCCACCATCACCACATCCCACTTCCTCCAAGCTCTCTACACTAACCCACTGTGGACTTTATTAAATTTCCTGACCCTGCTAAGCTTTCTCCTGCCTCCTGCTCACCCACATTCTGGGGTGTTTTCCTGGGCCCTGTGTTCTGACGCTGTCAGTCTGACTGGTCTCCTCTCCACGTGGCTTCCTCCAGTCTTACTGCTTCTCCCACTCTGGTTTAAGCTTCCAGATTATCTGGAGGCTCTCTGGTAATGCTCAGAACATTCAGATTGATGTGTTTCACATTTTTCATCTGTATCCCTTTGTCTAATTCCTTCTCTAGTTCCTCAGTACATTTCTAGTACCAATCTTGTGCGTGGTGCTCAGTAGATGAGAAATAAACATACGTGACTTCATTGAGAACCTCCTCATGGAAGCTGAAGTAATCGTTGTAGAAAAGTCTTCCATTCATGTGACTCTGCTGCTCTTTGATGACTTTTCCACAGACCTCAAGATAAAGCCCCGGTCCCTACGCCTGGTGTAGTAGACCTTGATGTTTCCCACCCCACTCTACACTCCTTATTTTTTCTTTCATCCACAGTTCTTTCATTGTACGTTTCAGCTCCACTGAGCCATCATCAATAACTTTCCTCCTTTGCCTCAGACATTTGCCTATTCTGGACCTTTTTCTAGTGGTCCTTTCCCCATACCTGACCATATTAATTCCTTACTTGGTATTTCACAAGTATTCAATTTAAAAAAAAGGCCATTCCTGACACTTGATATTTGAGAAAAATAACTGAGATACCCTGTCAATATGTCGTACCACTTATATCTGATTATAATATATAATGGTGAAAATTACCTAAAATGAAAATATATTTGGAGGATTAAACAACATTTTGCACAAAAGGATACTGTCAACATTAAGTTGATATAATGCACTCCCTCAAAACTTTCAAAACAGAGTAAGTGCAATTTGTGGTTTTTTTTTTTTTTTTTTTTTTTTTTTTTGGTGGTGGGGGGGGGTTTCCAGGGATTTAACTCAGGGGCACTCAACCACTGAGCCACATCCCCAACCCTTTTCTGTGTTTTATTAGAGACGGGGTCTCACTGAGTTGTTTAGCGCCTTGCTTTTGCTGAGGCTGGCTTTGAACTAGCGATCCTCCTGCTTCAGCCTCTGGAGCCGCTGGGATTATAGGCATGCATCAGTGTGCCTGGCTGCAATTTGTAAAATCTTGGTCTACCCTCAATAAATGAACAACAGTTTGCTCTTGAGATGATAGTGTATAGGGAACAGTATTAGATACCTGTGAATCTTTCTAGCAAAGAACTGATAGGCCAATAATAATGTCTCACAAACTTTTTGTGATCACTTGAGTACTTACATTTCTAACATCTGGTTCTATTAGGCTCAGTTGCATTTAAAATTCTGTTTCCTTGAATCACATTCTTTACTAGTTGTACACTTTTCCTGGAAGCATATATGAAGCCAACTTTTTTACTAAGTGATTCTGTGTAAGTGGTTTATATTTTGTAGTTTAAATATTTGAAAATAGTGATAATAATAGCAGTAAGAATGATTGTACTGTGAATGGTGGAACAGATGGAAAATAATTTGATATTAAAAAATGAAGTGTTTTCCAGATTGAAGAAATTACACATGTTAATTGTACAGAAAAGCCTAATGAAGAATTAAAACCTTTAATATCATCTTATAAAGGTAATTGTATAGAACATTAGTAGTTTGATGAGTCTTGTTATTTTCATACATATATTACATTACATACACATATGTTCTAGAATTGTAATTTTTGAAACCTAAAACTCTTTTCTTCTTTAATATTACTTTCTAAGTACTTTTCTTTTTATCTTTTGTAAATATACACAAAAAGCATGTTTTTCTTTGAAAACAAGCAAGATTTTAATGGTTCCTTAGTATAACAATTATAATTAATTTATTGATTAATTCTCTAATTGCTGAATACTTAAAAGATTTCTTATGTTCTAACATTATGAAAGCAAGCATCATTGCTCAAAAGTAGTTGTGTACATGCTTGATTATTTTATTCATAATTTTTCCTAGGAATGTAGTTATTCGATCACAAATTAGGCACATTGTTAATGCTTTTGAAACTACTGCCAAATTGCTTTCCCTAATGGTGAAAGAACACTCTTCAATTATTTATTTGTGAGAATGACATTTTTCAACTTATGTTTACCAATACCAGATACTATTTCAAAATATGCCAGCTTCATAGTTTGAAAAGGTAAATCTTAGATTTAAAATAAAACAACAAAACAAGGGAGTACATGCCATTCATACATATTTGAAAAGGTTAGCTGAGAATAACGATTGCACTGTTTCTCCACATACACAATTTCCTTTTAAAAATATCCTTCAGGAAATTCTCTCTATGCTGAACCAAATACAAACTCCTTCTACTTACAGATACATTCTATTCCTGCATGTTCTATTCCTGCTGAAGTTGTGTGAATTCAAATATATTGAGACCATCAACTATCACAGAAGCCAAAATAATCTTTTTGCACCCTAGCTTTCCACTCTAAGAACTGGTTACCATTTATTTGAATAAAACTACTTATCACTGGAGCAAAGCAGAAAATATGGAATTTTCAGTTTATATGTACCCACAAAGGATAAAAACAAGTGAAGACATTCATGAACCATTTTATCTGCTCTGCTACCTGATGGATAAAATAATAAAAGTTTTTCCTCTCCAAATACACTATTGAGGATAAAATTGAAAGCATTATAATCTTTTGTTCTGGTTATTCTAATGATGGCAAATGATGAAACATTATCATTAGCAAGTATTTTTACCTGAATAGAGGGCAACTAAAGATAAGCCCTTCCTTTAGTGATTTTGGTAAGAAGTAGAATAATAAATACTGATGCTTCAGGATACATAAGGCCAAAGAGGAAAAAAAAAAAAAAAAAGGGTTAGGTACCTGTGTGGTTTCCAGCTGCTGCTCCTATAAGTAGCACGGGAGTGGGGTGGGACGGGACATTCCACTTGATCCTGGACTCTTGGAGCCACCCAGAAGTTGTGAGGGACATCTTTGGTGAGTTCAGGTAAAGACAGGTAGTAGCTTTAAGGTGTGGACATAGCCTTAACATCCGTTCTACAACCTAAAATTCTTAATACACTAAAATTTTCCCTTTGATATAATCGACGATAAAATCATTTCCTTTGAGTTAGCCAAGAATTTTTGAGAAGTCTTATAATATAAAATAAAATAATAACGTGATAAAGGAAAAGAATGCAGAATGAGGGAAGTGGGGTAGGGAGGGTGGAACTACAAGAAGCTCAGCATAGTGGAACTCAGAAAAAAGTTGTCAAGCTCATTCTCTGAGCACCCTTTGTGTTTGTGTTGAGTCAGACGTTATTCCCACAGCGGAGATAGCTCAACAATTCAGCAGCTCTTTTCTCCTCTGTAATTGAAGGCCTCTCAATTTATACTGATAAGGGGTTAATAATATGCTTAATAGCCAACACCATATCAGTATAAAAGAAAGGAGCTTTGTCTTCTTAAGGAAATAGTTCTATGGTTTTTTGTTTGTAGTAGGGAAAATGCCTTTGTTATATAAACTTTGTACTTAAAATCTAAAAAGAACAGACATTCTACAAGGTCTAAATATCCATAATGCCAGCCAAGTGCAGTGACACATGCCTGTAATCTCAGCTACCTGAGAGGCTGAAGCTGGAGGATCACAAGTTCAAGGCCAACCTGGGCCATTTATTTGGACCCAGTCTCAAAATAAAAAATTAAAAAGGACTGGGGATGTAGCTCAGTAGTAAAGTACTCCTGGGTTTAATCCCTAATACTGAAAACTAAAAGAAAGAAAGAAAAAAGAAAAATCCATGAAATCATCAAAGCACCTTAAATCATACAATATAATATTCTATTTATATTTAGAAAGCGGAATTGAGGGGCTGGGGAGATAGCTCAGTAGTAACCACTTGCCTAGCATGTGTGGTTCCTGGCACTGAGTTCAATCCCCAGCACCACATTAAAAAAATAAAAATAAACAAAAACAAAAAAAATGTGTGGATTTGACTTAAAAAGAAAATGGAATTGGGATACAATGAAGTAATTTATTTGACTTAGAGTAAAATAATAACCAATTATCTTGAGTATTTACTATGTGCCACAAACACTGCTAAGATTTCTAATACACTATCTTTCATAATTCTCAAAAGTCATTTTTATGTTTATATTACAGATAAAATACCTGGAACTTAGTTCAGTAACTAAATTATGATAATTTACAAGTAGTAAACAGCCATATCTCCAATTTGAATTAAAAGTTTCATGAAATTTCTCTATGGCTATGGCTATTTAATTTTAATCAAACAAAATTTACCTTAGGGGTTGGGAAAGTTGTAGATAATACCTATTTGTCTCTGCAACTCTCTTTGCCTATTTTTGATGTTCTAATATATATATTTCTGTTTCTGGCTTATTATAAGAATCTGTAACAGCTTTTCATACCAGGCCTTTGGAGACTTCTGGCAATTCCTCCCTCTCCTGTTTAGAAACCTTTTTTCTTAAAATCTTTATTTCTTATTCATTTCAAAACATCTATGACATATTTCTCACCTTTCATATGAACGGTGTTTTATGATGATTCAGCTAGAAAAATAAACCTATTAAAAGGCATTGAGTTGTGGCATGCTTTCTTCCAATCAATATTGGCATAATCTGATCAATTAACAACTCTTGTAACTTATCTTTTAAATGTCAATACTGAGGTTTGAAGTTAGATAGATATTGAAGTCTTCTCTGTTCATCATCATCACCAGAATCTCACATAATAAATGCCCTTTCCTAAATGTCAAATAGTTTCGAGACTAATTAAGAATAACATTTTCATAAATGAGCTTATTTGTATATTATTTAACATATTCTAACATACAATTGTTGCCTATTACTGTTATTATTATTATTAGCCAATATATTACAACATATCTTGGAATGTTTCTCAGCCTAATGGAGAAGATGGAATAAATCCAGTAACACAAGGTTGTTCATATACTTTCTCTTTTTCCCTTGGCTTTATAGAGGTATGATTGACAAATAAAAATGATATATATTTAAGGCATACAATGTGAAGTTTTGTTCTGCATAGACATTGGAAAATGATTACCACAATCAAGCTAATCAGCGTTTCCATTACTTCATGGAATTACCATTGTGTGTGCTGAGAAAATTTAAGATCTATTTGCTTAGCAAATTTCAAGTATGCAATAAAATATTTAAACTATAGTCACTACGCTGTACATTCAATCTGCAGACCTCGCTTTGCATAATTGAAACTTTGTGTCCTTTAACTAATATTTTGCTATTGCTCTCCCTTCCAGTCCCTGGCACCTGCATGCTACTTTGTGCTTCTGTGATTTTGACATTTTTGGATTCTGCATAAAAGTGAAATCATGCTGTATTTGCCATCCTGTATCTGATTTATTTCGTTTTTCATAACACCATCTAACTTTATCAGTATTTATTGAAAAAGACAGAATTTCCCTCATTTTTAAGGCTGAATAATATTCTTCTCCGTGTGTGTGTGTGTGTGTGTGTGTATACATTGAATACTTCTTAAATAATTAGAGCACTAAAATTTCATTTATATATGTGCTTTCATCCATATTCCATTAAACTGTAAAACGTTCCAAGATGTTATTATTGTTCCCTTATGTTTTGTTGGATAAAAAGAAACATACTAAATATGTAGAATACATTTATAAATCTATACAATCATCATGAAATATAAAGAATTATTATAGTCAACTAAGTCCACTTTAGCTTTTATTAATAGTGTTTTTCAGTGTGTGTGAAGCCCTCTGACTATTCGTCAGCATAATCTGAGGCATTTTTAAGGGGTAGTTTTCAAGAACAATTTTAACCAAGCTTCCAGTTTTAAATTATTTAACATTTTTAAAAAATATTCTCTTTAAAAAAAATAGGTTCTACTTGCCATTTCTTGTTTTACAGAAAATATTAGATTTATTTAGACTTTCACATAGCAGAAAATATTAGATTTATTTAGACTTTCACATAGCAGTCATCTTTGTTCAAATGACTTCAGTGTAGATATTGGTGTGATCATATTTATGAACCATGGGTAATGATGGTCCAAATTTTCGTGTTTAAAATTTAACAACAATTTAACTTGCATATTTTCAGTAATACAGGATTCCGGGCCCCTTTTCCCGCAAATGCATCAGCAAATCTGAGGCCATGCTCCAGGAATTTTTACTTTAGATAAGTTGGGGATATTTGCCGGCACTAAAATCTGAAAGAAAGGCTTATTTTGTTGCTCTAAAAATGAGTTGTGATAGGCAGGAGTAACAACATCGCATGGGGAGACAGTACCAGCCAGCACGTGTTCCTTTGTAGGGGGATGTCTTTGTTCAGGTGATGCCATCCTGTCTAAGTGAGGAAGTTCTGAGGCTGGCACCGGGTGGGTGCTCCATGAGCCCAAATTCCTTTCCACCCCCGTGTCCCTGCAGGCCACGATTTGGAATAGAATGCATCAGAAAGGAATCACTACAAAACAGAATCAAAATGATATTCTGAGAAGAGATGACTGCTTTACTTAATTCCTGCTCTGCTGTCTCTCTAAATGATGAAGACTCAATGTTTCTGGAATGATTAACAAACAAACAAAATTCTAACTGAATTAACTAATTAACTCAAGCTCAGACAGAAGCCTTTCCACAGTTTTATTTTTGTCAGTAACAGAGAAACCAAAAATCTTTCCTGACTTCCTCAGTATCATCAAACGGATTACCATTTAGATACCATTTCCATGATGCCCACATCGCCCAGGTAGCCTGGGATGGTTCTGAAGGAAGCCTGGTCTTCCAGTTTACGGGATTAGTGATCGGCTCTAAACTGAATCGCTATTGGCGCTTTAACCCACTCTCAGTAGTTTTCTGGTTTTTTTTGTGGTCATGTAGTCTCAAGATTCATCTGTACAGAAGATTGAGCAGAGTAAGCCACAAGCTTCCATGTCTGCATAAAATCGAGTGGGTGCTTTCTTTGTTTCATGAAAACCAATTGTTGGGGAGGATATTTTAATAGTTACCTAAGGTTTCTGGTCATTTGAATTCGACCCTTTAAAATCTCTTTATGCCTTCTGTTTTAGACTTATAGAGTGAAGGTGAATCAGAAACACCATATGACTTAGGCCTTCCAGAAACTGACCTATAAAAGTGGGGTCCCATTAACAATGCAGACTAAAATAGTTTTGACTGAAGTTAAAAGTCTTTCAGAAGTAATTGAATTGAGAAGTAGATGGCTTAGGAATTCTGAAAACCAATGATAAAATACATTTCAACAACAAAAGGCAGATAAAAAGACAAGTAAAATGGTTTTACTTTATACCGAGAAAGATGTGGAACTATTTAAAAGGTTCTTTGCGACCATTAATTAGTTAATTCAAACAACCTCCTGGTAGAATACATCAGCACTATTGTCATTTGCTACAGCAAAACTTAAAATACTGGAAGATTAAGGGGATTTAGCAGGAATTGAAAGCTAATGAATGACACAGTAGGAATTGGAACTGAGTTTCTGTTGAGCAATTCTATTTGGAGTTCACCAGATCAAAGTCTCTACTGTGTGGCCAACATACTGCTCTGTGATTTATGAAGAGTGCACAAGGAATGTAGACTCTGATAACAAAAGATCAGCTCAAAGCTCCTTGGAAAACTAATGGAATTTGTAAGTCCATGAAGGCATAGCAATAGATGGTATCTTTGTCTCAGAGTTTCATGGAGAGAACGACACGGTTCAGTTTCCCCTGAAAGGAGATTCATACTAAAGAAAATAAGCAATTGGCCTTAGTAAGGGTCTCTAAGCAATTGACCTGAGTAAGTGTACTAAATTCTATCAATTTACAGCAGAGTAATAGAAAGGGCCCAAAGAAACAAAGCATTTTGTGTTTTGAACTGCAATTTTTTTTCCAGAATAATTATAGCTATGCTTTGAAACAAATAATTCACTGGGGTCATCTGAAGAAGAAAAAATCTCACTGCAATTTCCTTAACTCAGATAAAATCTGAGAAGGAAGTGGTTAATTTAAAGAAAGTTCAGATATAGTAACTAATGAACTATCTGGTCTTCTAAATCACATTAACCAGTAAATTTCTAGTCAATTCACACACACACACAGACAAAAAAAACCCCACAATGACAAAAATGCAGCTAAAGAGGTTGCAGGCAGGAGGGCTGGGGGTGTGGCTTAGAGGTAGAACTGCTTGCCTAGCACATGTGAAGCACTGGGTTTGAACCTCAACACCACATAAAAATACATAAATAAAAATATTGTGTCCATATACAAATAATAAAGAAAAAAAACGAGGTTGTAAGAAACAAGATTAGGTAAAGTGTTTCTAAAATTTTCAAATAGTCTTAATATTTAGTAGTTCTCCCCCTGACAGCTAACAAATTTTCCTACTTTATATTGTTTGACTTGGGGAGTTCTTTAGAAGATAAGATGGACTTATCCAACTTATAATTATACCCAAACAAATTCCAGATATATTACAAATGTAACTGAGAAGAAGAAAAGTACTACAAAAAAATATGATTCTAAATAATTTTGAGATGGGAAACATTTGTTTAAACACATCACATAAATGAATAAATGGGGGGGGGAAGATGATAAATTTTCTATGTAAATATGAAAACAATGTAAATAAAATTAACATAAAACCATTTGGAGAATTTTCAGTATAACATCAATATCATTAAGAGAGTGATATTGTTGATACACAAGGAGCTCTTCAAAATCAATAAGAAAGGTATAAATCCAATAGAAATATAAAGTAAATAACAAAAGAGGAAATACAATTAGCTCTGAAAGAATTTTAAATGCCTAATTTTACTAGCAACCCAAGAAAATTAAATTTTAAAATATATTTTAAAAAGATATATAATGTAAAAAATAGGTTGACAAAAAGGAAAACTATTGATATCCAGTGCTTGCATGTAAATAAAATTTACCCCTTAAAAATTGAGCTCTTAATTAGTAACAGGTATCTCAGGGTAAATGTAGCAGTATGTTATTAAAAGATTTAATAATATACATGCCTTTTGGCACAGATACATTATTCGAAGAAATTTAACTTGAAGGAAAAATTATCAAAGGAAAATTTAAGGACAAAGATGCTAAACAGAACAACATACATAATATCTCAGATAATGGGAAAAAAGTGAATTGATTGAGTAAATTATTATACATGGTACAATATGAAGAAGTACTAGGCAACTATTAAAGAAGAAAAGCAAGAGAAACGCAACAGAACACTAATTATACTGTTCTACATAGTGGACTAAGCCAATTCCCATAAAGCCATATTGGTCGGTGGACTCCCCGGGGACGTAACAAAATTTCCTCTTCTACGCTAAGAAAAATAACTGCGATTATTTCAAGGCAAGATACCTTGGGCAGAATTCCATCCTACTTTTTGTGACATTCCATCCTTGCTTCTTTAACTGTGCTAAGGGCCAATGCAGGATAATCCAGAAAATGTTCATCTAAAAAGCACAGTTGAGCTAATTTATCTTTAGGTAATGAGAATGTTCTTTATTGTAAGTATAATATGTGAAAATTGTACCCCACAGGTGCCAACAGATGTGTTTGAGCTCTTACAAAGTAAAAATTAGAGTCTTCCTCTAAAATAGTAAATTTTGCAGGCATAATTTTGTTCTGTATTTTATATACACTTAAATCCTAAGCCTATCCTTTTCAGACCAAGAAAAAGGCAAAAATTCCACCAGAACATTATTTACTAAGAGAGACATTAAGTGTGACACTGCCATCTCATTGTGACTCTCTGGGATACCTAATCCCAGTTTCAGGCTTTCTTATTACTTCCTCTATCATTATTTTAAATACTTAAGATTAAAAATACTTCCATTATTAAACTGTATTATCACTAGTATTATCTTTATTATTACTTCCAGTATCACTTGTTATTAAACTATATACTTCTGTTATTCAACTAAATAGGAAGTTCTGGGGCACAAGGTGGATGGGGCAGATGGGCAGTGCGTTTTATTTATAAACTACTGTGCGGCTGGAGACTCAGGGAAGACACAACATTTGCATAGGCAGCATCTCAGAAAGGAGGGAAATAAAGTCCTTGGAGACTGCTGAAGATACTTTCAGTATAACTTCTGTTGCCATCACTTTCTTTTCATTTTATTTCTGGAATCAACCACTCAAATACTACTGCAAGCAGTCAATTTTATAGTTGAAGCTTAGGAAGCTTCCAGAATTTCTATGTCTTTAACAATATTATAGGTAACAGTTACAGATTACCTTGTGAAGTACTGAGTTAGGCTAATAAAATCTCAACCATTTCAAAGATTAGAGTTCTATAGTGGATCAAATGAACAATAACAACAACAATAAAATGTTATGAAATAAAAGAAGCAGAACTCAGGCACTGAGAAAAAAAAAATGCACAAGGGAAAGATTAGGCTTCTGTGTTACTGTGGGAATGATCAAAAGGCTCATGTTACAAGAGTATGTGAGTTTCCTTTTTCTTCAGTTAAATCAATTATGTGTGTGTGGCCCCATGTGTGAGCCTGTGTGTGTCAGTGTGTGTGTGTGTGTGTGTGTGTGTGTGTGTGTGAACTGGCCACAGCACTCAGAACACAATTTTAATCTCTAAACTATCATAATCATTATAGATTTCTATTTGGCAATGACTCCTTCTTAGCACTAATGATTATTATCACTTTTTCTTTTTGTGACCACTGATATTAAATCAGTAGCCTTGTGTTTTTATTAATTTATTCCTAACACTTCCCAGTAAATTTCTCATTTGCATGACAACAAACCCTTGGCTCAGTAGACATTCCCTAAGAGCAGCTACTTGATGACACATTTTCCCTTTACCCCTAAGACCAGACATATCATTTTTCACATGCCTGGAATGAATGATCTTATGTTCTGTTTCAGGGGTCATTTCTTTCATCATTCATTAGGCCTAGAAGTCTAATGTTGGAGGAAGCACTTTTTTCTGATTTTCTAAAAGAGGATTTTGACACCATTCTTGACTTTCTGTGACCCTTTATTCTCTCTGCCGCTGTTTAGTTACTTGGAGTAGTATTTCTCTTTGGAAACATCTGGCCCTGTTCCATTCTGTGATGTCCCTATCCCTCTAGGGAGCACAGTGCTTGCAGGAAGTGGTATATTTGCTGTTACTCCTGGGAGTATATTTGCTCTTCTCAAGGGAGCTTGCCCAGTGTGGTGCTGCCTTGACTAGGTGGGTATGTCTAAAGACTCCTGGGGCTCAGGATTGGCAAGCCCTCTTTGTTGACAGTCCCAAAGCCATGCCTCTTAATCTCACTTGTACAAGTAATCAGAAAATTTTTCCTTATGGCTTGAATTGGGAAAGAAGATGCTACTTGTTGTAGCCAGTACAGACCCCAATACTGTGGGTTGTTTTAATCATCTATCCTGTGGGATCTCATGGATTTTGTATTGTTAAATTAAATTCCTCTTTATCTTTTCCTTTCCCTTCTAAGAGTCATGGTTTTGTGGTATCTCATGCTTTCTCCTTCTACTATGTATGTATGAATATGTCATATTTAGGATATGAAATGATGTAGGTATATACATAGTGTTTGTCTAACTCCCCTTGAAGACTGCTTTCTTTTTTGCTTCTCTGGGTTTATTGTTCTTCTTTCTTCTCCTTAACAGTGACATCTCCAATCCTAAGTCATTCCTTCTCAATTTTATTAAACTATGAGTTTCCTGTACTTACCTTTGATATCTGTGAAAAACCAGTGTTCAAGACCTAATACAAATTGAAGAGGTATTAGTAAATAAGTGACGAGAAAGAAAATTATGCTGAAAATTAATCAGGATGAGGGGTAGGATGTAGCTCAGTGGTAAATAATTTGCCTTGTATGCACAAAGCTCTGAGTTTGATCTCTAGCTCCAAAAAAAGAAAAGAATCAAAGAAAGAAAATTAATAAGACTAATTAAGATGATAAAGACACTATTTCAAGTTACTAATAAAATATATATCAGTAGCTCGCTGTCTGCTGCCAACAGCTTACCACTTGCTGAAGGAGCCCTAATTAGGAAGGGCTGTTGTAGCTAGCTGGAAGCCATAAGTTCCACCTGATATGTATGTGACGCACCTGTAGGCACCCGCAAACCTGAAGGTATATAACCGGGTGAAAGCGGTCCGAGTTAGGAGAACGGAGAATTCAGTCAGCCGGGCAGTCACTCGGTCGGTCAGAAGAATCAGAGCGGCCAGAACATAGGCAGAGCGGTTAAACCAGATAGAAGACAGAAGAGAAACCAGATAGAAGAAGTAATGACTGGTCAGAGTTAGGCCGAGGCTCCTGAGGAAGACAGAAGACAGAAGACAGAAGAAAAAAGAAGAAAGAAGAAGGAAGAAAGAAGAGAGAAGAAAGAAGCTCTAATCTTTCTCTAAGCTAAGCTCTATCTTTCTTTCTAAGCTAAGAAGAAAAATCTTTCTTTCCCTCTCTAAGAAAAATCTTTCTTTCCCTCTCTAAGCTCTCTCTAAGAAAGTAGAAGTAAAAGTAGCAAAAGCTATACTCTGCCTCCGAGAATTTTCCTCCCGTGGCGGCGCCGTGGCTGGCCGTGACAGGCAGCTTACAACTTGCTTGTTTGCCTGCCTTTTCGTGCCCATCGCCTGCCTTTTCGTGCCCATCGCCTGCCTTTAGACTGCCCATCAACTGCAGCCCAATGTCCAACTGCACAGCGCCCACCCTTTGCCTGCAGAGTACATGCAGACTGCCCACGGAGTGCCCGCTGCCTATAAGTACATTGTCAGGGTACCTGTAGGTTTGGTTCCACGTGGCCACTGTCATCTTGGGACACCAGCCAGGGTCTGAGAGTCCAGGACCAAGGGTCCTGCAGGCTTGCTGCCGCCACCCCTGCCATCTTGGGGTGTGGCTGGGAACAAAGCACCTCAAACAAACAAAGATGTTTCAACAATGGAATCCATAAACAAAGTAGAAGAAATGTAAGAGAAGAAGTTTAGAAGGTACATTGTTAGATTGATCTTCAAAATAAAAGATGATATCAGAGAGAAAATACAGGAAGTGAAAGATCACTGCAGTCAAGAGATTATAAAAAGGAATTAAGCAGAAATCCTGGAAATGAAGGAAACAATAAACCAAATTAAAAATTTAATGGAAAATATCAACAACAGACTAGACCACTTGGAAGACAGAACCACAGGCAATGAAGCCAAAATATATACTCTAGAAAATAAAGTCAACCATATAGAGAAAATGGTAAGACACCATGAACAGAATTTCCAAGGAATATAGAATAACATGAAAAGACCAAATTTAAGATTTATTGGAATAGAAAAAGATATAATGACAATTACAAACAAAAGGAATGCACAATCTTTTCAATGACATAATATCAGAAAATTTCCCAAATCTAAAGAATGAAATGGAAAATCAACAACAAGAGGCTTACAGGACCCCAAATGTACAAAATTACTGCAGACTCACACCGAGGCACATTATAATGAGAATGACTAAAAAAATATAATTTTAAAGGCTGAAGAAAAAAAAAATCAAATTACATATAGGGGGAAACAAATTTGGATCTCAGCTGATTTTTTAACCAAGACGCTCAATGCTCTTGAGCATTTCAAGCTATATTTCAAGCTCTGAAATAAAATGGGTGCTAATCAAGAATTTTATATCCAGCAAAACTAAGCTTCAGATTTGAAGATTGAAAAAAAAAAAAAAAAAAACAAACTTCCATGATAAATGAAAGTTAAAAGACTCACAACTAGAAAGCCTTCACTACAGAACATTCTCAACAAAATATTCCATGAGGAGAAAATGAAAACAAAACAACAACAAAAAAAAAAAACA
Source organism: Tamias sibiricus (assembly GCA_025594165.1). NCBI lineage: Eukaryota > Metazoa > Chordata > Mammalia > Rodentia > Sciuridae > Tamias > Tamias sibiricus. Next base: position 26,213,392 of record CM046663.1, read on the forward strand.
ATGAAAACCAGCAAAGGGAGCAATGACACTAAAGGAAAAGTAAATCAAAGGATAAAATAAGTCAGGTTAAAATAAAAAATAAACCAAAATGACCAGGAATAAAATCATAGCTCAGTAATAATCATGAATGTTAATGGCCTAAACTCATCAATTAAAAGACATAGACATAGTGAGGTACTGGAAGACTTCAGGGACAGTATAAGACTACAGGGTAGAAACTGTACTGATTGGATTTTTTAAAAAGACCCAACAATATGTTGTCTTCAAGAGACTCAACTCCTGGGAAAAGACATCCACAGACTGAAGGTGAAAGATTGGGAAGAACATATCACTCACGTGGACTGTGTAAACAAGTGGGGTTTCCATCCTCATATCAGATAAAGTGGACTTCAAACTAAAGTTAGTCAGAAGGGATAAATAAGGACTTTTCATACTGCTTAAGAGAACCATACATCAACAAAACATAACAATTATAAAAATATATTCCCCAAACTATAGAGCATCTACATACATAAACAAACCCTTCACAATTTCAAGAACCAAATAGACCACAACACAATAATACAGGGTGACTTAAAACACCTCTCTCAACACTAGATAGATCTTCCAAACAGAAACTAAAAAAAGGAACTATAGAACCAACTAATACAATCAATAATTGTTGTAGCCGGAAAGGGACTGCAGCCCGGAACGGCGGCGCCGCGGAAAGGAGTCCGGAGACAGGATGGAGATGAAAAAATTCTTTAATATTTCTCTCTCTGTCTCTTGTAATTTCTAACACCACATACACACTCTCACAAGAAACCAAGACACCTACTCTTACAAGAAACTACAATATATCTATACAATAGCGATAACCCTGTCCGTTCTCTCTCAGGTCTCTTCCCATGCACCTGAGCAGGAATGGCGCTAGCTTGATCTGCTGAGTCACGGCTCAAATCTCTTGAGATCCTGGGCCAAGTCCTGCGAGATCCCAGGCCAAATCCCGTGAGACTACGGAAGGCGGAAATGCCCAAAAATGTCTATGGCCTGTAGTCAACCGCAATCTTAGCTATCTCCCCAAACAGGGCTCCTGCAAATAATTTAGATTCAACAAACATATATAAGGTATTTCATCCATCTTCAAGTGAATATACTTTCTTCTCAGCAGCACATGGGTCCTTCTCTAAAATAGACCATATGTTATGCCACAAATTAACTTTTAGCAAATACAAAAAAAATAGAGATACTACCTGCATCCTATCAGATCACAATGGAATGAAATTAGAAATTAACAATAATTTTTTTTAAAAAATAGAAGCTACTCCAATACCTGGAGACTAAATAACATGCTATTGAATGAGGAATGGATACTAGAAGAAATCAGGGAGGAAATTTTTAAAATACTTAGAGGTAAATGAGAACACCAATACAACATATCAAAGACTCTGGGATACTATGAAGGCAGTGCTAAGAGGAAATTTAATTGCATTGAACTCATTCATTAAAAGAATAAATAGTCAACAAATAAATGACATAACATTAAATCTCAAAGTCCTAGAAAAAGAAGAACATCAACACCAAAAGCAGAAAACAGGAAATAATTAAAATCAGGCTTAAATCAATAAAATTAAAGCAAAAGAAACAATTCAAAAAATTGACAAAATAAAAAGTTGGTTCTTTGAAAAAATAAAACCTTGAGCTATAATAATCAAGATAAAGAGATAGAAAACTCAAACTACTAAAATTTGTGATGAAGGAAATATTACTATGGACACTACTGAAATATAGAAGATAATTAGAAAATATTTTGAAAATTTATACTCCGATAAAAAAAATTTCAAAGACATCCATAAATTTTTAGAGACATATGAACTACCCAAACTAAATAAAGAGGACATACACAATTTATTTTTTTATTTGAAACATTAACTTTTATTTATTTTTAGTTTTATAATTCCTCATAACTAAAAGTTTTAAGTTGGTGTCTGTAAACATTTCTGCTTTTGATATTTTGACAGTTTATAATTTTTCTTAATATACACTCAAATAGGGACCAGAATATAAAGCAGGTTAGGAGGGAAATTTTTTTTTTAATTTTTCTTTTTTTTAATTTGAAGTTGTTGTATATGACAGTAGAATGCATTACAATTCATAATACACATATAGAGCACATTTTTATATATCTCTGGTTGTATACAAAGTATATCCATATCATTTGTGTCTTCATACATACACTTAGGTTATGATATCCATCTCATTCTACCGTCTTCTTTTTTTTCCTTTATACCCCTTTGTCCCCTCCCTTTTCCTCCCTCCCCATTGACCTTTCTAGTGTTCCTCTCAATCTCTCATGCTCCCTGTCCCTGAATAGAGAGGATATTCACAATTTAAACAGATCAATTTCAAGCAATGAAACTGAAGATGCCATCAAAATCCTACCAACCATGAAAAGCCCAGGGCCAGATGGATTCTCAGCTGAATTCTACCAGACCTTCAAAGAAGAACACTAATGTTTCTCAAATTATTCCATGAAATAGAAAGAAAGGAAACCCTTCCAAACTCATTCTATGAAGCTAGTATCAACCTGATACCAAAATCAAAGACATCAAGGAAAGAAAATTTCAGACCAATATCCCTGATGAACATAGACACAAAAATTCTCAATAAAATTCTGACAAATTGCATACAAAAACATATTAAAAATATAGTGCACCACTGTCAAGTGAGGTTCATCCCAGGAATACAAGGTTGACTTAACGTACGGAAATCAATAAATGTAATTCATCATATCAATCAATATAAAAACAAGAATCATATGATCATCTCAATAGATGTGGAAAGAGCATTTGACAAAATACAACTCTTCATGTTCAAAAGACTAGAAAAACTAGGTAAAGTAGAAACATACCTCAACACTTTAAAAACTATACATGCTAAGCCCAAGGACAACATCACTGTAAATGGAGAAAAATTGAAAGAATTCCCCCTAAAAACTGGAACAAAAAAGGGATGCTCTCTTTCACCATTTCTATTCAACATAGTCCTTGAAATTCTAGCCAGAGCAATCACGCAGATGAAAGAAATTAAAGGGATATGAATTGGAAAAGAACAACTCAAACTATCATTATTTGCCAATGACATGATTCTACATTTAGAATATCCAAAAAACTCCACCAGAAAACTTGTAGAACTAATAAACAAACTCAGCAAAGTAGCAGAATATAAAATCTACACCCATAAATCAGATGTGTTCCTACATATCAAAGATGAATCCAGTGAAAGAGAAATTAGGAAAACTACCCCATTCAAAATAACCTAAAAAAAAAAAAACTTGGAGCCGGGCGCGGTGGCGCACGCCTGTAATCCCAGCACTTTGGGAGGCTGAGGCAGGAGGATCGCGAGTTCAAAGCCAGCCTCAGCAATGGTGAGGCACTTAGCAACTCAGTGAGACCCTGTCTCTAAATAAAATACAAAAAAAAAAAAAAAGGTCTGGGGATGTGACCCAGTGGTCGAGTGCCCCTGAGTTCAATCCCTGGTACCACAAAAAAAAAAAAAAAAAAAAAAATACTTGGGAATCAAAGTAGAGGTGAAAGAAAACAAAGAGGTGAAAGACCTCAATAATGAAAACCACAGAACACTAAAGAAAGAAATTGAAGAAGACCTTAGAAGATGCTCTTGGATAGGCAGAATTAACATTGTCAAAATGGCCATACCACCAAAAAAGCATTATACAGATTTAATGCAATTCCTATCAGAATTCCAATGACATTCCTCATAGAACTAGAAAAAGCAATCACGACCTTCATTTGGAAAAATAACAGACCCAGAATAGTCAAAGCAATCCTTAGCAAGAAGAGTGAAGCAGGAGGCATCACAATAAAAACAGCATGGTATTGGCACCAAAATAGACATGTAGACCAATGGTACAGAACAGAGGACACAGAGACAAAATCACATAAATACAGTTATCTCATACTAGACAAAGGCAACAAAAACATAGATTGGAGAAAAGACAGCCTATTCAACAAACTGATGGGAAAAAATGGAACTCCATATGTAGCAAAATGAAATTAAACCTATATCTCTCACTCTGCACAAAAATCAACTCAAAGTGGATCAAACATTTAGTCACTAGAACAGAGACCCTGAACCTAATAAGAAAATGTAGGACCAAATCTCCACCATCTCCGTTTAGGAACTGACTTCCTTAACCAGACTCCTAAAGCACAAGAAGTAAAATCAAGAATCAATAAGTGGGGCCTGGGGTTGTGGCTCAGTGATAGGATGCTTACCTCATGTAAGACACTGGGTTCAGTCCTCAGCACCACATAAAAATAAATAAATAAAGTTATGTCCATCTACAACTAAAAAATTATTTTTAAAAAATCAATAAATGGCGGGGGGTCTTGCAGGCAGGCAGCGGGGTCCTTCCTCTGGCTGGGGCTAACCCACACATTTACATTTATCTTATACTAGACAAAGGTGCCAAAAACGTTCATTGGAGAAAAGATAGCCTCTTCAACAAATGGTGCTGGGAAAACTAGAAATCATCATGTAATAAAATGAAATTAAACCTCTATCTCTCTCCATGCACAAAACTTAACTCAAAGTGGATCAAGGACCTAGGAATTAAACCAGAGACCTTGTACCTAATAGAAGAAAAAGTAGGCCCAAATCTCCATCATGTTGGATTAGGCCCCAACTTCCTCAATATGACCCCTATAGTGCAAGAATTAAAACCAAAAATTAATAAATGGGATAGATTCAAACTAAAAAGCTTCTTCTCAGCAAAAGAAACAATCAGTGAGGTGAACAGAGAAACTACAGAATGGGAGCAAATCTTTACCACAAGCACATCAGATAAAACACTAACCTCAAGGATATATAAAGCTCCCAAAAACTTTAACACCAAAAAACCAAATAACCCAATCAATAAATGGGCCAAGGAATTAAACAGACACTTCTCAGAAGATGATATACAATCAATCAACAAATATATGAAAAAATGTTCAACATCTCTAGCAATTAGAGAAATGCAAATCAAAACTACTCTAAGATTTCATCTTACTCCAGTCAGAATGGCAGCTATCAAAAATACAAACAACAAAAATTGCTGGCAAGGATATGGGGAAAAAGGAACCCTCATACATTGCTGGTGGGACTACAAATTGGTGAAGCCAATCTGGAAAGCAGTTTGGAGATTCCTAGGAAAACTTGGAATGGAACTGCCATTTGTCCCAGCTATCCCACTCTTTGGTCTATGCCCCAAAGACTTAAAAACAGCTTACTACAGGGACACAGCCCCATCAATGTTTATAGCAGCACAATTCACAATAGCTAGATTGTGGAATCAACCTAGATGCCCATCAATAGATGAATGGATAGGGAAACTTTGCTATATATACACAATGGAACACTACTCAGCACTAAAAGGGAATAAAAGCATGGCATTTGCAGGTACATGGATGGAGCTGGAGAAAATAATGTTAAGTGAAGTCAGCCAATCCCCCCAAAACCAAAGGCTGAATGATCTCTTTGTTATGAACATACTGACTTATAATGGCAAGGGAGCGGGGATGAGAGGAATGAAGGAACTTTAAATAGAACATTTTTCAAAAGATCAAATCTTAAGTCACATCAGTATATTGAGAACTGTTCAAAGTTTGTCAAGTGTCAGATGATTATAATCTTTTAAAAATATAGAAATGAAGAATCTCCACAATGGTTTCCAAAGTAGTTTTACTAATTTGCAGTCCCATCAGCAGAGTATGAGTGTATCCTTTTCCCTACATCTTCACCAGCATTTTGTATTCTTTGTGACTGCCATGCAGACTGGAGTGAGATTGAATCTCAATATTGTTTAGATTTGTATTTTTCCCCAATTGCTACTTATGGTGAACATTTTTAAAATATATTTGTTGGCCATTTGTATTTCCTTTTTTTTTTCTTTTTACATAACACTGTTTGTATACAATGTGTAGTCGCACCATTCAATCATGTAAGCAAAATATTTTTTAATTTTCTATTTCTAGCCCAATTTGTTTTTTTATGCTGCAGGTCTAAACTTCTTTAGGTAATTATATATTGGTCATTGAGATAACCCATATAATTTCTCAGAAAACACAATGTCTCATTAATATTTTCAGTGATATGTCTCACACTTCCAAAGTACCTGACAGATATAAGGAGGTGAATGCATATTTGCTGAATGAATGATATCTTAAATTTAGTGACCAATGTTTATCTCATTATATTCCTTACACATATCTTCTCATCTTCCTTATTCTGTATGAACGAAAAGCTACATCCAACAAAGAATGAAATCCAGAAACCCATACATTTCTGCCCCATCTCCTACCATTTAGTACGATCTTATGAATAATAGTGAAATGCAACCCAACATATGATTTTTTTTGTTTAATATTGCTTTTTCTAATTCAAAGTTGTTGTATTTATAATAGTAGTATGCATTGCAATTCATAATATACATATAGAGCATCTTTTTACATAACACTGTTTGTATACAAAGTATATTCGTGCTATTCGAGTCTTCAGTCATGCATTTAGGATAATGATATCCAAGGTTTTTTTTTTCCTGATACTAGGGATCAAACCTAGGGGAACTCCCTACCACTGAGCTATATACCTAGTCCTTTTAATTTTGAGACAGGGTCTTGCTAAGCTGTTGAGGGTCTTGCTAAATTGCTGAGGCTGGCCTCTAACTTAAGATCCTCCTGATTCAGCTTTTCAAGTAGCTGAGATGATAGGCATGTGCAACCATGCCTGTCTAGATTTGATATTTAACTGTAATTTACTATGAAAATCAGACTATTTACTATCATTTCTCTTATGATTATTCTGAAAAATAAAAATGATGTTTTTGACGTATTTGTAACTTATATATCTGCTTGAACAATTAAACATCCTAAAACAAAAAAAAAAAATAGAACAAAGTGGGGAGGGGAGGGGAGGGGACAAGGGGATAAGAATAAAGGCAGAATGAGTTAGACATCATTACCCTAAGTACATGCATGAAGACACAGTTGTTGTGAAAATAATTTATGAAAAACCAACGACTTGAAAAATTGTGTTCTTTATATGTAATATGAAATGAATTGCACTCTGCAAGCATGTATAACAAATTAGTATAGAAAAATGAAAATAAATTTAAAAAATCAATAAATGGGCCGACTTAAACTAAAAAGCTTCTATTCAGCAAAGGAAGCAATAACGTGAAAAGAGAGGCTACAGAATGGGAAAAAATATTTACCACACACACATCAGATAGAGCACTAATCTCCAGGATACATAAAGAATCAAAAACTTAACACCAAAAAAAAAAAAAAAAAAAAAAAAACCAAATAACCCAATCAATAAATGGGCTCAGGATTTGAAATGGCAGTTCACAGAAGAGAAAATAAGATCAATCAACAAACATGAAAAAACGTTCATCATCTCTAGCTATTACAGAAATGCAAATCAAAACTACTCTAAGATTTCATCTCACTCCAGTCAAAATGGCAATTATCAAGAATAACAAGCAACAGTAAGTGTTGGTGAGGATGTGGGGAAAAGCTACACTCATACATTGCTGATGGGACTGCAAATTGGTTCAACCACTCTGGAAAGCAGTATGGAGATTCCTCAGAAAACTTGGAACGGAACCACCATTTGACCCAGCTATCCCACTCCTCAGTTTATACCCTCAGGACTTAAAATTAGCATACTGCAGTGATGCACCACATTAATGTTTATAACATCTCATCGCACAATAGCTTAACTATGGAACCAACCTACATTCCCTTCAATAGATGATGGATAAAGAAAATGTGGTACATTTACACAGTAGAATTTTACTCAGACTTTAAGAATAATGAAATCATGGCATTTACTGGTAAATGGATGGAGCTGGAGAATATGATGTTAAGCGAAATAGCCAAACCCAAAAACCCCAAGGCAAATGTTTTCTCTGATAAGTGGGTGCTAATCCATAATGGGGGGTGGTGGGCAGGCATGAAGAAACTTTGGATTGTGGAGAGGGGAGTGAGGGGAGTGGTGGGGCTGTGGAGATGGGAAGGACTGTGGGATGAGACAGACATTACTCCACATACATGTGTGATAACACTACTATGACTCTGCACCATGTTCAGGCAGAGGAAGGAGAAGTTGTGCTCCATCTGTGTACAATGTGTCAAAATGCATTCTTCCATCATGTGTAACTAATTAGAACAAATTAAAAAATAAAATTTAAAAAATTTATAAAAAGTGTATATATAGGGCTGGGGTTGTGGCTCAGCGGTAGAGTGCTCGCCTTGCATGTGCGTGGCCCGGGTTCGATCCTCAGCACCACGTAAACATAAATGCATTGCATTGTGTACAACTAAAGCAAATGAATATATTTTTTAAAAAAGTATATATATATATATATATATATATATACATATATATATATAGGCATATATATATATATGCCTATAAGTGGATCAGGAAACCTGACTAGACATCTGGAAAAAAAAATAATTGGATTGCTATATATCTCATTAACAAATGCCAGGTAGATTAAACAATTATAACAATAACATTAAATAATATATGTAGATGTAAATAAATACAAATAATAAAGCATAAGAATTGTAGAAACAAATGAGAAATTTATGATTTTGAATTAGAAAAAAAAAATTCTAATTAGGCTAAAAGCCTCAGAAGTCATAAAGAAAAAGATTTTGTAGATTTATTTACAAAACGAAATTTTAGTTATGCCTAACAAAAGGTCTTAAATGATAACAATTGGTTAATATTTTTCAGAATGTCAAATTCAGATCCTCTCTGTAACCCCAGCAATTCCAGTGCTAGGATACTTTCCACAGATAGATGGACATATGTGAAAAATAAATATGAAATATTAGAGAATACAACTGTTTCTCAATGAAGGACTCATTCATTTTGGGTATATAATTGGAGAAAAACAGAATTTTTTTTTAAAAAAGGCTACTCGTGTTATTATCAGATCTATTTGCAAGATAGCTTTTAAGTAATTTGTTAGGTGAAGTACAGAACTAATTAGGTAAAGTGAAGTAAGGGGTCCCTATATCCTCTTATCTCTACCTTTTAAAGATATCCAGATCTCACCTGCCTCGCCATCCCACTACTGCCCTCCAGCCTGACCACCATCTATCTCAGCTGGACACAGCAGTGGCCTCCTGAGGATTCTCCCTCTTTCCACCTCAGGTCCACCTTCATACCCCGCTCTTCACAGAAGCCAGAGGGGGTGAGTCATCACAATGTACGTGTGCATCAAGGTATCTCTCGGTACCACACAAATATGCATAATTTTTATGTTTTCATATATCACTTAAAAATAAATTTCAATTAAAAAAAAATATAAGTTAGATTGTCTTACTGCTCCACCCAACCCTTCCAGGGCTCTCATATCATTCAGAATGTAACCCAGAGACGTGGTCATGATCTATGAGGCCCATATGATCTAGCTCCTTGGAATGTTATTTTCTTTTCCTCATCTCCGCCTTACAGTCACCTCCACAGCCACTCTGGCTCTTTTGCTGTCTATTGAACAAACCAAGCAGAAGCCCATCTGGGGAACTTCGTACTTGTTGCTCTCTCCACATAACTTACTCCCCCAACTTTCTTCAGATCTCTGGTCAAATGTTGCCTCCCAGAGGGGCTTTACCTGCTCAGACCCTCTCAAGGCTCCTACATCATCTTTGATCATAATTATTTATCATTTAACACATGATAAATTTATTTATTTTTTTCTTGTCTCTCTTCAAGGTAACCTCTATCATTTTTATTCACTGCTATATTCCCATCATCTAGAATCATGAGTGGCTCAGGGTGGAAATTCAGTGTTTCAATTAATAAATATCCTATGATAATATAGGATAATATACATTCAGTGAATATTATAGCATCATTTGCTCTCTTATTGAAATTTACTGCTAGAAAAAGTCTCAGTAACATAGGTGGATTAAACATATGAAAATTAATGACAGCACTTGATTTCTAGGTATTCAATACATAATTATGAGTAGTTACTAAATATTAGCCATGGTTTTCACAAAGCTGTCCCCTCTTCCCTCTAATCCTCACAACTGTACCAACAGGTATGATTGATACAACTCTCTAGAGATGAGGACATATTGCCAGAGCATTAATGTAACTGAGTCTTGATCAAACAGAAATCACAAGGCAGGATAACAGAACATGAGGTTTTTGTACGCTTTCAAGATGTGCCCCAACTCTGCCAGAGTTTTTTTCAGCAATCAAGTCAGTTAGTCCCACAAGAATCGTCTGAGGAAACCTACCATCCCCATGTTGTGGATGGAAATCAAGAGTAAGGTGAAGTTGCAGAATTATCTAAATTCTGATTCAAAAGTGGAATCTGTGTGCTTGTCACTTGGGACTCTGCTGCTGCCCATGGGCCTGGGGGCCCTCTGCTCTGCTCTGCCACCATGCTGCCTCTTCTACAGATGCCTCCTGGTAGACTAAGTCATGTTCTGTTGGAGAAACTCACAGGTACACTTGAGTAGGATATGGAGATACTCAACTCAGCATGTTAGGGGAAAGAAACGAAAGATACTGCATTTTCAGAAATTCCCGAGCGATATATTAAAAATATTGTCATTCAACTTTTAACATTAATGCCCACACAAAGATTTTTTGAATATGTATAGAGCTCAAAACTCCATGGAAACCATTATGTATTCAAACATTTGATGTGGCAGAATTATTGTTGCTGTGAACACATTTGAACAAATCTCTTACCTTTAGCTCTCTTCATATTTTTTTCTTTTATTTTTACAGTTGGGAACTCAGCACTGGGAAATTTAGTCTTATTCTGCATGATTGCATAACATATTGAACAATTAATGTGGATCTATAAACTGAAGTATTCCCCAACCAGGCCATAATAAATAATACATCATTATAGTCAGATCATATCAATACCCTCATTTTGGGGGACATGACTTCATTCTTTTGCAGTGTTGAAAATAAGGGTGGCAGAATTGGATTTTCTGTGCTATATTAATGAAATTTTCTGTACCACAATTAGACCCTTGCAGAGTTTTAATTTTTTTTTTTGTAAAGATGATAAATTGCTATACATATGCTCTGTGACTTATTTGGTGAAGAGAATGTGATTCATGAGCCCAGGTGGCCCCTTCCAATCAAGCAGAAGTCCAAAATAAGTCAAATTTTAATTAGGTCTGTTAATAGGATACATGCATCAAAGATGTGAGATCCTTCTCCAAATCATTCAGTCATTCACCAATATGTATTATGTGCCTAAGTGTACTGGTCCATGTATTATAAATCAGGGACTCAGAGATGAACAAAATAGTTCTGGGCCTCAAAGAACTTTTATTCTACTGCACTCAGGGCTTTCTAAATATTAATGACATTTCCATAAGTTCTACATCATTTTCTGGCATTAATTAATTACCAAGACCATAGACAAAGATTAGAGTAAGTAAATACAAAGAGATCCTGATTTCCTAATGAAACACTGATCTCAAAACACAGGAAATCTATTGTGGAGAGAGTATGATTAAAGTACAATAATGTTAATTTTTATAAAATAGAAATTTGTTTGTTTCCCTGATTCTTAAAGATTATCTTTCAGAGAGTATAATCTGTTGTTAATTATGAAGTCCTACATGGAAGTCTCATGAAAATGAACACTCATTTTAAAGAAATTATAACACCATAAAGTGGATGGTATATCATGTGTGGAGTCTGAAAACAGAATATTTAAATTCATATTTCTACCTTAATGTTAAAATCCATCCAAAATTAATGCACTTATTTGCATCCACAGATATACTTTCCAAATCTAATCCCTTTATATTGAAGAAAGGAGAAAAATAGCTAACAAGAATTAAATGAGAATTAGGTATCAGATTACATTAAATGCCTTTTAAGTAAGCATTGTCTTAAGTAATCTTAGTATCCCCATTTTTCAAATGGCTAAATAAGCACAGAAAGAAATACAGCAACTTTCCCAGGGTCACAGAGCTAACAAGTGAAAGCAGGAAAGTGAATCCCGGTGAGGGTGGCTCCGGTCATCAGCATGTACTGTGTCGCCCACCCTGGTCTGGATTCCATGCCATCCTGCCTCCAGAAAGCTTGATGCAGGGTCGTCTCTGTGGTTTCTGAGAACTCAGTCTTTCTCTCGCCATGAGTGCCTTCCCATTCACTTGCAAGCATGTGGTTTAGGAAGAAGAGATGGGAGGAATGAAAGTATGAGATGAAAATGGTGTGTGTGTGGCAACCACACACATGGCAGTCTTGCTGGTGACATGAGTCATTTAATCATCTTTACAGAGAGTGATCCCAAATGATGATGCTCTTTCTTATGAGACTGAAAATTGAAAATATTTTTTCTAAGTCAGAATATGTGGTAGTGTCAGGATTCCAACCCAGAACTCTCTCATTCAAACCCAAGCACTTCTTATACATTAGACATTTACCTAAAATTTGAGATACTGGAACATGTTAACTGGGATGTTGGGGATAGAAAATTCTATGCATACATAGATCCCTGAGCATAGTGGGATTGAAAGGAAAGGATCTTTATCATCTTCCAGGATATGCCCAAAAAAGGTTTTTACTATTTTGCCCATTTATTTTTATTGATTATTATTTTAATTATACAAACTTATGGAGCACAGTGTGATAATTTGATACATGTATATAGTGTACAATGATCAAATCAGGGCAGTTGACATTTTCATAGCCTTACCTTTTTTATTAACATGCAATAATTATGCATATTAGTGGAGTATGGTGTGATACTTCAAGAAATAAAATCATGGTATTCACAGGTAAATGGATGGAGTTAGAGAATATAATGCTAAGTGAAATTAGCCAATCCAAAAAAGCCAAATTCCAAATGTTTTCTCTGATATAAGGAGGCTGATTCACAGTCGGGTTGGGATGGGGAGCATAGGAGGATTAGAGGAACATTAGAATGGCCAATGGGGAGGGTTAGAGGAAAGGAGGGGGCAAAAGTTAGGTCAAGTTAAAAAAAAAAGATGGTAGAATGAGCTTCTTTCTTCTCTCTTCTTTCTTCCTTCTTCTGTCTTCTGTCTTCTGTCTTCCTCGGGATGGAGTCCTCTGGATCATCATTACCTTCTAAGTGCATGTATGAAGTCACGAATGGTGTGCTTTCAATATACTTTTTGTATACAACCAGAGATATGTGCAAAAAATTGTGCTCTATACAACCAGAGATATGTAAAAATGTGCTCTACAAGTATAATATGAAATGTAATACATTCTGCTGTCATTTCTAACAACTTAGAATTAAAAAAAAAAAAACAAATAATAACAAATGCTGGCAAGTATGTGGGAAAAATGGAACTCTCATATACTACTGATAGATAGTACAGCCACTGTGGAGAACACTACAAAGTTTCCTCAAGGAACTAAAAATAGATCTACCATATCATCCAGCTATACTACTTTTAAGTATATATCATAAGGAATCAGCATGTCAAGGAGGTCCTTGCACACCATGCTTGTGGCAGCACTATTCACATAAGTAAAATATGGAATCAGCTTAGTTACCAAAAATGGGTGAATAGACAAAGAATATATATGTATATATATACACACATACATATATGTGTGTATATATATACATATAGATATATGCGGATATTATTCAATTGTAAAAAGAATTCTACCATTGCAACAAAATGGATGGATCTAGAGAATATTTTGTTCAGTTTTTTTTTTTTTTTTTTTTTTTTTTTTTTTTGTGGTCAGCAGCATCTGTCTTTTCTACTCTGTGTGTCCCCCCCTGAGGCACCAAAATGGGCAAAGCGATTATTTCCTATGCTTTAGAGGCATCAACATTCTAATGCTTGTTTATGAATACTATATACTACATATATTTTTGTGGAGGTTCCGTGATTTAGGAAGTTAATTCTCATCTTAAATTCTGCCAATCTATATGATATCTTTAAAACAAATAAGTTATTTTACTATTTTACTCTCAGTCAATAAAGAATTAATGTAGCTGATTAGCAATGGACAGTGTTCTCTTCCTAAATTTGCAATATGTGAAATTCTATTCAAAAGCAAAATGGTAGAATCTTTTGTCACTATGGTGCTTGTGTTACATGCTACAAGAAGCTAGGCTGGGGATTTGGGGGCTGCAAATGCTAAATATTAGTTTTGAAAACTACTAGTTTTAAAACTAAAATTTTAGTATCAATGGGAACAAAAATATTCCTCACATTCTGCTTCTGACAAAAGAAAGTGAAATGGTACCTCCTCCCTTACTCTGAAGAAAATTTTGAACCAGTTATATCTTGAACAAATGGTTTGATTTCCCTAATGCTTTGGATCTGCTAAAAGCAATTTTGGATCTATCACTTGTTTATAAATGTCTAAAAATTTCAAACTGGATGATACCATGATATTAAGCAAAAGACAAGGCCTCCAGATGTTCCCATTAAACTTGTATATGAGACCTTAACAAGAGCATGCATTCAAAAGGAGCCCTTACAGCTTTTTCCCAAACACACATACTAATAAATGTTTATTATATGACTACTAAATCAGAGTTACCAGCTATTGCACATACTTGCAGCATAACTAGGGAACTATTACACACAAAATGTACCAATTCCCCAGATTTTTAACCAGTTTTAACATTTGCCTCCATCAAACAGATGTTATGGGTGGGGGGGATTACAATAGCAACACCAGATTATATTTTCCAACTGACAGCTTTAGGTATCAAAAAAAAAGAAAGCAAGAGAATTTCTTCTTACTGATATTGGAAATATTTAAAATTTAATATATTTTGAATGTCATCATTCTGTTAGAAATATCCAGAGGCCAAAAACAGGTCAGTGATACAATGGTGATATTTATATTCACTCAGAGGTTTAAAAACTATCACCAGTTCATTAAAGAGGGGGAAAAAGAAGAAGAAAGCAAAAGTAATGACATACTGTTCTGAATAACCAGGTTAAGGATTATTTCTATATCTCTTTTGTCCCATTTTGCCTTTCACCTCTCGGGATCTCTTAGCAACCATCATTTTCATGCTTAGAAACAAAGGTAGAAGAGTCTGCTATGAAGTATTTGGGCAGTTGTTAGTCTGTCTTTCTTTATAAATCCAGATTTGTTCTGGTTAGAATAATGGGGGGAAACAAGGTTATACAGTCTCCCTCCTGAGATGGTAATGAAAACAATCTTCAAACATAATTGGGAACATGCCGGGGAAAGCATAATCTTCCAGATACAGAAGGAACACAGGGCTCCTGAGCCTCCCTAGACCTAATTACTGCCAAATTGGCAAAAGTAGCTGGAATTGCCTTGGATAGTGATTTTGATGTGCTGTGGATCAATGTAATTTTATTAGTTCTGGGTGTTTAGAGCTACATATATCCCAAGTTGTTTCTCAGAATCATAAATAATAAAATTTCAAAAGCTGCATTTATAGAAAAGGAAATAAAATAGAAAGAAATAGTGCTAAAGAAAAAGCAGGAGATCTGCTGCTAAGTGGCCTCTGAGGTCAGAGGAACCAGTCTCCTAACATTGGTTCTGACACTAACCAGCTACATATCTTTGGGTAAGTTCTTTAGTGTCTTTTTTTTTTTTTCCTTCATACATGGGCAAAGTGGAGGGAGGGGTAGGGAGGGGAGGGGATATGGAGGCAGGAATGATGGTGGAATGACATGGACATCATTACCCCTAGGTACATGGGTGACTGCACCTATGGTGTGATGCTAGATCATGTACAGAGAAATGAAAAGTGGTGCTGCAATTGTGTACAATGAATCAAAACGCATTCTGCTCTCATATATAACTAATTAAAATAAACAAATAAATATTTTTTTAAAAACTGAACAGCAGTAGGCAACTGTGCTTTCTGCAGCCACTGCTATTGTAACTTCCCCCAAACTCCCACCCTTACCTGAGCAGTAGGGACAGTCAGATCCCTGTTGAATCACCATAATTATTTCCCATAGTTTTTGCTTATCCTCTGTGACTCAGGTAGCCCCACGAGTTACAAGTTCAAGATCAAATCCATGGCATTTCCTCTTCAACTTGTTCCTCCTTCCCTTCTCCTCTCAAATCCCAGTGTGTGTCTCCGCCATGCTCCCCAGCCCCTGGCCTCTTCTAGCCTCCTTTCCTGTCCCCAATTCTTTGTAGTCACCCCATCACCCAGTGTGCTTTCCTCATCTTCACTGTCTGTCCTCGCTGTTGCTTTCCGTGTTTTAAAATGGTTGCCTATGATGTTGATTATTATTGAAATATCAAATATCATCCTGCTTTCACAGACTGTGGCATTTTCTCCCTCGGATCTTCCATGGATACCAGATCATTGTTCATAGAGGAAAGTTCTAATTGGGCCACTCATCTTCTCAAAATCTGCCCATGCGACCCCAGTGTCTGTCTAATGGATAAGATACAGCACACTAGCTTGGTGTAACACACAGCATGAGCCCTATTTTCTTTTCTGGTTTATTGTCCTCTCTTTTCCCAAAGAATACTTAAAATATGGGTGCTTTAAGTTAACATATTTCATTAGAAATGGAGTCTGATAGGGCGAAGGGGTGGGAGGGGAAGGGTAGGGGCAGGGGGTTAGAAATGATGGTGGAATGAGATGGACATCATTATCCAAAGTACATGTATGAAGACACAAATGGAGTGAACGTACTTTGTATACAACCAGAGATATGAAAAATTGTGCCAGATATGTGTAATATGAATTGTAATGCATTCTGCTGTCATATATAACAACTTAGAATAAAAAATAAAATAAAATAAAAAAAGAAATGGAGTCTGAATGTCTGTCTTTAATGTTGAGCCTTCATGTTTTGACCTAGGCTCTGCTTCCGTCTGCAATGTCCTTCCTCCCAACTATATCCATCAAAAATAATTATATATTTCATTGTCATCTCTTTCATGAGTCCTCTGTTCTAAAAAATTTTTTATATTTTGCTTTCAACTACCATAATACATATATGTTCATTATGACACTGTCAATAAGGACATTTACTATCAGCACACTTCTCTGATGCTAATAAGTTTGCCTTGCGTACTAATGTCTTGTAAAACGATACACAATCTGTTCTTTAATTGCATATCTGCCCAATAATTGACATTCCTCATACCATAGTTCGAATCTGGAATGTCCCTCCTCCAGGGGCCATGTGTTAAAGGCTTTTGCCCCAGTTTGTCACTGTTGGGAGGTGGTAGAACCTTTAGAAGGCAGAGCCTAATGAGAGGCCCTAGATCAGTGGGTGTGTACCTTGAAAGGGATTTTGGTGCTCTGGTCTCTTCCTCTTCCTTTTTGCTTCCTACCCAGGTGATGAGTTTGCTCCATCGTGCACTCCCCACCATTGCCATCTGGCACGTTTACCAGAGGCCTAAAATTTTTAGCAACAAATCTACCCAATCTTGGACTGGAACCTCTAAAATTGTGAGCAAAAATAAATTTTCTCTTTTTTACAAATCAATTATCTCGTGTATTTCATTATAGCTATGGAAAGCTGACTAACATAACACACCTAGTAATATTTCTTTTGCCTTGAAAAGCATATTTTTGTCTTTTCATTATTAAGGGTTTTTTCCCCTTTTTTTAAGGAGAGAAAAAAGAGCCTGTTGTACCCACTACTCAGACAACTATAGATAAGGGAAAACCACAAAAGCAAAGGACAGAGATTCTCTTTATTCATTTATATTCTATGACTTAGTCTGTGCTAGATGCTAATTGGATGAGAATGGTGAGAAAGAAATTTTTTTCCAGTAATAATTTATTTAAATGGCCAATTATGCAAATCATGAGACTGAATATAATGGAGAAGCCGTAACAACAGCAGCAATGGAAGTGCAATTAGAAGAGCTAGAAATTGTTTTAGAAGAGAGAAGAAGACAGTCAAGTTATTGAATTGAACAGAGAAAGTTCCAAAAAGACATATTTACAAATAAAATGTTGCAAAAATAAAGGCAGAGCCAGAAGCAGTGGTGCATACCTGTGATCCCAGCTGCTCAGGAGGCTGAGGCAGGAGGATCGCTGGTTCAAAGCCAGCCTCAGCAACTTAGTGACACCCTAAGACACTGTCTCAAAATGAAAAATAAGAAAAGGACTGGGGATGTGGTTCAGTAGTTAAGTGCCCTTGTTTTCAATCCCTGGCAACCCCCCAAACTTAAAAAAATATAAATAAAAAAAGGTGGATATATGAATTGAAACAAACAAAAAGAGTTGAGAAAAATTCCAAGATTTCACATCCTTTGACAAATGCATAGGTTAAACAAAATGAGGCAAAAACATACAATTAGATATCATTCTTCTTAAAGAAGAAGGAAATCTGTCCACAAGCTACAAGACAAATTGTTGTAAGTGAATGAAGCCAGTCACAAAGAGACATATACAGTATGATTTCACTTCTGTGGATATAAAATTAGTCAAATTCATGAAATAGATAGTAGAGTGGTGGTTCCCAAGGCTGAGCAAGAAGGGATCAGGGGACTTGTTTCATGGGTAGAGAGTTCAAATTTTGCAAGATGAAAAAATCCTGGAGATCTATTCCACACCAATATGAATATACTGGGCACTTTTGACCTATGCACTTGAAAATGGTTAAGATGGTATTTTATTTCATGTGTTTTAGCAACACATACACACACACAGGGAATGAGAGAGAGAGCTGGTTTCTTCCTTTTTCCCACAAGGCCGAGTGCAACCAACTACCAGTGGTTGCATCTTGCCATTGCACATACCATAATAGCCTCTCTGGTGTCTTTACTTTTCTTCGAATGCTCTCCTTCCTTAGGACCTTGGCACTGGATGTTCTGCCCATCCCAATTTATTTGTATTAACCATTTCCTGCTTCATGTCTTACTTAACCATGACCTCATCAGAAAGTCCTTTCCTAATCACCTCATATGAAAATCAAATTACTTTCTATCTGCTTTCCTTGGCTTGTTTATCTTTGTAGCATTTACTGCCAACCAGAATATAAATATATTTGATTACTTTTTTCCATTGAAATGTAAATGACATTTCAGTAAGGACCTTATCCTATTGACTATTCATTGTTTTACACCCTAATTCGGTAGCAGTGCCTAGATGTGTCCACAAAGAATACTACCCTTCTCTGCCTCTCATCCTCCACCGCCTTTCCAACATCTATTAAAATAAATGCAACAAACTTTTAATTCTAAAATAGAAAAGAATATTTGACTTTGGGGAAGTTATGAACTGTAACATATTAACAAGGACGGGAATAATAGAAGGGCATATGTGAAGACAGATTTTGAAGGAGGCATTAGACTTGAACTGAACAGTCTGGATATAATATGTGTATGAGGTCGTGGGTTCAATCCCTAGCACCACAAAACAAATTAAAACAGCTGACACTAGCACATGCATTGTAATAATCTTCTGAATCCAAGAACATATGTAATTTGAAATTGAATGATTTTGAACACATTTTACAAGAATAAGTGTCTGCATTTGCTTTTGGACTCGAGTAGGTTCAATTCGCTTTGCAAACCCCTCTCATTTTTCCAGTTCTGAGATCTAGACATAATACCCTCACAGATGGTGGATGTCATTTGATCCTGGCCCTTTCTAGCAAATTCACATATGTCAGCAAATGAGCCTAAAACAACTCCAGGTTTCAGATGCAAAACATTTGTAAATTGCACTGATTCATAATCAGGACAACATAATAAACTACAATCTAGTCATTCTCAGTGGGCCTTATTCAGCAGAAAAGAAGCTGTAGAATAGAAGCCAAGAGAGGATGTTGAGCTTGGCTCTTCCACTACCAGGCTTTTGGATATTCAATTACTCGCTTGTGGAAAGTACTGGATGACAGCCTTGGAGAATAAAATCACTCATTATTTTAGAACACAGAATAAAAGGCCAGACTTTCCTGTTACCACAAAACTCCACCAAGAAACATCTCCAGAAACCTTCATTTCCCAGCTTGGAGCAAACCCCTTTACAGTCACCAAGTTCTATCCTCTCCAGTTCCCCACCGCCCCAGACCTCGACTGGTTTTGGTTATTCATTTAGTATCAATTATTATTCATATAGTGGTGCCATTCAAGTTGAATACTTATGGTGTAGAAGGGTTTAGCTAAAGGCAGAACATTTTTATCATTTTTTTTTTTTTTTTTTGTACCAGAGATTGAACTCAGGGGCACTCGACCACTGGGCCACACATCCCCAGCCCTTTTTTGTATTTTATTAGAGTCAGGGTCTCACTGAATTGCTAAGTGCCTCACCATTGCTGAGGCTGGCTTTGAACTTGCAATCCTCCTGCCTCAGCCTCCCAAATTCTGGGATTACAAGCGTGCACCACTGCACCGGCTTCGTTATTGTTAGTTTTAAGCACAAGAGATTTTATTTTTACATCCCAAGAGACATAAAGGGACACAAATCATGTGATCCAGAACCAGGCATTTTAGGTAGTGAATATGACTTGGGTCTAGAATCAGGATGAAGCCTGAAAAGAAAAAGAGAAACAATAATGTAGTTATTACCTATGTGTGTGTGTGGCTGTCTACCAATCATCTAGCTTTTCTGTTTTGTCCTCCTCCCTATCCACAAGGGATTACACATTGATTATTCACATTTAATGAGCAAGAAGTTCCCAAGCAGAAGACTTTCTTCATTTTGTCCATTTTCCGTTTAATTTCTTTATTAGTAGTAGTTTTAGGAACGACTTTGCTCTCTCCTGGTGAAAGCTGTCCATGATTTACTCTGGAAACTATGGCTGAGAACAAGTTTTTACAACGTAAGCTTTGAAGCACATGTGTGTTTTCTTGCATCCACAGATAGTCTCAGTCATATAAGGTCAGAATAATGGTTTAAAAAGTATCTTGCAAAAGCAAGGGCATCCAACTTTTCAGTTTATGGAGAAAAAGGAGTTACATGTGAAAACAAAATATGTTTCATTGTTAAGCAAATGCTTTTTATTGTGAGTGAGTCAACAAAAGTGTAGGCAGTTTATCTGCACCTGTGACTAGCAAAATTTGAGCTACAGAATGTTAAAGTTGATAGCTAAGTCAATAGCTTTAAATAAAATTGGAAAATAAGCAAAAAATACATATATAAATGTAAATGAAGTTCCCCAAAAAGCTGTTTCTAAATTAAGCAAGTCTGGTGTATATACAAGTCCTAGATAGAGAGGGTGTGGTTGAGGATAACTGGTTAGCTCTTAGAGCTTCTAAAATGACACATAAAAGGCAATTTCGTCAGTTAAGATTACATTTGTCTGTAGCAGACATAAATATTGTGGCTGAGAGGAAATAAATCACTATTTTTGTCTTATTCAAAGGATTTTAGAAGTAAGCAGTTAGGGCTGATATGACAACTCCATGTTGTCATTAGGAACTCTGATTCCTATCATTATATATTTATAAAGATATCAGTATTCCAACCTGAAGTATCTGCTATTTCCAAGATGTTCTCATGTATCAGAGTGACTGCTGAAGTTCCAGCCATCACTTTGGCATTGCAAACCAGATGAAGAGCAGAAGAGAGAGCAAAAAATATCTGCCTATGAAAGAATTCAAATTCATGAGTAGCTTTCCTCGAATTTCACAAATTCCAGTGTTTCCACTGTGGTCACCAAGCCTAGCTGTATGGAAATCTGGGAAATGTCATTTTTGTTTGTTTATTTGCCCTTTTTTTAAAAAAAAACTCCACATGGCAATGAGCCCAGATGCAATTCAAACTTTCGTTATTGTAGTAGAAGGGGAAGCATTCTTGTTTCTATGTAACAAGAAGATTCTACCATGTAGTAACATGGAGGTGACTTACATCTTTCTTACCTTGCTGAAGGTAGGAAAAAATCCTCATTAGTCATAGCGAATATCTCAACCCTCATTAAATAAACCAACAAATCAGATATACAAAAACAAAGCGAGGGAGGGAGAGAATGGAGAAAAAAAGTGTGTGGGTACAGTCTTTAGGTTACAAATGGACAAAGAAGTACAGGCTGAACAGTACTATTCCTTAAAAATCTTGACCCACCAAGGAACAAACTTCATTTCCCCTCACCCATCTTAATTACACCAGAAAGTGCGAGCAGTACTGAGCTGTTTTAATGGGGACAGTGGTGGCATAACTCTATACCAGGTTCTTTGTTAATGGATAGATTCACCTCTTTAACAAGTCACATAAAACAGGGCAAAAGAAAGTAAACTTCCAAGAACACAGAATTAGAGTGGTGCAACCATACTTTGCACCCACTTAAACATCAGAGCCTCTTTCTTCACCACCATATTGTATTATGTTCATATAGTGGGGGGGAGTAACTGGGGATTGAACCCAGGGGCATTTTACCACTGAGCCACATCCCCAGTCCTTTTTGTTTTTTATTTTGAGACAAGGTCTCCCTAAGTTTCTGAGAGGGTCTTGCTAGATTCCTGAGACTGTTCTCCAACTTGGATCCTCCTGCCTCAGCATTATAATGAAAATGAGGGAGGCTGGGTGAGGCTTATATTCTGGGCACAGAATTTAAGGTGGCTCCAAAAATTCAATGATCAAGATGAACAATATCTTTATGAAATATCTTTAAAATACATACGAGTGCAAAAATCTACCATGAACAAAATATCAAAATTGTAAATGAAGATGTAAAGTATAAAGACAGGAAAATAAATGCCCGATGACTTTTGATTTTATGACATCTGACAAGGAAAAGGTCAATTCCATTTTTTTTTATATTTGGGCATAACCTAGCACAGGGTTTCTCAGTAACACCGCTGTTGACATTTTGAGCTGGACAGTTCTTTGCCTAGGGAGGAGCAGCGTTGCCCTGTGTGCTGTATGGTGTTTAACAGCATCCCCAGATTTTATTGATCAGACACCTACAGCACCCCTGCCAGTCCTAACAAGTGTCCTGTGATGGACCAGGTCTCTCTGGTCAATAGCCTCTGACTTAAATGCATCAGCTTTATTTTTTTGTTGCTTGTTTTTTGTTTGTTTGTTTGTTTTTTGTTTTGGATTATTAAAGGTACTTTCAAATCTCTTTCAAACTGCACAATATTTTCATCACACATTTCATCCAGTAGTAAATGATTTTTATTATGGTAAGCTTATCTGTACAAGCACACCAAGCCTGGGTAATGAATTCATCCTTTAATCACTGTAACTTAAACAGTCCCCTGTAACTTGATTACTTGCTATTTGAGGAGCAAGGATCTCAGGTGAGTTGAAATGAAATTTCTCATAGTTCTATTATCCCCGCATTAGACAGCAATTAACTTACATCTTTCTTACCTTGCTGAAGGTAAGAAAAAATCATCATTAGTCACAGCGAATATCTCAACCCTCATTAAATAAACCAACAAATCATATATACAAAAACAATGCGAGAGAGGGAGAGGATGGAGAAGAGGAAGGAGAAGGTGGGGCAGGCCATGAAGAACCTGGGATGGCCATAGGTACTCTTGATCCTTCTTTCGGCATAGCAGGAAGAAGTTGTAGGTGCTTTGGAGCCTGGATGACCTTGCTTTGAATCCTAACTTTGCCTTTTTCTTAACTATGATGTGGGCTAAATTAATAATTTCTTTGCAAACTGTGCTCAATAATTCAAACTTCCCATGAAGCACACATTAGATTCCATGATCTTTTCCTGGTTATGTTCAGATGGTTTCTTTCCCCACTGAATCCACAGTACATTTTTATATGTACCAGAAGCTCAGAAATATAATAAGGACAACATGCTTTCTACATCAAATTTCATTACAATGATGTACATAGTTCAAGAAGTTGGTTTTGTTTGTGTTTAGCCTAATAACGTAATAATTCATGGCTCTTATGACTCACCAAATTCTGACTAATTACAGTGGTCCTATTTCATTGACCACTGAGATAAGTAGATCCGATACCAAAAGGTCAAATCAGATGTCCAGAAGTGTAGGTGAGTATGGGGAAAATCTCCTCAATGTTAGTGCTCACATTTGTTCACAAACAATTCCTTTCCTGGTTTAGATAATCAATACTCTGTTTGTATTCTTTCACTATACAAAAACTAAAATGTTAAATAAATGTTACTTGCAAAAATGGTTGTCTAATGTTTTCATTATGAATGTATTAATGTTCCATTTTTACCTTTTCTCATGATGAGATACCATAGGGAAATCTAGTCTGAAGAGTTCTTCAGAGATTTTCCATGAGAAAATATCCCTTATATTAGAGTCCATCCTTCCATAGATCTTGTTTGCACACTGTTCATTTAATGTTGTATGTTGCAAGCTAAATTTATTCAGCAACATCTATCACTATACGTCCTTTTATCTCTTGATCTCAATTCTTTTTAGACTAAAAATAGTAAAATGGCAATGTTGTGTATTTAATGATGTGCTTTTCTTAAGATAAAATATAGTATACTTAAAAATCATGCTGTTTCCATGAGTCAAGAGACTTCGTAGTATGTCTAAAGTGTAATTGAAATAACACCATCTCCCTACAATATTCAATGTCCATTTAAATAACCTGTCCAACTCCTTTTGGTGAACTCAAAATTATTTGCAGACATTGAACTTTTAAAAACACATTTCTCCAAGGAAACCATAAATAACAAGCTCAATTTCCTTGAGTAGACACTGCATTTAATGAATCTGCAAAGTGTAGACAAGCTATTTTATTTGGGCTTATGCAGCATGAGAGGAACAGACCATAAAATGCAACATCAGAAAAATACTCCCCTAGGACGATCAGAGGAATTTCATTATTGGAAATCAGAAAGAACATTGTCCTAGAACCTTAGATGAGTGATACATGACCCAGTAAACAAGGAGAGGTATTATGATAGTTTGTTACAGGTTAGACAATCAGTCAAGGAGACTCTAAAATGGAGATTAGCATGGAGACAATTATTAGGAAGTGTCTGAGCATCCACATTGAGGAAGGGAAGGGAAAAAATGGGGGAAGATGTTGGGTTATGAGGGGTTATGATTTATCACAATGAAGATCTTAGCCACATGGGAGCTCGTCATCAAAGATGATACTGAACAGCTTTTAAAAATTGGATGAGGAGGCTGAGCCTTTACAGCCTCATCTCAAGGGGGCACAACCTGGAGCAGGTGGCTCTCCTCAGCACAGGCAATTCTGTAGGGTGCCGATAGCCTAGGTCTGGAAGCTGTGGCACTCCCAACAACTTGGGCAAATGGCCCTTCATTCCTGAAGGAGAATCTGGGAAGCACATCACAACATCCACTACTACCCTGCTGTTCTTCTTTAATATTTTTCTCAAAGCAACTTTCAACAAATGCCATTAACTGAATCCTTAAAAACCATCATTAATGTCCCCAAGAAAGATTTTTTCAAATAAGAAAGAAAGAATTAAAATAAGCTGGTTAAAAAACAAAACCACAAGCATAGTTATATTTTAAAGGCATTAATGATGGCTGCGGTTGTCCAGCCTAAACATTTAGCAGGTGGAGACAGTCAAGTATCAGGAGGCAGAGTGCTTTGTCTTGGCTCATGGTGGTGATTAGGGTAGACTCAGATCTCTCCTCTCCCATTCTTTACCCTATAAAATGCTACACATGGGGCTTCCCTTCCACTATGTAGTAAATCTATTTCTTAACAGTCCTAGACAAAAATGACCTATAGAAGTACAGGGGAGGGTCAGAATCCCTGTGAACAGCCCCTAACAAAGCAAGGCCGGGAGTACTGAGAATGAAGTCAAAGCTCCAGTGGACACCCCAGAAAGTTAGAGACACCAAGGACGTGGAATGACCACAGAGAGAAGCTACAGGCAGCATGCAAAACATGCCCACGAGAGAGCATGTGGGCTGCAACCAGCAAGCCCTAAGGACCCATCATTATGCCCAAGTCCTTGTTAGCCCACATCCCTTCACACTGTGTCCCAAATGCCAGATATGGAGCTGCAGGATTCCATGTTTGTCCTGTTGCTTTTCAGTCTTTGCTTTGGTCCCATCCCTCCTTTCTACTTTCCAGATTCTCCCTTTGGAATGAGAATGTTTGCCCTGTGCTTATTCTGCCATTGTATCTCAGAAATACGTTAACATTATTACTTTTTTTTAAATTTCTTACAGGGTCTCACAGTTAAAAGTTTGTCTTGAGTCTCAGAGGAGACTTTGGACTTTTGAGCAATGCTGAATTAGTTAAGATCTGGGGGACTCTTGGAGATAGACTGAGTGCATTTTGCTTTTTGAGATGGACCTGAGCCTTTGGGGGCCACAGAATGAATGCTGTGGTTTGGATCTGGAATATCCTTCAAAGCTCCATGTGTTACAGGCTTGTTACTCAGCTTGTCACTATTGAGAGGTAGTAGTAATTTTAGCAGGTAGGGCTTACCGGGAGATTTTAGGTCATTGGAGAATGCCCTTGAAGGGGACTTTGGGACCCTAGCCCCTTCGTTTTCACTTCTCAGCCAAGAGGCAAAGGCGTTGCTCTGCTTCATGCTGCCGCCATGAAGTGCTGCCCCACCACAGGCCCAAAAGCAATGGAGCCAATTAATGATGGACTGCAACCTCTGAAACCGTGAGCCAGAATAAACCATTTCTCTTTATAGATTGATTATCTTGGGTATTTTTTACAGTGACATAAAGCTAACTGACAAAGGAAATAACCTTACTTTGTCTGCCCCAAGGTGTCAGAGATAGGGAAACGGCTAATAGCATATTTATAACCCAGAGTCATTGCCCAGCCCTGGAAGACTCACTAACTAGCCATCTGTATTCATCTGGGGTGTTAGACCTAGAAGAGAATAGTAAAGTTGATCACATTCCTCTATTACTTGTGGATTTAAGTAACTTATAAGTATATCCCAGAAGACATTTCCTGGCATTGCATAAGTGGATTACCTGGGACACTGAAGGATTTCTATCAAATGTACATCATGTGAACATTCATCTCACACTAATCAATCTAGTCCCCCCTTTACATTTGGACTCAGTCTCTAAAGTCGAAACACTCAACAAAAAGAGAGGGAGGTGTGGTAATTATGGCTATTCTAAGCTCCTCACAAAGAGAAATAAAAAAATTGAAAATGATTGCTGATCTTTCATAAAGTATGAGATGCTATCAATATTTTATTTATCAATGGCTGCTGTACAAGTTTCAGGATGGATCAGTGGAGAAGGTAGAATGTTCATGGACTTGCCTTGTGTGTGTGTGTGTGTGTGTATGTGTGTGTGTGGTGTGGTGCTGAGGATCGAACCCAGGATATTGTGCATGCGAGGCAAGCAACTCTACCAACTTAGCTATATCCTCAGCCCTGTACTTGCCTTTTTGATTCCTGGATTGTGTATTATCAGCCACATTGAACACTGGTGAATCAAGTAGCAACGAATTATGATAAACAGTAGGTTAGCAATGCTGCTGTCCCCACTGATTAATGCAGTAGCCACCATCTTCTTCCACAAGCATGCAAGATATTGGGGATGTTGATATTGCCTCTCAAGGAGGAGGCGCCAGGGACCATTCACACCAGAGAACCAGAGCACTTAGTCTGAGCTGTTAAGGGTAAATGAAGTATGTGTCTACAATTAGTCTTTTGCCCTTAGAAACTTTAGTGTCACATGACTGTGGCAATGTTTAGCCTTTTAAAAATTCAGTCATGCATGTGTTCTGAATATTTCCCCCCCGCCCCAAAAAAATTAAAATTAAATGTGCTATGGAAAATAAATGAATTAAAGGTGCTATCCCAGTCAAAACTCATTTAGAAGGGATATCCATGGTTAATTCTAAAGCAGGAGTCATCCTACTTAAACGGATAGGCCAATCGGATTTTTTAAATTGAATACGAGGTAATTTTTATGCTCTCATTCTAGGTCGAAGACCAGTAGGCAAGATGCCCAAGCTGAGTGCTGAGTTTGGCAGACTGATCATACAGAAATTGCTTAAATCTTAGCTCCACAAATTTAGTCACTTCTGCTCATTTAATTATAAGCTCTTCAGTGGCAGGTGATAGTTTTATCCACAGTCACCCTTATTCAGCATATTTTATGAATTTTCTTTCTTTTTAGTGAGACTTGTTTCTGGAAGTAAGAGAGAAACTCCGGTAAAATATGTCTGTTTCTATCACGGCTTACCCAAGAATATTCAGACACAAGTGAACCCAAACTCTTGAGTTTCATCACATCATTTCAACAGATAATGCTGGCTAATTAAATTTTAAAATGACGGTATGGAAGGCAAGTCTCAAAACAGATCCCTAATAAACCCCAGTCATCTCTCTGGCAGCTACATTAAGAGAAAATTTGTCAATTTATGCTCCCACAGTCCTTAAATTCCACTTGTTTGAAATAACTGAAGCATGATGGGTGGAACATGAACATTTTAATACTGATATCTTGATTTCTGCAAAGCCTTAGATTCACGCTAAGCCCTAACATTCCCTCTCTGATATTCTGCAGCCTGTCACTGTGAATACACCACCAGAATACTAAATCCTGCCTTCTATGCTATCATGTATCATGTCTACTTCAGTGCTTCATAATACCAACCTATAAATATTACAACACTTTTAGAATTGTAAAAGAAGAACATGTCATAGACTCTAGACTTGGCTTCCAATTCTGTCTCTAAGCCCTTATGTGAGCTGGAAAACTCACTTTTTATCCATAAATTAAGGGGGTAGGATCAGATGATAAGCAGGACTCCTGACCTCTAACAGTCAACAATTTTCTATTATACCTACAAACATAACAGATTATTTCTGTCTCACCAATTAAGAACTCTCTGCTTTGTTGAAGTAGACATTGATTGCAAGAAACTTCTCCTCAGTACGGCTTTCACTCTATTCCATAAGTTTGGGTATGTGGTATTTTCATTTTTATTTGCTTCAAGAAATTTTTAATTTCCTTCTTGATTCTTCCTTAGTTATTTGAGAATAAATTGTCTTGTTTCCATGTATTTGTATAGTTTCTTAAGTTTTTTTGGTTATTGATTTCTAATATTATTCCATTGTGATCAGAAAAGATAATCAGAATTTCAATTTTTAAAAAAATTTGTTGAGACTTATTTTGTGATCTATCAAATGCTTTATTCTGGAGAATGTTCCACATGTGGTTGGGAAGAACACGTATTCTGCAGTTTTTGAGTGGAGTGTTGTAAAGATATCTATCAAGTGTGTTTGGTCTAAGGTTTAATTTATTTCTCCTGTTTCTGTGTTGATTTTCTGTCTTTTGCAGAAAGTGCGGTGCTACAGTCCCCTACTATTATTGTATTATAGTCTATCTCTTTTTGGGGATCTCTTTATATCTGTTTTGTATATTTGGCTGCTCTGGTTTTGGTTGTATATATATTTAGAATTGTTATTTCCTTTCAGTGAATTAACCACTTTATATATAATTACCTCTCTTGTTTCTTTTTAATGTTTTAGATTTAAGGTCCATTTTAACTAATGTAAATATGGCTATTACTGATTTCATTTGGAATCCATTTTTATGGAATATCTTACCCCATTCTTTCACTTTCAGTCTATGCTCGGCCTTAGAGGTTATGTGAGTTTCTTGTAAGCAATATGTAGAAGGGTATTTTTTTTTAATCTATTTAGTCACTCTAGTCTTTTAATTGAAAAATTTAATCCATTTACATTTAAGGTAATTATCCATAGGTAAGTTTGTATTATAGCCATTTTGCACCTTGTTTTTCTAGTTTTATCATAGTTCCTTTCTTTCTTCCTCTCTTACAGTCTTCTTTTGTGCTTAAGTGACTTGCTCTAGAAGTGTGTTTTGATTCCTTACTTATTTTTTATATATATTGTATAGATTTTTGCCTATTGAAAGAAAAGTGGTGTAGGACTGATCAAACACACACCTGGGATAAGAAGCAGGTTTATTGTCAGAAGCCTGACGAGGCTGCTCTGGCAGAGAGAGGGACAGCAGCAGCAAGGAGGGAGAGTGGCAGCAACCTCCCCTAGAATGTTACGTTTTATAGGCTAGAATCATGGCCAAACGCTAGGGGTGGGTTTAGTCTTGACTGACAGGTAAGCATCCCCTGCTCTTGTGGAAGGCAAGTTTGTTTCTTGGAAACAGAGACAGGCAGTTTCCCTGTCTGTCAGAGGGGGAACGCGGAAACCAGCATGTCCCTTTATCTTCTCAAGGAGAGAACAGGGAAACCAGTCCATTCCCATTTCAGGGGCTGGTAAGTTGTTTCCTATCTCTCAATGAGAGAACAGGGAGAGACCGGCATGTCTCCAGGCCAATAGGTTTTATCTCAGACAAGTTTCTATTTCTTGGGAGTAAGAACAGTATTTATAAAGTGGGGGTGGGGAAAAGGAAGATGGCTGCAATTATGATAACCTATGATAACCTTGAGACTTATAAAGCAAAACACCTTTTGATTATAATAAGCTCCTTTGAAATGATATCAACTTAATGATCCTAAAGATTAAAAAATTAAAAAATAAAAAATATATACTAATTTTAAAAACTCCACAATTGCATGCTATTCATTTCACATCTTTCTATATTGCTAACTTTTAACATATTAATGTAGTTATTATTTTAAAGGTTTTGTTTTATACCTCCTACCATTTTCTTCTTACTTATTAACATCCCCATCTTTCCATTGTTATAAGCAAAGGCGACTTAAACTGGACTTGGACTGTCTCCACTCTTGATGGCCCATTAACTCACCGTTAAACCGTCTCCACCTGAGGGCCTGAGGGCATATTAACCCTGTGCTTTATAAACCCTGCCCTTGCTATGAGCAGGCGCCATTTTCTACTATCCTGCTTTGTGCTGGACGTAGTTTATGGCCCTGGCCAGAATAAAGGCTTCATTGGCTATTACGTGAGTGGATTGTGAGACTTTTTTCCTGAAAATTGGGTACAACACCATCCGGTTTTAAGAAGCTGTTTTAAATACTCTTTAGCATTTCACGTAGGAAGGTCTAGTGGTAGTACATTCATTCAACTTTTGTTTAGGAATGACTTTATCCGTCCTGAATTTCTTACGGATAGCTTTGCTGGATACAGTAGTTTTGGTTGACCAGTTTTTCCTTCATTTCTGTGAAAATCTCAAGGTACTCTCTCCTGGTCTCAAAGATTTGTCTGAGAAGTCTGCTGTCAGGTGAATCGTAAACTTTTATGTTGTTTCTTTTCTCTTGCTTATTTAAGAATCTTCCCTTTATCTTTAAACTTTGAGAGCCTAATTATAGTATGTCCTGAGGTAGACTTGGTTGAATTAAATTTGACTGGTGACCTTTGGCCTTTATGTACTACATATTTGTGTACCTAATTAAGATTGGGAAGTTTTTTTTATTATCTCTTTGAACAAGCCTTTATCATTCCCAAGTCTTTCTTCAACCCTGATAATCTGAACATTTGGACTTTTAATGCTGTTCTGAAAGTTCCTTTCACTCCTTTTTATTCTATTTTCTTTTTTCTCCTCTCTGTATTTTCAAATAAACTGTACTTGAGCTCACTAAATCTTTTCCACTTTGATCTATCCTGCTATTGATGCCCACTATCGTATTTTTAATTTTGCTTAGTGTATTTTTCATCTCATGGATTTCTGTTTGATTTTTTTTTTTTAGAATTGATTATATATTTCTGTAAAGTGTCTCTGTTAATGTTATTGAATTGTTTATCCGTTTTCTTGAAGCTTCTTGACTTTCCTTAAAACAGCTGCTTTAAATTCTCCAGAGTTTGCCCACATCGTTTACTATTTAGTCAGTTTCTGGCAACTTTGATTTTTAGATAAAGTCATGGTTCCCTTTCAGTTCTTGATGCTTGTTTGTGTGTGATATCATTTTGACATTGAAGGATTGGGTATTTATTCCACTATTCACAATTTGGTTTGTGTTTTTATTTCCTCATCTTTCCAAAAATTTTAAGTGTTCTGCTTATTTTCTCTGTGCCTGTAGTCATTTCAACTATTTCAGCTCTAGACAGTGCCCTAATTCTAGGTTTGTTGCAACTCTGCTATTGTTCCTGTTTCAGCATGAGAAGGCAATCCAAGCCCCATTTAGTCTAAAATATGCAGTTGGTATGTTGTTCAGCAAGAACTTGGAAAGTACCTATAAAGGATATCCTGTCCTTTTAAGACTTTTCCAGGGGGCAAGTTAGGTCCAAACTCCTCCTTCATAGACCACCAGTCCTTTAGTGGTCAGACACTAAAGGATTCTACCCACCTCTGGGTAGAAACATGATAAATGGAATGACTCCATGTTCCTTTGCCATTACTTGGTGCCTATCTCCCTTTTCTTCTCCCAAACAGTTCTTTCTCCATGTTGTGGTACCTGGAGTTGGGGGAGGAATAGAGTGGAAAGTCCTGTGGTCACCATTGCTGAAATGCGTACAGTATCCTAAGCTCACAGTCCACCCAGACCTGTGCAGTACAGAGATAGGACGCAGCCCCATGCTTCTATGGCCTGCCAGTTGCTGAGGCGGACTCATGACCCTATACCACCTCGTACAGCAACAGCTGATGCTGGTTAGAATAGAGTCGGATAGACTAGGGTCATGTGTTTCCACCTGGCATTAGGGATGTTTCAGAGACCTAGCCTGGGCATGGGGGCCATTAGGATCTTCCTAGTGTTAGGTTTGAGTGGCCTGTCAGTAAATTATAAAACCAAATCGATTTATTCACTGTCCTACGCCCAGCAAATGGTCTTGGTCCATGCTACGCTGCCCAAAGTTAGGGTACTGAAGGCAGTCTCTTTGGCCACTAAAGCTTATGCTAATTTAGGTTGCACTAAACGTTAGAGACACAAGGGCCTGTACAGTGTGGGGCATGTGCCCCAAGCCCTTTCTGAGGACAGCAGTGATACAGGTCAAAACACAAGTCTGACCCACTGGGACAAAGGTTTCCATCTGATGCTGTGGCAGGTCTACAGGCTCTATGATTTCTGGTCTGCATATAGGAGCCTTTGTTTTCTGCCTGATGCTGTACCATGCCTTCTACTGAGCTCCAAGGCAGTGTCCTGGGCTAGCTTTTCTGCCTTGCTCACCAGCACATGGACCTTGCTCTCTTCTTTGCTGCCCAAGTTTAGGGCAGGGGTGGTAGAGGCCATCCCTTGGCTATCTGCTAAAAATACATGTTTCGCAAAGAGGAATTATATAATTTATTTTGATGCTTAATACATTAAAAACATGCAAATGATACTTGAGTGAAGCTTGGAAGTTATTGAATAACAACTCATTTAAGCGTGATTAGCAGCCTGTGTTCCCATAGTAGTGTGTACTGGGGTAGAAGTGAAAAGCTTCAGAATAGTCTGACTTCCCTTTTTAGCCCAAAATAAAACACCTTAAAAGTTTTCCATGAATTTCTATAATTTGATCACTAATCTTGCTTCATCACAAAATAGGGGTGGTAATAATAGCTCACTGTCATCTTTCCCCAAACATTAAACCAATCATACAGCTATTAGAGGTGTACTAGATCCATTAAAAAATACAGACTTTAGACATAATCCAATGAGAATCCAAGAGGACCTAAGAGTCATTTTATATTTTTTTCCTCTCCTCTTTACTTACTTTGCCCTTCAAAGCAACATGTGTGAATGGGCAAGGTCAAGGTGTGATTAATGCAGGTGTCAGCTGATAAGGAGCCACACAGAAAAAGGAATATGGAAATAATACATGATTATTAAGTTCACTTTTTTAAAAGGGACTGAATGGTAGCAAACATTAGATGATTAAAGATATTTACAAAGTTTTGAGCAAAAACTGAACTGCAAAAAATGAAAAAATGGACTTTATGATGTTCTGGCTAGAAGCCCAGCAGAATGCTCAGGGCTGGTACTAAAGAAACAACAGCTAACACTATTTTTTAAGGTAAAATTGTACTGTTTTGCTGTATACCAGGTCCAAGTCTCTCTGGAAGAAAGATATCCCACGAATTAGATATTAAGGAAAGGTACATTTAATAATCAAATAATGTTCTCTTGTTATAATTTGGAGAATCGTTAATATGTAAATCATTCACTCCCTGATTTACAAGGGATGGCAGCACTATATATATCAAAACAAAAACATGACAGTGGGTTTAGCTTTTGTCTTCTTTTTCTTATTTACTGAAATACCATTGATTTAATACTGTTTTTGTTCTGTTCCTAGTCACATTGCTTAGAATATAATATATATTAATATGATAATATAACTCGTGTTATCTTGACCCAAATTAATGCCAATGCCATTGTTGTTATTTATTCCAGTTTTACGTGTTTGATAAAGAAAAAAATGTGGATACTAATGGTCCTCTGTAGATATGTCTTCTACTCAAAACCAAATATTTACTTTTTGGATAAAATTTAACCTCTGAATTTAAAACAATATTTTAGTTTCAGATATTTTACAAGAATTTCTTAAATAGTTGCCAGATTACATTTCAAGACAGAAAAGTATGATGGCAAAGAGTTTGCATTTTATAGAGATGATAAATCTTAGATTGATTCCTGATTCATTTTCTACTCTGCTTGAAGTGGAGAAGGGCACTCCAAGACAATGGGCATTGTGTCGGATCTGTTCTTGTAAGGCTTAAATGTAATACAGAATACAAAGTATCCAGCATGATATCTGAAGCATGTAAATTCTCAATAAATGGTGGGAGTTGCTAGGGGTGGTATTCTTAAGTAGCCATCATTGTCATCAATAGCATCACAAAAATCAAAGCTTGGGACAGACAAAAGTCAACACTGAGGATTCATACTATTGTTAGGTCCAGACATAAAGCTGGCTCCAGCAATCATTGGATAATGCACATATGATCTGTTAATTTTAATATCCAAGTCATTCAAAATTGTTCAAAATTAAATGTTTGATGACTTCTAAACATATAATCAAATTATAGTTGTAAAGAATAAAATATCCAGCAGCTATCTTAAGAAATAAAAATCCAATCATGTTTACTGTACTCAGGTTTACAGCCCTCCCATGACTTCTCACTGAACTTATAAATTTTGAGACTCTTTAAAACACCCTCCAAAGCTCTACTTGATGTAGTTCCTTCCTCCCTTTCAA
Organism: Tamias sibiricus; assembly: GCA_025594165.1. Lineage (NCBI taxonomy): Eukaryota > Metazoa > Chordata > Mammalia > Rodentia > Sciuridae > Tamias > Tamias sibiricus. The sequence continues at coordinate 26,248,323 of CM046663.1, forward strand.
CCTCCCTTTATTCCTTTTCCTCTTCTCCCCTCAGTCACTCTGTTTACCAGACACATACTTCTGTTGTTTGTATCTTTGTTCCTGAACATGCCCACTGTCACCTCAATCATGTCACCATTTCTTTCCTGGTACTTATGTCTATCAAACACTGTGTGTGTGTGTGTGTGTGTGTGTGTGTGTGTGTGTGTGTGTGTGTTTGCTTGTTTACTGTTAGTTTTCCCTCACCTTATAAAATGGGACATTTATAAGACCAAAGACAATTGACATAGTTCATAAATTTTTGTGACTTCAGTCCTGAGAACATTGACTGGCACATGGTTGAACTCAATAAATATTTAATGAAGTAATAAATAAATGCATAAGTAAATGAAATATGCCAAACTCTGGTCAATTCATTAGGACTGTAATTTGGATACTATCCTCAAAAGATACTTCCCCTTTTATTTTTATGCACTAAAACTAAAAACCATTGTTTGTAGGCAGTATTCATTTTTATTTTCTCTAACATTTCCTTCTTAGAACTTGATTTTATAATATGCAAATGAATTGTAAGATCACTGTAGGACAAGTCTTGTTTTGTATACATTTCTGCATGCTTTTAAACTAGAATACCAAGTATCAGAAAAGTTAATCATGATGCTTTTGTAAGGTCAAAATTGTTATGCATGGAGACCTGGGGACAGGTTCTATCAGAATTTTTCATAAAACTAATCTCACAATAGTTTGAGAATTCAAGGCTCAGAGCCTATTTGTATTTTTCTTTTTAAAATGCTAGAGATTTTGTACTGGATAGAGTTTAGAGCAAAGCAGCAGGGCATGCATTTCCATAAATTGGTCTACTTGAGGGTATTTTAGAGCTTGCTTTTCTACCTTTTCTATATTGCTGGTTTCAGAGGGTCAAAAGATTCAGGGTTCAAAACAGTGATCAGCTGAGACTATGGATTTGTCACCATGGCAACAAGCAAAGTAAATCCTAAGCAAGGACAAGAGAAAAGATTGTCTCTTATTGTTATACTATTGTTGATATCAAGGTATCAACAAAATAGAACTCTTTCAAAATGGGTACATAATCCTATTGTAAAGGTGACTAATACTACTTCTGATCTCCCTAATTTCTAGCATTTTATTCCCCTGAGCTAAAAATGCAATGCTGTAGGAGACACTATGTCAATTTCGAGAAGGACCACTTTTTTGCTTACTCTAAATTCTAATGCCATTTATTATATCAACTTCTACTTTGATGTACAAATTATTCGAGGTCAAAGTAAATATAATTGAAAGTTAATTACTTACTCTTCATTTATGTAGATTGACATATCAGGAGTGGAAAATACCTTTAAGTTAGCAACAGTCCTGAGGATGATTTGAAACCTGTCTTTACTTTTCTATTCAACATCCCAGTTGAGCCCACTTAAATGGACCCAGAATTTCTGTTTTCTTCTCTATTCTAAGTATCTCCTGTGTCTTGGCATTTGACTGATTTCTTCTGCTTGGTTGATGCTTCATTTTTCTCTCAACTTCTCGTCAGGGTGGTGCTGATTCACCCCAGGTTTATCTTCAGTGGTATAGGGGGTCTGGGGATAGGGAATGGAGCTGGGGGTGGGAGGACACATTTTACAGCATGTGGGTAGAATTCTGGGCTGAAGAAAAGAAGCACTATATGATCCCAGCCTCAAAATGAAAAATTTACAGCCTAGAACCCTTTCTGTTTCTAAGATTGGCAATCTTTTCAATTATAACTTATTTAATTTTATGGCATTACTATAAAGTATTTGGGTAAGAATTCCTTAAAGGGTGGTCATATGCTCTATGATGAGGGTAAATATATAGGGAGGGTCAGGTTTGATAGAAGGAGGAAAATATCCCATACAGAATTAGAATCCAACCAAGAAAGCAAGTTAAGACAGCTGGTGGAGATCTTCTGCAGATCATATTTTTCCAAAATGACCACAACAACCTACGTTCTCCATTCTTCCAGAACCTTCCCATTCCCCATAAAGACATGGATTTTATTTCCTCTAGAACATGGATGGTTTCCAGACTTCTCCAGCCAATGCAGTATTGTACAAAACATGTCATGTCATTTCTAAGGCTAGTTCATCAAAAGGCTGGAGGTTCTGCTTGGCTTTCTTTGCTTGGAACTCTTGCCCTTGGATGTCAATCACCAAGGAGTGAGGAAACCCAACTAGGCCATGCAGAGAGAGTACATTAAAAGACTCAAATAAGGAGGAAGAAGCAGCATCAATTATTAGACATGTGAGTGATGGAGTCTTGAGATGAATCCAGCTCCCAGCTTCCCAGTCTTCCAGAGGAGGCCCACAGCATCCTGGAATGAGACAAGTTATCCCACTACTTTCTTCCAAATTCCCAGCCCAGGAATTCCTGAGCATGATAGACACTTGTTTAATGACACTAAGTTTTGGGGTAATTTGTTACATACTGAAACTAGATCTATGAATAACAGAGTCGAAACTTTTTTTAAAAACTATTGAAAGATTTCATAAAGGAAATACATAATCTGTCTTGCATTTAAACATTCCCAGCTTTATCCCAGGGTCTTGAGAGGCTGAGGCAGGAGGATTGCAAGTAATAAACTAGCCTCAGCAAAAGCAAGGTGCTAAGCAAATCAGTGAGACCCTGTCTCTAAGTAAAATACAAAATAGGGCTGAGGTTGTGGCTCAGTGGTTGAGTGCCCTTGAGTTCAATCCCAGGTACCAAAAAAAAAAAAAAAAAAAAGGCAAGAATGGCATTCCAAAATAATAATAATAATAGATGTCCAACCTTATGAGAAGGCAACAGATTTATCAGAAAGGAAGGAAATGGAAAAGACTATGCTAACAAGAGCTAAGAAGAGTTCCAAGAAATGCATCTTTTTTGTATTATAATTTTGTCATTGTGGGAACATCATGGAGTGTACTTACACAAACTAGGACAAATACAAAGGTGCTAGGTGATGTGATCTTAGGGACTACTATTATTGTATATGCAGTCCATCCTTGACCAAGATGTCATTATGCTTTGCATAACTGTATAAGCATATATACATATGGTTATTGTGACATGGCCTAAAGCACAAAAATAGAGATTTTCAGAAGAATAACTTCATTAAATTTTTTTTTCAATCAACCTGTTAAAATAAAATTTTAGAGGGCTGCCTATACCACTGTATTTCTCTACTAGATAAGTAAACCAAAAGGTTATTATAGTAGAGACTACACAGGATTTTCCTGTCCTCTCAAGATATCTATAAATGGAAACTGTTTTAAATTGTATATTGATAAAAAGCTTATGATAAAAAAAACTAGGAATGAAAAATCCCAGGAAGCTAAAGTTTACACCGCACATACCATCTGAAGTTATTATCCCTTTAGTAATTGTATACATAAAGATACAGATTGAATTTCAAAAGTTCACAGGAAGTATTTAGGAAGCCAAAAACAATTCTCTTGTTACAATTCCTGATTTATACAAATGCACTTCAGAACAGCAGACAAGAGCACTTGTATTCCCCACTCATTTCAAGACCACTTTGTGAGCCCAAATCCACATGGTTCGGTGCTCCTGGTTATTAACATTTTGTACTGTCATTTGCCCGTATTTGTTGAACAGTTTTTAATTGCTATTTTCCTTTTCTACTTAAACAGTAGTCTTTGTAAATGAAAAGAAAATTTGGCATAACATTTCTTCTTTTGCATTGCAAATTTAAAATGAAAACTGTGATCATCTTCTGAACAACCATTGAGATTACTTTTTCTTCATCATGGGAAAATAGATTTTTGAAAAGTGTCAGCTGCCACTTGACTCCAGTAAATCATTGTTACCATACCTGTTGCCTTGGAGTGGGTGGTTGAATATGTTATTTATTTCCTACAGAAATAGTTTTAAAATATGGAGAGCTTGATTTTGACAGTATTCAAAGTTGAATTTAGTTGTAACTATGGAGATTTTTAAAATTGTAATTGTGAAAATAAGCAAAACAAAATACAAAATGTTAATAACCAGGAGCACCGAACCATGTACACAAGTATTGGTAAAGATGTGGAGAAACTGGATCCCTTGTTGGTGGGAATGCAAAATAGTGAAACTGTTATGGAAAATAGTATGGAGACTTCTCAAAAAATTTAAGTAAAACTACCATATAAGCCAACATATTTCTGGGTACATATACCCAAAAGAATTGAAATAAGGATTTCAAAGACGTATTTGCGCTCTTATGTTCATTGTAGCACTATTCATAATAGCCAGGATGTAGAAAAATATATGTGTCCAATCTCAGATAAATGGATAAAGAAAATATGTGTAATGGAATCCTATTCTGCCTTTAAGAAGAAGGAAATTCTGCAAGATATGAAAACGTGGATGATACTGAGGATGTTATGCTACATGAAATAAGCTAGTCGCAGAAAGAAAATTACTGCACACTTCCATGTATACTAAGAATCTAAAATAGTCCAAGCCATAAACTCAAGAGTGGAGTGGTTGTTGCCAGGAACTGGGTGGAGAGAAAAATGGGGAGTTACTCATTAGTGGGCATCAAGTTTCAGTTAAGCAAAATGAATAAACTCTAGAGATCTGTTGTTCAATAGTGTGCCTATAGTCAGAAATAATGCTTTGCACATTTAAAACTTTGTGAAAAGGGAAAATCTTATGCTATGTGTCCTTATAATAAAATGAAACTTTACAAAAGGAAGTCAATGAAATATTTCACTCTAGTTTTAATGTTTCATGTGTAGTTCCCAACAGGGATTCATTTCAGTGTTCCAATTTCCTACATTAATTCTTCATAGTCAATTTTGCTTTTTTAGAGACAATTAGATAGAATTGAATTTTTTTCTTTATAAATTGTCTTTTACTTTAAAGATTTGTTTGGATAAATTAAGTAGAATCCTAACACTTGTGACTCTAATTTTAAAAATCAACTCAGAAATATCGAATATCTGCTTTCTGCTAAGCACAGAGAATAAAGTTTTGAACCAAAAGATGCATTTTCCACACTCACGGAGTTCTCCCTGTAAAAGAGGAGGGCTATCAATGGGTAAATAAACACACAGTTTATAATTACCACTGTATTAAATACTATGGAGAAAAACAGCAGAGAATGATTAAGTTAGCTTTCCATTACTGTAACAAAATACCTGATATAATCAACTCGAAAAGAGGAAAGGTTTATTGTAGTTCACTGTTGTGAAGTTTTAAGTACATGTTTCATTGGTCTGTCACTTTGGGTGCAGTAGTGAGACAATACATCATGCTGGGAGCTTGTGGCAGAAGCAGCATCTCACCTCATAGCAGCCAGGAAGCAAAGTACGAAGGAACTGGGGTCTTGATATCTTCTAAAGGGCACTCCCTCCATGACTTCACTTCCTCCCACTAAGTTCCAGCTATTAAAAGTTCCACCACCTCCCAGTAGCAGCGCAGGCTGGAGTACAAGACTTTAACCCATGGGTCTTTTGGGGACACTTCTCTAAACCATAGCAACAGTGATAGACTCAAAGAGCAGGGGATGTACTGACACCCAGGATGAGAGGAAGCTTCTTCATAGAACTAGATGAAACCTAATGAAAAGAAGCAAACCAAGTGAAGGAGGAGCGTTACATTCAGGCAGCTCCTGTGCTTCCAGAGGCTTTGAGACAGGGAAGAGAGTGGTGTAGTCCTGGGATGTAGAATCACGTCTGAGTACAATGGGACAGGGAGGGGAAAGTGAGTTTCAGGAAGGTAGACGGAGGCCAGATAATGCAGGGGCTTATAATCCACATATGTAGTTGATTTGTTTGTTTTTTATATACAATGGGATACTATTGGGAAAATGCTAATAGGAGAGTAGCATAATTGATTAATTTATTCCTTTGATTTCTCTAGCTTGCAAGAGGTGATTCCATTGAGGACACAGGCAAGGAGTGCAGGAAAGTCTCCCTAGTAAGGTTCAGAATATATACTTGAAGAGCAATGGAGATTGAAAATATCAGCAATTCTGCTTTCCATCTGTGTGTCTTGTCTAAATCACTTACACTTTTGTGTGTTTTACAATTTTACTTTTGTCTAGTATCCAAATAAAGTTTTTGCTTCTACTCCAATTTCTCTGAAAATCTATAATCACAATAAGATAAAATTTTTTATTTATTCCTTCAACAAAAATTTATTGAGCACATACTAAGTGCTAAGAATTATGCAAAGGTGAAGACATTATACTTGATATTCTCTGTCACCCTGTCCCTACTCTCATACCTGTTGTCTTTTTTAAACTTTTAGGTCACTAAGCTGTATAATCATTCATGGTATCAACTTCTTCTTGTATATAAAATATTAAAGATATATGTATATTTCTTTACTAAATCTTATATTCAATAACAGCTACTAAAGTACGATGTTTCTTTAAGCTGTTGGGCTTGAGATAGTATCATAGAAGCAGGTACATTTCATTTCATATCTCAATTATTAGGATCCAGAGCATTATCTAAATTTAGTGCTGCTTCTTGAAAATTATAAGTAATTTTTATGAGGAAACAAAAAATAATTCTTAAAAGTAAAATGTTGGCTTTTATATTTGCTGATTATAACTATATATATATATGCATAAATATATATAGTTTTATATACATATATATAGTTTTATGTATACATATATACACATATATACATACCCATGTTTATACCTATACTATATATTTCAAATATATACACATATATATAAACACACACACACACACAGAGAACATACACATCAAAAGAAGATATATGTCCAATGTAATTCTTCATTTCTTAAAATGGACTAATGGAGTCCCTAAAATTAGAGTACAGTTTTTGCATACTTAATACTTTGATTAGGTATGCATGCAGAATATAGTTTCTTTTACTTGTTTGGGGGATATATTCACAAGTGTATTCCTTATCTCTTTCTACTCTTTAGTTTGCTGTTGTCAGGATTGCACAAGATTTCATTAAACTTCTATCCTCTCCACTCAATAGGCACATTACACTCACTCTTTAAAAAGGGCCTTTCTGAGGTTACTGCTCATGGTCTTGCTACAAGAGGAATTCTCCGTTGCTTCTGGAAAGAAAGACAAGACTTATCAACCCCACTCTGGAGTGAGTGAGTTTCTAAAATGATCTTTCTTTACTCTTCCCTTGATATTTCTAAATTCTCTCATTGCCTGTACTGACAAACTAATGGCTTGCATAAAACTTTTTGTTCTTGAATTCAGAAAAATGAATTCACATTAAAGCAATAAATAGTGAGAACTTGTGACTGACAATGTGATGAACCCAACCTAATTCTATCCTAAGATTGGGAGCCATAAAGTTAAAAAAAAAAAAAAAAGAAAGAAAGAAAAAGAAAAAAAAAGAGTTCATTTCTGTTTTACTAAGATATTTATTTGGCAAACTCTGGGGCAAATCATGTTTGGAATTCCTGCCTGTGCTCACACAGGCCTGGCTCTCCTTGACCAGATAACAACCCTCCCTAAAACCTCATGGCGCCTCATAAATTTCAACAGGAATCTTAATTTACTCCCTACCTTGAAATGTTAAGCCATGTAGATCATTAGCCTGCTATCTGCCTTTGTATCACATTTTCCAAAACCCTGTTAGCTGTAAGTTCCCAAGACATCCCCCCCCTTTTTTTTTGTAACTTTCTGTGCTATAAAAACCTTGTCTTCCCAGAGAGCTGGGCTGATCTGAGCCCACTGTTTGGGAGGGGCAGCCGCTGGCCAGCTCTCTTTGTGTACACAGTATAAGCTTGCTTTAATTTGATTTAAAATTGGAATTGGTGGGCTTTTCTTTGCATCTTGGATCAACAAATACAGTCACATATATTTAAAAACTGTTATATCAGTTGTGACACAATAGTATGAGAATGCCTGTTTTCCATTACAGATATAGATATATTTTCCTTAGTTTAGATACAAATATAATCAATTATTTTAATAAATGTATATGATGTTCTTAAAGATAATAGTTAAGTAAATTAACTTCTAAAAGATAAATTGATTATTGATAATATATACAGGTCTTTTGCCATGATGATAATCTTTACACAATGTTGTACAAGTAGATAATATATTATCAGTATCTATTACTTTTATCAAATCTATCAATATTTATTATATCAGTTTGTTTCTGAACATGGTCCTGAAAAAAAAAAAATTAATAAAATTTGTTCTAGAGTTCGCCTGGCCTCCAGGGCCCAGAGTAGCAGCTCCCTGCTGCTGCATGCAGGACCCAACCTGAGGAAAAGCCCCCTCCACTCCCGGGGGAAGTGTGACCTGCCCAGCTGCGACTAGAACGAGAGGTAGGCACCCGCCCGGAAGGAGAGACCCAGCCACCAGTTTGCCTGGCCTCCAGGGCCCAGAGTAGCAGCTCCCTGCTGCTGCACGCAGGGCCCGACATGCGGAAAAGCCCCCTCAAAGCCCGGGGTAAGTGTGACCTGCCCAGCTGCAACTAGAACGAGAGGTAGGCACCCGCTGAGCCACTCTTCCGCTGTGCCATACTGCAACTGGCCAAAGGTGCAGCCTTGACTCCACTAACAGGATTGCTGACTGGACATGAACCAGGTCAATTGGCTTAAACTGGGAGGGAAAAAAGAAGGGCTTCCAAGGGTCCATTTTGTTTGAGACTTGTTCCTGGGTTCAACTTTTTTGTTTGTTTGTTTGTTTTGTTTTTTTTTGTTGTTTTGTTTGTTTTTGCTTTGTTTTTGTTTTGATTGACAGTGTGTTTGTTTGCTTCTGCTCCACTTTTTTTTCTTTCTTATCTCCCTTCTCACTATTGCATTTTTTCTTCGTCCTTCATCTTCCCTATTTACACCCTGCCATTGCATACTCAAAAGAGGAAAAACAAGTTATACACAGAAATAGGGATTTCTAGAGCGGGTACAATTGAAATATATAGCAAAGTGGTGTTATATATAGTTTATTATCTATTTTCTTGACTCACTCTCTCTCTCCTCTCTCTTACACTAATTTCTACTCCTTTGTCATTTTTTTTCTTTTCCATCTTTCTTTATTTCTTCTCTCAACCACTGCATAAGTTAGTTTTTATATATAAATTAGTCTTTCCACCTAATCATTCACTCCATTCTCTTTCCTCTCTCATCTACTGATACTAAACCACTTCCATAGAACTCTCTTTTCATACTTTCTAAGAAAGAACAATTCAATACACTCACTTCCTTCTTCCTAAACATATCACCTCTGTGTCCAATACTTGAAACTATAAAACCCCATCAGAAGCATACAGAGTAAATTGGAAACAATATCTGGTATAACTAAATCTGTACATTGTGAACAAACTGGGATTTTCTGAATAGAAAGTGTTTGATTTTAAAGTGTAAAGGAAGTATAAAGGAATCTGATAGCATTGTACTACAGGGGCAACATAATGCTGTAAGGTAAAATCAAAATAGTCAAGGTCCCACAGTGCAGGAAGAAAAGACACACAAGCAATATGAAGAAACAAAGGAAGAAAGTGACACAACAAATCAATATACCTCCTTAGTAGATTCCATGGCAAGCACATTTGGCAAAATGCCACAGAAGGAACTTAGAAATTACATATTCCAAGTGTTTTCAGAACTTAAGAATGAACTAAAAAATGAGATGAGGGAACAAATACAGGAGGTGAAAGATCATTTTGACAAAAAACTCCATAAACAAATACAGGAAGTAAAAGATTACTTCAATAGGGAGATAGAAGCTCTAACGAGAAACCAAACAGAAATTCCAGATATGAAAAAAACAATAAACCAAAATAAAAGCTCAATCAAAAGTATCACCAACAGAGTAGATCACTTGGAAGAAAAAACCTCAGACAATGAAGACAAAATATATATCCTAGAGAAAAATCTAGATTACACAGCAAAAATGGTAAGAAACCAAGAACAGAACATTCAAGAATTATGGGACAACATAAAAGGACTAAACGTAAGAGTGATTGGGGTAGAGGAGAGGGCAGATTTTCAAGTCAAAGGAATGAGTAATCTATTCAACAAAATAATTACAGAAAATTTTCCAAACTTGAGGAATGAATGGGAAAACCAAGTTCAAGAGGCTTACTGAACACAAAACAAACAAAATCACAACAGATCCACACCAAGACACATTATAATGAAAATGCCTAATATACTGAGCAAGGAGAGAATACTAAAAACCACAAGAGAAAGGAAGCAGATTACATATAGGGGGAAACCAATCAGACTATGTTCAGACTTTTCAACCCAGACCTTAAAAGCAAGAAGATCCTGGAATAGCAAATTTCAAGCTCTGAAAGAAAAGGGATGTCAACCAAGAATCTTATATCCAGCAAAATTGAGCTTTAGATTCGAAGATGAAATAAAAACCTTCCACGACAAGCAAAAGTTAAAAGATTTTGCAACTCGAAAGCCAGCACTTTTAAAAATCCTGGGCAAAATTTTTCATGAAGAAGAAGAGAAAAATAACAATGAAAATCAACAAGGGGAGATATTAAACTAAGGGAAATACCAACCAGAAGAGAAACCAAATCAAGCTAAAGACCATAATACAAAAAAAAAAAAAAAAAAAAAAAAAAATGGATGGGAATAAAAATTACATCTCAATAATAACCCTGAATGTTAATGGTCTAAACTCGCCATTCAAAAGACACAGATTACCTGAATGGATTAAAAGAAATGACCTAACAACTTGCTGTCTCCAAGAAACACTCCTCGTAGAAAAACACATCAATAGACTGAAGGTGAAAGGCTGGGAAAAGTCTTATCACTCACATGGCCTGTGGAAGCAAGCAGGGGTTTCCATTCTCATTTCAAATAAGGTAGACTTCAAGCCAAAGCTAATCAAAAGGGACAAAGATGGATATTTCTTACTACTTAAGGGAACATTCATGAACAGGATATAACAATCATAAATCTATATGCCCCAAATAATGGAGCACCTACATTCATCAAACAAACTCTTCTCAATTTCAAGACTAAAATAGACCACAACACAGTTATTCTAGGGGACTTCAACACACCTCTTTCACCAATGAATAGATCATCCAAACAAAAGCTAAACGAAGAAACTTTAGGTCTCCTTAAAACAATTAATAACTTAGACCTAACGGACATATATAGAATATTTTATCCCTCAGTAAACGAATACACTTTTTTCTCAGCAGCACATGGCTCCTTCTCCAAAATAGACCATATATTATGTCATAAGGCAACTCTCAGCAAATATAAAAAAAATAGAGATACTACCCTGCATTCTATCAGACCATAAAGGGATGAAATTGGAAATCAACGACAAAACAAGGAATAAGAAAAACTACTACAACAACTGGAAGCTAAACAACATGCTACTGAATGAACAAGGGGTTGAAGAAGACATCAAAGAGGAGATTAAAAAATTCCTAGAGGTAAATGAGAACACAGATACATCATATAGAAATCTCTGGGACACTATGAAGGCAGTAGTAAGAGGAAAATTCATTGCACTGAGTTCATTCCTTAAAAGGAAAAAAAAACAACAACAAATAAATGATTTAACATCACATCTCAAAGCACTAGAAAAAGAAGAACAGATCAACACCAAGAGCAGTAGAAGACAGGAAATAATTAAAATCAGAGCAGAAATTAATGAAATTGAGACTAAGGAAACAATTCAAAGAATTGACAAAACCTAAAGTTGGTTCTTTGAAAAAATAAACAAAATTGACAGACCCTTAGCGATGCTAACGAAAAGAAGAAGAGAAAAAACTCAAATTACTAACATTCATGATGAAAAAGGGAATATCACAACAAACACCTCAGATATACAGAAGATAATTAGAAATTACTTTGAAAACTTGTACTTTAATAAAATAGAAAATACTGAATGCATTGACAGATTAGAATACTAGAGTCGTATGATTTGCCTAAACTGGATCTGGAGGTTATACACAATTTAAACAGATGGATTACAAGCGAAGAAATAGAAGATGTCATCAAAAAGCTACCAACAAGGAAAAGTCCAGGACCTGATGGGTTTACAGCCGAGTTCTACAAGACTTTTAAAGAAGAACTAATACCAATGCTCTTCAAACTATTTCAAGAAATAGAAAAAGAGGGAGCTCTTCCAGACTCTTTCTATGAGGCCAATATTACATTAATTCCAAAGCCAGGCAAAGACACATCCAAAAAAGAAAACTTCAGGCCCATATCTTTAATGAACATAGATGCAAAAATCCTCAACAAAATCCTGGCAAATCGGATACAAAAACATATCAAAAAGATAGTGCACCACGATCAAGTGGGGTTTATCCCAGGGATGCAAGGCTGGTTCAATATTCGGAAATCAATAAACATAATACATCACATCAATAGACTTAAAGACAAAAATCATATGATCATCTCAATTGATGCAGAAAAAGCATTTGACAAAATACAACACCCCTTTATGTTCAAAACACTGGAAAAACTAGGAATATCAGGAACATATCTCAACATTATAAAAGCTATTTATGCAAGGCCCCAAGCTAACATTATCTTAAATGGAGAAAAATTGAAAGCATTCCCTCTAAAAACTGGAACAAGACAGGATGCCCCCTTTCACCACTGCTATTTAACATAGTACTGGAAACTCTGGCCAGAGCAATTAGACAGACGAAAGAAATTAAAAGGATCCAGATAGGAAAAGAAGAGCTCAAATTAGCACTATTTGCTGATGACATGATAATATACCTAGAAGACCCAAAAAACTCTACCAGAAAACTTTTACAACTAGTAAATGAATTTGGCAAAGTAGCAGCATACAAAATCAATACACATAAGTCAAAGGCATTTTTGTACATCAGTGACAAAGCCTCTGAAAGGGAAACGATGAAAACTACCCCATTAACAATAGCATCAAAAAAAAAATAAAATACCTGGGAATCAACTTAATGAAAGAGGTGAAAGACCTCTATAAGGAAAATTATAGAACACTAAATAAAGAAATCATAGAAGAACTCAGAAGATGGAAAGACCTACCTTGCTCTTGGATAGGTAGAATTAATATTGTCAAAATGTCCATACTACCAAAAGCATTATACAGATTTAATGCAATTCCAATCAAAATCCCAATGTCATTCTTCAAAGAAATAGAAATAGCAGTCATGAAATTCATCTGGAAAAATAAGAGACCCAGAATAGCCAAAGCAATCCTGAGCAAGAAAAGTGAAGCAGGGGGCATCACCATACCGGACTTTAAATTATACTATAGAGCAATAGTAACAAAAACAGCATGGTATTGGCACCAAAACAGACTTGTATACCAATGGTACAGAATTGAGGACACAGACACTAATACATATAATTTCAGCTATCTTATATTAGACAAAGGTGCCAAAAATGTACAGTGGAGAAAGGATAGCCTCTTCAACAAATGGTGCTGGGAAAAACTGGAAATCCATATGCAACAAAATCAAATTAAACCCTTATCTCTCACCATGCACAAAACTCAATTCAAAGTGGATCAAGGACCTAGGAATTAGACCAGAGACAATACACCTAATAGAAGAAAAAGTAAGCTCCAATTTCCAACATGTTGGATTAGGCCCCAAGTTTCTTAATAAGAATCCTGTAGTGCAAGAATTACTACCAAGAATTAATGAATGGAATAGATTTAATCTAAAGCTTCTCAGCAAAAGAAACAATTAGTGAGGTGAATAGAGAACCAACTAATTGGGAACAAATATTTAATACATGCACATCAGATAGAGCACTAATTTCTAGAATATATAAAGAACTCAAACCGGGCGCAGTGGCGCACGCCTATAATCCCAGCACTTTTGGAGGCTGAGGCAGGAGGATCGAGAGTTCAAAGCCAGCTTCAGCAATGGCAAGGCACTTAGTAACTCAGTGAGACCCTGTCATTAAATAAAATACAAAAAAGGGCTAGGGATGTGACCCAGTGGTCGAGTGCCCCTGAGTTCAATCCCCAGTACCAAAAAAAAAAAAAAAAAAAGAACTCAAAAAACTTAACACCAGAAAAACAAATAACCCAATCAATAAATGGGCTAAGGAATTGAAAAAACACTTCTCAGAAGAAGATACCCAATTAATCAACAAATACATGAAAAAATGCTCAACATCACTGGCAATTAGAGAAGTGCAAATCAAAACTACTCTAAGATTTCATTTCATTCCAGTCAGAATGGCAGCTATCAAGAACACAAACAACAATAAATGTTGGAGAGGACGTGGGGATAAAGGCATACTCATACATTTGCTGGTGGTACTGCAAAATGGTGCAACTGCTATGGAAAGCAGTATGGAGATTTCTTGGAAAACTGGGAATGGAACCACCCTATGACCCAGCCATCCCACTCCTGGGTCTATTTCCAAAGGACTTAAAAACAGCATACTACAGTGACACAGCTATCTCAATGTTTGTAGCTGCACAATTCACAATAGCTAGGTTGTGGAACCAACCTAGATGTCCCTCAGTAGATGAGTGGGTAAAGAAAATGTGGTATATATACAAAGTGGAATTTTACTCAGCAATAAAAGAGAATAAAATAATGGCATTTGTAGGTAAATGGATGAAGTTGGAGAATATAATGCTAAGTGAAATTAGTCAATCTCAAAAATCCAAATACTGAATGTTTTCTCTGATATAAGGAGGCTAGTTCACAGTGTTGTTGGATGCGGGTACATAGGAGGATTAGAGGAACACTAGAATGGTCAAAGGAAAGGGAAGGGAAGGGAGGGAGCAAGGGGAAAGGGAGGGGGGAAATAAAGGAAAAAATATTGGTGGTTGAATGAGATTGATATCATTATCCTAAATGCATGATTGAAGATCTGAATGGTACTTATATACTTTGTATACAAACAGTTGTATGTAAAAAGATGCTATATATGTGCATTATCAATTGTAATACATACTACTATTATAAATTTAAAAAGAAAGAAAAATAAAAATAAATAAAAAAGAATAAAAAAGAAAAAGCAAAAAAAATTTGTTCTTTTTTTATTGCGGGGTGAGTCTTTTTATTACACATGACAGTAGAATCTATTTTGATATACAAGCACAGAATGTATCTTATACTTAATTAAGATCCCAGTCTTGTAGGTATACATAATGGTGAGATTCATTGAAGTGTATGCATATATGTACATAGGAAAGTTATGTGAGGTTCATTAAAACATGTCTACTTATAATGCTAGCCTATTGTTTGAAAAGTGGTTCCCTTAAGGCACATAAATAAGGGGGATAAACATAATCAAATGAATAATAAAGAATTTGAAAAATCACATCGCTGTCTATTGCATATGTAGCAATTCAGTTCTTAGTTTCACATATAAAAATATTAAATATTGGATCACAAATATATATAAACATGTCCACACGCGCGCACGCGCACACACACACACACACATATCAATGAGATACATACAGTCTCATTGATTTCAAAACTAAGGAAAATATTTTTTTGGAGAAGTATTTACATTTGTTTAAATGTTAACTTGCTTACAATGATCCTACATTTTAAGTCACACAGCACCCACTGTACACTGTCTTTCACAATATATGCAATAATTTTATCCCCTTTCTTGCTCCCTGATTTCTTCAAAGGGATTTTCCAGGTCAATTCATTTCCAGAAAGAAGTAGCTGACTTAATTAAGATTTTATTTTTCTAAGAGCCTTTCAAGAATAGTGAGGTCTTTCCATAAATATCTATATCCCACAGTAAATGCTCTTCTAACTCATGTTTTATAAACATTCCTTTTCCTTCTCAAAAGCACTGACAGAAAGCCAAAAACTAGGGGTCACATGCATGAGCACCTGTTTCCCTCCCGCTGGGTTCATCCCTTAAAATCTGAATGTTTAAGACATGTTTTTTTAGTTTTTGTTTTTGCTTTTATATATATATATATATATATATATATATAGAGAGAGAGAGAGAGAGAGAGAGAGAGAGAGAGAGAGAGAGAGGATGATAGTAAAGATGCTTAGTAGCTGATGCATCAACTCAGAACCTTGCTTTTTGCATAACAGAACTGTGATCTAGTTCACTAATTTTTATTGCCACAAGGACCTTTAGGTCCTCCCTGGTGCCTGCCCCTCATTAGCTCAGGGTTTGA
The DNA here is from genome assembly GCA_025594165.1 of Tamias sibiricus. Lineage (NCBI taxonomy): Eukaryota > Metazoa > Chordata > Mammalia > Rodentia > Sciuridae > Tamias > Tamias sibiricus. The sequence continues at coordinate 26,264,378 of CM046663.1, forward strand.
GGTAAGTTGCTTAGTGGGCAGCTGTCAGCTGATGAGGCCTGCAGGGTCAAGTTGAAGAGCTAGACACTCAAGACCTGTCAGCACAAAGGTCAGCGATTCTCAAAGCAGGCTGCACTTTTAACCAACACTGACATTTGGTTTGGAAGCTCACATTAGTTCAAACAGAATCTGGGGCAGAGGGAGCCTGGACACAGGTGTTTAAAAAACTTCCCAGGGGGTGTTCCTCATTAGGACAGGGTTGAGAAACAAGGCAGTGACTCATTTTTAGGCAGAAAAAGAATCGGGCCACTGGTTCCCCTGCTCAATGGGCAGGTTTTAGGCACAGGGACTTTAACTTAATACTGTTTCTTTTTGTTAGATCTCAGTTCTCACCATAGTCAGAATACCAGCAGCACCAGCATAGGGCCACTTGTTAGATGTAACTATCTGGGCCCTCCACTCAACCTACTGAAGCAAACTATTTCTAGGATGTAGCCCAGAATTCTGAGTCTTAAAAAGCTTTCTAGATGATCCATGTATATTAAAGTTCAAGAATCATTAAGATCAAGGCTTCAGCATTTCAGATAAAGCCTTGGCTGACAGATATTTGGAATCTGACAGTTACAGCTCTGCTAATCACCACGTGGGCAGAGCATAAGTTAAAGTTATCTGATAAAACCCAGATCTGCATGTTCTCTGGGCTTCTGTTCCTTCCTTTCCAGGATGAAGTAGCTGACTTAGGTAATATTTTGTTTTTCTAAGAGCCTTTCAAGAATAGTGAGGGACTTGCCATAATGATCTTTATATCATGTTTTGTAAACATTCCTATTCCTTCTGTTGCTCTAATTTCTGAGGCAAAATGGCTTCTCCCAAAGTCCTGAGTGGATTCACATAATTGCTTCTTCTCCATTAATTAAAATTAGATACAGAGCAATCGATTCACAGGCTGTTTCTTTCCTATCCGAGGGAAATACACCACTTAATACAATTAGTATTAAGACAAGAAAACATTTTATATTGCCAATGTAAAATAATGACTCTGCTTTAAAGGAAATAAGAAAAATAGTTTATTCTGAGGCAAATATGAGTGACCTTGGCCTGGGAACATGGATTCAAGTTACCCTATGTAATAAGCAGAGGCGACTTAAACTGTCTCCACCTGAGGGCCTATTAACCCTGTGCTTTATAAACCCTGCCCTTGCTACGAGCAGGCGCCATTTTCTACCACCCTGCTTTGTGAGGATAGTAGTTGGTGGCCCTGGCCAGAATAAAGGCTTCTTTGGCTGTTACGTGAGTGGCTTGTGAGACTTATTTCCACCATGGAAAAGCTTACGTAAACTATAGTCATAGAGTGAGATGAAGTCATAAATCAATGCATTTACTAATAACATTGGTTGGAGCATCAGGTAGGTGGCCACAGCAAGTCAGGGAAATCTTCCATAGGATTCAGATATTATAATAGTCTTAGCTCTGGGGCTGGTAGAGAAATCTGCCACACATTGTGAGCAGCTTCTCCTTTCTTTATGAGAACGTGAGGTCAGATAACAGCAGTTAAGGTCAATGACTACTAAAGGGCCTGAGATAGCCCAGGGTGATTTTGGCTCTCCACCTACAATATTCCAACTCTCCACAGACGAGATGTTCCAGTCAGCCAAGGTCAAATGGTCAATAGGATCTTCAGTATAGATGCAGCTTCTTTACAGAACTTAAGTCCACAATATTAGCTACAGATTGAATAAGACTTCTGGAGCAGTGAGGATAATCAGACTTTGTATCAGGATCATACCTTCACTCTCTCCCAGGATTTTATCTTTTCAAGGAAATCATCCATTTTCTTTCTGGTCTGGAACTTTTTAATATTTGTTCATTGTTACCCTCACATCTGGATTTCTTTTTTTTTTTTTTTTTTTTTTTTTTTTTTTGTGGTACCGGGGATTGAACTCAGGGGCACTCGACCACTGGGTCACATCCCCAGCCCTTTTTTGTATTTTATTTAGAGACAGGGTCTCACTGAGTTACTAAGTGTCTCACCATTGCTGAGGCTGGCTTTGAACTCGTGATCCTCCTGCCTCAGCCTCCCAAAGTACTGGGATTACAGGCGTGCGCCACCACGCCCGGCTTCTGGATTTCTTTTTTGACATGCAAATTTTCCCACCACATTTCTACTCTCAATTCTCTGAATTTCTATATAAGTGTAAAACGGCTTCCTTTTTCTATCAAATCTGTTTTATTTTGCATTTTGATTAGCTATGTCTTTTGGTTCTTGCACATCACAAATCCCATTCCACCAAGTGATAGTGTGATATCTCTCTGTTTGAGGATGCTTCTTTGGATTAAAATCAGGGTAGAAATTTTAGCCTGGAATTTTGAATATTCGGACACAGTTATGTGGAGCTAAACATTAAGGAGTTAAATACTAAAGAGTTAAAATTTTCTGTCCATGAAAACAGAGAAATAGAAGACTGGAAGGGACTTCAGTTTTGGGCAGTTCTGAAAACTACCTTTCTTTTCATGTGTAATAAGCATTATTTAACCTAATAATTACTGAAAATTTTTAAACTAGCTGTTTTTTGTCCTTCATACTACAGTTTAATTACCTTTCCTTGAACTGCCAATTATCCCGCCAGAAGCATTTTGTTGGCAATGTGATCCAGAATGGTAACATCTGAATTATGTTTATCAGATTTAACAACGTAGGTCTCTGTTCTCTAAGTCTAATATTACTTTCCAGAATCTTAACCTCCCAGCGGAATGGTATCATAACCATGTTTCCATCCTTTCTAAGTCTGTCCTTTGGGAGCAATTTCGTTTTCTCAGGAAACAAAGCTCTCCACCTGTACCTGGAAGTGACCCTGACTTTCTGATAGAGTAGGTCTGCTCAAGAAACTGCAATTCCAACAACCTTCCTGATGACAGTGCTGGTGCTGTGACCATATTTTGAAAACCTCCATTAAGGTGCTTGCTTTGATGAGATGAAAAACAAATGATCTTAATATGTAAAAATAGCTCTGTAACTGTTCACCATATTCATTTTTAATGACTTATTGCTTCTCCCCATAATAGCCAATGATCATCTTAAAATATTGAGCCATATACAATTTTTGAGCTTGAGCTTGATTGTTCCTTTGGCTAAAACCCTTTTCATGTGTAATAAGCATTACACATGAACTTTCCATTGCTTTTGAGGTAAAAACCCACTAACTTCCCACCATCATGGATCACAAGGCTCAGCATAATCTACTTTCTGGTTTACCAGCCTCATCCCAAGGCTTTCTCTGATCTCTGGTCTTTTTTGCTGACTCTTTCCCCTCTCTGGCCTTACATAGTTGTTCACTCCCAGGAATGCTATTGATTCTGGGGCTGCCCAACTCCTGCTTTCCAGGCCCAAGTGTAGAGGACACCTCCTCCAATAGGCCTTCTCTGACCCCCACCTGTATGAAAGTTCCCAAATATACTTCTAGGTAAGTTTTATCAACCCTCTTATCCCCAAAACTACTTAACACAAAGTACCTACTCAATAATTGACACTTCTGATAGAATCGCCTGTATTACTGGCTCCCTCTGCTATAAAGGGAAGTGGAGAATGATGTCGCGCAAGTTACAAAACAATCAGTATGTTTTATCTCACCTTTTAAAACATATTTCATCTTATCAGAACATTTGGAAATAGCATCTCTCTTCCTGTGGTCCCTAGACATTGTTAATGGTTTTAGTTAGCTAGCAGTCAGCTAAAACCTACCAACTCCACTTGCATACCTAGTTACACAGTTCTGATTTTCTTGGTTAAGAAAATCTTCAGTAAAAGAAACACACACATTTGTATACCTGATCTAGTGAATTGATGCCCCAAATCCTTCATTATTAATAAAAGTTAGTAATAACTAATTAAGTACACATGTATACTTGTTGAGTAAATATGCCAAACTCTGGGCTAAGCACCAAGTATATATTACCTTTTTTAAAAATATGCACCTTATAAGATGGATACTTTTATTCTTCACATTTCACCAATAAGGGACACTTAAAAAAATAAGCATTATACCCAAAGTCACACATTTTTTTAAGTGGGTGAGCAAGGTTTATAACTTGGATCCATCCATTTCAACCAAGTCCAGGCTGTTTTTATGTCTCTTTGACAGAAAATGATAGAATTGACTCCTATCAATAAGGATTTACTTGCCTGGATTAGGGTAATGATCATCTGGTCCAGATAAACTACTTTTTGGAAATTAACTGTACTGTACTGTAGAGGAGTAATCTCACTTAATCATCACAATTTATGGGTAGATAGTGAAATTTTCCACTCTTTATAGGCGACAGAACTGGGGCACAAAAAAACATAAGAAGAACATTTTTTCTAAGGTCTCACAGCTGATAAGTGATAAGAGCTGCAATTGAAATCAAAGACCATTTCATTGATAAGATACATTTGTTATCTGTTTTCCTTCTCAAATTCTCAGACTGACCATAGGTTAAAAGTTTTTAGCAATATTTTTCAGGTATCTTTTCGTTATTTCCATACTACTCAGCACAGTTGGGTACCAGAATGTATGGCATGGTCTCTCTCTAGGGACTTGGATACCTGAGAGTGTACTTAGGAGGTGAGGCCATCTCTGGAACTCATTTGTACACTTCTGCTCCCCTTAGCAGAATGTCAGGGAGACTGTAAAGCTTTCCTTCCTCTGGAGAAAAACCCATCCTTTTCTCTCCCAAATATCTGACAGTCATAAAAGTGACTGGACTCTAGAAAAGAGGTCAGCGCTTCTTAAACTTCTAGTTGATATAATAACTTTCAGGATAATGAGCACATCTTCATGCATTTTATACCCCAAATGTACACAGTATTGGTAATTAAGTAGTCAGTAGCATGAAACACACAATCATCTCAGTTCCTGTTGCAACCTAAGAAGGTTGTTCCTTGTCCTTCCTGTTCACAAATTTGTGCCATTCTACAATCTGCATTTGTTTGTGGCCATGAATTGTGGATTAGGAAATTTATAAAGACTTGAAAAAATATTTTTCCCTGAAAAAGTAGAAAAATGTTTTTAGCATGAGTGATGTTTTTTCCATTATTTCTTTTTTATTTAATTACTTTGTTATTCTAAGTTGTTATATATGATAGCAGAATGAATTACAATTCATGTTACACGTATAGAGCACATTTTTACATATCTTTAGTTGTATACAAAGTGTATTCACACCATTTGTGTTTTCATATATGCATTTAGGGTAATGATATCCATCTCATTCTACCATCTTTTTTTTTTACCCTTTTGCCCTCTCCTTTCTTTCCCTCCCCATTGGCCTTTCTAGTGTTCCTCTAATCCTCCAATGCTCCCTATCCCAACCCCAATGTGAATCAGCCTCCTTATATCAGAGAAATAATTAGGCATTTGGTTTTTTGGGTTGGCTAACTTCACTTAGCATGATATTCTCCAACTTCATCCATTTATCTGCGAATGCCATTATTTTATTCTCTTTTATTGCTGAGTAATACTCCATTGTGTATATATACCACATTTTCTTTATCCATTCATCTACTGAAGGGCATCTTGGTTGGTTCCACAGTTTAGCTATTATGAATTGTGCTACTATAAACATTGATGTGGCTGTGACCCTGTAGTATGCTGTTTATAAGTCCTTTGGGTATAGACCAAGGAGTGGGATAGTTGGGTCATAAGGTGGTTCCATTCCCAGATTTCCAAGGACTCTTCATACTGCTTTCCATATTGGTTGCACCATTTTTCAGTCCCACCAGCAATGTATGAGTGTGCCTTGTCCCCCACATCCTCTCCAACATTTATTGTTGTTTGCGTTTTTTTTAATAATTTTTAATATGTACAACTCATAGTTCATATATTTAGTATCTTTTTACATACAACTGTTTGTATACAAAGTATATTTGTACAATTCAGGTCTTCAATCATGCATTAAGGAAAATGATATCCGTCTCATTCAACCACCTTTTTTTTCCTCCCCCTCCCTCCCCTCTTGCTCCCTCCCTTACCCTCCCTTCCCTTGACCATTCTAGTGTTCCTCTAATCCTCCTATGTACCCCCATCCAACAATACTTTGAAATAGCCTCCTTATATAAGAGAGAACATTTGGTACTTGGATTTTTGAGACTGACTAACTTCACTTAGCATTATGTCTTCCAACTTCATCCATTTACCTGCAAATGCCATTAATTTGTTTTCTTTTATTGCTGAGTAAAATTCCATTGTGCGTATATACCACATTTTCTTAATCTACTCATTTACTGAGGGACATCTAGGTTGGTTCCACAACCTAGCTATTGTGAATTGCGCAGCTACAAACATTGAGATAGCTGTGTCACTGTAATATGCTGTTTTTAAGTCCTTTGGGAATAGACCCAGGAGTGGGATGGCTGGGTCATAGGATGGTTCCATTCTCAGTTTTCCAAGAAATCTCCATACTGCTTTCCATAACGGTTGCAACATTTTGCAGTCCCACCAGCAATGTATGAGTGTGCCTTTTTCCCCACATCCTCTCCAACATTTATTGTTGCTTGTGTTCTTGATAGCTGCCATTCTGACTGGAGTGAAGTGAAATCTTAGAGTAGTTTTGATTTGCATTTCTCTAATTGCCAGTGATGTTGAACATTTTTTCATGTATTTGTTGATTAATCGTGTATTTTCTTCTGAGAGGTGTCTTCTCAATTCCTTAGCCCATTTATTGATTGGGTTATTTGTTTTTTTAGTGTAAAGTTTTTTGAGTTCTTTATATATTCTAGAGATTAGTGCTCTATCTGATGTGCATCTATTAAATATTTGTTCCCAATTAGTTGGCTCTCTATTCACCTCACTGATTGTTTCTTTTGCTGAAAAGAAGCTTTTTAGTTTAAATCTATCCAATTCATTAATTTTTGGTAGTAATTCTTGCGCTACAGGATTCTTATTAAGGAACTTGGGGCTTAATCCAACATGTTGGAAATTGGAGCTTACTTTTTCTTCTATTAGGTGTATTGTCTCTGGTCTAATTCCTAGGTCCTTGATCCACTTTGAATTGAGTTTTGTGCATGGTGAGAGATAAAGGTTTAATTTGATTTTGTTGCATATGGATTTCCAGTTTTCCCAGCACCATTTGTTGAAGAGGCTATCCTTTCTCCACTGTACATTTTTGGCACCTTTGTCTAATATAAGATAGCTGTAATTATATGTATTAGTCTCTGTATCCTCAATTCTGTACCATTGGTCCACCAGTCTGTTTTGGTGCCAAGACCATGCTGTTTTTGTTACTATTGCTCTATAGTATAATTTAAAGTCCGGTATGGTGATGCCCCCTGCTTCACTTTTCTTGCTCAGGATTGCTTTGGCTATTCTGGGTCTCTTATTTTTCCAGATGAATTTCATGACTGCTATTTCTATTTCTTTGAAGAATGACATTGGGATTTTGATGGGAATTGCATTAAATCTTTATAATGCTTTTGGTAGTATGGACATTTTGACAATATTAATTCTACCTATCCAAGAGCAAGGTAGGTCTTTCCATCTTCTGAGTTCATCTGTAATTTCTTTCTTTAGTGTTCTATAATTTTCGTTATAGAGGTCTTTTACCTCTTTAGTTAGGTTGATTCCCAGGTATTTTATTTTTTTTGATGCTATTGCAAATGGGGTATTTTTCATCATTTCCCTTTCAGAGTCTTTGTTGCTGATGTACACAAATGCCTTTGACTTATGTGTATTGATTTTGTATCCTGCAACTTTGCCAAATTTGTTTACTAGTTGTAAAAGTTTTCTGGTAGAGTTTTTTTGGGTCTTTTAGGTAGATTATCATGTCATCAGCAAATAGTGCTAATTTGAGCTCTTCTTTTCCTATCTTGATCCCTTTAATTTCTTTTGTCTGTCTAATTGCTCTGGCCAGAGTTTCCAGTACTATGTTAAATAGCAGTGGTGAAAGGGGGCATCCCTGTCTTGTTCCAGTTTTTAGAGGGAATGCTTTCAATTTTTCTCCATTTAAGATAATGTTAGCTTGGGGCCTTGCATAAATAGCTTTTATAATGTTAAGATATGTTCCTGATATTCCTAGTTTTTCCAGTGTTTTGAACATAAAGGGGTGTTGTATTTTGTCAAATGCTTTTTCTGCGTCAATTGAGATGATCATATGATTTTTGTCTTTAAGTCTATTGATGTGATGTATTATGTTTATTGATTTCCGAATATTGAACCAGCCTTGCATCCCTGGGATAAACCCCACTTGATCGTGGTGCACTATCTTTTTGATATGTTTTTGTATCCGATTTGCCAGGATTTTGTTGAGGATTTTTGCATCTATGTTCATTAAAGATATGGGCCTGAAGTTTTCTTTTTTGGATGTGTCTTTGCCTGGCTTTGGAATTAATGTAATATTGGCCTCATAGAAAGAGTCTGGAAGAGCTCCCTCTTTTTCTATTTCTTGAAATAGTTTGAAGAGCATTGGTATTAGTTCTTCTTTGAAAGTCTTATAGAACTTGGCTGTAAACCCATCAGGTCCTGGACTTTTCCTTGTTGGTAGCTTTTTGATGACATCTTCTATTTCTTCGCTTGTAATTGATCTGTTTAAATTGTGTATAGCCTCCACATCCAGTTTAGGCAAATCATATGACTCTAAAAATCTGTCAATGCATTCAGTATTTTCTATTTTATTAGAGTACAAGTTTTCAAAGTAATTTCCAATTATATTCTGTATATCTGAGGTGTTTGTTGTGATATTCCCTTTTTCATCATGAATGTTAGTAATTTGAGTTTTTTCTCTTCTTCTTTTCGTTAGCATCACTAAGGGTCTGTCAATTGTGTTTATTTTTTCAAAGAACCAACTTTTAGTTTTGTCAATTCTTTGAATGGTTTCCTTAGTCTCAATTTCATTAATTTCTGCTCTGATTTTAATTATTTCCTGTCTTCTACTGCTCTTGGTGTTGGTCTGTTCTTCTTTTTCTAATGCTTTGAGGTGTGATGTTAAGTCATTTATTTGTTGGGTTTTTTTCCTCTTAAGGAATGAACTCAGTGCAATGAATTTTCCTCTTACTACTGCCTTCATAGTGTCCCAGAGATTTCTATATGATGTATCTGTGTTCTCATTTACCTCTAGGAATTTTTTAATCTCCTCTTTGATGTCTTCTTCAACCCCTTGTTCATTCAGTAGCATGTTGTTTAGCTTCCAGTTGATGGAGTAGTTTTTGTTATTCCTTGTTTTGTCATTGATTTCCAATTCCATCCGTTTATGATCTGATAGCATGCAGGGCAGTATCTCTATTTTTTTATATTTGCTGAGAGTTGCCTTGTGACATAATATATGGTCTATTTTGGAGAAGGAGCCATGTGCTGCTGAGAAAAATGTGTATTCGTTTACTGAGGGATGAAATATTCTATATATGTCCGTTAGGTCTAAATTGTTAATTGTTTTGAGGAGGCTTAAAGTTTCTTTGTTTAGCTTTTGTTTGGATGATCTATCCATTGGTGAGAGAAGTGTGTTGAAGTCCCCTAGAATAACTGTGTTGTGGTCTATTTTACTCTTGAACTTGAGAAGATGAATGTAGGTGCTCCATTATTTGGGGCATTTAGATTTATGATTGTTATATCCTGTTGATGAATGGTTCTCTTAAGTAGTAAGAAATATCCATATTTGTAACTCTTGATTAGTTTTGGTTTGAAGTCTACCTTATTTGATATGAGAATGGAAACCCCTGCTTGCTTCCACAGGCCATGTGAGTGATAAGACTTTTCCCAGCCTTTCACTTTCAGTCTGTTGATGTCTTTTTCTATGAGGTGTGTTTCCTGGAGACAGCAAATTGTTGGGTCATTTCTTTTAATCCATTCAGATAATCTGTGTCTTTTGATTGGTGAGTTTAGGCTGTTGACATTCAGGGTTATTATTGAGATGTGATTTTTATTCCCATCCATTTTTATTTGAATTATGGTCTTTAGCTTGATTTGGCTTCTCTTCTGGTTGGTATTTCCTTTAGTTTAATATCTCCCTTTGGTGATTTTGTTATCATCTTTCTCTTCTTCTTCATGAAAAATGTTGCCCAGGATGCTCTGAAGTGCTGGCTTTCGAGTTGTGAAATCTTTTAACTTTTGCTTGTCGTGAAAGGTTTTTATTTCATCTTCGAATCTAAAGCTTAATTTTGCTGGATATAAGATTCTTGGTTGACATCCCTTTTCTTTCAGAGCTTGAAATATGCTATTCCAGGATCTTCTTGCTTTTAAGGTCTGGGTTGAAAAATCTGAACATAGTCTGATTGGTTTCCCTCTATATGTAATCTGCTTCCTTTCTCTTGTGGCTTTTAGTATTCTCTCCTTGCTCAGTGTATTAGGCATTTTCATTATAATGTGTCTTGGTGTGGATCTGTTGAGATTTTGTTTGTTTGGTGTTCGGTATGCCTCTTGAACTTGGTTTTCCCATTCATTCCTCAAGTTTGGAAAATTTTCTGTAATTATTTCGTTGAATAGATTACTCATTCCTTTGGCTTGAAACTCTGCCCCTTCCTCTACGCCGATCACTCTAAAGTTTGGTCTTTTTATCCTGTCCCATAATTCTTGGATGTTATGTTCTTGATTTCTAACAAGTTTTGCTGTATGGTCTAAATTCTTCTCTAGGACATATATTTTGTCTTCATTGTCTGAGGTTCTTTCTTCCAAGTGGTCTATTCTGTTGGAGATGTTTTCAATTGAGCTTTTATTTTGGTTTATTGCTTCTTTCATTTCTGGAATTTCTGTTTGGATTCTCTTTAGAGCCTCTATTTCCCTATTGAAGTAATCTTTTACTTCCTGTATTTGTTTTTGGAGTTCTTTGTCAAAATGATCTTTTGCCTCCTGTACCTGCTCCCTCATCTCATTTTTGAGTTCATTCTTAAGTTCCATAAACATTTGGCATATGTAATTTCTAAATTCCGTCTCTGGCATTTGACCAACTGTGCTTGCCATGACATCTACCGATGAGGTATCTTGATTTGTTTGTGTCATTTTCTTTCCTTGTTTTTTCATGTTGCTTGTGTGTCTATTCTTCCTGCACTGTGGGACCTTGACTATTTCGATTTTACCTTAAAGCCTTATGTTGTTCCTGTAGTACAATGCTATCAGATCACCTTATAATTCCTTTACACTTTTAAAACCTAACACTTTCTATTCGGAAAATCCAAGTTTGATCACAATGTACAGATTTTGTTAACCCAGATATTATTTCCAATTTACTCTGTACGCTTCTGATAGGGTTTTATAGCTTCAAGTATTGGATACAGAGGTGTTATGTTTAGGAAGAAGGAAGTGTCTTGAATTGTTCTTTCTTGGAAAGTATGAAAAGAGATATCTATTGAAGTGGTTTAGTGGAAGTGGTTTAGTATCAGTAGACGATGGAAGAAAGAGAATGGAGTTGACAATTAGGTGGAAAGACCAATTTATATATAAAGTAAGTTGGAAAAGAAAAAAAATGATAAAAGAGTAGGAATTGGTGTAAGAGAGAGGAGAGAGAGAATCAAGGAAATAGATAGTAAACTATATATAACACCATTTTGCTACCCAGTTCAATTGCGCCGGTTCTAGAAATCCCAAGTTCTGCGTATAACTAGTTTTTGCCTCTGTTTAGTATGCACTGGCAGGATGTAAACATGAAATATGAAGGAGTAAGAAAAGATACAAGAGTGAGAAGGAAGAAAAGAAGGAAAGAAAAAAGGAGCGGAAGCAAACAAACACACTAACAATCAATGCGGAAGGAAAAAAAAAGCAGAACAAAACAAAGCCAAAAAAAGAAAAAGAAAAACAAACAAACAAACAAACAACCTCCCTGCAATCCAACAAAACAAGCAAACCAACAGAAAGAATAGGAAAAAAAAAAAAAAGTCGAACTCCAAGTCTCAGACAAAACGGGCCCTGGGAAGCCCCCCTCTTTTTTTTCCTTTCCAGTTCAAACCAATTGTTATTGGATCACGTCTAGACAGTCTGTGATCCTGTTAGTGAAATCAAGGCTGCATCTTAGGCCAGTGGCTGTACGGTTCAGTGAAGGAGTGGCCCAGGGGTTTTGTGTGTGTCAGCAGATGAATGGCACCGGGAAGGGGACCCTCCAGAAGGCACCCCCTCCCCAAGCCCACCCACAGTTGCAGCTTCTTTTGGCCGCTGCGCTAGCCTCAGAAACGCCTTCCCCTGCTGACCACCCGAGCCTCACCCATTTGTGCATTGTCTTCAGAGAGCTGGAGGGTCCCTGGATGGCTGCAGCCGTCGCTCTCCGTCTCCTCCCCTTTGTCTGGGTCAGCCACTGCAGCTTTCAAAGATGGCGGTGATCTCCTTCCAGTCAACAGCAGCTCCGCAGACTCCCGTATCCTCGCCGATCGATTTCAAAGCTGTTGGGTGGATGTCTCCCTGCCGAAGTGGCACCGGGAAGCCACACCTGTGACTGTGGTGCAGACAGCGCTGCTTCTGACTGTGGCCCGCTCCACTCTGCCCCTGCTTGCTGTTCGCAGGTCTCTGCGCCGCTCTGTCGGGGCCCTACTACTGAGGGTCGTGTCCGGCGGAGTGTGGATTTGAACTGGTGTTGTCAACCCGCGGTCTCCCGTGGTTCCCCAGCACCAATCCCGCCGGCTGTTATCGCTGGTTTTTATCGCCGGTTTCACGCTGGTGTGCCGTGAGTTTGGCTTGGGTTGCAGTAGTAGCGCGGTCTCCCCACACTGACTTTGTTTCGGACAGCCTGTGCACCACCCAGGCGGTTTTGCAGGAGCCTCGTGGCTCCAGCCGCTGCAGACAGCTTGTCTCTTTCTCTCTCTGGTAGTGGTAATCAAACCATCCAGGAGATCCGTATTTTCAGCCTATATATATATGATGAAAGGCAATTTATCTGCTTTGTTGGATTCTTTCCACGGAGCTGCCCTGAAGTGCAGCTTCCTCTAATCCGCCATCTTGGATCCGCACTGTTTGCGTTCTTAATAGCTGCCATTCTGACTGAAGTGAAATGAAATCTTAGTTTTGATTTTCATTTCTCTAATTGCTAGAGATGTTGAACATTTTTTCATATATTTGTTGATTGATTGTATATCTTATTCTGAGAAGTGTCTGTTCAGTTTCTTGGCCCATTTATTTATTGGGTTTTTTTTTTTTTTTTTTTTTTTTTGGTGTTAAGATTTCTGATTTCTTTATATATTCTAGAGATTAGTTAGCTATCTGACATGCATGTGGTAAAAATTGGTTCCTAATTAGTAGGCTCTCTATTCACCTCACTGATTGTTTCTTTTAGCGAGAAGAAGCTTTTTAGTTTGAATCTATCCCATTTACTGATTCTTGATGTTAATTCTTACACTACAGGAGTCATGTTAAGGAAGTTGGGGCCTAATTCTACATGTTGGAGATTGGGGCTTACTTTTTCTTCTAATAGGCATAATGTCTCTGGTCTAATTCCTAGGACCTTGATACACTTTGAGTTGAGTTTTGTGCATGGTGAGAGATAGGGGTTTAATTTATTTTTATTTTTTATTTTTTTGCATATGGATTTCTAGTTTTCCCAGCACCATTTGTTGAAGAGGATATCTTTCTCCAATGTACATTTTTGGCACCTTTGTCTAATATAAGATAACTGTAATTATATGTGTTAGTCTCTGTGTCCTCTACTCTGTACCATTGGTCTACATGTCTATTTTGGTGCCAATAGCATGCTGCTTCTGTTACTATTGCTCTGTAGTATAATTTAAGGTCTGGTATAGTGATGCCACCTGTTTTATTCTTCTTGCTAAGGATTGCTTTAGCTATTCTGGGTCTCTTATTTTTCCAGATGAATTTCATGACTGCTTTTTCTATTTCTCTGAGAAATGTCATATGATTGGAACTGCATTAAATCTGTATAGTGCTTTTGGTCGTATGTTCATTTTAACAATATTAATTCTGCCTATCCAATAACAAGGTAGATCTTTCCATTTTCTAAGGTCTTCTTTAATTTCTTTCTTTAGTGTTCTGTAGTTTTTGTTATAGAGGTCTTTCACATCTTTTATTAAGATTATTCCCAAGTATTTTATTTTATTTTTTATGCTATTGTAAATGGGATAGTTTCCCTCATTTCCCTTTCAGAGGACTTGTCACTGATATATAAAAATGCCTTTGATTTGTGGGTTTTGATTTTGTATCCTGCTACTTTGTTAAATTAATGTATGAGTTCTAGAATTTTTTTGGTGGAATTTTTTGTGTCTTTTAGGTATAAATCATATCATCAGTGAATAGTGATAATTTGAGTTCTCTTTACCTATCTATATCCCTTTAGTTTCTTTCATCTTTCTTATTGCTCTGGCCAGTGTTTCAAGAACTGTGTTAAATAGAAGTGGTGAAAGAGGGCATCTTGTTCCAGATTCTAGAGGGAAGGCTTTTAATTTTTCTCCATTTAGAATGATGTTGGCCTGGGGCTTAGCATACATAGCTTTTATGATGTTGAGATATGTTCCTGTTATCTCTAGTTTTTCTAGTGTTTTGAACATGAAGGGGTACTGTATTTTGTAGAATGCTTTTTATGCATCTATTGAGATAATAATATGGTTCTTATCTTTAAGTCTATGGATGTGATGAATTACATTTATTGATTTCCATATGTTGAACCAACCTTGCATCCCTAGAATGAACCACACTTGATCATGGTGTACTATCTTTTTGATGTTTTTGTATTCAATTTGCCAGAATTTTATTGAGAATTTTTGCACCTATGTTCATTAGAGATATTGGTATGAAATTTTCTTTCTTTGATGTGTCTTTGCCTGGTTTTGGAATCAGGGTGATATTGGCCTCATAGACTGAATTTGGAAGTGCTCCTTCTTTTTCTATTTCCTGAAATAAATTGAAGAATATTGGTATTAGTTCTTCTTTAAAGGTCTTGTAGAACTCAGCTGTGTATCCATCTGGTCCTGGGCTTTTCTTGGTTGGTAGGCTTCTGATGACATCTTCTATTTCATTGCTTGAAATTGGTCTGTTTTTATTGTGTATATCATCCTGATTCAATTTGTACAAATCATATGACTCTAGAAATTTGTCGATGCCTTTGATATTTTGTATTTTATTGGAGTACAAGTTTTCAAAATAATTTCTAATTATCTTCTGTATTTCTGTAATGTCTTTTGTGATATTTCTTTTTCATCACATATGTTAGTAATTTGAGTATTCTCTCTGCTTCTCTTTGTTAGCGTGGCTAAGGGTCTGTCAATTTTATTTATTTTTTCAAAGAACCAACTCTTTGTTTTGTCAATTTTTTCAATTGTTTCTTTGGTTTCAACTTCATTGATTTCAGCTCTGATCTTAATTATTTCCTATCTTCTACTGCTTTTCGTGTTGGATTGTTCTTTTTCTAGGGCTTGGAGATGTAATGTTAAGTCATTTATTTGTTGACTTTTTCTTCTTTTGAGGAATGAACTCCATGCAATGCACTTCCCTCTTAGAACTGCCTTCATAGTGTCCCAGAGATTTCGATATGTTGTGTCTGTGTTGTCATTTATTTCTAAGAATTTTTTAATCTCCTTGATGTCTTCTACAACCCATTGTTCATTCAGTAGCATATTATTTAGTCTCCAGGTATTGGAGTAGCTTTTATTTCTTATTTTAGCATTGATTTCTAATTTCATTCCATTATGGTCTAATAGAATACAGGATACTATATATTTTTATATTTGCTAAGATTTGTTTTGTGGCATAATATATGGTCTGTTTTAGAAAAGGATCCATGTGCTGCTGAGAAGAAAGAAGTGTATTCACTCATTGAAGGATGAAATATTCGATATAAGTCGGTTAAGTCTAAGTTATTTATTTTTTTTTTTTTTTGAGTTTTATAGTTTCTTTGTTCAGCTTTTGTTTGGAAGATCTATCCAGTGGTGAAAAAAGTATGCCAAAGTCACCCAAAATTATTGTGTTGTGGTCTATTTGACTCTTGAACTTGCGAAGAATTTGTTTGATGAACATGGATGCTCCATTGTTTGGGCATATATAATTTATAATGTTGGTGTATGGTTCCCTTGAGCAGTATACAGTGTCCTTCTTTATCCCTTTTGATTGACTTTAGCTTGAAGTCTACTTTATTTGATATGAGGATGGAAACCCCTGCTTGTTTCCTCAGTCCATGTGAGTGGTGGGATTTCTTCCAACCTTTCACCTTCAGCCTGTGGATGTCTTTTCCCATGAGTTGAGTCTCTTGGAGGCAGCATATTGTTGGGTCTTTTTTCTTTTCTTTTCTTTTCTTTTTAATCCAATCTGCTAGTCTATGTCTTTTGATTGGTGAGTTTCGGCCATTAACATTAAGAGTTATTATTGAGACATGATTTGTATTCCCAGCCATTTTTGTTTATTTTTGTTATTTAACTTAAAATGGTTTCTCCTCTGATTAGTTTTTCCTTTAGTGTAATACCTCCTTCTGCTGATTTTCATTGTTATTCATTTCCTCTCTTTTTAAGATAAAAATAATTTTATAATCACATCTTTTTAAGCATAAAATATGTTAATAAACAGTTCTGTAGGGGAAATAAAATGGATAATAAGATTTGAAGGAGAAAAAGGAGTAGAATTTCCAACTGTAAAAGATGAGCTTGTTTGAAACTTTTAAAAAACAGATGATGATGGTTATCAAACTCCTATCAGTATTTTGTATTCAATTAGATTCATTTAAAAAGCCATATACAAAAATGGTAGAATGAGTTAGCCATCATTTCCCTAAGTACATGTATGAAGACAAAATAGTTGTAAAAATACTTTATATAATGAGATGGATGTCATTATCCTAAATGCATGATTGAAGATCTGAATGGTACTTATATACTTTGTATACAAGCAGTTGTATGTAAAAAGATGCTATACTTGTGCATTATGAATAAGTAAATAAATAATTAAATAAACAAACAACAACAACAAAAAAGAGATGATGTGACATCCAACTTTCAGAGCAGGCAAGGACTGATTTTGGTGAAATATTAAAATAAAGCTGGATTTAAAAAAAAAAAAAAAAATAAAACCAGCAACTTGAAAAATTGTGCTCTTTATATGTAATATGAAATTAATTGCACTCTGCAAACATGTATAACAAATTAGAATTTTTTTTAAAAAGTTTAAATAACTGAGAGATGTAGTAACTTCTGGTATACTGAAAATATTGAAATGTTCATTCCTCTTCATGAAATATTTTGCCAAGGATGTTCTGTAGTGCTGGCTTTCTAGTTGTAAATTCTTTTAACTTTTGTTTATCATGGAAGGTTTTTATTTCATCCTCAAATCTAAAGCTTAATTCTGCTGGATGTAAGATTTGTGGTTGGCATCCATTTTCTTTCAGAGCTTGGTATATGTTGTTCCATGATCTCCTGGCTTTGAGTGTCTGGGTTGAAATATCTGCTGTGATACCAATTGGCCTACCACTATGTGTGATCTGATTCCTCACTCTTGCGGCCTTTAAGATTCTATCCTTATTCTGCTTGCTAGGCATTTTCATTATTATGTGTCTTGGTGTAGATCTTTTGTAATTTTGTACATTTGGTGTCCTATAAGCCTCTTTTATTTGGTTTTCTAATTCCGTCATCATTCTTGGGAAATTTTCTGATATTATCTCATTGAAGAGATTGTGCATTCCTTTGGTTTGAAACTCTGTGCCTTCCTCTATCCCAATTACTCTTATATTTGGTCTTTTGATGCAGTCCCATAATTCTTGGATGTTCTGTTCATGGTTTTTTCACTGTGTGGTCAACTTTATTTTCAAGATTATATATTTTGTCTTCATTATCTGATGTTCTTTCTTCCAATTGATCTGGTCTGTTGGTGATGCTTTCTATTGTGTTTTTTATTTGGTTTATTATTTCCTTCATTTCAAGGATTTCTGACTTTTTTTTTTAAGAGTTTCTATGTCTTCTTTGAAGTAATCTTTTGCTACCTGTATTTGCTCTCTTATATCTTTGTTGTAGTGATCAGTTTTTTCCTGTATTTGCTCATTTAGGTCATTCTTTAATTCACAGATCATTTTAATTATAAACCTTCTGAACTCCTTCTCTGACATTTCATCAATTTTGTTGAGCATGGGTTCTGTTATTGTAGTATCCTGCTTTGTTTGGCGTACTTTCTTCCCTTGTTTTTTCATGTTGTCTATTTGTCTTCCTTTCTTGCAGTGCAGATCTGAGGTATTACATTTTCTACCCTATATTCTTGTAGTATCCATGCAGATTGTCTGTGTCTTACCTTAATGTTGGACTTTCAGACCCTGCAGGTGTCCCTCCATGTATGCTACTGCAACTAAAGGTGGTATTGGCAATAGCGGAGGTAACTCAAGATAACAGTGAAGATGCCCCCAGATGGATGCAATATCTTCCAGAGATGGGGCTAAAAGGGTGGGCCTTACAATGTCTTTGTGATGCCTGCTCTGAGATGTGGCTGCTTTTAAACCCTCTCTGTTGTCTAAAGGTAGGGACTACTGCATGGAGAAGGCTATGGCTGTGTCTGCAGTGTCTCAAGATGGAAGTGGGTTAGGCTTGTGCTCCCAGGTGGGGGTGGAGTAGTGGACTCTGGACCTACCCTGGGCCTGGGTCCCCCACAGGTTGGTGTGGGCAGATCTGGTTTAATCTGAGCTCCTGTGGTGGTCTGCTGGTCGGAAGAGGCGGTCCTATGGCATAGCTTGAGCTCAGTGGGTGTTTGCCTGTGGCGGGATGAACCCGGCCCACTCTGAGTGGAGGTTGGTGGGGCTGACCTGGGCCTGCCTGCACTCGGTGGGTGTCAGCGGGTCTGTCCTGGGTCTTCTTGTGCTTGGCTGGTGTCTGTGGGCCTGACCTGGGGCTGTCTGCACTTTGTGAAGGTCAGCTGGGCTGTACTGGGCCTTCCCACCCTCTGCGGAGGTTGGCACATCTGTCCTGTACCTGCCCATGCTCTGTGGGTGTCTGCGGGACTGACCTAGGCCTGCCTGCGCTCTCCATTATTTCTTACAGCTTTATTAGATCAAGAACTGAAATGGGATTTTTTTAAACAATAATGTAATGCAACAGTCCATCTTGAAAATGAAATTTTCATTTTGCTAAAATTATAGGTTTGACCTAATAATCCATTTTATCTTAAACTGCCCCTTTTTAGTATTTCCTTCATTCACATTTTTTTATTTTTTTATTCTAATTTGTCATATATGACAACAGAATGCATTACAATTCATATCACACATATAGAGCACAAATTTTCATCTCTCTGGTTGTATACAATGTATATTCACACTGTTTGTATCTTCATACACGTACTTAGGGTAATGATGTCCATCTTATTCCACCATCTTTTTTACCCCTATACCCCTCCCATCCCCTCCCTTTGCCCTATCTAGAATTCATCTAATCCTCCCATGCTCCCTTCCCACCCCACTATGAATCAGCCTCCTTATATCAGAGAAAACATTCAGCATTTGGTTTTGGGGGGTTGGCTAACTTCACTTAGCATTATATTCTCCAACTCCATCCATTTACCTGAAAATGCCATGATTTTATTCTCTTTTATTGCTGAATAATATTCCATTGTATATACATACCACATTTTCTTCATCCATTCATCTACTGAAGAGCATTGAGTTTGGTTCTAAAGTTTAGCTATTATGAATCATGTTGCTATAAACATTGATGTGGCTATGTCCCTGTAGTATGCTGTTTTTAAGTCCTTTGAGTATAGACTGAAGAGTGGGATAGCTGGGTCAAATGGCAATTCCATTCCAAGTTTTCCAAGGACTCTCCGTACTGCTTTCCATATTGGCTGCACCATTTTGCAGTCCCACCAACAATGTATGAGTGTGCCTTTTCCCGACATCCTTGCCAACACTATTGTTGTTTGTGTTCTTAGTAGCTGCCATTCTGATTGGAGTGAGATGATGTCGTAGAGTAGTTTTGATTTGCATTTCTCTAATTCCTAGAGATGTTGAACATTTTTTTCATATACTTGTCAATTGATTGTATATCTTCTTCTGAGAGGTGTTTGTTCAGTTCCTTGGCCCATTTATTGATTGGGTTATTTGTTTTTTTGGCATTTAGCTTTTTGAGTTCTTTATATATCCTAGGGATTAGTGCTCTATCTGATGTGCAAGTGGTAAAAAATTTGCTCTTCCAAACAAAAGCTGAACAAAGAAATTATAGAATTCAATAATACAATCAATAACTTAGACTTAACTGACATATATAGAATATTTCATCCTTCAATGAGTGAATACACATTCTTCTCAACAGCATGTGGATCCTTCTCTAAAATAGACCACATATTATGCCACAGAGCAACTTTTGGCAACTATAAAAAAGTAGAGATACTACCCTGCATTCTATCAGATCATAATGGAATGAAATCAGAAATCAATGATAAAATAAAAAATAAAAACTACTCAAATAGCTGGAGACTAAATAATATGCTACTGAATGAACAGTGGGTTGCAGAAGACATCGAGGAGGAGATTAAAAATTCTTAGAAGTAAATTAGAACGCTGATACAACATATTAAAATCTCTGAGACACTATGAAGGCAGTACTAAGAGGAATGTTGACTTTTTTTTTTTTTTTTTCCTTTGAAGAGTTCCCCTTTCCTATACTCAAGTTAATCTCTCTAGAAAGCGATCTTAAGCAAAAGAATCTTCTGGTGTTTACAGATGCAATCAAAATCCCAGAAAGAAACAGAGCTCCTTTTTAACTCATGGAAAGAGTGATTAAATATGAGCAGTAGAGATAAGAGACAACATCCACAGAAAATGAAAAAAAAAAAGAAAAGAGAAAAGGGTGCATTTTTACTCAGGTGCATTTTTACTGAAGCCAGGTTTTCTTGCAAAGAGAGTGCTTTGCAATCTCAAATTAGGAGGGAAAACTCTCCCTGGCCAACAGTTGCTTCCAGCAGTTGGCAAGAGTTTGAAGAAAGTCCTTCCTAACAGTGTCAAATGTCTTCAGTTTCACTCAAGTGACACTCACGAGTCACATAACAATAACTGGCTCTGGTTGGCTCAACAAAGATGCTCTTGTGTTTGAATTAAGATGGAAATAAATTCCTTCTTCCACATTCTGGGAAAGGGAGACAGGGAAGCACATAGGCCATGAAATAAAGCATTTATAAAGAAGAATTTGTTTCCTCATCTTTTGAGCTGAGACACTTACACCATATTCTTGCTTATCACCCTCCAGGGAAAATTAAATGACTAAACTTTTATAGTGAAATTGCATTTTGCCCAAAATACAGTAGATGTTTAAGGAACGAATGAAAGCATTTCTTCTGGTAGGAATTCCATAAGACCATCAGTCAGTAAAACTGCTTCCAGTTTTGACAGTACTCACCATTAGTGGCTTTCCAGCTGGGTTTAACAGGGAATAACTAACAAGGAAAGGAACAAGCCGTAGATTTAAAAGGGGAAGGATTTCCTTCTCTTTCAGCCTCAAATCCTTTCTCTCCTCAGAAAACTCAGAAGAAGGATATTAAGGTCATTGTCATCTGAATTGGGTCCTGACATTCTTGGTGCACTTAGTTCTATTGCAAGAGGGTTATTTGCCCGTCTCAGCTACGAACCAAACTAAAGAATTAATGCAAAATAATCTGCATCTCAGAAACTGGAGACAAAAATACAGAGTTGGGTGAGAAGTCTTACTACAAATGTCACTGTGGGAAACAGAAAGGTATTTGCTCAAATATTTTCTCTGAGAGAATAAAAGTCATTGCATCTGTTTGGAATCTAGTGATATTTGAAAATTTCACTCCAAGTTTATTTTTTTCTTTTACTTTAGAAATGGTAATCTAAATTACATATTAGTATGTGTATTGGTTTCTTAGGACTCTGAAATAAAGTGCCAAACACTGGGTAGCTTAAATAACAGAAATTTATTGTCTCACCGTTCTGGAGGCTAAAAATCCAAACTTAAGGTTATCAGTAGAGTTGGTTCCTCTTGAAGGAGAATCTGGTCCTGCCTCTCCCCTAGCTTCTGTTGGTCTGCTGGCAAGCCAAGCACCTACACCACTTCAACAACACCTTCATCTTCACGTCCTATTCTCCCTGTATTTCTGTCTCTTTGCTTCATCTTCCCCATGCATGTTTGTCTCTGTGTTCGAGTCCCCTGCTTCTTTAAAGGACATCAGTCATATTGGATTCATCCTAATGTTCTCATTATAACTTGATCATTTCTGCAATTATCCTATTTCCAGATAATGTCATATTCTGAGGTATTGGGCTTAGCATTTCAGCTTATCTTGAAATGATGCAAGTTCTCCATCTGGTGAAAGCTTTCAAACTATAGGCCCACGACACCTGAAATCTACTGAGATGCTGTTCACTTTGTAGGCAGTAAAACAGTGACTTTTTGTAAAGAGAACACACTGAAACTCCAGCTTCTACTTCCAGAAACCTTAGATGCTTTGTCTAAAAAGAAAGAAGCTGTAGTAGCTCCGTACACAGAGAAGAGAAAGTAGACTGCTCTTTGTCTTCTTAGTCCAACTTCAAAGGCAACAGGAAAAAGACTCCTTGCTCCACAGAGCTGTTCCCTTGATCACATTATTTTAGCAGCATTATCAAAAAAACTTCTTTTTTTTTTTAATTCATACTGAAACTATTCTTTCAATAGTTTGCTACTACCCATTCTCATGTACTGTAATGAAAAGTACCACTAACTCATAGTATTCCTTTCTATCGTTCTTAGTATTATAACCAGTTTTGCTAGAATTCTTTTATCTATGCACAGTTCAATGATTCTAATCTTTATGTATCACACACACACACACACCAGGCATCCAGCTGTATATGAATGTGTGTGTATGCATATGTGTGTGTGTTTGTATAATATATATTGCCATCAATAGACTGAAACTTTCTTGTATGTATGCATTTGAAACTTATAATCACCTACTTAGAAAAGGACTTAAGGCAAATTAATTTTTACTAGAGGTTTTTGTTTTGTTTCTGTCATTATTAATAGTCATATTTACAAGACAGATTAATGTCTTTCAGACTCATTTGCATCACAAAATTACCATTTTATACTAAGTTTGAGCAAATTACTTAACCTCTTGTGCCAATTTCATCAAAACAGGGACTTATTTATCTGAATTTATTACCAAGGTAAACTCCCACAATTGCTGGAGCTACCTAAGCAATGCAAGTCCAAGGTCTATAGGGCAGTTGGTCAGGGAGGAAAGTTATCAAGCAGGCTGGAACTCCATGAGCTCAAGATTCCACAGGCAGGAGTCTCTTAACCCATGTAAGGTCTAAGTTGTCTTTTAAAGACCTTCTCAATAAGTCTGACCTTCCCAGATTATCAGGATAATATCTTTGGATTACAGTCAATTAATAAGGTTAATTTAATCACATTTGCAAAGTCCAATCACAGCAACACCAGGATTAGTATTTGCTTGAATAACTGGGAGAGAATGTCTCTTGCAGCTAACCTAACTAAGACCCTAGGTAGGAGCTCTTGGAACTGTTATACAGCCTGAAAAGTAGACATGCCAAAGGCCATCACAGGCAGGTGAGGTCGTAGGCCCCTTGGTGGCCCATTGTGCCATCATTTGGTGCCTGGTGATGTTATTTGCAGGGCAATCCATTCAAAATCTGGCAGGTAAGACAAAAGCATTAATTAAAAGTGACAAAACAAAAGTATAGTAGAGATTACAATTATTAAATCAATTTTGTCATATTTGTTATGAGGAAAATAAGTGGATATAAATAATGAAAAATGTTAAGATATTTTATACTATAATGCAAGCAACAATTTTTACCTTACTTAAGCCTCAGGCCTTTTATTTATTTTCCCCACACTTTTTATTGGTACATTATAATATTACATAATGGTGGGATTTGTTGTTACATATTTGTACATGCACACAATATAACTATATAATTTGGCCAATATTACTTTCTAGCACTTTCCCTTCGCTCCTTGCCTCCTACTACCTGGCCCCTTTCTTCTACTGATCCCCTTCTGATTTTCATGAGATTCCCCAACTTTCTTTTTCTTTATTCCTCTCAAGCTTCCGCATATAAGAGAAAACATACAAACCTTGACCTCCAGAGTTTGACTTCTTTTAGTATAATTGTCTCTTGTTCCATCCATTTTCCTGCAAATGACATAAATTCATTTTTCTTTGAGTGAATAACTCCGTTATGTAATATACCACATTTTCTTGATCCTTTCAGCTATTGATGGACACCTAAACTGGTTTCATAGTTTGGCTCTTGCTAATTGTGCTGCTGTAAACACAAGTATGCATTTATCACTGTAGTAAGATGACTTTAATTCTTACAGATGAATACTGAGAAGGGGAATAGCTGGGTCCTGTGGTGGTTCCATTTCTAGTCTTTTGAGGGAAGCTTCATACTTATTTACTTATTTCCACGGTGATTGTACTAATTTACAATCCCACCAACAATGTAAAAGTGTTCCTTTTTCTCCACATCCTCTCTAGCATTTATAATTATCTGTATTCTTGATGACTGCCATTCCTACCAGCGTGAGATAAAACTTCACTGTAGCTTTGATTTGCATTTCCCTAGCTGCTAATGATGTTGAACATTTCTTCATATATTTATTGACCATTTGCATTTCTTCTTCTGAGAAGTGAATCTGGTCATCACTTTTGGTAGTATTGAAACCTCACGCCTTTTAAATAGAAGATATTGGGCCATGTTGTTTCTGCTATACATATTAAATTCATATTAACTAAAAATAAAATTTCAATTAATTGTATGCTGTCTGAGACATTAAAATTTAATTGATAAAATTTAGGGTGACAGGTTATAAATGTGATTTTAGAAGGATAAAATAAGATAGAGTATACTAAGTTAATTTTAATAAATACCATTCATTGCAGGTCCATGCAAAGGGAGCTTATATTCATTCCCATTAACCTTCATACAACCTGAAAGGTCACTCAGCTGGAAAGTGGTTGATTTAGAATTTACCTCAGATTAAACCCATTCTGCACTCTGCATGCTTTTGACTATGCTATGATACCCATGAGAGATATATTTTTGGACTTCCATTTTGCTTACCTACTGGTGAAATCCATTTTTTCCTTCCTTTCTCTTAATACTCACTCTCAGGATGAATATAATTCCATCTCGTCGGGTGATTGGCATTGTTTGTTACTAACTATGGAATATAAAGTCTTCTTTTTCCTGGTCCATTCCTCTTGGTCATCAGCTAATGAACAAGCATAGAGGACCTATTTTGAGGGCAAAGGTTTCATTCCATACACCCATGAATCCATTCTACATGAGAATCTATCTATTGTGTCTACCCCTAAGTCACCTCCCTTCTTTGCTCAGGGACTGGGTTTTGATATCAAAGTAATTTGTGCCTTTGTTCTCCTACACTACTTATGATATACCTCAAAATTCTTAACTGGCTGAAGATTTATAAAAATGTGATCTCCAAGCCAAATGATAATAGTGTTCTCACCCATAAATATCACTCCAAGGGGTTTAAAATTCCAACTGCAGTGGTCCTTCCTGATTTGCAAGGCATATATTTCAAGACCCCCAGAGGACGCCTGAAACTGGACAATACCAAACCTTGTATATACTATGCTTTTTCCTATACATACATATCTATAATAAAGCCTAACTTAAAAATCAGGCACAGGAAGATATTAAAAATAATAACTAACAAATAGAACAATTATAACAACATGTATAGTAAAAAGTTATGTGAATATTCTGTGTGTCTCTTTCTCAAACACAGTATTATTACACTGTGCCCTCCCTTCTTGGGATGATGTGTGATGACACTTAAAAGAAGAGCCTGGAGAGCACACTTTCCAAGACCAAATTTCTTTCCCTTCTTTGTCACCCACTCCAGTATGTTCTCACCCATTTACTTTCCTGACATTCGTTGGTTTTCTCACTTGCACATAGAGAGACATTCACTTGTCACTCACCTTTCAGATCTTCGGGAAGATAAATGGGATAATATGCTAAAGCCTACTGGAATCTCTGGAAACATGGTGTTATATATGCATGGCATCTCATCTTAATTTTTCTCCAGTTTGAAGGAAAATGAACTAA
Source organism: Tamias sibiricus (assembly GCA_025594165.1). Taxonomy (NCBI): domain Eukaryota; kingdom Metazoa; phylum Chordata; class Mammalia; order Rodentia; family Sciuridae; genus Tamias; species Tamias sibiricus. Next base: position 26,290,316 of record CM046663.1, read on the forward strand.
AATGAGCACAGCTGGGGCTTAAGTAAGGTAGAAATTAAGGGCTGAAGTGATCATTTGGGGGAAAGACTCCCTCTCACTTTGAGCACAGATTTTTCTTCTCAAGGACCTTAAAAATGAAATCCTGAACATTTTCCTTCCCTAATTGATTCACTGTGTGTGATGATTTTCCCTGAAGCTCATTATAACTTCATAGTTTCCTTGTATCATGTTAAAATTATACTTTTCTTAGCCATTTATAGAAACTTCCTTATAGAAAACGGAAGATTCTTAAAAATAAAGAATGCCACGGCAAAGTATGCCAGATAGCTTTTATGAGAAGGAATGGAAAAGAAGTAGCTTCCACCAATCTGTTCTTTTAAGGAAGAAGGTGCAGATGATCTTGAAATGGTAGATGGACCTACCAATACAAAAATCATTCTATTCCTCAGAGTAGAGATTAGGAGATAGTCCTACATATTGATGTGAGGAGAGAGAGAATTCACAAGGAAGCCACTTGAGCTTGGACCCTTGGGCCCAGGTGCAGAGGAGCCTGTAGCCACTTTCAGAGCTAACTTTTCTTGTAATGCTTACTATGCTGCTTACATTTACATATATTGTCTTATTTGACCTTCACATTATTTTCTTCCTTTCCAAAATTAGGTTAAATATTTTTCCTGAGTTTACACAGTTGGGAAGTAGAACAGCCTAGATTGAAAGTCATCTAGCACAAGTCTGTGCCTATCATTGTTTTATTACACTGTGTCTGAGAAGAAAGAAGGAATTCAGAAGCCAAGCCCATACTCGGCATATCTCCCTCTCCCTCTCCCCTCTCTCTTTCTCTCTCATCTATCTTGTTAGTGTGAATACATGACTCAATCCTCCAACCAGGCTGCAAGCTTATACATCTATACATCTTTGTGGGAAACTCAGGTTCAAACTTAACATGTGTGCATAGGAAGGATGTCTTTAATAAATGTCTGCAAAGGAGATACTGTTATCTCCTTGGTGTAGATTAGGAAATTGAGATTTAAAGTACAAAACAAAGTGCCCACAGTCCTGAAGCTTGTAAGGAGCAAAGCTAAGGTTTAGGCCGGGACTTCTGACTTCAGTCCATGGTTCTTCTTGGGATTTTGTAACCTACCCTATGCTTTCCCTGTCTGTTCCCAAGGTTTCTAATGTTACAAAATTCTTGATTGTACATTAACGTATTGAGAGGAAAGTCAGGGAAGGTGCTTAAGTACATTGAACCAATAGACGTCTCTCAACTTCAAAAGTCAGAGAAGTAAGTAGAGAGTTATGGAGTTCCTACAAGATACCAGGCACATTGCTCAGTGCATTGCCAACCTCATCCAATCTAATCCTTATAGCTAGCCCATGTTGTAATGACTATGACTCCATTTTATTGATGAGCAAACTAAGTCCAAGAAAGGGAAGTTATTCATCCAAGGTCACATACCATGTAAACCCAGGTCAACCTACTACTCTAAAATTCAAGTTTATTCAACTACATTTAAAAGGGTGACATAGTACAATGTCTCTCAATTGATTTTAATCTAGTTGTGTAGTGAATAACCAAGACTATTTCTATTTTCCTTACTTAAAAAAAGAATCAGATTTTATTGGATCCTTTTGTAGTTGTAAACTCTATTGTCAAAATAGTATTTTCATTGATATATTTGAATGTCATCACTGTTCATTCATGAAATGAACTGGAAAACAACAGAAGCTTGTAACAGGAAGAATGGGCTTTCTGAGAGGGCCCTGAAGTCTTGGTTTGCACCCTTTTACCTTCAGCCAGGCTGTTGTGAGCAGTCATTCCTGCAGGACACACCAGCTGTCAAAAGTCCCACTTTCTCACCATTCTAAGGTAATAAGTGGTTTCACGTGTCCACCCAACTGGCCTTCCTATTGCAATCACTGACATTTTTTCTTTCAGCAAGAGCCAGCAGCTTCGGTCCCTTTCTGCCCTCTGCTCCATTTCCCTTTTCTTTTTATATATCGAGACTTAATGGCCACACTTACAGTGAAACCTGCTGTCAGGATGTGAGCAGATGCCACCTCTGCTACCGGCCAGAAGCCTAGGCCAGCGACAGGTGGGCCAGAACAAGGCACCAGGCACACCTGAGAGAGGAGCATGTTAGAGCACACGGATGAGGATGACAAATTAAAACTGCTGCTAGAGTAGAGCGGGACAGCAGCTGGTCTGTGGAGGACGCCATCAATGTTCTAAAGAGGATCTGCAGGTAGGCTTTAAAATGTCATCCATCAAGTGAAACTTACAATGCGAGAATTAATTTTTATGGTTGTCTTGCTTCAGCATAAAGAGACGAGACACTGCGTATCCTCCAGGGGGTGGAAAAACTTCTAAAGTGCTCAACAGGTTGTTTCCTGGGTTTTGGACGTGGACCATAGTATATCACATGTACGTGTCTATCTGGGGTGTCAAACTTTACAATTTGAAGAAAATAAAGAATCACTCTCACGTCCCAAAATGAAGGTTCAAAACTTCATGCGCCAGGCTCCAGGATTCTCCACAAACTCTCCAGAGTCAGGCTTGGGAATGAGAAAATAATTCTAGTTTCTATGTCCCCTACCTCAGCTCTCAGAATCTATCTCCCATAAGACTGGAAAAGGCCATCGGTGACCCCAGAGCCTGAGACTGGCCAGGAATAGGCAGCCAGCTTGTGGGGTCTCCCGCTTGGGTATGGAGAGCACCAGATACGCCACAAAAAGTTTGATGGGTCTTTTCTACTTGCTTATGCTGGCTTCTTGGTGGGAAGAAGGAAAACTAACTGACTTCTTCAGTGTTGTATTTGGGCAAGCATCTGCCAAAACTGATCTAGGGTCTCTTGTGTGCTAGTCGTGAAAAGTCTTTTTTCTATGAAGGTGTGTCTATTCAAACCAAGAGACATTATCTTTCCAATCAATAGAACTGGGGTTGAGTCACCTCTTCCTCAAATTTATATGTTATGGCAGATTTTCTCTGCCTTAGCTGTTCTGTGGAAGATAATTCTATTCTCTGGTGCTTCACTCAGTCAAAAATGCCATGCTAGTTTGTCCAGGCTTATACAAGTCCACAATTAGTCTAATTCCTAGCAATGACAACCTTTCTCCAGAGAACCAATTTGCTGGCAGGAAGACAGTACCAAGACTGAACTGGTGCTGGTATCTAATTGCCTCCTAAACCCAGATATTTGGTATGATGTTACAAGAGCAGCTACTACCTCTGAAATGGCTGGTTTTAAATATGCCCTGCCACTCACTAGCTTTGTGATCATGATCTAGCTATTTAAAATCCCTCTGCCCAGTCACACCAGTTTGAAAATGGAGATGATTTCTATCTCAAAGACCATGATGGTGGGAGCTGCTAAGCACTGGTGAGTTCCACAGGTATGAAATATTCTGATCACAAAACCCTGACAACCTGGCAAGCATGCATTGTCTGAACAGCTGTTAAATTTTGCCATCAGCAGTATTACCACATTGAGCCGGGAAGACAAGAAAAAATGAGGCCAGCATAAATATTAAACAGGAGGACTTAGCAGGAGCCCATATAAAATACTAGCCATCTCAACTCAACCAACCCAACATCCCAGCCGTTTCTGGAAAACCTGGGGAGAATTTTAGTTGCAGGGAGAATGTAGTGCAGATGAAGTCTGCACTGTGACTATTATTAATGTTAGTTATTATGCTTTAGACACCCAGGGCTGCTGTGGTCTATCAAACACCTGCTACATATTTATACAGCTCAGTCTACCCTCACTCATTTTATATACAGGCTTCATTTTGGCCATAGAGCTCATTTAAGATGGAAAGATGGGAATGTTATGCCAGACCATATGATTTCCAAGAATCAACAATAAATAAGCTTTTCAATTTGGCATTCCTGTCTCTCTCTCTCTCTGTCTCTCTCTCTCTCTCTCTCTCTCTCTCTCTAACATTTTTACTTTCACAACCATGATCATTTCATCCTGGAATTAAAGTAGAATGGAAAACAGAAAAACTCAAATAGAAAAATAAATCCACATCATCCAAATTCAAACTGTGTTTGGGTCACATGTGAAATGTTTGACCTCTTTTTTTTTTGTTTGTTTCTACCACTGGGGAACATGGGCAAATTACAATCAATCCTATAATTTTAAGGAATGTGAAGAAAGGACTATAAAATACTTTTACTATCAAATTCCTGTCCACTTTGATTTCCAGCATTTAGCACAATGTTGGCACCAAATCAGCAGTTAAATGGTCTGTTTCATAAGTAAAATAACATTATGTGTGGTATTTAGTTCTTTGCTTAACTGAGTTCTGCTGTGGAGCACAAAGAACATTTCACTGGGAGTCAGGAAACCTGCATTACAGCCCCAGAATGACCTTGTGCTAACTGGATGACTTCCCTTCCTGGAGCTTCATGTTCTTTATCTGCCAGTTGAAGGAGCTGGCCCTCTCTCCAGTTCCCCCTTGCATTGCTAATGCTTTAATGGTTTTATTTAATCAATGGCATTGCAGGATTATAGTATCAATAGTTCTCCCCTGTGATCTAGTTGAAGTCCAGTGGTTCAGGAGGCAGGAGAGAAGGAAAAAGAGGGGAAGGGGAAGGATGAGGGAGAAGAGGAAAAGATGGATATGAAGAGGGAGAAAGAAAAAGAAGATTCCTTTAGATGTCACGGAGCACTGCCAGCCCAGGGTGAACTCTAGGTAAGTACTTTGTCTTTGGACTGCTCACATTCTTCATTCTTTTCATTACCAGACCCTCTATTTCTCTCTCCAGATGTCCAGATGAACATTCCCTGACCAGTGATCTTTCCTTCCCACCTTCCAATGTTTCCTGTACCCTAAAAGTCTCCCAGACACCCAATTTATCTCTATCTCTACTCTTTCAATCCAACCACTCATGCATCTGAACAAAGCAGCCAGTAGGGGAAAACACAACGAGCTGCCACCTAACTGAAAGTGATTTAATCTTTAACCTTTCTCTGCATACTCAGTTAAAAAAATAATAATAATAATAATAATAATAATAATAATTAAAACAAAACAAAACAAGAGGGACTGGAACTTGCATGTAAGGTGGAACACAAAGTGAAGGGCAGAAATCCTCGGGGTTGGGAGGAGTCACATAGCACCATAGCTATCCAGGTGCCCTGGGATTCTGCTCCCTGCAGCCATTCCTCAGAAGTCCCTGTGACTGCTGAGTGTCTTCCTGTCCTTTGCATCTAAATGCATGGAAGCTAGGAAGCCAGAATCTTATCACAGAGCTCCCTTGGGGCTCCACGAATTCGTCACGAACTAAATCGGGGTATAAATAAGCAAACATAACCAAACGAATGAATAAATAACCAACAGCTTCCATGGTGATGACATTAGGGGCTGTACCTCTGGGAGTGAAAGGAGCAGTGTGTGCCTTCTCCATAAACCTACTACCTGGAGGCTCAACAGGAGCAAACCAACAAAAAGGGGGCAAAGTTTACCTGGTGAGGACTAACCAGAGTGATTTCCTAGACTCTGCTTTTTAACTCAGATTTTCCAGGCTCTCTGCTTTTAACCTCAAAGCCGATTTATTCCAACAAAGTGTTAAACTGCAGAGTGAGACACAAGATGCAGCATTTGTATGCTTCATGATACAGTCTTCCCCACATCTTCCCAATTCGTCTCTGCGGGTGTGACTTAAGTCAGAAGTTCTGGCATCACTGCAACCACAAAATGTGGACCCCAGCTCCCTGACTACATCAGTGGAAAGAGCAGCCCTTCCTCACCTCTCCCAAACAAGGAAGCATGAGTAGCAGAGTAGGGCAGAAGACCAAGGATTTTCCAGGACACTTGGGTATAACCATAGGCTTAGCCTCAAACCTTGATTATGACCCGGGGAAGTGTTGGTCCTTCCCTAATTATAAAGCTGACAGCCCTCAACTAGAGGGCTGTACTCTTCCTCCAGGGCCCGTCTGCTGCTCCTGAGTGCAATGAAGTCCTCATCTCCATGGGTGTTCCCAAAGATGTTCCAAGAGCCTGGGTCCCTGTTCTGCCTGGTCATTTCCTTTGTTTCCACCACAAAACAAATAGTTCAACATCTAGATGGCTACTTCTGAAAATGTTTTTAAGTTCTTGAATGTCCATGAAAATAAATGTCCAGAAAATCTTACAGGCAATTCCCAGAGGTTCCTGGATGGGTTAACAGTGATTTCAATGGATTCTTGGTTAAGAATACTAACAGAGTGAGCCATGCTTGTTTGAGACAGAGAAGAGTAGAGATATCTGATTTTGCTGACATGTAAAGTTGGAGCAGACACAACCTAGAGGGCTTACAAATACATAAGCATTCCATGCTTGCTTTCTCTTTCCAGATGCCCTCTCTCCACCACCTCTCCCTTTCCCTGTGATTCTCTGACCTTATGCTTCTTCTTCAAAACACATATTATTGCCTAAAATAAATGGTTTACAAAAAGTGGGGAAATGTGGGTTATGTTCATGCTTATAAGCATGTTAGTTCTATTTTCAAATAACATACTTACTGTTTTTATTCCATTCTTAAACACCTTTTCAGGTGATATCCTTCTAAGTTTAAATCAATGGGCTTATCGGTTCATCTAAAAAAAGTACAACAAAGTATCTTTTTCTGTTCTAGGCTCTTTGGGAAGTCTTCAGGATATTTACTATGCCCCTAAGTAATCCTGAAAACATCTCAGCAAGAGGAGGGGATTAAAAAGCACATTAATATGGACACGTTTATTTCGGTTCATCAGTAACATTAATTATTACTTCCACAGTTATGATTGGAATACATAATCTCGAGTCCCAGTAAGTCTCACTCTTCTAGTCCCAGCAGGCTCTCATATCAACTAATTAACACAAAGGTCATTGTTCTCATTTTTAGAATACCAACAGATTGTAAAAACACAACACTGATTATGCTGCTAGGTTTGGAAAGACACAGCAAGAGTGGAACATTCTGCTCCTCCGTGAGAAACGAGGAGGGGGCTCTTTCTAATCGTGTCTCTGCATGACTAGAATTTAACAAAGATAAGGAAGAACAGTTCAATTAAAATATCTCTGGGCAAAGAACATAGCTGGTGAGCACATATCCAGTGCCCATGGAATCCCCAAGACTCTCTTAAAGATGGCGGCCCAGCATCTCATCTCAGCTGAGAGGTGACTCAGCAGACAAATACTGCTCACAGATCTTATTGTTAGCAATGTTCAGGTGGATTTCACATTGAGCAGAAAAGAACTACTCTTTCAGAGGTTAACTGTAAAAGCAGAGACAACATCATGATATAAGGTGATTACATGCCAAGAAAAGGTACAGTTTCTATTGCATGACAGAAAAGGGGAAGTTGAAGGAAAGCTTACTTCTAGCTGGGGAGGAATCAAGGAAGCCTTGCTATTATGCCTAACTGTATAATAAACACCCCAGAGAGTGACTTGCATGAAATGAATGACAAAATCCCTGGGTGCAAGACAAGACTTTCAAGCCAAGGCTAGAGAATGAAAAGGATTTGAATATGCAGTGCTGTAGGAAAATGTATTCTAATACCTGAGCAATAGTATATCACAGATGATCCCCAGAGCTGCAGAACACAATGTTTGCTCATTCACCCATACGGTGCTTGTCATTTCTACTGTTCTACCTCTGCGTCAATCACCTCTTTCATAGATTGGCCCCAGCTTGGCAATGGCAGCAGAGACCCAGGGGAATTCTCATTAATGCAGCATGATGCTTCTAACTACTTTGCTGACAAATGTTGGCAAAAATAGATTGATGAAGGCTCTACACTCTCCCAGAAGCATCACAGAGAATACAAATTAATGTAACATCCAGTTTTGGAGGAAATCTTTGAAACTCTGCAGCCAAGTAGGGAAGTTGACCACAACTAAGGTTGTTCTGTCTTTCAGATGTAGGAAGAAAGCAAATAAAGGTTGAGTCCATTAGTCCATGAGGAGCACGACAGCTCCTCAGCAAAGCTGTTCTGTGATAATCAAATAAAAGCCACATTTCTTCAATTTGGAGACAAAGTGCAAAGGAGATTTCACAGGGACAGCTCATATATGAAACAAAATTGACATGTTCCAGGGCCTCAGTTTCCAGAGATTATACTTTGAACACAAGAAGAAACACAACTGGCCTCTGATGGGCTAATAAATTGAAAGAGAATCCAGATTTTTGCTTTCTCTTGATCTTGTTTGAAATTCAATATAACTTCTTACTAAATTCACATGTGCTTTTACCCTATTTTAAGCTTTTATGAAAATTATCTCAAGTACACATGCATGTAAAAATTTATATTCATTCATAAATATAATTACTACACATGTGCTTTTTAAGAATAGTCTTATTTTTTTATTCTACCACTATCCCATCTTCCATTTTACCCACATAGCCCTCTACTCCAAGTAATCCTTGGGAATACTTCTTGCATATTGTTGCATATTTTCTGCAAGTTCATGTAATACTTTTCATATGCATGAGTATACACACGGGACAATTTGTGATTGTTTCTTGTACACAAAACAGGTTTGATACTAATTATACTTCTATCTTGTATTTCTACTCACCATTTCTTTGTGGAAATCACTCCAAGTCAAATGGTTTTTGTTTTTGCTTTAAGGAAGGCATTATGTTTCATGGTGTGAACATAAAATTCTAAATTATTATACTTTGTCTTATTCTTTTGGGGAAGGTTTTTAAATGACATCCAAACAATTACATTGCCCATGCCAATAAGATGGGCTTCTAAAAGCATGTCGTCACATCAGTCATAAACACTGAAAACCTAATTAGACTGATGGAAATGAGGAAAAACCTGAGATTTCCATGGCTCAGAGCCTCTCTCTCCCATGGAGGTAAGTGGGGCCTTCAGCTTCACTACCTGGGCAGGAAAACAGAGAGATAAAGACCCACATTTAAATTAGCTTTCCAAATGAAACTTGTTGGCTGGTTTCCATTTACTGCTCATTCATTAACTAAATTCTGCAGTTCATATTTACTCTTTGGTATGGATACATTTTGCATCCAGACTCTCTCTCACATCCTGTTTCCTTCATCCCCCCACCGCGTTATCCAAAGTGTAAAGCTCTTGCCCTCTCCTCTCAGCATCTCCTATTTCAGTCAGATGAGGCTGCTAGAACAAGTCTCTAAAGAATGGGTGCCATAAACAACAGACACTTATTTCTCACAGTTCTGGAGGTGAGGGGGCAAGTCCAAGGTCAAAGTGTCAACACAGATCCAGATTCTGGTGAAGGTCTGATTCCTGGTTTGCAGAGGGTTTTCTATTTTATTATCATACAGCAGAAAACAGAAAAAACAGCTCTCTCAAAGGACACTAAAGGAAGTGCATAAAAGAGGACATTTATACAGGCTTCACTCTTCTACCTAATGACCTTCCAAAGGCTCCACTTCAAGTACCAACCCACTGGGGATTTTGGTTTCAACATATGAATGTGGGCTGGCGGGCTGAGGGGCGGGGGAGGTATATGTCTGTCCATAGCACCTTCTGCACTCCCTTATTTTTCTGGTTCAAACATCCCTTCACTGAACTAATCCCCTCTCTGCACCATGCTTTCCCCTTGTTCCTACTTGCTCACTTTAATATCTCTGGTTCCCACTCCTTACCACAAGCCCCATCATAATGATCACACTCCTGAATTTTAAGCAGTTACGTTTGGATTATAGGGATTGCAATTCACTGACTTTCCTTTTTCCCGAGTTTACCAAATCCCTGTCTCGTTATCTTACTCGTCTTTGTTGACCCAGAACCCGACACAACTGATGGGCCTTCTGTATGGCAAGGGCTCAGGAGAAATTTGTGGGATGATTTGGTTGAGTTTCCAATATTTGCCTGATGACTTTGGCTTACACAGTCAATCCTGTCTGACCTGATGGATCCACACACACACTTCAGCCATTAGCTACCCATGAGACTGTTGATCCAAGACGCAAAGAAAAGACCACCAACTCCAATTTTAAATTAAAGCAAGCTTATATTGTATACACACAAAGAGAGCTGGCCAGGGCTGCCCCTCCCAAATACTGGGCTTGGGGTCATCCCTGCTCTCAGGGAAGACAAGGTTTTTATAGTTCAAAGAGTTACAAAAAATCTTGGGAACTTACAGCTAACAAGGTCAGACATGTGTAATTCAAAAACAAGTTAGCAAACTAATCACCTACATGGCATTGCATTCCAAGGAAAAGGGGGGTGTAGTCAAACCCCATATCAAAAGTTTATGAGGCACCGTTAGTTTTAGAGAGAGAGAGAGAGAGTTGTTATCTGGTCAAGGAAAGCCAGGCCTGAGTGAGCTCAAGGCCTGGGCATGAATGCCAGACAATAAGCTCAAGCCAAATAAGAACCCTAGTATTTCATAGAAAACTGAAGTGGGCTCTTCATAACTTTTTGGCAGGATGGCTCTCAGTCTTAAGATGAAATTAGGCTGGTTTATCAAGACCATACTCAGATTTTCTCTCTCTCTCTCTCTCTTCTCTCTCTCTCTCTCTCTTTTCTTTTCTTTTTTTTTTTTTTTTTTCTTTTTTCCTTTTCTTTCTCTCAGTCCCAACATTTCAGGTCAGCTCCTCCTTACTTCCCTCCTGGACTATTGTACAAAGTTTCTCTCAGTGGTATTCCTGTTTCCTGATTCTCTTTTTTCAGACATATTAAACAGAAACTTTCCAAGTGTACGTTCTGATTTGGCCACTCCCCTGGTCAAAAACTTCAGTGTTTTGGGGCAACTTGATTGAACCAAACCTTCTAGTGTGGCTTTCAAATGTCCCCTATTTGCTGGCACCAAGCTGTAGAGGCTTATTTCCCTATACTACACCTTCTTGCCACAGTAATTCTGAACTGTTCTGCATTTCATTTTCTGTATTTGGAAATTTTAGCCTTTTAATATGTGCTCAATTTTCTCTTACATTTTAAATATGGCCTCATTTCATCTGTTGATAACACACACATTCTGGAAGATCTTGAAGATCACTATTAGATCCCACTGCCCCCGTGAGACCTGCTCTGTTTTTTTTTTTCAACCAGTCACATTCTCCACCAGCTCTGTTTTTGTTCATGCCACTCTTTTTTTTTTTGGGGGGGGGGGAGTAGGGGCTTACTGGGAATTGAATCCAGGGGTGCTTAGCCACATCCACAGCCCTTTTAATTTTTAATTTATAGAGGGTCTCACTGAATTTCTTAGTGCCTTGCTAAGTTGCTGAGGCTGGCTTTGAACTCACAATCCTCCTGCCTCAGCCTCCCAAGATGCTGGGATTACAGGTGTGTGCCATGCATTTATGTCACCCTGTGGTTCCTTTTGTTACATGTCTTTGTGACTCTTTATGATATCCATTGCAGAGTACCTATTAAAAAGGAGCCTGTATAATATTTAAGTACAACATTTAATTGTTTAATTACAATTACACACATATATATATACATAACCACAGATATGACATACACATACTTGTATGTATCATTCTTTTTATTACATACATGTGATTACTAAACTGTAAAAGTCCTTTAGTTTATACACCATGACTTTTTATCATTGTGTTTTGCATTATGGGTTTCTTAAATATAAACTTTTGAAGAACAATTCACTTCTTACAAAATCCCTAGTAAATCTGGACAAATTTTGCAACATTTGGTTGTATAAATCTAAAGCCATGTCTAAACATAAAGTACATAAAATGTTTGCTGTGAAACTTTTCTAAATTTAAACAAATCACCTACATATCTTAAGTAATAGTCATGGATTTGGAATATTATTTCAATTATTTATCCTACTAACTAATATTGTGGAAAATAGTTTCAGAATATTTTTGGCATATTCAAACTTTTCTAAGATATACTGCTCCATTTGGCACCTTCATTGTTGAAAGATGATATTTACAGAGCCCATAAATGTCAGGACTGAGCATTTCTCCCTAGTATTTTTTTTAACTTGTTCCTTTTCAAGTTTTCATTAAAAACTAGCTGCACTATAACCTAAATGAAAACATGTGCTGCCTATGTCTTTATTGTGTGCAATTATCACTTTTCAAGGGTAGGTTTCCAAGAGAAACATTCCACTTAATAAATGAAATTTTTTACTCTCACCAGACCTATTTGTGTTATGAGCAAGGATTTTACATGCCAAAGTGAATCAAAGAACAAAAAGATTTCTCAAAAGTTCAAATTTGAAAAACACTTTTAGACAATAGATAGGTAGGCAAATAGAATAAATGGAGATAGACTATATACCTATCTTGAAATATCCAATCAATATTTAACTAAAATTTATTGTGTAAAATTGTACTAACAGGTACCATTTTGATTCTGGTATTTTAATGGTGGTGTTCGTTTTAGGTGGTATCTTTGAACAATAAAATCAAAGGACCCTAGCTGTTGATCTAATATTGTTCCCCTAAATTCCTGAAGTGTCAGGGAAAAGGTCTTAAGAAAATCCAATAGCTCTTCCTATTGCAGTATCTATGGGACTCTTTGTTAATTGCCATAATCTCAAATTAGAGTAAAGGTACTGGGACTTCAGACCTTCCAAAGCTCATCATGTTCATTGTTTCAGCACATTCTCTGTGAAACGATACTTTTGTTTGCTTCCATTCAGTCCCAGCCACATCAGCAGTGATGTATTGTGCCAAATACAGAATTATTAATGTGGATTTTGCTTTGTTTAAATTCAATTTTTGCTGCAATTTAGTTCAGAGGCTTATAAGTAATGAGAGTTTGATTTGCCTACTACTAACCAATTGAATACTCTCTCACATTAATAGAAGTGTGACTGCTAAAACACCAAACTGGGTCTCATGCAACAGGCAGCTCATGTACTCTTTTTCTCAGGGCTTTAAGGAAAAAAATTAAAACATTTTATACAGTAGCTAATTTTCTTGAGACAATTCACAAATTAGGTTCAGCTCCAGATTTGACACCATAAAGACATTTTAATTAACAAAAATAGGCAACACCTAAATACAGATTATGTTTTTCTCTTATTGACAAAATGTAATCGCCTCCTTCTGTAACAGTACTTATTTATTTTTTTTCCATCTGACCTTGAGCTGCCCCTCAGGCCAGTTTACCATTTCCAATCCTCTCTCTCAATTTCAGTTTATCCTTAGGTGCTAATTAAAATGGCAGGTGTTAAATTGATCATTAGCACATTTCTGCTATGGCTCTGCGCACAGAACTCCCTCAAGTGACTCTTGGTTTTCCTCAGCCTAATCCCTCTTTCTCAGGCATTTCCTCTACTTCTTTTCCCTGGTAGTTCTAACTGCTTCTTAAAGAGAAAGCAGATGACCTGGCATGTCAGTCCCAGCTGTTCCTCATTTATTTCTCAGCCTCATTCCCGCCAAGTAAATGACACAATCAGATTTTTTTTTTCATTTAGTAACAAAATATGATCAAACCTTTGTTAGATGTATTTCATACCCACCTCATTCAAACTTAACAATACCCAAGTAGGAAGCACACACATAAAATGCCTACTTTTAAAAATTAATTTTTGTTCAGTTATGTTTTATTGTATTAGGAACACTTGAAATCTGCTCTCGACAGATTTTTAAATGCATATTGCAGTATCATTCAGTACAGCCACAGTGTTGGACAGTAGGTGGGTAGAACTTACCTTAACATGACTGAAACCTCAAGCCAATCCAGCAGTACCTTCTCTCATTTCTCCTTCTCTCCATCCCTGACAACCACACTCTCCTCTGTTTATATCAGTTTGATACTCTTAGATACCTCATACAAGTGAAAGTATATAGCTTTTGTCCCGTGTCTGGTTTATTTCACTTGATGTCCTCCAGGTTCATCCCTGTGGTCTCCTAGAGCAAGATGTCCTTTTTCTACAACTGAATTATATTCTACTATATATATATATATATATATATATATATATATATATGTATGTATATATATATATCACATTGTCTTTTCCTATTCATCTGTGGCTGGGCTTTTGATTGTTTTCACATCTTGGCTATTGTGAATGAGGCTACCATGAACATGGGAGTGCTAATATCTCTTGCAGATAACTAATACAGGACCCAAGACAGAAACCTGGGGCAGAGACAGAAATCGCACCTCCCTCCCATAGTTCCATTTCACTCATTAAATTTTTTCATTAGACAAGCACATATATGAATCCTGTGGATTTAATCATCTCATGGGCTGTTTTCGGAGTAGCAGCATGCTAAATATGTTACTGAAAGATGGATTCTTCGGGTTTTCTCATGGCAGATCTAGAATAAGCAAGACATCTGGGCAATCCTTTTAGGGGGAAAAGGCGTTCTCTCTGTATCAAACCAGTTGGATTTGGGTAGCAATTTCATTGTTGATTGATGTATCCACTTCACTAACAAATGTTAATTGAGCATGACTTTGTGAAAAGATACAAAGATAGGAGTCCTGTCCTTGAAGCATTTACTACCTTGCAGGTTGAGTAAATAACGTGGGGGGGAGGGAAACTGCAAATGCTATGAAAGATGGCAGAGACTCCAGGAATAGGAGTCACATTTAATAACAGTAATTAACACATGAGGAATGCTTACTATTACTTCACAAAGCCAATGTTGTTTTTATACCCATATTTCAAAGAAGAAAAAATTGAAGTAGAGAGAGCATGGGGATCTTAATGAATGCCACACAATTTACAAGAACTATGAATAAATCCATGCAGTTGGTAAAGTGGAATTTATACTATAAAGCGCTCAAGCTTGATGATGTGTATGTGTGCAAGTCTTCATGATGACACATCCTTTTCCTCAGGGGTGGGGAAAAGAATGGGTAACAAGTGCAATCCAGGGAGAGAAAGCCACATGAGAAAGACACAAGAGCGTTAAGGAATCTTTTTGGGCTTCAGTCTGCAAGCAGTTACATATCAATTAAGCAGAGAGTTCCAGATGGGTAGGAAGACACAGCAAGAAAATGCAGCCAGAGGCTAATTCATGATGGCACACCATATATCATGGTACTCAAATTGGATTCTAAGCTATAAAAAATGCAGACACCTTGCATGACAGAGCTTACTCCATTTTGTGTCTTAGAAACGCTCAAGAGTGAACTGCAGGGAATTGAAAATGGCATCAGAGAATCAATTAGCAGAATCTTGAAATAAGCCACATTGGTGAGAAGAAGATCTCAATCAAGTTAGAAATAGTGGAGAGAAGAGTGAAGGTTGATAAAATGTTAAAAAGAGAATTTATGACTCAGATGGTTAGTGACAAACCAGATATTGAGGCTGGGGAAAGAGAAGAGTCTAGGATTATTGGCGGGATGCATTGATATGAACCCATGCGTACTTCCAGTTATGCAATATGTATTTTTCAAGTGCTTTCATGTGATAGGAACTGGCCAGAGTGTTAGGAGGTGCTGCTGAGCAGCCCAGGCACTCTCTGTCTGTATGGGCTCACATCCCAGGGATGGGAAACAGCATACAACGTAGTAAACAAAGACTCAAGGAGACAATTACAGTGACAAGTGAAATTAAAGAAAAACCAGTTTTATAAGAAAATAAAGTCTATATTCTTTTAGTTGCAGAGGCAGGGGTCAGGAAAACTATTTGGGAAGGGGATACTGGAGCTGAAAATTGAGTAGTGAGGACTGGGCTCTCTGAAGAAGTGTTGGAAGAGAAGTGGAGACAGAGAAGATAGCAAAGAGAAAAGTTCTGAGCAAGCACAGAGGCACTGTCCATAAATTCTTTATTTGAGAATGTTTAAAGTTTCAAAGGAGAGGAAAACATAGAACATGATGAAGGCAGGGATATATCCAAACTCCAGGTTATGTAGTTCTGTATACTTCTAACTCCTATAGTCCTATAATCCTTTTAACTCCTTAAAAGTAAGGAGTTCTGTTCCCTCCCCCCCCCCCAAAGACAATGCAAAAATTTTGGAGACTTTTAAGCTGGGTATGACATGATCTGATTGAACAGTAGAAGAGAATTCACTTTTAGAAGGAAAATGAAATGCTAGTTCTAGTGATGATAAGTTTGATTAGCCCATAAAACACCCAGAAAGGGGTGTGCTTAATATGCAGTGGAAATTTGCATCTGGACAAGGGAGAGTGGTCTCGGTTATGGAATCAAATTTGGATTTGGTTGATATGGATGCCATAGAATTGTGGACGGAAATGAAGTATTGATGTGTGTGTGTGTGTGTGTGCATGTGTGTGTGTGGGTTGTATGGGTACACACACACACACACACACACACACACACATAAAACTACAACTGGATGAATCTTAAAATAATTTATAATATTTATAATGAGTTTAAGAAACAGACAAAATAGAGTACATATTATATCATTCCAATAATAGGAAATGCAAACTAATCTGTCTTTGTAGAAAACAGGTCAGTCATGGTCTAGGCTTGAAAAAGAAGGATAAGGGGAAAAAATAGAAGAGGAAGGCTACAAAGGGACTTGAAAAAACCTTGGGGAGGTAATGGATATTGTTTTTATATGGTTAAGATTTCACAGTTACACATATATATATATATCAAAGCTTATAAAATTATATACTTTACATTTGTGCAGGTTTGTATCAGTTCTACCTCCATGAACCTATTTTTAGAGCATATAGATAAAAGAAAGATGGAGCCAAAAGAGATAATATTTAGATATGTAATTAATGTTTAATAAAGAAACAGAGAAAATGAATCAAATACATTTGAAAATGGATTCAAATAAATTTTCAGAAAAAAAAAATTTTTTTTCTGAGTTGAAAACCATGCAAATGTTTTTAAACAAAAATATACAAACAGTTGAATATGAGAAAATACATAGATAATTTTGTTGGGGTTGGTTTAGCACTTATGAGTTTTTCCTTCTATAATTAATATACATACTTAATATCATATATGCTATGACATTTTATATGTATATATGTATTTTATATTTACATATTTGTACTCAATTCTGTCTACCTAAGCAAGAAATAATAAGCCAAGAGAGTGATAAGAAAACCAAATATCCTAAAAAATGCAGGTACCAAAACCTGGTAGGTTTGACCCACACAGAGGTTGCACATACTACCTGGGTTAAAAGAGAGTCTTTCAGAAGAAAATGATAAATGCTTAGTGATGAATACACTAATCACCTCATTTGATCATTTCATAATGTATACATGTATTGAAATATATTGTAACCCATAATATGTATAAATATGTGTCAATCAAAAGCAAAAATAAAACAAGATTTAAAAGCAGTCCTAAAAAGCAGTTAACCATTCAGTTTCCATTTATCATTGATTGGCATACAAAATCTCTAGATGGTTCTGATTATAATATATCAATAATAAATGCTTATGTTTTGATATGAACAGAGTAAGCCGTAAGTCCTAATAACATATCAATGAGTCATATTCAGTTATTCAAAGTGAGGTGAAAGTTATATGGAATTTAAGAGGAGATACCAGAGTGTAAAATATCACCTAAAGATCAGCAATCATTGTCATATATCTCAACTAAGAATCAATTGCTTGATTAACCTATAATAATCCTCAGACATTATGCAAAGGATTTTTTTCCCCCTGCAAAGTCTATTAAGTTCTGCAACACTCGGATGGTGTCAAAATAACACTGTTAGAACTCAACCCTAGGAAGATAAAATAAATATAACTACAAAAATAGAATGGTATTTCAGAAGTATAGAAAAAGGATAATGTTCACATACATATACACACACACATATGTATATTTATTATTTTTATTGTATACACACATATATGTCAGTCTTATCAACTTAAGGAAAACTACTTTAATTTTTCTTGAAATGAAGTACATTTACATAAACATGATGATTATCTGAAACAACTATAAATCTATTAAAAATTGTTTTATTGAAAAATGGGAAAAGAAGATGCAAAGAGTTTGTATAGCCATTTTGATTATAAAAGAAATTGAATTTTGTTTACTGACCAAATTGGGAGGAATGAGAATTATGTGGTGTCATACAATGTCAAGATGCACATAAACCTAGGTGAGAACACAGAGACCAAGAAAAAAAAAGAAGCTCAAGAGGCCTCTAACAACATTCATAAAAAGGTGGGATGAGAGCAAGAGTACAAGGACTAAAAGAATAAAAGATTGTCTTTAGAGAACAGGACACTGGAGTTTAGGATTATAACAATGGAGTGATTCTCAGGAACAAAGTTTTCCAGAGAATGATTATAAAACTGGGTTGCTGAAAAAAAAAGAAAATGCTAACACTTGTATTGATATTGTTCAAAGTGCTAGTCTAATTAATTAATTTAACATTAATTTAATCAATCTAACATTTTTTTAATTAATTTAACCCTTCTACCATAAAAGATACATACTATTATTTCCTCTCTCTTATCAGTTAGAAAACAAAGTGATTAAAAAGCTTTTTTGAAGATCATGTGTTTATTAATAGTAACCCTGGGATATCAGCCCAGGTAGTCTGGCTCTAAAATTTAACTCTTAATCACTGTACTACATGCCTCTCTTAAAATGAGTAAGGAAAACATTGGAACTCAGAATCATACTAATATTAGTTGTATCAACATAAAATGACAAAGAGAGACTCTCCAAAGAAATGAGTTTATTTGAGAATATGCCTGGTATTAAAATCTGGGATATGTGTGCTATGATGGATCACAAGTATATCCACAGAGCCAAAAGAAAATAGGACTCTTAAAGATAGAAAGAGTTATATTAACTAATGAGTTCTACTAAATACCTAAGTTTTTTTGAAACAATATTCCTTGGGAACAGGGATTAATAACAAGATTGGCTTTAGTCCAGAGTCTAGCAGTTGCTTTGTAGACGTCAAGATAGAAATCCAGGTAGAAATCTTTTCTGTGCAAGGTTGTGGTTTTGCCAGTCTCTTGTGATAATTCTTGTTGTCAGGCGCATGGGCATGAAAGCCCCTCTGATGGCCTCTTGACTCCATATTTTAGGGTTTTGATGTAAGTTCCTCCTTTTTCATTGTGACAACTTTCATAGTTATCAATTACTAAGCCCCTAAGATATATCCATGACAGCTTTTTTACATACATTTATGTAATCCTTACATATCCTGCTGAAACTCAAAAATGCAAAAGAACAGTAACAAAAAACTAACATGTAGAAATAGCAAAGCTGGCACTGAGAATCTGTCCTGTTTGTTTTCTTATGTCATCATAAGAATGCACCAAAGTCTAGTCTTTGATAATACAAAGTCTTCCATAAAGAATTATAGCCACTCAAGATCAGTCTCTTTGTCTCTAATCAGAGTATAACACTTTTTAACTGAAGTAAGGAACACTATTGACAATTTGGAATAGAAAAATAGGAATGGGTTGAATAGGAGGATGTTCAATAACCAGAGAGAACATGAGCACATATGGATAAATAGGAAAAGAAAGAAAAAAATTAATTCAGAAAAGTAACTGGTAGGGCAAAGAGGGTAGAATTTGCATAGTTGGCTATTTTTCCAGAACTTTTAAAATTCAATTTTCTGTTGATGATATTCTACCTGAGGATATTAGGAGAGTTTGGAAGGATGGAAACCCCAACTTTCTCCAAACCCATTTAATTCCCACCTAGTCAAACTTATTTAGTCCATAACAATCTTACCACTGCCATTTCTACCCCATCTTGTGGTAAGAAGTTACAAAGAAAAAAATAATAAAATGAAAAGTTAGTTTATTCTACTTCATTTGTTCTTTCACTGTGGTGTGTTTGTGGACATAGATTTTTATGCCCTACTTGAAAGCTGGTGTTTACTGTACTAAACAAGCACTTTTACAGCCATATTAGGCTGAGTATCATGAGAAATTTAAGGGCTCTATCTTTGAAACAATTACAAACTGTGCTGGAGGAGTAGGATGAATGCATTAAACCTCCATGGGAAAATTTATAGTCAAATAAAGCAATGCATAGCTTTGATGATGCAATTCCCTGACCAACTTTTCCAATTATAAAATGCATTTCCATACACTGAGTAGAGTTTTTTTGTGAATACATTTTTTGGAATGCAAAGAAAAGTAATCTTTCAAAATCTCTAGCTAAGCTTAGCTTACAATTAATATTTCAGAATAAGTTATCTCTCTGGTTCCAATCCACCTTCTGTCTAGCCTTCATTCTACTTCTGTAGAAACCAAACCTGATTTGCTCTTTTGTACTAGAAATCTGGGGATTTCTAGTCTTGAACACCTTTCAGCCTTACCTCTATCAAAATCTTACCCATCCTTTATTGCTCAAGTGCCTCATCCTCCATTCACCTTCCCTGCTTAACCATCTGCAGTGACCACTTCTCTAAACACCATTTATTTATTTGTCCGAATAGCATTTATTAAATTTTGACACACACATTATAATAGAAAAAAAGAACAAATTACTAAGTGAACTCCAAGAATTATTCCTCTTAGGGCTTGATGTAAGATAAAGCAGAAAGTGGATGAAGACCAGAAAGGTAAAAATAAAGAATGACATGAAAGTTCTTGTGTTCCTCACTAAGAATTTAGACTTTTATACTAAGAAAAATTTAAAGGCTCTATCCTTGAAACAATTACAATCTATGCTGGGGGAACAGGATGAATGCATTAAACCTCCAGGGAATTGCTCTAATCAGGAATGTAACTGCCATGTTTGTGTAAAAAGGTGCTAGGACTTTGTCTTATCCGCTGTCCTATCCCGGAGCCTAAAAGTAGTGCTGGGCACGTGCAAGGTGCTCAGATTGTACTGACCTGTCTTTGCAGGGCATTTTGAAGTGGATCTAAACTTTGGTATGATATTGCTATCAAATTTTATATTTTCCAAGAAACTCTACAATCTTATATTAAAATTACTGGAATGCATGCTGTATTTCATTTCTTGAATATACGGTCCTTTGAGATGGCACCATGTCCTATTCTTCATCGTTCACTCTACATTACTTTCAAAGTGGATTATACGTCATGTATTTTGTTAAATGGAGCAGTATATCATATGGTGAAATCCATATACACAACAAAAATCTCCCTTGGCAATCTCACTGGAGCTCTGGAGAGTTAAAGGGATCCATTAGGTAAGTAAATACTTTTGTATACAACCTGAAATATGTAAAAATGTGCTCTATAAGTATAATATGAAATGTAATACATTCTGCTGTCATTTCTAACAACTTAGAATAAAAAATAAATTTGGAAAAAAAAAAGAATCAACATTCATAAATCGAAGTGAATTCACATTATTTCTCTGTGAATTTTGCCTGATGTCAGACCAAGCAAGTCTGATGAACATGACTGGTAATGAGTTTCTTTAGCAATGGGAACTCGCCCACATCACACATGTACAGGGTTCTCAATACTAATTAGTGTACTAAAAAGAGCCTTTAATAAGAGTATATTCAGTCCAATGTTGCCATGATAATTTACTTGCCTTTTAAATTTTCACAAGTGTAATTTTATTGCTGAAACATTTACAGAAAATCCAAGGAAATTTTTTCATCACCCCTCTTGCATATGGGGGAGGGTATTTCTGATTGCTATGCAAAACAGAACATCACTTAGTCTCACAGTAGCAATATCTAGAAAAGGAATAAGAAGATTGATGTTTCCTTTGTATTTGGAAAGTAAGTGCTAAAGAAGAGACTATTATAAGAAAGTGAAAAGTACTGTCCCATCTATGCCTGCGATCTGTGGTCTAAGCCTAAAGAGTGAGGATTGTTGATCTCCAGTCCTGATGGTGAGAACACCAGAGAGGATAATGACTTGCAAAGACCTGGGCTCCTGTCTGCGCAGGGCAGGACCCATAGGCTGGGCTGAACATTCACCGAGCACTTTGAACGTCAGTCTACTGAACTGGCTCATAATTATAGATGAGTCCTTTAACTAAACACCGCTGCTTAGGAGGGCATGGAACATGACCTATGGCCATGACCTGAGGATCCAATCCTGCCATTAAACGTTCTAGTCTATGATTGCCTTGAGATGCAGGAGTTTGACTTCAGAATGCTTCCACTGGGTATATCTGCAGTCTTCAAAATAAACTATTCTTTAAAAGGGTATTTAAAAAATAAATAAAAGAAGCCACGAGGATAATAATTCCACATACACTTTTTAAAAATAACCAGTTACTATGTTATCAATACAGATAAATTCAAGTTTAAAATAAATATTGTACCTGAAGCCAATTAGAGGAGAGACATCATTATTTTCTTACTCTTTGAATGGAATTTTTAAAACCAGAAAGAATATATTTAGATGGCCACAAAATGCATTTTGAAGTCTTTTTTCCTGTCTAAAAAGCAACCTATTGTGTTGGAAGTTAGACTAGCAAAACAATTAAGATGCTAACAAGAGTAGCAGACAAAATAAGGGCTTGTTTAGAACAGAATATCTAAATCAATATTATGATTTAATCCAATTAATTTGTTCTCTGGTAATGCCAGGTAGGATTTATTAGTACAAAAGCACAATAATTCTATCAGTCAAATTTGTTAGTAAGGTAAAATTAAGGGCAGATGAGCTCTGATAGTTATATAAATACTTGTGTGAATTTTCTAAGTCTTCAAAAAGCCAATAATATGATGATATTGAATATTTTTTAAAATAACGCCAGTGTGAGAAGATACAAAAGCAATACTCTCTTTGAAAATTGATTAACAAATGTAGAGTTTTGTTTTTGTTTTTGATGGAATTTTTTCTTAGTGTTGATATAAATTAGGATGAGTTCATTTTTACGCACACAACTGGGAATAACCTGGCTTAACCTTGGGACTGGACCATAATTGCCTACCAGGAGATTATAAAACAATCTCCAGTTCTGGCCAGAGAATCTGCACAGGGCCAGGCTCAGTCCCTGAAGAGCCACAACTAACCAAAATCAGTGTGAGGGCCTCAGACAATGAAGAGAAGCCATGGAAAGCGAACAGGAGTTTGCGGGACGTCAACCAAGTGAGCTTAGGCTGGTAGGGGCCAATTTATTCTTCTAAAGACTCTAAACCTTTAGAGAGCCTTTGGACTGTGTCTGGTAGTAACCATGGCCCATTTGTTCAAAATATAATGTTAGTTTGGATGATTACTGTTCTAATTAGTAGTTTTCTATGTTGTTTTCCTTTTTAAATATATCAAACAGTACTTATCATATAAAGGGAAAATTGTCTTAGTTTGAGTGCTATTTTAAGAGCTTTGCTTACCTGGTTAGGACACCAGGAAGAGGGCTCAATGTCTAAAATTGGGCCCATCCAGTTAGTAGGAGTCTCTTAAATTCTTATGTATATATATATATATATATATATATATATATATATATATATACATTACATATATATATATGCATATATATATATATATATTAGTTGTACATGGACACAATGTCTTTATTTATTTATTTTTATGTGGTGCTGAGGATCGAACTTAGTGCCTCACATGTGCAAGGCAGGCACTCTACCACTGAGCTACAGCCCCAGCTGCTCTTATTCTTTTTCAAAGCTTCCTTTTTTTTAATATATATTTATTTGTTTTAGTTGTACATAATGCCTTTATTTTTACGTGGTGCTGAGGAACGAACTTAGTGCCTCACATATGCTAGGTGAGCGCTCTACCACTAGCCACAACCCAGCCCTTATTCCTTTTCTTTTCTTTTCTTTCTTTTCTTTTCTTTTCTTTCTTTCTTTCCTCCTCCTCCTCCTCCTCCTCCTTCTTCTTCCTCTTCCTCTTCTCTTCCTCCTCCTCTTCTTCTTCTTCTTCTTCTTCTTCTTCTTCTTCTTCTTTTTCTTTTTTTGTATTGTGGCCTGAACCCAGGGCTTTGTGTATGCTAGGCAAACACTCTACCAGTGATCTACACACCCAGCCCAACTCTCTATTAATTCTAATTCAAGGGATTTCTTTTAAACTTATATTTTATAAAGACACAAAATAATTATAAAATAATTTGGTCAAGGGAACCCAATATATATTAGGCAGTATTTATTTGTTTATATTTATATATAATAAGCCCCAAGAGCCTTGAACTTTTTCTAGCTAAATTAAAACAATATCCAGAGCTAACAACAGGTTAGCTAAATGTCCTCAGTAGACCTTAGAAAGACTCAACTCCATGAGAGACTAGTGTATTTCACATTCACATTTCCTATTTTCAACTTCAGGACCTCCATGTTCAAAGAGATGTGCGATTCCATCTACTTCCAGGACCACCACTCTTTCTGTTTCTAATGACACTTACACAGATAATCAATCATAACACTGAAAACAGAGTGAGACCTAGCTGCATGATTTCTTTGAGAATGGGTCTTTCTCTGAAAATAATGAGATTCGTTTTTAAAGTATGATGCTTGTAAATTTGGGGTTATTGACAAGACAACTCACTGAGAAGAATAAAAGTCTATTCTATGTCTCAATCAAGCCCAGAGGTACCTAACTCTTCCTATTACAAATGCCCTTTCCTGTAAGGTTACCACAGCTACTTTGTTGGAGAGGCTGATTATCTTTTCTGTGTGGGCCAAGTTTGGATATTTAGCACTTTAATTCCCAATCCATGACATCCACACCTCCACTCCCTAAGAGAGTGTCCGTTAGCTGTGTTTGGAACCACTAATGAGATATTGGTCAATAAAATTAATTAACAAACATAAAAACTTAATTGCATTTTAACTAGTTAATCAATGACAATGATCACTTGATATATATGTATATATTTCTTGCTCTGGATGTGACTATGAATATCTAGATGACATAGATAGATGCTCATAATGAAATATTTGCATCAAAATATTTGCACAAAAATGTCTTCAAGCTATAACTAATGCCATTTGATTTATTAAAATTACTATTAGATAACAGGACCTGATGGATAATAAGATGCGCAAGCATTGGATCCAGGTTAACATCAGCAAACCTGATATGGCTAAATTAAAGGCTTTTGAAAATGGAGCACAGTATTTCTAAACCTAGTCTTGTTCTAATATTCTTTCCTTTATCACAATCAACTCTTTTTTTTTTTTTTTTTCTCAACTTGTCTTGTTCTTCAATACTTTCTTGGCTCAGCATAGCTGTAGGTATAAATGTGACTTGGACATTCTTATCTAGCCCTCCCCACTTCATTTTTACTTTAAATATCAGCATGTCTGGGCATCTCTAGTTCCCAGGCTACCTTCATGCCCAAATCCACTCAATCTTCTTATCTGGAGCACTGGCCAATGTCCAAGACACTCACTGATCCCTTAGAAGTCACCCATCCTACATCCTATTCCCTTAGGATCCCAATTCCTAGCAATCTGTGCATCTGTGGACTTACGAACCCCTTAACAAGAGTCCTCTGAAGAGAATGCTCTCTATAGAAGAAGGAAACCAAATGGTGAGAAGTAAATGTAGGCAAAAATTTATGTATGGCATAAGCGTACATAAACAGCTACATTTTTCAGAAGAGTAGCTCCCAGATGCCTTTTCTTTTCATCCAAAGATTGTTCTTCCTCTGAAATGAATATTTATAAAAAAAAATAAATGTGAGATTTTTAACAAATAATAAACACTAAAATTTTCATCTATGTCTAATTCTATATTTCACAAATACCCCTGGACCTCAAACCCAACTAGGCACTGAATGAAAAGAGGAAAAGAGGAATAAAACAAAGGAACTGTGTGTGGTCAAGGAGAAACAATCCACAGAACTTGGCACTTTGTAAATTTTCTGACTATTGTGCAGAGCATATGAACACAGTTGCTGTTGAAGTGCCACATATTCATGAATTTTGATGTGCTTTTTAACCAGGAAAAAGAAAACCAAGTATGTGATATGACATCATGACCTCTGTGAGCTCCAGACTTAGCAATACTGGGTTGTCCTTGGGCATTCTTGTAGATCAGCTTCACATTACTACAAAGGAACACCTGATCCAGGCAATTTGTGATATAAAAAGATGTTTGTTTTGGCTCCAATTCTAGAGGTTCTAATCCAAGATTGGCAACCCCACTACTCTGGGCCTCTACTCTGCATGGCATATCATGACAAAAGTGTGCATCAGAGCAAGTACTCATATCTAGAGCCAGGAAGAAGAGAAGGAGAGAGTAAGAGTGGAGATGCTGGGTCCCCATAATCACCTTTGTGGGCATGACCCCCAAGTACCTCCCACAAGGCTCCATCTCTCAAAGGTCCCTTGCCTCCCAGTAGCACCCCTCCAGGAGCCAAACCTTTAACACATGGGCCTTTGGAGAACACTCAACATCCCAAATACAGCAGGCATGCTTTTCATGACTTCACATTCCTACCAACAATACTGTCATTTGATGATCTAATTGGTGGTTACAGTTCTTAAAAGAAATTTCTAGGATCTATCAAAACTGCTTCAAATTAATTATTATGGTACATTCATGTTTTATCCTAAACACCATAATAGCTGAAATTGATACAGCAATACAATATACAGTGGAATTTCCATGGAATTATTATGCTAAAACAATGATATTTCCTTAAAACTAAAAATTTAATTTGCTTTAGTAATATTTTAGAACTGTGACTGTTCCCTGGTGGCAGACTATTTTAATCACAGTTCTAGAAATTTTATTTTACTTAATTTAGAAACTAGAATATAGCTTTTCTCCCCTTATCTATGGATTATATCATTTCCTTATGTTTTGAGAGCACAATTAACTAGCTGAAAAGAAAAATTAAAACGTGGAAACATTAGGAATGGTACAAAACCAATGCACAGAATGTTTCTTCTACCTATTGGTGCACAAGAAGCAATAATCTAAGAAATAGAATCAGGCTTCTTTTTTGACAGTTAAATTGCTAAGATGCACATTCTCTGGGGTGTGATTAGCCATCTCTAGGAACAGACCAAAGGCTCTTTATACATGACCAAAGAAATTGGGAACGCAAACTTTTCAATCAAGATGATAACAGAAAGCAATCTTTGGGAGGATTGTGACTTCAATTTGCTAAGTAGAAAACTAGTCAATACCATTACAAAATTTTGGAAGAAGACTATGTGATCAGAAATGGGGTGACTGTGTTAGTCAGCTTTTCACCTCTGCGACCAAAATACGTGACAAGAACAACTTAGAGGAGGAAAGATTTATTTGGGCTCAAAATTGCAGTCGCTGGTCAGGTGACTTCATGGCAGAAGCATCATGGTGAGAGGACATGGCAGAGGAAAACTACTCAGCATATGGTAGCTAGGAACTACCGTGAGAAATGAGGGGAGGTGGCTCTGGGGAGAAGATAAACCCTCCAGGGCACACCCTCTGTGACCTCCTTTCTCCAGCCAGGTCCCACCTCCCCCAGTAGGCAATTCATCTCTCAAACAGATTGATTCATGGATGTGGTTAGAGACCCTGTGAGGTAACAATTGCCTAAAAGCCACCCTCTGAACCTTGCTGCACTGAGGACTGTGCTTTTGGGGGGGAACATTCCAGATCCAAACCATGACAGTGACCAACAGAGATGAGAAAACAGGAACCCGGTCAAAGCTACATCCACTCTCAGCTCAGGGTAACTGGAACCTTTTTATGAAGTAAATCATTCAGTCTACTCACTTATGGCCATTAAACATTCAAATAAATGAACTCCTCTTCCTCCCATTCTACTTATAATTTTACTTTTCTTATAGCTTGGAAACGCTCTAAACCACCCAGACAATAACTTTTTATTCATTTATTCATCCACTTAGGCATTCATGCAACAAATATTTATTGCAAAACCTTTCTGTTATCTTTTTCTGGATTGCAGGGGTAAGAATCGTTGCCTCCAATGACCAAAATTCCCTTTCCCAAGATTTTGGTTTAAGGTTTGTCAATAAGACAATTTGGAAGGTGGTAGAAAAGGAAAATCGTTATTCTCTAGCAGCAGTTGCCCGGAGCCTTGTGCGTGCAGGGTACAAGTTCAGTTCACAGGAGCTCCTGGGTGAGCAGGTGTCAGCCACACTGGTGCTGGAGGCAGCAAACACTGGTGACAGTGGCTTCTCTAATCAATGTTCCCTCAGCTCTTCCAACAGTCTACAGATTTTATTTCTGCAACAAGATACTTTTTCATTAGAGTTCGTACGTCAGCTTCTGTTTTCTCTACCAAATCCTGTGTATGGTCTGAATGTTTTGTTTGTTTTGTTTTCTGCATTTAAATGTATGTTTTTATAATCAATAGAAAAAAATTTATTAGTCTGGGTGAAAATTGCATATAATCAAGGTAGGGATTTTTCCCTTAAAATACTCCCACTCTTAATAGTTGCCATATAAACAAAGTTACTTGTCAAAGAGAAGCAGATGGAAGTCTTTTTATTTATTTTTTTGCCTCTTCTGATTGTGACTTTGACAAACACCATTTGAATCAAGTCATTCCTGATGCTTACAGGTTAGGGCAGAGAAGGATATAATGAATTTTAAACAGCGTTTGTTTTACTTTGACCCACGTACTTTTGCTGTTCCAAAAGAAGTGAGAAGATTCCCTAGAGTATGTTACAGAGAAAGTCCTAGTTCAACGCATTCTCAAAACGATCGAGAATTCTCTATCAGTTACAAATTTGCCTTTATAATTTCAAGCTGGTTAGTTAATTTCTTTCTCACCAAGTTCTAGGATTTATCTAGCCAACTTGGAAGGTTTGGGGGTGTTTGTGGGGGAGTTTAAAATCTGAATCTTTTTTTTTTCCCCAGGGAAAAAGGCAACACAATCAGACATCATTATTACTCCAGACTCATTTCCCACATATAGAGATACCATAGATGGGATTAATGATGATCATTTAGGAAAAAAGGTTGAAGTAGACAAGATCTGATGAGATGTGGTAATCAGAGTGTGCAGATGGGCAGAAATTCTACAGGAGAAAACACCCCATTAGCTGCTTAGCAATTAAAGTCATTTCTCTTAAGAGCAGATGTGCAATGTTCTGCATTGCATATAGGGTATGTCTGAAAGGACATGTAGGGAAAAGCAGTTGGGGAAAGGTATCGTTTATTAAGTCTCTATGATAATGAAATAAATAATCGTGGAAAATAGGCTTTAGGTTTTTCTTCTTGCTCAGAGGGGGACTTAACCTCCATTGTCTTCCCACAGAGCTCTTGTAATTATTTCTTTACTCTTTCACCAAGATTAAAATAACTTCCACCATCCAAGTCCTTTCCCCATCTGACCATAAAAAGAACATTAGGAGCATGACCTTGCCGAAGTGGTTGACCAAATTATAACGAAGGGGATCACAGGTCAGGAAAAGTCTTGCTTGTCATCAAAAAGTCTCTTCAACTTTTTAGTTCCAAAATCTTTAGAAATGCTAGGCTCATAGGATTTCCAAAATATGTTGTCCTCGGGTGAACCAAGAACTCTCCCTGCTGTCTGTCATGTGTATACTCCAACCATCACTTGTCACATGTGTTACCTAGCATTTGTCATGGATCTCCATTATCACTGCTCTCCAGACGACTAAACACAGTGCCATCACTCATGGCTCCCACATTTAGTTGGTCTCTATTCCAATTTAATGCTACTCTTGGTCTGGATTTTAAACAGCCTTATTTGTAATTTCCAAAGCCAGTCAGTCTAAAGAAGAAAACTGTGACTGATGTGCAAATTGTGTACTGCATTATGCTTTGCATTATTCATTTTCATTATTCACACCATGGTGCATTTCTTGGCAGAGGGCAGAGAAGTTAGAAAATGTACATTCCCAGTGGTGTTGGTGCCATTTAATACATACAATAATTTTCCAAGTTTGATTTCATTAAGGATTTTCTAATTTTTGTCAGGTTCAGGGTCTGTTGACCAGTATAGATTTTGAATAGTAAGTCTAAGGGAAACAAAAAGCTTTCCGAGTGTCTTTGTCATATTCTTCTGCTATAAAAGAATATAATAAACAGAGTAATTTATAAACAATAGGAGTTTATTTGCCTCATGATTCTGGAGGTTGGGAAGTCCAACAGCACTGTGAAGCACCTGGTGATGGCCTCCGTGTCTTGTCATACATGGCGGAAGGGCAAGCAGAGAAAGTGAGGATGAAGGCCAACCTAATCCTTTTATCAAGAGACTGCCCCCAGGATAACTCACTCACTCCTGCATTAATTCTGAATGAATTAATTGCATTAATTCATTCAGAGGGTAGAGCCAGGCTGGCCTAATCAACTCTTAAAGTCCTATTCCTTAATACTACTACAATGGCAAGTAAATTTTGACATAAATTTTAGAGGGGAAACTGAAACAATGGATCTTAGTGAATTACATAAAATAAGGAAATGACCTAGAAACCACAGTGTGCAGAGGGCAGACCCTCTACTTTTGACAGCTGCTCCTTTCATTAATGAGAATAACATTGTCTGCATGAACTTGGAGTTTTTGTTCACTAAGAGAATGGCCAATCTGGAAGGTCCCAGGTGGGTGACTGCTCCATTAGGATTATCTTTACCTTCTTTGTGAAATGTGGGATAATTCTTGGGCCAACCAATTTCTGATATGCAAACGTTCAAGCTTTTTTTTTTTTTTATTTTGCATTTTATAGCATTAATCTTCAATTCTACATTTTGTGAAAATATTTTAGGTAAATTCTGTTACAGAAATGCTGCAGATATCTTACCTGTATCAGTCCTGCTGACTCTAATTAAGGTTCAGAAGAATCAATGCTCCACTTTTTTTTTCTGTAGCAGAATTTCTGTCTTGATGATTATTTCAGGATTGCCACAGTTTTGAATCATCTAGCTTTCTGTACTTTCCTTTGATTTTTTTTACCTTCAGTACAGAAAAGATCAATTTCCCTTCTTTGAGGGCCCATGTTTCCCTTGAGGTCACCTTAAAACACCTTGGGTTTTCACTTTACTCCTACTGTATTTGCCTGTTATTGGATTGCTTTTGCCTTCTTTCTGTGAATGTATCATCTCTCAAATTATGGCAGAAATTCTGCCTAGCTTGACATGTTACCTATTTGCAAAAAAAGAATATATCTGTATTCTTAATGGAAGGTACTGCACATTAGAAATTCAGGTGAAAGATAAGAAGAGTAAATCAGCATTGGAAACAACCAGCCCACTATAGCTACCTCATGGGAAGAACTTCATCCATTTAATAAAAACATTTTCGATGTGTACTATGAGCCTGCCATTATGTTAGGTCCTGAGAAGCAAACATGACTAAGGCACTGTTTTTACCACCAAGAGTTCATGGTGAAAGGACAAGGACACCCAAATGGAACCATCAAGCAGTGTAATACTTCTTCAGTAAGAGTCTGATGACCAAGTCTCCTGAGCATGGAAGAGGCTGCTCTTTCTGACAGATGGTGGGTGGCGACAGTTTGAGACTCTCATGCTACAAGTAAGTAAGGCATAAATGAATCTTATGTCCAAGGTCATATAAGATACAACAATATTACTCAATCTAAGGAATTGATGACCTATGTAGAGTTTCTTTGTCATGAGTGAGGCATGGATGGATACCTGATTTTTAAAATAACATTTTCCTTATAAAGTTAATCTGGTCAAATTAATGTTCTCATACCCAAAGACTAATTGGCAAGTAACATCAATTGCATGTACCTTTGAAGACCCAACTGAGGCAGTCTATGAGAAGTGCAGAAGACAGAACAAAGTGAAGGAATGGAAGGGGTATTTTAGAGTTTACCCTGTAGCATGTGGACATATGTTCTTCTTATTCTTTTTAACAACAAAACAGTGTCTGTATGGATCCTTTTCTGACAATATGCTTATATAGGGCCACTGTGAAAAAAGAGAGAGAGAGAAATATAACATTAAATAGAACTTTTTCTACTTCACAATTTTGCCTAGGACCAACTCTGTTTCATAAACATAAAAAGATTTGAACCCTACCCATTGTGAGTTAAAAATGGTTTCCGTGTATGACTTGATTCCACTTAAACAAAACTATGCAAATAGTTTAAGTGCATAAAATGTCCCTTTTATATCCCTTACTTGGGCTATAAAAAATAAATACCATATAAATAAATTCATGAAGTGATGCCAAGAGGATAATTCTGCAAAATGCAACACTGATTGTTTTGTGTGTTGGAATTGTGGAGCATTTTGCTTTATTTATTAATGATTTTATCTTCCTTGAATTAAAAAAAAATTCCAAAAAAATGCAATATCATACTCCAAACATTGTGCTTTTCTCTGAACACATAAAATAAAGCAAAAGCAGATATAATCTTTGCCTCACAGGAAAAAGTTTTTTAACAACTGAGAATAACATTTATAGTTAGACAGATAGATGGGAAGATAGAGCAATAATCATTTTTTATTCAAAACAAATCATTATAATCCAAGAACACTCTGAAAAGAAATAGTTGAGAGGTGTAAATCTGCCAGATGTGTGAGAACACACTCATATTGCGTGGAGCCTTAACCGTGAAGAAATTAACATCATGGTAAGTTCCTTCTCCAAGAATATTTTACCTATTTGCTTACACCGGGAATTTCTTCTGCCTAAATGATGTTTCCATCTGCTTACAAGCAAATTTTTGTTTATTTTCAGTTTTACGTTTTAGTTAGAAATGGCAGGTGGGTGGCCTTGATAAATAGACGTGAGCTGGAGGAAGTTTGCAGAGATGACACATTTATGAAGCCATTTGTAAGGTTAATTTAAGTGATGTAAAAACACAGGAGGGAGCTTGATTTGCTTTGTTACAACAGGGAAGATAATGGAAAGATTAAATTAAAATACAGTGCACACAAAAAATGTCTAAAAATGAATTGTGAATTAGAATCTTTTCCCCAGGGAAGATATCTAGTTCTCAGAGCCAAGACTATGTGCAGAATAGCTGCTTTCTTTAGGAAACAAACACTTTGAGAAATACTTTAAAACAAAATGTTTATAGTTAAATTGGCTAGTAAAATACATATGAGCCCTCTTCATATACACTATTCTTGAAGTTTACAAGCTTCTTGTAGTATGTTTATAAGCTTCTAGAGTATTACTTTCATCATCTATAGAATTTACATGTATGTTATCTTTATTAATAAGTCAAATAATATAATTCTTTTTTAAAATAGCAATTTGATTAAAAATTAATTTCCTTAGAAGACCACGACATCCTCTAACCAAAATCTTAGTCCTCCTGTTCCTCAGTTAAATGATGGCATTAGGTGGTTGTATGGTGCTCACTATAGGAAACATTTCATAGACAAAGTATTTAGTCAGAGGCATTTGTTAAATAACTACTTTTCTAAATTCTGCGCACAAATCCCTGCTTACCTTCCTGACTCTTTTTCTCGTTTGCACATTGTTATCATTTAATAAAATAAATATGTGACCCCAAAATATTTGAGGTAAACAGAGTTTCTAAATTCAGAACTTCAAAAATACTCCTTGATTTTTAATGTATGATTTTATGGTGCATGTTTTGATTCTTTAAGATGATTTTTTATCTGTAGAGATGATGAGGGAAAAGTACCCTTCACCTTTCCCAATTGACGTGAGCTGTGAAGACAAAAGCTCTCACAACTTTCTCAAATTCAAATTTCTCCTTAAATGTCCATCTTCTTGTGCTTCTCTGCTTTCACCTTTAATGTGACTGAAGGAGCCATGATCAGAAAACTCTGATTTTGGATTCTTTCTTTTAAATGTCACATTAAGGTGACCCAGCATGGGGAGTTGTTGACAGCTATTGTCCCAAGGCCTCACTTATAAACAGAATAAGAAAATTCCACATTTTGACCTCCTGTTATAAATATATATGTACATGTTGTTATGTTATGGGTATGTATGTATACATGTACTGTGTATGCTTGCACATGTGTGTATATGCTCCTTGTCTCCTTCACACACATACACTCACTATTTGTGTTTGTATTCTCTTATTATACAGCCATTTATAGAGCTCCGTCACTATAAACTTTGTTAGACACTAAGGAGTAAGACTTCTCATCTTTAAAAGAAATCTTAGTCTAGCCATGAGAGAAGCAGATAAATACATTGTAAAGTGAGAAAAGCTGCTTATGTAAAGCTCTTCAACCAGAGGATTATTTTATGATGGAGGATATGACCAAACAAGCACCATCAAATTAATGACTTTTCACGATAAGGAACTTAATGGTCAGTAATTACAACTCCACCCAACAAGCAGCATGGTATTCCTGGAGCTACTAAAGAAAATGCAGGTGAAATTAATTTTGTGTCCTTTGCTTCAATTCAGCACTTAGGCTTTCCTTCTTCTATATTCTTTTCCTCGCTATAAGTGTGTGACAGGCTCTGAAAATGTTTCTCTTGTCATATCTTACCACAGAGGAGGCTGACTTTAAGAAACCAGCCTAATCAGACAGCTGTATATGTTCATCAAGAATAATATTGTTCTCGAGAATACAGACCATTTTTAGTAAAACTGTATTGTAGAGAAAGCTCAGTTCAAGTCTCCACATAAAATGTTTTGTTTTTCATCAAAATTCTGTAAAAAGAGAATCTTGAATTGAGTGTCTTATGACTGTGCAGATGAAAATCTGCAGACTCCAAGAAATGTACTCTTGAGAAATCAGTTCAATTGTAAGGAAAATTCTTCCACATTGACAATCTACTTTGAAACTGAAAAAAATTCAAGGTCAAATAATTATCTTGAGTAAATAAAACAGTGATTAAAACAGAAGATTTCGTTCAGCTTCTATGTGTCAATAAAAGTGAGTCCGGTTATTTTCTTGGATACTTCAAAACATTGTTTTCCATGTACAAGTAGAAATATTTTCCATGGGCCCTACTACTTTAAAAAACATTAAAATGCCACTGGCTCCTTAAATTGCTTTTACGTATACAAATATTGACTCATATTAACCTTTCGGTGTTTTGTATCATTTGTCATGAAGGGTATCATCTCAGGGGACACTTTTTAACTGGTAGACTATAATCAATGGTCTAGATGACAAAGGCATACAAATTCCCAGGCTATCTTTTCATATTTACTTTAAACTTAAGAATAAATTTAGTCTGATTATTGACCTAACGTGAACTAGTGTGGTTATCTGGGGACTTGCTGGAGAAATCTCAAGATTTTTCCAGATATTTTAGAGTTGACTACAAATTAAAACCATACCTGTTTATGTACCCTGAAAGCACCTCTTAACAGGAGTTTCAAGAGAACAGTTTAATAAATGTGAAATATGTGAAAGATAAAAATATGAAACCTGAGAAATATGGGGCTTTCAGTTCCTGAGAAAGCTGGTTTGAGCCACTTTCCCTCTAATAGTATCTATAACCTTCTTTACAAGGTCATCCCTCCATGTTTGACATCAGTACACACAACCTGAAACTGAGGTTTATCATGTTTGATCCATAAGTGATTAGCTATTAAATCACTTAATCCATTACAGCATGGGAAATTTATTTTCTTTGGAAACTAAGAAATACAGCAGTGAAAAAAAAGAAATACAGCGGGGAAGAGTCCTTTGTGAAGATGCTGTCCTCTGGCTCAGATATTAGCTTCTCTGTTTGCCAAAGTGATCTGGTCAGACACCTGTCTCTTCTGAACACCAGTCCTGTTGCTCCTGCTGCCTACAAGACATTTTCACTTGGAGCTCTTACAAGTGCCTCATCAGAAAGAAAAAAATGTTAAGATGAAAAGAATATTTTATCCTCTATACTTGTCCCCACTATGTGTTGCCATTTTTCTTTAACATGTTAACTCCCAAGTATTCAATTTTGTGAACATAATATTCAAATATTATTCCAAAGTTACCATAGGTGGTCTATTTGTTGCTCAATTTAAGTATTTACAGGTATTTCACATCCGGAACCATGGGACAAAATGGGTTAAAAGAGGACAAAATGGGTTAAAACCTTCCACTAGTCTGGACACCACCATCCCTGGGATTAAGGAGGATTCCCACTAAAGCTTGAATGCTTATCCTAATTTCCCCTCTTTCCCAATATCAGTATCTTCATTGCTAAACTTTGATCTGGGGATTTTTGACATCCATGCTAATAATTTCTCCAAAACGTTGGCTTCTAGATCCTGTACCATTTCCTCCAAAGACCTCATCCTCCAGTCTGAGACACCCACGCCCACGACAGCCTAGACCCGACCAGTCTTTATTGAATCCCTGCCAACTTTCTAACTTTCTTTGTCAACCCCCTTGCCAGTCACTGCTATTGCATCTCATATACCCACCGACTTTTTCTTCCCTCTCTTTTGCTATGCATTGGCAAATACAACCTACTCAACTGAAACATCGCCTTTCATCTG
Organism: Tamias sibiricus; assembly: GCA_025594165.1. Taxonomy (NCBI): domain Eukaryota; kingdom Metazoa; phylum Chordata; class Mammalia; order Rodentia; family Sciuridae; genus Tamias; species Tamias sibiricus. Next base: position 26,326,341 of record CM046663.1, read on the forward strand.
CTCTACAGCTGAACCTGAGCAGGTGTCCGTCATGAGAGAACAATCACACCTCCTTGCTGACAGTTTTGAATCCACGACGGCTGACCTCAAGTGCACCCCAACCCCGCCGCCGTGTTGCCCACAAATCCCCCTCCATTTCCCCGTGGTAGTCACCCTTCCACTCTGATAGATCAATACTGCTTCTCTTTCCTTCTCTCTCCAATCTCCACTACATTCTCTGATTCTTAGCTGATAGCTTTGCCAATTATTTCACAGAGAAAACAGACATGAAGTTCTACTTTGTCTTTTAAGCAGGTCTTAAAAATTACCTGTGTTTACAACCAAATGCTCAATTTTCTTGGTTGTTTCCCACCTTGCTTCCCACTGGATTTTCTTCCTCTTTCTACTTCTGCATGTTGCTGTGTCTCAATACTATATCTCACTGCCTTAGTAAAGCCACCTAAATACCATCTATAGGCTGATAGATCACAAATATATATTGCCAGCCTCTCTCCTTGATTCTTGACTCAGTATCTGTCAGCCTACTTAGCATTTCCACTTAGATATTATGGAAGTTGTTAAGAATTTTTCATTCAATTCTACCTTTGGTGCATGGTAGAATTGCATTTCTCTACCTCCTCCTCCATATAGTTAGTTGTTTATTTACATAATTTTTCCAATGAAATATGAGCAGGAAGTGTTTTATGTCATTCACGTGGGAATTCTTAAAGAGCCAGAGCATAGTAGCCGTATTCCTTCTCCCGTCCTTGCTATCAGAGAAGTCTGTGTCTAGGGATGGCCTCCGACAGATTAGTTTTCTGAGTGGACAGAGCCTACTGCTGACCTTTGTTGGACCTGAAACAAGATCAACATATAAATCTATTTTATTAAGATACTTTGGCATTGTTCCCTTCTCTTAACCTTGCCTATCTTGACTGATAATATTTCCATTATGTATCTCAAATTAACATACTGAAACAAGGTCTTGTCTTTCCAATTCCTACCTGGCTTTAATTTTCCCTTTATCAGAAAATGGTATCACCAGTCTTTTAGTCTCTGTGGTCAAAAACATTCTCTCTCTCTCATAATTCACATTCAGACCATCAACAAATTCTGTTGACTTTTCTTTCAAAACATAGATTTAAACCACTTAGACCTGCACTTATAGCACTACCATTCTTATGCAAGTCTGTTTGGCAACAGACTTCTAATTTGTCTCCTTGATTCTCAAATTGGACCATTATAATCAATTTTGCATACAGTATCAAGTTATCACTTTGAAAATACATCAGGACGAGGGATATAGCTCAGTGTTAGAGTACTTGTCTAGCATGTTCAGGACCCTGGGTTCAATCCCCAACACTGCAGAAAGTAAAACAAACACACATACAGAAACACACACGCACACACAAACACACACAGTTAGAACATTCCTCTACCTCAAACTTTCAATGACTTCTTAATATATAACACAAAATTTAAAGTAGTCACATAGTTTATCTAAGAGCTGTATCACCTGAACTGCTTCCAATGATCTGATCTCCTTTCTACTCATCTCCAACCTTTAAACTCACTACTTAAGTCACTCATGTCTTTCTATCACTTGACCACCATGATAGCTACAACATTAGGGGCTTTTTACTTGCTGTTTTACTTGTTTACATACTCATTACCATTAATTTAAGTTAAATCTGTATTATCCTGAGTCCTGTCAGAATAGAGTTGCTGTCAAAGTGTGATTACTAAGAAAAACAGAGCGTTCTATGTTCTTCAGAGATGTGTGTTAATCATTCTGTCATCTGTTGAACTGTGATCTTCAGAGCATAAATTAAAAATTTAAAAACTATGCTTGTTAGAATGTTTCTTTTATAAAGAAGTGTTTGCTCAGTTGAAGTCTGTAAACCAGAAGTGGTGGACTTAAACTACATCCACAAAAATCTTAAATGCACTTCCTTTCAATGCACAGAAGCAAATTATCCTCCCTTGAGTGGGAGCTGTGCGGAGTGACTTTATCTAATGAATAAAATGTGGTGGCAGTGACATGTGGCTCTCAGGACTCAATCATGAAAGCTTCTGTGCCACTTTCATTTCTCTCTCTCTCCTCTCTCTCTCTCTCTCTCTCTCTCTCTCTCTCTCTCTCTCATTACTTACTCTGGGGGAACTGAGATACCTTGTCTTGTGGACACTCAAGTAGTCCATGGAGAAGTTCATGTGGTAACTGATACTAACAGCCAGCAAAGAACTAAGACCTCCCACTTGCCCCAGTAATTTGCTGATGCTCTCAGGACAGTGAGTGAGCATTCTAGGGTGTTAGCAGTCCCAGCAAGCAGATCCTCCAGCCCCAGTCAAGCCTTCAGATGACTAGAGTCATCTTGACTGTGGTTTCATGTGCTCTCCTGCACCAGCAACATTTATCTAACTTCCTTACTCTCGGAAACCGTGGGAGAGGATAAATATTTGTTGCTTTAATCTGGTAAATTTTGAAGTGACTCATTATGCAAAAAAGTAGGTAGATAATAACCATATTATTTTTGTCATAGAGGCTTAATAATAACAAAACATGTATAATTAATGTGAAAATTTATCTCCTTACTAAGATCTTAGTAATCTTGTCAAAATAAAGTCACACAATAAATGGACTGCAAACAATACTTAAATTTAAGAACATCTAAAATAGATTACTAGTAAACTAATTATAAAATACACAATCTTTCTTGTAGGCATGAAAATAAGAGGGAAAATCAGTAAGTTAAAATGAGCAATGTCAACAGGGTAAGAGAGATATCAGCCTCTCCAGGGCAGAAGGTAAGACTTGAAGGAAAACATCAAATAAATTACCTGTAGCTATCAGTTACCCTCAGAATGTATTAAAAACTATCCATAAATTTACTTCTCATTTTATCCTAGACTACCTCTTAGTTGAACGAGTTTCAAACTGTTCATTTACTATGTGCCAGGAACCAGGCTAAAAATTCAAAGATAAGCAAGCATTTGTCCAGTTCCCAGAAAAGTTCAGTGAGAGAGTCAGTCTGTCTAGGAATAACCAATAAATATCAGCTATATGGTCAAATGGAGGCACCTTGAGGGTACCTGCAGTCTTTTTCTGGACCATTACAATAGGGTGTGCCCCCAAGTGTTAGGTTATCTAAAGTAGCAACCAGAAAGTAGATCAAACATGCTCCTTTAAACCCATATGAAATGATTCCTACAATTTCAAGGTTATCATGAGGTTCCCCAGTGCCCTTAACATTGAGAGTAGCTTTCCTTTTCAGCTCTTGGTGTTCCATTCCCCATGCATGTGAATAGCTGAGAACATGGTAGATGAGAACAACTGTCTTGTTGGCCAGAAGGAAACAGTCTCGCTGTTGTAGCAGAAGAGCTGTCAGATCAGACTTATAAGCAGCACTGATGGTCGCTGGCCATGCTGTGCAGCTCCACCTGAGACCCCTCAAAGGAAGGAGGCAGCGGATTAATGCCTAGCAACAACTAGCAATAACATATATCTACTTTCTTTGCCCATTATTTGACTTCATGATATCAGAAGAGAAGGGGAAAGAGAAGGAAAAAAACAGCATTGAACAAAGGAGAGGAAAGAAGTAGTAAAGGAAGAATTGGAGAGAACATTGTAGATGCTTGAGCTGGACTATATAGGGCACTTGGGGAAACATTTGAAAGCTATTCTCTTAGGTCAATAACTTTTGCTCTTTCAGCCTCAACCAAGTATCTGCTGAAACTCTTCCTTTCCCCAAGACAATTTTGTCCCCAGTGGGGTTCTTATGGGGTTAGGCACCTGTGCCCCAGGCACCTATCAACTGTGCCAATTGCTTTCTTCATAGGCTTAAGCTGGTAATTCCACATACTTCCTATTTCCACCACATAAGTCTCTTCTAAATAGCCAGTTTTCTTTCCCTTTGGAACGCTGATGACGCAGACAACGGGAAGCTGATGCTCCCTATATTTCCCATGCATGGCACTGTTCCCCTCTGAGGTCTCTAACTTGGCAGATCTGTGGCCTGTGCACTAGATATGAGGCTCCACAACACTAATCAGAGGACTATGCGGGTGCTTTGTGACAGGTCCTCTCTTCTACTGTGCACTGCTGTATAGTTGGGATCTGGGTTGGTCATTTCCTCTGCACACTGTTCGGTATGGTAGTTGGACCCATCTGCTACCCTAGGCACACTGTTTTCAGGCTGAAAAACATATATTAGAATGAACAGCAAATTTTCTTAAAACTGGTTCCTGGACCCCACCCTCTGACATCTGATTCAGTATGGCAGGCTCAGGAATCTGCATTGCTAACTAGTTTCCAGGAGCTGCTGATGCTGTTGGTCTAGAACTTTAGAATCACTGGCCTAAGCCATAGCAATGAGCTTGTCATTTTATTATGCTTCGGCTTAATGACACTTCTGTTTTCTTCTACTGTCTTTCCTCCAGAGCCTGAGGGATTCAAGAAAGAAGCTTATATTCTTCCCAGAGATTTTGAGTATGGTATTAATGATGATTATGATGATAATGGTGATAATTATAAAACTATTATTTGTTCACTGTGTGCTTACTTATTAATATGTGCTAGGCACTGTGCTCAAAGCTTTATACATATACTATTATTTAATTCTTGTAAAAAATCTAAAATATAAGTACTATAATTATCCATGTTATGGATATGGAAACTGAGACTTAGAATAGAAACTTACTATTGTCAAAAATAAATTTAAAAGTAGAGCAAGAGTTTGAAGGCAGGCCTACCATCAAAACAACTATTCTTTTTTTTTTTTAACAACTATTCTAAAACATGTTTTTTCCTTCCTTGTCTCTCTGAGAAGTTAGGAGACTTTCATTTCTATTTCTTTGTCCAGCCAGTTGGTCATCAAATATATTCTAAACACCAAGTTTGCTTCGGGGGCTATTCCAGTGCTGACAATCTAGTGGTTGGAGACATTGCACATGAGCCCAAATTGAATGAATGCAAGGTTAGGTATGATCCATATTACATAGAAAACAGAGCAATAAGGTCATAAGTGATGAGGGGACTCTACTAGGCTGGTCAGAAAGAGTCATCCTGAAGAGGTAATATTTGCAGCAGGCACTGAATTGATGCAAGGCAACAATGAGAAACTCTGCAAAAGCCAAAAGAAGACCAGGTTTTCTCAGCCAAAAGAGGAAGGCTGAGAAAGAAATGAGTTGGGACTGAGCAAGGAATTCAAGGAATAATGAAAGCAGGGAAGGCAGTGAGGTTAATAAGGTGGACACAGGCTTAATCATGGAGGAATCTCATAGGCCAGATGGAATAAAAAGTTTGGAAACTTTGATTTTTATTCTCTTTGTTATGAGAAGTTATCAAACAGCTCCAGGAGGAGAACAATGTGATCTGACTTGTGCTTTAGAAGGGTACTGTGTGGGAACTGACCCACAGACATGTTAAGGGTGGTAGAGCAAGGAGAACAGCACTGTGGCTGTTGCAGTTGTCCAAGGCAATGGAATCTGGCAAAGGCAAAACTGAGAAATGGTCAGGATTCAGGATATATTTTATAGGTAGTGCTATAAAAATTCACCAGGATTTTCTGGTGAATTAAATAAGCAGTATAAGGGAAAAAAAGAGAAATTACAGACAATTTCTAAAGGGTGGGCCAGAGAAACAAGCAAATGATGCATTTGCTGAGATACAGAAGGTAAGTTAGGGAATAGATTGCTGAGGATAGGTTGGAAATCAGTTTTGTTATGACATTTAGTTTAAGTTGTCCACTTAATGTTATAGTGGAGATCTCAACTAAGGGATGGATATGTGGTTTTTGAACTCAGAGAAGAGATATAAATTCTAGGGCCAACAGAAGTCAATGATATTAATTTCATGAATGAGGTCTAGGTTTATAGAAGGGGAAGAATGAAGGCAGAAGAGAATCCAGGCACTGAGCCCCTGGGTTCATTATCTCATGCAAACCCTCAATATGCTTCTAATTTAGATGAAAAGCAGAGACCTGGAGAAAGAAAGGTAACTTAACCCTCCACTTCTATTATGACAGAGCAAGAATCTGATCCTATGTCCCAAAGTACAAAACACTATAAAGCCTTAGTCAGTATGCTCTAGTAGAAAGTGCCATCAACGTGATAGCCAAGAACTAAATTTCAAGTCTTTTTTAGAGCATCAAATAAAAATACATCAAAAAGTGTAATGGAAGCATGGAATGAACAGGGAATAAATCACATTATAATGCATTTTACTTGATCTGTGATAAGTCTAAGCAGTAATAAGGCTTATGTCATTTAAATCCTAAAAGATTTATCTTAAGAATTTGATAAACACCAAACCCATGATTGCACTTATCTTAAAATAACTCACTCAATTAGTTTTCAGTGTGTGTATAGGGGCAGGGTATAGAAGTGGGATCACTCTGTATGAATGATGCATAGCTTTTGGAACGCTAACAAGGGCTATAAAGCCAGAATGGAGGGTGTCAGCATGCACACACACCACCACACAGCTGCTGCTTGCAAATCAGAAAGAAAAATATTCCCAGGCAAGCATTAGCAAAGCTAAACCAGAATTTTAGCATTGCCAAAAATCTAAAGAATCATCAGAAAGAAAAGGAAGACAGAAATGTACCAAAAACTAAATATTTGCAAAAGAATGAATGCCTTAAATAATCTTTTTGAAATACCTAGAAAAATGAGAAATAAAATATCTATGTAAAATACTGAGTTTAACCCTGGACGATGTCTGTTTGCCTCAGACAAAATCCAGAGTCTAGACATGTTCCTTTATCTGGTGGTTCCTTCTAGCCAAAAGTGTTCATCAAAAGCAGAGCAAAAAAGATTTCTGTAGCAATCACACTTTATTATCTAATGTATTCATAGCCTTCTCTAAGGTGAGGTCAGGAAAGAGGGAAATTTTCTGGCATTGTGCATTTATTCCAAGCAGAGGTCCTGGGTTCACTTCCCTACTCCCCCTGAATAGTTGTGCAAACTTGGACAAGATAGTTAACCAAGCATCCATTTCCACATGTGAAAGGGGGGTAATAGTAATACTCGCCTTGATGGCTTTTTATGAAAATGAAGAAAAATAATTCAAGTGATGTGCTTCACACCATGAGTGGCATATAGTGACCACTCAATGAATAAGTATTATTATGAATGGTCCAGATCCTGCCATTGAGAATATATGGCCAAATAAAAAAACGATATATATCCACACCCCGTGTGAAGCAGAATAAGGTAAAAGTGTAGTAAAAGAACTCAGAAGAAGTTGCAATCTCATCTACGCTGGCATAAGGGATGGGACTTTATGAAGACTGGAGCAAAGAAAATGGAGGAGAGAGCAAGAACCAGAGAGGGAAAGAAGGAGGTCGTTCCTACTTGCCCTGCCCATTGTACTTGGCCAGCGGTAGAGATTGAATTCAAACATTGAGTGAAATCACTCCTAGAAGGTGACTCCTGTGTTCCAGCACACAAAACCCTGCACAGCACTAGAATGGAGAAATGCAATCTACCTGAATTTGACCTAAGAAATCTTTGGGGAAGTTTGATGGTTGGCATCATGTCAGAGTTTCTGAAAATGATGTATTTGTTTCTTAAACAAGAAAGGAGGATTTTATAAAAGTTCTCCCTTTTAGAGCACTAACTCCAATGATAATTTCTGGGATTCCTCCTTTAGAAATTCCTTCACCTATTTTTGAATGATCCCAATTGACACCATATCTCCAATCTTTGAGAGAACTTTTTTTTTTTCTTATCCGAAATTCATCTGAACCAAATATTGATTATATCAGTCACTGTATTATTTTTGGTTAAAAACTATTTGTTTTAGTTCATGAAATGTGGCTTTTTCCCCCTTTTCCTTTCCTGCTTTTACTATTTTTTTAACCATATGTGCATTATCCCTCAAGTCATTATATCCACATGGACCATGCTTGCTTGTGTATGCTAATTAAACCCATCTATTGTTTTTACCTTACAGCTTCATTTTTTATATGCACCTGCGATGAGAAGTGTCTAGACATGATGTAATCATCACAGAATGAATGTACCTAGAATGATGCAAGTCATAATTACCGCACAGGACATCCTCATGACTCAAGGATTTTTTGCTATAACCGTATAAGACCTCCTACTGGCTGCACAGGGCTCATGGACAAAATTTTATCACCAGCAATTTGATCTAGCAACCACATTTTTCAGGCATCTTCTCATTTTCCTTGTTTTTTTCATCCTCAGCTGGCTCCTTAAAGACTATACCCCTGACTGTTTCCATATCACACAAACACTTTTGTCTTCGAACCAGTCTTGACATATTGATGCAACACTGCATGTGACATATTGGATTTAGAATTAAAGTGTTCAATACAAGGAAAGATGTATCACCACAATCACATTAAATTCCTTCAACAACCAACAAATCCATTACCACATTTTAAAGCCACAGAAGGCTAAAATTAAAACAAATTGAGTAAATCCAAAGACAAGCAAGAATACTTTTATCCAGCTCAAATTGACAAATGTTTTCTTCACATCTTTTAATCTAGCTTAGTGGGTCTCAGACTTATAGTATATAAAAACCACTGTATATCATGGGTGATTTAAAGGATTTCCCAGGGTAATGTGCAGATTTGGTTTTGACCCCATCTCTGATTTCAGAGCTGATGCACACTTTCCCCTCCCACTCCGCCCTCCTCCCCCACACAAGGTTAACCTCCGCCTTGATTCCAGGCCCTCATATTGACGGTCTTTAGAAGTGGGTCATGTTCCTGGGTCATCCATTCCCTCAAAGCTCTCTACCCTTTCACTATGCCTGTGGAATTTTTACCTTCTTACACCAGTACAAGCTTCCCTTGCCTCTTTTCATTTCCTTTCCCTGATAGTTCAAAGTTTTGGTCCAGGCCTGAGACCTGGCCAGAACTTCCATGGAACAGCAGATTTTTTTTTCCATGGTACTGATTTTCCTTTGTCAGTCTTATCCCCAAAACTAGATCACTGGCCTCACTCACCTTCTCATCTGAGTGCTGACAAGGGAATACTATCTCATGCCATTGCCACAGTCCAGGTCTACAGTAATTTTCTGAACCAACACTGGATTGCCTACCCTTTCATTAGATGGCGAATAGATGGACCACTTGAAGTTAGGTCTGTTCACTAAGGTTTGTTAGCTTGATTGCCTATATCTTACCAAAAGTCTAATTTCCTACCTCCTTCTTACCTTTTTGAGTTTTGAGGGGGAAAAATTATGTTGCCCAATCCATGGATTAAATATAACTAAGTAATGAATAATGAAAGCCTCTCTGAGCAGTGCAATAAAAAAGTTAATGGTTCAAATCCTGACTTCAGATTCTGACTTCATCACTGAATAGATCAGTGATTGTAACAAATAACATAATTTCTCTCCACTTCCGTGTCCCATTTGTCAAAAGGTTGCTGTGATGATTAAGTATAATCCGGTGTGGAAGTTACCTAGCAGTGGTTAGAGTCACATGTCTTTGTTTTCCAGTGTCATTAAATCTTAGCTCCCCTTGCCTCATTTCAGGATGTGAAAAAAGGGGGACCATATGTTTTTGCCTTTTTTTCTTCAGAATCCCCTTATTAAGTATAGATTTTCAATTTGGCATACAATAAAAAGTTTTTTATACTCAGTTTTATTCCAATTGGGAAAACTCAAGTTTCTCTTTTAACAGCTGCAAAATAAGCCATTTACTTCAGTCTAGAAGTATTTTCTCCAATGGTATATTCATTCAACCTTCTGAGTGTGAAACAAGAGAATAGAATTGTAGTAACTACAAAAAGAAAAGGCAGGCTTAGGCAGACATAATTAATATAATAGGGAAAGACAATGAGCTTGGCTGAAAGAAAAGACAGATATGGAGTTTGCTTTTCAGTTAATTATTATTTTAATACAAAAAGAGGTGAGAATAATTCACAATTACTTTAAAACAATTTAAAAACTAAAGTCACAGACTGGGGATAAAGCTTAGTGTTAGAGCATTTGCCTAGCACACATGAGGACCTAAGTTTGATCCTCAGCACCATTTAAAAAAAAAAAAGTTGAAAACAACAACAACTACACACACACACACACACACACACACACACCTTGAAGTCAGGCTTTTGAGATAACATCAGTAACAATAGCATTTTTATTGACTTTTTCTTTTTTTTCTTTTAGAAGATTCTGGTATTTTATTTTTTATTTATTTATTTATTTATTTATTTATTTATTTTTGTGCTCCAACATTCAGCAACTTGAGTCCTGATGTGTTACAAATTAAGATAATATACATGAAATATTAAATAATATTCCCTATGTATGGGAAAAGGTTAAAAACCTATTATGCTCTAAGACATTGCAAAAGACATTATAAAATTGCAGATTCAATTATCAGTTTATCCTTATTCTTGTGAAGTCAGTAACAAACGTTATGAGGAAGGCTCATAAATAGACATCAGCAAGTTGCCATTAGTCACACAGAGAAGCACAGCAGAGCTGGCACCAAAACATGGATTTCTTAACGAAGGGAACGTGGGCAGCTGCCTACATGGTGTAATTTGATGATGAGATTTTTCTCCCTAAATATCTCTCCTGAAATTTTATCACTTCTTTTGGTTTACAAGCTAGCCTGAAAAAAATGTAAATATTCTAGAAGGGTTTTGACAGCAAGGAGCTAGCAGGCCTGAGTGATGGTGGAATCATAGAAATACAATGCAAGAGGTGGGAGGGTCTGGTGTAGCGCTTGGTGGGCTCCTGTCCCCATTCCCTCAGCCCCTCTCTGTTATCCCAGGCAGGTGGTCTTCCAGGCAGAGTGCTCTGGGGAGTCCCCCTCCCCGGAGAGCATTTTGCTCCACTGGCTCTGAGGTGGGAAGACTCTTCTGAGACACCATGACGAAGTACAAAATTCTGGGGCTTTGGAACTGGGGAGTCACAGTTATTTTTCTAGGTCCCATGCCATTCTGGGTGTGTGAACTTGAGGAGGTATGACAGATTTTGAGGGATTCAAATTGTACACCTATAGGAAGTATGCCTACCTCAGAAAGCTGTTGGAACTGACTGAAATTGTGTACATAACTGACAAGTGCAATGCCTGCTAGAGTCCAAACTTGAATGCGGTTTTCTTTGCTATTTATCCAAGTAACAGTCATAGTAACTTCTACAAATTAATCTATCTTCTTTTATTTTTAAGAATCCACAAATAGTTTTAGTTCCTCCCTCCATTTCTCCATCATTTCCTTCTTCTCTTCTTTCCTTCGTGTCATTTTTTTTTTCTGTATTTCCTGTACTAACAAAGGATATTCTAATGTCTCTCTCTGGTCCATCATTGTGATAACTGTTTGAAAACTAATGTTGTTATTTTGATAGAACAAGTTTTTTTTTTTTTTAACTGATAACAGTGCCCCTAATAACCAGTATATTCCTAATACCCATAATCCCTCTGGATACGAACTGATAACCTACTTCAGAATTTTGCCTCCTGATGAAATGAGTTTTTTTAATTTCCTTTCCTTTTTGTAAAATGTTCATACTACTTGCTCATATTCTTACATTTTCTTCATGAATCCATTTGAGGCAATTACTTAAATATTGCCAGTAGATAAAATTTGAAATGTCCTTGGCTGGTGGATATTAATTCATCTAAAACATCTGTATGGTCTTGCCATTGTATTGCTCTGTTCTCCACTCTGTGTGGTTTATTGTTTTCAATTTGGAGATTTTTTTTTCCCTCATGGGTGGAGAAAAGTGGAATTACTTTATTGTCTTGTCTTTATCATCTGTTAACATTGGACTACTTATTCAAAAATCAGTGATGCTACTCCTTTTTATTATTTTTGTCCAAAACCTAACTGAAATATAGGTCTTTTAGCTGTCTACCATTCAAGTCTTAGTGTATTCTGGGTTTTGACATCCCTCCGAGTTAGTTCATAGTATCATAATACTCCTGTCAATTCATCCTTGGGTAGACTTCTCATTTCCTGTTTTGTGCACAACCTTTAAAATCCAGTCCAGTTAAGCAAACATCCCCTGTGGTATGATGGCTTTCTCAGACACCATGTCTCTTTTTATTCACATAAAGCCATCCAACTTTAATATTTAAAAATTATATTTTAATTCTCTCCTTAGCATTATAGCATCTCCCTTGGATTTAAATGTAGGATCTTGCCTTTTTCTTATAGGCACTAAATCATACAGTGTCCTCAGCATGTTATAGATCTGTATTGTCATTTTGTTTATATCTGTTTCTCATATTGGATAGTAACTCTTTTTTAATTAATTCTAATTTGTTAGATATGACAGCAGAATGCATTACAATTCATATTATACATACAGAGCACAATTTTTCATATCTCTGGTTGTACACGAAGTAGAGTCACATCATTCATGTCTTCATACATGTACTTAGGGTAATGATGACCATCACATTCCACCATCTTTCCTACCCCCCTCCCCCCTCCCTTCCCCTCCCAACCCTTTGCCCTATCTAAAGTTCCTCCATTCCTCCCATGCTCCCCCCACCCCATTATGGATCAGCATCCACTTATCAGAGAAAACATTGCTTTGGTTTTTTGGGGATTAGCTTACTTCACTTAGCAAAATATTCTCCAACTCCATCCATTTACCTGCAAATGCCATGATTTTATTCTCTTTTAATGCTGAGTAATATTCCATTTTGTATATATACCACAGTTTCTTTATCCATTCATCTATTGAAGGGCATCTAGTTTGCTTCCACAATTTAGTTATTGTGAATTGTGCTGCTATAAACATTGATGTGGCTGCGGCACTGTAATATGCCGTTTTTAAGTCCTTCAAGTATCAACCGAGCAGTAAGATAGCTGGGTCATTCCAAGTTTTCTAAGGAATCTCCATATTGCTTTCCAATTGGTTGCACCAATTTGCAGTCCTACCACCCTGTGCCTAATAGAAGAAATAGCAGGCCCAAATCTTCATTGTGTCAGATTAGGCCCCAACTTCCTTAACAAGACTCCTGAAGCCCAAGAAATAAAGTCAAGAATCAATAAATGGGATGGATTCAAACAGAAAAGTTTTTTCTCAGCAAAGGAAACAAAAACAGTGAGGTGAAGAGAGCCTACAGAATGGGAGCAAATTTTTCCACACACACATCGGATAGAGCACTAATCTCCAGGATATATAAACAACTCAAAAAACTTAACACCAAGAAAAGCAAATAACTCAATAAATGGGTTAAGGAACTGAAGAGACACTTCTCAGAAAAAGGAATACAATCAATCAACAAGTATATGAAAAAAATGTTCAACATCTCTAACAATTAGATAAATGCAAATCAAAACTACTCTAAGATTTCATCTCACTCCAGTCAGAATGGCAGTTATTAAGAATACAAGCAATGATAGATATGTGTTGGCGAGGATGTGGGGGAAAAGGCACACTCTTACAATGCTGGATTGTAACTCTTGAGAGCAGAAAGCATGGTTGTTTTTCTTACCATAGTCTTCTCAGCCTATCGTACTGAAGGTATTCCATGAGAATTCATCATATATAATCATTGAGAAAATATTAATAGCTTTGAGAGTTTACTTGCCTCCAGCATTGCACAGACTTCAGGTGTTTGAGTCTTCTGAAACACCGACAAAGGTCTGAGAGCACAGCACAGTAGATGGTTTTCCTGGCTGTCAATCTATTTGTCAGTAATTGTAGCTAATCGATTACTTTCGACTACTTTCTTAAGTGTGGATTTCTTTCAGGTGGATGATTTGACAGAATACTGAAGACCAGAAGACCGAGATTTTACCAACAAGTTCCTTCACTTATCTTTGAAATAAGTGGTTGGGAAAATCAAGATGGATGGTGACACCACTCTCCTGCTCCAGAGGCAGCCATTGATGTTCCCGGGGAGGCTGGTTGTGGCACCTAGGTCCTTTTCACATTCTTTCAGAGCAGCAGGTTCTCACCAATCAGAGTCAGCATGCAAGCTGTGACTTCTCAGTCATCCTGGAAGGGCCACTAAACCCCTTCTCCCTTTGTCATTCACTAGTTTGCCAGCGAAGAACACAAAGAATATGCCTTTGTCACTCCGGATCCACAAGCTTCTACTCACAACTTCTCACTGGAGGCTCCTAAATAAGTTTTTAGCTCATTTCTCTCTCTCTAAAGCTGCCTTCATAGAATTTCCTAGTCAGTTTGCTGCAGGACTTAGAGTAAAGGCCACATCTGTCTTCACTTCTGGTATATTATTCCCTAAAGGAAAACAAAGTGTTCTCTTTTTGTTTTTATAGATCCAGAAGCATATCAGTTCCCTCAGGGCCATAGTGGGGCCAAAACAGTTTCATTGTGGGGAAAAAAAACATGGGGTTGTTTTATCTTTCTCTATAAAAGTCAGGGAAGCTATTGGTTTCTTTCAACAAACCTATGTCATGGAGGTATGATGACTAAGGAGCTGATGTTAATGAAGGATTGTTCTTTACCTAGAGGAAAAAAGGAGATAAAAAGAACAACTCAACAAACCCCTTTTCTTGCATAAACCTATTCAAATTATCCTAACACCAAGGTTCTTGAAAGCCTGTGAAAAACTGACCATTCACAAGAATTTTTCTTTTTTACATATTCAAAAATAGGGAATAGTGAGTTTTCACTCTAGTTCCTATTTACTTTTGAGTTTGTATTTCCTTACATGGTTTCTTACTGTTTAGAGAGAGTGGGGAATGGTAAAAGAAAATGGGTGTTTTGAGGAGCATGGACGACCAGGAATCACTAGCTACTACCTACAAAAACAAAACAGTACACAAATATTTTAATTAATTTTTTTTTCCATCACAGAACTGTGTTTACCCATTGGTCCCAGAAAATACAGTGAGGAAATCTCTTCTTGATGAAATCTTGGATGTAGCTTTATAGAAATCTCTCATTTAGTCATAAGCTGTTCTGAATTCAATGAATCCTCACTCTCCCTTAAATTAAGTTTAGTGGGCACATCTGTTACATAATGTATTGTGATTACACATGACTGCTAAAATTGTTTACAGAAAGCTTTTTGCATCTCTTGGAATGACTTCCTCCCAGAGAAACTATGGGAATTAGTTACAGTTTGTAAATGCTATAGCAGCACTAACTGGTTAGAGCAATCATCATGACTCTAGAGTTTGCTTGATATTCTGATGGGCAAAGTTCCCAGAAAACACTCTGGCCAAGAGGGAACCATATTTAAGCTTTTTTCTGTCCTGTACTACTTAATTCAATTGAGTCACATATGATTTCCTGGGTTACTCTTCTACCAGATGTCCTCTTCCTAATGTACATATATATATCATATATTATAGATAATAATTACATCATATTCTTAAGTATATCTGTCTTAGGTAGATCTAGATCTTACTAAAATCATCATTCAATAAAAGACAGGTTGATAAACTAAACTTAAATATGAAAAGGAAAAAGTAATAAGGTATACATATATGAATGTACAATTTAAAAAAAAATGTAGATGGACAGCACGCCTTTATTTTATTTGTTCATTTTTATGTGGTGCTAAGGATGGAACCAATGCCTCAGAGGTGGTAGGCAAGTGCTGTGCCACTGAGCTACAGCCCCAGGCCCTGAATGTGCACTTTTGCACAAGTTATTACTGTTGTAACATCAGAGTTGTGAGGAAGGAATGCTTTCATGTGCATTGTTTTAAGCCAGACACTCAGAAATCTCTTAACAGACACTAGCAACTACTGTTGCATTTTATTACATAACTGTTACTGTCACAGGACTTGAAAGAAAGTGTATTCTCTGTTCATATGGAATTATGGTCAATTTATGTCAGTTAGATGAGCCTTACTGTATTCTTCAGATCTTCTCTATGCTTATTTAGTGAATCACTTTTTATCTAGAATAGGAATTGGCAAACTACAAACAGTAGGCAAACCTACCCACCTGAAACTTATTTTTATAAATAAAGCTTTATTGGCATGTGGACACACGTGTTTATTTATATAATGTCTCTGGCAGATTTGCGTATGTGTCACAGAAACTGTATAACCTTCAAAGCCTAAAATATTTACTCTGGCCCTTTCCAGAAAAAGTTTGCTGACCTCAGAACAGAGGAAGTGAAAATCAAGTTTCTTGCTGCTATTTGGTTTCAGTCAACTTCTTATACACAGTAAATTTTAGTATTTGTATTTTAGATCCATATTACCTGATACTTAATGATTCATTCTGATATTCTATTTGCATCATTTTGAAATGGTACTTGCCGGGGTCCGAGTTATGAATGGAGCCGGGCTCTGAGTTGCGTTTCCCTTTCTGGGCCCTAGAAGGGAAATCTTCCTGCCGGCAGGAAGGATTGCAACTCACCCGGCGGGGCGAGCTTAAGAACAGAAATAGCTAGATGCCTTACCTCTGTTTGTTTGAACAGAACACACACCACACATAGGAAGTCTTGTATATAGCAGGCGGGATGTCCGGAGAACTCAAATTTATTGAACAAGCATTGACTTAAATAGGCCTAGAACTAACCAATCAGCAAGCAAGGCAGTTCAGTCTCTCACGCTACGTCATAGCCACACCCCTTGGTTTAGCCCCGGTCCTTTAGGGCGTGGTAAGCAGTCAAACTTTGCCCCTTGGCAGACATAGTCCCAACAGGTACTGTTTGTCTAATCTATTTATGTTTTGCAATAAAATTTAAACTTGAGATCTATGTTATTAAATCCTTATTTCTCTTTGTTTCCATCTCTCAGATATGTTGTTATAGCTATCTTTTTACAGCCAGCTTGTTATGGTTGCATCACTTTCTAAATCTTCATTCAAAATTTAATGTGATAAAAGTTGAATTTACCCCAATTGTCTATATTTTATCATTACTGAGCTCAATTGAATCCCATCATTTTATATTTTTCTTCATAATTATCTTTTTAATTTTTTTTAGTTATAGATGGACACAATATCTTATTTTATTTATTTATTTTTATGTGGTGCTGAGGATCAGACCCAGTGCCTCATGCATGTGAGGCAAGCACTCTACCACTAAGCTACAACCCCAACCCATTCATAACTATCTTTGTTCAAGGAGATGTCTATGTATGAGGAGAGAGAAAGAGAGAGGGCACTAGTGTCCAGCAGAAGATACTCTAGGTAGTTTAAGCAGAAGAGGGTTTACTACCACGTAGTTTGATGGCTTGTGGGACTGGGGGAAGGGCTGGAAGAGTCAGACTGAAACAAAGTTCCCTGCTCCTAGGACTGCACAGTCTCAGTTACACGTGTGGTTGAGAAACCCAGGTGATGTCTATAGAATGTACAGAAAGAGGTGAACATGGCATTCACTTTTTCACACTAAGGAAAACTGCTGTTCCCATTGTGGCTTGGTATTTTTTCCAGGGAAACTGGTTTTCACTATAATCTCCACCAGGAAACCTAATGCTTTCCACTCCATCTCTCTCTTACTCACTTCCATGCTCAAATTTCTGTGAATGTTTCTGTCTAGTAGATTCTAAAATACATCAGGAACCCCAGTATATGGAGGTCTGGGAAGTGCAAATTTCAGCTATCTGTTCTCTACATTCTAGGGGGATATTTTAAAAGTATACAAATGTCAAACAAGCCAATCCACCATTTCCACCACCTTGTGCTCATCCCTACTTCAAATAATATGCATAGTTTCAAAAAATATGGCTCACTTTAAATAGTACACATAAGTTTCTATTTCTTGACGTCACAATATTAATTGAAATCTGTTGTCTCTCAATATGAAATAGGAAGTATCCAAATCAATCTCATGTCTCTGAAATAGGAAATAGGAAAGACAAAACAAGTTCATTTCCACTCTATGTTTTCTCCCCATCTTCCTAATAACTTATATTAACCACATTGCTGTTTTTAAACAATCAAGGGTTATAGCACTTACATTCTGTCTTGTAACTATTAATCACTAATGCAGTTGGCATTAGCTCTGTAACTTTATAGTCTTAGTTATGCTGACAATCTTTTCATACTATGACTATTTCATCTCTAACTTCTTTCATTTCATACAGCTCATGTTTGTCTATATAAAATGAACAAATATGCCTACCTTATAACATATTTGTAAAAATTTAAATGTATATAAAATACCTGGTTCATGATACATAATCAATAAAATGCTGTTTTATTTTTTTTATTTTAATTGTTATTTTTATTGAGAAAGGAAAAGAAGTTGAAAGGACAAAATTAAGAACATAAGATAATCATAGAACACAGTTATGGCACATGGTAAATCATGAACAAATTTGAGGCTCAATTTTTTCTGACTATTAAGAATGCTAGATTTCACAATTTCATATTCTATTAAGCTATATTCTGACATTAAATTAAATAACTTGTCATTTTATGGCCTGAGACAAGTTGTCCAATTTAAGAGGCCTCAGTTCAGCCATCAATAAATGAAAACAGTGTTCATAATCCCTTCAGCCTCTTACAATTCTATATTGTATTTCATGACTCTAAGTGGATAAACTGTAACTATTTTTAGAATCTAAAATTGCCTTCCTCCAGGTGTTCCCAACATTCCTTGACATATTTTCTGCACTGTCAGTTAATGTGTATGACAGGGAATGTCAACTAATTCTGATATTCATCTAAAAAGGCTATCATTAAAAAAGAAGTTTGTGTCATGCTTATCAATATCAAGGAACAGTGATCTTTTTTCTAAAGTTGTAGGCTGGCCAAGTCACTGTGGTTATTTTGCAAATTGTAAAACAAAAATCTGACTTTGCTTGTATTTAAATCCAAAGTAGTATTTTGGGAAACTCTGGAGCTATTTTGGCTACTTATTTGAAGAAGAAAAAGTCAAATATAATTTGACCCGGTTACTATATATGTAACCATTGGAGTACATTTTTTTATCTTTGTGTCTTTCAATATGCTCAAAGGTTCACTAAAATAAGGAAGGTTATTGAAACTAAAATAAAATGAGAAAAACCACTTGCACGTCACTGTGGGTTATTTTATAATGATTGTATAGTGGTTAGGGGCTTCTAAAGCCCTAGTTTGGAATATTAAATTGCAAACTCATAATTGGATATCACGGTATTAGTTTTCTGAAATGTGACCCAAGAAATTTTAAAATACTTAAGAACCAACACAGCAATGATTTTCCAAAACACTGAAAATATCACTAGATATCACTGAAATCGGAGATGATGGGAATATAGCAAAACAAAGTATTAAGATTTGGAAGGAAGAATTTTTTTGACTCTGCAAAATGGAAGAGAAATTTGAGATAACTTTGCAGTGGCCAATCATAATGAAGATTATTATAGAAAAGTTAATATAATTATGTCTGTGCATTCTAAGTCTATGTGTAATGTTTGGGGTTTGTGTTAGTTCCAGTAACTAGCAAAAAAAAAAAAAAAAAAAAAAAAAAAAAACTAGCTGTCTCCCAGGAAATCCTGACTTTGGAAACAACAACAATGGAAAAGTGTTATCGGGAATCCATTTGCAAAATTTGAAAACAAATCCACAGAACAGGGGTTTTGTGAGTTGGTTTATCCCAAAGACACCACCATTAACAATGACAGCAACCAACTCAGAAAAGTCATGCCCTTAGAAGACAGATAAGCCTCACAAACTACTGGATTCTTTTTATTTTTTTAAGTGTCTATGGCATCTGTATGATATTGAACTTAGAAACTAAATTATTTGCATGTATGTTGATATGGCATAAGCTTTCCCAACTATCAGCTATTTGACTTTAGGAAATCATTTCATCTCCCTAAGCTACCTATGAAAGTTGTTTCAAATTTTATTTTTAAAAAAATTTATTATGTAGGTACGGTGGTGCACACCTCTAATCCAGCTACTCAGGAGGCAAAAGCAGGAGTATCACAAGTTCAAGGCCAGCCTGGAAATTTAGCAAGAATCCCATCTCAAAATTTTTAAAAAATTAAATTAAAAAAAAAGAAAATTCATGGAAAATAACAAGACAGCATACAGATGTAACATTATTGCATTTTGAAAGGAATGTCATCAAGAAATATTTAAGCACATACATATCCATTAGTTAGAGAAGAGTTAAATGTTTTGAAGCAACACTTAAATCCATTGCAATTCCTTATTTTATAAGTATTAACAATTCTTATCACTGTTTCCTTAACCATAGTTAACTTTTAATTATCAGCAGTGGATTGCCTGCATAGCAATTTATCAACAGTGAAACTTCATACCCACAACAGAAGCATTGTACTAGAATATGCTTTGATTACTTTATCAGTGGAATTTTAATTAAAATGCAATGCACAATGCTAAAGGCAAAATTGTCTAGGTTTTTGTGCAAAAACTCAGAAAAGTATATTTAAACATATTTTATTTTCTATTGCTGTCTCAACATCCTAGAGATTATGGGGGGAAAGTGCAGCAAAACTTGGAAGATTATTTAATAATCCTATCTTGAATGTCTACTGTTTGCAACTTCCATGATTTTAAGAAAACTCTTACCTGTCTCTTTACATATGTGTAATTACTAGGATTTTTTTTTTTTTTTTTTTCAAAATAATCCAGTAGAGAAAAGCAAAGTTATATGTCTGTGGGCATACATTAAATGAGACGAGCTATGTGTTTTTGTATTATGGAAACTGAGGAAGAAGTTCAATTTAGCATTCTCTCCACTTTTAAAATTCTATGCTGAAATTTTAATAATGAAAGAAAAAAAATAATTAGGAAATTTGATAGCCTATAGCTACAAATGGAAAGAAGAAAACCTGAGAGTTAATATGAAATCAATAGGTTTTAAATGTATCGTGTCACATCGTAACCCGCAAATATGTGCCACTACTGTGTGTTGATCAAAAATAAATTGAAACTTTTTAGAAAAGCAGGAGTTCTTCAAAACATACAAATTGGATGTTTATTCAGACCATAGCATGGTTGTGTTATGATGCCAACAACTATTCTTCTCTATTTATAGAACAAACAATTGGTTTGTGTTCAATCTTAATTTCTGTCATTATACCATTATTTTATGTCAATAAAACACTAAAGTTTTAACTACCGGTTATCAGGTGTAAAATAAAATTCAAAAATGAAGCTTGTTATTTAAATGCTTCACAATTTGACAAAATACACAAAAAATATATTTTTGCTTCTACCAAACTCTACCATCAATTGTTTGATAAAATGATGAAATACCGGTTTCCAGGGTAAATGACTATGGACTGCTTGCTGCACCTGCAAAGACAAGTGAAGAATTAACTAACTTAAGAAACTGGGCTTTTTATAGAATTATCTAGATTGGATCTTTATGCTAACTCAAGTCCCTGGATAAAAAACTAGCTCTCCACTTTCTCTTACCTTTGTAAACATTGTCTTTTTTTTTTTTTTTTTAATTTTGTGTGATAGAGATAAAGTGAGCTTTTCCTAGTACTGAGCTTCAGCTTAAAATAAGCACTAATTTCAAGTGAAAATGTGGAGTGATTAGGGAACGTTTCTCCTACTGCTTTAAATGTGTGCGGACTGATTACATAATGACAAAAGCAGTCAGGTTGCTTAATTGGAAAAAGAGTGCTCACTGGGGCAAAATCGGGAGTCTGTTCATGTCTGGAAGACATTTTTACATTTACAATATGCTCACATCCTCCTGAAGTGAATTGCTAGTGAAATTTTGTATTAGTTCTAATGCTTGTCCTACATATTAGTATTGTCTGGACCAGACATACATAGCACACTGTTTTTGTTCCTCAAAACTCAAGAAATGTGAAAAACTAAAGAGACATCACAAGGGTCTTTGCTCATCTGACTTCATTTTTTCTTATATTTCAATACAAACATTTTCACACCTTAGGGCCTTTGTATTTGCAAATTCTCAGACACATGTTTGATTCTTAATTATCACATCTAAACTCAATACTGTCCTCTCAGGTTTTTCTGACTGTTTCAATGTGAAGTAGATTCACCCAGTTTATCCAATGCATTATCCTCTGTCATTTTCCTCATTGCATTTTCGAGAGTTAAAACTGTCATTTAATTATTTCTATGTTTATTTTCTGTATCCGAAGGGACAGAATATAAACTCTGTCAGGACACAGACAGACCTTGGCTCTCTACTACAATGTCTGGAACACCACCTGACACATGGATGATGTTCAGAAAGATGTTTTCAAGTGAAAAAATGACTAACTAAAATGAATGAACGAATTGAGATAGAGCTTTTTTAAGATATTAGCAGGAATTGGATGTCAATAAGAAAATAGCAACAGCAACACTTTCATTAGGATGGGTTACTAAGTAAGCAGTGAGATCAAATCAATTCATGAAACAAGGGCAAATTTATCACATACAGCTGAACTCTTTTTACTACAACAACCAGTCTCTGCCCAAATCTTCACATTGCAGACTTATCTGGGTCTCTCTGCCTTACGGAATTTCACTGGTCTTCAAGCCCATCCTAATGCAGAGTGATTTTAACTTCATTTTATTTTTAATTACATCTGCAAAACTTATTCCAAATAAGGTCACATTCTGAAGTTCAGGTGGACATTGTTCAACCCACTACAATGGCCAACCTACTACAGAATGATGGTCCTTGTCCCACGTTCTACCATCTTTAGAGTTGTGAGGTGGAGTAGGCATGTTCTCCCCCAGTTCCTCTTTCAGGCCATTATTTCTTAATCTTGTATTAAAATATCCTCCTTGATACGTATGTCAATTGGTTAACCTATATTCTTTCTTTCTGGTTCATTTTTAATTGATCCCTCACATTCATCAAAACCTATTTATTTTCAACCTGCATGTGAATGAACCTATAATAAAGACTCACTTATTTGATACCCTTGGTTCCATCAACCTTTACTCCAACTCTTTAGCTTTCTACTCCCTGACTCATACTGCAGGTTGGAAATTATAAAACCAGCAATATCAAAAATGGCCAAATATCAGAAATGTAATCTACTTTAATATAATATACTTTGTCTCCACTTCTCTGCTTCATTGTTCCTCTGTCACACTTCCTCAGAAAGCATCTCAAATCCTGGGTCAAACTTATTGTGCTTTTCCTCTCACACTTGGTGTCTGGAGGAATCTGTACCAAGGCAGGAAGTCGCCAGTTTACAGTCTTAGTTTTCATGAATTGTTATGTTAATGCTACCTGTGGGAGCTCTTAGTCATCCCTGTCCTTGTTCTTCATGGTGACAATTTCAAACCTCTTCCTCTCCATGTCAGGTTCCTACCTCCCACACCATCTCTCACACTCATCACACTACCTGTCCTCCTACTCTAGAAAGGAAACAAAAGCCAACAGATGGAGAATTTCATTTCCTGGCACACCATTTTAAAGTCTGTGCTGCATGTACATCTTCTTGTTTCCATCCTTTTACCTTCATATGAAGTACCCCCACTTCTTATTTAAGAAGTTTTGTACACTATCACTTAATCTTCAAGGATATCTGTTCCTCCACTGATTATTTCCCATGTGCTACTTGCTTATAGCTCCTCTTTCAAGCAGCATTCAAGCATAAATTAACTTATCAAATACTTTGTAAGCGCTCTCGATATTCCAGGTATCACGTGAAACATTGTGAATTTAATGAACAAGATATTCACTGCCACTGCCTTCATGAAGCTTATAACCTATGAAACAAGAGAGAAATTGAACAGACTGTGTCCTCTACTCATCAAACATTTTCTCACTATTGTCATTTGTGTTTTAATTCTGTTTATGATTTTGTCGTACAAAAATCTCTTTTCTTCATTTTAATTTTTCCCCCACTTTTACGTAGTCGAAGTTTTTATTCTTTAATTAATATAGATTTTGATACATAGAAAGACATTCCTGACATGCAGGTTATAGAGGAATTCACTACATTTTCTTCTAGTGATTCCATGGTTTCTTCTTTCACAGTTATATTTTTGGTGATTTTGAATTTATTCCCATGTATGTTCAAGGTAGAGACTGAATTTTTTCTTTTGCTGAATGACCATCTAGTTGACACAGTTCCATTTATTAAAAGGTCTATCTTTGCACCTATAATTTTTGATATCATGTTTGTTCGACACAAAATTAATCTATTGCTGGAATTCCTATTCTATTCCATTGGTCAATGTGTATGTTTGGGCACCAGTTCCATACTAGTTAATTAGAGAGGCTCTATAGCATATATTTTGAATGCTTTCTTAGTTATTTCTGCATTTTTTAAAATCAACTTCTATTTTATAAAAGAAAAAATACTGATGTGGACTGTGGGTAGAACATGTACTTAGCACGCATGAGGCCCTGGGTTCAAACACCAGAACCAAAAATAAATAAACAAAACCTGATAATATTTTTATTGGGGTTGCATTAAATTATTAATTAATTGAGGGAGACCTCACACCTTATAATATTGAGTCATTTTATTCAAGAACAAGGAGTGTCTTTTCATTTTTTCAAGGCTACTTTTGTGTTCTCCAATAGGAGAATTTTATAATAATTATAAAATTATAATTTTATAATTATAATTTTTATAACTTTATGATTATAATTATGTAATTTTATAATTTCTTGCTAGATTCATTTCTAAGTAAATATTTTATGTTACTGTCATTAATAGAATTTTCTCTTCCACTAGTATCTAGTAACTGTGTACGTAGAGTACTGATTTTTGTCTTGTTAGTTTTCTATCCGACTTACTTACTAAATTCTCTTTTATTTTATGTTAGTATTATCATTGCTTCTGTAGGTTTTCCAGGTACACTATCACATTCTCTGAAAATAGAATTTTGCTTTCTTGTTTTTAACTGTCATTTCTCTAATTATTTTTCTCTTTTCTTTTTGGTACCAGGGACTTGACCCAGAGGCTAACTTAGACACTGAACCACATTCCCAGCCCTTTTTATTTAATTTTTAGACAGCATCTCACTAAGTTGCTTATGGCCTTTCTAAATTGCTAGACTGACTTTGAATTTGCAATCATCCTACCTCAGCCTCCTGAACCACTGGGATTGCAAGCATGTGCCACCATGCCCGGCTTTAATTGTTTTTCACTCCTCAGTTGCATTGGTTAAGACATTGGTATAACATTATGTATTAGTAGGTAGATATAGGAGTCATCCTTGCCTATTCCTAACCACAGTAGATGAGAGTCTCCTTCAATAAGGCATTGATATTATTTTTTATAACATTAAGGAAGCACCATCAAGTCATAATATCCTGAGAATTTTTTATCATCATCATCATGTTGAATTTTGTTATTAAACTTTTATTTATTTATTTAGTGGTGCTAGAGATCGAACTCAGGGCCTCACACACACTAGGCACATGTTCCACCACTGAGCTATACCTCAATCAATTATTAAATTTTCTAATTTTGAGTTACACTTGTATGCCTGGCATAAATTCCATCTGGACATAATATAAGAAGCTCAGATTTGCTTCACAAAAGGCCACGTATTAGGTGACTTAAACAACAAAAATGTATTCCACACAGCCCTAGAAACTGTAAGGTCCAGGGCCTTGGTGGTAACAAGGTAGATAGAGCCGGGCACGGTGGCGCACGCCTGTAATCCCAGCACTTTGGGAGGCTGAGGCAGGAGGATCGTGAGTTCAAAGCCAGCCTCAGCAATGGCGAGGCACTTAGCAACTCAGTGAGACCCTGTCTCTAAATAAAATACAAAAAAGGGCTGGGGATGTGACCCAGTGGTCAAGTGCCCCTGAGTTCAATCCCTGGTACCAAAAAAAAAAAAAAAAAAAAAGGTAGATAGAGCTTCAATCTGTGATCTCTGCTATGGGCACAGAGGTAGCCACCACCTCATTTGTTGTCATATGGCCTCTTCCTTGCGCATGTGCAGGGAGAGAGCTCTCTGTGGCTCTTCTTATAAGGATTCTAATCCTATGGGATCAGGCACCTTTCTAATCACCTTGTTTAAACTCAGTTATGTCAGTAAAGACGCTGTCTCCAAATACAATCACATTGCAGATTAGGGTTTTAATCTATTAATGTTGGAGGCATACACACATAAGGCCTATAACATTCTGCCCATGGCCTTTCAAAATTCACATTCTTATTGAAAGGTAAAATATATTCATTCCATCCCACCCATTCCAAAATTCTATATTTATTCCAGCAACAACTTTAAAGTCTAGAATCTAAAGACTCATTAAATATCATCTAAATCACATACCAATAAGACTCAAGGTTCAATTTATCCAGAGGCAAAAATCCTTTTGGTGAACCCATGAAATCAAACAAAGATGTGCTTCCAAAATACAATGGTGGGACATGAAGAGGCCAGACATTTCTGTTTCCAGAGGAAAAATTAATAAAGAAAAGCAAAGAGGGCTGAGCATGGGCAGACCCAGGACAGCCCCGCTGATCTCCGCCAAGCGCAGGCAGGCACAGGACAGACCCACCCGACCTCAGCTGAGGGTAAGCAGGCCCAGGTCAGCCCTGCTTCCTTCCCCAGAGCACGGCAGGCACAGAACAGGCCAACCAACAGCTACCAAGTGCATACAGGCCCAGGTAAGTCCCGCCGACCTGCACTCAGAGTGGCCATAGGACCACTTCTTCCAACCAGCAGACCACCTCGGGAGCTCAGATTCAACTTGTTCTGCCCACACCAACCTGTGTGGGACCCAAGCCCAGGGTAGGTCCAGAGTCTGCTACCCCACCCCCACCTGGGAGGACAAATCTAACCCACTTCCATCTTGAGACTCTGCAGACACAGCCATAGCCTTCCCTACGCAGTAGCCCTTACCTTTGGACAACAAACAGGGCCCCAAAGCAGCCACATCTCAGAGCAAGCTTCCCAAAGACATTGTAAAGCCCACCCTTTCAGTCCCATCTCTGGAAGATGTTGCATCCATCTTGGGGCACCTTCACATTAAGGTAAGACACAGACAATCTGTACAGATACTATAAGAACATAGGGTAGAAACTGTAATATCTCAGATCCACAGAGAAAGAAAGGAAGAAAAATAGACAACATGAAAAAACTTTTGTACCCTAAACAAACCAGGATACTACAATAACAGAACCCATGCTCAGTGGAGTTGATGAAGTGTCACAGAAGAAGTTCAGAAGAGTCATAATTAAAATGATCTGTGAATTAAAGAATGACCTAAATGAGCAAATACAGGAAAAAACTGATCACTACAACAAAGATATTGCCAAGACTGTTGAGTTATTAATGGGGCCGCGGTCTAAAGCTACCCCCCTTTTGGGGCCCTAAAAGGGGTTTCTTTCTGCCTGCAGAAAGAAAGTAACTTACCCGGCGAAGATGGGCTTAACGGGCAAAAATAGCTGAGTGCCTCCCACCCGTCTGCTGGAAGGATACCACGCCACACCCAGGGAGTTTTTTGTAGAGAGCAAGAAGCCAAAACTCAACTTTATTGGCAAGGTGCTGAATTTAAATAGGCTTAGAACTAACCAATCAGCCAGCAGGGCGGTTTGGACTCTCACGCTACGTCATAGCCACACCCCTTTGCTTAGCCCCAGTCCTCCATAGGGCGTGGTAAGCAGCCAAAGTCCTTCCCCTTGGCAGACATGAGTCCCAACAATTCCCCTTTTTTCGTTTTTTCAAAATGGGGTCTCTCCATTTTATATTTTAAAAATGGGATGTCCCATCTTGTAGGGTGTCCAACTCATTTGAGAGTGTGCCTGTCTAGGTTGATTTCTCCTCTCTGGGAAAAATCCTACCCGTCATTGGCTATCACTCTAGCACTTTAGGTGGACATACCTAGGGCCAGCAAGTGGCCAAGGGGAGCACACGGGACAGGACAGTCACCTTTGGGAAGGCTTGACTGGATGGCAAACCTCTGCATCCTGTTAAGGACTGTGGCCAAGCCTGTAGGGCTATAGCTCAGCGTGACAGCAGACCACCTAGCTGTATCAATCTGGTTAGTTCTATAGGGCTAAAAGTGCACACAAAGACAATGACAATCAGGGATTTCACCAAAAAGAGAAAGTCCATCCATTTAGCAGGGATTTTATCAAAGGGAGAAAGTCCAGCCATTTAGCTTGGTTTAAAGGAAGTCTTTTGGCATAAAGTCCGGACAATTGTCACAGGAATGGGACTCTTCTCTTAGAGTCCAAAGGAAGCCGTCCAGCACAAAGTCCAGATAATTGTCACAGGAATGGTACAGTCTCTCCTCTCATCGCAGAGGGTTGAGATACTGACAAAGAAGGAGTCCAAGATAGTGTTTTTTGATGAACTTTGAAATGGATGTGATGAGAAGTTTAATCACAGCAGGACAGGAGATTTGTCACGGTGTTTTCATTTCTGTGGAAAAAAGAAAGGATCACTCCTCAAGAGCTTGTGCTCCTGGGTAGTCATTTTGGTCGGATTGGCAGTATTTGAGATCTCTGGCAGGCACCCATATAGGGTTTTGTTCTCCCATTGGGAAGACACATCCAAAACCTCTGCCAGCACTTATTAACGGATTGGGACCTCTCCAGAATCTAGTTAATGGGTCTTTCCATCGGACCTCAACTTTTATATAAGGCGTTTGGTTAGACCAGTGTCTTTGAAACGCAGACAGAGGCTGCTGTTTGGAAAAATTTAAAATATTTAAAGTAAGCATAGCTGTTTTTAACTGGTCATGGGGGTTGCTTCCCCCATTTTGTTTTATTAATTGGTCCTTTAGGGTTTTATTATGTCTCTCTATGATAGCTTGTCCTTTTGGGTTATATGGGATCCCTGTGGTATGCTTAATATGCCAAGTTTGGAAGAACTTTTGTAATGATATGCTCACAAAACAGGGTCCATTATCAGTTTTAACTTGTTTTGGCAATCCAAGAATAGCAAAGCATTGTAAAAAGTGGCTTTCAGCATGTTTAGCCCTTTCTCCAGAGTGTGCCGTGGCCCAACAAGTATGTGAATAAGTATCTATGGACATAAATATATATTTTAATTTTCCAAATGGCACATAATGGGTTACATCAGTCTGCCAGATAGCGTTGGACTGTAGGCCTCTGGGATTTACCCCAGGGGACTGGAGAGGGGGGACCTGTAAGAAGGGCAAACAGGACTTACATGTTTTTATAATCTTTTTTAAATTTTTTATAGGAACTAAAGGAAATTTATGATGTAGACCTCTCCAATTTAAATGAGTAAGGTCGTGAAGACCTTGGGCTAACTGAAGGTCTTGTTGATATGGGATTGTAACTGTTAATACACCTGTGGTGGCCAAACGGTCAGTGGCCTGATTTCCCTCAGAGAGGGGCCCAGATAAGTCTTGATGTCCCCTAAGATGTTGGAGGAAAACAGGTTTATTACGCCCCTTTAACAGGGATTGAACCTGAATCATCAGAGGGGTAATAGGATTATTATCTATCTTTATATATGAGGCATTTAGAGTAGGTAATAGGTTAATTACATATAAACTATCTGAGAAAAGATTCATAGGCTCTTGGACATGGGTCAAGGCTAATGCAACAGCATATAATTCTTTAAATTGAGCAGAACTAGTAACTGCTTCAAAGTATTGTGTCCTTTGGCCTGAGGATGGGTGGAATACTACAACTGCTGACCCTTCTTTTCTTCCATCTGTGAAGACATTTATTGCCTTGGGGAGTGGCTTGATGGAAAAAAGGATGGGGGTAGTCCACTCCAGTTTGGGAAAAGAAGAGGTCCATTTGGTTGACCTGTAATGACAGTCAACTTTTCCTAGAAATCCTTTTAAAGCATAGGAGACTCTAGGGTTGTTTCTCTGTATCCACTCAAAGTCTGACAAATGGTAAGGAATTGTTAAAATATCTAGGTCTTTTCCATAATGCCTCAATGATGTATCTCTCCCTTTTATTATAAGATCTGCTAATTGATCTAATTGGGAATAAACTCGAGGTGCTCCTCCCATAGAGGAATGTATCTACTCTAAGGGATTTTCCATCTGGGTGAGAGCAGCTGTAAGGAGCTTAGCACCTGAGAAAATCCATAAATATAGAGGTTGCTTTGGTTGGTATCGAGCCAATTGGGCTGAATTGAGGGCATCTTGGACTTTTTGTAATATTGACAGATGACTTTCTTCTAGTAAAATCACATCAGAGGGGGATTTTCCCCGTAGCAACTCAAAGAGAGGTAATAAATCCTCAGTAGAGATATGAAGCCATGGTTTAACCAGTTTAGCTCTCCTAATAGCTTTTGTAACTGTGCCAAGGAATAAGATTTTTTTAATAACTAGTTGAGGTTTGAGAGGACAAACTGAGTCTAGGCTAAGTTTTGTCCCCAATATTTTAAAGGGAGGAATAGTTTGTATCTTATCATTGGATATGTGTAACCCTCCTTTTTCTAAGAGCTCTCGAAGGATTAGGTAAGCTGAGCTCAGTTGTTGGACATCAGCAGCTCCCAGGATGATGTCATCCATATAAACATATAGGGTGAGCTGTGATTTTTTCATTAATGGTGATAGAAGACATGAAACATAATATTGACAAAAGGCTGGGCTGTTAGCCATACCTTGAGGGAGAACTATCCATTCATATTGCTCATCTGTCTTCTGAAAGTTGACTGAGGGGACAGAGAATGCAAACTTTTCATAATCATCTGGATGAAGAGGTATTGAAAAATAACAATCTTTAATATCAATAACAATTAAGGTTAAATCTCTTGAGATAGAAGGGATCCAGGGGAGGCCACGCAGAGGTGTGCCAACAAGGAACATCCTATCATTAATTTTTCGGAGGTCTTGTAACATTCTCCATTTCCCTGTGGCCTTTTGTATAACAAAAACAGGACTGTTCCATGGGCTAAGAGAAGGTCTAATGTGTCCTAGGGCTAACTGTTCTTGGACAATTGCCCTCAAATGGTTTAGTTTTTCAGTAGGAAGGGGCCACTGCTCGACCCAGATTGGGGGCCATCTCGCCATTGAATGGCAGGAACTTGGGGAGCAGTGGCCCTTAGGATTGGGGGTGAGACCCTATTTGATAATTGGAAGTTTTTTTCTCCATATTTTTAGTTAATATATCATTTTGAAGCTCTCTATGGGTTGTAGTAATGTAAGCCTCTGCTTCTCCTAAGATGTCTTGGCCTAATAAATTAGAAGTTAATCCAAGTGCCACAAGGGGACGAACTTCCCCTTGGTTTCCATCTATATCTCTCCATCTAAGCCAATTTTTGGTCTCTTCTGAATGAGTGTTTCCACCTACTCCAAGTAACTGAGGTCCTGGAATTAGTTCCCATTGGGGTGGAATCTCTTCCTTCCTTAGTATAGTACGATCTGCCCCAGTATCAATTAAGCAACGAAATTTCTTTCCTGATATATAAATATCTATCTTTGGTCTAATCCCTGGAACAATAGGAACTGTCCAATGGACCTTAGGGGGACTGTGAGCAGGGGAACCTCCTTGGTGTAACGGGGCTGGAGGCTGCCCCTTCAGGAGTTTAAAGGTTTCCCCTGAATATCAAATTTAGACCTGCAATCTTTTTTCCAATGATATCCTCTTTTACACCTAGGACAAAGTGTTCTAGGGGCAGCTGGACTTTGAGTCTGGCCAGGGGAGCATTCTGGAGGCCGACTAGGGCCATTGGGGCAGTCTTTTTTAAAATGGCCTTGTCGTCCACACTTAAAACAGGCTCCTTTTCCATTTAAAACTGTTGCTAATACCTCAGTGTGGGCATTAAGGGCATTGGTCAATATTTGAGACTCGTGAGTTGTCGAACTCACATCTTTGGTGGCAATAATCCATCTCCCCATAGATCTATCTTTTAACCCAGCACAGGCCAGCTTGTGATCTGCGGTCATCCCTTCCCAAACTAACATTTTTGCAAATTGGTCCCTCATCGTACCAGGTGGAAGTTTCCTTTGAAGGCTTTTTTCCACTCTCTCAATAAATGTGGCCAGATCCTCATTAGCTTTTTGAGTGATTCCACCTATAGGAGGCTCTGTGGGGCCTTCCTCTAGCTTCTTCCATGTTGCCAGCCCTAAATCTCGCACCTGCTCTCGGTAAGGAGCTGGTAATGCTGCTTGTTGAATACCTGTGGCATATTGGTCACTAGTTCCTGACAGCATCCCAAAGGTTATTGGTATGGGAGGATTTGCAGCTTGGTTCCTCTCAGCCTGCATATGGCATTCATCAGAAAAATATGCACACCATTTAAGGAATAAAGGTCCTGGGAGCACAGCTTTGGTTAGATCTTTCCAATCTCTACTCGTATAGGCGTGATGGGCTAGGCTTTGTAAACTGCATTCTGCCCATGGCGAGTTTGGCCCATCTTTTGTCACAGCTTTTTTTAATTTTTTTAACTCTTGAGTCTCCCAGGGGTACCAAATCTGAGGTCTGTCTTCTCTCGGATTTAAATTAACTGGAAATGCCATTACAGGTGAAAGCCCACCAGAGGGCGTTAGCAGCTGCTGTGATATTGGCGCCTCTTGGTACAGCGGTGGGGCAGAAGGCTCAGCAGGGGCTGGCTCATAAAATGGCGGATCCCGCTCACAAGGTGGTGAGCCATGTGGCCGGTGGCCTTTGTCCTCAGGGAATTTGTTAGAGCTCTCTAAGGGAGGGGCTGTAATTTTTTCTAATTCCCCAGAGCGAGATTTCTTTGTTTTTAGGGATTGGTTAGGCTTCTCCAAATCCGTGGCCCGGGAGGGATTGTTTATTTCTCCAGACCGGGAAAGATTAGATATTTTATTTTCCCACAGGGCCTGCTCTGTTACCTCAACTCTTATGATCTGAGGTGCCTGCTCTGTGGCCTCTGCAGATTCTTTTGCTGTCTCCAAGAGAGAGCATGTTTTTAGGGCGGATAAAGTTGGATAAACTCCCGGAGGCGGGATTTCCCGTATTCATTTTCTCGCTCTCTTAAAATTTGTTCCATTTCGAGCCACGTTTTCCAAGAATTAAAATCAGACTTTGGGAGCCAGGGAGCCACCCGCATTAACGAATTCCAAATTATTTCAGCTTGTGTATCAGAAATCTGGAGACCTTGCTTTCTTAAAATACATCACCATGCCTCGAGGGCTGGGTCTTGAGATTTTCTAAATATTAATGCTTGCCCCATAATAGAGGGTATTTTTGCCAGAGAGAGAGACGTTGCGTCTCTAACTGTGCTAAGCCCACCGATAATTTTCATTCCCCACATTGGGCGCCAACCTGCCGGGACTGTTGAGTTATTAATGGGGCCGCGGTCTAAAGCTACCCCCCTTTTTGGGCCCTAAAAGGGGTTTCTTTCTGCCTGCAGAAGGAAAGTAACTTACCAGGCAAAGATGGGCTTAACGGGCAAAAATAGCTGAGTGCCTCCCACCCGTCTGCTGGACGGATACCACACCACACCCAGGGAGTTTTTTGTAGAGAGCAAGAAGCCAAAACTCAACTTTATTGGCAAGGTGCTGAACTTAAATAGGCTTAGAACTAACCAATCAGCCAGCAGGGCGGTTTGGACTCTCATGCTACGTCATAGCCACACCTCTTTGCTTAGCCCCGGTCCTCCATAGGGCGTGGTAAGCAGCCAAAGTCCTTCCCCTTGGCAGACATGAGTCCCAACAAGATATAAGAGAGCAAATACAGGTAGCAAAAGATTACTTCAAGAAAGAGATAGAAACTCTGAAAAAAAAAAGTCAGAAATCCTTGAAATTAAGAAAACAATAAATCAAATAAAAAACACAATAGAAAGCATCACCAACAGACTAGATCAATTGGAAAAAAGAAAATCAGATAATGAAGACAAAGTATATAATCTTGAAGATAAAGTTGACCACACAGTAAGAAACCATGAACAGAACATCCAAGAATTATTGGAATGCATCAAAAGACCAAATCTAAGAGTAAATGAGATAGAGGAAGGCACAGAGTTTCAAACCAAAGGAATGCACAACCTCTTCAATGAGATAATATCAGAAAATTTCCCAAGCATGAAGAAGGAATTGGAAAACCAAATACAAGAGGCTTAAAGGACACCAAATGTACAAAATTACAACAGATCTCCACCAAGGCACATTATAATGAAAATGCCTAGCATAGAGAATAAGGATAGAATCTTAAAGGCCGCAAGAGACAGAAATCAGATCACATATAGGGGGAGACCAATTTGTATCACGGCAGATTTTTCAACCCAGACACTCAAAACCAGGAGATAATGGAACAACATATACCAAGCTCTGAAAGAAAATGGATGCCAACCATGAATTTTACATGCAGCAAAATTAAGCTTTAGATTTGAGTACAAAATAAAAATCTTCCATGATAAACAAAAGTTTAAAGAATTTACAACTAGAAAGCCAACACTACAGAACATCCTCAGAAAAATATTCCATGAAGAAAAAATGAAAAACAATGATGAAAATCAGCAGATGGAGGTTATACACTAAAGGAAAAACTAATCAGAGGAGAAAACATGTCAAGTTAAATACCAAAAATAAACAAAAATGGCTGGGAATACAAATCATTTCTCAATAATTAATCTTAATGTTAATGACCTAAATCCACCAATCAAAAGACATAGACTAGCAGATTGGATAAAAAAAAAAAAAGACCCAACAATATGCTGCCTTCAAGAGACTCATCTCATGGGAAGACATCCACAGGCTGAAGGTGAAAGGTTGGGAGAAATCATACCACTCACACAGATTGTGGAAGCAAGCAGGGGTCTCCATGCTCATATCAAATGAAGTAGACCTCAAGCTAAAGTTAATCAAAAGGAATAAAGAAGGGCACTACACACTGCTCCAGGGAACCATACACCAACAAGACTTAACAATTATATATGCCCCAAACAATGGAGCATTCGTGTTCATCAAACAAACTCTTCGCAAGTTCAAGAGTCAAATAGACCACAACACAATAATTTTGGGTGACTTTAACACACCTCTTTCACCACTAGATAGATCTTCCAAACAAAAGATAAACAAAGAAACTATAGAACTCAAAAATACAATAAAAAGTTTAGACTTAACTGACTTATATAGAATATTTCATCCTTCAATGAGTGAATACACTTTCCTCTCAGCAGCACATGGATCCTTCTCTAAAATAGACTGTATATTATGCCACAAAGCAACTCCTAGCACATATAAAAAAAATATAGAGAGATAATACCCTGCATCCTATCAGACCATAATGGAATGAAACTAGAAATCAATGATAAAATAAGAAATAAAAGCTACTTCAATGCCTAGAGACTAAATAATATGCTACTGAATGAACAATGGGTAGCAGAAGACATCAAGAAGGAGATCAAAATATTCTTAGAGTGAATGAGAACACAGACACAACATATCAAAATCTCTGGGACACTATGAAGGCAGTTGTAAGAGGAAAGTTCATTGCATGGAGTTCATTCCTCAAAAGAAGAAAAAGTCAACAAATAAATGATTTAACATTACAAATCAAAGCCCTAAAAAGAAGAATAATCCAACACCAAAAGCAGTAGATGACAGAAAATTATTAAAATCAGAGCTAAAATCAATGAAATTGAAATAAAAGAAACAATTGAAAAAATTGATGAAACAAAAAGTTGGTTCTTTGAAAAAATAAATAAAATTGACAGACCATTAGCCAGGCTAACAAAGAGAAGGAAAGAGAAACTCAAATTACAAACATACGTGATGAAAAAGGAAATATCACAACAGACACTACAGAAATACAGAAGATAATTAGAAATTATTTTGAAAACTTGTACTCCAATAAAATACAAAATATCAAAGGCATCAACAAATTTCTAGAGTTGTATGATTTGCCCAAATTGAATCAGGATGATATACACAATAAAAACAGAACTGGGGCTGGGATTGTGGCTCAGCGGTAGAGCGCTTGCCTAGCACGTGCGCAGCCTAATTTTGATCCTCAGCACCACGTAAAAATAAAAGCATTGTGTACAACTAAAGCAAATAAATAAATATTTACAATTTTTTTTTAAAAAAAAGATCAATTTCAAGCAATGAAACAGAAGATGCCATTAGAAACCTACCAACCAAGAAAAGCTCAGGACCAGATGGATACACAGCCAAGTTCTACAAGACCTTTAAAGAAGAATTAATACCAATATTCTTCAATTTATTTCAGGAAATTTTTAAAAAAGGGGAGCACTTCCAAACTCATTCTATGAGGCCAATATCACCCTGATTCCAAAACCAGGCAAAGACACATCAAAGAAAGAAAACTTCAGACCAATATCTCCCATGAAAATAGATGTAAAAATTCCCAATAAAATTCTGGCAAATCAAATACAAAAACATATCAAAAAGATAGTACACCATGATCAAGTAGGGTTCATTCCACAGATGCAAGGTTGGTTCAACATATGGAAATCAGTAAATGTAATTCATCACATCAATAGACTTAAAGAAAAGAATCATATTATTATCTCAATAGATGCATAAAAAGAATTCAACAAAATACAGCACCCCTTCATGTTCAAAACACTAGAAAAACTAGGGATAACAAAACATATCTCAACATCGTAAAAGCTATTCATGCTAAACCCCAGGCCAATATCATTCTAAATGGAGAAAAATTAGAAGCATTCCCTCTAAAAATTGGAACAAGATATGGATGCCTTCTTTCACCACTTCTACTTAACATAGTTCTTGAAACACTGGCCAGAGCAATAAGACAGACAAAAGAAATTAAAGGGATATGGATAGATAAAGTAGAACTCAAATTACCACTATTTGCTGATGATGTGATTCTATACCTAGAAGACCCAAATAGTTCCACCAGAAAACTTCTATAACTAGTAAATGAATTCTGCAAAGTAGCAGGATACAAAATCAACACCCATAAATCAAAGGCATTCCTATATATCAGTGACAAATCCTCTCAAAGGGAAACAAGGAAAACTATCCCATTAACAATAGCATCAAAAAAAAAAAATACTTGGGAATCAACAAAACATGTAAAAAATCTCTCTAATGAAAACTACAGAACACTAAAGAAAGAAATTAAAGAAGACCTTAGAAGATGAAAAGATCTACCTTGTTCTTGGATAGGCAGAATTAATATTGTCAAAATGAACATACTACCAAAAGCACTATACAGATTTAATGCAATTATAATCAAAATCCCAATGACATTCCTCATAGAAATAGAAAAAGCAGTCATGAAATTCATCTGGAAAAATAAGAGACCCAGAATAGCTAAAGCAATCCTTAGCAAGAAGAGTGAAGCAGGTGGCATCACTATACCAGACCTTAAATTACACTACAGAGCAATAGTAACAAAAGCAGCATGCTATTGGCACCAAAATAGACTTGTAGACCAATGGTACAGAATAGAGGACACAAAGACTAATGCATATAATTACAGTTATCTTATACTAGACAAAGGCACCAAAAATGTACATTGGAGAAAAGATAGCCTCTTCAACAAATGGTGCTGGGAAAACTGGAAATCCATATGCAAAAAAAAAAAAAAAATGAAATTAAACCCCTATCTCTCACCATGCACAAAACTCAACTCAAAGTGTATCAAGGACCTAGGAATTAGACCAGAGACACTATGCCTATTAGAAGAAAAAGTAAGCCCTACTCTCCAACATGTAGGATTAGGCCCCAACTTCCTTAATAAGACTCCTATAGCACAAGAATTAACATCAAGAATCAATCAATAAAATGAAATGAAACCTCTATCTCTCACCATGCACAAAATTCAACTCCAAGTGGATCAAGGATCTAGGAATTAGACCAGAGACACTACACCTAATAGAAGAAAAAGTAAGCTCTAATCTCCAACATGTTGGATTAGGTCCCAAGTTCCTTAATAAGAATCCTGTAGCACAAGAATTAATACCAAGAATCAATAAATGGGATAGACTCAAATTACAAAGCTTCTTCTCAGCAAAAGAAACAATCAGTGAGGTGAACAGAGAGCCTACTAATTGGGAACAAATTTTTACTACATGTATGTCAGATAGAGCACTAATCTCTAGAATATATAAAGAACTCAAAATCTTAACACCAAAAAAAACAAATAACCCAATCAATAAATGGGCCAAGGGACAGAACAGACACTTCTCAGAAAAAGATATATAATCAATCAACAAATACATGAAAAAATGCTCAACCTCTCTGGCAATTAGAGAAATGAAAATCAATACCACTCTAAGATTTCATCTCACACCTGTCAGAATGGCAGCTATTAAGAACAAAAACAACAATAAATGTTGGCGAGGATGTGGAGAAAAAGGCACACTCATACATTGTTGGTGGGACTGCAAAATGATGCAGCCAATATGGAAAGCAGTATGGAGATACCTTGGAAAACTTGGAATGGAACCACCTTATGACCCAGCTATCCCACTCCTTGGTCTTTACCCAAAAGACTTGAAAACAGCATACTACAGGGACACAGCCACATCAATGTTTATAGCAGCATAATTCACAATAATAAACTGTGGAACCAACCAAGATGCCCTTCAGTAGATGAATGGATAAAGAAAATGTGGTATATATGCAATGGAATATTACTCAGCAATAAAAGAGAATAAAATTATGGCATTCACAGTTAAATGGATGAAGTTGGAGAATATAATGCTAAGTGAAGTTAGCCAATCCCAAAAATCCAAACACTGAATGTTTTCTCTGATATAAGAAGGCTGATTCACAGTGAGGTTGGAACAGGGAACATAGTAGGATTAGAGGAACACTAGAAAGGCCAATGGGGATAGAGGGAAAGGGAAGGAGCAAGAGGGTAAAAAAAAAAAAAAAGATGATAGAATGATATGCATATCATTACCCTAAGTGCATGTATGAAGACATGAAATGTGTGAATATATTTTGTATACAACCAGAGATAAGTAAAAATGTGTTCTATATGTGCAACATGAATTGTAATGCATTCTGCTGTCATATATAACAACTTAAAATAAAAGAAAAAAATAAATAAAGACTAGCACACATTTGTAGCCAAAGATCTCTATGGTCCAGTCTTGTTGAATTCAAGAAGTCTAAGAGCCTTCTTTCCTTCAGTCCTGATTTTTCCTTCCCTTATAGTTCAAACTGGTAGGGTCTCTGCTGGCATAATCCCATCTCTATTCCTGGTTTCCTCTGAGATGGTTGATTAGGTCCATGACTTTTACCCATGATTTCTTTATCAAATTATTGTTCAGTTACACTCCTAGAATTGTCTCCCAATAAAGCATCTTCTTTTTTTTTTCCATACGAATAGACTAAGATTTTCCAAATCTTCGATTTGTTTCCTTGTCAGTGTTTTTCTGCTTATCAGTGCCTTTTTCAAGTCATTTTTCACCTCTCACACTTTACTATAAGCAGTCAAAAGGAAACAAGCTAATCCTTCAACACTTTTCTTATTTTTAAATTTTAATTTGTCATATATGACTGTAGAATGCATTACCATTCATATTACACACATAGAGCACAATTTTTCATATCTCTGGTTGTACACAAAGCAGAGTCACACCATTCATGTCTTCATACATATACTTAGGGTAATGATGTCTATCTCATTCCACCTTCTTTCCTACTACCCCCATGTACCCTCCCATTCCCTCCCTCCCCTTTGCCCTATCTAGAGTTCATCTAAATGTCCCATGCCCCACCCCAAAACCACATTATGAATCAGCATCCTTAAATCAGAGAAAACACTTGGCATTCGGTTTGGGGGGATTGGCTAACTCACTTAGCATTATATTCTCCAACTCCATCCATTTACCTGCAAATGCCATGATTTTATTCTCTTTTAATGCTGAATAATAGTCCACTGTGTATATATACCACATTTATTTATCCATTCATCTACTGAAGGGAATCTAGGTTGGTTCCACAGTTTAGTTATTGTGAATTGTGCTGCCATAAACATTGATGTGGTTGTGTCCCTGTAGTATGCTGTTTTTAACTCCTTTGGGTATAGACCAAGGAGTCGGGTAGCTGGGTCAAATGGTGGTTCCATTCCCAGATTTCCAAGGAATCTTCATACTGCTTTCCAGATTGGCTGCACCATTTTGCAGTCCCACCAGCAATGTATGAGTGTGCCTTTTCCCCCACATCCTCACCAACACTTATTTTTGTTTGTATTCCTAAAGCTGCCATTCTGACTAGAGTGAGATGAAATCTTATTAGAGTAGTTTTGATTTGCATTTCTCTAATTGCTAGAGATGTTGAACACTTTTTCATATATTTGTTGACTGTATATCTTCTTCTAAGAAGTGTCTGTTCAGTTCCTTAGACCATTTGTTGATTGGGTTAATTTTTTTTTTTTTTGGGTGTTAAGATTTTTGAGCTCTTTATATATTCTAGAGATTAGTGCTCTATCTGATGTGCACATGGTAAAAATGTGTTCCTAAATTGTAAGCTCTCTATTCACCTCACTGAAATGAGATGGATTTGAACTAAAACGCTTCTTCTCAGCAAAAGAAACAATCAGTGAGGTGAATACAGAGCCTTCAACACTTTTCTTAGAAATCTCCTCAGCTAAATATTGAATGTTATTGCTTGCAGGTTCTATATTTCACAAAACACTAGAACACAGCTCAGCCAAGTTCTCTGCCACTTCATCACAGGATTGCCTTTCTTCCATTTTCCAATAACCTGTTCCTTATTCCTACA
Source organism: Tamias sibiricus (assembly GCA_025594165.1). Lineage (NCBI taxonomy): Eukaryota > Metazoa > Chordata > Mammalia > Rodentia > Sciuridae > Tamias > Tamias sibiricus. Next base: position 26,366,690 of record CM046663.1, read on the forward strand.
TGAGACCTCACCAGAACGATCTGTAATGTTCACATTTCTACCAACAGCTCCTTTATGATTGCATGTATGTTCCCTAAGATAGAAGCATTCATTCAGCTCTCCTCCTGACCTCATCCAACACTAATTACCTCCCAAGGTTCCATCTTGAAATACAATCACCATAGGCATTAGGGCTTCAGCATATGAATTTTAGAGGTACAAAAACATTCTGTCTGTAAGAGCCCTAATTGAGGATAGCTAAGATGGCGGTTAGCTGAGAGTCATAAAAGTGTTCAAGTATTTTCACCTGATATTCATGCATTTATCTAAGAATCTTTTTATGCCCGCGAACACTGTGTGACACACCTGTAAGCTCGAGCTGTAAGCACTTGTCCTTGTTAAGGCAAAATGTATTTAACCAGGTGAGATTAGTTAGAGGGTTGGTTGGAGTTGGAGTGGTTGGAGTTGGAGAGGTTGTTGAAGCCGGAGAGAGAAGTTAGAAGAAAGAAGAATAAAAGAATTTTTTCATTTCCAGTCTGCCTCCGAGTTTTCTCCTGCGGTATCTTTGCTGCAAGTGGCAATTACTATAGGCAGCGACATCTGTCCATAGCAAACAGTGTATTATTAGTGGCATTGGTGTTTACTCACTAACATTTTTTTAAACGTTTCTAGTATTTACAAGGAATTAGTCTGCAATTTCCTTTTTTCACTATGTATAGCAGGTTATATGTCAATTTATTCCTGTTTCATAAATGAATTTGAATGTTTTCCTTCAGTTTTTATGATCTTCTATCTGGTGCCAGGGACTGAACCCAGATGCACTCTGCCCTTGAGTACATCCCTTTTTATTTTTTATTTTCAGACAGGATCTCACTAAATTGCTTGGGTTGGACTTGAATTTGTGAGCCTCCATCCTCAGGCTCATGAGCTGCTGGGATTACAGGCTATGCCGCCAGGTCCAGCGCTTTTGAAGTTCTAACTTGTCTCTAAATATTGGGTAGAATTATTCAGTGAAATCATTTGTAACTGCCACTGGTATTGTTTTTCTGATATAATTCCCTCACAATTTTATATTTTATTTGACAATTTACCTTTTCAACCTTTCCAGCCTTACTAGAGTTAATTCTGGTAAACTGAATTTCCCTTTAAAGTAATTTATTTATTCATATAAAGATCTGTCTGATCTTCTCGCAGTGACTGGGGACTAATCTAGATTTACTTTAGTTTAGAAATAAAATTACTAAAATTACAAAAATAAAGATTTTTTGTACTCAGATATCAGGACATATACATATTATATTTTTTACAGCAATAACCATTGCTTCTATTTATCTGCACTTTATTTATCAGTTTTATTTTACTAAGAATATGCCTTTATTCTTAGCCAGTAGGAAATTTGATGACAGGTTCCTCAAGGTCAGCAACTTGTCTTCTCCATACACCTTAAACTGCTATAATATGTAACACAGTACAATTCTCACAGTAGGTGTTCAACAAATATATATTATTATGAAAAGCAATATGGAACTCTAATAGATACTTGACATTTCGTAATGATTTTCTATCAGCATGTTATCCTGAAGTACCCCATGCTAGGAACAAAAATTGACTTAAGGAACCATATCTTTGTATAAAACTTTTAACAGAATAGTAGCTGTGCAATTTTACTATACTCTGCAAATAACTCTAAATAATGTATTTAGAGTAGCAATTGTCAGGAAGCGTGAATAAAAAAATGATAATTTGACATTTAAGAGAGTGAAAGTTATACACCATTAACCACAAACAGAGAAATATGTGAAAAATTTTTAAAAATTGTACCTGCCAAAGGAAATATTTATGAACTATTTGGAGTTCAAGGACAAGTACATTTATGTCTAAAATAAGATGGCTGTTTTTTTGTATGTCCTTGTCAAAGATTGACTTTCACCTACTTTCACTCAATAAATGAGTGGCAGTTGGGCTATTTACAGGGCAAGAATCTGAGGATCCATTAAACCTTTCAAAATCTCATTAATGACATAATCATACATTTTATGGGAGGCAATCCTTTCTTCAGGTGAGTCTTGTAGTTCACTTTCACACTCTGAATCGGCTTCATCACTGAACATGAAAACAAGGCTCATGCATCCGCACTAGAGTCCCAGGCGAACGCCAGAGCCGCACTTTTATGAGTCTCTGATCCGCCCTCATCAGTGAACTGTCCATCAGGGGAGAGTGACTTTGAGATAAACTTCACTTTATATGTATGTTTCACTCGTGGTAAGCGCCTGACAATAGGAGATATAAAACGTAGATCCTTTCATTGAAAATCATCACCAATAACATCACAAGGTATCAGTTCCGAGTGAAAAAAATCTCATCTGAAAGTCACGATTGAAGCAATTATTCTAATAAAAAGAAAAAATTAATCAGACTTTGTTAATCTAAGTTTTATTTGTTCTATTTTCCTGGTTTTCTTGCCTGCTCTATTTAATAGTAACCAGACAGTTGAAATGAATATGCCTTTAAATTTCCAATTTTTAGATATAAATGTACAAGAAGATGAAATTTGCAAACCAATTCAGATTAACCAAGTCTGAGTGTACCAAAAGCAACAAATTATGTTGAGCAAGCTTTCAAAAATATCTATTCCTTATTAGATCCCTTCCATGACTAATCCCACTGAAGGGATCTAATAATTGTATCCTGTGGACCAAGAAAAAGAAAATTCTCTTCATAGGATGACCTGTCACATACAGCTGTAGGCATAACAGTAGGGATGATGCATGTGCATGTGTTATAGTCTAAACATATCAAAACAAGTGTTTTAATAATCTACATTTCACATGGGCAGCATAAATACGAGAAAAATCAATGGTCTACATAGTTTATCAATAAATTCAATAGGTATTTCAAGAATGTATTTTATTTGCTTATGATTTATGGGAGACACTTGAATGATTTTGTCTCTACTCTTGTCTGAAATATTTTATAATTATGATAAGAGGTTTAAGGTTTCTCCTGGATTTTTAAAGACTATTTATAATTCTTGACTTTATGTTTTGCACTTATGGGCTCAGTCCAAGTACAATCATGATGCCAAGAATTACAACTCTCTTAACTCCTTAAATATTTCTGTATAAATGCAGAAACTCATTCTTTCTGTACTCTGAATTTTAGTGAATGGCTGGTGTGCTCTCTCGCTCTCTCTCTCTCTCTCTTTAAGTGAAGACAAAAGCTTTATTTTCTGGCCAGGGCCAAAAATGCAGAAAACTAAGGAGTTACCTGCAACCCTCAACCCAATTAGGGGTACAAATACACTTATATGGCTTAAAACCACAAGGCAGGGGACAGGAGAGGCAATTATAATCACAAGATACCTTTCATAAAGTGGAAAAGTACCAAGCTACATTTTCTCAGAAATTACATTTTTAGTACATTCTCAGAAAAACAAGCTTGCATTAGTTCCATAGTTCAAGGATATTGTGGTCAGGGTGCAAGTGGGTGAGGGTGGAGGTGTTAGCTTCTATGCAAGTGGGCTCATGTGGAAGGAGGGCCAACTTCACACAGGGCGAGATGTTTGAACAAAATGGGGTAAATCTGGACTAATTTTCAGACCAGAGTGAATGGCACTCTTAAACACCCAGGGATGCAAATTGCAAATCTGAATATCACTCTACTTGCTTCTTCCTATTTTCTCTTTCAAAACCAGTCACCAACGCCAGTGACTGGTATTTTCTGCCATTCATTCTTGCTCTTCTCTGGCATCCTCTGTGTACCTATCTATTAACCTATCTACCTTCTGCCTATATTCATACCTAAATAAATTTTTTTTATCCCTACATTTTATCATGTCCCATTGACTCTATTCACAAAATAACAAATCTTAAACCTGCCTCAGCAGTACGGCAGTTATCAACTATACACAACACCATGGTAGATTTTTTAAGAGTATACTGAAAGCTTTCCATGCCCAGCTTGAACCAAACCTCATCGCCACTACCTGTAACATTCCTCATCATCTTCCCTCTTCCCTGACTCATACTACTAACATAATTGTTAAGAGCCCACTATATGCCAGGCTCAGTGCTGGAATTATAGCAATGTATAAGATCCGTGTTCTTTCTGTCAACCATCTTATATCCTGGTAGGTTAGTAAATAAGTAAATTATAGTAGATTTTTATGAATTCCATAAAGGAAATAGGTCTAATTCTAAACTGTAATGTAAATGACCATTTGAGGCAGGTAGCCAGAAAAACTGATGAGGGCACACTTAAGGTACAAGTCTTAGAATGGGAAGGAGCCAGTCACAGGAAGTTTAGAGACAAGAGAATTCCAGGCAGAGATGTCTACATGTCCAAAATCCATGATGTGAGGATCAGAAAGGGCCTGAGTAAACAGAGCAAAGTAAAATAAGGGGAGTCAGTAAAACTGGCAGAGAAGTAGGTAAGGGATTGCATTCATTTTTAGTTTCTGCATAACCAATCCCCACAAACTTAGTGGCTTAAAACAGCATGCCTGTGTTATCTAATCCAGCTTCTGTGAGTCAGGGGTCTGGCCATCAATTAATGGGGTACTTGACTCAGGATCTTAGTCTCAATGTCTGCAATCTTAGTGTCAGCCAGTGTATTTCTGCCTAGAGCTCAGATCACATGATTTTTTCTTCTACTTACAGGACTGAGGAGGGCTCAATTTTCTTGCAAGTTGACAGCCAAAGTTCACTTTGAACTATTGCAGGTCATCCAAATTCTTTTCCTCATGACCCTTTCACATGCCCCTTTATAGCATGCCACCTGACGTCTTCAAGGCCAATAGTCTGTTACAATGCAATCTTATGTAACATAATTAGAAATGACTGTCCTATCAACTTATATTCTATTGCTTAGGAGGGCCTAGTTTCTGCTGCACCCAAAGGGAGAGCAATGTACAGGGACCCCTTTAGTATTATTAGTTTTAGTATTATTAGTATTATTAGTTTCTGCCACCATGCTCAATTATATTGGCTATGGTAAGGAATTTGGATTTATTCTAAATGAAATAGGATTTTGCGGAATTAATTTTTGTTCCTATCATGGAATAAAGAAGGAAGGGGAAAAGTTAAGAAGGCTCAAATCATGTCACAGAGAATTGTTACAAGGAATTGTTAATTCTGCTTAGTGCCTCAGATATTTCTCGGGGAAGGTAGGCTCTAGGTTAATGGGACTGATGCATGAAAACAGAAAGAGATGACACCAGAGGAAGATGACATCTGTACAAAGACTGCAGGGGGACAAAAGCAGGGTGGTTCAGGTTGCAACATTTCAAATACCAAATGGATTTGAGTGCACCAGGTTATTTTAGATGAGCTTTAAATGAATATATATTATCATATATACTAGTGTAGAAGGTAAACCTGGTGCTGACAATAGGTAGAATGTATGGGAGGAAGGAATTATCAAGAAGTTTAGAGACAATAATTTTTAATTTTTTATTATTTTTTAATTTTTAACTTTTTATTATTTTTTAAATAATACATTTTGAAGTCTTTGAACTGTACAATAAACAAACATCAGAATTGTGTGTGTGTGTGTTAAAGGAGTTATATCCTAGGTAGTAACTGGAATATATTTCTTCAGTTTTCTTGCAAGGACTCCTCTGAAAGGTAGCCATTTTAACAATATCTCAAAAGCACTAGGTGTCCTACCTTTAAATTGAAAGTTCCAGTTTGAGGCAAAGGAATTAGAGGCAAGGAAGCAGGCCTTGTCATTTATGTAATGTCAAGTAGAAGATTACTAATTCTACAGGGACGAGAAACCTGGCAGTTCTGTTTACCTTTGTATCCTCAATCCCAAATACATATTAATCCTTCAAAATTATTTTTAAATGGACAAATAAACAACCTCACTAAATAAGTAATGTTCTTATTCCAGACCACCATCTCTTTCCATCCTGTTTTCTTTCTCTTGTCTTTTTTTTCCTTCCTAATGTCCAAATTTGCTATTGAGATTCAAGGCATATTGTAGTCTCAAGATCTTGGTGAGTTAATTTTTATCTTATTTTGTGTTAGATTGAAGTTATGCAGATTGTGTTACTCACAGAATGCGTAATGCATGAGATTGTTGACTATATGCACAGCAAACTCAGGTCTATTGCTTGAGTACCACTGACGATTATACAGAGGTTTGTGCTGCCGTTGATACTAAATTTAGATGATTGTTTATCATAAGTCTTCTATTTAATGCTAAACTGATCATTAAATTGTGAGCTATGGAAGAATATCCCCTAGGGTGTTAGTTCTGAGCAAATAAGCAACAATTATGAGATAAAAAAGGGGAAACGAATTTTTATTAGAGCATGATTAAAGGTATGTTTGATATTTTCTTTAAATACAAATATTTAAATATCCCTTCTGAAATTTCTTTAATAAATAGCATATTAGAATTTAGAATTATTTAGAACATTTCTGTGTGTTTTTTCACTTATTTTCCTTAAATTAAGGAATGATGCCATTTGATTTCACTTAAGAGAATTCTGGAAAATAAGCTGTTTCTCTTTCCTTAGCACTGTGCCTAATAACTAGAAATCACTAATAAATATTTGTTAAATAATATTATACTCCAAAGCTCCAAGTTATATTTATCAGTCACTGGAGATTGAGTAAATTGTTCGGAAGAAATAATATGGACTTTATATCAACTACTTTGTTCTAGGTAATTTTAATATTTAATAAATATTGTACATAATAAATGAATATGTAATGTTAATTATCTGCTTTGATAAATTATTTCCTGTGTGAAAAATAAGGTTAAGATTACATGAGGGAAAGATATTTAAATAGACTACAGTTAAAATATGGCATATGGGAGATTTTAAAACCCTTGGGATTTTTCAATGTGGTTTAGAGTAATAAGAGGTTTGACATTTTAAGTAATGCTTGCAGACTAGGTAAACCACAGAGAAAGAGAAGCAAATTCCAATACTGTCCATGACAAAGGCAGAGCTTCAGCCATTTCTAAATACCTATTGCATGTTTGAAATTCAAGTCCCTTTACTGAAAATTACCTACTGTGCTTAAACTTGTGTGAAAAAAACACTTGCAAAAAAGAAAAATTCATCTACAGCCGCACCACCCAAGAATAAACACTTAGAATTCTGCTACCTTTATTTTCATCATTTCTTCTTAACTGTATTTACATATATATATATACATACATATATATATATATGCATCATTTCATAGTAATTTAGAGGAAAAGCTACAAATTTTGAAGCACACAGGCAAGAGAAAGTCAAAAATACCCAGAATTCCATGAACAGATATAATGTGCTTTTCAATTTTTTTTGTGTGTGTTGACATTGTCTTTTATTTTCTGTTTGTGAAGGACAATTTTCAGAGGAATATTTTTTTCATGGAGGAAGATTTTTGTTTTCAAAATCTTTATTTTATTTTTTTTAATGTGGTGCTGAGGATCGAACCCGGTGCATCACTCGTGCTGCTAGGCGAGCACTCTACCTCTGAGCCAACAACTGCAGCCCCATGGAGGAAGATATTTATTAGGGTTTCTTGAGAGAGGATATTTCTGTAATTGGGCAATTTATTCATTTTTCTCAAGGGATAAATCAAAGAATCAACTTATTTAGCATAAGATTTTAATATATAAACAATATCTCAAGTTGCTTAGAATGAAAAGGATCATTATTTTATCTACACAATTCTGATTTATTTATTTATTTATTTTAATTTATAATAATTACAATTCATAGTGCCAGTATATATCATCTTTTTACATACAACTGTTTGTATACAAAGTATATTCGTACAATTCAGGTCTTCAATCATGCATTTAGGAAAATGATATCCATCTCATTCAACCACCATTTCTTTTTATTTTCTTCTTCCTTTCTTTTCTCCCCCTCCCTCCCCCCTTGCTCTCTCCCTACCCCTCCCTTCCCTTTGACCATTCTAGTGTTCTTCTATTCCTCCTATGTACCCCCATCCAACAATACTGTGAACTAGCCTCCTTATATCAGAGAAAACATTTGGTACTTGGATTTTTGAGACTGAATAACTTCACTTAGCATTATGTCTTCCAACTTCATCCATTTACCTGTGAATGCCATTATTTTATTTTCTTTTATTGCTGAGTAAAATTCCATTGTGCGTATATACCACATTTTCTTAATCTACTCATTTCCTGAGGGACATCTAGGTTGGTTCCAAAACCTAGCTATTGTGAATTGTGCAGCTACAAACATTGAGATAGCTGTGTCACTGTAATATGCTGTTTTTTAAGTCCTTTGGGAATAGACCCAGGAGTGGGATGGCTGGGTCATAGGGTGGTTCCATTCCCAGTTTTCCAAGAAATCTCCATACTGCTTTCCATAGAGGTTGCACCATTTTGCAGTCCCACCAGCAATGTATGAGTGTGCCTTTTTCACCATATCCTCTCCAACATTTATTGTTGTTTGTGTTCTTGATAGCTGCCATTCTGACTGGACTGAAATGAAATCTTAGAGTAGTTTTGATTTGCATTTCTCTAATTGCCAGCGATGTTGAGCATTTTTTCATGTATTTGTTGATTAATTGTGTATCTTCTTCTGAGAGGTGTCTTCTCAATTCCTTAGCCCATTTATTGATTGGGTTATTTTTTTTTTGGTGTAAAGTTTTTTGAGTTCTTTATATATTCTAGAAATTAGTGCTCTATCCGATGTGCATGTATTAAATATTTGTTCCCAATTAGTTGGCTCTCTATTCACCTCACTGATTGTTTCTTTTGCTGAGAAGAAGCTTTTTAGTTTAATTCTATCCCATTCATTAATTCTTGGTAGTAATTCTTGCGCTACAGGATTCTTATTAAGGAACTTGGGGCTTAATCCAACATGTTGGAAATTGGAGCTTACTTTGTCTTCTATTAGGCATATTCTCTCTGGTCTAATTCCTAGGTCCTTGATCCACTTTGACTTGAGTTTTGTGCATGGTTAGAGATAAGGGTTTAATTTCAATTTGTTGCATGTGGATTTCCAGTTTTCCCAGCACCATTTGTTGAAGAGGCTATCCTTTCTCCACTGTACATTTCTGATGCCTTTGTCTAATATAAGATTGCTGAAATTATATGTATTAGTCTCTGTGTCCTCAATTCTGTACCATTGGTCCACCAGTCTGTTTTGGTGCCAATACCATGCTGTTTTTGTTACTATTGCTCTATAGTATAAATTAAAGTCGGGTATGGTAATGCCACCTGCTTCACTTTTCTTGCTCAGGATTGCTTTGGCTATTATGGGTCTCTTATTTTTCCAGATGAATTTCATGACTACTTTTTCTATTTCTTTGAAGAATGACATTGGGATTTTGATTGGAATTGCATTAAATCTGTATAATGCTTTTGGTAGTATGGACATTTTGACAATATTAATTCTACCTATCCAAGAGCAAGGTAGGTCTTTCCATCTTCTGAGTTCTATGATTTCTTTCTTTAGTGTTCTATAATTTTTGTTATAGAGGACTTTCACCTCTTTTGTTAAGTTTATTCCCAGGTATTTTTTTTTTTATGCTATTGTAAATGGGGTAGTTTTCATCATTTCCCTTTCAGAGACTTTGTCGCTGATGTACAAAAATGCCTTTGACTTATGTGTATTGATTTTTTTAAATATTTATTTGTTTGCTTTAGTTGTACACAATGCCTTTATTTTTTTTACATGGTGCTGAGGATCGAACCCGGGCCGCGCACTCTGCTAGGCAAGCGCTGTACCACTGAGCCACAACCCCAGCCCTGTGTATTGATTTTGTATCCTGCAACTTTGCCAAATTCATTTACTAGTTGTAAAAGTTTTCTGGTAGAGTTTTTTGGGTCTTCTAGGTATATTATCATGTCATCAGCAAATAGTGCTAATTTGAGCTCTTCTTTTCCTATCTGGATCCCTTTAATTTCTTTCATCTGTCTAATTGCTCTGGCCAGAGTTTCCAGTACTATGTTAAATAGCAGTGGTGAAAGGGGGCATCCCTGTCTTGTTTCAGTTTTTAGAGGGAATGTTTTCAATTTTTCTCCATTTAAGATAATGTTAGCTCTGGGACTTGCATAAATAGCTTTTATAATGTTGAGATATGTTCCTGATATTCCTAGTTTTTCCAGTGTTTTGAACATAAAGGGGTGTTGTATTTTGTCAAATGCTTTTTCTGCGTCTATTGAGATAATCATATGATTTTTATCTTTAAGTCTATTGATGTGATGTATTATGTTTATTGATTTCCAAATGTTTAACCAGCCTTGTATCCCTGGAATAAACCCCACTTGATCATGGTGCACTATCTTTTTGATATGTTTTTGTATCCGATTTGCCAGAATTTTGTTGAGAATTTTTGCATCTATGTTCATTAAAGATATTTTAAAGATATTGGCCTGAAGTTTTCTTTTTTGGATGTGTCTTTGCCTGGCTTTGGAATTAATGTAATATTGGCCTCATAGAAAGAGTCTGGAAGAGCTCCCTCTTTTTCTATTTCTTGAAATAGTTTGAAGAGCATTGGTATTAGTTCTTCTTTAAAAGTCTTGTAGAACTCGGCTGTAAACCCATCAGGTCCTGGACTTTTCCTTGTTGGTAGCTTTTTGATGACATCTTTTATTTCTTCGCTTGTAATCCATCTGTTTAAATTGTGTATAGCCTCCAGATCCAGTTTAGGCAAATCATACGACTCTAGAATTCTAATCTGTCAATGCATTCAGTATTTTCTATTTTATTAGAGTACAAGTTTTCAAAGTAATTTCTAATTATCTTCTGTATATCTGAGGTGTTTGTTGTGATATTCCCTTTTTCATCACGAACGTTAGTAATTTGAGTTTTTTCTCTTCTTCTTTTTGTTAACATCACTAAGGGTCTGTCAATTTTGTTTATTTTTTCAAAGAACCAACTTTTAGTTTTGTCAATTCTTTGAATGATTTCCCTAGTCTCAATTTCATTAATTTCTGCTCTGATTTTAATTATTTCCTGTCTTCTACTGCTCTTGGTGTTGGTTTGTTCTTCTTTTTCTAGTGCTTTGAGGTGTGATGTTAAGTCATTTATTTGTTGGGTTTTTTTGTTTTTCTTTTTTTTCTTTTAAGGACTGAACTCAGTGCAGTGAATTTTCCTCTTATTACTGCCTTCATAGTGTCCCAGAGATTTCTATTCGATGTATCTGTGTTCTCATTTACCTCTAGGAATTTTTTAATCTCCTCTTTGATGTCTTCTTCAACCCCTTGTTCATTCAGTAGCATGGTGTTTAGCTTCCAGTTGTTGGGAGTAGTTTTTCTTATTCCTTGTTTTGTCATTGATTTCCAATTTCATCCCTTTATGGTCGGATAGAATGCAGGGTAGTATCTCTATTTTTTTATATTTGCTGAGAGTTTCCTTATGACATAATATATGGTCTATTTTGGAGAAGGAGCCATGTGCTGCTGAGAAAAAAGTGTATTCATTTACTGAGGGATGAAATATTCTATATATGTCCGTTAGGTCTAAATTATTAATTGTTTTAAGGAGATTTAAAGTTTCTCTTCTTTGTTTAGCTTTTGTTTGGATGATCTATCCATTGGTGAGAGAAGTGTGTTGAAGTCCCCTAGAATAACTGTGTTGTGGTCTATTTTACTCTTGAACTTGAGAAGCTGAATGTAGGTGCTCCATTATTTGGGGCATTTAGATTTATGATTGTTATATCCTGTTGATGAATGGTTCCCTTAAGTAGTAAGAAATATCCATATTTGTCCCTCTTGATTAGTTTTGGTTTGAAGTCTACCTTATTTGATATGAGAATGAAAACCCCTGCTTGCTTCCGCAGGCCATGTGAGTGATAAGACTTTTCCCAGCCTTTCACTTTCAGTCTGTTGATGTCTTTTTCTATGAGGTGTGTTTCCTGGAGACAGCAAATTGTTGGGTCATTTCTTTTAATCCATTCAGATAATCTGTGTCTTTTGAATGGCGAGTTTAGGCCATTAACATTCAGGGTTACTATTGAGATGTGATTTTTATTCCCATCCATTTTTATTTGTATTATGGTCTTTAGCTTGATTTAGTTTCTATTCTGGTTGGTATTTCCCTTAGTTTAATATCTCCCTTTGTTGATTTTCGTTGTTATTTTTCTCTTCTTCTTCATGAAAAATGTTGCCCAAGGATGTTCAGAAGTGCTGGCTTTCGGGTTGTGAAATCTTTTAACTTTTGCTTGTCATGGAAGGTTTTTATTTCATCTTCGAATCTAAAGCTCAATTTTGCTGGATATGAGATTCTTGGTTGACATCCCTTTTCTTTCAGAGCTTGAAATATGCTATTCCAGGATCTTCTTGCTTTTAAGGTCTGGGTTGAAAAATCTGAACATAGTCTGATTGGTTTCCCCCTATATGTAATCTGCTTCCTTTCTCTTGTGGCTTTTAGTATTCTCTCCTTGCTCAGTATAGTAGGCATTTTCATTATAATGTGTCTTGGTGTGGATCTGTTGTGATTTTGTTTGTTTGGTATTCGGTAAGCCTCTTGAACTTGGTTTTCCCATTCATTCCTCAAGTTTGGAAAATTTTCTGTAATTATTTCATTAAATAAATTACTCATTCCTTTGACTTGACACTCTGCCCCTTCCTCTATGCCAATCACTCTTAAGTTTGGTCTTTTTATGTTGTCCCATAACTCTTGGATGTTATGTTCTTGATTTCCTACAAGCTTTGCTGTGTAATCTAAATTTTTCTCTAGTATATATATTTTCTCTTCATTGTCTGAGGTTCTTTCTTCCAAGTGGTCTACTCTGTTGGTGATGCTTTCAATTGAACTTTTATTTTGGTTTATTGCTTCTTTCATTTCTGGAATTTCTGTTTGGTTTCTCTTTAGAGCCTCTATTTCCCTATTGAAGTAATCTTTTACTTCCTGTATTTGTTTCTGGAGTTCTTTGTCAAAATGATCTTTTGCCACCTGTATTTGCTCCCTCATCTCATTTTTTAGTTCATTCTTAAGTTCCATAAACATTTGGAATATGTATTTTCTAAATTCCATCTCTGGCATTTCACCAACTGTGCTTGCCATGGAATCTACTGATGAGGTATATTGATTTGTTTGTGTCACTTTCTTCCCTTGTTTCTTCATGTTGCTTGTGTGTCTTTTCTTCCTGCACTATGGGACCTTGACTATTCTGATTTTACCTTAAAGTCTTATGTTGCTCCTGTAGTACAATGCTATCAGATCCCCTTATAATTCCTTTATACTTTAAAATATAACACTTTCTATTCAGAAAATCCCAGTTTGATCACAATGTACAGATTTAGTTAACCCAGATATTGTTTCCAATTTACTCTGTACGCTTCTGATGGGGTTTTATAGCTACAAGTATTGGACACAGAGGTGATATGTTTAGGAAGAAGGAAGTGAGTATATTGAATTGTTCTTTCTTAGAAAGTATGAAAAGAGAATTCTATGGAAGTGGTTTAGTGATGTGGTTTAGTATCAGTAGACGAGAGAGGAAAGAGAATGGAGTGAACAATTAGGTGGAAAGACCAATTTATATATAAACCTAACTTATCCAGCCGTTGAGAGAATAAAGTAAGATAGAAAAGAAAAAAAAATGACAAAAGAGTAGGAATTGGTGTAAGAGAGAGGAGAGAGAGAGTCAAGAAAATAGAGAGTAAACTATATATAACACCGCTTTGCTATATAGTTCAATTACGCCCGTTCTAGAAATCCCAAATTCTGCATATAACTTGTTTTTGCCTCTGTTGAGTATGCACTGGCAGGGTGTAAATAGGAAAGATGAAGGAAGAAGAAAAGATTCAAAAGTGAGAAGGAAGAAAAGAAAGAAAGAAAAGAGGAGCAGAAGCAAACAAACAAACACACTGACAATCAATGCAAAAAACAAAGCAAAACAAAACAAAACCAAAAAAAAAAAAAACAACAACAAAACAAACAAACTAACAAAAAAACAGTTGAACCCAGGAACAAGTCTCAAACAAAACGGACCCTGGGAAGCCCTCCTTTTTTCCTTTCCAGTTTAAGCCAATTGTATCGGATCACGTCTAGACAGTCAGAGATCCTGTTAGTAGAGTCAAGGCTGCACCTTTGGCCAGTGGCAGAATGGCACAGTGGAAGAGTGGCTCAGGGGGATTGTGTGTCAGCAGATGAATGGCACCGGGAAAGGGACCCTCCAGAAGGAACCCTCTCCCCACGCCCACTCACAGTTGTACCTTCTTGGGACCACTGCGTAGGCCTCAGACACGCCCTTCCCTGATGGTTGCCCGAGCCTCACCCAGGTGTGTGCTGTTCTCAGAGCGTCGGCGGCTCCCTGGATGTCTGCAGCTGTTCTTCCTTTCTGCCTTGTTCCTTTGTCCGGGTCAGCCATTGTTTTCCTCAAAGATGGCGGTGCTCTCCTCCCGCTCCACAGCAGTTCTGCAGACCTTTGTGTCACTCCAGAGCGTGCAGGATCGGCTTGGCAAGTTGTGTGAAAGAGCTCTACGTGGACACAGCTCGCGCTTCTAGGCTCCTTTCTATCCTTCCTCGCAGACTGGTTTCAAAGCCGCTGTGTGGATCGTCCCCTTACCACAATGTTATTGGGCGGCTGCGCCTGCAGCACAGTCAGCGCTGCTTTGGACTGTGGAACGCTCCAACTCTGCCCCTGCCCATCTCGGTCTGGAGATCGTTGTATTTCACTCTCCAGAGGTGCACAAATGTCTCAGCTCCCTTTCAGTTGCAAGAGAATTGCTAGTAACGCGCTCAAACTTCCCACTAAGCGTCTTTTAGTAACTATGTCCAGAGAGCACCTCCCTCCTGTCAGCCATCTTCCCAGCCTCCTGGTCAAAAAACCACAATTCTGATTTTGTGAAGAAAAATTCCTTTAGTGTCTCAATAATTTTAATGGAAGCCACCATTTCTTTTTTTTTTTTATTCGAAGTTGTTTTATACATAACAATAGCATGCATTACAATTCATAGTACATATATAGAGCACCTTTTTACATAACACTGTTTGTATACAAAGTATATTCATACTATTCAGGTCTTCAATCATGTATTTAAGATACTGATATCCATCTTGTTCTACCATCTTCTTTTTTTTTTTTTTCCCTTCATACACCCTTGCTCCCTCCCTCCCCCTCCCTCCCCACTGACCTTTCTAGTGTTCCTCTAATCAGAGGTTAAGATCAAATCTAGACTCTGCCACTTGAAGCCAAGTTACCTTGGCAAGTTTGACCTCTGTGCTTTGCATTCTTCTCTATAAAAGTGGGTGGATGCATTAATGGGTGTGAACTGCTTTGAAAAGTGTCCATCACTTGGAAAATGTCACATACAGACTAACTATGAGCAGTTGGTTCTGGAAAAGAATAGTCTTTCCTTCAATGTTTAAAGGAGCTTATATTTCAACACATACCACATGAATTTCACAGCGGAAGAAAACACTTTACTAGGGACCAGCAAACGAGCAAGTGTAGAAAAGAAACAGTTGAACCAAGCTTTGACTCTTGACCACCATTAATACATCGAAACTCGATGTATTTCAAGGCTAGTAAGGAAAGTACTTAGTACAAAGATTAAAATTTTGAGCTTAAATTCAAGCAAGATATTAGCTGTAGCAGTCTTGGAGAAAATATTTAATGTCTCCAAGCCTCAGTGTGTTCTCTGTAAATGAGGGGAGGTAATCATGGTTTTCAAGTTAAGAAGTAATCGTGAAGATAATTCACATCAAGTGGCAGACATAAAATGAGCACCCAATAAATGTTAACTGCTATTACTCTTAATACTACTAACATTAATAAACCTAAAACCTTCTGTATCCTTGCTTGTTTAAATTTGTCTCATCATTTGGTCATCTGGGAAAGGTATCACACCTTTGTTTGACTTCAAAGAAAGCTTCATGATGCTGTTGTTCCTTGAGCACTTGTGTACCTAAGAATTCATTTCTGATGCTTTCATGAGTGGAAGATGATTTGAATAAGCAACCGTTGCTCCCATTCCAATTCATTTTCTCAAAGGATTACCGTCATGTTTCTAGTCTCCCCTTCATGATAAAAATCTGAGACTTGGTTTTTGTTAGGAACCTATTTGTCTCCTTGGAACCAGGGTGATGTCTTTCACATGTGCTGATAAGCTATCGTCTCTTTTCTCTTATTTTACCTGGACCATTATGGTCCAGTTTTCAATCTCCATGGATTTTCCATGTTAGGTCACTCTCTTAGACCATGCATTTTAATATTTCCTCTAAATGTTCATGTTTCCCCACACTTCTCAACTCTCCCCAGAAGTATGATTGTTTTCAGTGTTTTCCTTTGTCCTTTTTGCTTACTTTTAGTAAATATTAGACAGCTTTTCAAATGGCTTTTCTTCTAGTTTATGTATTTTGTACTCCTTGGTGGCACTGCAAATTTAAATTTAATACCATGTTATTAGTTTCTCTTTTGATTCTTCTTTATTGTACTCTTCTTTTAAATCTCCTATTTCCATGTCAGCTTGTTGTCTTCATATACTTTATATTCAAATTCCATCAGAGACATCACATCTTCCTGTTTTCAAATGCAGACATCAAATTCTCTACAGTCTTTCTCTCCTAAATAATGTCGTTACACTGATGCTGATTCTAAAAGATGGGGTTCCTTTTCCTTTCTTTAGTGCAGGAAATTTACTTATGGACATGATTTCATTCTCTCACTCATATTCCCCGCCCCTTCTCAAGTAGGAAGTTTTCTATCCAGATTTAGCATTGCCAATGCACAGAAACCATATATTATTTTGGTTACATCAAGCTGTAAGTTAAACTGACATGCCTGGCTCCTAGTCAGTTAAATCGTACAACAGTTTTATTTGTGTGTGAGTTTGTGTGTGTGTGTGTGTGTGTGTGTGTGTGTGTGTGTGTGTTTCCCCAGTGGAAATTTCCTAGACCTGCAGGAGAGTTCTTTCTGTCCTCATGGTCTAATTATCTGTCACTGTGAACATATGGTGCACATTAAAAAGCTTGATGTAAATGCTTGCTTTCTTGCCTCTTGCAACACATATAGCACTTGACTTCATAGAAGTATATCTACAAGGATTCATTATCTGGTTGCTAATAAATTGAGAAGTACTGATGGGAGATACGGATGAGAAGACCCAAAATGCTGGAATCTCAAAAGCAGCACAAATGGTAGTACCTCAGCTGGCCAGTGTATTGATCATCTCCCCAGAGATAAACCAATTTGAACAGCTATGCACATACCATGCTACTTTCACAAGACTTCGGGAAACCAGGTGTAAGTTCTTAGTGCCTTGTTTTAGGATAGGAATAAGAAAAGACACATTGAAGAAGGCAGAAAGGAAAGTTGCCTGTGTCATCCTTGACTCCACTTCAAGCAACTGCAGCTTGGAGTAAGAGAGACCCCCCACTTGGGAGAAGGATAAGGAATTAAGTCCAGGGCTTAGACTTGAAACCTAGTGTGAGGCCCACCACAGTGAAACCCAGAGTCAGGCAGAGCCTCGTGACCCCTACCACCAAGCCAGTATCTGCAGATGAGCCTTGGGACTAGTGTTAACCAGGTGGCTAAGGGACCTCCCCACCCCAACTTCAGGCTACAAAGTGGGAAGTAAGACTCTCCCCGAAGCTAACACAGGGCTTTGCCTTGGAGCTCAGGGCCAGATCTACCCTGATGAAATACAGTAACAGACAGAAATCAAGGGCCCCTATGTCCAGGCTAGAAATCACAGATGAACCCTCTAGTGTTACCCTGCCTTCAGGCAGAGACATGAGCCCTGGTGGGACACAGTGGTTTTCAGCCAGCCTTGTAGTGGATCTGGGGCATACATCCCCCCACCAACTCCATGGACTACACAGCTTCCTGAAACTGTAAGAGCAGGTGCAATCCTGCTTGGCATCAGCCTTGGGCCAAGAGCTGTCCCCAACAGCCCCAGCCCTCATCCTCAAGCAGCACAGTTATACCTGGGTCAGGGTTCACAAACAGAGCCTCCAGATCCTTCCCAACACCAAGTGGACACTCACACTGTGGAGGGATGGACTTGTGTTTTCGCCTCAGGCTGCATCTGCACCAGCTGTGTCACGGACCTATGTGCACCCCTGAGACTTCACAGCATAGCATAGCATGAAGACAGGCTCCACGTGCTGGGAGTAGGATAGGGTAGTAATCATAGGACATCGTCTTGCAAATTAGTGCTAAGATGGTGAAACGGAACACTGGGAAGATCCTAATGGCCCTGTCCCCAGTAAAGTGCAGGTGCCCCAGCACCAGATAGACACATGCACCCCAGTCTATCAGAATTCTATTCCAGCCAACATTGCCTGTGGTTGGTTATAGCAGTCTTGAGCCACGAGTCCATCTCAGCATTAGGCAACCCACAGCAGTGATGGCCGTGGGTCCTACACCAGTGCTATACTGGTCCCAGAAGGCCATGGGCTCAGGGTATAACACAGAGTTTGCCTCACTAATGGCCATGGGACTGTCCACTCCACTCCTCACCTGACAAGGGCTAGCACAATATGGAAAGAGTAACTATCTGCTTGGGGAAAGAAAAGGAGGTGGGCAAAAAGTCATGGCATAAGAGCCTGGGGCTGGTCCCTCCATGTCCATCTTTGGAATAATCGCCCCGTGTTTAACCACAAGCCAGTGACTGTGGATCAGGCTTCCAGGCCTACCTGATCACAGGGAAAGTCCTGTGGAAGCGAACTACCCTTTTTAGATGCAGCCCTGGTTTATGCTGAACAATGCACCAACTGTAGACTTGAGACAAACCTGGGATTGTGCTGCCCTCTAGTGCTGAAATAGCAACAGCACACTGACAGCAGATTCACAACAAACCTGGATTTATAGTGCCATCTAGTGTTGATATAGTGGAAATGATTACAAACTCTGAAAATAAAGTGCCTGCTTAGAATTTCTGGAAAGACAGACACAGAAAAAGGCAGATAAGGAAGATTAGAACAAATGCCTGAATCTTCAATGCCCAGGTGTTGATGAACACTAACAAGCATCAAGAACGTTTATTTCAGGGAATCATGACCTCACCTTTCAAAATAAGATACCAGGAACTGATTTTATAGTACCTAATATGGGCAAAGTTTCAGATGGAGAATTTGAAACAGCTATTTTAAGAAAAATCAGGAGATTCAATAAAATACTATAAAGATTTAATACTCAGATTTAAAAAACTGAATGGGGAGATGGAAAGCAATTTTTAAAGATCAAACAAATATTTAAACTGAAAAATACACTATGCAAAATTTAAAACATAATAGAGGACATCAGTAGCAGAATAGATCAAACAGAGGAAGGAATCTGTGAGCACAAAGACAGACTATTTCAAAATACACAGAAGAAAAAAGACTGGCATCTGCATTCCCATGTTTATTGTAGCACCCTTCACAGTAGACAAGAAATGGAGTCAATTTAAGTGTCCATAATCGGATACGTGGATAAGGAAAATGTACACATAAACA
This sequence comes from Tamias sibiricus, assembly GCA_025594165.1. Classification (NCBI taxonomy): domain Eukaryota; kingdom Metazoa; phylum Chordata; class Mammalia; order Rodentia; family Sciuridae; genus Tamias; species Tamias sibiricus. The sequence goes on from CM046663.1 coordinate 26,386,041, forward strand.
ATGAAATACTATTCATCCACAAGAGAGAATGAAACCCTGTTATTTGCAACAATATAGATGGACTGGAAATAATTATTCTTAGCAAAATAAACCTGGCTCAGAAAAATAAGTATCACATGATCTCATTCATTTGTGGAATTTTAAGAAGGTGATTTTTTTTTTTTTTTTTTGAAGTTGAAAATAGAATGCTGATTACCAGAGGTGGCAAGTTACCGGAAGGGAAGGGTAAAGAAAAGCTGATCAATGGGTACTAAGTCATAGTTAGACAGAAGCATGAAGCTCTGGTGTGCTACTGCACAGTGGGATAACTATAGATAATGATAATGTACTGTATAGTTAGCTCTAAAAATAAATGAACCATCAAGACATGAAAAGACAGGGAAGAAACTTACATGCATATTACTAAGTGAAAGAGGATAATCTGAAAAAGTTACTTATGATATGATTCCGACTAATGGCATTCTGAAAAAGGCAAAACTGTGAAGATCGTAAAAATACCCATGATTCCTGGGGGAGGGAGGGATGAATAGGAAGAGCATAAGATTTTTTTCTGCATTGAAACTCTTCTTACTACAATAGTGGATAAATGTCATTATGCATGTGTCCAAACCCATAAAATATAGAAGACCAAAAATGAACCCTAATGCAAACTATGGAGTTTGGGTGATTACGATGTGTCAATGTAGGTTCATTGATTGTAAAAAAACATACCACTGTGGTATTGGGTGTCAGTAGTAGGTGAGTTGGGGAGGGGACAGTATTACATGAGAACTCTCTGCATTTTCAACTCAATTTTGTTGTGAACCTAAAGCCACTCTCAAAAATAAAGTGTATTACTTTTTTAAAGGAATGAAATCTGAGACTTCCCATAGCCTGGTTTTTCTCTCAGGCATGCTGTGTCTTCCCCAACCACCCAGTCTCCCCAAGACATTCTTCAATTTGGGCTTCAGATACAGCCTCTGGAGGAAGCTGGTCCATTGTCAAGCATCCCATTCTAAAATTACTGGATCCAGAGAAGCAGATAGGACCATGACCCCAAGAAAGGCAAAGTAATGAAGTATATAGAGCCTCATATGTGCAGGCTTTTATAGGCCGATGTGGAATGAGGGGAACCACATCCTGTATGGGCTTTTGTGAAGGGTAAAAGGACTCCACATCTCTCAATCCCCCTTTAAATACAGATCCCAAAGCAGTATTTTTTCCTGACAAGATCTGGTTGTAAACCTCTCTAGCTTATAGTCTGTAGTAATTTTATATTCAAAGCAAATTTGATTGTACTTGGTATTTGGCTATCTCCTCCGATTGTCTTTGAACTTCTGTTGCTGACAGCTATTTAATATCAGTTTCCCTGCCCATCTTTCTTTATGGTTCATTTTGTAAATGTAGTGGTGACACCATCAGATTTTTTTTTAAATGCCTATCTTTACCCTCAGATTCATTTGTTTCATCTCTTGGCCTAACCTGCAAATGCCCTGTTAGCTTTAAAGCAGATTGTCAATCTCAGTACTAATGATATATGGGACCAGATGATTCCGTGTTGTGGGCAGCTGTTCTGTGTTTATAAGACACTTAATAGCATCTATGGCTTCCGCCTACTAGATACCAAAAGTGGCCCCCTCAATATAACAACCAAAATTGTCTTCAGATATTGCTCAATGTCTGAAGGCAAAACTGTCCATAATTTAAATTAGGTTCACAAATATTTCAGTACTATATTATGGATCCATTCTACAAATGATTAACCAAAATAATGGGAGATGTGGAGCACTACAAAATTCCGTTTCTTCCTTTCTTTCTTTTTTTTTTTTTCTTGGTACTGGGGATTGAACTTAGGGGCACTCGACCACTGAGCCACATCCCCAGCAGCCCTATTTTGTATTTTATTTAGAGACAGGGTCTCACTGAGTTGCTTAGCACCCAGGCTGGCTTTGAATTCACAATCTTCCTGCCTCAGCTTCCCAAGCCGCTGGGATTACAGGCATGTGCCACCATGCCCTGCCAAATTCCTTGTTTCATCCCACCAATTACTATCCAATGAGATATTATGCTCATATATGAATTATATGTCTGATATGGATGTGCCTCATGGATGATCCATACATTGCACTTAGAGCAACTTTCCAAAGCATGCTTTTTATGAATTTGCAGTAAGAACATGAAACATATAATTATATACATGTATATATGTATATATATGCGTATATATATATATATACACACACACATATATAATCATTAGTTATTTATCATTACACTTTTTGAGAGTCCTCCTGTATTTGCTCACCCTATAATGTTCTCCTAAAACAATAGAGATCTCAATTCAACTAAAGTGTACTCTCCTACTTCATAGAATTTATTGAATCTGATCATTTAATCATTAAAATGGTCAAGAAGTCAAGAAGAGTTTTATCTATTCTTTATCTAATCTATATCTACTACAATTCCTTATGTTGAAGAAATGAGTACATAGACCACATTGCTCTTTCTTTCGTTCAGCATCACTTTAGGAATTTTTATCAAAACTTCTTGTGAAGTACTATATAACCAAAAATTTTGAAATTTTTTTCTTCTTAAAAATGGATATGCTTCATGGATGAGCCATACATTGCACTTAGAGCAACTTTCCAAAGCATGCTTTTTATGAATTTGCAGTAAGAATAGCAAAGATTTTTGATAGTGTAACTTACATTGATTTTAGAGGGCCCGTGTTAATGTTTTATTGGAAATAACTGATTTATGATAGAGCACACATGCAGTCTAAGACCTATTACTCAATCCTAATCAAATGAAAGTAAAGGTGCTATTTTTGCCTTAGTTTTCTTTTAAAATAAACTTGTATAAAGTCTTATTTTCATGTAGTTAGTTCAGTGTAATAAAACAAATCAAATTTGCATAGTTAAGTAAATGCAACATAAAGGATGATATCAGCCTGATTCTAAACCACTTCATTATAGCTGTCTTCATTCAGTCCATAAAACAAGAAATATTTTAAACCATGATGGCCCACTACTCTTCCTTAGCTAACTAAACAAAAACGAGGCCCATAAAAAATATCCTCATGCTGGGTGTAGTGGTGCACACCTATAATCCCAGCACTTTGGGAGGCTAAGGCAGGAGGATTTCAAGATCAAAGCCAGCCTCAGCAATTTAGTGAGGCCCTAAGCCACTCAGGGAGAACCTGCCTTTAAATAAAATATAAAAAGGGACTGGAGAGGTGGTTCAGTGTTCAAGGACCCTGGTTTTGATCCCTGGTACCCAAAACTAAAACATAAATAAAATTTTCAAAAAATATACTCATTAGAATGGAGTTGAGCAGTAGCCACCATTTGGCCTCCAGTTCTATGTTTGATGTCAAACCAATAGACTACTCAGCAATATGGGTGGGGAACATATCTCTCAAAATTGAACACTGAAATCATAACACATTTCCTTATGAGAAAACACATTTCCTTCTGAAAGCAAAATAAAGTAAAAGAAAATATATAACTAAAACTGTTCAGGCAATCTAGTCTGGTAGTTTATGCTACATGTCTTTGCCTTAGTCCTCACATGCTCTGCTTAGAGTCTGTACTCTTTGGGACAACACTGAACGATAAAGTGTTTTCTGAATGTTTTAGCTTTCTGTAAAATACATTATACCAGCCGGGTGCAGTGGCGCACGCCTGTAATCCCAGAACTTTGGGAGGCTGAGGCAGGAGGATCGCGAGTTCAAAGCCACCCTCAGCAATGGTGAGGCACTTAGCAACTCAGTGAGACCCTGTCTCTAATAAAATACAAAAAAGGGCTGGGGATGTGGCCCAGTGGTCTAGTGCCGCTGAGTTCAATCCCCAGTACCAAAAAAAAAAAAAAAAAAATACATTATACCACAGCCTTCATGGTATTATTTTAGAAGACACAAAAGACTCCTCCAGATCCTGATTTACCTACTGATCTTAACTTCATTTGTTTGTGGGGTTTCTTCCACCTAAAATCAGAGCCCACTAGGTTTATGAGCTATATGGAAGCAAAATTTTCTTCTAACAGAGAGAATTTAAGGGGCTAGAAAAGGTATGAAGATTCCGTCAAGAATAATTAACAGAGGCGGGGAAGAACCAGAAAGCAGAAGAAGCAATTGGCCCATTTCACAGTCCCACCAGGGTTCAGCCAGGTGTGTCCAATTTAAATATCAAGGACAGGAACACATTTGGTGCTAGACTTTTACATGGGTTAACTGAGTCCAAATAATTTCATGCCACATTTAAATTGACCAACAACTTTCAACTCATTTTTATTAGCAGGAATTTGCAACAAATGCCAAGGGTATTTAACATCATATCTGCACCTTGATATTGAAGAACTGAGAGAAACAAATTCAAGCGGCCTTCCAAGAACATTGTAAAATTCCAAGTTAATGAACTATTATTACAATCATCAAGGGAATGCTTATATTTATTCTTGCCTTAACAGTCACTCTCATTGTCTATGAACTAATGGTTGGTCAGGTAGAATAGATGAAAAAAAATAAAATCTGTTATACTCTCTGGATTCTCTTTAACTTCCTCAAAATTTATCTTGAAATACCACATAAGTTCAGGAGATCTAGTGTATAACTTGGAGACAACATTTAATAACAATGTGCTGTATTCTTGAGAAATATTAAGAGTGGATGTTGGTTCTCATCACAAATATGACAACAACAAGAAGAAATGCACATGTTAACTTGTGGATTTAGCCATTCCACACTTCACAACTTGTTGTATGAGAAATACATACAATTTTATTTATCAATATAAAAATAAATCACAAGTTTCCTTTTCACATCCTTTAATTACAACTTCTGTATCAGTATCCTACATAATAAATATCACAATTTCTTTAAAAAACAAAAGGATATAGCTGGGGCTATAGCTGAGTGGTGGATTGCTTGCCTAGCACACACAAAATCCTCATATCAACCATTTATAACAAAGAAAGCAAGGATATATTATCTAATGGAAAGTAATGTAATGCTTTCCACCTCCTCTGATATGCAAGTTTAGAGACTGGTGAGCCATACTATATTGCAACTGCTTTGATGATTTCCTACACATGGGAAATCTTTCTCTGATTACATTGACATAATGGTTTCTAGATCTCAAGATTTTTATAACTCAGAAAGGTGTTGTGTATTTAGTTATCATGATGCTCCATGGTTCCTAAGTGAATTCATCAGGGAAAACATCTGCAAAATTCACATATTCTACAACCCTAGGTTTTAATTTCAGCAATCTCAAGATGGGCCGGGGGCGGGTTGCTTTAACAAGACATAGTCAACAATCATTTAATCTGATAGGTAAACATTATAGAGTAAACCTACTTAACTGTGTTTTGGTTTTGACTCTCCCTTTCCCTTGAGCAGTTTCCTATTCACCTATTGTTATTATTACATTAGTGAACAGAAAATTGTCCCTATAGACACATCAGGATAAAGAGTTCAAACTTGACAATTTCTAAAAGAATAAGAATAGAACATTAGAATATCACATATTATTTTAAACTCAGAATCCTATGTATCCCCTTAAAACCACATGGAACTAGCTTATAAATATAGCAAGAGCAAGCAAATAGGTCTTTGATGTGTATTTGTTTTTTACATAGGATTATACTTCCTTCTTTTAAGAAAGTTATCCATTACTTTATAGAATGCATGAGGTTAAAAGATAGATATTTTTAAGCTTTGGAAAAATGAAGATATTGTTCACTGTTAGTAAGCTTTTTGTCACTGACCAAAATGCCTGACAAGAACAACTTATAGAAGTGAAAGTTTATTTGGGGCTCAGAGTTTCAGAAGTTTAGTCTGTAATCAGCTGACTCCATTACTCTGGGCCTGAGTTGAGGCAGAATCTCATGGCAGATGCGCATAGTAGAGGAAAGCTTCTCAGATCCTAGCAGCTGAGAACTTGGGGGCAGGGAGCTAGGGGGGAGAGAGAGAGAGAGAGAGGAGCCAGAGCCAAAATATAGCCTGCAAGAACATTCCCTCAGTGATGCACTTCCTTCAATCATGCCCCACCTGCCTACAGTTACCATCAAGTAACCCACTCAAATTTTTAATTCATCAAATGGATTAATCCACTGATTAGGTTATAGCCCTTATCATCTATTTCACCTCTGTACATTCCTGTATTGTATAACATGAGGTTTGGGGGTGATACTTCATGTCCAAATCATAACATACTTCCCCCCAAAGCTCATGTCCACCCCACACTGCAAAATGCATTCAATCCATCTCCTATGGTCCCCATAGTCTTACCGGTTTTGGCATTGCTCAACAGTCCCAAGTCCAAAGTCTCCTTTGAAACTCAAGGCAAACTCCTGGCTGTGAGGCCCTGTAAAATCAAAAGCAAGTCATATGCCTCAAATATATAATAGCACAGAGAAAACATCCCCATTTCCAAAATAGGAAGAATAGGAGATAGAGAGAAGTGGTGGGAACAAAACAAGTCCAAAACACGGTTACAAAACCAAGTTCCAGAGCTCCACATCCAGCATCTGGGGCACAATGGCAATAGGGTGGGATCTCCAAAGAGCTTGAGCAGCCCCAGCCTTATGGTCTTGCCAGTTGCAGTCCACGTGGCCTCTCTGTCTTGGGCTGCCTCTATCCTTAGCCAACTTTCCACATCAGTGGCATCTCATAATGCCAAGGGTATCCATTGCAGCTTTGGCTTCCTTCGTAGAGCTTCACATATCACCATTTCAGGAGCTGCCTTCAGGAATCTTGACCCTGCTACTTTACCTAGTCTCCAAGGCCTTCCTTTGAAATCTTGGTGTAAGTCTCCATGACCCCTGAACTCTAGCATTCTGCATTCCTGCAGAACCAGAACAATGTGAATGACACCAAGGTCTACCACCAGCTCCAGGAGTAGATGGGCCTCCTTGGACCATAGCTGCAGAGGCCTCTGAATGCTTGGGCTGCTGAGTACAATGAATTGAACTGGAGAAACGATTTCCTTAGCACCCCTATATAAGCAGTGTGCCCCAAGGTCTTTTCCTCAAAGAAGTTTTCACTTTTACACCCTTATACATGTGATGGATGTGTTCCTGCTGATTCCTGAGATGTCCCAGAGACATTTTTCCTATTTTCTCTGTGTAAAGTGCTTAGTTTCTCTTTAATGGCAGTAATTTCTTCAACAACTATGCCTTTCGTGATCCTAATTTTACATATGCTTCTTTTCTAACCAAACTCCATATTTTCCAAATCCTTCCTCTCTGCTTTTTGCTCCTGATTCTTCACAGAAATCCTGGCTAAAAATTCCCAGCAATACCCGTACCCCACCCTGAATTTTATCTGCCTTGAAATTTCCTCTGAGAGATTAATTACTTCATCACCTTTAAATTCAGCTTCACAGAAAGTCTCAGAACCCATGTGTCCAAGTTTTTTGGCAGAATGTAACGTGTATGGTGGTCTCCTGTTCAATTATGAATAGAGCCTTCATTCATAATCTTCATTCATGTAATCTCATGAGCACAGTCTTTACTATGAGCATTCCCGTCAGCATTCTGGTCTTCTGAGCTCCCTCCAGAATCACCCATTAACCTCCACTTACAACATTCTAAGTCTTCTCCATTCTGCTTCTCCAAACTTTTCCAAACTCTTCCCACAAACCAGTTCTAGAGGCTTCTGAACCTATGGTCAGGTATTGTCACAGCAATGACCCCACTTCTTTGTGAGTCAGCTTTGTCATCACTGTGACCAAAATGCCTGACAAGAAAACTCTGGAAGATAAAAAGATTATTTTGAGTTCATGGTTTCAGAGGACCCATCCACCGTTGTCCAAATCCAAATCCAAATCCCAAGGTGAGGCAAAACATCAGGGCGGAAGTACGTGGTGAAGGAAAGCTGCTCAGATAATGACATCCAGGAAGAAGAGAGAGAGAGAGAAGGAGAAATGAAAGAAGCAACAGATCAACATATAGTACCCAAGGGCACAATCCCAGTGACCTACTTACTCCAGTCAAGCTCCACCTACATCCAACTACCAATTAGTAATCCATTCAAATTTTTATCACATTGAACGGATTAATCCACTGATGAGATTGCAGCTCTCACGATCTGACCATTTCACTTCTGCACATTCCTGCTTTGTATAACATAAGTTTTTCAGGGAAAATCTCATATCCAAACCATAATATTCTTCAAGACAAATAGACAATATAGTTGAAGACAAAACGAACTATATTTAATTTTCCATTTCTCATCCTAAGTAACTATCAAGCACAAAATTAATTTGCTCTTCTAAGTCTGAATCTTATTTAAATTAGAGGTGTGACAAGGTGTACACTATTAAGTGAGAGGTGGACCAGAGTCAGTATGGAGAATGATGCTGTAGTGTCTGCCATTATTTTTTTTTTTTTTGTATGACCCTTTATCCTTATCCCATCTGGCTTCCAATTATTTATTAAATACAATTTTTTTGGAGTATAAGAGGTCTGAAAAGAGTCTTTAATCATATTAATCTTCTTACAAAACTTTAGATTTACTATGGTGAGTTATGTTATTCTGTTTACATACAACGACTGTGAATAAATCTGATCTCTCAAAAAGCATGAGTGGATAATTAGAAAATAAGCAGAATGGTGATACAAAATAGATTGTACTATGAGGAAACATTAAAGAATAGGTAATTTAGACCTCATCATTAACTTGTAAAAAGGTATTATAAGATAGATGTTTTGCTATTTGTTTCCATTTCCTGAACATGACCAAATAAGTGAGTTTCAAATGAAGAAGAAACTCTTCTTTTAGGGGGAAAAAATTTTTTTTTTTTTTTTTTGCCTGATAGAATGTTTTTCTGTAATGATAGATTTTCTTTCCCTGAGAAAGAAGCTACATAGAAATTTCCAATGCAAATATTTCATTTCAATACTTCCCAATTTTCCCCACCTGCTACTACTTGTTTAAAGACCTTATTTCACACTTCACTCTAAGCTCCAAATGTGGAGGAACTACAACTCTTTCACTGCTGCTTCTCACAGTATCGAATACAATACCTGGTACATCCTGGGTACTTAATTAGCAATTGTTGCATGCATTAATTGCTTAAAGAATTGAGTGAACCACTGTAAGCTGCCTGTCATGGCCAGCCATTGCGCCGTGGGAGGAAAACTCGGATGCAGAGTAAAGCTATTACTACTTTTACTTCTACTTTCTTAGAGAGAGCTTACAGAGGGAAAGAAAGATTTTTAGAGAGAAAGATTAGAGAGAGCTTTTCTTCTTGTCTTCTTAGCTTAGAGAGAGAGAAAGAAAGATAGAGCTTAGCTTCTTCTTGTCTTCTTGTCTTGTCTTTTTCTTCTTCTTAGCTTAGAGAGAAAGAAAGATAGAGCTTAGAGAAAGATTATTTTTTCTTCTTAGCTTAGAGAGAAAGAAAGATAGAGCTTAGAGAAAGATTATTTTTTAGAGATTCTTGCTTCTTTCTTCTGTCTTCTGTCTTCCTCGGGAGCCTCGGCCTAACTCTGACCAGCCATTACTTCTTCTATCTGGTTTCTCTTCTGTAACTGCTCTGCCTACGTTCTGGCCGCTCTGATTCTTTTCTCCGACCCGAACTCTTCTTCTGACCGACCGAGCTACTGCACGACTGACTGAATGAATTCTCCGTTCTCCTAACTCGGACCGCTTTCACCCAGTTATATACCTTCAGCTTTGCAGGTGCCTCACATGCATTTACAGGTGCGTCACATACATATCAGGTGGAACTTATGGCTTCCAGCTAGCTGCAACAGCCCTTCCTAATTAGGGCTCCTTCAAACCACTTGTTCTTGGAGCCCTGAGCCACATACGAAAAAGTAAAAAAATTCAACTTCCCCACACACCAGGCATGTTAGCATTCTGATTAACAATTCCACTATATCCATACACCCTCCAAGGTTCCAGATGTGTGACTGAGGCCCTCTTTGACCTTCCAGACAAATTAAATTTCATTAAATAACTTCCATCAATGCCACACAGAACAGAAGGATCACCCAACAGAGCTCTGCCCAACTTGTAAAGCCAAAAAATATTTGTAGATAAAATGCAATGGCTATTATTTAAAGCCATAAAAATTTGGGGGTAGTTTAATCAATAATAGATAATTGGGCCAGTAAATAACAATGTGAATTTTTAAAAGGATTAATGGATCCCAAAATCAAATTAACAGCTTATGTCCAATTCTTGCCAAGGTTTAAAAAAGATTAAATTGATGTGGTAGAAATATTTTAGAGAACGATGCAATGAAATTTTCATCTTTTTAAAACTGGTAAGCAGCTATTTTGACTTCTGTAAAATGCTTGGCAAATTGTTCTATGTGTTTGAAGAATGCAAAACATGGGCTCAAAATATGCTTAGATATGTAGAACCATAACTTGTTGAAGAAAGACATCCAAAAGATGTTGATTGAGTACGTGATTTCAATCTGGCAAAATACCTATAATGGAGTACAACCGGGTATTTCCTTGCTTTACTCTAGTAATAGTTTTTCATGAACAAATAAGACACAAAATATTTTATATATGAAATAGAAATAACACAGTATTTGGAGGAATTCACAATACCGTAAAAACATACTACATTTTTGGAGATTAATTAAACTGTCTGAAATATTATACCACAACAAGATAAAATTTTCCTTTTTATTTGGTTTAAAAATATTCAATATTAAATGTACTGTCTTAGCCATTTCTAAATGTATGGTTCAGTAGTGTTAAAGTATATTCACATTGTTGTGCAATAGGTCTCTACAATTTCTTCTTACAAAACTGAAAGTCTATCCCCATTAACTTATTTTTAGCTTCTCCCTTCAGCCCTTGGCCAACTACCATCCTACTTTCTGTTTCGGTCCATTTGACTACTTAGAGACAAGAGAAATTATACAGTATCAAACAGATAGAAAGCAGGGTTTTAGTTGCTGAAGGCTGGGAGAAGGGAAGGATCAGGAGTGAAATCTTTTTGTGACTGTTTTATTTCACTTAGCATGATATGCTTAAGTCTTATCCATGTTGTAGCATGTGTTAGATTGCTTCCTTCCTAAGTTGGGTAATATTTCAACGTATGTATATGCCACATTTGCTTTATCCATTTTTCTGCCAATGGTCATCCACCTGCTTCCTGGCCATTTTAAATAACACTGCAATGAACAAGCGTATGCAATTATCTCTTCAAGATCCTCATTTTGAAATGCAAATCAAAACCCCTCTAAGATTTCATCTCACACCTGTCAGAATGGCAGCTACTAAGAACACAAACAACAATAAATGTTGGAGAGGATGTGGAGAAAAAGGCACACTCATACATTGTTGGTGGGACTGCAAAATGGTGCAGCCAATATGAAAAGCAGAATGGAGATACCTTGGAAAACTTGGAATGGAACCACCTTATGACCCAGCTATCCCACTCCTTGGTCTTTACCCAAAAGACTTGAAAACAGCATACTACAGGGACACAGCCACATCAATGTTTATAGCAGCACAATTCACAATAGCTAAACTGTGGAACCAACCTAGATGCCCATCAGAAGATGAATGGATAAAGAAAATGTGATATATACACACAATGGAGTATTACTCAACAATAAGACTAAAATTATGGCATTTGCAGGTAAATGGACAGAGTTAGAGAATATAATGCTAAGTGAAGTTAGCCAATCCCAAAAAGCCTAATGCCAAATGTTTTCTCTGATATAAGGAAGCCAATTCACAGTCGGGTGGGATGGGGAGCATAGGAGGATTAGAGGAACACTAGAATGGTCAATGGGGGGGGGAGGGGAAGGGAGGGGGCAAAAGGGTGAAGAAAAGAAAAAGATGGTAGAATGAGATGGATATCATTACCCTAAGTGCATCTATGAAGTCACGAAAGGTGTGAATATACTTTGCATACAACCAGAGATATGTGAAAATGTGCTGTATTATGTGTAATATGAAATGTAATGCATTCTGCTGTCATTTATAACAACTTAGAATAAAAAATAAATTTAAAAAAAAAAGATCCTCATTTTAGCTGGGTGCGATGGCGCTCGCCTGTAATTCCAGCACTTGAGAGGCTGAGGCAGGAGGATCGTGAGTTCAAAGCCAGCCTCAGCAATGGCAAGACACTTGGCAATTCAGTGAGACCCTGTCCCTAATAAAATACAAAAAATGCTGGGGATGTGGTCGATGCCTCTGAGTTCAATTCCTGGTACCCCCCTCCCCCCCACAAAAAGATCCTCATTTTAATTCACCTGGGTATTGGGTATATACCCTGAAGTGGGTTTGTTATGGTTTGAATGTGAGGTGTCCCCTAAAACTCACATGGGAGACAGTACAAGAAGGTTCAGAGGAGAAATGATTAGGTTGTAAGAATCTTGACCCAATCAGTCATTTAATCCCCTGACAAGAATTAACTGAGTGGTAACTGAAGTGGTAGGATGTGGCTGGAGGAGGTAGGAATTAAGGCGTGGCTTTGATGAATGTATCTGTATCTAGAAAGTGGAGTCACTCCCCCTCCCCCTTCCCCTCTCCCTCCTCCTCCTTCTTCTCCTTCCCCTCCCTTCCCTCTCCCTCTCCTTCTTGATCCACACACTCAGCCATGAAGTTCAGTCTCACCTCAAGCCCCAGGAATAGAGTCAGCCTCCTACAGACTAAGAGCTCTGAAACTGTGAGCCCTCAAATTAACCTTTTCTCCTCTAAAATTGTTCTGGTCAGGTCATTTAGTCATAGCAGCAAAAAAAGCTGAATAAAACAGGATTGGTGCTTCGTATACTAATTTTGTGTTTTTTATATTTTAGAGAATCAGGTAAAATCCAAAAGTTTCACCATTTAAACTCACTGAAGACAGTGAGACCAGGGAATCAACTATGGAAATCTTAGAAAGGACCATCTGAGCAGCCAAAGAACAGAGTGAACAATAATCAAATACTAAGCAACTAAAAATACTTAATAAAGAAACAAAATGCAACAGGATTCCAGAGGAGTACTTCCCTTCCCACCAAAGGTCTTCTTTCCCAACCCCCAGTCTTGGAAAACTTCATTTTCTTCTAAAGAATTTTTTACCTTAAGTCTTTCAATAGATATCTTGTCCTTTCAGTTCCTAGCAATTTGAAAGAGCTCACATTTTCTTGTGGAATTTTCTCTGTCCAAAAGATTATGATAAATATAAAATTAATTTGGGGGGCTGGGGTTGTGGCTCAGTGGTAGAGCGCTCGCCTAGCTCATGCGCGGCCCGGGTTCGACCCTCAGCACCACGTAAAAATGCATTGTGTACAACTAAAAGCAAATAAATAAATATTTAAAATAAATTAAATTAATTTGGGAAGAAAAGTATATTTCATCATTAATATCTTATTGTATTGATATTAAGAATGGATTTGTTATAATAGATATAATTTGGCCATAAGAAGAATTAAAGAAAACTGTACCAATGAAATGAGTTGGGAAATGTTCTCTCCACTTCTGTTTTTTAGAAGAGTTTGTAAAGGATCAGTGTTAATTCTTTAAATATTTGGTTAAATTCATGAGTGAAGGCATCTGAGCCTGGGTTTTGCTTTGAGGGAAAGTATTTTTGTCATTAGTTCAATCTCAATTGATTCAATAGATTTGTGCAAGTCTTGTAAAAAGAAGAAAAAAGAAGAAGAAGAAGAAGAAGAAGAAGAAGAAGAATTATTAAAATACTACTGATACATACTACAACATGAACATCTCGGAAGCAGTTCAACACCAAAGGTCATATCCAACATGGCTGCATTTACATGGAGCATCCAGAATACGTGGGTTCATGGAGACAGAAAGCAGGGTTTTAGTTGTTGAAGGCTGGGAGAAGGAAACAATGAAGAGTGAAAACTTAGCGGGTGGCACACGCCTGTAATCCCAGCACTTTGGGAGGCTGAGGCAGGAGGATCGCGAGTTCAAAGCCAGCCTCAGCAATGGTGAGGCACTTGGCAACTCAGTGAGACCCTGTCTCTAATAAAATACAAAAAAGGCTGGGGATGTGGCCCAGTGGTCCAGTGCCCCTGAGTTTAATCCCTGGTACCAAAAAAAAAAAAAAAAAAAAAAAAAAAAAAAGAGTGAAAACTTAATGGGCACACAGCTTTAATTTGGGCTGATGAAAATGCTTTGGAGCTATATAATGGTAATGGTGGCACAACGCTGTGAATGTACCAAGCACTCCTGAATTTAAAATGATTAATTTCATGTTATGCAAATTTCATCTCTATTAAAAAACAAAGAATTTGGGGGTTAATGAGTTCTGAATATGCAGTATTATTCCACCATTTTTAACATGTAAAATGACCCATTCCATGCTTCTTGTTCATAGATTCCATTTTTGCAAATTTTCCCGCTTAATAAATTTTATTATTACCTGAAAATCAGTGTTCATGATGCCCTCTTGGTCATTCACCAGCATGCACAGAGTAACAAATAGAGAGTTGCCCAGAGTGTACATTCCCAGCTGTCAAAAGAACTAATACTCTACTTTCTTGTTCTAGTTCTCATACTATAAACAAGTGCCATTCTCTGGGTTATTGAGTTTTTTTGCATTTTTGTGCCTTTTATTGGTTATTTCAGTCTTTAACTCCCAAGCATAAGCACTGAGTATTCCAAGTGCAAGAAGTCTTAGGGAGAACATACTTATGTTGGACAAGCATTCCTCAGGCATGAGTTATATATAGTGCTGTTGGCAGTGAGTTCATGTTAATGAATCAGCCTATATTAAATAATGCATCTTTGAACAGAAATACCCATAAAAGAAAGTTACATATTAATCAGTTGATAAAAATGCTGTGGCGAAAGGCTCTCGGGTACCTCACCCTGTTCTTCCCCAAGGAGCCATGATTCAGTATTCAGTTTAGTGTTCCAGCTGACTTTATAAAACACAACACCATGAATGATAAGAATCAATTGTATATAAAAACAAATATATAAATGTCAGTGAATATTGGTACATAGTAACACAAAACAGAATTTCCATGTAAATAAAAATTTATGACATACTTGGGATCCTGTCAAAAATGGGGCACTACATTTTAATAAACTAGTCACAATTTGAATTACTATGTAGATAGCCAAAGAATATGCACATGAACAAATACTTTGGTGAGAAATGATACAAAGCATAGAAGAAAGAATAAATTTGAAGGATTTCTAATCCATGCCCTAAAAGCCAATGTTTCGTATTTCCTTTAATAGTAACACACAGCAGGCAACACACAAAAACATGAATTCTTATATATACTGCCATTTCAATAAAATATCTCTACAAGACAGGAAGGAAAAGTGAAAGAACATATGTATCATAAATGCTTTTTAGTAATCTTCAACCTCAGAATCTAGAAATCACCGTCTTCAAAAACATGCAAATCATTATTCTCAAAACTTCATGTTCCTCTGCCTTTGCTTGAAGCCCACTGAGTCTCTTCATTGCTGCATCCACTGTGTTAAAAACTGAGGCAAATCTATTCAAACAATCAATTCTCTTTCCTACCATCATGGACATTAGTGTGTACACATTTCTGAAATAATTTCACCCTGTGTCATGCTTTACAACATATCGTAGTTTTATCTTACTCCCACAAACACAGGTTCTTCCTTCTTATCAATCCCACTTTGCACTTTTGACGACTGTAGTCAACACCACTTCTACAACTGCATATGAATCTTTTAAATAGCTTATTTAGAGAGGCGTCCACAGGTTGCAACAGATTTCAGTAGCCTCCTGGAATCAGAGTTCCCTGAGATTCTTAACAACTTCAGTTATTTTAGCCCCAAACAGGTCCAGGATCAAGACTGGAAATTTCTTGTTGTGTTTTCTCTTTCCTGTGTACCTGCTAGATTATTTCTCCTTATGTTTTAGAGGATCACAGTGTTGAAAAAAAATAAAAAAGAAAGTCAACATCCATAATTTGCTCAGTCTTAACTGGTAAACTGAAATTGCCAAGGTTCTTTAACACCCACTCTAAAATTTTTCTTCCATGTAACTGCTTCACAATTCTGGCAGGAAGATCATGTTGGACGTGTGTAACACCTTTCACCATTTTTTTTTCCCTCCAAGTCCTTCATAGTTCTTTGCTCTTTACCTACTCCTGTCATGAAGACTTATAATTTGTCTTGAACCTAATATTTTGGCAATATCTCTGTGGTTTCCAGACAATAAGTAATGCTGGTAACACATTTAAATCTATAAGATTGGGGAAATAACAAAATCTTATACCTTGAATCATATGTGCAAGATATCATTGCTAATTTTTCATAGCTACCCCAAAGATATGAAACTAATCATGCTGTATGCTTTTCCTTTTCAAAAATAAATTTAGTTGTTATGATCCAATACTAGGGAATAGCATTACTGCTACAGAAGAATATTTTTCATCTTCTCTGTTGATTTATATCAATAATACATGATGGGATTTTTAGTTTTCTTTTGTTGTTGTTTGTTTGTTTGTTTGTTTGAAGTTTTTTTATAAGGGAGTTGTTGGTGACAACATACCAATGCATAAAATTAGGACATAATCAAACAACCTCATAAGAATGTAGTAGAAATAAAATGTAATAATATTCACTAAATGCTCGAAAACTGATATGTGCTACACAAGTGAGATGCATTTCCATGGCATTATAATCAATTTTATTTTATATTTAGCTGATATCTTCCCTAAATAAATGATAAAAGAGTCCCACGACATTTTTCTGTCTGGTTTCCTCTCCATCCCCCACAGTGGGAGCTTATGAAATTACCAATGCCTGTTCTCAAGAGCAATCTAATCAAAATGTCTGAGTTTCAACCCAAACACTAATATTTGTAAAATCTCTGGATGATGAGACAGCTGAGTGCTAAGCAAATCATGGTGAGGTCAGGCGGCACCAGCCACAGCACTGACCCCTGTCTTCTGTGTGAATTTGTTGAGAACACTTTCTGTGTTTAATTTTAAATACAATCAAAGCCTATGGATTTAAGACATTCTCAAGTAAGAAAACAGCCTTCTGTACCTAATAAATAATTTTCTTTATTCAAGAATTGACATTTGTTAAAAAATGCTTAGGACTTATGCTTTCAGTGTCTTGTTAGCCTCTGTTTCATTTCATATATTGATTTAGAATTCTTCTTTGATATATGTCTAGATCTTATTTTTGTCAATATAGTGCATATCTGCCCTGTCACTTTTTAACATATTATATTATTTTGCCTTAGGTGTTCTTTGTAAAAGGTTTGATCTGCCAGGCAAATGGCACATTAAAACAATCTTTGGGCTTAGCCCCTACCAACCTAGGTCTGTGTCATTTCTCTTGCCACCTCCAATTATAAAATGTTCTCACCTTGGGCAAGCGGTTTAATCTTTCTTAAATAAGATCTCTTATCTTTAAAATGGAAGTGATAGTACCATGAATCTCACAGGGTGGCCATGAAGATTAAACAGAACAGTGTACTTGGAAGTAGTTTGTAAACTGTAGAGTTCTAGGTAAATGCTACACTGATAGGACGCTATGTAAAAGCTGAGACTAGAAACCAAGTCCTCTAATTCCTGAATCTATGCGCTTTCCCCTCACGCTTCACACTTTACAACAATATGTTAACATAGACTTGTAGGAAGCCAACCTTCTCTCTAGCAGAAGTGGAAAAGTCAATCCTTCAACGATGACTAAAAGGGGAGAGAAAAACAGTAGAGGAGCAGCAGTCACATTTCATGTCTATATGTGTTTGTCTCTCCACAAACTCTTCTGTCAATCACTTCCCAAAGGCCAAACAAGCCAGAGGCAAATGTCCTGCACCATCAGTGGTCACTTGAATAAAGAATATGTAACAAACTGATAATGTCACCATGGCAACCAGTGAAGTGTATCATACTCATTTATACTTTTATTGCAGTATTTGTTTAAAACTCAACCTTAAAGTGCTCATACATGAGATTTCTTTACTTATGATTTCCACTCCATTCTTTTTTATTGATGCATTATGATTATACATAGTAGTGGTATTCGTTATGTCGTGTTCATATGTGCACATAACATAAATTAATCAATCTCATTCTCCAGTACCTTCCCTTTCCCTTTCCTTCTCCTTCCTCCTATTCACTTGCTCTACTCCACTGATCTCCTTGTTATTATTATTTAATTAGTGCATTATAATTATATATAAGTGGGATTCATTGTGGTGCATTCTGGTGTATTCATACATGGACATAACATGATTTGGTAAATTTTATTCCCCAGTACTTCCCCATGCCTTCCACTCCTCCCTCCCTTTCAGTTCTTCCTCTGCTCTAACGATCTCCCTCTATTTTTGTGAAGATATCCCTTTCCTATTCATTTTTCATTTTCCTCAAACTTCCACATATGAAAGGAAACCTTAGCTCGTTCACTCTCCGAGTCTGGCTTATTTCACTTATCATGATGCTCTCCAGTTCCATCCACCTACCAGCAAATGACATAATTTCATTCATCTTCATAGCTGAATACAATTTCATTGTGTATATACCACATTTTCTTTATTCATTTATCTGTCGACAGGCACCTAGGCTGGTTCCATAATTTGGCTCTTGTGAATTGTGCTGTTGTCAATGCTGATATGCATATTCTACTATAGTATGCTGATTTTAGTTCTTTGGGATACATACCAAGGAGTGGGATAGCTGGGTCATATGGTGGTTCTATTCCTTGTCTTTTGAAGAACCTCCATTCTGCTTTCCAAAGTGATCTATTCCATTCTTAAACCACTTTTTCATTTTGTTTTCTGTCAGGTCTCTTTTTCACAACTTAAACTTGTACCATAAATTACTAATTTTGCACAATTTTAAATGACACAATTTAAAAATACACAGCCGGGCTCGGTAGCACACGCCTGTAATCCCAGCAGTTTAGGAGTCTGAGGCAGGAGGATCATGAGTTCAAAGCCAGCCTCAGCAAGCGTGAGGCTATAAGCAACTCAGTGAGACCCTGTCTCTAAATAAAATACAAAATAGGGCTGGGGATGTGACTCAGTGGTTGAGTGCCCCTGTGTTCAATCTCTGGTACCAAAAATAATATAATAACAATACATAAAATAGAAAAAGGCATTTTATTTTGATGCAATGAAGCAAAGCAAGACTATAAAGCATAAAATGGGAATTTTCCTCTTCCTGCACATGCCAAGCCATTGCTTTCTGAGAGGAGCCACTATTACTGGCTTCACACAAGACCTTCCAGGATTTTGTTTGTTTTTGGTAATGAAAACACATATATACACACTCATATTTTATAATGCTCTATCTGTGTGTATGTGTGTTCTTTATTATCTATTTATTGCTGCTGGAAAGTTTAATAAAAGTGGAATTTCTGAGGAAAAAGAAGGTATATGTGTTGAAGAAAAAAATTTTACAGATGATTTTTTTCAAAACACAAAACAATCATACCAAATGCACGAGAGTAGGGCAAGAATGATGAGGGGGAGAGAGAGGGCTAAAGAAAAGAGGAGAGGGGTGGAAAAGTAGAAACTTGTACAGCTCCTGGAAATCTAGAGGTCTCTTGAGAGTTCTTTTGAAGACAAATTCACTCTGCCTTTCTGCATTTAGGTGACCCATAACTTTTATACCTTCCCTTGGGCTAATTCAAATGCAATTTTTCACTTGCAGCTGGAAAAGTTCTCACCAGTAATAATCTACAAGATAATGAGGTCAAGACTGTGGTCTGAGGAAACCACAAGTGGACTACTGGTTTTCCTTACCTTTGCTCCAGCCTCATTTTCTTGATATTGTCCTTGAAATTAGGTGAAGGTCCTCTTCACCTCTGCAGTTTCCCTCTGAGGATGCTGCTTTCCCTGTATATACTGTGACAAAATCTCATAGTGCTGAAGCTGCCTGACTTGGGGATTCCTTTTAGAACGCTCAAGTTACAACACATCGGCTTTCACACTTTGTGATGGTTAATCTGATTGTCAATTTGATTTGATGAAGAAATGCCTAAGATTAAGAGGTTTCTGGGTGTCAAAACAAGGGTGCTAGGGTGTTTCTTGGAATGACTGGCATGTGGAATAGCAAACTGTTTTGGGCAGTGAAAACACACATATACACACTCCTATTATAATGCTCTTTCTGTGTGTATGTGTGTTCTTTATGTGTGTGAGTGGGCAGCACTGTCCAATAGGTTGGAGGCTTGGACGGAATATTAAGTTGGAAGAACAAGGAAACAGCAGCAGATGCAAGGTTGATTCGTCTCAAGTGGGTTCTTGATTGCTGTTGTGATTGCCTGAGGACATCTGACTCCAGCTCCTTCACTTTTCCAAAGCAGACTCTGCCCAGTTACTCTCCATGGAGTTTCCAGGCCTTAAGTCCAGAACTGAGGCTGCATCATTGATCCCTCTTGTTCTGAGGCTCCAGCTTCTTGTACTGAACAGCTAGTAACTGGTTCCTCCAGCTCTCTAGCTTACAGCCAGCCATTATGGAACAATCCTGCTTCTGGTTGTACAAGCCAGTCCAATAAATCCCCTTTTCATAATCGTGTGTGTGTGTGTGTGTGCGCGCGCGCGTCCTGTTGGAGAACCCTAATGCACACTTGTTCACTAAATGCCCCTTGCACTTGCAATTTGACCAAGGAATATATATCCTGTCCAATGGGTGTCTACTCATCATCCCTTTCTTCCTAGGGCTTAACCCCAAATGAAAAGTGGGTCTAGCTGGATTATTAGTTAATTGGTACATACTTCTGTCCTCCACAATTTCCTCCTATGCTATCTCAGCATGCCTTTCTTTTATTCAATCCTTTCTTTCCTTTTTTCCAGTGATTCTTCAATCTTCCAATGAGACTTGTCAATACAAAGTTTGTGTATCCCTTTGAAGTTTTCGGTGCTGCAATAAATATCACTAAACATTTTCTCCAAAAGGTGACCTTCAAAAGGAATGAATCCCATAGATCCATTATGTGTCATTCTCCACAGCGCAACAGTGACATTTGCCTAACAACATAAACTTAGACGACAGATTTATTCTGTCATCACAATCACAAACATACACTAAGTGTACTGATTCCAACTGACAGTGACGCAGCTGTGAGTAAGAGACACAAAATCAAAAATAATCAGTGAAGCAAATATCCGTAAAGGCTACTTCTATTTTAAAAAATATGACTCTGACAAATTTATTTAACAAGTTTAACAGCTATTTAATTTTTATTTTTGGTGTGTTCCAGAACACTTAATGCACTTCTTCAGTATATGATACATATTATTGAAAAACCACATCACCATTATGATTATTTCTCAAATTTAATTTTATCCAGTGTAAACAGAAAGGTGGGAGAATTTGCTGAAATTATAACAGGCTAACTATTTAGTATTGCTTCATTCTAAAACATAGGTGTGATGCTTACTGACCCTATTTCCTAATATCAAAATTTTCAGGGAAAAAAATCTTTAATTAAATAATATCTGATTAGTTGCAACAATGGCAAGATGGGTTTTTTTTTTTTTTTTTTTTTTTGTCTGTGCCTGACTTTGGTATGTCATGGATTTTGTGAATGTTTGAATTACAAATACAAGTTACCAATACAATGCAAAGTTAGAATGACCGGTTACTCTTCAAGTATTGTCAGAGCTAACAAGGTCAAAATTCAGAAGGTAGATGTCCCTGAACATTTTTTTCCACTTTAACACACTTTCATTAAGAAAGAAATACAAGATGAAAAAGAAACACGACGATGTTTTTTTCATAACAATCACCAGAAAGTGATGAGCAAAGATGTCTAAGACAGATCACAAACTATAATTTATTTAAGAAATAAATATTGGTATGATCACTAGAATGAATCCAAGTAATTTTGATAGCTAATATCTCTCAAGCAAACAATTTTGGAACATTAGTTATAACACTGTGTGTTTTGCTAGGCTCAATGGGATAATGTGATTTGAGAATTCCAGAAAAGAAGTGCTAAAAGGGTTAGTGTTTGGGTAACAAATGGTTTATTGGATTTACAGGTAGATAGGTGTATATAAAAATCTAAAGCGAATAGAACCCATTTTTAACATTAGGATATAAAATATATCAATAACACATATTCATACATATACGTCTATCATCATATTTATCAAGTACGTGCCCACACTAGTGTGTTTAATATTGAGCAAGATAACACATCAACCTACCAAATAACTTTGCAATATTTTGTACTTGAATATGAGATATCTTGTGGTAAAAAAAGAGAGAGACATAAAATCAATTTTCATGCATGTACAAGTTTGTTGGCATGAACCCAAATACTATGTATAACCTTAAAGCTCTAATAAAAAAATTAAAAATGAAATGAACAATTTAAGTATGACATCTATGAGTCACTTTTCTCTACATAGAAAGTCAGAATTTTGTTAGTTTTTATAGCATCTAGTGAAATTTTAAGTAACAAAGTAGCAAATATCTCATAATTAAGGAGATTAGCTTTTAAAATTTTAGAAAAGTATTAACAGATTCAATCTGGTCATTTATGATCATATCAATACATCTCTAAATTTCTCATAAAGTAAAATAAGCATCAGAAAATGAAAGCAGATCATGAATGTTTCAAGTGTTTATGCTCAAACCCCACAAAGATCAAAATCACTGTTGTGAATCAGGTCCTCCCATTATAAATTCCAGGCAACTGTTATATTCCTGAAAGCTAGGAAATCCTAAAGTTTCATTGCAAATAATCTGTAAGTCATTGTGTTCTATTATAAACTGTAACATAAATGAAAAGAAAACATCTTCCAGCAAAACAATGTTAAAGTGAAATATTTTCAGTCTACGAAGCTATGGTATCCAAGGCAATCCAGTCATGACGAAATGGCAAAATTGATGTAAACCATCATGGGAAAATACAGAAAAGGATTTATAATAGGAAGTAGATGATTGTTGTCAATTGTCTCATGGTTTGAAATATGAGTTGTCCCCCAAAGCTCTGGTGTTACTGCATGAATATTCAGAGGTGAAATGATTAGAAAGTGAGATGTAACCTCATCAGTTAATGCTAGTTTGAGTGAACTGGGTGGTAACTGTAGGCAGGTGGGGTTAGCCCACTGTGGGTGGGCTCTGGATGGGTTCAACTTCCCTGTGACCCGCTTCCCATTCCCTCTCTCTGCTTCCCAGCCATCATGTCCTAAGCAGATTTCTTCTGCCTCACCCTTCTGCCAAGATGTGCTGCCTCACAAAGGCCCAGAGCAATGAGTCGGCCAACCATAGACTGAACCTCTGAAATTGTGAGACGCAATAATCTTTCCCTTCTCTAAGTTTTTCCTGTCAGGTCACAGCAACACAAAGCTGAGTAGCACAGAAATTGGTTACAGGAGTGGGGTCATTGCTATGACCATTATCTGACCAGGTGGTTCAGAACTGGTTGGAACTGGTTTGAGGGAGGAGTTTGGAAAAGTCTGAAGATGCAGGCTAGATAAGTCTTATAATGTTGTAAGTATATAGCTTAACTGGTGATTCTGGTAGAGTTCAGAAGACCACATGCTGATAGAAATGAGAACTATGCTCATGAAGTTACAAAGAGGAACAAGGACTCTATCGGGACAAAAAAAAAAAAAAAACTTATCTACATTTTGCCCATGTCTTGAAGGCTTTGTGTGAAGTCAAATTTAAAGATGATGGAGTAATTCATCTTGTGGAGAAAATTTCAAGGTAGCACAATATTCAGTCAGTGACATGGATTTTGCTGGTAACTTTTAGCCAGATTTACTCTGAGAAGTAGGAACAAAAGTGGACCTGAAGGATTTTTTAAAACTTGCTGTTTGACCAGAAAAATGCATGTAAAACTGGGGCCAAGGGATATGTGGTTGTTAAAGATATTACAGCCACTGAAGAGATGCTTGAGAGCATATCAGGAATTTGCAAGTCCACACCCATTCTAAAATTCCTTTGAGAAGAAATAATGGGGGTGCCCTGTCTGCACAGAAGAAGGGGTTAGGAAGTTATTTAACTGTGGTCAGTCACCCAGGCACTCAGAGACATCTGCAGCCATGATTCTGGGAGGCCCAACTATTGCTTGAACTGGTGGCAGACCTTGGCGTCATCCATGTGACACTGATTCTGGAGAAATGCGGGATGCTAGAGTTAGGGGGTCACCAAAACTTCCAATGAGATTTCAGAGGAAGGCCTGGAAGGCTAAGCAGAGTACAAGATTGAAATCGCTGCTGGATGCCCCTGTGAGGGTATTGCATAAGCTGTGAAGATGAAGCTGAAGCTGGAATGAAGACCCCAGGGATTAAGAGATTACAGAAAACAGGAACTGTCTGCCAAGAAAAGTTGCTGGCTGTGGAGAGAGCCGGGCTAAAATTGACAAAGCCAAAGGGGTAGGGCTGCCCAAGGGCTTTGGAGGAAACATCTTGCCACCATATATCCTAGCAATGACACAGGGCCTATTTGCCTGGCTGGGTTTTGATCTGTTTTGGTTCCATCTCTTCTTTCTATGCCCCTATTCCTCCTTTTTGGAATGTGAATGCTCACTCTGTGCCACCGTATATTAGATACATGTAACTTACTTCTGATCTTGAGTCTCAGGTGAGACTTCGAACTTTGACTTTTGGGCAGTTCCAGAACTGCTAAGAGTATGGAACTCTTGGAGATGAATTAACTGCATTTTGTACTGTGAGATGGGCATGAGCTTATGGGGACCAGGGGTGTTATGTTATGGTTTGGATATGAGGTGTCCCCCAAAAGCTTCTGTGTTAATGAAGGAGTGTTTGGAGGTGAAATTATTGGATTGTGTGAGCTGTAACCTAATGAGTCCATCTGAGTTTGAATGGACTGACGGCATGATAACTGTAGGCAGGTGCAGCATGGCTGGAGGAGGTGGGTCATGGGGGGCATGCCCTAGAAAGGTGCATCTTCCTCCCTCTCTCTGCTTTCTGACTGCCTTGTCCTGAGACCCTTCCTTATACCATGGCCTTGTGCTATGAGGTTCTGCGTTACCTTGGGCCCAAAGCAATGGACTTGGCCAATCATGAACTGAACTTCTGAAACCGTGAGCCAAAATGAACCTTCCCCTGTCTAAGTTGCTCTTGTCAGGTATTTTGGTCACAACAACTCAAGGATCACTAACAGAAATAGTAAAAATCTGTTATAATAGTAAAAGACTATTATAATTAACAGTAAAAGAGTCTATAATAGTAAGTGTACTATTATTTAGCCAATTTGAGAATTTCTAACAGTACATCCAAAAAATGTAAAAAATGCATTATAACATCTTCTATTTCTAAATTTTTACATAATAATCTCTTATACATTTCTATTGTAAGTTTGTCCAGTAATGATTTTGTAAGCCTAGTTACAAGCATAATACATTGCACAGTACATGTTATAGTTTGAATCTAGAATGTTCCCCCAAAAGCTCATGTGTTAGGCAAAGCAGCAATGTTCAGAGGTGAAAGGATTAGATTATAAGAGCTATAAATTCATCAGTGAATTAATCCATCTGATGGATTAATAATTTGAATGGATTACTGGTTGATTATTATGGGCATGTGGGGTATAGCTGGAGAAATGGGTCATTAGTGGAGTGTCCCTGGGAACTCTGTCTTATCTCTGACTCCCTGCATGTTCTCTCTCTTTCTCAGTCTGTCTCTCTCTCTCTCCCCCCTCTCCCCCTCCCTCCCTTAATCCCTCCCTCCTTCCTGACTGCCATGAGCTGAGAAGCATTCCTCCACCCTGTTCTTCCACCTTCCACCATGATGTTTCTGCCTTGGAGCCCGTAGATCATGGAGTGAACCTCTGAAACTATGAAGCCAAGATAAACTTTTCTTCCTCTGAGTTGTTCCTGTCTGGTATTTCAGTCATAGTAATTAAAAACCAACTCACAGTGCATTCCTAGAAGAAAAAGTACATAAAAATGTTCACTGGACTGCCCTTATTGGTGAAAGTTACGCATATAAACTGATACGTTTGATACACTTAAATTCTAATTCACAGGTAACAGTTATTGTAACTGTTCTAGCACATAGATATTATCTCCCTGTCTCCATTGCATATGAGTTATATATTATTGAATTTGCCTCATATTTTCATAAGGATGTGCTAACTTGTATATTTCTGCCACTATCTAGTGAATATTTTGAAGGCTTAGATCCCATCTTCAATAACATCTGGTCCATGTAGGTTTTCAGCCAATGTTAAATGAATGTATGATCTCTTCATAGTCTGGCTTTCTTTCCTTGTTAAAATAAAATTCTGAGCCGGGCACGGTGGCGCACACCTGTAATCCCAGCACTTGGGAGGCTAAGACAGGAGGATTGCAAGTTCAAAGCCAGCCTTAGCAATGGCGAGGTACTTAACAGCTCAGTGAGACCCTGTCTCTAATAAAATACAAAAAAAAGGGCTGGGGATGCGGTCCAGTGGTCGAGTGCCCCTGAGTTCAATCCCCGGTACCCACAAAAAATAAAAAATAAATAAATAAATAAATAAATAAATAAATAAATAAAATTCTATGGCTACTGAAATAATTCTACTCTTAAGATAAATGTCAATTTTAATGTGAGCATCAGTCACTGGGCCAGTGACCTTTTGCTTTCAGAATTCATAAAACTCTTTCCCTTCTATTCAAAAATATAAATAAATTCTCAGAATGCTAGACCCTCTCAATCTATAGTCAGGAGAATAAAGCACTTGCCTACATGATGATGACCCCTCCACCTACTACTGCCCAGCCTACAATCACAAATATTTGTATCATTCGGTGTAAAAAACTTTATTTTAGGATTCACACTGTGCCTGACACTGGGCAAATATGTGAGTTAATTAGAAACTTCCTCTCTTTTCACCATCCTTTAGGACAAAATAGATACACAACTAAATATTATACGAAAAGTTTTCTACACATAAAAGGGCTGAAACTGTACTCAATTTGGCTTAACTGGCCAGAACTAATCGTCTGTAATTTTTATTGTTCACCTTGGACAATTATATCAACCGTGGCACCATTGTTACAACAGAAATCCACCCTCTGGTATCATTTTTATGGAAGTTTTCAAACTGTACACAATGAGTCTTTCTTACTACTTAATAATACTGATAACCCAAATTTTACTTGCCCAGGTATCCACAACACAAGTAGCCTCATTCCCTTTGATATATAATACTAATCACAATTAAACTCACATTAACTGAATGTTGTTAATATTCAATAGTTATTTTTTTAAAATACCTTGAATCCTATCCTATGTATGGGGGAAATCTAACCACTCAATATTTTTCTCATTCATTTTCATTTCCAACTCTGTTGCTATTAAGTTATTAATGGCAGACTTGCCCCCCATTTATGAATGGTCTGTTTGGCCACGTGGGCCCAGAATAGCCCACTTTCTTTCTTTTTCCTGACAATTCACACAACACACACACACACACACACACACACACATGCATACACACACACAACAAAATTATAGGAGCTGATGTGTAATAGACTTCAACATATAAGTAAATGCTACACATCTGTTTTTTAATGTTCTTTGTTCATTTCAAACACTAGAATTTTTTTCAGTTAATTTTTAATAGATAATATATTGTTGTTGTAAAAAGTAGAGAAATGAGGAAAGGAATCTTTTCCAGCCTAATTCTCCAGATTGTTTCCCCAGAACTAACCACTATTGTTGATTTCTTAAGTCCCCCCCTAGAGATATTCCTTATTAGAAGTAGTATTTTCAGGGCTGGGATTGTGGCTCAGTGGTAGAGCGCTCGCCTAGCACGTGGGCGACCCGGGTTCGATCCTCAGCACCACATACAAACAAAATACATTGAATAAAATGCATTGTGTACAACTAAAGCAAATAAATTAAAATATTTTAAAAATAAATAAATAAAAAATAAACACATTGTAGCCAGGGCTTGGTGGTGCACGCCTGTAATCCCAGCACTTTGGGAGGCTGAGGCAGGAGGATCGCGAGCTCAAAGCCAGCCTCAGCAATGGCTAGGCACTTAGCAACTCAGTGAGACCCTGCTTCTAATAAAATACAAAAAAGGGCTGGGGATGTGGCCCAGTGGTCAAATGCCGCTGAGTTCAATCCCCGGTACCAAAAAAAAAAAAAAAAAAAAATTGTGTACAACTAAAGCAAATAAATAAATATAAAAAAAAAAAAAGAAGTAGTATTTTCACTGACTAGTTCTTCTTTTCAATAGTCATTGGAAGGCTTTCTATTCCTTTCCCGTAATATTTTAATGAAAATGGGTAACCTTCCTTAAAATCAAAACTGCATGTATTTATAATGTACAACATGACGTTTTCAAATCTGTGTGCATTGTGGAATAGCTAAATCAAGTTAATTAATATCTGTATTACCTCACGTGACTATTATCTTTGTGACTAGCACAAAGGTAATGTTGTTGCAATCTACCATATGACAAAGAGAGGTCATAAATCATTTCCTTTATGTAAGAAATTAAAAATTATTGGTTTAAGTAAAAAGAATAAGCTATATGCTGAGGTTGCTAAGATCTGTGGTAAGAATGGGCTATGGGATTCCATACAGCACCAGGGCTGACCTGAATGCTCAGTCCATAAGGCCAGCCTAGGACTTCTCAGGATAAAGCAGTGTTCAGATTGAAATCGCTTTCAATCTGACAACTTGTGATTTTTTTTCTGATTTTGTATATTGTTATAAGATCATCATAAAGTAAAATTTACCATTTTAAAGTGTATAATTCCGTGGCATTAAGTATAGTAGTGATGCCATGGAATCTCCACCATTTTATGTTCCAAATCAAAGCCCTGACCCTGTTGAGCAATCACTTCCCATTCTCCTTTCCCCTACCTCCTACAAACCAAAAACTTGATTTTTTTGTCTCTGTGGATTTACCTATTCTGTATAGTTCATGTACACGGAATCACACTACTTGTGACCTTTAACATCTGATTTCTTTCACTAAGTGTTGGGAGTTTCCGGACGCTGTCTGCCAAGGGGATGGGCTCTGGTTGCTTACCACGCCCTTTGGAGGACCGGGGCTAAGTAAGGGGGTGTGGCTATGACGCATCGTGAGTGCCGGAACCACCCTACTGGTCAAGGATTGGTTAGGTTTTAGGACTATATAAATGCAGTTCATTGCAATAAATTTGAGTTTTCTGGCGCTGTTTTCTACCAAAAACTCCCGGGTGTGGTGTAGTGTCCATCAATCAGGCGGGGATAATTCACTCGGCGACTTTTGCCAGTTAAGCCTATCTTCGCCAGGTAAGCTACTTTAATTCTTTCTGCTGGCAGAAAGAACCCCCTTTTAGGGCCCAAAAAGGGGGGTAGCTTTAGACCTCTGCCCCATTAATAAGTAACACAGCAGTCCCGGCAACTAAGCATCAATTTCTCAAGGTCCAGCCACATTGTAACAAGTATCATTCCTTTTTATGGCTAAGTAATATTCTATTATATGGGCATACCACATTTGTTTACCCACTCATCCACTAATGGAAATTTAGGTTGTTTCCATCTTTTTGCTATTGTGAATAGTGGTACCATAAATGTGTATACAAGTTTTTGTTTGAAAATCTGTTTTCAATTTTTGGGGACATACACCTAGAAGTACAATTGTTGGGTCGTAATGTAAATCTGCTTAACATATTGTGAAATCCTCTTCCATAACTTTGACATTGTCTTCTCCTCCAAAACGTTTTTGGATATCCCTCCACAGTCCTCTCTAGTTCACTGTGAAAACCCCAAACTCTTCTCCTCTTCTTTTATAGACCGTTCAGATGGTCTCTTTCACACAATAAAAGGAGTCCATCAGGGCTGGGATTGTGGCTCAGCGGTAGAGCGCTCGCCTAGCATGTGCGCGGCCCAGGTTCGGTCCTCAGCACCACATAAAAATAAACACATTGTGTACAACTAAAGCAAATAAATAAATATTTAAAAAAAAAAAAGGAGTCCATCTTTACGAAATTTGTCCAACAAATGGTCAACTTCATAGGAGAAAACAATTGAACACAACCAGGAACCTAAAGGAGAGCAGATAATAAATAATTTGTTTCTTTTTGAAATTCTTCCCTCACCATGACTCTGTTACAGAGAATAAGACTGTTTTTCCAGCTTAAGCTCCCTCTAGGCAGCTCCCAAAGTCCTCTATGTTCTCTCTGGCCATCTGGAGCCCAACCTTTTGTTCTTCTAGGGCCTCTTTTCATCACACACATTTTAGAGGAATTATTTGTCTTTGGCTACACTGCTTTACCACTGTCTTGCTTTTTACTACTCTCTCTAGTACCCCCATTTCAAAAATGAAAAAAAAAAAAAGAAAGAAAATACATGACAGTCATTTTAAACAAGAAGCTTTATGATTTTGACAGGAAACAGTTGTAATCTGATGGCAGAATGGCCCATGAGCATAGCAACAGCATGATGTGATTTGATTACGACTTCCCCCACACCACCTGGATGTGCTGTGCATATAGTCAATGTCCAACAATAACTTGCTCATTGATTTATTAAATAATTATTCAACTGGCACAAATTTCCAAATACCTTCCATATGTCAATGTCTTCAGATAACTAAAATGCTATTTATATTCTAGAAAAACAAAGCCATGTATTCACTAAAACTGCACATTTGCAAGGTAGTGATGAACCAAATTTGTCATTTTCGTTTTCTTCTGGGTAACTTATTTCAGTCAAGACTATCTTTTCAAGTGCCACGTAATAAGAATGATCATCTCTGGTGTTAAAACATTCAACCTCAAAAGCTAAGAAAAGATAAGCATGCTTTAAATATATTACAGTAAAATTTCTCTGCTTCCAAATAATGGGAGAAAGTCAATATCATGCCTGGACTTTCCAATATTTCTAAAGAAATATAGTTATATTTATTTAAAATATTATATAGGAACAAATGCATCATAAATAAATATGCTCATGCTTCAAAAAGATATTTAAAATAATTCCTATTATGTAGTAACTTTCTAAAACATAAAGCCATCTTAATAAAAAATAATTCACTGTTTAATATAGAACTTAAAGGCATCCTAAAAGAATGGCATATTTCCTGAGTTCCATTTTTATTCTGGATTGTCCTTCACTATGAGACAAAAAAAAAAATAGGTTTGAGATGATCTCCTAAAAAATATACATATTTTCCATGTTATTGGGATCATGTTGAAGACCCAAGAATCCCATTGTACTTCGGATCAATGAGTTTTTTCATTGCTTCACACATCAGAGGAGACCCTCCTTTTTGCATATCTCCTCATTGCAGGTCATTTCCATCCATTTTCACATCTGAGTTGTTACTAAGGACTTGTTCAATGCAAGTGGCAGAAAGCCAGCTCAAACCTGATCCAACCTGAATAAAGAGTCAGACCTACATTCAGGGGTTAAAGGACCAAACTGTCTGTCTATCTATCTGTCTCCACCCCTTGTGTGTTTGCATGTGGGACTTTTGCATTTTTATACCCTTTTCTTTTACAAAAATTCTATATATTTAAGGTGTACATGATGCTTTGCTATACATAAACATAGTGAATGATTACCACAATTGTGTAAATAAACATACCCATCTCCTCACATATGTGTTTTGTCATTTGTTCAACCGTGGATTGTGATTACCTTATAAAATGAACAAGAGGCCATTATGACAAACACATTTCAGTTTTGACCCCCACAACAATGAAAAAGAGAGAAACTCACTGTTAGCTCTCCCTGTTTTGGTGGTATGTGTGTGTGTGTGCGTGCATGCGTGTGTGAGCACCATGTGTGTAAAGAAGAAGACAGATGTACCTATGAAAGGAGACTCTAACAAGCACAACTTTGGCCAACTCAATAAAGTCCCTTTATCTTCACTGACCCCTTCACTAGAGTAGTGAGGACACAGGAAATGGAGTGTAGGGCACTGCTGACACCAGACAGACAGGAAGCTTGCTAAGCAGTAAAAGCACAGTCAACCACATAGTTTCCGTTACACAGATGCCTTTGGATCTCATCCTGCCTACCATTAGTCCTCTGAATAAGAAATTCTCTGCAGCTCATGCACATTTTAAAATAAGCCACAGTTAACTGCAGTTCTTATAAAAGTACACAATGCTCTGTTTGAGATGATTTCTACCTTTCACCAGCAGGTACACTGGAGAAGGCTTCAGAAGAGCAGGGGATGTGACCAGTTGTGATTTCCAACTGTGTTTGGGGCCTGAGGTTCAGTGTCCAAACCAGATGAGGTTATTATTAAGAAACATCAACTTGGCGGAAGTGTTGAGGACTGACAATTTCCACTTTTGTGTAGGTTTATGTTTGATATCCAAATTCAGCAGAAAATACCAACACCCTTTCCAGTTCAAATGGCGAGTCACACATCTTCCATCAGGTCCCTGCCAACGCTCATCATGGGCGAAGGTGAGGCTAGAGGTTTGGAAAGAAGGGTCCTCTTACTGAGAAATGAAGAATCGGGCCGGAAAAGGGACAAAAATTGCAATTTCCAGAAAGGTGTCTTAATGTGTGATCAACTTGTAACAAAGGATGGTATGAAGAGCAGTTTGAAGTAGAAAAAAACAAACATGTAGAAAAACAGCACCTAAAGTAAGGCAAGTAAACACAAATACCCTAATAAGACCAGGCAGCTATAGGAACTAGTCGAGGTAGCCAAGAAAGATCATGTCCAAGCCCTAATGAAGGCTCATAACTACAATAACTGGAGTGCACAGTTATCTTAAAGTCCCCGTTCACCACCTTCAATGTTTGTGTGTGCTGCAGAGTTGTGTCTGTTTCTCATTTATTTTTCCAGTTTTCAATCCTGTAATATCATTTCACGGTAATTTGACCAAAAGCCAGAATTTTATACAAAAGATCACAGAGCTCATTTGAGAGTCTCTGGATGAGCTCTCTGGCAGGCAATTATGGTCAAAGCATAAACAATCTGGTATGGAACTGTTTCAAAGCCAGGCTTTAAGCTTTATAAAGACTTCTCCGTGTCAAAGGTCACTGGTATGGTCCGAATATTTGTGTTCTCCCTGCCCCCACCCCACCCCCAAATTCATAAGTTGAAATCCTAACTCCCAAAGTGGTAGTTTCTGGGGCCTTTGGTATGGTGATTAGGTTGTGAGGGTGGTGCCCCCATGAACAAGATTAGTGCCCTTGTAGAAGAATCCCCAGAGAAAACCTGCTCCTTCCGACATAACGAAAATACAGCCCAATGAACAAGTGACGTGGGCCCTTGCTAAACCCTGAAACTCAGGTCCCCTTCCAGGCACTTTGTAGCAGCTGCCTGAACAGACTGAGGGAGTCAACTTTACCCCAAGGGTGTGGTCCTCCAGGAACACCAGGTGGAGATGTGAGTGTAGACCTTTACCCCAAGGGTGTGGTCCTCCAGGAACACCAGGTGGAGATGTGAGTGTAGACCTTTCTGGTGGTCTTTTGATGCAAGTTTCTCACCTGATAGCCTCCAGAGACAGAATGACAGATATTTTACTCGGCTCCTAACATCTCAGTGATCACTTTTTGAGTGAGCTAATGCTTAGATGAGAAAAGTGGTAACAAATGTCAGTTTCATTTTACCTTTTCCTTCTTCTGGGTTCTCAGCCCCTCGAGCCCTGGTAGCTCCTAATCCTATTTGACAGGCATTTTCTTTAGAGGGAGGGAGTCACTCTGTAACAAGCCAATCCTACCCCTATAATTTTAATCTCTCTGAAGGGAAAACTTCTTTGATCCTAGAGCCCTTTTCATTTTTGCATACCCCTACGAAATGTATTACAATTTCATAGTCAATAACACCCAAAATAATATTTTTCCCAAGTTTTCTAAATGTAAAATGCTTATCTTCCCTATGTAGATGTCAATATCTTTGAAGGCAAGATTCAAATTCTATACTTCTTTCACTTCTGATATCCCCTGAATGATTTCATAGTTCTATTATTGGTGTGATATTCAGAAGTAGTGAAGTAAGCATTTCAAAGATTGGTTTCGACCTTATTCGAACCTGGTAAATCCCTCTATATCTCTTACCCAGCATTTGCACGCTTAGAAATCTTCACTACAAACATCCTTGTGTGCACTTGAAGATGCATATGCATATCTTAGCCACTGACCATGCCCACAGCGCACCAGTTTGTTATAATTTTATCTACCTCTGAAATAGTTTTCTCTGAAAACACGTGTATGTGTTTGTCACAATCCTTTACCAGAAAGAATGTCCGAATCAATGTATGTGCCTTTGTATTTTCCCGAGGCCTTGAGTTCTCAGTCAGGGAGAACTGACAAGAATCCCAGCCAAAATTGTAAACTCCTCAGCCAAGATTGCTGTCTGTCTCATCCAGTGTCAAGCACATTCTGCAACAAGTGTTGTTTACTCAGCTGTGGCCTCTTTTTTTCTGCCATTTACTTTGTGTTCTGGCAAATAATATTGACACTACTGCATATTAAAAGTATGCACGTGGCAATGCTGGGCCTCCTTCACAGAAGAAAAGGAAGCACATTAGACTGGATGTTTAAAAGCGAGGTTTATCCTGGCTCCAGTTGCCTTCTGGGAAATGACAGAACTGTTGGAGGTTAAAGAATAGCAGACGATTTGAAGTGGGTGGGAGTCCTCTAACAAAGAAGGAGCATCATAAAAAAATCACTGCAGTCTGGATGACTGGCCAAATGTTTTATGGAAGCTATCTGGAAGAAACTAGGGCAGAAGGCAGGTTAGGATTTCAGAGAATATGAAGAGAAAGGAATAACAATTGCTAAAGAATACATCTCCATAAAGACTGGGCTCAAAATCTCGTTAGTTCTCTGTAGTACCAATTCCATTTGTGTTTCCATTTTAATTTATGTTTCTCCACTTCCCAAATCCTCACAGGAACAAAGATTTCCACTCCAGAATGGATGGTTTAAATAACAATAGTAATCCTTGCAAATAAAAACTACCACTTTAAAAACATATAGTAAATATGTATATATATATATATATATACATATATATATTAGCAAATATCATCAAGACATATTTTAAATAAAAAACATTGCAAAAAAAAACAGTATGACCTCATGCTTTTTCAAAAATTCTGTGACTTTATAGCTCTATACTTAATACAGTAGTCTATATTTACAACACACCAATATCTATAGGCCATGAAAAAGTTCTAGAAGGATACTTACTATTATGGACTGATGTTAGGTCCCCTTGCAGTCCTAACCCTCAAGGTGTTGGTTTTAAGAGATAGGGCCTTTGAGAGGTGATTACATCAGAGGGTGGAACACCATGGAATGGGATTATTGCCCTCATGAAAGAGAATACAGAGGGGCTGGGATTGTGGCTCAGCGGTAGAGCGCTCGCCTAGCACGTGCACGACCCGGGTTCTATCCTCAGCACCATGTAAAAATAAGTAAAGGCATTGTGTGCAACTAAAATAAATAAATATTTTTAAAAAGGAAAGAAAGAAAGAGAAGAGCTCTCTCACCTTCTTTTCTCCAAGTGAGATTACAACAAGACATCAGCAGTTTGCCACCCAGAAGAGCATCCTACCATATTGGCACCAGGGTCTTAGATGTCAGCTTCCACAACTATGAGAAAATAGTTTGTCATTTAAACCACCCAAACTATGGTATTCCATTGTAGCCTAAGACACATAGGGATGTAATTTTGTTCTGAGTCTTTAATAAAACATGGCACAGATGAAAACTATGTCCCTATGACAGAAATACTAGCCTGTTTATCCCCAGGGTTGTTCCCTGTGGGTTTTGCCCTTTAATCTTCACTTGTTTCTAGAAAGTCCCTCTCTTCACTTTAAGTTGTTCCAAATCAATGATTAATTTCACCCTTTCTGCTTCTCTTCTATTAAGAAAAAAAAAACTTGATAAGCAACTTCTCCCACCCAAATTAAACTGGGGTCCTGAAAAGAAAAAGAGGTGCATAAAAATGGTCTTGAATTGCTTATTGAGGGAAAAAAAAATAGCAAATCACATCATATTATGTGTTGTGGCATTTTAAAATGATCCCTGTTTAATTGCTGTGGGATGTTTTTAAGGACGTTTTATTGGAAGCACCATTTCTGATATCCTAATCACAAAATAAGTTAAAATACAGAATTCTTTCCAAACCATAAAGTCATCTCCAGAACAATTTCACAAATGGCTGGTTGAAATAACTGGTAGCATATTCAGTCAAAGCCATTACAAACAGCACTGATAAAATATGCCACAAAGGCAAAATGGGAGGGGTGAGAGTACACGATTGAGTTTCTTTATGTGGGAGAAAAGAGAAACTCATTAGAAACAACTTACGTTAAGAAACATTTTGTCGCGGGGCGCGGTGGCGCACACCTGTAATCCCAGCACTTGGGAGCCTGAGGCAGGAGGATCATGAGTTCAAAGCCAGCCTCAGACTTAGCAACTCAGTGAGACCCTGTCTCTAATAAAATACAAAAAAGGGCTGGGGATGTGGCCCAGTGGTTGAGTGCCCCTGAGTTCAATCCCTGGCACCAAAAAAAAAAAAAAAAGAAAGAAAGAAAGAAAAGAAACATTTTGTTTTCTTCTGATAAAAGTAAATATACTGAAGTTTCCTAATCAAAAACAAGTTACATAAAAATTAGATTTGTCCGTGAATATAATGAGTGGCCAAAGAATGAATATGGGGGAAAACAAAGCAATCTATACATTGTAAATTGATTTAGCTTGAGGTATAGTATTTTTGTTTCCTTCTACCTGATATCAGATTTCTTTTTTTTTTAAATCCTGAAAAATGTTAGTATACAGCAAAAGATTTTTTAACTGACAAAAATTATTTTAAAAGTTTTGAGCTTTTAAGTCACAAAATCATCAGAACAAAACAAATTTTTAAAAATCAATAGATTTTACTACTAAAACTTAAATTACTACCACTCATAAGAAGCTAATATAAAAATAGTTTTCATCAGATCAAGGGGGAAATGGTACTATAACTATGACAATGTACTATTATATTTAAACTCTTATAAAGTAAAAAAAAAAAAAAATTCCAAAAAAATTAAGCCAAAGGCATCAATGGAAAATAAAATGCTAGCAGTAATTTGTTTAATAGCATAGAGAATGTTGGCACAGGATCAATGTGATTGTCATTGATATACTGTTACAATAGTGTACTTTCCATGGACTTTATGGAAAGAAATTCAACAGTTGCATTAAATCATGAGATTTTTTTTAGAACTCTCAACTCATAAGTTTCCCCTTTAGGAGTTTATTCTAAAACACAGGAAAACAAAGAATAACCTAAATACAAAGATTTTATTACTTGATATTTTCTAAAAATAAAAACAAAAAAGCTGTGTATTTATTATTAGGGAAATGTCTAAAAAAAGAACATACATACCATGAAATATCATGCAGCCATTAAATGATACTGTCACAAAAAATCTTTTAATAATGTGGGGGAAACTGTCATTATATAATGATGATAAAGAAATCAGGATCTTGAGCGCTTGTTTGGAGGTTCTAGCAGGGGAGCGCAGCTACTTGTATACCCTTGACCAATGAACGGTCCTCCTCTATCAGGGAAGGTCGTCCTCTTCCACCGACCATGCACCATGCACGCAGCCTCGGGAGGGACGCACATGGAGCAGGGAGGGAGGATGGGGACATGGGCCTAGCCACCCAGATCAGCCGAGTCAACCCTGTGATCAATGGGGTGACAGAGGTCACAGCCAGATCGCCCTCACATCCAACATCAATGTTCATAGCAGCCCAATTCACAATAGCTAGATCGTGGAAACAACCCCGATGCCCATCAATAGATGAATGGATAGGGAAACTTTGGTATATATACACAATGGAACACTACTCAGCACTAAAAGAGAATAAAATCATGACATTTGCAGGTAAATGGATGGAGTTGGAGAAAATAATGCTAAGTGAAGTTAGCCAATCCCAGAAAACCAAAGGTCAATTGATTCCTTTGATGATGATACTGAATTATAGTGGCAAGGGAAGGGAAATGAGAGGAATGAAGGAATGTTAAATAGAAAAAAAAGGAGAGGGGAGGGAAAGGGGCAAGAGGAAAGAAACAATGGCAGAAGGAGTTGGACATCAATATACTAAGCGCATGTATAAAAACTCAAATAGTATGAAAATACTTTTTGTAAAACCAATGACTTGGAAAACTGTGCTCTTTATATGTAATATGAAAGGAAATGCACTCTAAAAGCAAGTATAACAAATTAAATTAAATTTAAAAAATTTTTAAAAAAAGAAATCAGGATGACATTATATATCATCATAATTATATAAAGAAAAAAGATAAAAAATAATAATTATATAATGAGAGTTCCCCCACATTATTAAAATGTATACTTCTATACATATTTCTATATATACATATAATTAAATGAACTAGTCAAATAAGAATCTATTGATACTTAGAGGATAAAACGACGTTTATCAAAAACTAGCAATTGTGTATTATGAACTTCTTTTCATTTTTCAAATTATTGACAATAAATATTCATTCCATAAAATGTTAAAGAAACATCTGAATAACTAGTAGAAAAAATAAATTTCATAGCCACTTGTAAAAACCACAGAAATTTGACCAAGTTTTGCTTTCTGTTAAACATGAATCAACTTTGCATTGCCAATAGAGTACATATTGATTTTTAAAAGGTGTTTGAGCAAAGAGTGGAAGAAAGAATATATGGTCCCATTGTGTTTGAGTAGTTTCAACTGCACTCCTTTATATTAAAGTGAAAAGAAAACTAGTAAATCCTACAGACCCACAAAAGGAAGCAAACTGACAAACACTGTGTAGAACAAATAGTCCCCAGACTGAATCCTGGTCTCTCTGACTTACATGAATGCTGCGCACTCACAAAGAAGAACTTAAGTTTTAGTCCAGATAATTTTCTTTTCTTTTTTCTACACATAGCCCTACCCCCTTCCTATGCTGGGCATCCAACCCTGGGCCTGGCATACAGGAGGCAAGCTCTTTACCACTGAACTATTGAGCTATAACCACAGCCCTAGTCCAGGTAATTTGCTGTGTCATAAGAAGAACTGAATCAGGAAGCCAGTTTTTAGATGTGAATTTTGCAAGAAGCTCAGCATGTGTCCTTGGTTTAGCCCCTAGCAAGCACAGAAGATAAAATTTCACCTGTTTAAAGAGTGCCAAATCTTTTGAAATACCCTCTAGTTATGTAACAGATTTATGGGAACACCTAAATTCCTCAGTAAGTCTCTTATTAGGCTAAAATATTCATCTTCAAAATGCAGCAATTGTTCAAAATGCACTGCTATTCAAAGCCTTCCAATGGGTTGAAATGATAGAAGCCAATATATATTTCATGGATGGTATTCTGTATTTTTGTACTAATATTAATTTAATGAGCACTTCTGTTTGTTACAGATTGGCGAATTCATTTTTTTATTTCCTATAGTTTGGGTCAGACCCCTTAGTAATTGGCCTCTAGGCAATTTCTCATGAAATGCAGTTTTTTTCTGGAGGTCTAGATGATGAATGTTATTAGTCTGCTTATGAAAGAAAATTTCTAATCTGATATCTGTGTCAGATAATGAACCCTGGAGGGTTGCCATCTGGTTCATGTATTTTTAATAATTTCAGTATTACATTACTGTAGTTCAGATCTACAATGTTCTTTGTTTTATTTCGTTCAGAGTTAAAATGAGTCAAAATAAAACCAGAATTACTAACTTTATGATTGAAAGCGGTATGAGTGAGGACAACCAATTCCTTGTAATAGAAGCATGTTGTTAAAAACAACATTAATGGGGCTGAAGGTGTAGCTCAGTGGTAGAGTGCTTACCTATCCAGCATGTGCAAGGCCCTGGGTTCCACCCTCAGCTTTAAAAAAAATTGCACACACACACTCATACACATCTATATCACAAATTCAGTTTCAATTGGAAATCAACACTAAGTGTCAAGCCTTTTTCTTTTAAGAATTTAGCTAGTGAAACTTTCCAGTATGGGGGCAACTTTGGAAAGTATTAATACTAAACTTTTTTTTTTTTTTTTTTTTTTTTGTACCAGCGATGAATTTGAGGGCACTTAACCAGGGAACCACATCACCAGACCCTGTATTTTACTTAGAAACAGGGTCTCACTGAGTTGCTTAGCTTCTCACTAAGTTGCTGAGGCTGGCTTTGAACTGCAATCCTCCTGCCTCAGCCTCCTGAGCCACTTGAATTACAGGTAAGCACCACTGCACCCAGCTTAACCCCTTATTTTTAAAAAATAAGAAAAAGTTGACAGCCTCAAAGTAATGCTTGTGCTCCTCCAAAAGAATGATGTGACAAATGGTATGACTCTACTTTGTGTACAAACATAGATATGAAAATTTGTGCTCTATATGTATAATATGAATTGTAATGCATTCTGCTGTCATATATAACAAGTTAAAATTTAAAAAAAGGAATGATGTGAAAGATACTAAACCTGGTGAATGGGTGAGTCAGACACCATGTGGCCA
Organism: Tamias sibiricus; assembly: GCA_025594165.1. Classification (NCBI taxonomy): domain Eukaryota; kingdom Metazoa; phylum Chordata; class Mammalia; order Rodentia; family Sciuridae; genus Tamias; species Tamias sibiricus. The sequence goes on from CM046663.1 coordinate 26,426,325, forward strand.
CTTTAACAATTAGAGAACTTCCAAATGACTTAGTTGATGCTGCTGACAGAACCACTCACTCAAGAAGAGAAAACCAGCGCAGAACATTAAAAAGATCATCTTTTTGTGATATTTTCATTTGTTTTCTTGGTAGAAATATCAATTTTTTATTTACATCTTAAATTTCTTTGTTTTCCCATACTATCTTTTCTTGACTCATTATAATTGGTAGTAACAAACTGCACTTTGTGCTAGCGCAATTTGAAATTAGAAAAAAACTTCAGACAAAATATTTTTAGTGAAATGGTTAGGCAAATCATAATTTGATGTATTACCAATCTAGAAATGAAAATTCAATTTAAAAATATTAAATATTTCCTTTTAGTGATTTTTTTGTTTTGTTTTGTTTTGTTTTGCTAATTGAAGAAATACATTCTCCATTCTGTATTAACAAACACAGAATGAAGTTAAAGAGGAAAAATTGAAAGCATTTTTATATCCACCCTCAGAGAAAATCACTTAATCATAATTGATGTTGATGTATTGTCCTCAGTTTGTATATAAATAAATAGATGACTATAATACATATATAAATACATAGATTTACTTAATTTGCATAATTCTGGCAGAATTTGCATTCTTCTGGTAGATGCTATCACCTACTCACTGTGTTCAGTTAACATTATTTTTAATATATCACTTTAAGTAACCATCCATACAGACCAAAGTACTGCACCATAACTTTTTTGAGCTTTCTATTGTTTCATATTTATGTTGCTTCCATTTTTCCAACTTTTTACAGAAATATGTCTCCAACTTTCTGAATAGACTGAATGGATCTTTAAAATGTGAAAATAAGGTCCAAGGGGCTCTTGGTACATATTGCTAAATTATTTTCCATAAAGATTCTAATAATTAGCCAGGTGCGGTGGTGCACGCCTGTAATCCCAGCACTTGGGAGGCTGAGGCGGGAGGATCGCGAGTTCAAAGCCAGCCTCAGCAACTTATCAACTTATCACTTATCAACTCAGTGAGACCCTGTCTCTAATAAAAATACAAAAAAGGGCTGGGGATGTGGCCCAGTGGTTGAGTGCCCCTGAGTCCAATCCCCCATACCAAAAAATTAAAAATAAAAAAAAAATCTAACAATTTATGCTGTCATGCCTGTCTTAACATTTTTTTAAAATATATGTTACTTTAGTGCTTGAAAAATGGCCCTGATTATGAATTGGTATGACCGTAATTGCCTGTGAGTTCCAACACATCCCCACATGTATATTTACTGCTGTATAAATTTTTCATTTTTATCTGTTTTTCAGTTTTGGGAAATTTTACTTTTTTCATGTTTGTCTTTCCTCTGTCTCTATATATTCATCTCTTTCTATACTGCTTAAAGGTGGGGGAAAAAACAAACAGTGGTCAACCAAGTTGTACTGAATATGAAAGAAGAGCATGAAGGTTTTCATGTCATCCTTGGCTTAAAGCCTAGGGGGCTCCATGCAGTTCAGACATTAGGGTCTCTTTAAAAGACAGAAGGAAAAAGAAGCCAGAAAGAACTCAGAAGTAGAATCATACATCTTAAATAATTTTCTGTTTTACAGATAAGGAGAGGACGATAAGTAAAGTGTGGCTCATGGTAAGTGATAGATGGTCTTGGGCCAATGGGCTACCCCCCACCCCCGTCCCTACCCCACAAAGTTTCCATGTCCTGAGCAGAGCAACCTTGTTTCATTTTCCCCGGGCAGGAAACAAACTTGTTTCATTTTCCCAGGCAGGAGCCAATGGCTTAAAGGTTGCCCTGTTCCACGGGCAAAGAGCCAATAGCATGAAAGGTTGCTCTGGTATCCACCCCCCACCAGAAATCCCCATTTAAGCTCCTGTCCATCTGGAGCTCACACAACACACAACAGCTCGTCCCTGCTGAGAGGAGGCAGCCACTGCACCAGCCTTAGACCCACCGTCTTCAGCCCAAGGGCAGCTGCCCCAGCCGACAGCTCCAGCCTCCAGCCCAATGGCAGCTACCTTAGCCAACAGCTCCAGAGACCACAGCCGGCACGACCAGGCACCCACCTTCCATTCAGAACTCGCACACTCCTCTCTCCCTGACTCCTCTCTCCAAGCACCTCTTCAACCTCCAACCAGCCATAAAGGCTAGTGAATAAATCTCTTGGCTGCATGGTTGTCTCCGGTGTGATTTTTTCCCTTCAGTAAGAACAAGGAAAGAACAAAACACACAGATTAACACTGATTCACCTGAGGAAAGACAGAATCCTTTGGCACTGTGCCTCAGGCCTGTCTAGTCAGAACCAGACCACATAGTAGGTTTGGGATGGGAAACCACCAAGTTGCCACTCTTTCCTCCATACTTTTCAGATGGTATAAATATTTCATTGATAAGCAAACTGTAATTAATGTACTAAGAGATTCTGGCTGATTCTGTCCTTAGATTAAGTTGGTGGAGGCCAACTTTCTCTACCAGAAGGCAGCATGACAGAAATGAATCTGCCAAACGTGGAGATGATACAAAGCTGATTAACAAGACTTTGGCAAAAGCCCAATGAACTTTCAATTCTAATATGCTGATATTTAGAGAGGAGTACTTAATATCATGAAGACAAATTACAGTAATTGAATCAAAGTGCAATCAGCAAATGTTTGCACTGGGAACCCACCTGTTTTGGGAGATTCATGGTTTTGATGGCTCTAACCTGAGGTTTCCAAATCTACAAAGTGAAGGTGACTGGGATTGCTATGAGTTTCTGTTTCTTCTTGCATAAAAATAGCTAATAGGTTATATTATGCATTTCAACCCCAATCACTCAGATCATTATGTATAGAAGAATTCTAAGTCAACAATAGAGGACATCAGAGTTAGTGTCACTCAACTATGTCTGCCATATGGCCAAGAGAAGAAAACAGCTGCCAAATATTTGTCATATCTCTGTGCCATCACCAATATTCTGAAAAGACATGACATAAAGGTGCTTATGGGCACAGAGAGTAAAAACCAATTAGTTTCCCTACATTGTGAATGCATAGGCTTCATTATCTAAAAATCTCTTCCCTGAACTATTTAAGGATACCTTACAGAAAAAGAAAAGCCACCTTGAAACTTCTTTCTCATGAATATACAACATAATTTTTAATATCCTTTCTGAAAAGCAAAATTTCTCACTTAATTTTTCAGTTTTTTCCCCTCTGTAGATTCGTATCAAAATTGTCCTGGGACATTTAAAACACATGATTCAGAAAAGATTTTACAAGGCCCTCCCCAGTTCACAGTGAGTTTAACAAACATGAGCAACCAGCATAGATGTTTCTACAGCCCTTAATCCATTTTTCTTACCAGAAACATTGATGCTTGCAGTTATAAAGTGTTAACAACGACTGTGTTAAATGAAATGAAAATATAAATCCAAAGTAAGAGTTACATCTCTGAAGAAAAGTACTATATAAGTGAAATAAAAATATAAACCTGAAATAAGTTTCACATTTCTCAAGCAAAAGTAATTTATACTTTTTAAGCATGCAATTTACTGACGGCTCCTATAATCACAGCAATTCTCACATTAGCATAGGGCACATGCTCTTAACTCCATAGTGTGGCAGTTCACTGAACCAATCTTTTTGTGTCCTTGCTATTCAGATCTTGATTTTAACATTCATATATCCTAAAATAACATGAGTGAATAAATAGAGTTTGGTTCTTTGAAATATCTTCATATTCAACCCATGTATCCCTTTTGAAGTAAACTGCAGCCATATATTAGCATTTACAGCACATATATTTCAGTTTTCAAGGCACATGTCAGACCCATGGAAGAAAATAATTCATTATGACACCTGTGAAAAGGCTTCTGAATCCATTCACCCAGATCTTTTCTTCTAACTTCCAGATGCACATTTTTAACCTTCTGTAGACAATGGCATTGATATTCACTGTCCCTAGTTTTACTATAGTATCACCAACCACTTTTAACCAGACAATTCTTCTGTTTTTATTTGCTTCCTTTCCCTATATGAAATGTCACCCAAGTCTTTCTCCTTAATATTATTTCACCCATTATTCCTCTCATTCCTGTGGACCCACCCTAACCACCTTATTAACTACCAAATCAAGAGGCTGAACCCCAACTATGTGCCCTACTCTACATTCTCAAGGGTACAATAAATATTAGGTAGGTAAAACCCTGGAAGGCTCACTTAGAAATTCATTGTAAACCCTGTAAGATAAAGTTATCTCTGGAAACAGCTCTTACCATCTACTGTCACACCTTAAACTTGCTAAGCTTTGAGGTCAATGGTAGAAGCAGACTCCGGGGGTACTTTTGTTTCTTTCTTTTTATTAATAAACAAAGAAATGTTCCAATTACAAGGTCCTTACTCAACATTGATAGAACCTCTTAGGGGACTCCTTAAAATTTGTGAATACAAGGGCCAAAGATGTAGCACCATGACTGAGCATGTGTTCATCATACTTGAGGGCCTGCGTTCAATCCCCAGCACCAAAAACAAAATGAACCTGTGGATACACATCTTCCTCCCACCACCACCCCCATCCCTGAACAACATGAAGAACTTAAAGGAGGGTCCATTTTCTTGTCCTCCTACATGAAAAATGTTATTTGTCACTGTTGCCTCTGGATCTTGTGAAACGCAACCACATTTTCCAATGAAAGGAACCAACGGCTTTTTGGAGAAAGGCTGCTTCTAGGAGTGAGGAAGTAAATACAAAAGATGATTCTTAAGCCTCTGATAGTGCCAGAGAGTGAGGAAGTGCTCCCAAAAGAAAAAAAAATCACAATGCTGGAGATATGTCAATGAGATACAGGGGAACATCAGGCTCACAGACCTAAGCGATAATGTCTGATTTGCAGATCCAAGATATGTGTTGAGAGCTCAGAACCAAAGCCACATTGCTAGGGCACAGAAGTTCCAATGAGCATCATGTGCTAACCCAAGAGCCACTTATCTGGTATAAAATCAGAATACACATACTGATGGTGGGAACTGTCCTGAAAGTGGTCTGAGCATTACCAGAGTCAAGTCACTCTCAACTTCAGGAAGCACAGGAAAGAGTTAGAAAGCTCTTATTCTAAATTTATCCAGGTTCCTGACTTGCAATTATAACAAATTAGCCTTCCTGGATTTCTGCTGAAGCAGTGTTTTTTCCAGGGCTAACTTTGTGTACAAAATTCCCAGTAACAGTCGACATGGGAATGTAGGTGGAATGCATACGGAGGTACTACAGAGAATGTTTCCCCCATCTTTAATTTGGTCCCTTTCCGTGCTTCAGACCAACACATGGTTCTGCCCTGAACCATAAATTATTTCTGCATTATGCAACATTCACTGAGAAACACAAAACAAATATCAGGCCATATGTGTCTGCTCTGCCTTGAATAAACAACAGATCCAGTAGTAACAAGAATAATTGCATTATGCTTCTAAAAATTTCATGAGGAAATGAGTCTGTGGTTACTAACAAAATGAGTTTGCTTCTTACAATGATGTTGCAATCCTTGCATCACCTGACAAGATCAGGATATCTTAGACTTTCCAAAATAGTGTCCACTTTAGGCAGTAGAGGGGAGTAGATCCTGAAGAAGCAGGTAGTGTTTGATGTCATTGAACCAGGAAAAAAACCTCACTCACACCAAAAGGGATCAAGAAGTCATCAGCCTGAACTTTCATTCACTTAGGTTGAGAGACACAGATGTTCAAAGGGGACTGGTTAGGTGAAGGAGAGAGTGAGACAGGGAATACATAACGAATGTGTCTTGCCCATGGGAATGAACCAGGTCTTGAATCTAGAGCAGACATTGGAAAACAACTGGCCTGCAGGCCAAATTTGGTCCTACCCGTTTTTCTAGAGCTTTATTGGAATGCAGTCCATTTATTCACAAATTATCTGTGGCTGCTTCCCCACTGCAGAGTTGAGCATTTGTAACAGAGTGTTATGGTCCACAAACCTGAAATATTCACTAACTAGGCCTTATTAGAAAAAGTTTGCCAACCTCTAATACAAAGAGCAAGATGTAAGCCGGATTATCTAAAAGATTTGGGGTATTCTCTATGATTGTTTTCCTTTTTATTCCTAATTTTTGGTAATCATTAGAAAAATGTCAACTGTGTCTCAAACTATAATAAACCAAGAGTGAGGTCCTTCTCTAAATTTAGACCAGAAAGTTGAAGGACAAACTTCATCCACCCCTGGTGAATGCGTGAAGCTATAATGGGGCTAGCAAGTAATCTCTGGAATTATTTGAATGTGCAAAGCACCCATCCCTTCCACGAGATTCTCCCCAGAGGCCCACCTCAGAAGACACTGTTTCTTTACATATTCTCTCTGTGACTTTATATCTCTTGTCTTATTGTGAAAGAAATAAAGGATGCTTACTATAATAAAATACACAAAATAGTTTTAAAAGAAGACCCAAATCACAGACTAGCTTTTCACTGAGAATTATATTCTTCACCACATATATAGAATAAACTCTTTCTCCAAACCACTGTTGCTAAGGCTATATTAGCATAATCAGGATGTAGCCTGTGAGACTATAATGATATTTGCAGTCCGAGGTTTGGTTATAAAATATGAATGACCATCATGTGTGTTCAGCAGGGCTAGTTCTCATTCTGTCATTATTTATTCATTCATTCAACAAACAGTCATTGAACACCTACTTTAAACCAGTTCCCTGTTTGGGAGCCTACATTCCATAAAAGGCACATCCACAGCACCAGCCAAGTGCTTTCTGAAGTTCTCTCTGTGTGTCTGGTGTCGTGCAGGACAAGAGCAGTTGTCTTACTTTGGAGTTCACTTAGCTGGAAATAGAGGTTGTCAAATGTACATAAGAGAAAATTGTTGGCAAGGTGCTGGCACCTCTATTTTGTCAACATTAAAGAGCTCAGAGAAAAATTTACCTGTGTTTCTCTGCCTTTTAAAAATGAGATTAGGGGTAGAGCAAACATGGGCAATCAAACATTAAATGGAGACATTTGTTATAGGAAAAATCTTCCATTTTTGAGAGGGAAGGTAGAAAGAAGAGTCCTCATCGGAGAAAGCAGAGGAAGCATGCATAGGCTAAAGGCATGAGACATTAGACGATTTAACAGAAAAACAGTAATATCTACTCACCTTCACTGGGGAGGTATTACACAGTGAGTGCCTTGACATTATCTCCTGGGAAAGAGGGAGAAATGAAATCAGTAGGTGAAGACTTCTGCCAGCCAAATTATCACTGTCCCTCCAACAACTGATAAGAGCATCATTATTGGTATGCTAAAGTAATTTGACCCCCAAGCGACTACTATCAAGATCCTTGCTAATTCAGCCCAGGGGTAGACTGGTCTCAGATGCCCCAGCAGGCCTGTGGCAGGGTGAACTGAGCTATAGGTGCTGAGCCATAGGCACCGGGTAGAAACACAGGAGCAAATTCTAAAGCATTATTCCTCCTAATGTTCCATTAACATTTAAGCTTTTTTAAAAGAAATACTTATATTTAATTTCAAAAATTGTGGTGAAAATCCCTTTGCTTTGAAATCAGATCCACTCAAACGTGCCACGCTATGGTTGTCAAATGCATTCTCCTTTGCCAGGAGGATGAAGGGAAAGAGTTTGTGAAAGCAAGAGTTAGCTTGAGTCTCCAAAGGAATCATGGGAGAGGGGAAGGAAAATTCTAAACCAAGAGGAAAAGGAAAGAATGAGAAATCAATGTCACTGAAATCATACAGGTCGGTTATTTGTTTAGACAGAGGGAAAGAACCCCACATAGATTTTAGTGTTTGCTTATTGTTATAGCACATACTTAGCTTTCCATTCAAAGTTTCCTAGTCTATACTTGATATACAGAACCAAATACCTCTAAAGGTAAGTAGTCAGCCCTAATATAATGTTAGTTACTGTGTAATTACTGAAAAGACACACCCATCCTTATAAAGGAAACTCTTTAAATTCGCCTTCTAAACTAAGGAAACGTTTATTTCTTCTGGGGTATCATTTTTTCAAATTGCTTTGAGGCTTGCTAGATGTTTGTGGAGATTTTCATAAACAAAGCAAGGTTTCAAATGGTTTTGTGAAATTCTGTGATTTGCCAGAGGGTATATTTCTGACTCATTCCTTTTTAGTTTTCTGCCTCCAAATTACATTTCCATCCCTACCCTGTCACTCTGCAGTTCTCCCCCACAGCAAGTGACAAGTGAATGCTTTGTTTAGTAATTATTTATTGAATAGCTTGTGGTCAGCATGGTACCTGGCAAATAGTCAGTACTCAATAGCAAGCCCTTGGATGTATCTTGAGGATGTGTCCATGCCAAGGGCACTTTGGGATATATTGAATGGAATACAGATTCCATCTCTAGGTAGGATCTAGAAAATAGAACACTATGGAAGTTGTTTAGAAAAAAATCATCATGGAAATTCAGAATATGAAGAATATCCTCTGTTGGGGGTTTCAGAGAAGTGCTTCTGGAAATAAGAAGGTCTTAGAGTTGGGCTAGAATGATGTTTGTATTGAGATATGTGGAAACACAGGACAAGATCATCATGGGCTAAAGGGATGCACAAAGTCTAAAAACAGGGTTGGGGAAAATGTATGGACACTTCAGTTCCCAGTAGATAAAAAATGACAATGTATGCTACTGAAACTGCAAGAAAGAATAACAAAAAATGACAAGAGAGAAACTTATCAATACAACATTGATGTTTCTCTCCTTTGACGAGGCTGTTTTAAGCACCTGTGAGATCCATGAACTAGTTACAAAAAGACAAATTAAATTTTTGCCCTCATGTTTCTCTCTATTTAATGGTGGAGACTAACATATCATTCTTTATTTTTAATGTAAGTACTATGATTAAAGCAGGCATGGAGAAGGGACATCTAATTTTGATCAGGCTGAACTGTGAAGGAAGGCATCCCAGAAGATAAATGGAACTCTTCCTTGAAGGTTAAAAAGCGGTTATCAGACAAGTAAGGTGAGTGAATCAGAGAGGCATTTTCGACATCAGCAAGGCACTGCATGGGTAGGCACTGCAATGAGATTTCTCACAATTATATATTTCAACACATTTTACCCAGCATGGATTATTAACCACAAATCCCTTTAAAACTTACTTTATTAATATTCACTTTCTAAATAGGACATAAGCTGGGGATTGTAGTTCAATGGTAGAACGTTTGCCTAGCATGAGCGAGATCTTGAGTTGAATCACCAGCACTGCAAAAAAATAAATAAATGAATAAATAAATAAGACATAAAAAATTCATTCGCTGAACAAATATTTATTAAGCCCAGTGTTCACATAAGTTTATTAGCTTTTTTTGGCTTTCCCCCGGCTTTTCTCATGTGGTTTTCTCTGCCTGGTATGTCAATCTCTTCCATTTTTCACCCACAAAATGTCTGTCCATCCATCATGGCCCATCCTTTCAAAAGCCATCATCAGAATGAAACTTTTACTGATAGCTTAAATCCCCCCCTACTTCTTTTGAGGCCCCCAATACAGTTTCTTCCCTTTTTATACCTACTACATTTTTCTTTAGATAATGACATTTATACAAAAAAGTTTGTAAGGACAAATATTGTATTTTATAGCCTGTGGAAGACTACAAGTATTCTTTGTACCAACAACATTTGCTGAAATGACTTGAACGAGATTGTTAGAAGAATAAATTAAATACATGTGTGAGGGTCAACATTGTCTCTACTTCCCTGTACCTGTGTATGTAATTACTGAAAAACATGTTCATAACTGTAAAGGACTCTACAGAACTCTGACACACTTTCCTTGATGAGAAAATGTTTCTTTTTTCCAAGGCATTATTTTTCAAACTGCACTGAGGCTTGCTAGATGTTTGTAGAGATTTTCATAAACAAAGCAAAATTTCTATATTTTATAAGAACAAAATCAGTCGTAATTTAGAGTTGTTCACTAAAGATGCATATTATAAGCCCTACAGCAATGGCTAAAAAAAAATGCAAGAAAATACAGCTAAAAATACAATAGAGCATTAAAATGATATGCTAAAAATTTATTTAACACAGAAGAAGGTAATGAAAAGAAATAGTAGAATGAAAAGTAAGATAAATAGAAATCAAGTAAATAGAAAACAAATGTCAAAATACGTTGGGGATTGGATTTGAAAGCAATATCCAACATATGCTATCTACAAAACACATCCACTAAATTCAGAGATACAAATAGTTCAAAAGTAAAAATAATCAAACAGTAAACATTAGAGAGCTTGTATGATTATATTAATATATTAATTAATTTAATGTAAGAAAAATAAACATTAAGACAAAACTTCTAGGAGATACAAAAAAGATCATAATAACATTTTACATTGCAGTAAGAAATTATATAAATGTGTGTGTTTAAGGTAGTTATAAAGCAAAAATTGAAAAAAATAAATAAATTAGCAGTTACTGCCTACCTTTAATACTTAATTCTCTCAGTAGTCTTTTTTTAGTCAAAGTTGTTGTATTTATAAAGTAGCATGCATTATAATTCATAATAAACATATAGAGCATCTTTTTACAACACACTGTTTGTATACAATGTATATTCGTACCATTCAAATCTTCAATCATGCATTTAGGATAATGACATCCATCTTATTCAACCAACTTTTCTTTTTTCCCCTCCACTCCCCCAATAAATAGTCTTTAAATTCACCCAAAATCGGTAAGAATATAACATACAGAATAGTGACTATAGTTTATAGTTATTGTTTATAGTTTTTTATTGCCCATTTTTACTAAGTTGCCTCTTTATTATTGTATTCTTTAAATATTCTGGACATAAGTCCTTACTTAATAAAAATAAAAATCAATATGGTCATATCAATATACCTGCAAGAAACATCAGAGAGAGTATTTATTGCCTTGATATAGGTAAATTTTCATAGATAAAATATGAAAAAATGATGATCAATAAAAGAAAAAAAATTCTAAAGTCCACTTCATCAAAACTTTTGCTTACCTAAGCATATTTTCAAGGAAGACAAAGATTGCTTAAAGAAATATCTACAACTTAATAAAAATAGGCAAATTATTAGAAAACATTCTTGACACATGTACAAAGCTGTACATGTCCAAAAGGCACATAAAGAGATGCTCAACATCACTAGTCATAAGGAAATGCAATTTACACCCATAGTAAGCTGCCACTACTCATCCACTAGAATAACTATCATGCAAAACCCAACAATAACAAATGTTGATATTGAAAAAGTAGATGCCATGGGCAGTGGCACATGCCTATAATCCCAGGGGCTCAGGAAGCTAAGGCAGGAGGACAGTGAGTTCAAAACCAGCCTAAGCATCATAACAACAGACCTTAAATTATACTACAGAGCTATAGTAACAAAAACAGCATGGTATTGGCACCAAAACAGACATGAAGACCAATGGTACAGAATTGAAGACACAGAGACAAACCCACATAAATATAGTTAGCTCACACTAGACAATGGTACCAAAAACATACATTGGATAAAAGATAGCCTCCTCAACAAATGGTGCTAGAAAAACTGGAAATCTATATGCAGCAAAATGAAATTAGACCCGCTTTAAACCAGAGACACTGCACCTACTAAAAGAAAATGTAGGCCCAAATCTCCATCATATCAGCTTAGGAACCAATTTCCTCAACAAAACTCCAAAAGCACAAGAAGTAAAATCAAGAATCAATAAAGGAGACTATATCAAACTGAAAAGCTTCTTCACAGCAAATGAAACAAGAACATGAAGAGAGAGCCTAGAGAATGGGAGAAAATCTTTGCCACCTGTACCTCAGATAGAGCATTAATCTCCAGGATATATAAAGAATTCAAAAAACTTAACACACACACACACAAAAAAAAAACCCAAATAACCCAATCAATAAATGGACTAAGGAACTGAACAGACACTTCTCAGAAGAAGAAATACGAATGGTCAACAAATATATGGAAAAATGTTCAACATCTCTAGCAATTAGAGAAATGCAAATTAAAATGACACTGAGATTTCGTCTCACTCCAGTCAGAATGGCAATTATCAAGAATACAAATAACAATAAATGTTGACAAGGATGTGGGGGAAAAAAGTACACTCATACATTGCTGGTGGGACTGCAAATTGGTGCAACCACTCTAGAAAGCAGCATGGAGATTCCTCAGAAAACTTGGAATGGAACCACAATTTGACCCAGCTATCCACTCCTTGGCATATACCCAAAGGACTAAAAATCAGCATACTATAATAACACAGCCACATCAATATTTATAGCAGCTCTATTCACAATAACTAAGTTATGAAACCAACCCAAGTACCCTTCAATATATTAATGGATAAAGATAATGTGGTACATATACACAATGGAATGTTACTCAGCCATAAAGAAGAATGAAATTATGGCATTTGCCAATAAATAGATGGAGCTAGAGACTATCGTGCTAAGTGAAGTAAGCCAATCCCAAAAAACCAAAGGCCAAACGTTCTCTCTAATATGCAGATGCTGACTCACAACAGGCTTCAGAGAGAGAGAAGTGGAAGTTCACTGAATTGGACAGGGGTAATGGGGGAAGGGAGGGGAGGTGGGAATGGGAAAGACAGTAGAATGAATCAGACATTACTTTACCATATTCATATATGAATACACAACCAGTGTAACTCCATATCATGTACAACCACAAGAATGGGAAGTTATATTCCATGTATGCATGATATGTCAAAATACATTCTACTGTCATGTGTAACTAAAAAGAAAAACAACACCAAAAAAAAAAAAAAAAAAAAAAACAGCAGAGCACAGTGACACATGCCTGTAATTCCAGCGACTCAGGAGGCTGAGGCAGGAGGATCACGAGTTCAAAGCCAGCCTCAGCAAAAGTGAGGTGCTAAGCAACTCAGTGAGACCCTGTCTCTAAATAAAATACAAAATAGACCTGGGGATGTGGCTCAGTGGCCGAGTGCCCCCGACTTCAATCCCCAGACCACCATGCCCCCCACAAAAATTATGTAGCCTCAGTAACTTATTGAGGCCCAAAGCAACTTAGTGAGACCCTGTCTCAAAATATTGTTAAAAGAGCTGGGGGTTGTGACTCAGGGATTAAGTACACTTGGGTTCAATCCCTAGTACCAAAAAAAGAAAAAAAAGAGCAGCAGAAACTCATAAATTGATGGTAGAAATGCAAAATGTTATAGTTACTTGGAATTTGGCAGTTTCTTCAAATACTAAACATAAATCTACCATATGAACAAGCAATTCCACCTACCGATATCTAATAAAAATAAATTAAAATATTTATCTACACAAGGACTTTGATGCAGATATTTATAATTATATTCTTCCTAACATTAAAAAATAGAAATAACTGATGAATCGATAAATGAAATATGAATTAACCATACAATGGAACACTCATATGCAATAGAAAGAAAAATATTACCATATGCATTATTGAATCTCAATAGTACTATGCTAACTGAAAGAAGCCTAAGGGGTACGTACTCTATGATTCTAATTGTATGACATTCTAGAAAAGGAAAAACTATAACCAAAACAAAAAAGTTAGATCAAAGTTTCCACAGTTTGTAGAGTAGTTGTGATGTATGACTGCAAAGATTAGTTTGAGGGGTGATAACTATGTTCTACACCTTTACTATGGTGGTGGTGGTTTTATGGCTGTATATAATCACCAAAACTCACTGATTTTATTCTCAAAATTATGTGTCTTTCAGTCTATAACATATACATCAATAAAATTATTTTATAAATGCATATTATACTAAAAACTAGCCTCAGCAGAACCCTAAAAAACAAATACTTTATGTTATATTTCTTTTAACTAATTGATAACAAAATTATATTTCGATCAAGATAACATCAGATCTTTTGTATTATATAGAAACAATCCACAGACTGAAAAGTGAAGTTACAATATTTGATTGAAGTGGAAAATGTTATGTATTTTTGAAAGCCCATATTCCTAAGACATGACAAAAACGAGAGCATGATTTAAGCGGGCATCACAGAAAGAGGTGACAATTCGCATAACAGCCGCATACAGGGAATTAGGTACGAGATAGAAAGAGTTGGGCTGGGGAATAGTTATATACCAAGAAATTATTAACTACCCAGGGTGGGGAAAAAAAGAGAGAAGACATAGAAAAAAACTAAGAGGTAAATCAGCTGGTGGCCAGGAGACCAGAAAATTGATCACTGGAATTTAAATTACCCTCAAATTGACTTTGATTCTGGTTTCCTAAGAGATGCAGAAAGAACTGAGATCTGAGGGAGAGTGTGGGCAGGATGAACAGTGGGACATATAAAACTGACCCACAGGACATGGCTTCAGGATATTAGAAATGGAAATATACAGGAAAACTCTAGGGCTTCAAGCCACAAAGGTCAGCTTTTATGTAGGGATAGTCTAATATTAGTCTCCAGTTAAAATTCTATTTTCAAATCTCATTACCAAAGAACTCCACAATACATCCACTTTCTGTTATTCAGAATCATTATAGTGAGTATTTTATGACCAGTTAACAGATCCTGGAAAGTAAAAGCCTCTATAGTTTAATCAAGAGTTGATATGAATTAAGAAGTAGAAAAAAAAACTTCAGAATCAGCTATCTAGTTTTGAGGAGCTATTAAGTATGCACCTCACCCTTCCTAAGTCACAAATCTCTGAGTGCATTTTATGTGTGTGCTGGGAGACTTCCTGTTCTCCAACCATCACTCCCTACCTGCTCCCCTGTTCCATTCTGCAATGTTCCTTAGAAGTCTCTAATACCAAAATGCAGACACTGTAATGACCCAGCTCTTCTCTTCATTTGAAGTTTTATTTCTCATAGCTCACTAATTTTATTAATTAGCTTCCAACATTTATTTTTTAAAAAATCAGAGCTGAAGGATGGAAAGGCTTGCTGTAGTAGAGCAAGCGTTGGACTTGAAACCACAGTCTTGGTTCAGACTTCCATCTGTTTCTGTAAGTACACATGTTTTAAGATGTGCTTTCAAGGTATGCTGTGCACGTATTAAGCCTAGTTTCTATGGCTGTAATATAATCACACCTTCAACTGTTTTCCCTATCCCCCAAGTTTATAATTTCCTTGCTGGCAATAATTGTCCATTATCACTGAATCCTTCTGACCCATGAGAGTATCTGGCATGACTGGTACAATAAATGACAGTAACTAGGTCATCTTGTCTGAGTTTCATTTTACTATCTAAAAATTTTAAAAGGAAATTGCTTATCTTTAGATTATTATAAGATTACAATTATATCACCATGAAGTAGAAAGTTACACAGCACTTTAATACTTATATTCATCCAACAATTTTTCAAAAATTGCTTCATAGTACAATATTTCATGTTATGGTAAGTGCCATTGTAGTGAATAAATTATATCCAAGGAAAAACCTTCAAGCTCTAGTTGACAACCAATTTGTCTAAACAATAGGTTAAATAGATAAATCCAGAAAAATCATAAGGCTTTTGAAGATCCTTCCAAATTTGTACTAATAGAAATTTCCTGGCAGCCAGACACAAAATAGGAAATTGACATTTATTTGTGGATCCATACTTTCACGACCTGGGGACACAAGCAGTGAAATGTGAAGTAAATACCCCAAGCAAACTATCAGGATTTTTTCCTAAAGACACAACAACATGTCAGTTATTTTACAGAGGATTGTTTGTGAAAACAGCCACCAATTTATTCATCTATTCTTTCTAGTTCATCCTTCAGCCAACAATATTGAATACCCACTCAATAAATAATACATTCTATAAATACATTTTGATGATCTACTAGGTGCTGAGATATCAGTGAAAAACTAACCAGTAAGATATATTCTGTGCCAGCAGGTGTGGTGGGACACACTTGTAATTCCAGCCGCTCAGTAGGCTGAGGCAGGAGGATCACGAGTTCAAAGCCAGCCTCAGCAAAAGTGAGGTGCTGAGCAACTCAGTGAGACCCTGTCTCTAAATAAAATACAAAATAGGTCTGGGGTTGTGCTCAGTGGTCAAGGGCCCCTGAATTCAATCCTCAGTACCAAAAAATTGTATATATATATATATATATGCTGTGCCTTAAAGACACCTACAAATAGCAGAGGAGAAGTACATCATGAATTTCCATGCACAAGACTGATGCTATTTCAGTATTTACTCTATGTGCTAAATATATATTGGTGTAGAAATTTTTGAATGCATATTGTGGTGTGTTATCTGCAAGTGCAGAATTTTTCTCTGACCAGATCATGAAAATATTCTTGAAACGCAAACCTGCAATGTCATGTAAAAAGTTATTTTCTTGAGAACTATTAGTAGTGCAAAGCTTAAAAGTTTTGATCTGCTCACTAATCCAAGGATAAAGATACACATATATATTTTATATAGAAAATATTTTATTTTCTATATAAAATATTGTACTTTTATTAGGCACGTTCGGTGGGAGGAAATGTTGTCTGACTAGGTTAGAGCTAATGACCATGCTTTAGGTATGAAAGGGCTTAGAATTGACCTCAGATTTGACAATACAGAGGTTGTTAGTGACCATGACAAAAAGAAGTCTAAGTGGAGTGATGTAGATGCAAATCTGACCAGAATGGGACAAAGAAAGAAAAGGCAATGAGGAAGTTTGGGCAGTCAGTGTAGACAACTCAAGGAGATTTTCCCATAAAGGAGAACTGAGAAATGAGTCCATAGCTAAAAAGGAAGAACAGGCAGACTTTTTTCAATGATAGGAAATAATGGCATTTTTAAAGTAATTAAAATATTTTATTAGAGTGGAAGAAGTTGATGGAAGGCAGAGAGATGAAAAATACAGGATTCAAGTAGAGACATAGTAAGACCCAGCACACACCAGGGTCATTTAGCTTGACCTAGGAGCAGAACGCTCTTATAGCATCTGTGCTTTTGATATTCCAACTGTGTGCAATGTTGTGTTACCTACTTTATTTGGGTTACATTTTTGGTAACATTTTAAGATAAGATGCCTAGTTGGGTTTTACATGCATCTAAATAAGGTATACCACATGTTTGGAAATTACACACTTCACACACCTGAGGTCTGTGTCTGGCTCCAATTCTCAATGCTTAAATAAAGTGGTCCCTGGGGAATCACCCAACCTGCCAAGAAAGAAGTCCTTCAATTTGATTGCTCCAGAAACTAAAAAAAAGAAAGAAAGAAAGAAAACAGTCACACACACCTCATAGTTCCCTAGGTAGAGTTATCTAAGATGAATTGAAATCTGATGAAGTGTTTGGAAGCTTATGAAGATACCCCATCCTTAAAAATTGGGAGGAAATGTCATTGAGCACTTGAAACTGAGTTTGAGGTCAACACTGACTTGAGAAATGTTTTAACTTTAATTTTTTAAAAAAATCTTGAATTTCTCAAATAGAAAGGCTATGTAAAGCCCTAGAGTAGGTTGATTAAAAGGTATTTCTTAGTT
Source organism: Tamias sibiricus (assembly GCA_025594165.1). Lineage (NCBI taxonomy): Eukaryota > Metazoa > Chordata > Mammalia > Rodentia > Sciuridae > Tamias > Tamias sibiricus. The sequence continues at coordinate 26,443,756 of CM046663.1, forward strand.
TCCAATTCCATGTATTTTCCATCCATTCTTTTGAGTGAGCTAAACATATGTAAAATATATTGCTATAGTTTGAAATAAATAAAACATTTCTGTGTTATTTCTAGAACAGCATGCTCCTTTTTCTCTTTCACTATTATGTTGAAACAGCAGAACAGTTCTTTAACAATCTGTATTGAAGTGATTGGAAAATAACCAAATGCTATAAAAATACCTTACACAAAACTTTGATGAAAAAAAAATTAAATTTGAAAAGTAATTTATGCTACAGTGCTTTGAGGTTTTAGGCTGTTTGAGATTTTATTTGAAAGTCAAAAGCTTAATAGTTGATGGTAATGATGCACAATTCAACATCTATCAGTTATTTTTCCTCAGCATTATTAAGGTTTCATTTAAGCAGCTTTTTCAAAGCTTACAATTTTCTTTCCTTACACATCACATTTGAACCAAGCCAGGAACTAACAAAAGTGTGGTGATTTTGAATGTTCTTAAAGTATTTTCACTTCTGTAGGCAACTGGACTAGCCTAGTTCAGGCTGCCCTAACTGTTAGATAAAATCGGGCATTCAGGCCATACCCCCAGGTGCCTTCCCAGAAGTGCCCATCTCTCGGGAGAATCCACCTTTGGGCAAGAATCCACCTTGGGCAGGCTCCAAGTCCCCGCCCTTCCTGACCCTGGGAATACTGCCTCTCCCGGGAATTTGCCCCAGGGTGGGCTCTCCCTTTCTGAGCCAATCCAGACCATACAAGTCACACTCCCGCCCCTCTGTACTTCAGCCCCGGCCAGGCCAGACCGTGGCCTTTTCCCTTCCTCTCCCTTGTTCTTCCCTTCCCTTCCTTTCCCTGCCCTTTCACACAGCCCATTCCCTACCCCTCTTCCCTTCCACGTGGTCCCTAAATAAACCCCTTTTCTACAAGACGTTCCCGGTGTGGCTTTTTTCCAATATTTCTACAAGTCGTTCCGGGCGTGGCTTTTTTCCAATACTAACAAAATGCCATAGATTGAGTGATTTTACACCACAGGAATTTATTTCTCATGGTTCTGGAAGTTGGGAAGTCTATGATCAAAGGGCAAGCAGATTTGGTTCCTGGTGAGGACTCTGTTCCTGGCTTGGGGTCGTCTCTTTTCCTTCTGTGTCTGCACACGGTGCTTAGAGAGAAAGCCCTGATCTCATTTTCTTACAAGGACACAAATTCCCATGGGGGAGGGAGGGGGCACACCCCATGACTCTAATTACCTCATCAAACCCTAATTACCTTCCAAATTCCCCACCTCCAAACACCATCTCACCAGAGGTTAGGGCTTCCACATATGAATTTTGAAGGAACACAATCTTTCAGTCCCCTTCTTGCACAATTAAACAGAACTGAACAATGTATTATTTTAAGACATGGGATGTCAGATACTACTTTGTCACAACCCTTCACATGTGCACATTTCCCTTGTGCCCAAGTACCAAACCAAGCATCCCATGTAGACTCAATCCTAAGCAAGCATAAGGCTTATTCATAAAAACCATGGTAGTTGCTAGGCATGGTAGCAGATGCCTGTAATTTCAGCAGCTCAGGAGGCTGAGGCAGGAGTATGGAAAGTTTGAAGCCAGCCTCAGCAACTTAGCAAGGCCCCATACAACTTAGAGAGACCCTGTCTCAAAATAAAAAGTCAAAAGGGCTAGGGATGTGGTTCAGTGGCTAAGTGCCCTTATGTTTAATCCCTGGTGGAAGGAAGGAAGGAAGGAAGGAAGGAAGGAAGGAAGGAAGGAAGGAAGGAAGGAAGGAAGGAAGGAAGGAAGGAAAAAAAACATGGTAGTCACTACACCTCTAGACAGACCACTTCACCTAAGGCCAGATACTTCAAAACACATTTGAGAAAAATTTTTTGTCTGCGTACTACAATTATACAGTACTTCAAAAAGTCTCCTACCTAGCCATGAGTTTCAGGAGTTTTTCATTCCCATTTGGCATTCAGAACTGGGGACTACACATCAGTTTTCTTTTTTCCTGAGGAGAAAGGAAAAGATTTTGCCATGTACAAATATAAGATTTGGTTTAAGATCTTAAGTAATAAATTTTACCTATTGATGGTTGACTTTTCCTGCCACCCTTTAAAGAAGAGATGCTTCCGTATCCTTGGAGAGCTAAAACACAATTTTGTTTTCACCTCATTTTCCATAAGTCCAATGTCTTCAGAGTAAGCAGAAGTGAAGGAAGAGAGACCTTAAATATTAATCACTCCTTGCAATATCCAGGCAGAACAAATAACTGACAGGCAATTTCCAGCTTTTACACATTGTTCTTGAAAAGGCTCACAAGCAGTGGCCCAGCAGGGACCACCTCTCCGTGATAGGCATTGCTATTTTCTCTATGCTTACACTCAGATTGCACAGAATATCATGCAATCTTTTACCTCAATCATTAGGCAAATCAAAGACTTTATATGCAAAAGCATATAATATATATATGAAGATAGTACATACTTCTTTGAAGAAAGAGATGAAAGATGTGGACAGGAGGAGGGACAAAGAAGAGAATAAGCCTGAGATGTTACATTAGATTGTAACCAGTACGTCAATTGAACCTAAAGTTATTTCCACATATGGTCACATTAGCCCACATCCCTATTTGTCTCCCTGTCACTTTCTCCAGATTGACAAATCAGCCTTGACTGATACCATTAACCCTGGAACTGCTAAGCATTATTGAACTAGGTTGTGAGAAGAAAAGAATCTGACAGAGCTGTAAATGTAGCTGAAAAATTAAAAGCATTTAGCCTACCAATAGGCTTCTCCCAATAGTATGGATATAAGTGTCTAAGGCACACATTTACAGTGAGACATGAAAACACAAAATATCTATGCATTCAGAAAAATGAGAACATGAAGGCTTCTAATGAACAGGCAAAGTTTCTAGAGTGAAATTTGTTATCTGAAAGAACACTGAAGAAGCCTCTATAGGCACACTCTTTTAAAATATTAAGATTGCCAGACTTTCTTAGTGGAATACCACATTTCTAAAGACCCCGGCCTTAAGACAATGCATCCAACAATCAGAACTTTGAGGGATCCAAGATGGCGGCATTCTGTGTCGCTCAGGGACCTGGGATTCAAGTAGTGGGATACTGTTTCTCTGGGAGTGATTAGAGGACCCAACAGCTGCTCCCACACAGGAATCCTTGCCACTATTCCCACACAGAGACACCCAGCCACGGCCCATGTGCAGGAACTCCAGGCCGCCACTCTACCAACGTGGGGACCTCCAACTACCAACATGGGGCTCTCCTGATTGCCTCCATCCTGGGACACTGCAACCACTGCCATAGTCCCCTACACACTGTAGCCTGCACCTGGGGACACCACACAGGGTCTGGAGACAGCCACCAGCCACAACACTGCACGCCACAGAGCTGTATCTCTGAACATGCCACCCAACATGCAAAACCTTGGTCCTGCTAGGTGCTGAGCTCAGAGTGAGGAAACTTTCCTTGAGGGACTAGATCATTGAGCATATGTAGATTTTTTTTTTTTTTTTCAAAGAGAAACCAAATCAACTTGTCCATTTTAACACTGAGAAAGACCTGGTGCATCTCTGAGGGAGTGGCAGTAGAGAAGCTGGCCATCCTTCAAAACAGTCGTTTCTCTAGAACGACACTCAAAATTGGTTTAATTGTTATGAATGTAATGTTAAATAAGAATTCCCTTTATCAATAGTGAAACAGACCCCAACCATATCTGGAACTTTCTAATCATCAGCATAGATCAACATGGAAGGAGCTAAGGAAGGATAATATGAAAACTTCTTCCCTGGTGATTCTGCTACCGAAAGGCAGAAGATTGGACAAGACTCCCAAGGACTTTCTCCTTCTACTTTATAGAAACATGGCTTCTAGTTCACGCAAGGAGATCTGGTTCTGGGCAAGATAAAGGACGCATACTCCATCTTTTTCCCTCCCATTGAATATGGCTACAACACCAGGACTGAAACAGGTGTTTGCAAACTTCAAAAAGAAAAGGACAACAGGTAGATTGGAAAGGAAGACCACAGTTCAAAGCACCACCAAACCTGTGGTAAGTTCATCATTTGTTGGAAGCCGTCTGTGAACTATGGATGTTGTTTGAGTCAGTAAGGCAGGGAAGCTGCTTTTCTGGGAACTCCTGGGTAAAACATTCCAGTTTCAGAAAGCCCAGCTCATTTTGGCGCCCTGCCTTAGCTCACAGAATCAGGTTCAAACGTAGCCGCCTGGAGATGAGAATAACCTGCCAACCACCAAACAACCTGCTTTTCCCACTAATCCTATTTTCATAAAGCTCCTTACTGAATCCCTTTGGTGTGTACTGATATAAATAAATGATTCCTGGGCTTTTCTCTTTGTTAGGATCAGACCCATCAGGTCTCTTCCACCTGTCAGGCCCCTGCTTCAATTAATTCCCTGCATTTTTTGTCTTTATTTCTTAATATTATTTTCATAGCTTTTATTTCCATCTGGCCCACACCTCCAACAGTTACCAAACTCTCTGCCCACGCAGGATGTGGGCAAAAATCATTGTTTTTTGTTTTGTTTTGTTTTGTTTTCTCCTCTGGTACTCAGAATGCTGAGAGAATTCAGGGCTGCCCTCGCCCTGAACTAGATTAATATTCTAGATAACTTGTTACTTACCTTTGGGGATTGGCTTATTTCACTTAGCATAATAGTCTCCAGCTCCATCTCCAACCAGGAAGAAATCCTTTTTTTTCTTCTGACTTCTTCTCCCCCTCTATCTCCTTCTCCTCCTTATTCTTTTGATTTGTCTTTGTTTGGATTTGGTCTTTAAAGAGGAGGTCACATCACTTCACTCTATTATTCTTGGGTTTCATAGATTGGGGTGTGTGAGGCCATTTTCAGATGCTGCCCATTAGATGCTAGGAAGGAGCTAGCAGCAGTCAGTAGGCAGAACCCTGGCTGAGGGGATCAGACATGCTGAGTTTCACATGAGAAGGCCACTCTGAATTTCTATAATTTTGACAATTATTTAACCTCTCTGAGATTACCAGCATTATGATACTAATACCACATTTGAATATTGACATGCATGTCAGATTTCTAGGACTGCCAAAATTTTTCACTTTAATGTCCCTGAATTTGTATATAAAACAAAATGCAAATTCTTTTATAATTTCTTAAATTAAGGTATCAATTATGCCCACTTTCAGTCAAATTTCATAGACTAAAATTTTCAGGAAAATGTGCAGATAAAATTTCCACTTACTTCTCTTGTTTCTTCTCCTATACTCAACAAGATAAGGAAAACCTCTGGTTATATTTGGCATTCAGATGAACCTAGAGATTTTGGTTTCTTCAAAATCGCACAAGTAAAATAGCTTAATATTCTCGATAACTTGGTAATTGCCTTTCCAATACAAACAGACTAAACTTTTCCTTTACAATATTTCAAAGGATTTATTGCCTCATTGGCTCTTCAAGGAATATGCTAGAATGATACCTAATGTTTCTTCCTACTTTGACATCCTGTAATTCCATGACTGTGGGATTTTCAGAATATAGAAATGTAAAAGTTCTTTCTTCTGTAGTTAGTCCTAACTAGTTAATTAATCTCCATTTGAAGGGCATGTGTGCACAGGATAAAACAAATTGTCCCATGGTCAAATCTTCAACTTCTTGAGAATGAGGACCACATCTGTTATTTCTTTTTTTTTTTTTTATTGGTTCCTTTTAGTTATACATGACAGTAGAATTCATTTTGACATAATTATACAAGCATGGAATATATTTTATTCTAATTCAGGCCACAGTACCTCTCCTTCCTTTCCCTCTCTCCACCTCTTGCTTACTTCCTTCTATTGATCTTCATGTCATTTATCCTTAGTTTTTAAAAATTAATTTCTTGTGGATGTACATGATTCCACATCTTTCCTTTTCTCATCACCTCTCCCTTCCCTTCTTTCTCCTTTGTTTATTGAACTTCTATTCTCCCTCCCTCCCCTTATTGTGAGTTAGCTTTTACCTATCAGAGAAAACATTTGACCTTTGGTTTTGGGGGATTGGCTTATTTCACTTAGCATAATAGTCTCCAGTTCGATCTATTTACTGAAAAATGTCATAAACTCATTCTTCTTTATGGCTGAGTAATACTCCATTGTGTATATGGACCACATTTGCTTCATCCATGCATCTGTCAAAGGGCACCTAGGTTGGCTCCATAGCTTAGCTATTGTGAATTGCACTGCTATAAATATTGATATGGCTGTGTCACTGTAGTCTGCTGATTTTGAATCCTTTGGATATATACAAAGGAGTGAGATAATGGTCAAATGGTGGTTCCATCCCTGGTTTTTTTAGGAATCTTCATATTGCTTTCCAGAGTGGTTACACCGACTTGCAGTTCTACCATCAGTGTATGAGTGTACCCTTTTCTCCACATCCTTGCCAACATTTATTGGTACTTGTATTCTTGATAATTGCCATTCTGATTGGAGTGAGATGACAGCTAAGGGTAGTTTTAATTTGCATTTCTCTAATTGCTGGGAGATGTTGAATATTTTTTCATATATTTGTTGAACATTCGTATTTCTTTGTAGGAGCCCTGTTTGGGGAGATGGCTATTGATTGTGGTTGACTTTGGGCCATGGAGTTTTGGACATTGCCGCCTTCCATAGTCTCACGAGACTTGGCCCGGGATCTCGAGAGACTTGGGCAGAGCGGGAAGTGGGTCGGGGCCAGTTTGGTTGTTGGCTTTGCTGGTGTGTGGTATGTGTTAGAGTTGTTAGAGCCAGAGAGAGAAACTGACAGAATAAAGATCCTGTTTGTTTCCAGTCTGCCTCTGAACTTATTCCCGCGGCTTTGCTGCTCCAAGCGGCCATCGCTTCAGGCGGCGACACTTCTTCTTTGGAGAAGGGTCTGTTTGTAAGCTGCCTGTTGTGGCCAGCCACGGTGCCGCGGGAAAATTCTCGGAGGCAGAGTTAAGCTTTTACTACTTTTACTTCTACTTTCTTAGAGCTTAGAGAGGGAAAGAAAGATTTTTCTTCTTAGCTTAGAGTAGAGTAGCTTAGAGTAAAGAAAGATAGAGCTTAGCTTTTCTTCTTAGCTTAGAGTAGAGTAGCTTAGAGTAAAGAAAGATAGAGCTTAGCTTTTCTTCTTAGCTTAGAGTAGAGTAGCTTAAAGAAAGATAGAGCTTAGCTTAGAGAAAGACTAGAGCTTCTTTCTTCTCTCTTCTTTCTTCCTTCTTCTGTCTTCTGTCTTCTGTCTTCCTCGGGAGCCTCGGCCTTACTCTGACCAGTCCTCTGGAGCCTCGGCCTAACTCTGGCCAGTCATTACTTCTTCTATCTGGTTTCTCTTCTGTAACCGCTCTGCCTACGTTCTGGCCGCTCTGATTCTTCTGACCGACCGAGTGACTGCCCGGCTGACTGAATTCTCCGTTCTCCTAACTCGGACCGCTTTCACCCGGTTATATACCTTCAGGTTTGCGGGTGCCTACAGGTGCGTCACATACATATCAGGTGGAACCCATGGCTTCCAGCTAGCTACAACAGCCCTTCCCAATTAGGGCTCCTTCATATTCCTTCCCTTTAGTTTAAAAAGGTGCTTTAATTCTATTTTCTCTATTTTCTCTATTTTATTTTATTTTTTTGTCCCTACCTAGCTTTTCACCTTTTATTTTTGAAAGGGTGGATATTTGAGCCCTTTTTGAGAAGGTGCTGTGGCTTTAAGGAAGCCTAATGCTGAGGAGCAGCTAACGCACTTAGTTAAGCACAACTGCATAAGCGGCTTTGACTTTTTTTTTTTTTTTTTTCTCTCTTCTTTATTTTTATGGCTTTTTTGCCAAAGCTCAATGGCTTTCTGTTTTCTTTTAAGCTCATGGCTTTTTTCTTTATGGCTTTTTTGCTAAAGCTCAAGGCTTTTTCTCTGTATGGCTTTTCTGGCTTCTTTATTTTTTATGGCTTTTGGCCGGCTACTCTGCTTCGGCTTTTGGCCGGCTCGCTTCGGCTTTTTTCGGCTTTTGGCCGGCTACTCTGCTTCGGCTTAATTCTTAACTGGCCTCAACTGAGTCAGAGGCTATGTTCTCTTGTTTACTACTCTTTTTGCTGGTCTCAACTGAGTCTGAGGCTATGCTTTTTCGTTGCTCTCCTTATTTCTTAGCTTTTCTTCTCTGCCTGCCGAGCCCCGGACAGACCACCATTTGTAAGCTGACTGGTACCGTAAACCGGGATAAAAACTCTCGGGGGCAGAGTTAAGCTTTTACTACTTTTACTTCTACTTTCTTAGAGCTTAGAGAGAGGGAAAGAAAGATTTTTAGAGAGAAAGATTAAAGCGAGCTTTTCTTCTTGTCTTCTTAGCTTAGAGTTAGAGTCTTAGAGTCTTAGAAAGAAAGATAAAGATAGAGCTTAGCTTAGAGAAAGACTAGAGCTTCTTTCTTCTCTCTTCTTTCTTCCTTCTTCTGTCTTCTGTCTTCTGTCTTCCTCGGGAGCCTCGGCCTTACTCTGACCAGTCCTCTGGAGCCTCGGCCTAACTCTGGCCAGTCACTACTTCTTCTATCTGGTTTCTCTTCTGTAACCGCTCTGCCTACGTTCTGGCCGCTCTGATTCTTCTGACCGACCGAGTGACTGCCCGGCTGACTGAATTCTCCGTTCTCCTAACTCGGACCGCTTTCACCCGGTTATATACCTTCAGGTTTGCAGGTGCCTACAGGTGCGTCACATACATATCAGGTGGAACCCATGGCTTCCAGCTAGCTACAACAGCCCTTCCCAATTAGGGCTCCTTCATCTGTTCAGTTCCTTTGTTCATTTATTGATTGGGTTATTTGGTTTTTTATGTTAATGTTTTTTTACTTCTTCATATATATCCATATCTGAAGAGCAGGTGACAAAGATTTTCCCCCGTTCTGTAGGCTCTCTCTTCATGCTCTTGATCGTTTCCTTTGCTGTGAAGAAGCTTTTTAACTTGATGTCATCCCATTTATTGATTTTTTATTTTACTTCTTGTGCTTTTAGAGTCTTGTTACGGAAGTCAATTCCTAAGCCAATGTGTTGGATGGTTGGGCCTACATATTCTTCTAGCAGCTATAGGATTTCTGATGTAATTCCTAGGTCTATGATCCACTTTGAGTTGAGTTTTATGTAGGGTGAGAGATAGGGTTCAATTTCATTCTAGTACACATGGATTTCCAGTTTTCCCATCACTGTTTTTTAAAAAGGCTAACTTTTCTAGATTGTATGTTTTTGGCACCTTTGTCTAGTATGAGAGAACTACATGGGCAGTCTCTGTGTCTTCTATTCTGTTCCACGAGTCTTCATGTTTGTTTTGGTGCCAATACATGCTGCTTTTGTTACTATAGCCCTGTAGTATAATTTAAGGTCTGGTATTGTGGTGCCTCCTGCTTTGCTTTTCTTGCTAAGGATTGTTTTGGCTATTCTGGGACTCTTATTTTTCCAAATGAATTTCATGATTACTTCTTCTAGTTCTATGGAGAACAACATTGGAATTTTCATGGGAATTGCATTGAATCTGTATGGCACTTTTGGTAGTATGGCCATTTTGACAATATTAATTCTGCCTATCCAAGAACATAGGAGGTCTTTCCACCTTCTAAGGTCTTCTTCAATTTCTTTCTTTAGTCTCCTATAGTTTTCATTTTAAAGGTCCTTCACCTCTTTTGTAAGATGGATTCCTAAGTTTTGTGTTTTTTTGAGGCTATTGTGAATGGGATGGTTTTTCTAATATCTCCTTCAACATGTTCATCATTGGAGTAGAGGAATGTGGTTGATTTATGAGTGTTGGTTTTGTATCCTGCTACTTTGATGTATGTATTTATGAGTTCTAGAAGTTTTCTGGTGGAGTTTTCTGGGTCTTCTAAATATAGGATCATGTTGCTAACAAACAGAGATAGTTTGAGCTCTTCTTTACCTATTTGAATCCTTTTAATTTTCTTCTCTTGCCTAATTGCTCTGGCTACAGTTTTAAGGACTATGTTGAATATAATAGTTGAAAGAGAGCATCCTTGTCTTGTTCCTATTTTTAAAGGGCATTCTTTTAGTTTTTCTCCTTTCAGAATAATGTTGGCCTTGGATTTGTCATATATACCTTTAACAGTGTTAAGAAATGTTCCTTCTATCCCTAGTTTTTCTAGTGTTTTATGTGTGAGTGCACATCTATTATTTCTTTCCTACCTTCCACAACATATTCAGCACAACTAGATTCTCATGTGATCACAACACATTCCAACTCCCAGGTGGGCAAATCCTAGACATCTACATGTTGAAATAGAGTTAAATCTCAAAATGTAGACTTGCAGATTAGAGTTGTTTTCATGATAAAGCTAAGCAGTGTACCATGGGAAGCACTACATTAAAGTTCACTTCTTTCCTGGACTGACTTAGGAGAAATTTACATGGACCCATGAGTAAAGAGTCATTCAGTAAAACAAAAGCCCTCTGTTTGGTAGGTACATAACACTATTCAGAACCACATATGACTCATTCATCTGTTTTCCTGCATTATTCTTCTCACATAATTATTCTCACTTCTCCATTTCAGTGCATTATTTCTTTTTTAGAAACTCAACAGAAGACTGTAGATTTTCATGCACATCAGTGGAAATCTAGAATCAACCATACTAAATATTCAGTACAACTGGGTTCTTGTGTAATCATAACCAGTTCTAATTCTCAGGGGGAACAAAGGGAAGTATTCAGTGAATATCTATTTATCTATCTATGGATTGAACCAATTTTGTCACTGTTCAAATGAATGCTTTAAGTTCTGTAATTTCTGTCACACCTATGTTGCTCATCTTCAACACTATATTTTCTTAAAAATTATCCAGAGATGTAGGAGCCCTAATTAAGGAGATAGCTAAGATTGTGGTTAGCTGTGAGCCATAAAGATATTCAAACATTACCACCTTCCATGGTCTCGCGAGACTTGGCCCGGGACATTGCGGATCGGGTCGGTGCCAATTTTGTGGTGGTGGTTGTAGGAGTGTGGATGGTGTTGGAGTTGTTGTTGGAGCCGGAGAGAGAAGCTAGCAGAATAAAGAGCCTGTTCGTTTCCAGTCTGCCTCTGAACTTATTCCCGCGGCGTCGTTGCTCCAAGCAGCAATCGCTTCAGGCAGCTACAAGTGGCAGCCCATACGGGGAGTTCGGTCAGCAGGTAAGAAATAAGAAAATTTAAAAAGTGGGAGCGAAAATAACAAAAGGTCAGATAATAAAAGCCATGGATGAGTTTTTCGATATCGTGGACTCAGTGGATAGTGAGGAAAGTGATCAAGAAAGCATAGCCTCTGAGTCAGTTAATACCGGTGAGAAGAGTAGTGGTGTAAATTCAAAAGTAAAAGCTGCAAAAGCCATCAGAAACTTATTGAAATTAGCCAAAGAATATGTACTCTCCTTAGAAGCTGAAATTCAGAATACCAGTAAAAGTGATAGTAGTAAGAAGGAGCCAAACCATGAAAGTACGGTCTCCTCCACTAAGCCGGTTAGGAACTATGAAACTAGTAGTGAAGAGGAATCAAAAGGTGATTCTGGGAGCACAGTCTCCAGTAAAAAGAACAGAAAGAAATTAAAAAAGAAAAAGGACCGTCAAGTAGAGGAACCACTTGTGTCCCCTACTCCCCCATGGGTGGAATCCATGACAGAAAATATGAAGGGTATTACTAGGCATATGCATACCCTAGAAAAAGAAACAAAAAGTCTTTCTGAGCGCTTATGTGCTCTCGAGGATAACTTACAGATACATTGGGAACTGCCAGTATTTGAAAATGAAAATGGACAGAGGGTCCACCAGTCAGTAGATTTCAAAACAATAAAAAAACTCAAAGAGGCAGTAATGACATATGGGCCCCAAGCTCCTTTCACGTTGAGTATGCTGGAGTCCCTTAACACCTTTATCTTAACCCCCTCAGACTGGAAAAGTCTATGTAAAGCAGCATTAAGTGGGGGGCAATACTTGGTTTGGCGATCATAATTTCAAGAACGTTGTATAGAAACAGCTAAAAGAAATGCTGCAGGGTTTGGAGACCATAATATAGAAATGCTCACAGGAGAAGGGCAGTTCACAGACTTACAGGCTCAAAAATATTATGACCCAGGTGTATATGTTCAGATAAACACAGCTGCCTTAAAGGCATGGAAAACTTTACAAGGACCTGGGGATCTACAAGGTAGCTTGTCAAAAGTGATTCAAGGACCTAATGAGCCGTATGCTGACTTTGCTGATCGACATTTGAGAACTGCAGGTAGAATGTTTGGAGACATTGATCAAGCTATGCCATTAGTTATTCAATTAGCATACAAAAATGCTAATAAATACTGCCAGGAGAGGTGCTTCCCCTCAAAATTTCACAAGGGCTCAACCTAGACATTATAATCAATCAGGCTATTCCAGGCAAAATTATCATAATCAATCAGGCTATTCTGGGCAAACTCCCCAAAGAGAAATAAGACCAAGCTCATACCGTGCCCCACGCCGCTGCCCCAGGTATAAAAAGGAAAATCATTGGGCCAATAAATGCCATTCAAAATTTAACATTTAAGGAAATCATTTGTTCAGGAATTCAAAAAACAGGGCATGGGGCCCAATGCCCCGGGGCCCACAAATGTACGAGGCATTGGAGGAGGAGCATCTTTAAGCATCCACTCAGATGCTTCCCCGACACAATCCCTACTACCCATCCACTCCCTCGCCAGAGGAACAGGAGGAAATGCAGGATTAGACCTCTGTTCCACCGTCCAAATAGTGTTAACACCTGAAATGGGGGTTCAACTGATTCCCACAGGGGTCAGGGGACCTCTTCCCTCAGGGACTGTAGGACTTATTCTCGGGAAAAGTCCTAAAAGCTTATTAGGTTTGCAAGTGACCCCAGGTGTAATAAACTCAGAATACAAAGGGGAAATGAAAATAATGCTTAGTATAAGCATTATTATATTAATGTATAATATAATTTATAATATACACATTATTATATTAGTATATTAATGCCAAAGTATAAGTTCTGTTAATCAAGGAGATAGAATTGCTTAGCTGCTTCTCCTTCCAAATTTACATAATTCATTTTAAAATGAGTGTGCCTCAAAAAAGGAACAATAGAGGATTTTGTTCCACTGACTCAAGACCCATGGCTTGCTGGGTTCGGGATTGTTCAAGGAGGCCTATGTGTAAAATAAAAATTCAAGAAATAGAGATGGAGGGACTGATAGACACTGGAGCTGACTCTTCCATCATTAATCTACGGCAATGGCCCAAGCACTGGCCTCTGCAAAAAGCTTCAACCAATTTAAGAGGCTTGGGATATAATAACCTCCCAGAGAAAAGTGCGGTAATTTTAAAATGGGAGGATGATGAAGGGCATAAAGGAACATTTCAGCCTTATGTTTTACCTAACCTACCGGTTACTTTATGGGGAAGAGATATTTTGCAACAAATGGGAGTACACCTTGCAACCAAGCCTGCAGGTGTTAAATGTGAAAATCTACAGGGTAATATTAACCCTAAAAGAAATCATTATCAAAAAGTACAGGGTAATCTTAACCCTATAAGAAATCATTATCAAAAGGTACAGGGTAATCTTAACCCTAAAAGAAATCATATCATAAAGGAAAAAGATATTTTTTTTCGGGGCCACTGAGAAAATAATTTTGAAAATACCATGGCTTTCTGATAAGCCAGTGTGTGTCCCTCAGTGGCCCCTATCTAAAGAGAAATTACAAGCGGCCCACCTACTAGTTCAGGAACAACTAGAAGCAGGACATATAGAACCTTCCACCTCTCCCTGGAATTCCCCCATATTTGTGATCAAGAAAAAATCAGGAAAATGGCAATTGTTACATGATCTTAGAGAAATTAATAAAACTATGCAAATCATGGGCCCTACTCAACCTGGACTTCCTAATCCTGTAGCTATTCCAAAAAATTTCCATCTTATTACTCTTGATATAAAGGATTGTTTCTTTTCTATTCCTCTACACCCTCTGGATACCCCCAGGTTTGCTTTTTCGGTTCCTTCTATTAACAATAATGGCCCCGATCAGAGATATCAATGGAAAGTTTTGCCGCAGGGAATGGCTAATAGCCCCACTATGTGTCAAACCTATGTAGATAAAGTTATTCAGCCTATCAAAACTAAATACCCAGAGCTTATGTGCCTCCATTATATGGATGATGTTTTGCTTGCTCATCCTAATCAAGAAGTCTTATTCACCATATTTAGTGATATATCAGAAAACTTGAAACGATATGGACTAAACATTGCTAAGGAAAAGGTGCAAATTAGATCTCCAATATTATATCTAGGATTCCAAATTATGGACACTTTTATTAGGCCTCAAAAAATATTAATTAATAAGGAGCATTTGGCCACTCTCAATGACTTTCAAAAATTGCTAGGAGATATTAATTGGCTTTGCCCTACACTAAACCTCACTACTGGCCAACTAAAACCTTTATTTGACATCCTTCATGGGGACCATGATCCATCTTCACCATGAACATTGACTCCTGATGCTAGGAAAGCTATAAACTTAGTAGAAAAAGGCATCTAAGGAGCTCATTATGATAGATTTGATTTAAATCAACTGCTGATATTGATTATTATTTCTTCACAATATACACCCACAGGAGTATTTTGACAACAAGGGACTTTATTACGGACACATTTGCCCGTCTCTCCTAAAAGTATAATTGAGTCTTATACCTCCATGGTGGCTAAACTTATTCTTCAAGGACTTAAGACTTCTACTAAAATATTTGGCATTCACCCGGCTACTATTATTACTCCCTATTCATCATCACAGATTGAATATTTATGCTTCAATGATAATGATTGGGCTATAGCTAGATGCTCTACTTCTGCAAATTTTGATAATCATCTTCCTAAGTCTCCTATATTATCTTTTTGTATCAATCATCCTATTATATTTCCACAGGTAATAAAAAATCAACCTATTCCTAAGGCATTAAATGTATTCACAGATGGGTCCTCAAATGGTACTGCTGCAGTAGTCACTAAAAAAGAAAATATGACTTACATAACTGCACACAAATCAGCCCAACTAGTGAAACTGGAAACTGTGGTAAGAGCTCTGGAAAAATTTTAGAGAGCAGCCCATGAACATTTTTTCAGATAGCCACTATATTGTACATGCCGTCCCAAAATTAGAGCTAGCAGGACCAATAGCACCTCATACTCCAGTCTTTAAATTGTTTTATCAAATACAAAAACTTTTGTGGGCAAGAAAAGAACCTCTATTCTTAGGGCATATTAGAGCACATACCAACTTTCCTCATCCCCTCCATGAAGGTAATCAAAAGGCTGATGCCCTTACCCAAACAATCTTTATACTTTCAGTGCTCCAGCAAGCTACTTTATTTCACTCCCAGTTTCACGTCAATAGCACCACCTTGCAGCATAGGTTTAAAATCACAAAGGAGCAAGCCAGAACAATTGTAAAAGATTGTAAATCTTGTATGACACATTTGCCCAATCCTCATTATGGTGTTAACCCTAGAGGATTAATGCCCAATCATTTGTGGCAGAAGGATGTTACTCACGAGCCAAGTTTTGGAAAATTGCGATTTATTCATGTGACCATAATACATGCTCAGGCATGATTTTTGCTTTTTTACATTCTAGAGAAAAAGTTAAAGATGTTACATCTCATTGTTTGCAAGCTTTTGCTGCATTGGGCATCCCCAAAATGCTTAAAACAGATAATGGCCCTGCATATACGTCCTCATCTTTCAAACAGTTTTGCTCAAAATTCAATATATCCCATAAAACAGGTATCCCATACAATCCTCAGGGTCAGGGCATTATTGAAAGAGCAAACCGCACACTAAAAGTTATGTTATTAAAACAAAAAGAAGGAAATTGGAAAAATCCTAGGGACAGATTGGCAGTTGCCCTGTTTACCTTAAATTTTTTTAACTTTAGACTCTAATGGTTATTCTGCTGGAGACAGACATTGGAACCCACACCAACAACATAAACCTTTGGTTTACTGGAAGGATGTTCTTTCAGGTACATGGAAGGGTCCAGATCCAGTATTAATTTGGGGGAGATGATCTGTTTGTGTTTTTCCAAAGCACGAATCCTCTCCAATATGGATACCATCTAGATTAATAAAGCAGGTACCAAATCATAAGGATGAAGATGAAGTTGTTGAGGAATCAAGATTAATAAAAAAGGTACAAAATCAAGAGGACCAAAATGAAGGTATGGAATGATTCCCTTAAAAGAGTTCTTCAAAATATTTCACAACTTAAGTGTCATTCCTCCCGGCCAGGATGAGGAGATCTCTCTTTAGTGTGCACACAATTGTATATTTTTTTCTTTCTTTTTATATATGTCTTTATGTCTGTGCATTTGTCTAACTTTCATGTAAATGTGACGTCACAAATATATGTTTGTAGATTTGTGTGTCTGTCCAGTGTGACATCACAAATAACAAAGATATAATATATATATATATATATATATATATATAATATGGATATATTTATATATATATATATATGGATTCAAATAACTTTAATTCATTTAAGTTTAAGAGTATTCAATTTGGGTAAATAATTTAATAAGTGAAGGTACCTTCAATTTTGATTTATAGCTGTCCCAGGGACTTCTCTTTAGCGAAGAACATGACTAGTGCTGTATAACCTGATATTTTTGTGTTTTGACATAGGAATGTTTATTTGTAATCAACTTTATTTGTTTTATAGCTGATTAATTTGAGTTATTTCAACAGATAACCTCATGGAAGGTTACAGAGACTTGAGGGTTCCAGCTAACAAATTATTTTTCCAAAGTGCCTTTAGATTTTCTTTACTCTATCTTTAATGCAGTAAATACCCTCAGTCTTTCTTTGTTTTGTTCTGAATATGATATTTTGCCAGCTTATGTTTGTGGGAGCTCAAGAAGCAATGTGTGCGAGCAGAAATCAACTTTAATTTTCTAATCTAATAATTCTATTTTTTAGTTTGACAACTCGCCTCTTGACTCAGTGCTGGAATAGCACTGCCTTTCCTTTAATAATTGATGCTTGAGTTTCTAGGTAGCGGGCCCTGAAGATTTGCCAGTGGCATTGTCTAGACATAAAAAAGACGGGTGCTGTTACAGCTGCATGGATCACGGTCACTGCAAACATCCCTGCTGCTCAAGCATCAAACAACCTCACCAGCAGTGTGGCCTCTGTTCTGCATGCATGGGGCCTCCTAGATCAACGTTTTATAACAAGTGGACATTTTGATCTTTCATTGTTTGGGACTTTACGGGACAATGCCTTGTGGGTATTTGTCTAGAGAACTCAGTGTGTTACTTGATAGAACTCAGGGCAGCTGATTTGTTTAAAGAATTTGATATGCTATGCAACTTGGCTCCTCAGCAGAAGGCTTGCCGCCTTAAAGCCGCAGCATCTCCTCACAATTGGATGGCTGTTAGTCATCATACACAGTCGATCCTGAAGGGCTCGATTGGATGGCTGGTAGCCAATGACGGGTAAGATCCCCAGAGGGGGACAACCTAAAACAGGCACAGTCGCATGGGACAGTCTCATGTGGCCGACATATCAACCTAAGACAGGAGTCAAGGGCACAGCCTTGATTATCCGATGACAGGTAAGAATGTTAGTTGCACATGGACGTCCTAGAGCATCCCCTCTTTTAAAACAAAAGGGGGGATATGTAGGAGCCCTAATTAAGGAGATAGCTAAGATTGCAATTAGCTGTGAGCCATAAAGATATTCAAACATTACCACCTTCCATGGTCTTGCGAGACTTGGCCCGGGACATTGCGGATCGGGTCGGTGCCAATTTTGTGGTGGTGGTTGTAAGAGTGTGGATGGTGTTGGAGTTGTTGTTGGAGCTGGAGAGAGAAGCTAGCAGAATAAAGAGCCTGTTCGTTTCCAGTCTGCCTCTGAACTTATTCCCACGGCATCATTGCTCCAAGCGGCAATCGCTTCAGGCAGCGACAAGGAGAAATTTTCATATTGATTATTCATAGCTCTTAAGCAGTACGTAAAGATGTCCCTAGATGACTAAGTCTATCTGGTGCAACCTGTCTGCCCTTTGCATTCAGCTCAATGAATGGAAAAGATTGTCAAAGATTTATGTTCAGATTGTGTCACCACATATGAAGGTATTGTGATGGAGTCAGTTACTGAGTGTGTGTGCATGTGCACAACAATTTGTTTAAGAATTCACAGCATGTAGACATAATCATTACAAAAATCTCATGTGTATAAAATAGTATGACTAGAAAGCTTCTGTTTTACCAGTAAATATGTACTACAGAAAGTCTAGCTGTCTTTCTTAAACTTAACTCTAATTGAACTTTAATCCTAGTGGTTGGATTTATCCTACATGGTCACAGGTAATTGCTTATGAATCTGTTCATTCAGCAGTTACTGAACATACTTTTTTTCTTAGAAGTTAACAATGATTCTTTGTTTGTTTTCAGTACTGGGTTTTGAACCCAGGACCTCACAGATACTAAGCAAGTACTCTATCACTGAGCTACATCCCCAGCCCTTTTCTAAAGTTCTTGACATTGTCTTTTTTTTTTTTTTTTTTCCAACCAAGACAATTCATTCACTGTCAAAGTCTTTCAAATTATTCAAGAAATGTGTAAGGAATTTTAGTGGAGTCCTGGAGTCCATAATAATTCTCAATAGACTAAGCCTCAAATTTCCTCTTGATCTATTGTAGCCACACTACCAAGATCAGTTGGCAATAATTTCAGCATGCCCACAGGTTAAATTATAATGTGACACAAGAACACAAGGGCAATGTCAAGGTTCAAAGCTACATAACACCTTACAGCTTTATGTACCAGAAAAATGAAAAAAAATTTTTTCTGTCATATATTTTAGTGAGTATTTTCCATTTCTAAGAACAAGGTATTATTATTCTGGGAAGTGTACTACCTAATAATTATAGCTACATTTTTAAGCTTTCACTCTATCTCAGATAACTGTTTTTAGATATTTTTGTAGATCATTATTTCACATAGGTTACAAAACAGCTCTAAGAGCCACCCTCTGCTTCCCTCCACCCCACCCTGATATATTCTAGAGGGTTTCTCATCCCAGTTAGGCAGGGGAACACAAACGCTCAGGAGTGAGAGGTGAGCACACAGAATCAGACAGTCCAGTTTAGTGAGGCCTTCCCCAGCCATTAGTTCACCAACAGAGAGTAAGACTCCCAGGAATCCTGTACATCTATCCCAAATATAGAAAGAGGCTAGTAATACCTAGGTCTAGAAATTGTGACGATTAAGTGAGAAATTCCAGAAACAGGAGTCTACTGTGATTCTGCACTCTCCCTCCTTACACCTCATCCACACAAACTCCATTGTATTTCCTCAGATATACTCACTTTCCTCTTCTTGTAATGACACTTGCACAGTCCAATATATTACCCAATTTTGCTGTGCCAGTTTTTTCTATTCAAAGCTTACATTATTCTGGGGGCACTTTTTTTTCTAGCATCAAGAATTGAATCCAGGGGTGCTTAACAACTGAGCCACATCCTCAGCCCTTTTTATATTTTATTTAGAGACATGCCGGGGCTGCTGAGTTATGAATGGGGCCGAGTTCTAAGCTATCCCCTTTTGGGCCCAAAAGGGGGTTTTCCTTCTGCCCGCAGAAAGAAAACAACTTACCCGGCGAGGATGGGCTTAAGGACAAACATACGCTGAGTGCCTTCCTCTGCCTGATAGACAGAAAACACGCCACACCCAGGGAGTTTTGTATAGCAAGCGAGAATCCAAAAAACTCGGATTTTATTGGGAAGGTGCTGAACTTAAATAGGCCTAGAACTAACCAATCAGCCAGCAGGGCGGTTGGGTCTCTCACGCTACGTCATAGCCACACCCCTTTGCTTAGCCCCGGTCCTACTAGGGCGTGGTAAGCAGCCGAAGTCCTTCCCCTTGGCAGACATGAGTCCCAACAGAGACAGTTCTTGCTAAGGTATTTAGGGCCTCACTAAGTTACTGAGCCTGCCTTTGAATGTATGATCCTCCTGTCTCAGCCTCTGGAGCCACTGGTATTACAAGTGTGTGTCTCCATGCCCTGCTTCTGAGGACACTCTGGAGCCTTGATCCAAATTCAAAATCAGCAAGGTCACATACTCATATGGAGGAAAAAAATCAGTCTGTGCAAGAGGTCTCAAAAAATGCATTTCTGCCTCTTGATCTTCATTTCCCTGCACACATCTTATGCAATTCATTTCCCTGTACATGTCTTATGCAAAATTAAACAAGTATTTAATACGAACGCAGTGTGTACTTAGTGCTGGGACATCAACGGTTAACAACAGAGACAAGTTCCTATTCAGTTTAACAATAAATTCATGACATGAGTACGATTATATTTAATTTAAATCATGACCTAATGATACAGCTACAGCGAAAAGTTGCACGAAGGAAAAACAAAGTATGGTGGGAATATATACAGATGTAGATGCAGTAGTCCCTCAATATCTGCTCAGGACTCCCTTGCATATACCAAGCTCAAGTCTCCTATATAAAATGGCATAGTAATTGCATATAACCTATGCACATCCTTTTATATGTTTCCAACCAACTCTAGATTATTGATAACATCTAATACAATGTGAAGGCTATGAAAATAGTTGTTACATGGTATTGCTTAGGGAATGGTGGCAAAAAAAATTGTCCATACATGTTCCATACAGAAGCAAAACATTTTTTCAAGTATTTTCATTCCTTGATTGAATCTACACATGTGGAGTCTGCAGATACATAGGGCTGACTGTACTGGATTAGGGATGATAAACAATCTATCAAGGGAGTTTGGAAAGGATCAGTTGGAGTTAAGCAGAGTGAGAATATTCCAGGCAGTATCAGGAGGAGAGTGAAAGGCCAGAGTGGCTGGGGCTGTGAATTCCGGGAACACCATGCTCAGTGAGGAGGACACCAGGCTGGGCAAGGTGGGCCCACCCTTGCTGATCACATTAATTTTTCCAAAGGGCCCTAAAAAAAAAAGAAGAAGAAGAAGAAGAGTTTTAAGCAGAGAAATGACAAGATCTTATTTATATGCCAAGTACTCTGGGGCTGCAATGTGGGGAATAGACAGTAGAGGGCACAAAATTGGAAGCCCGTAGACTAGTTCAGATGCTATTAGACTAGTGCAGAGGAGCAATGGTCACAGCCTGGACTCCAGTGGCAGCTGTGTGGGTGGGAGGAATAGACACATCTGAAACCTGCTGTAAAAGTGAAATCCATTAGGTGATCCACTGTGGTTGATAAAGGGAGAGAAACCAAAATGACTCTCAAATTTCTGCTGTCCTAACTTAATCTTTGCAACATGTGCAATGGATAACACACCAAATCTCACAGACTTATTTACGCATTTAACAAATATCTATGGAACTCTCCAAATAGTTATTTATAGCATTAGTAAATTGGATTTGAATACTGGTTCTGCCTCTTATTAACTATGTGATCTTGAGCAAGTTTTTTAACTATAAGCATGAGATCCTGGACCATTTCTGAGGTTTCTGAGACTGTGTAAAACTTGTGAGAAGCAGGTGGAATATATATCTCTGAGGCAAACCCTGCTCCTTAGAGATCTAATCTTGCATCACTGTTACACAAGTAATTTCCAGTCTTTTTGTTTTTTAATAATTTTTCTGTTAGTGAAGGGCACCAGGTTACTCTGTTACCTGAGGATGAAAGAGCTTCTCAAAAGGGTCTTCTTGGGTGAATAAATAACAAGTAATGCACCCATCAACTACATAACAGAGGTAAAGATTTCTGTAACTATTGGATGACTTTGGATCAAGAGTCATAGGTGGAATGAGTGGGCCCAAAATAAGAATTCCAATATCCCAATGTCATCTTACCCACTATCTGCACTGTGAATGGCCACTTAGTCTCAGGGTCAGAAACAATAAGATGGAGAAAGACCAACGCCAGTTGGAAAGAATGTTGCTTGGAATAAACAGGTCAGCAGAAACTTACTTCCCGTTCATTGTTACCAGTGTACCCAGTTTTTTAAAAAAAAGAAAATTCTAGAATTTAGAACTTATATGAAGTTCTCTTAATATTTAAATGCAGCCGGGCGTGGTGGTGCACGCCTGTAATCCCAGCACTTGGGAGGCTGAGGCAGGAGGATCACAAGTTCAAAGCCAGCCTCAGCAATGGCGAGGCACTTAGCAACTCAGTGAGACCCTGTCTCTAAAAAAATACAAAAAAGGGCTGGGGATGTGGCCCAGTGGTCGAGTGCCCCTAATTTCAATCCCCAGTACAAAAAAAAAAAAAAAAATTAAATGCTAGATGAATTTTTACATAAATTGATATGTGGGTCAAATAAAACACGTCTGAAGGCTACATGAACTTTCTGGCCTCCAGTTTGGAACCTCTGGTTTCCACTAACTCAACTGGTCCTCTGGCAGGGCAGGGGTCAAGTAACTGGGAATGAATTAAAGGAGGGAATTTAGATGGTGACCAAGAGTGGTGTGAGGCTCACACAGAAACCTGCCTCAACAAATGAGCAGTGCTCCAACCACACACACTGGCTCCAAACATAAATGAAAGAAAAGGAATAGAAATATGAAATGAGAGACAATTCAAGCACTGTTTTATTAATGTATAATATTTACGTATTTATGAGGTACAAGGTGATGTTTTGATTCACATATACATTATTGATTAACTCAGGGTAATTAGCTTACCCACCCATCACCTTAAACTTTCATCATTTCTTTACGGTGATTACATTCAAATTCCTCTCCTCTAATCATTTGGAGATATGTAATACATTATCATAAATCACATTCACCCCCTTCTGCCATTGAATACCAGAACTTACTTTCCTATCTAACTATAATAATGGACTTGTTGATCAAACACTTTTCCTTATAATTAATTACAAATTTCTGAAGAGGAAGAATTTCAGCCTTTTTTGCATATTCTGAATTTATCTAGTATAATGTCAGATTAAAAATCAATTAATTCCATTCCTTTGATCTACAGAATAGAACTCTTTGTAAGAAATGAAACCAGTTTTCTCATACATTAAAAATATGCTCTCAACAATGGATCTTCTATTTCATTTAGAGGATGAGAAAACTCTTCTGGCTAAAAATAACTGAATACTCATGTAACATCTAAGGTTTTCGAGTATAACTATCAAGACTTCTCCGTACATACTTCCTCAACCAGTAATTAAAAATACTCATCTTGCAAGTTTATGATATAAGGATGGAACTGACAGTATTTCTCTTAAAGTCAAGCAATTAATCAAAGTCACTAGGACTATTACCACCACAAGCACTAGTTACTGATGAAAGGTTTGAAGTCTATAATGCAATTGAGAGATTCAGAATACACGACATATACTTGGCAATGAGATCATATTCTTCTTTGCCAGCCCTGGGGACCTGAGAGCAGTAGAAAGGAAGGAGACACCTCAGGAAGGAAGAGCCTTGTAACCTCAAGGAAGGAAGGAGGGAAACAGAGAGAGAGAGACAAAGGGGCAGGAAAATGAGCATTAGGGGGAAATTTCTTACATAGGGCAATCCCAGTTTTCAGAGGTGAGATAGAATGCCAGGGCCCACGAAAGAGGTTAGATGTGGCACACCTCCGTATTCTGCCCTTTGGCAACCAATATCAGAGGCCCTGTGGCAAATAACAGAAAGTCCCTGACACTGGGAGAACTTTACCATCAAATGGTGCCCACGGCTTTTCTTTCTCATCTCAACACAAGACCCTGTGTGGCACAACAAATCAGAGTTGAACTTATTATTTATAAAGCTGATTTCACTTTTTCTACCTGGAAAATGATTTAAAATGGCCCTCCTCACTTTTTCCACTCTTCACCCCAATTCCTAAACCAGGTGATGAACAGACTCAAGGTTTCTAACTATGGATTTTTTTTTTTTAAAGTGCTATGAATCAAATCCAGGTCTTGTGCATGGCAGGCAAATGCTCTACCACTGAGTGACACTCTCAAGCCCCATCTCTGAATAATTCAATGGTAAATTCACATCTAACACTTTTTTTTGGGGGGGGGGGGGTAGTACCAGGGATTGAACTCAGGGGCACTCAACCACTGAGCCACATCCCCAGCCCCATTTTTGTATTTAGAGACAGTGTCTCACTGATTAGCAGCTCGCCATTGCTGAGGCTGGCTTTGAACTCAAGATTCTCCTGCCTCAGCCTCCCAAGCCGCTGGGATTACAGGCGTGCGCCACCGCCACATCTAACACTTAAGCACGAGTTATTGCAAAGCTCTGGGGAAGGCATCGGTGAGAAAAACCTAAAACCAATCACCTGTCTTAGCAGCGTTGTCTTGGTTAACTTTGTGCTGCTATATAGAATACCAGAGAATGGGAAGTTCATAAAGAACAGAAAATTCTTTCCTTACAGTTCTAAAGCCTGGGAAGACCAAGATCAAAGTATCAGTGTATCCTGCACCTCAGATAACATTAAGAGAAAATTTATCTCCAGGATATATAAAGAACTAAAAACACACACACACACACACACACACACACACATAACCCAATCAATAACTGGGCATGGGCTAGGGTTGTGGCTCAACAGTAGAGCACTTGCCTAGCATATGTGAGGCCATGGGTTCGATCCTCAGTACCACATAAAAACAAATAAACGAAATAAAGGTATTGTGTCCAACTACAACTAAAAAATAAATGTTAAAAAAATGGGCAAAGGAAATGAACAGGCACTTCACAGAAGAAATATGAACGGTCAATGAATATATGGGAAATGTTCAATATCATCAGCAATTAGGGAAGTGCAAATCAAAACTACACTGAGTTTTCATCTCACACCAGTCAGAATGGAGTGTTGGCAAGGATGTGGGGAAAAGGGTACACTCACTCATACATTGCTGGTGAGACTGAAAATTAGTGCAACCACTCTGGAAAGTAGTGTGGAGATTCCTCAGAAAACTTGGAATAGAACCACCATTTGACCCAGCTATCCCACTTCTAGGTTTACACCCAAAGGACTTAAAATCAACACACTACAGTGACACAGCCACATCAATGTTCATAGCAGCTCAATTCACAATAGCTAAGCTATGGAATCAGCCTAGTGCTCTTCAACAGAGGAATGAATAAAGAAAATGTGGGTGTAGATACACAATGGAGTATTACTCAGCCATAAAGAAGAATGAAATTGTGTCGTTTGCTGATAAATGGATGGATCTAGAAACTATTATGCTAAGCAAAGTAAGCCAATCCCCAAAAATCAAATCTTGAATGTCTTTTCTGATATGTGGATGCTAACCCACAATAAGGGAGTTAGGGGAAGAATAGAAGTTCAGTAGATTAGACAAAGGGGAAGGAAAGAATGGGTGTGGGCAGGAATAGGAAAGAAATAAAGTTGTGGAAACAAACAAAATTTCTCAGAAATATTCCAGCAGAAGAGTGCCTTTCTTTATCAGTTCTGTTTGATATAGTTCAGGTGGATAAAAGCACAAAAAGGAGTCCAAACTCAAACATCATAAAGCTTTATGAACTCCAGCAACAATCATAAAATGTGGGAAAATGTCTCATTTTATGACGTACATCTCACTTCTCAGAATCTTCCAGCCTCTTCAGAAAAATTTCAAACCATCATTGAGAGTATACATTAAGTGTTTAATTTTTTTTTTTAAAAGTACTGGGGATTGAAATTAAGGGCACTCGACCACTGGGCCACATCCCCAGCCTTTTTTTGTATTTTATTTAGAGACAAGGTCTCACTGAGTTGCTAAGTGCCTCGCCATTGCTGAGGCTGGCTTTCAACTCGCAATCCTCCTGCCTCAGCCTCCCAAGTGCTGAGATTACAGGCGTGTGCCACCACGCCCGGCCCCTAAGTGTTTAATTTTTGGTAAACCATTTTGCCTATCAAACACCAGTAAAAGTTAATGGTGCTAAAAATACTTTTGGGTTTCTTCTCCAACCAATTATAGGAAAGCTGAATAGTTTAGTTTACAAATTGTAAGTTGAAATTCATAAAACCAAACAACAACAGAAAGCCAAACATAAGTTTAACTTGATGTTATGGTGGATATCTTGGGCTCTTAAAGTATCCTGTTAGCACCAGTTTTAGAGACTTGGCTCCATTTGCTTTAGGTCCTTCCTCCCACACTACTGGAATGTCTTATGGTGTAGACATTCATTGTCTTTCCTTTGAATAAAGAATCTGAGTTTTCAAAAAAATTTCAAAGAAATCTGCATAAATTTTCTTAACCTTAAATAGAAAAAATTTGACATCTCTCACTCTAAAATCTTCTGTTGTTTCCTTCTTCCGTAAATAAATTAGAAGAAACAACTCCTAAATAAATGGATGTGAGCAGATGGTTTACACAAAGGGCCCTGCACAAGCACTAGCCCTGCCAGCCAAGGTTCCTTGGGCCACATACAGACTTGCTGAGAGTCTTTACACAAAAACACTCACAATTCCTAACACATCTTGAGGAGGGCAGTACACCCTCACACATGCACATGCATGCTGAGAACTGATCTTATCCCAGCCCCTTCTTTTACAAATAATGAAACAAGGAGAAAGGATTTAATTGTTTGGTTCACTCATTTAAAGAAAAATATCAGAATCCAAACCTCTGACTTCAAATTCACATCTTTTCTATGTTGATAGGTTCTTCCTATTGTTGTAATACATACATATTTTTATCATAAAGATCAAGATAATCGGGAGCTGGGGTGTGACTCAGTGGTAGAGTGCTTGCCTTGCACGTGTGAAGCACTGGGTTCGATCCTCAGCACCACATAAAAATAAACAAACAAAATAAAGGTATTGTGTCCATTTACAACTGAAAAAAAAATTTTTTTTTAAAGAAAAAGATTAAGACAGCTGGGCCCGGTGGTGCACGCCTGTAATCCGAGCACTTGGGAGGCTGAGGCAAGAGGATCGCAAGTTCAAAGCCAGCCTCAGCAATGGCGAGACACTTAGCGACTCAGTGAGACCCTGTCTCTAAAAAAGGGCTGGGGATGTGGCCCAGTGGTCGAGTGCCCCTGAGTTCAATCCCTAGCACAAAAAAAAAAAAAAAAAAAAAAAAAAAAAAAAAAAAAAGATTAGGATAGTCTTTTTGACTCCTTAAATATGCTTAAAACTTATCTCAAAATATTTTCTAGTTCTCCCTGACATATACCCTTGCTGGCAATCACAATAATATTTATGCTAAAGATCATAGGAAGATGACACATCTATCAGAAATCACGTATGTAGCATTTGTCTGGTTTTGCTTCAACCACATTGTGTGAGTCAGCTTTTCGTTGCTGTGAGCAAAATATCTAACAAAGACAACTTCGATAAAAGTTTATTTTGGCTCATGGTTTCAGCTGTTTAGTCCCTGATAGGCCAAGTGCATTTTTCTCTGGGCCCAAGGTGAGGCAAAATATCATGGTGGAAGGGCACAGGGGAGGGAAAGCTGCTCAGGATAGGGGAGCCAAGAAGCAGGGGGTTGGGGAGGGCTTCAGGGAAGATGAACCCTTCCAGGACACGCCCCCGAGGGCCACCTCCTCCAGTGATGTCCCACCTGCCTACGGTTCTTCATGTTCCTGTGGAATTTCCAATTTGATCAATAAATGAAGTAATGTATGAGAAATGAATGTGCAAATTATAAAACATAGCACAAATGTTATTTTTATTTATTAGTACAGCATTAGTATTTACTAAGTATTACAATCATTATCTTTTCTGTTGTCTGAGGTCTGTCATGAAGTTCAACATTCAAGAAAGCATTCTTTCATCTCTTCTCACTTATTTTTTTGTAAATAATTATCAATTTGGTTTTTGAATGATAAATTATTCTTTTTTTGTTTGTTTGTTTTTGGTTTTGGTACTGGGGGTTGAATTCAGGAGCACTCGACCACTGGACCACATCCCCAACCCTTTTTTGTGTTTTATTTAGAGACAGGGTCTCACTGAGTTGCTAAGTGCCTTGCCATTGCTGAGGCTGGCTTTGAACTTGTGATCCTATTGTCTCAGCCTCCCAAGTGCTGGGATTACAGGCGTGCGACACCATGCCCAGATGAATGAGGAATTATTAATTACAGCTTCATAATCTTGACTTATCTCTTTCCCCAGGATCTATTAAAAGATAAGATTAGGGTATTTTCTTTTTATATTTGTGTTGTTTCATAGACTTTAGAGTTGCATCACTATTACTTTTCTAATTTGGAAAGATTTTTAATAGGCCACTTTTAAGATATGTGAACTAACATAAATTTAGCAATTTCTCTGAAAATTGTTTTCTTCATCTATATAATAGAAGTAAAAATAACTATGTGACAAAATTGTTTTGAGAATTTTTTTGCCCCAACTTTCCATTCTCTAATTTACTTTTAGATTGATAATAAAAAATAAATTGGAAAAAATAAAATTAGAGCAAAAGACCTATACCATGCTAATACTATGCTGATATTTGTATAAACATACCTTAGATTCAGAGCCTAAATCTAAGACTAAACTAAATTCCAACTCAGTTTCTTTACTTACTATTAACAAGAATTGGACTCTTTGATCTCATAAACAAATGGTAAAAGTAATAAGTGCTCATCTGTTTCTAATAACTAAGAGGATAGAGCAGAGAGACAGAAAACTCATAAAAAGGGTAAATCTAGAGATTTAAAAGGGAGACACCTTATTCTATATTCATGATGAAACAATAACTTACACTCAAAGAGCACTTTACATGACAATCTTGGTTTATGGCACTAAAATGAAAATTAAAGCTAATAGGATCAATGCTATGCGAACATATAGTTATGGAGGGTAAAATTAGATGATTACATAAAGCTATCAAAGAACTCAAATAACAGACTCCTATTATAAAGCACACCTGGAATAAATAGATGATAGTTGGGGATGGACAGGTTAAAGTTAAAGCTTAGTGTGTCAGTCAGCTTTTTCGCTGCTGTGACTAAAGGATCCAATCTTTCCTTTAGAGGAGGAAATGCCTATTTCAAGGCTCAAGGTTTCAGAGGTCTCAGTCCCATAGAAGGCTGGCTCCACGCCTCAGGGCTTGAGGTGAGGCTGAACACCATGGTGAAGTGTGTGGCAAAGGGAAGCAGCTCACATTATATGATCAAGAAGCAGAGAGAGAGAGAGAGAGACTGCATTCAACAGATATATAATATATACCCATAGCCACACTCCCAATTATCCACTTCCTCCAGCCACACCCCACCTGCTTCCAGTTACCACTCAGTTAATCCCATCGGGAACTAATTCACTGATTGGGTTAAGACTCTCACAACCCAATCATTTCACCTCTGAACCTTCTTGCATTGTCTAACACGTGAGTTTTTAGGGGACACCTCATATCCAAACCATAACACTTAGATAAAAATTTTTAATTATTAATGCTAGTTTTCCATTGAGTGGTTTCAGAGTATGCTACCATGCAAAACTGGAGCTGTCAGAGATAGCACAGGGCAAAGTCTGCATTCACTGGGAATCTGGATTAAATGATCTGCATTCCCTCCGATGCTTAGATCCCATGAATTGAAATGCGAAAAGTGTCAAAAGAGCTTAAAGAGGCAGCAGGGTGAACAGGATATACACAATTTTAACTACCATTTAAACAATGTATTAAACTCATTCCTTAATATGGCTTAAGAAAAAAAAATTAGTAAAATCCCCTTTTGCTGTAGTTACAATTACAGCAGTGGCTGTATCTGCCCACAACTAGTATGTCATCAAAAACAAAACCACTTTCAATCACTTTCCTCACCCTAGACATCATTATTTTGTCCTTGCGCGAGAGTCTAAGAAATTCTAGTTTTTGTGCAGAAGGCATGTCCTGAAAACACACAAAAGGAAGACTTTGGAAGGCTCTGTTGTTAACAGATTGCATGCTTGAGTATGTGTATTTGAAAATATGAAGCAAAAATTCAGATGATTGATAGCAATTGGGTCAATTTTATTCACAGTAGAAAATTTCAAAGATTTTTTTTCACTGACACAAAACCAGAAAATAACAAGACTGTGAACACTCCAAGAATTTAAACACTGCTTAACAGGTCCCTATAATTATAAAAACAAGTCTTGATTTCTGAGCTGTGGATAAAGCTTACAGCTGATATTTGGTTCAGCTCTCGGTTCTCTCTCCAGTGGCCAAAACTTTTTAATGAAGTAACTAAAATTTATGTAAAGAAAGAATCAAAGTTTCACTAACATTCATTTTTTTTAATTTTTATTTACCAAATTATATATTCATATAACTCTAGTTGAACTTTAAATTCTTTTCTACTTCTCCCTGAGAACATTTTTAATCACTCTGATTCAATCTGAGATCATTTTTTATATTCAAAATCAGAGCTACAGTGACTCAAGATAGAAAAGAAATATAAAGATAGATTATTCTGTCCTAGTACTAATAAGTTCCCTCATTATAAACTGTATTTTCCCAGAAAGTTTTTCTGAGTAGCTATTTCTCTTTGACTTTATATTTATCAATTATTGCATATCTACCACATGCCAAGCACTTTGATCAAGTCAGATGAAATGCTGAGGGCTCAGAGGTAGATAAAATACAGTTCACACCCCAGGAAACTGATTCTTTTTTTATAAGAGACAGAGGTCTTGCTTTGTTGCTCAGTGTGGTCTTGAACTCCTGGGCTCAAATGACAGTAGCTGAGACTACAGGTGCAGGCCACTGCACCCAGAGAGACTTATTTAGTTAGGGAGACAAACTTGTATGCAATTACTGTAAGAATTGCAAGGTGCTTAGGCAATCATAAAAAATGAGAAAACAAATTTCAGCCTCAATAGGTCAGGTGTCTATAAGGAGAACATTAGGGAATATTTTTAAAAATCGAATCTGAAATGTTGTTCCTCAGATAGCATTGTTTGCAGAAAATCAGAGTCAAAATAATGGTTTCTAATGAAATACTTTTCTAGGAGTCTGATTTGCCATGAATAAAAGGCCTTTGTGTTCACAATAAATATGAAATGTTCTAGAGAAGAGAGAAAGAAGAAGCATTCTCTGTCTCCTTCAAAGAAGCTCAGAAAATTTTGATTTTGGAAACAGACAAAAATTGAATAAGAATAGAATTTTGGGAGTCAACCTAAGCCATTAATATTTTGGTACCGGGGATTGAACTCAGGGGCACTCAACCATTAGGCCACATCCCCAGCCTTTTTTATTTGTATTTTCTTAGAGACAGGGTCTCACTGAGTTGCTAAATGCCTCACCATTGCTGAAGCTGGCTTTGAACTCACGATCCTCCTGCCTCAGCCTCCCAAGTGCTAGAATTACAGGCATGCGCCACTGCACCCGGCTAAGCCATTAATATTGAAAGAAGTTTCTAAACAAAATAGGAGCAAAACAAATTAACAATACATATATAATGCATCATGAACTAATTAAGTTTATCTAAAAATGTAAATTTGGTTCAACATTTGAAAATATTTTGACATAATTCACCTAATTATTAAAAGATTGTTTCAGATATGATCTTCTAAAAGTAACTGCTAAGCACATATATGATCGTTTTTTATAAAGCTTTAATAAAATAAGCAGCATATTGTTCATATGGTAAAAGTATGCATGGAAAGGCACAATAATCATCCACCCAAAGACTAGGACCAATGTTAGCTTGATGAATGAGAAAGTCCAGCATGTTGTACAGGACACTATGACATGTTACTATTCTTTTATATTTTTTTCAAGCTCTGTGGTAACTACAGCATGAGTGTTTGTTTCATGATCTTTCTTTATACTCTTTTGTTGGCAAGAGCTATTTCACAAATAGCTCTTGTGAAATAGCTAGGGCTGTAGCTCATGGTGGAGCGCCTGCTAGGGCTGTAGCTCAGTGGTGGAGCGCCTGCCTCACATGTGTCTTCAGCACCCACATAAAAATAGATAAATAGGGCTGGGGTTGTGGCTCAGTGGTAGAGCGCTCACCTAGCACATGCATGGCCCGGGTTTGATCCTCAGCACCACGTAAAAATAAAGGCATTGTGTATAACTAAAACAAATAAATAAATTTTTTTTTAAAAATAGATAAATAAATAAAGATATTGTGTCCATCTACAACTAAAATTAAAAAAAACATAAATCATTTTTAAATGGAAAAAGCATAAATTATAAAGACTAATATTAAAAAGATTACCTGAAAAGATAGCAGACAAAAATCTTCAAACCTTTTTTCTTTAAAACTATCAAGCAAACATTAAAGAATTTTACTCTTGCTAGAAGTATGCCCAGGAATTCAGTTTAGGATAGCTTAGTCCAGCTTGCTATCTGAAGACTCACCCACAAAACATGACCCTGACAAGGAAGGATACAATTCATTGTGAAATTGGACTTCATGCCAAAGATCCCATAGGGAAACCATTCTCTCTCTGGGCTGTCTACATGCCCCCCTAGACACCCAGTGTCTGGCTAACTTCAGATGGTAAACCCAAGAATGATGACTAATAATTGTGTGCAGGACCTACTTTGTGCCTACTATTTCACATTACTTCTGAACGTGACAGTGATCCTGTGAGGTATGTATTTTAGTTACTTTTCCATAGATGTAGAACTAAAACTCTAATAAGTTAAAGAATACACCAGAGGCCACACAGGGAATGGACTCCAAACTCCATGTACTTCCTACTATCTCTTCTGTCAGCCATCTATTAAAATTGTTTTTAAAGTAAATATAAAAATTCTGAACTACAAGGAATAATTCACTTCTATACACAACCAGAGCAAATAAAAAGACAGTGTGTTTGGGCTGATGTCATGTGTTTTAGGAGTCACACTACTAGATTTTACTTTTCATCAAAACCTAGATTCAATTAAAATTGACTTTCAATAAAACCCACCTAAGCTGGGTGTGGTGGCACATGCCTATAATCCCAGCAACTTGGGAGACTGAGGCAGGAGGTTCATGAGTTGAAGGTCAGCCTCAGCAACGGAGAGGCACTAAGGAACTCAGTGAGATCCTGTCTCTAAATAAATAAAATACAAAATAGGGCTGGGGATGTGGCTCCATGGTTGAGCACTGGAAGGGCAAAACATCACACCGGGGACAACCGTGCAGCCAAGAGATTTATTCAACAGCCTTCGTGGCTGGTAGCAAAAAAACGGAGAAGAGGTGCTCTGGTCAAAGGTTGAAGAGGTGGGAGAGGGGAGTCAGGGAGAAGGGAGTGTGAAAGCTCTGGTGGGAGAGGGGAGTCAGGGAGAAGGGAGTGTGCAAGCTCTGGTGGGAGAGGGGAGTCAGGGAGAGGGGAGTGTGCAAGCTCTGGACAGAAGGTGGGTGCTTGGTCGCACGGCTAGGATCTCTGGAGCTATAAGCTAAAGCAGCTGCTGTCTGGCTGGAGGCTGGAGCTGTCAGCTGGGAGCGGCCGTCGAGCTGAAGGTGATGGATCTGGAGCTGTCGGCTGGGGCAGCTGCTGTTGGCTGGAGGCGATGGGTCTGGAGCTGTTGCAGTGGCTTCCTCCTCTCTGAAGCATTGAGCTGATGTATCTGTCTTCCTCCTCTCGGCAGCGACGAGCCGATGTTGTGTGTCCATGTGTCTCTCTCCTGAATCTCTCAAACAGGGCCCTATATAGGGATTTCTGGTGGGAGGTGTACTAGAGCAACCCCAACACCATTGGCTCTTTGCCCATAGAACAGGGCGACCTTTAAGCCTATTGGCTCTTGCCTGGGGAAAAGAAACATTCTGCCCAGGGAAGGAACATCCTGTCCGGAGAAGGAACATCTTGTCCGGAGAATGAAACAAGGTTGCTTCTCTTAGGGTGTGGAAAACTCTGAGGGGGGAGGGTAACCTATCTATCAAGGACCCCTGAGTTCAATCCCCTATAGCAAAACAAACAACAAATAACAGCAACAATAAACCACCTAAGTGGTTATTCAGTATTTTACAAATTTCTCTTCTCTACAAAGAATTCAGCTTGAACTTGATATCATTTCAATCAGCTTCTGAACATTTACAGAATAAAATTTAAATTTCAGAAGTCTGATAGCCTTTCCCATTAACTTCTACTAGGAAATAATCTGCTATACCTCAGAGCCACCAAAGCAAAGGAAAGAGGCAATGGGCTGTTGGCCCTCCAGTTGGCCCCTAAAGGACAATTCCTATCTCATCTTTGAATAAACTCCTACTTAGCAGCACAACAAACATAAGTTTGCACAGAATTTGTTCAGAAGTTTTTAAATTCTAAAATTTAACAGAAGTTAGAACAGCTTGCTTCTTTTAAAAATATGATATAAGCGTGATTGTGTAGACCATGAGTCTAGAAGTGGGAATGAATTGCCTTCAACCCCAACAGACAATAACACTGCATGATTTAAAATAAATATCCGGGGTCAAGCGGTGTCAATGAT
This sequence comes from Tamias sibiricus, assembly GCA_025594165.1. Taxonomy (NCBI): domain Eukaryota; kingdom Metazoa; phylum Chordata; class Mammalia; order Rodentia; family Sciuridae; genus Tamias; species Tamias sibiricus. The sequence continues at coordinate 26,478,054 of CM046663.1, forward strand.
TTGCTACCATCTCCCAGTAGTCAGCCACAAAAAGAGCTGTCAGCATTGCTAAGAGCTAAAAGTTTTTCCAGTTGATAAGCTCTTCCAAAGGTTAAGTGTATGCAGAAGCAAATACAATACTTTTTTGCATTTATTCCAGTACTTTCATTACATAATAAATACTGCTTATTAGAGAGTATTAGTGGGATGGGCTACCTAGAATTAGGAAAGTATGTTTCTTATTTTAAATTTATGTGATGCTAAAACAAAAAAAAAAATGTATGTACGTACCATCAATCAGGGAAAATAAATTCTTTTCTAAATACAAATATGTTAAGTGCTAACATTTTTTAAATCTTTTCACCAAGTTAAGCATACAAATATTTTAACAATTTTTCTTTCATTCAATAAATAAGTAATTTGACTGTTTAAGCCATTAACGGTAATGATGGGTCATATTAGCAACCAGTATTTTTCAGTTACACTTAGTATAAATCTAGCTATACTCAGCATACCAAATTAGGGCAAAGAATTTGATATGTTTTCTTCCTCTTCTCACATTACTATGACTTCTGTGCTGTTCTGCGCTTTGCAAAGTGGTGACTGCAGAAATTGGAAATGTTTTAGAATGTTCTTTTTAAAAGAGTTCAAATGGGCATCCACTTTAATGCCTGGAAAATGATAAACTTTTACTTCACACAAAGCAAATCTACATTTTTAAAGGATTTTCAAAAAACAGTAGAAAATGTATATGCCTATACTACATTATTTTAATACTGTCTGATGACTCAAATAGTAATTACAGCAATCATAAATGTCTCCTGCAGGGCAGCAGTATTAGCATCCATATATAAAAGCCTTGCTTTGCATATTAAGTACTGCAGAGATATCTTAGTTCAAACTCTACATGAAAATAGGAACCTCAAACATGGCTGGCAGGCAGTGAATTACCTCTTTGATGATACCACAGAGTAGAAGTAAAGAAAGAGGAAAGGCGTTGTGATGAATTTTAATGTTTACAGTTGCCAGACTATGGAGTACCCAGATATTTGGCCTAACATTATTTACGTGTGTCTGTGACTTTGTTTTGGATGGGATTAACTTTAAAATTTGCCTACTGGGTAAAGTACGTTGCCCTTTCTAATGTGGGAGGGGCCTCATACAATTTGTTAAACACTTGAATAGAACAAAAAGACTGATCCTTCCTCAAGTTAAAGAGAATCTTTCCTTTTTAGCTGCTTTCATATCAGAACATTTTTCCTGCCTTCATACGCTAACTGAAATATTGCTCTTCCTGGGTCTCAAGGCTACCATTCTTCCCACTCTAACAATACCATTGCAACACTATTAGCTCTCTAGCTTTCTGACTCACCCTAGAGATCTGGGAATTTGTAAGTCGCCATAATTGAATAATCAAATAAGCCAATTCAGATGTGTGTGTGTGTGTGTGTGTGTGTGTGTGTGTGTGTGTGTACGCGCATGCAAGCGAATATATGCAAAAAAATTTTTTCATTCAAAAAATAAAATTGAATTTGACTATTTAAGCCAATGATGGTAATGATGTGTCTTACTAGCAACCATATATATATGTCTGTATTGCTAAGAGCTAAAAGTTTTTCCAACTGATAGGCTCCTCAAAAAAGGTTAAGTGTATGCAAAAGCAAATGCAATACTTTTTGCATTTATTCCAGTATTTCTACCATATAATAAATATTGCTTGTTAGAGAATATTAATATTAATGGGGCTACACAGAATCAGAAAAGTATGTTTCTTGTTTTTAATTTATGTGAAGCTTGTTTTAATATATATGTACATATATATATACATGTATATATATATATATATGTACATATATATTGAGAGAGAGAGAGAGAGAAACTGTACAAGGATTTATTATTCACTAGTTAACCAATGTAGAGAACTGTCACTAGTGCTCAATCAACAGTGAGTCACAGCCTACACCTCAAAATTGTCTTTGGATAGTTCCAAGTTAGGCATTGTTAATGTCAGGTGAGTTCCCATAGTCATCTTGTTCTGTGAGTCAGAAATACTCCAGTATAGGAAGCTAAAGATCAGAAATGGACACATTGTCAACATGAAGGTGGTCTAACCCTATGTAGAATCATTGACTGCAAATTAGAGATGAAGCAGAAAGCACATTGGCAGTGGACAAAAGGAACCCAATACAAGCTTTGCCTTGAGCCACTCATTTATCTCATGGTCACTGTCTAACTATGGTAGTGAGCTACAATATATACAAAAGATTTTATATATAAAAATACAAATAATAGCAAAGGAAAAGATTGCTCAACTGATAGTGTTGAGAAAACTGGCTCACTATTTGGTGTAAAACTGAGTACCTGCATCTAACTTCATATAACATTTGAAGATGAACTCCTGATGAAATAAGATGTAAATGTATAATGTAAAACTAGAATGCATTTGTGTAATTGTCATAAGTGTAGCTTTTGTAGCTTTAGAAGAAATGTAGAAGAATCTTTGTGACCTAAGAGAAGAAAGAGACTCTTAAAATTTCAAATGTATAAGTGGTATGAAAAAAGTACAATGATTTGTTTGGTTACATCACAAAGATCTTAATGGATGAAATTTGAGAACACTGTGATCCTTGGACAATTGTGCAATAAGCCGATCACAAAATGGTAAATACTGCATAAGTCTGCTTGAATGGGATACATGTTCACAGAGTACAAAGTAGAATGGTGGTTGTCAGGGCTTGGGGGAAAGCAGAAGAGGAAATATATGTTTAATGGGTATAAAGTTTCAGTTTCACAAAATGAGAAGAGTTTGGAAAATTGCTTACCCCATAATATGAATGTGCCTCTACTAAACTGTACACCTAAGAAGAGTTAAAATGATAGAATTGCTATGTATACTTTACCATAAGTTTTTAAAAACTATAAAGATTCTATTCTGTAAAGGGCACTATGTTATTGGAATGGGAGAAAACAGTTGTGTATCTAAAACTGAGAAGATATTAATATCAAAATTATTTGAGAAATTCCTGCAAATCTACATGAAGAATTCTAGAACCCCACTAGAAAGATGTGCAAATAAAATAAACAGACAATATACAGAAGTTAGGAAATAAATAAGCATATAAAGAGGTGCTCAAAATCATTAGTAATCAGAGAAATGCAGGTTTTATAAATCAATGACATGTAATTCCACACCTTTTACATTAGCTTAAACTAGATTGGCTTGATAATGTTGAATGTAGCCAGAATGTAGGAATATGGAGACCGTTGTAAATGCTTCATGATGGTGTGGAGCATGGCCCTTCTGAGAGAAACAGGGCACCACTTTAATATACTGCAGGAGCCCTGTTTGGGGATTGACTTGAATTGCAGTTGACTATGAGCCGTGGAGATTTGGCCATTGTCGCCACCCGTAGTCTCACGGGATTTGTTGCGGGATCTCGGGTGACTTGGCCGAAATTGCTGATCGGGTCAGCGCCATTTTTAGTGGAGTGTTTGGCGTGTGTTAGTTGTTGTTAGAACCAGAGAGAAAAGTTATCAGAATAAAAAGCTGTTTGTCTCCAGTTTGCTTCTGAAGTTTTTCCCGCGGCTCCATTGATCCAAGCGCTTCAGGCGGCTACAGGTGGCGGCCCGTACGGGGAACTTCGGAGCGGACAGGTAAGAACTGAAAGGTCTCTAAAGATGGGTTCGAATATAACTGAATCCCAATTGATAGAGGCTATGCAAAGACTCCTTGATATACCTGACTCTGTTCTCAGTGAGGAGTATATAGACAAAAGTGAAAGTGATCAAAAAAGTGTAGATTCCACTGGGCCAACTGAGACCAGTAAAGAGAGTATTAGAAGAGACCCAAAAATGACAAAAATCCAAGCTATTAAAGCTATTCGGGAGTTATTGGCGAAAGCTGAAGGATACCTGCTCTCACTGGAACCTGGGCCTCAGGATATTGCTGTCAGTGAAATTAGCAGTGGTGAGGAAGCTAGTAAAAGTGATCCTGAGAAAATGAGGAAAAAGAAATTTAAAAAGACCGAGAAAAAGGTCCGTCAGGCAGAGGAGTCACTTGTGTCCTCTACTCCCCCATGGGTGGAATCCATTACAGAAAATATGAAGGGTATTACTAGGCATTTGCATACCCTAGAAACAGAAATAAAAAGTCTTTCTGATCGCTTATGCGCTCTCGAGGACAACTCACAGATACATTGGGAACCACCAGCATTTGAAAAGAAAAATGGACAGAGTGTCCATCAGTCAGTAGATTTCAAAACAATAAAAAATCTCAAAGAGGCAGTAATGACTTATGGGCCCCAAGCTCCTTTCACGTTGAATATGCTGGAGTCCCTTAACACCTTTAGCTTAACCCCCTCAGACTGGAAAAGTCTATGTAAAGCAACATTAAGCGGGGGGGCAATTCTTGGTTTGGCGATCGCAATTCCAAGAACTTTGTATAGAAACGGCTAAAAGAAACGCGGCTGCAGGGTTTGAAAACTATAATATAGACATGCTCACAGGAGAAGGGCAATTCGCAGACTTACAGGCTCAAACAGATTATGACCCATATATATATGCTCAGATAAATGCAGCTGACTTAGAGGCATGGAAAACTGTACAAGGACCTGGGGATCTACAAGGTAGCTTGTCAAAAGTGATTCAAGGACCTAATGAGCCGTATGCCGACTTTGCTGATCGACTTTTGAGAACTGCAGGTAGTGTGTTTGCAGATGTTGACCAAGCTATGCCATTAGTTGTTCAATTAGCTTATGAAAATGCAAATAAATGGTGCCAAGCAGCCATCAGGCCATGGAGAACTAAAAAGGATCTTTCCGTATATATACAACTATGTAAAGATATAAATGACGCCTTTGTCACAGAAAAATGTGATTGCAGCCTCAATGAGAGGTGCTTCCTCTCGAAATTTCACAAAGGCTAAACGTAGATATTATAATCAATCAGGATATTCCAGGCAAAATTATCATAATCAATCAGGCAATTCTAGGCAAAATCCCAAAAGAGAAATAAGACCAAGCTCATATCGTGCCCCAGGCCGCTGTCCCAGGTGTAAAAAGGGAAATCATTGGGCCAATAAATGCTATTCAAAATTTGACATCCATGGAAATCCTTTGTTCAGGAATTCAAAAAACGGGGCACGGGGCCCAGTACCCCGGGGCCCACAAATGTACGGGACATTGCAGAAGGAGTATCCTCAAGCATCCACTCAGATGCTTCCCCGACACAATCCCTACTACCCATCCACTCCCTCGCCAGAGGAACAAGAGGAAATGCAGGATTAGACCTCTGTTCCACTGCCCGAATAGTGTTAACACCTGAAATGGGGGTTCAACTGATTCCCACAGGAGTCAGGGGACCTCTTCCCTCAGGGACTGTAGGACTTATTATCGGGCGTAGTCCTAAAAGCTTATTAGGTTTGCAAGTGACCCCAGGTGTAATAAACTCAGACTACAAAGGGGAAATAAAAATAATGCTTAGCTCACCCCAAAGTATAACTTCTGTTAATCAAGGAGATAGAATTGCTCAGTTGCTTCTCCTTCCCAATTTACATAATTCATTTAAAATGGGTATGCCTCAAGAAGGGAACAATAGAGGATTTTGTTCCACTGACTCAAGTCCCATGGCTTGCTGGGTTCGAGACTGTTCAAGGAGGCCTATGTGTAAAATAAAAATCCAAGGAATAGAAATGGAGGGATTAATAGATACTGGAGCTGACTCTTCCATTATTAACTTACGCCAATGGCCCAAGCACTGGCCTCTGCAAAAAGCTTCAACCAGTTTAAGAGGCTTGGGATATAATAACCTCCCAGATAAAAGTGCGGTAATTTTAAAATGGGAGGATGATGAAGGCCATAAAGGAACATTTCAGCCTTATGTTTTACCTAATCTACGGTTACTTTATGGGGAAGAGATATTTTGCAACAAATGGGAGTACACCTTGCAACCAAGCCTGCAGATGTTAAATGTGAAAACCTACAGGGTAATCTTAACCATAAAAGAACTCATTATCAAAAAGTACAGAGTAATCTTAACCCTAAAAGTAATAATTGTCATAAAGGAAAAAGATATTTTTTTTCGGGGCCACTGAGAAAATAATTTTGAAAATACCATGGCTTTCTGATAAGCCAGTGTGGGTCACTCAGTGGCCCCTATCTAAAGAGAAATTACAAGCGGCCCACCAATTAGTTCAGGAACAATTAGAAGCAGGTCATATAGAACCTTCCACCTCTCCCTGGAATTCCCCCATATTTGTGATCAAGAAAAAGTCAGGAAAATGGCGATTGTTACATGATCTTAGACAAATCAATAAAACCATGCAAGTTATGGGGCCTACTCAACCTGGACTTCCTAGTCCCGTAGCTATTCCAAAAAATTTCCATCTTATTACTCTTGATATAAAGGATTGCTTCTTTTCTATTCCCCTACATCCTCTGGATGCCCCCAGGTTTGCTTTTTCCGTTCCTTCTATGAACAATAATGGCCCTGATCAGAGATATCAATGGAAGGTTTTACCACAGGGAATGGCTAATAGCCCCACCATATGCCAAATATATGTGGACAAGGCTATCCAACCCATTAAAAATAAATATCCAAACCTCATGTGTCTACATTACATGGATGATATTTTATTGGCCCACCCTAATCAAAAAATCTTATTTAATATATTCAGTGATGTGGTAGAAAATTTAAAAAAATATGGATTATATATAGCAGAAGAAAAAGTTCAAACCAGATCTCCCATATTATATTTAGGATTTAAAATCATGGATACTTTTGTTAGACCCCAAAAATTTTTAATAAATAAAGAACATTTGACCACCCTCAATGATTTCCAAAAACTACTGGGAGACATTAATTGGCTTCGCCCTACACTAAATCTCACTACTGGCCAACTAAAACCTTTATTTGACATCCTTCGTGGAGATCCTGATCCATCTTCACCACGAACATTGACTCCTGATGCTAGGAAAGCTTTAAAGTTAGTAGAAAAAGCCATCGAAGGAGCTCATTGTGATAGATTTGATTTAACTCAACCGCTGATGTTGATTATTATTTCTTCACAATATACACCCACAGGAGTATTTTGGCAACAAGGGCCTTTATTATGGATACATTTGCCCGTCTCTCCTAAAAGTATAATTGAATCTTATACCTCCATGGTGGCTAAACTTATTCTTCAAGGACTTAAGACTTCTACTAAAATATTTGGCATTCACCCTGCTACTATTATTACTCCCTATTCATCATCACAGATTGAATACTTATGCTTCAATGATAATGATTGGGCTATAGTTAAATGCTCTACTTCTGCAAATTTTGGTAATCATCTTCCTAAGTCCCCTATATTATCTTTTTGTATTAATCATCTGAAGGAGCCCTAATTAGGAAGGGCTGTTGTAGCTAGCTGGAAGCCATGGGTTCCACCTGATATGTATGTGACGCACCTGTAGGCACCCGCAAACCTGAAGGTATATAACCGGGTGAAAGCGGTCCGAGTTAGGAGAACGGAGAATTCAGTCAGCCGGGCAGCAGTCACTCGGTCGGTCAGAAGAATCAGCGGTCAGAACGTAGGCAGAGCGGTTACAGAAGAGAAACCAGATAGAAGAAGTAATGACTGGTCAGAGTTAGGCCGAGACTCCTGAGGAAGACAGAAGACAGAAGACAGAAGAAGGAAGAAAGAAGAGAGAAGAAAGAAGCTCTAATCTTTCTCTAAGCTAAGCTCTATCTTTAACTCTAAGAAACTCTAAGCTAAGAAGACAAGAAGAAAAGCTCGCTCTAATCTTTCTCTCTAAAAATCTTTCTTTCCCTAAGCTCTAAGAAAGTAGAAGTAAAAGTAGTAAAAGCTTAACTCTGCCTCCGAGAGTTTTTTATCCCGGTTTACGGTACCAGGCAGCTTACAATCATCCTATTATATTTCCACAGGTAATAAAAAATCAACCTATTCCTAAGGCATTTAATGTATTTACAGATGGGTCCTCAAATGGTACTGCTACAGTAGTCACTAAAAAAGAAAATATGACTTACATAACTGCACACAAATCAGCTCAACTAGTGGAACTGGAAGCTGTGGTAAGAGCTCTGGAAAATTTTAGGGACCAGCCCGTAAACATTTTTTCAGATAGCCACTATATTGTACAAGCCGTCCCAAAATTAGAGTTAGCAGGACCAATAGCACCTCATACTCCAGCCTTTAAATTGTTTTATCAAATACAAAAACTTTTGTGGGCAAGAAAAGAACCTCTATTCGTAGGCCATATTAGAGCACATACTAATTTGCCTGGTCCCCTCCATGAAGGTAATCAAAAGGCTGATGAACTTACAAAAACAGTATTTATACTTTCAGCGCTACAACAAGCTACTTTATTTCATTCCCAGTTTCATGTCAACAGCACCACCTTGCAACGTAGGTTTAAAATCACAAAGGAGCAAGCCAGAACAATTGTCAAAGATTGTAAATCTTGTATGACACATTTGCCCAATCCTCATTTCGGAGTTAACCCTAGAGGATTAATGCCCAATCATTTGTGGCAGATGGATGTTACTCATGAGCCAAGTTTTGGAAAATTGCGATTTATTCATGTGACCATAGATACATGCTCAGGCATGATTTTTGCTTCCTTACATTCTGGAGAAAAAGTTAAAGATGTTACATCTCATTGTTTGCAAGCTTTTGCTGCATTGGGCATCCCCAAAATGCTTAAAACAGATAATGGCCCCGCATATACGTCCTCATCTTTCAAACAGTTTTGCGAAAAATTCAATATATCCCATAAAACAGGCATCCCATACAATCCTCAGGGTCAGGGCATTATTGAAAGAGCAAACCAAACACTGAAAATTATGTTATTAAAACAAAAAGAAGGAAATTGGAAAAGTCCTAAGGACAGATTGGCAGTTGCCCTGTTTACCTTAAATTTTTTAACTTTAGACTCTAATGGTTATTCTGCTGGAGACAGACATTGGAATCCACACCAACAACATAAACCTTTGGTTTACTGGAAGGATGTTCTTTCAGGTACATGGAAGGGTCCAGATCCAGTATTAATTTGGGGAAGAGGATCTGTTTGTGTTTTTCCAAAAGACGAATCCTCTCCAATATGGATACCATCTAGATTAATAAAACAGGTACCACATCAAAATGATCAAGATGAAGTTATTGAAGAATCAAGATTAATAAAAAAGGTACAAAATCAAGAGGACCAAGATGAAGGTATAGAATGATTCCCTCAAAAGAGTCCTTCAAAATATTTCACAACTTAAGTGTCATTCCTCCCGGCCGGGACGAGGAGATCTCTCTTTAGTGTGCACACAATTGTATTTTTTTTTCTTTTCTTTTTATACATGTCTTTATGTCTGTACATTTGTCTATATTTCATGTTAATGTGACGTCACAAATATATGTTTGTATGTTTGTTCGTCTGTCCAGTGTGACGTCACAAAGAACAAAGCGCTTATGAAAAAGAAAAAAATATATATATATATGGATCCAAATAACTTTAATTCATTTTAGGTTAAGAGTATTCAATTTAGGTAAATAATTTTATAAATGAAGGTACTTTCAATTTTGATTTATAGGTGTCCCTGGGACTTCTCTTTAGCAAACAATATGACTAGTGCTATATAACCTAATATTTTGGTGTTTTGACTTAAGATTGTTTATTTGTTATTAACTTTATTTGTTTAATAGCTCATTAATTTCAATTATCTCAACAGGTAAAAAATTGCTCTGTATACAGAGACTCAAGGGTTCCAGCTAACAAATTATTTCTCTCAAGTGCCTTTACCTTTTCTTTAATCTATCTTTAATGCAGTAATTACCCTCAGTCTTTCTTTGTTTTGTTCTAAATATGACATTTTTCCAATTTATGTTTGTAGAAGCTCAACCAGCGATGTATGTGAACAAAAATCAACTTTAATTTTCTAATCTAATTATTCTATTTTGTAGTTTGACAACTCGCCTCTTGACTCAGTGCTGCAATAGCACTGCCTTTCCTTTAATAATTGATGCTTGAGTTTCTAGGTAGCGGGCCCTGAAGATTTGCCGGTGGCATTGTCTAAACATAAAAAAGACGTCTGCTGCTCAAACATCAAACAACCTCACCAACAGTGTGGCCTCTGCTCTACATGCATGGGGCCTCCTACATCAACATGTTATAACAAATGGACATTTTGATCTTTCATTGTTTGGGACTTTACGGGACAATGCCTTGCGGGTATTTGTCTAGAGAATTCAGTGTGTTACTTGATGGAACTTAGGGCAGCTGATTTGTTTAAACAATTTGATATGCTATGCAATTTGGCTCATCACCAAAAGGCTTGTCGCCTTAAAGCCGCAACATCTCCTCACAATTGGACGGCTGTTAGTCATCATATATAGTCGATCCTAAAGGGCTCCATTGGATGGCTGGTTAGCCAATGACGGGTAAGATCCCCAGAGGGGGACAACCTAAGACAGGCACAGTCGCACGGGACAGTCTCATGTGGCCGACATATCAACCTAAGACAGGAGTCAAGGGCACAGCCTTGATTATCCGATGACGGGTAAGAATGTTGGTTGCACATAGACGTCCTAGAGCATTACCTCTTTTAAAACAAAAAGGGGGAAATGCAGGAGCCCTGTTTGGGGATTGACTTGATTTGCGGTTGACTATGAGCCGTGGAGATTTGGGCTTTGTTGCCTCCCGTAGTCTCACGGGACTTGTTGCGGGATCTCGAGTGACTTGGCCGAAATTGCTGATCGGGTCAGCGCCATTTTTAGGGTGTGTTTGTCGTGTGTTAGTCGTTGTTAGAACGAGAGAGAAAAGTTATCAGAATAAAAAGCTGTTTGTCTCCAGTTTGCTTCTGAAGTTTTTCCCGCGGCTCCATTGCTCCAAGCGCTTCAGGCGGCTACAATATACTCCTTGCTAGAAATTCCAGTCCTCCATTTATATGCTAAAGCAATTCTCATGAAGATCACTAAATGTTCAGATACAGGACATTTGTCTGTCGTGGTGCTATTTGTGGTAGCAGAAAATTGGAAGCCCCCTGAATCAAAGGCCTCTTAAGAAATTGTTAAAAGTAGTGTAGTAGATATATAAATGGCATCCTAAAATAACTTTCAAACATAATGCCTTAGGAAAAAAATGATATAAATTCCATAAATAGAATACAATTCCAGTGGAGTCAACTGAAAATATAACAGCTCATATCATGTAAACCATGATATACTTTGTTGTGGTTTGGATGCAAGGTGTCTCCCAAAAGCGCATGTGTAAGACAATGCAAGAAGGTTTGGAGGAGAAATGATTGGTTCATAGCCTTAGCCTAATCAGTGGATTAAACCCTGATGGGATTAACTGAGTGGGAACTGGAGGCAGGTGGGGTGTGGCTGGAGGAAGTGGTTCATTAGGTGTGTGGCTATGGGTATATATTTTGTATCTGAGAATGGATTCTCTTTCTCTGCTCCCTGATCATCATGTGAGCTGGTTCCCTCTGCCACATTCTTCCACCACGATGTCTAAGAAATGGAGCCAACCGCTGAAGAGACCTCTGAAACTGTGGGTCCCTAAATAAACTTTTCCTCCTCTACAGTTGTTTCATTCAGATCTTTCAGTCACAACAGCAAAAAGGCTGACTAAAACATACTTCAGACATCAACGGTTTGTTGTGGGGTGGGGGGGGGGTATTAGGTTTTTGAGACCAGAGAAGAGAAAGAGGTACTGCCCTGGGGAGTCATTTGCTCTGAGTGACCACAGGAGTCCAACAGGAATCCATCCGGTCTAGCAGCTGCTCAGCTTTCATCAAGGTCACTGGTGGTTAAAGTTGTGAGAACGTTTGGCCACTTCTTCATAAAGTCGAGATATTTATTTGCTTTCTTAATGAAATGAAACAAAGCAAGAATACCCTCATCATTCTATCTATATTTACTGATAGATAGCTTACCCTCCCCCCAGAGTTCTCCACATCCTGAGAGAAGCAACCTTGTTTCATTCTCGGCAGGATGTTTCTTCCCCGGACAGGATGTCCCCCCCCCCCCCCCCCGGGCAGGATGTTTCTTCCCCGGGCAGAATGTTTCTTTTCCCCAGGCAAGAGCCAATAGGCTTAAAGGACACCCTGTTCTAGCCAATGGTGTTTGGGGTTGCTCTAGTGCACCCCCCACCAGAAATCCCTATATAAGGCCCTGTCTGAGAGACTCAGATCAGACAGAGAGAGACACACGGACACACGACATCGGCTTGTCACTAAGAGGAGGAAGACAGATACATCGGCTTGTCGCTGCAGAGAGGAGGAAGCCACTGCAACAGCTCCAGACCCATCGCCTCCAGCCAACGGCAGCTGCCTCAGTTGGCAGCTCCAGACCCATCGCCTCCAGCTGACGGCAGCTGCCCCAGCCAACAGCTCCAGACCCATTGCCTCCAGCCGACGGCAGCTGCTCCAGCCAACAGCTCCAGACCGACCACCTTCAGCCCGACGGCCGCTCCCAGCTGACAGCTCCAGCCTCCAGCCAGACAGCAGCTGCTTTAGCCGACAGCTCCAGAGATCCCAGCCAGTGCAACCAAGCACCCACCTTCTGTCCAGAGCTTGCACACTCCCCTCTCCCTGACTCCCTTCTCCCACCAGAGCTTGCACACTCCCTTCTCCCTGACTCCCCTCTCCCACCTCTTCGACCTTCGATCAGAGCACCTCTTCTCTGGTTTTTGCTACCAGCCACAAAGGCTGTTGAATAAATCTTTTGGCTGCACGGCTGTCCCCGGTGTGATGCTTTGCCCTTCATTTACTATATCTGGATCAGTGAAGTACTCCCTGATAAGAAAGAAAGAAAGCTATTTGGGTGCTAATCTAGCCTATTTCTTGATGAGTTTTCTGCGTCCTTGAAAGCATACAAAAATAACTTTATTTGCTGTTTTTTTAAAATGCCATTTTAACTAGTGATGTTTTTGCAAATTTCTGCTTAGGTCATTTCAGTTCTTGTTATTTTCCTTCTGTTTTTGGATCACGGACTTGGTGAAACAAGGAGTGTAATTATTAAAGTAAAAAGATTGTAATGACTCCTTAAATGAAAGACTTTAGAATCCCCGAAATTATGCATAAGGCACAAGACTTGGCAACTGCCCAAACAAGTCTCCTGCTTCTGAACTTTTCTTTGCAGCAGATGGAGAGGGGCAACTGTGCATCTTTAACTCAAGCCTGTTTGACTCCAGGCTTGCCCACAAAGTAGACGTGATGTAAGTCTCAAGAAGCCCGGTCAACTGGATTCATAACAGACACTCTGTGAAGGAAGTGAGGAGTGTAAATGTTTACCGTATTTATAACACATTCACTTCTTATAGGTACAGGTTCCAAAATATACTGTGAAGTGTTTTGAATAAACTCCAACTTTGGGCAAAATAAGATGACATCTACGGATAAGTTCTTTCAAATGCTAATAAATGGCTTGGAGATTGAGATAGTAAGAGCATCGTATGTATAACAACACTATTCTTCAAATATGTGTGAATTAAACTTAAATATATAGAAATTTAAGTTGTCTTCCAATCTAGTTATTTTAGGATGAACGAAGAAAAAAATTAATAAAAGGGTTTGAATGTGACCTTGCTTAGTTGTAGTGTTGTTCCAACACCCCTAAACGTCATGGACAGAAAAGGAAAGAAAATGTTTGAAGAAAAACAAATAAAGAGGAGCATTTTCTCCTTTCCACACAGCCTCATATTTATGTTTGACTAGAGGGCACAGAAGAACCAGAGACAGATTAAGTGCAACAAGGGTGGGCAGTGGACTTTTCCTGGCGAGGGTGACAGGGAGTTAATCCTCCCCCAAGCAGCTCTTTCACTTCACTTTGCTCTTAGAAATAAAGCATTGAACACCTGTGTGACAAAATTGTCTTCTCTTTGTTATAAAGGATACCTTGAATGCTTTCCCTATTTTTCACTTTATCTATCATCTCCCTTCCTTAACATTGTATCTTCAAAGGAAAAGAAATAGAAAGGTCAAGATATAATTTCTTAACAAAAGGTTAGTACTTCAATTCCACGGATGTGCAAAAGTGATAAGACATCACAAACCAAATAGGATTTGTTTTAATATCTTTAAATCAATCCTTAATAATTTGCTACATTAATAAAAGAAATAAAACATATTATCATTTCCAAAGCCATTAAAAATAACAGTGATTTAAAAGTAAGAAAACCCTCATTCATGATAAAAAAAAAAAAACACTCAGCAAATGAAGACTGATAGTTACAAAATATTAAGCAAGAATCATATTCAATTGAACACTATTTCCCACCCCCTGAGACTGAGAAAAGGGAGGCTATATGCTGTCATCACTTCTATTCAACACTGTTCTGGAAATCCTAGCCAATACAGTAAGGCAAGAAAAAGAAAAGTAAAAAGAATCTGAAAGGGGACATAAAATTCCTATTATTTGCAAATGGTATGAAGAGAAAATTCAAAGGATGTGAAGATTGGTTAAATTTTGTAAGATCGATAATTATGATAACCTATACAAAATCACTTGCATTTTAATACACTGTCAATGAAAATGGAAAATGCAGATCGAATTTGAGAATTACTTTATATAGTTTTGAATAGAATTTGCATCAAAGTATCCATGACATTATAGCAATAGACATGACTCAGACAAGTACTGCATGTTAGGGTACCTATCATTCCAGTGTTGGTTTTCTTCATGGGATTGAGCAGATAGTCACACTGATTATATTATATTATTTTTCTTCCAAAAACAATTAAACAATATATCCAGATAAGAAAGTTCAACTTTGCTAAATTATAGAAACTCTAGAAGAAATGAGTATACTTAAACATTATGAAAAATGGATATTTTAAACCAACAGAGCAATTAAGCATGGATATTTGAGAATTCTCTGTATTAATCTTGCATGCCCCATCATCACTATCATTAGATACAGACCTGAAACTTCTGGTCAATGTAATAAGATTTGAAGCAAAAATGAGAGAATATAAGAAATACAAACATAAGAAAATAAAATTCCCCTGAAAGAAGTACCATGAAACATAAAAAAAGTATAAGCATTAAATTTGTTGTCACACAGAATTGAATTTGTATCCTAGCTCTACCGCTTACTGTGAGTCTCTTTTAATTCAGCACTATTTAAATTTCAATTTCCACATTTGTCAAACTTCCATGATAATACCACTTAAAGACTGTTTACAGGGTGTTTAAGATGTGTCAGTTACAATTCAACACTAGATATATTAACTGTGTGTGTGTGTGTGTGTGTGTGTGTGTGTGCATGTTCAATTTATTTAACAAGCATAGTAGTGGTATTTGAACCCAGTTAGCTTGACGCCACTATCCATGCTTCTAACTACTAACCACACTATTTGATGATTTAATGTATCAGTATTTACTCAACAGATACTTGTCAAGTGCTTGCTAAGTACAAGGCATTGCTCTAGGTGCTGGGATACATAAGTGAACAAAACAGATAGACACTCTTACTCCCTTGTAGTTCTGTAGTTAGAAAGTAAGCACTGTAAATACTCCCAGGGGGAAGACCTAGCAAATTCACAATATCCATAAATAACAAATAAATTATACAGAATTAGAAAATGTTTTTTTTTTTTTTTTTTTTTTTTTTTTTTTTTTTTACATTTTACCAGTTTTATTATATTGGCAGATATGAAATGTTAAGATTTATGTATAATGATTTTAGAAAAAAAATCACCTCTTATAACATTCTTATGAATAAGCTAGCAAGGTGGGGGGGGACAGTAACAGTATAGTAATGATTTATTACTTTTAAACATTGGCTAGCTTTTCTTATCACAAAAACAGTACTTATCAGGTTGAAGGACACGGATGACTTTCTTTCTGATGCCACCTGGATCTCAGCGGCAGCTTGGGTTGCTGGATGGGGCTTATCTTTTTACCTCAGGGCAAGAATAATTCCCATTGGAAGCTACGGTAGTGCAGAAAGGAAAGAACTGGGCTATTTTCTAGTCTTAACTGTGCCACTTGGCAGTTTGTGACCTTGCAAGTATCCCTATGTATATAAACATATATAATAATTACTATAAGTCAATCCTATAGACAGCTGTGAGGTTTACATAATATTATCATTTTTTTTGTTGTTTTTATTTTTTTCATACATTTTGATTTTATTCATGAAGTGACCAGAACAACTGCTACTTGGTTATCATTTGGTTAAGAGATTTAGCCTTGATATTGTCATTATATTTATTTTCAGTGGTTATTCCATCTTTTTTTTTTTTTTTTTTTTTATTTACTTATTCATCATGCACAAGTATAGTATCTTTTTACATACAACTGCTTGTATACAAAGTATATAAGTACCATTCAGATCTTCAATCATGCATTTAGGATAATAATGAAATTTTAAAAAATATTTTAAAAAATGTACCTGGGTGGTATGTGGTGACCTCCACCGTCCCCCACCAGACTGGTGAGTATATCAACTTCCTTCCAAGAATACCTTTTGTTTCCTCCTGTGGCCACCCCAGCTTTATCATGCCATACCCAACATTCACCTTCTTAGAACAGTCACACATTTCACTTTGCAAAAATTCATCATGCTGTACACTTGCAATGTCTCTGCTTTTCAATATGCATGTTATAAATCAATCAAAAGTTTTAATTTTTTTAAAATCCAAACTTCTATATTAAAATTCAAGTATTCAAACTCCATGAATATTATTTTCAACAAGAGTATGTGGAGCTAAGACTCATAGCTATGTAGATTATAAATCAGGAATTTCATTTAAATATTTTAAGTCAGACTGTTAAACTGAGTAACCACATTATTTTAATGTTAAAATTCAATTAAGAAGTTTGTTTTCTTCATTTGCTTAGTCACAGTGACAAGGAGAGAAGCTGGTACAAGGAGAACTGGTTTTGAAGCCTGTCAGAAATGGAAACAGGAACTGGCTCCCCTACATCTTCTCTCCAAAATAGGTACAACATGAGATTATTGTCCAAGAAGAGAGATAACGTATACAAAGCACAATAACGTAATGCACAGAAGATAAGAGAGCAATAATAATAATAACAATTTGCATCAAATTTACCACTGTTAGCTCTTATCACCACATGTGTGGTTTTATCTGTCTCCATCAACATCACCTTCTCATTAAGACTGAGCATCTCATTCTGCATTAATATCAGAATTCTCTCACTCCCACTAATAGTCTTTCTTGCAGTAGCTTAGTCTGTGATGTATTCCATCACACAAAACTATTATTGCCATTTTCTTCAGGCCATCTTCTTACTACCCGAATACCATCTCATAAATTAAAAAAAAAAAAAAAAAAAAGAAAGAAAAATAGAACAACAACAAAAAAAAAGAAACAGTTCTCTCGACAGATTGCTATTTGCCTATTCCATCTCTGAAACTTTTTTCTTAAAATATTTTTCTCTCTACAGTTATTTATTTTTTCAGCTTTTAAATATTAACTGAATACCCATCTTAACACGTCCCTTGTGTGTACTGAGGATGGGAGGGTGAACCAATCTAGATTAAGGCAGGAAGACATTAAAGATAATATGTAAAAGTAGTAATATCAGCAGAGATAGCCAAGAGTTGAGAATGATCACTTCTGGAAATCAGGACTAGGAGGAGTGGGAAGAGTGGGAAGGAAGAGGGAAGAGGGAAAGGCGTTGTTCACTGGTCCATGACACTTTGAGTAGTGTGGTCATCTCTTACTTTTCCAGGTTAAATCTGCCACTTTATTGCTCCTTTCTTTGTCATTGCCAACACACTTTAGTTCTAATCCCCAGCCACTAGCTGCTGTGTCCCGTTGCCAGGCCCAGTCCTAGAGGTGATAACTATAGAGAACTTAATGAAGATTTTTACTCATTTGTACAATTTTTGATTGGAGCTGTCCAAATTGATTCAGTGCATTTATTCACAGTGACATCTTACATGGTCTATACCTTGATTATTTATATATCTTACAAACCAATGAGTATTACTTTTTACTCACTTTTTTCCACTAAAACTAAAGGAACCATGTGATGATAAAGAATTACTTCCTTTAACTGATTTGAAAGAAATTTCTTTTAACTTGAATGAAGTTTCCATAAACAAAGAAGACATTTTTACATGAGGCCTCACCTCATCTCTTCCCACTATTAGAATAAAGTATACCCCCAGTAGTAAATACTTCATATAATCTCCTTTGTTTCCAACCTATTAAAGAGAAACCTGATCTGGGGAAAAAAAAAAAAAACAGTTGCTTTTTAATTTGAAGATTATACAAATAAAGTTAATTTGGAAGTAATGGTTTGCCAAAAAAATCAAAACGTCCTATAGTCACACATAGTTATAGGCTACCTCACAGAGGATGTCCATAAATTATGTGTAGTATCTAATGTTTAAACATGCAGCCAATAATTTTATTTATATAATTAAGGTTATGGCATTTCAAGTATATTTCTGGAATTCTAATTAACACAAGCTAATGAATTGATCACAGGGGCCAAGGACACCATTAGAGAAAGCTAATGAAAGGCCAAGAGAATGTCATTATCCTGCAAAACAAGGGCATTCAAAGGAACCAACACTATTTTAGAGCATGTGATTGTGGGATATAGAATACAGAAAAGATGACTTCACCAATTTAGAAAGTGCTACTGAATGAAAGCTTTCTGAGAGCAGAGAGCTTTGCTGTCTTTGTCCCGGTGCTCTATCCCGTGTGCCTTGAACAGTCGCTGGCATTATCAGGCGCTTGAAACATACATCTTTGACTTTGAAAATTTGACATTATTACATTCTGTTAATTAAGGAATTAATACGATGAACAAGAGCACTTCTGTTTTCAGTTCTCTATTGCAACCAGACCCAACTATCAGTGTTATATCTCTGGGGCCAATCATGACCCTAAAGTGCCCTCTGAATCATGAAGGTGAAATGCCCTCCCCATTACATTACAATTTAGTAATCAAGTGCATGTCATTGCTCTCCAGTCCTTTCAGCAGTGGCCAGACCTACAAAGAACCTTAGTGAAGCTATTTCATAGACATTTATTCTTTCAATTGCTTAAAAGAGGTCACAAATATATGTCCCTCAAGTTGTCCAAAGCATAAATACATATTCTGTTAGGCCTTCAGAGTACTAATAGTCACACTCTTGGCACAAAATTAAGGTGATTATCAAAAATGACAAACCAGGTCTTTTCATTTAATAGTTCAGATTGGTGGAGTTTCTTGAGGGGGAAGTGTAATATTTAACACCACTGTTCCCGAATGTCCTCATTTCTGGGATAACTCTGCTGCCTCTGAAAAGAGCAGGTGCTCTCAGGCTCACCACACTTCTGCTGCTTTCCTTCATCCTCCTGATCAGATGCTGTTTGAGATGGTGCCCATGCTGTTGATTCTTAAGAGTATAATTAAGAGGAAATGCAATACTTTACTTTGTAGACTTTATAATATCACCTGTAGGAGTCCAAGGTTTAAGATCTAGCCTAAAGGATAAAATACTATGGCTTTGGCATGGCAGACTTGGCCCTTCACACTCTGACACAAATGAACATTTTCTTGCCCATGACTCTCCCTAAAGTTTATTCTAAACCAAGTTCATTCCCGCTTTGGACCATAAGCATTCATTCCTGCCTGTCTTTGCAAGATCTATCTCCTCTGACTATACTACATTTGGTCTATTCTCCTTCTAGTGAAATTCATTTTCAAATGCCATCTCCTCTCCTCTGAAACAACAAATATGTAAGTGCTATGTGCAAAGCACTTCACTGGTTCTACAGGATACAGAAATAAATGAGGGACACCCTGCCATACGGAGGTTATATTCCAACAGGTGGGTCACCAAACAAATAAGAATACATTGTATTAATTACACTGAAATGTGTGAGTTTTATAATAGGAAATCCATAGGATTCCTTAGACGTACAAGACAGGAAGAAGTAACAGTCTGCAGAGTAGTGCATGATTCCAAGAGGGAATGACAAAGGTGATATCTGAAAAATGAGAGGACTTACCTGACCAATGAGTAGTGAAGAGGGCAGGGAATGTTTTCACCCCTGAGGCAAAACAATGCAACAGTACCATATTCATTACTTTGAGCTGCCTTCACAAATAACCACCAACTTGGTGGCTGAAAACTAAAGAAATGTACCATAATTCTGAATGCCAGAAATCTAAAACCAAGGAGTCATCAGGGTTGCTTCCTTTCGAATGCTCTGAAGGAGCATCATTACTGCCCTTCTGCTAGCTCTGGTAGCTGCCAGAAATCCCTGTCTCGTAGATGCTTCATTACTCCAATCTCTTCCCCGTCTTCATGTACCTTCCCTTGGGACTTCTCCTGTCTCTTCTAAGTATACTTGACAATGAACTTAGGACCCACCCTACACTGGGATGATCTCACTTTGATCTCCTTAATTACATTTGTTAAGACTCTTCATTCCAAATAAGGTCATATTCGAAGGTTCCCGGTCAACATACTTATGGAAGGTGGAATAGATATTTAACCCACAAAGTCACATTCAGGGAACTGGAAAAGGTGCAGTGGCCAGAGTACAGTCTGAGCAAGAATCAGGAAAGAGAAGACGTGAAGTGATGGGGGGGGGGGGGTAACACAAAGGATTTTACCCAACAGGAGGCCATTTCCAAGCTTTCAGCAGAAACAGCTCAAACTTAAATGAATTACACAAATATTTTGACTTTTTGATAGATTTTTTTGCCTGATATGTATAAAAAAAGATTGATGAGTTGCACACCAGAGGCTTGTAATTATGTAAAATATGATGGTAGCTTGGACCAGGGGAAAGTAAACTAATGGGAGAAATTTGATGTTTGTGATTACCACTCCAAAGTGAGATTTATATGCTACAGTGCCTGTCTGTTCAGACCTCTTCTCGGCCTAGTGAAGAGAGACTAAGATGGAGACAGAATTACATGTCTCACAATGAACGCTGCATGAAGGTATTAAAAGAGAAAGGTGGGAACCGGCACACGTGGGAAATGAAGATGGTTAACCCCATCGTGCAAGGATTAAAGTTCTGAAGTTCTGGGAGCCTGCCTAACATATGGAACATCACCCTGCTTATAAAAGGCACAGACTCAGATACCTTAGGGGTCACAAATGGGAAGAAGGACCCCATAACTCTCCAATGGCAAAATCTAGTCATTTTTCACACGGTTTTTCATGCTTTCTTGTGCTTCTTTCAGTTCCGACAGCCTGAGTAAATGACCCTTTCTCCACCATCATGTTTCCTCCACCCTGTTGTTTACTTCCTGTGTTAACTCTAGGGTGTTGTTTTCCTCCCCACCTCAACTCTTCTTGCCATTCGTAGAGAACTCAACTATCATACAGATAATGCAACCTCTGGTCAACTTGGGCCTGTCCGTCTTACTGTCCGTGATCTTTCTCCATGATCCACCTGTGTCTCCTACTCCCACACTGATAATAAAAATGGTGGTAGACATTATTTCAGAATTTTCTATGTGGCAGGCACTATTTACCAGGTTATCTAACTTAATCTTCACAGAACTATTATAAGGTAGGAACTATCATTAATCATATTTTTAAAATGTAAAAGCCTAACAGGGAAATTAAGCAGGGTCCCCACACAGTTATATAGCTGTGATAAATTTATGTCATGGTGATAAATTTAGGGCATGGTGACCCATGACTTCTCAACTCCCTGACTTTAGAAACACCCCAACGGTAGGAGATATTTTTTAAATGCTTCTCAAATTTGGACATGTATTCACATGCCCTGGAGTTCTTAGGACGCAGATTCTCATTCTGAAGATGGGTCCTGAGAGTTTATACTTTTAACAAGCTTCATCTGGTCCATGTGTATGTTTCACATGTGAGGCCTAAACTACTTGGCTCTAATGCATTTACATCCAAAAAGACAAACACAGTTTGAGAAATATTATATTACAGTATGCAGATTTCACTTTGTGGTTTGTTTTTGTTGTTGTTGTTGTTGTTTTGGTACCGAGGATTGAACTCAGGGGCACTCGACCACTGGGCCACATCCCCAGCCCTTTTCTGTATTTTATTAGAGACAGGGTCTCACTGAGTTGCTAAGTGCCTTGCCATTGCTGAGGCTGGCTTTGAACTCATGATCCTCCTGCCTCAGCCTCCCAAGTGCTGGGATTACAGGCGTGCGCCACCGTGCCTGGCCAGATTTCACTTTGAAACACTAAATGTCAACATGAAATTTCTCTAGTTAGCATACTTTCCCAATAGCTCAAGAAGAATATTTATTTACCCTTTACTGTCTTCAAATTGTCAGACTCTCTTCTCTGGATAATTTGAGTCCAAAATTCCAAGAATTAGTCTCTCAGCCTATCAAGTACCAGGTGCACATGATTCCAACATTTCCAATCTTCCCTAAGGCTTCAGAGCTTTCCTCTTTCCACCTCATTGTCTTCTCCATTCCCAATAGGTTATTCGTGTCAGTATGGTCAGCATGCAAACATGATAGACTATCCCCATTCTTAACACACACACACACTCACACACACACACCTCTTCTATTCCTTGACATCCATTTTCTGCCAGACACCTGGAAATATTAATCTACACGTGTCATCTTCCTTTCCTCACCTTCCACACAATACATGATCCATATCTAAATGAATTTTCTGCACACATTCTACCTTGTTCTTGCCAAGATCACTTCCACTTGCCCAACCCCAGTTTTAATCTTCTCTTATTTAAATCATTCATAAATTCAAAACAATTGGACAACCTCTTTTTTTGTTTTGTTTTTGTTTTTGTGTGTATGTGTGTGCTAGGGATTGAACCCAG
Source organism: Tamias sibiricus (assembly GCA_025594165.1). Classification (NCBI taxonomy): domain Eukaryota; kingdom Metazoa; phylum Chordata; class Mammalia; order Rodentia; family Sciuridae; genus Tamias; species Tamias sibiricus. The sequence continues at coordinate 26,500,793 of CM046663.1, forward strand.
GGCCTTGTGCATACAAGGCAAGCACTCTACCAACTAAGCTATGTCCCCAGCCCCAGCCCTAACATCTCTGTCTTGACACTCCCTTAGTCCTTGTCTTCGTTATACCCAGGTTTTGCACCAGTTCACTACTTAAGCGCTCTCCGGACGAAACCCTTCCCTTCTTTCTTTATCTTCTCCTCCCGCCACTCATCTCCTCATGCCGATTCTCCCTCCCCCCACATGTCCCTTCGGCTGATTAATAAAACCCCCCTTTTTCTACAGGGAGGTTCCAGCGTGTGTTCATCTGCCCTTCAATTCTGAACTCCAAACTCGTGCCTCCCACTGCCTGTTTCTCTGTGGCTCTCCCACAGGCATCTCACATGTACATGACCAAAACACACTTCAGGTTTTCCCCTCCCAGTCTTCTCCATCTTATAAAATGCTGCTACTGTCTACCATGCACAAATCAGAAAACTGGGAACAACCTTTGTCACCCCACCCCTTCCTAAACCCAAATATTTATGGGTACTCATTCCTCCCCCAAAATATGTCTTGCATCTGCTTAATTCTCTCTTCTTCAATTCCACACCTTTTTCTAAACCAATGTCTTCTATCTCCAGAATAGTTTTCTGACAATCTGTCTCCCTGATGCCATATTATGTCTCTTCAAATCTATCCTGCACAAAATAAGAATTTATCTTAAAATCTAAATAAAGCCATAACACGCTCCTTATTCATCAGCCTCCTGTTGCACTGAAAATAAAATACAGATTCCCTACCTGGCTTTTCGTGATCTGTGCCTTGCCTACCTTTGCAGCTTCATGATGCAACACCTTTCCTTACTCACTAATATTGGTGATTGTGCTTTCTTACCTTTCTTACACCCCCTGAGATCTTTTGTCATAGGATCCTTGAATTTTCCTTCATTTGGCTAAATAATCATATTACTGAGTGTGGCTTATCATCTTGGTGGAGGGACTTTTCCAGACCATCCTGTATAAATAGATTTTCTCATTGTCTTTCACCACTGTAACCTATTTGCCTACTTTACGCTCATAATTTGATTAGTATTTATATATTTGTTCACTTCATTCTAAATGTTTCATTGTTTATTTATTTATTTTCTTTTTTAAAAGAGCAATCTCTGAGAGACACAGGGCACTTGTCAAAATCAGGAAATGAACAATACAATAAGATTTACTAAAATTCCTTATTCTGATTTTACCAATTTGGGTACTAAAATCAGTGAACAAAGGTTTGATGTCAAATAGGATATTTACTTAGACTTACCTGTATTGTCAGGAGTGGTGAATGAACTATGGGTCTTTGAACTGCCCAAAGACAGAGCCAACACCTCCCGTGGGAATTTCTCCATGCAAAGGTGCTGATCGAAAACTGCCCAGTTGTATGGTAATGGCTTGTTTAAAGGGAAGTTCCTTGCTATACAAGGAATTTTACTTTATTCATAACCTTGGGTTCAAACATCTGCTGCCCAGAGGTAGAGAATTATGGGTGCAAGCTGATACGTTCTAATTGGGCTGCTTTTACCCTCAGCTTTGGTCTTGTTTATCTTGAAGAAGCTTTCTCACAATAAATCCTTCTGATATTTAAACCTATATAATAAATGTGCCAGAGGCAGACTGAACCACCAAGCAAGCCCTGGCTTTTTCTCTATTCTTATGCCTTTTTGTCTTTTCTCCATCGCTTCATCAACAGGTTCAGTTACCCCTAAATAAACTGTTGTGCAGGATGTAACACTGTAAAATACTGTAAAAACTACACAGAGAAAACAGTAACTTTGGAGAAATCTGGCACAGACCACCTCAAAAAAGAGATTGACAATATCATCTGCAGGGAGACTAATTAACATCACACACCTATGGGTGCCCTGAGGAAGACAGCAACACTTCTGTATTATTCCTCCCCCCCCCCCCAAAAAAAAAGCATAAGTCAAATTTATTCATGAAGAAATATCAGACCAACCCAAATTCAGCCACATTCTACAAAATAACTAAAATGTCAAGATCATTAAAAAAAAAATTAAGGAACTGTTCCAAATGAAAGGAAATAGACTTGAAAACTAAACTCAATAAACTAAACTCAAAACTGATCTTCAATGGTACCTGCACTGTAATTGTGTTTCTTTTCTTAGGTTTAGTCTCTTGCTCTCTTCTGTTGTTCCTGGTCACTGATGGTCAGCAGCAGGTAAGGGGTGTATAAAACAACCTAAAAGTTTTTCAATCCAAAAGAAATGTCATATGTTGAGTCTTTGAAAAGATTCCTCATAAATGATTTTCCCCGAAAAGTTGGTGCACTAAAAACATGGAAACAAATTGAAATTTAGATGAGAGGGTGAATGGCAGGTGAATAAAATAATCTTGAAATAACAGCTCAAAGAGTGACAGAAGAAGATTAAAAAGTGTCACTGCAGCCAACTGCCAATGTCTCCTCATCTCTAAATTAGAAAGTGAAAGTAATAAGAAAAAAATAGAGGCTAAAAGTTGTAGAATGCAATAAGAAATAAAATCTCAGCCAGCAGTTTTATGTGAATTTTTTCATAGAAAACAGATATTGCTTTTTATAATAATTCTGGGAACTCAGGAAAATGAAGGAGCCAGACGTCAGAAATCTAACCTGGCCTTGTATAGTCATGCAGCTTGGATCCATATCCTGTGCTCTAACTCCCATTCAGTAATCTCCTTGATTCTCCTCTTGCTGACAGTGCCAGTGTCCTAACACAGCCTCTATACAGATGGTCAGAAACCAGGAGAGAAGCACGGAGGGACAAATGGCTCAAATTGGCCAGTGACACCTGCAAACCAGTGACTGATTACTTGGAAGAATCTTCCCAGTCCTAAAATCTTCAGCCTGTCATTTGTAAGTAAAAAATTGGCAGGTATAGAATTTTGAATTCTGGGACAGAGAGAGGGAGCTGACATTTCCTAGATCTTCCTCATGTGTCTTTCTTCACAGTATCTTCACAAATGAAAACACAGAGGCTCAGGATCCAAATTATAATTTAAAACCTGGCACATTGCTTACAAAAGGAAGGACAATAGACTATTTGTTGAGGTTAACTGAACTGCACGTATTGAACACAGTTTGAAATTAAAACGGTAGCATTTGTTTAAAAAGAAATTATCAGTAGCCACATTAATACACTGGAAGCTTAAAGAACTAGAATTTGGAAATCGGGGTGGAGATAAGGAGGAGACAGAAGACAAAGGTCAGCATTTGGTAGTGAGGAGAGTTATAGGGTTATGAAAAAACCGAATAACTTTAAATTGTGTTGACCATAATGTGCTCTGTTCAGAAACTGATATGTAATCCTAGTATATTAATATATTGATAAATTCATTAATATTATAAATCAATATATTAATTTATTAATATAATCTCATCCATCTATTTATATGTTGATATATTACTTATATTTGAATATATTTAAATATTTATAAAAACAGAGTTTTAAGAAAAAGGTAGGGTCATAAAAAGAATTTCTACAACATGGTTTTAATAAATAAAATTTTACAGAAACTGAACATTTGTTTAAAAAACAAAGGACAAGGTCTATAGTTGCCTAAATTAAATCTATCATGGAAACAATTCAGGTACAGATACAAACCTGCTTGCTAGTTTTACCTGCCTTTGCACTGTGATCATGAAAGGAAAAATTGACCAAAAAAACTGAAGACACAACTCTCATCAAGATAGACCAACCGAGGAGATGACTTGAACAGAATTAATCAGAACCAATTCTACTGAATTGAATTGAAGCAAATCGATCTGAATTAATACCCCCAGCAATTAAGTGATGCTTTAAACTTTGAGCACATGAGAAAACAACAACAAAAAGGAAATGAGATGAGCCACGGTTACAAAGCCAGCGAGAGAGCCGATGCCTTGCATCCATCTATATAATGAATAGTTTTTCTGTCTTTTTTTTTACCAACAGGGTTATTTTAATGTCAAGGAAGTCAATACATTTGAAGCATCACACAAACATTAAAGTTTAATGAGAATATGAAATATCATCTAATAATCATATATCATTTTATCTTCAAATTTTATTGATCATCTCTTTATAATAATAATGCAACAGTTTATAGTGATTCAACAACTATCGCCTGCTATTTTATTTATTTATTTATTTTAAAATATGTATTTTAGTTGTGTATGGACTCAATGCCTTTATTTGGTTTTATGTGGTGCTAGGATCGAACCCAGTGCCTCACACTTGAGAGGTGAGTGCTCTACCACTGACCTACAACTCCAGCCCCTGCTATTTATTTTGACAAAGGCAGGATTTTGAAGATAAAAAAATAAAACATGGCCCTGTTGTCAAATATCAAGGTAAATAAGCGTATACCAAAGATATGCATTTTATTTATTATAACACCTATTAAATATGTTTTAATAGGTTGCAATATATAACATAATAATCCTATTCTATGTATTACACATATTCCAATAGTTACAACAACTATAACAATTACAATAACTTTATTGGAATATATGTAACATATAGAACTATATGTAACTCCAGTTACTTTTTCTTTTTCTTTCACAAAAGGAAGTAAACTACCTGAAGTCAGAGAAGATTTCTGAAAGTGGGTCATAGGTGATATATGTCTTGAAAGATTTAGCACAAGCATTTCAGGGGAGCAGTGAGCAGCTGGGCAAACATTTGTGCAAACACTCAGAGGCGTGAACATGCATAGCTGGAGGATTTACATGACTGCCCTGTAGAGGATATGCCGAAAAGTGGCAGGGCATGGGGATCCAAAAAAAAAAACGACTGAGGTGACCCACGCCGTGAAGGGCCTCTGTGATAGCTGAGACTTGTTTGATAACATCTTCTAAATAAGGAGCTGAGATTTTTTTTTTTTTTTTTTTTTTGCATTTAGCAACACGATAGAAATTTGCTTCCTACATGTAACATGAGTGTTTTAGTCAGCTTTTTTATTGCTGCAAACAAAACCCTGAATAGAACAATTTTAGAGGAGGAAAAGTTTATTTGGCACTCATAGTTTCAGAGGTCTCAGTCCATAAATGGCTGATTCCATTGACCTGAGCCTGAGAAGAGGCAGAACTTCATGGGGAAGGGTGTGGTGGAGGAAAGCAGCTCAGGACATATCAATAAGTAAGCAGAGAGAAACTAAGCTCTGCCCACCAGGGACAAAATATATTCCCCAAAGGCATGCCCTGAGCAACCCTCCTTCTCTAGCCACACCCTCCTCTAGCCACACCCTACCTGCCTACAGTCATCACATAGTTAATCCATTCAAGTGGATTGATGTGCTGATTAGGTTAAAGCTCTCACAACCCAGACATTTCACCTCTAAACTTTCTTGCATTGTCTGACATTTGAGTTTTTGGAGGACACCTCAGATCTAAATGATAACAATGAAAATTATCTAATGTGATTTAAGTTCAACACTTACTCCATCATTAGTATATGGTCAGTCTCTGGCCTGTATTTACCACACAGAGTAAGAAAAGAAGCCTTCAAAATACCACAATACAGCTTTTCAATGATTACATCACCAAAAATGTCAACATTCGTCTTAAAGTCTCTGCTGATGACTTCATAAACCATTATGCAACCCTCAATGTGAATTATGATGTCACTCTTCTCTAAAGTCTTCAAAGACCCACATTTTCCTTTGGTGAAGGGAATCTGGAACTTGACAAAAGCCTAAGGAAGGGTCTGATCCTCATAAAGCATAAATTTGTTTGCAGTTTCTTTTCTTTTTCCCCCTTCCTTCTTCCCTCCCTCCCTTCCTTCCATTCCATTCTTTCTTTTCCCAGAGACACTCCATCACTGAGCTACATCCCCAGCTCTTTTGAGATGGGGTCTCACTAAGTTGCCAATACTGGCCTCAAACTTGTGATCCTCCTGTTTCAGCCTCCCTAGTCACTGGGTTTACAAGTGTGCATGATGACCATGCTTGACCTCTGAATTTGTTAAAATGACAAATTTGAAATCAAACAAAGAAACAAATATTCTGAAGTTATAAACACATAGTATGGAAAGTGCTATGACATGCACTTAGGTATTTGAGTTGCAGTTTCTTTTAAGATGAACTAAACGAATTCATAGGTGTCTATCAGCTAAAATGTGTTGGAACATAATATGTACAATGCTATTTAAAATCTTCAGATAGCTAACAGGTGAATAATTCCATTCCACCAAAATTTAATTATGATGTCTAGAGACCAGTGTCTGCAATGTATTAAAATATTCATATTTTCATAAGGAGATATCTGATTAAAGAATGAAAGACTTCATTAGTGCATTCTGAGAAGACAAAGAGCATCAGATGTTAGTAATAAATGTTTACCGACCATAAGTTTCAGGGATTTCCCCAGAGAACATTTGAATTAACTATAGTGGTTCATAGTGTGCTATGTTTTTTAAAGTGCATTAGAACCTTGTGATTATAATGATTTCCATCATATCAGGTCACTTCCTCTGAGACCTTGTAAACAGCCAGAGGTTCTCCTTTTCACCTGTGCTTTTGTAGTTGAACCCTGTATGACTCTTCTGGTGTGTAAATTCCCTGGAGTGAATATAGAACAATCAACATAAACTGTTATTATCTGTGTTTCTTCAGTGGCCTGTGACAAATGAAAGCTATTTGGGAATGCTACGCATAATGTCACATGTTAGGAGCATATTACTTGCCAAATTAAAAAGAAAAACTTTGTTTTACCATATAGACAGATCACACGTGATTGCCCTAGAACTTTACAGCCATTGTTAAGATGAAAATTATTCTAAGCCTAGTCATGTATATATATGATTTAATCCCCAAGTGGACAAGATATGGCGATGATGACAAATGCCTTAATACTTGCTAAGGAGCATTAAAGTAGTACTAAACTTAGTAGTTTATTTTGAATTGCCAAAAAAGATACATTTTAAAATGTATTCTTGGGGTGGTTATGGTTTTGTTATCGATCCTCAATAAACAAACCAAATGATTACAATGTTTCTTTATGTGCCCATTATATATAATTGATATTATGTAAGACCTGATCATTTCATATCAAAATTACATCTCAGTACTATTAATAAGAAAAACCCATCTATAAAAATTCCTCCTTCCACTGCACCTAAATTCTCATAAGATAATATTCTGGCTATTTCTACTAGTGAAACTGTAAGGATGCTGGGGTATAAGTGAATGGCCATTCTTTGTAATGAATAATGAATAATCTTCTGACATTTTTATGCAAATATAAATATTGTAAACAACAACAACAACAAAAAACACACTTTATCCAGATTTCAGACCATTGCTCCAGCTGTCAATTTACACAATGGAGCACCATAGCTGGATATGTGGACAATGTCCAAGAAAAAGCAAACATTTTTATGATGGTAGAACATTTCTCAGAAACTGAGTTCTAAATAAAGATCTTATCATAATGTATTTACTTAATATGTGTCTGCTCCTCCTAAATAAATCTTAGAAAAATAAAACTATATTATAATTATCAGTTCACCTACTAAACTTGCCAGCTAAATGAGAGCTTGGCAAAGGAGAAGCAGTGCCTCACCAATTTTATATCTACAGTTTCCAATACAGCGCCCAGCACTGAGCAGGTGTGTAGTGTGAAATACATACTTGTTTACTCACCTCTTATAAAATTATCATGTGCAACATGTACCTAAATTGGAGAAACTAAATATTTGAAGTTTTCCAGTTTAGTTGGCTGTTGACTAATGAAAAATTTACTCCCATCAAAAATTCTTCCACAGCTATATCCAAAAACCAATAAACTGGTGTGGTTTCTATAGTATGAAACTTAGAATTGGAAATAAAATATTAAATCCTATTCTATTCCATAAACATGCATTTGTGGTAGAGTTGAAAGGTAAATTTGCAAGGAATTTAAAATTTTGGATCATTAGTCTGGTAGGCCTTAATAATTTCTCTAAGACAATTAGCATCTATACTACAAATTCTTTTTTACAATGCCAATAAAATGCACATTAGTTATCCAAAACAAGGACAACTTATATGCTGTGGTCGCACAGATTTTTTTTTTTTTTTTTTTTTTTTTTTTTTTTGCTTTTAAGAAAAGAAGCCAGAATATATTAATATGAAAGCTAAAGTTTCAATATAAGCAAAGAATTTGAAGGGAAGTCTTTCATTTTTAATACTTTAAGACTTCATTTTGCTTAGACAAGTTAGGGAAATTGATGGGTTTTCTTATAATGTAAACAACCAAAGTCAGAATATGTAATATAACTGCACTGCTTTTGAAAAATGCATGATGCTTCATTTTTTTAAATATACAAAATGGATGACTTCAAGATGAACTGAAGTTTTACAGCAGATTTTAGTGAAACGAATGTCAATGAAGTGAAAATGATCTTACTGTTACAAATCAACTATGAATTCAATGTCAAATTCAATGAATATTAATAATTTTATCTCTAGTCTATTTTACAAATAAAATTTCGTGGTTATGTGGTATCATTAAGAGATGGTGTTCATTCCATTAGATTTTATCAAGCTATTTGGTTATTATTTATTTAAAAAATCAAATAATTTTATGTTTTTAGTTTTTAATTGAATAATATGAAAAGTCTATAAAACATCAGAACTGCTAAAGATAGGAGAGGGCTTTCTACAGGTTCTTCAATTTGCAAATTATTGGATTCATAATTTAGTCTATAAAATCACCTTATTACTTGAACTGGGATACTTGCAACATTTCCTTTGAAATATTAGATTAATCGAAAAAAACCCTCTTCGGCTTTCTGATGGAACCATCTGCTTTGCCTCCTAATATTCACTATGCCATCCCTGCCTCCCTCCTGCACTCAGAAAAGTCACTGCACCCTCCCGTGTGGAGTATGTTCACTTCAAGGACTCTCAGAGTTTGACAATTTTCTTGGACTCGTAGGTATATTTCTGAGTATCATAATTATTACCCTATTTACCAATAAATAATTGGTGTGTACTAAATGTTTCTGAAATTAAACCAACAAATCAAAGTAATAGGGCATTAATGGTGACTATGATGCCTTGCTAAAACGGTGACAAAGATAACTACTAGGAGATATATCTGCAGAACACTTCAATTTAGCAACAGAAGCCAGCTGGGTATGTGTTTAGTGGTGGAGCAGTTGCCTAGCATGGGCAAGGCCCTGGGCTGCTCAATCCCCAGGACTGCAAAAAAGCAAAATCAAAATAATAATAATAATAACAACAATAACAATATGTATGTGAATGTCCAGATGCAGGAAATGCTATTCATAGGCCAGACCTACCCAAAATGTCTCATTTAAAAAACTACATAGATATTTTAGAACAATGTTTGTTGTTAGAATCTCACTGACACCTGACAAGTTCAACATTAATTTTTAAGTAAGTGTCAGGGACTGCTTTTTTAAGGTTCTTTCAATTCCATTTTTATCCTCAGTGTCTAACCTTATTTTGTACCTAGTTTATGCTCTACAGAAAGCAAGATTACTAGATCACTTTAACTGGAGTGGTCAAAATATATTTTTGACTTAGTCAAAAGAATTGATCCAAAATGTTGATGTAGATTACTTTAAGGTTTGGGGGTTTTGTTTGTTTGTTTGTTTGTTTGTTGTGGGGCATATAATATCTTGCTTATCAATAGAAATTTTACATTACTGAACTAGTCAATAGTTCATATTAATAATAAAAAAGCAATGTCCTATTAGTATGCACTATATTCCAACTACAATTTGGGCAGTGTATGCAATAGAAATATGATACTTAAGCTTCCCAAAAGCAATAAATGGAATGAAAAGTTGCTTTATACAAATCTGGCAGCAATCCTAATTTGAGAGGTCACACAAGGAAAATCAGATTTCTATTTTAGCTTCTATCCATAGCACACATTGTACATTGTGTATCCCAACAAAAGTAAGTTGGATTAAATTTAATTAACTCAGGATATTAGCAGCGAGGGAAGAAACATTCTATGAAACTTTTCTCAGGGTTTGGTTAATTGTATTAATTTTTTTCTCAGTTCATTTAGATTTTGATCTTGTTAGCATTTAAATTGAAAATAAACAGAAAGCCATTAAATTTATTTGTGAAATCTCTCTGTCACACACACACACCTCACAAATACATTCTCACACACAAATACGCTATTCTTGGTATTTGATTATCGAGAAAAATAAAATGTGTCCATTCTCAAGGTGGATCCAGTGGTTTTGGAAATGACAGTGCATATGATAGAAGAGAGTCACATTCCTTCAATATGATCTTCTAAACTGCACATCTACTGAAACATTATCTACATGTTTAAATCAAAATTCTTGCACATCAGAGGCTGTGTGACAAAAGAAGAGTTACCATTCCCCTGTTCCTGGTTTCAGAATTCACTATGATACTAAAGAGCAACTCAGTGGAAAAAAAATACATGTAATCTATTTTTTATTAGTGATTATCATAAGAACAAACTCAAAACTTTTCTGGAAAAACCATCAAAATTAAGCACCCTAAACATTATTATTGTAAAAATGAAAGCAAGAAAATTCTTATCTTAATTTTTTTTTTAATTTGATGGTCAGAATTAAACATTCTCTTTTCAGCACTTTCTAGTCTCCCTCCTCTTCCCAAGGTGGAGGGGAATGGGAGAGAGATGCAATTTCCTTCAAAGCATCACACCTTTTCTTCCTCAGTCTCGTTGTCTTCCTCCTATGAGGTCAAGCTCATTTCTGAAAAGCCCCTTCGGATCTGCTTTTACCATTCTCATGTCCTTGCTTCCAGTGCTTCAAGCTTATTCCTGCAGTGGAGGGGCCATCTGGGACAAGGATAATGAAAGAGAAAGTCGTGGAACTAAACACCCCTTGCTGCTCTTCCTGCTGCCATCTTTCCTCGTCTACTCTTCCTATAAACTCAAACAGAATGAAAAAAGGTGGCATTCCTCGTAAGAGGAATGTATTTCTTTATACTGTTGATGCAAAAACCAGAGATTCAACTACATTTGAGGAAAACATCATAGTTCCTGGAATATTTGTTGTTTTCTTTTGTTTTTGTGGTGCTGGAGATCAAACCCAGGGCCTTATGCCTGCTAGGCAGACACTCTACCACTGAACTACACTCCCATCCACTGAAATACTATAAAAAGACCAAGCCATCCAGAGATTTGTGAAACCACACTCAGTGCAGTGAGTTGGAGGATAACCACAACATAAAGTTTTATACTATCAGCAGAAGAATTAAAAAGGAAAAAGGCTGAAGCATTATTTTGATGGTAATTGACATACAAACTGCCCAATTTCAGCACTAATTTAGTTCAGTATTTTGTTTTTCAATCAATCTTGGATATTCTCCAAAATATGTTAAAACAAAACTGGTTCTAAAATACTTTTTGCTTAGATCTGCATATACCCTAGATAACCCTCCAAAGTGATTCACAGTAATGTCTGATATTCCTATCCTAGACTTGTAAGGAGTCAAATATACTAAAGCTAGAGTGTGTTTTGCATGATTTCTGTTTGAAATGAGATGAAATTATGGCATTGTAACCAATGTCCAATAAAACTTTGATCTTATGCGACAAAATCCTTATTCTTTTTTCTCATGGATCTGAAACACACACACACACACACACACACACACACACTGACCGTTGTGAAAAAATATCATGTTGTAATGTGTGTCAGAGCCTAATCCCCTAAAACTGTCTTTGGCAAAAGATGTTTCAGTGCCAACTTAGGTCAGAACTTTTACCTTATTCTCCATCTAATCAAAACACTTTAACTGGGTCCCATAATAAATGAATTCAGGTTAATAAGCAGCTAAATGAGGCAAAGCTCAAGAACGGACATTTTAAAACTAGCTTCTCTCTCAAAGATTTTCCTGGCTCAACATAGCCACCTATGAAATTCAAGAGAAAGGGCGTAGGATCATTGTTCTGATCACAGTGACACCCACCCATCAGTAAACCTAGCCCAATTAAAATCATAAACCAGCATCATTCATCCATTTCAGATTTTGATTATCTACTACACCACCAATCACTGATAAAGATGTATGGGTTGTCAATTCCTTCCATAGAGAAATGGAGCTGGTGTGTAGCAAGTTGAAGCAGTGGCCCTATATCTATTACATACAAGTTACTCCTTCGATAATGAGGAGACCACATCCCAGAACAGGATTTGGATTTATTACCAAGGAGTGCACAGTCTAATGGAAAGAAAACTAAAATACTCAATAAATATCAGGGTGAGATTATGTCATCACCTTTAACTCAGTGCTATGGTTATCTGAAACCCAAGTTGAAACCACATTAAAATTTGATTGCTGTTGTAATAGTGTTGGGAAGTGGGAACTTTGAGAGGTAACTGGGTCATTAAGAAGGACTAGTGTTTTTCTTGAAGTTCTTGTTCTCATAAGGGCTGTTTTTGTTGGTTGGTTTGTCTTTTTGCAGAGCTGGGACTTGAACCCAGTGTTTAAAGCATGTGAGGCAAGTGTTCTGCCACTAGCTACATCCCCAAGGTTATGCGAAGCAAGGCTTCCCCTGTGTTTCAGCTGTTTTGCACACACCAGCTTTTCCTTTTGCTTTCCACTGTGAGATGAAAAAACACAAGGCCCTCATCAGAAGTCAAGCAGATGCCAGTGTCATGCTCTTAGAATACCCAGTCTTCAGAACCAGGCGCTAATATCAGCTTCTTTCTTCTATAAATTACTGTATCTCAGCTATTCTGTTATAGCAACAGAAAATGGCCTAAGACACTCAATCTAACTTTAGATTCTCTTAAAATAATAATCAAAAACATGAAAAAACTTGATTGAAACCATTATGTCCTTATTACTCTAGTGTTTTACATTTTGATATGATCTTTCTAGTCTTACCTATAGGATGTACATATACTTGTATGTATACATACATATGTGTAAGATAGAAGTGATATTATACAATATATAAGTTCCTTCACAACCTAATTCATTTTCATTTAATAATGTATTTTAAAATTTTCTCATTTTTCAGATATTCCGTCAAGCATATAGTTTTAATGATTGCATAATATAATGTCACATGGGTGAGCCTTAATTTATGCAACCTACCACCTCAAATTCTGTAAGGTTGTTTTAAAAATTTTCATATTACAAATATAAACATAAATATATTTATATAATTATATACTATAAATAGCATTAAAATATTCATGATTTAGAGAAGTGAGATTATTCTACATATTATAATGGTGGACTCATGTCATTAAACATTTGTCAAAACTCATAGAATGTTCACCACCAAGACTGAATCCTAATGTAAACTGTGAACCTAGAGTGATAATGATGTGTCAATGTATGTTCATTGATAATAAATTCGCCATTCTGCTGTAGGATGTTGACAATGGGGGAGGTTTTCCGTGTGTGAGTTATGAAGAATGTGGTCACTCTGTATTTCTGCTCAAATTTGCTGTGAACCTAAAAATTTAAAATATATTGTTATACTTTGGATATGAGGTATCCTTCATAAAGCTTGTTTTATCCAATGGAGTGGGAAAAGAGGAATCTCCATTACATACACATGATTATAGGTTTAATGTTTATGCAAATCTTCGACAATTTCTTAACGATAATTCATAGATATGAAGTTCTGGGGAAATGACCATATTCATAGCAAGGCAAATTGTCATTTAGAAAATCTTCACCAAATAATGCTATAACCAACACTGTGGGAAAGTACTCTTTTCCTTCCTTCCTATCTCAATAATCCAGAGTGTTGTGGAAATCTTAGTTTCAACATCTGAAACAATAGCTTCCTCTGCTGCACTAAGGGAAAAAAAAATACACTGTACTTTAGGTCCAAATCCTTGAATTATATCTCAGCTCATGTCCAAAGCTATGTGACCTTGTGTGAAGCATTTGTCTAGTTTTTCCTTCAGTGTTTTTAACTATAAATAGAAAAAACTGGTTCCTGGCTACCCCGGAGTTGTTGTTGCAAGCTTAAAATAAAACGAGGACATAAAAGGGTCACACGTGAAACTTTGACGTCATCAATACTTAATTCATTATGAAGCTATATAAGCGTCAACCTTTTAAGTTGAAGACTAGGAACTTAAATCTCCTCATTGTGGAGTAATAATTGAAAGAGTCCCTTCCCCAACTCCTAACCCAGCTTAACCCAACGAAGCATTGCTGTGAATGAACCTGCACCATTTATCCCATGATAAAACATCCTTAATACCACTTTTCCATGATTGAGATGTAAATCCCTTCAGACATTTGTCTTCTTTCCTATTTCTTCCCCATCGTATTATCTGTTCACTTTTCCATGATCAGTTTCCAAAGATCCTCCTACCAAAACTCTTCCTGTGCCATCTAGAATCACTATTTCCTAATTAGCAAACATTCCTCTTTCTCAGTCTTCTCACCTCACCCTTCCTCCGTGACATTCTTTCTCACCTTAGGCCCAGAGCAATGGAGTCACCCAACCTATTTTTCACATATTATATTTCTCAAAATTCAGATGGCCCTGTCTTATCTATGCTGCTTCCCAAACTCTTTCACATGCCTGTAAAAATCTTGAATTATTTGAGGTTCATGCCGTTGGATTATAGTGTTGAGCACTGTCCAATCTAATAGACATTTTTAGTCCCATCTTACTAGCCTCCTCTCTTTCATTCTACACTGTTTACTGTGTTTTCACTGAAATGGCTCGTTCCCTTGCCTTTGGTAGCATCACTTCCTCCCCACGTGGCTCACATGGCTCTGTCCATCCATACTGTGACCCACATTGTCTTGCCCACTCCTTCCACAATGTTCTACCACCCTGGGCCCCGTCTTCACACCTCAATGATTTCTGCACATGCTTATCATGGATTGTTTTATCTGTCATCATTGAATCATCAATATCCAGAGGATTCCTATGTCTCTAGATTTGCCTCTGAACTTCTGGCTCCTAAAATTCGTTGTACTCTATATCCAATCAGATAACTCATAAGACTATCAAAATTACATTTAAAATCAAAATCCCATGTGTTCTTTCACAAAGCCTGCTTCTCTCACTACATTTGTAATTTTATGAAATGGAACTATCATCCATTAAAAAAACTCAGACTTTGGGGCCGGGTGCCGTAGCACATGCCTCTAATCCCAGCACTTGGGAGGCTGAGGCAGGAGGATCGAGAGTTCAAAGCCAACCTCAGCAATGGCGAAGCACTTAGCAACTCAGTGAGACTCTGTCTCTAATAAAATACAAAAAAGGGCTGGGGATGTGGCCCAGTGGTCAAGTGCCCCTGAGTTCAATCCCTGGTACCAAAAAACAAACAAACAAACAAAAACCTCAGAGACTTTGGAAGTATGCACGATTTTTCTCTAATCTCACATAAATTCTACTAATTTTGTCAAAATTTTAAAAATACTATATAGTAATCATTGGTTTCCAGGCACCATTGTAAGCATTCTACAAACATTTCCTTATTTAATTCTTATATCAGAAGTAGAATTACCGGCCGGGAGCAGTGGCACACGCCTGTAATCCCAGCACTTGGGAGGCTGAGGCAGGAGGATCACGAGTTGAATGCCAGCCTCAGCAATGGCAAGGCACTTAGCAACTTAGTGAGACCCTGTCTCTAATAAAATACAAAAAATAAAGGGCTGGGGATGTGGCCCAGTGGTCGAGCAACCCTAAATTCAATCTCCAGTACCAAAAAAAAAAAAAAAAAGAAAGAAAGAAAGAAGTAGAATTACCCCCTTTTACCCACTAGTAAATGAAGTACATGGGTGTTAGAGAATTCACCCAAGGTCATCAGAGCCAGGACTCAAACTCAAGCATTTTGGCTGCCCATCATTACTACTATATGCCACCTCCTCAATTCAAGTGGTATGGTAGGTATTCCCAACCCTCCATGAACTGATCACTACCAGAATTGTCAAACACAATTTTTCAATTATTCCAGGCCTGTGCTCCGTACTTTGTGAATTCGAAACCTTTATCACTCACAGCCAGCACTGTGGATGCTCTGCCTCCATCTCTTTCATTACACGGTTCCTGCTACATAGAGGACCCACTTCACCTTTCTCCTTTACTGGGCACCACTAGTGCTTACTGGTTCACTGAATCTTTGCTCAGATATTTGTTCTTTCAACCAAAATCACTCCTTAAAATCCTTGTTGGGATATACGTGGTTTTTTTCCCATATTCTCAGAGCCTGAGGTATAATTCTCTATTTTTACTCACCATATTACATTGGTGTCATCTACTTACTGATAGATGACAGTAGTTTAAAGACAAAGAACAGAATTTTAAAATTGTTCTCCTTGATTTCCCAGCATCTATTATAATATCTAACACATATAAGATTGTCATCTCTCCAAATCTGTGGGGGATTGGTTCCAGGACCCCACTACAGATTCTAAATTCATTGATGCTGTGATATTGGCATATGACCTACACATATCTTCCTATACACGTTAAATCATCTCTAGATTACTTATAATAATAATATATTATAAATGCTATGTAAATAATTGTTGTTCTATGTTGTTTATGGTATGATGGTTAAAAAATAAGTCTGTATTTTTTATATAGACACCATTTTTTCCCTAATATTTTCAATCTGCCATTGATTGACTCTACAGAAGTAGAACCCACAGATATAGAGGGCCAACTGTATTATATAGAGATCTTGATATCTGACTCTGGATTCTTGCAGATGAAGATTAAAATTCCATCTCTATCACTTACTTACTATATGACCTACAGAAACTTAAGCAAGGTATTTACTCTCTATAATACCACTATCCCGGCCAGGTACAGTGGTACGTGCCTGTAATCCCAGCAATTGGAAGGCTGAGGCAGGAGGATTGCAAGTTCAAGGCTGGCCTCAGCAACTTGGTGAGACATTGTCTCAGAATAAAATAAAAGAAGCAGGGTATGTTGCTCACTGGTAATGACCCTCTGGGCTCAATCCCAGTATCCCCCCCAAAAAAAGAAAAAGAAAAAAGAAGTGTCCCAGAAAACTGCTGCTCCATATTTTCCTATTATCACTGTGTTATTCACTTTTGTGAATATGAGTGAACTTTGTCTCCAAGGCAGATACACATGGTCCTGCCAAAGTTCTATATTGCTCTAAGCTGTGTGTCTTCTTCTGCACAGGAAAAATTAAACCAGAGTCCTGTGAAGTGCAAACACACACTTGCAAATCAATTAGGCAGTGCTGAAAAATGCTGATTCTTGTACGTCCAAGGACACCATCGTACTTGTCAGATGAAAGTGAGCACGTGAGAGAAAGAAGCACATTTGCCTGAAATGGCCATTTCATCTTCCTAAAGTACCAATGACTCCTTGCAGCAGCTCATATTTCTAGGGAATATGGCTCATACCCAACTGAATGGTTAGAGTAGCTAATGACATTTATCTAGTTCTAAGAAATCACTTCTTGAACTTAAAAAGACATATAGGGCACAGGATAAGACATTCCGTCTAAGCCATTAACATAAGAATTAATGAGAAGAAAATCTCCAAAATGCCAAAGGACGCGGAAACTATATTGAACATCCCACAATAAATCTGCTTTCCCTAGGGTACTAATTAAGGGATTTTTGGTTGCAGTCAAGAGACAACAGACACTGATTCTAGTAGTTAAGTAAAGTGAGAATCTGTTGGAAGAAAAGTACTATTTCTCAAGATGCTGGAGAAAGAACTGAACAAAAGGATTAAGGAAAGGAAGGAATTAAGGTAGCTCTAGGAACCTCACAGTACAGGATTTTAGAGACATGTTTGTGGCTGAAATATTACCAGTAAGTGACTCAGCTCTAAAGAATCTAAGTAATTAGTTTCACCATTTTTATATTTTAATCCTTTAAAAGAAAATGTGTGACTCAGGTTGTATCAAGTGCCCAGCCCTTGATCAATTAACTGGGGTCAAATGTCAGGTCACTATTATAGAAGCCATCCCCAAAGAAAGGAAAAAGTGATATGAGCTGAGGAGCATCTTCTGCAACCAAGGTTTTCACTCTTTCGCTCTCCCCGCCCCCCACCCCCAGTACTGGGGATCCAACCCAGGGCTTCACTCATGCCAGGAAAGCACTTTACCACTGAGCCACAACCCCAGCCCTGAAACTAAGTTCTTCAGCTTTAAAACAAATTGCTTCTTTTACAACTTATACAATAGAAGGGGGGGGGGGGGAGGCACATATACTTATTGAGTTAGAGTCAACACAAATCATTAAAAAGACATAGAAAAGCATCTACCTTGGTGCCAGCCAAGTGCGAAGTCTTTCCAAAGCAGAAAGAATTCTGAAATAAACATTTTTAATACTAGAACTAAAACTGAAACCAAATACAATAGCTCAAAATGGCAGATGATTTGTTTGTGCTTCCCCACAAACATGGTACAGATTGACAGCTAGCTACCAAAAGTTTCCCTCCCTCCCATATTATGGGGTTGTTGTAAACAAGCAGCTGCAAAGCCAGAGACTACATTTCCCAGGTGCACTAGCAAATGTCTGTGGAGCCAAGTCCATAGTTCTCACAGCGGAGAGTGAGTGCAGACTTCCAAGAAGCTAAGGAGCCTTTTACGTGTTGGCTGACTGTAGGGAAAGGTCAGAAACACTGGAAGAAGCTTGGGGTCCTGAAACGCCTGTTTTAGTCAACTTTGATATTGCTGTGGTCAAAAGACCTGATAAGAACTATGTAAATGAGGGTAAGTTTATTTGGAGCTCATGGTTTCTGAGGTCTCAGTCCACAAACAGCCAATTCCATCACTCTGGGCCTGAGGTGAGACAGAATATGGTGGAAGGGTGTGACAGAGAAAGGCAATTCAGGACATAGCACCAGGAAGCAGAGAGAAAGAGCTCCTCTCCCTAGAGACAAAATATAGCCCCTAATGACCTAGCTCCTCCTGACACACCCTACCTGCTTATAGTTACCACCCAGTTAATCCATTTAAGTGTATTAGTGCACTGATTAGGTTAAGGCTCTCATAACCCCATAATTTCGCCTCTAAACTTTCTAGCATTGTCTCACACATGAACTTTTAGGGACACCTCATATCTAAACCACAATAACACTTCATCATGGAGGAACTGTTACGTGAACAAGAAATACACTTCTACTTTTGTAGAAAATTGGAAATTCATTTATCACAATAGGTAGTATTCACTAATCCAGAATTTGATTCCAGAGGACACTAAAAAAGCCAAATACTGTGTTGGAGAAGAATTTCTGGATTTAGTAAGATATTTTAAGAAAGATGAGTTTAGGCAAGATCTGGCTGCTTTGAAAGATAGAGGAAAAAAGATTATAAAATCTGACTGCTTCCAGGCCTCATATAGGTAGGAGATAAAATTTAAAAGGACTCTGAGCAACAAAAACCTGTTAACACTTTTCAGCTAAACAAAATTTAGCCCTACAGAAAAGAAATTGTTCAGAAGCATTGCCTTCTCAACCAAAACTGTTATTAAAGACAGCTTTCAGATAGCCCCTATTAAAATGAGAAAAGGCATTGTTGATCCAAGATGCAAAGAAAAGACCACCAACTCCAATTTTAAATTAAAGCAAGCTTATATTGTATACACACAAAGAGAGCTGGCCAGTGGCTGCCCCTCCCAAACACTGGGCTTGGGGTCAGCCCCGCTCTCAGGGAAGACAAGGTTTTTATAGTTCAAAGAGTTACAAAAAAATCTTGGGAACTTACAGCTAACAAGGTCAGACATGTGTAATTCAAAAGCAAGTAGCAAACTAATAATCTGCATGGCATTGCATTCCAAGGGAGGGGTCAAACCCCACATCAAAAGTTTATGAGGCACCGTTAGTTTTAGAGAGAGAGAGTTGTTATCTGGTCAAGGAAAGCCAGGCCTGAGTGAGCTCAAGGCCTGGGCATGAATGCCAGACAATAAGCTCAAGCCAAATAAGAACCCTAGCATTTCATAGAAAACTGAAGTGGGCTTTTCATAACTTTTTGACAGGATGGCTCCCAGTCTTAAGATGGAATTAGGCTGGTTTATCAGCATAAGGACCGGGAATCAAAGACACAATTCATATTAGAGAACTGTTCCTAGGAAAGTACATTGTAGTGGGAAAGAGAATTTCTTGCAATGGAACCGACTGGAAACAAATAAAACAGATGTTTGGTCCAAGAAATCACAAGCACATCCTAAAAAAAAAAAAAAAAATACCCTTTGACTACCAGAGCTTTCTGACAACTCTAGGGTTCCCCCTGGCCCAAACTCAAGTGATCAGAAGTGGCCAGTAAAACTGAATAATACAAAGTGTGACGTGCTTACCATTATCAACTTAAAGTGTGCTCAAGGAAACAAAGATAAAAGGATGGTAGTGGTAGCCACAGAGAGTAGTGAATAAAGAGCTCCTCCCAGAGTTAAGATCTAGAACCTAAATAAAGAAGTTTCTCTTTTGGCTGGATCCTGTTCATCAGGATCCCATCACTGCTACAGAACAGTAATTACTGTATTTATCAGTTCTCTTTCCTGAACTAAGTGCCTCTATTTACCACTATACATTGTGTGTATGAGAGCATAGAAGGGTATCAAGAGGTAAGGTACCTTGTGACCTTCCAACGATTGAGGAGCCACATCTGGATCTAATGGAGATGACTGACATGGTCCAAAGATAACTGGATTTTGAAATGAAGGAATAAATTGGGGATTTAGGTCATTTCCCTAGAGGAGGGAGTGAATCAATTCTATACATAGAAAGAAGGGTATAAATGGGCATTTGGTAGTCAAAAGGAGGTCTCTGACAGAGACAGTTAACTGGCAAGCAAAACATTGTGTTTCCCCATCAGCCAACAATTCCCTTTTATGTAGACATGTGACCACATAGAATGGAAGAAGACATAATTGCAATGGAAACTGCCTGTGATTTGCAGGCTATGTATTCTCAATGCTTTGTTTTGCTTTAGCCAGCTTGATGTAAAAGACAAGGAATCCCCAGGTGATAAATGAAACATAAAATGTAGGCACTTGGGTCATTGGATTATTACATAAAGCAAAGATGTACAACAACCAGGAACACTCACTAGGACATATGCATGAGAGGAAAACCAACTGCTATTGTACTGATTTTCCAGAGGAAGGGGAGTTTGTTTTATCATCAAGAATTTGCTAACTATAATCTATGCTTCAACATGAAAGGGAAAGCATAGATTTATTCTGTTGCCCAAAAACCACTCTACTAAAATGAAATAAAAGGGGTAATAAACATAAAACAAAATAACCAAAAGATAAGATGAAGGAAATGAAATAAGAACTACCAAATCTGAGGAACTGGAAACCATCTAGCTTAGTAAAGTTGATGAATTAGCAAGAAAATTCATGCCATAAAACAGTAGATGGATTTAGGATTAGAAGACCAAAGATAATTCTGAAAATAAATGTGGAAGAGATATTGAAAATAAAGTTTATTGGAACTTTGTAGAAAGAGAAGTTGGACCACTGGAGTCCTCACTGTCAAGCCACCTCTGTGGCAGAGATCAGGGGTCAACTCTAATGACTCAGGACACAGGCACACCAGGAGATGCTGGGGATGGGAAGTCATTCCTAAAAGAGAAGTGAACAGTGAGACCCGGTACTTCACCCAGCCTCCTTCCTCTGAATGAGGGCCAGGTGGCAGCCAAGCTTGCACCTGTAGTCCTCTGGCGACATGCCTATCAGAAGGTGGAGGGATCTCTCCTGGGGAAATAGGTGGCTGCTCAAGGGAGGGTCTTCACCTGCACTCACAGTCATGAGTCTCTGAGAGGAATAGGCAGGTTCCAGGCAGCCACAAAACCACCTTCAATGAGTTCCACCAATATATATACAAAGAGCTTCCAATCAGTTGTAGGAACTTTACCTTAAATATGAACAGATATTCAAATTTCACTGGGCATTTTAGAAAAGCCTCCAAGATAAGTGAAAAGGATCATGGAAAATAATAGCTAAAGAAACTCAAAAGGAAAGGAAACATCCAAAGAAAAATCCAACAACAACAACAAAATCATCATCATCATCATCATCATCATCATCATCATCATCATCTAAGGTCCTTAGAGAGAGAAAATGATAAGGCACATCCATGAAAAAAAAATTTTTCACCATCGTCTGAAAGGGAACTTTCAAGGGACTAAACCAGGTTATGGGGTATGAAGAATGTGATGGCAAAAAGAAAGAATTCAATGGCAAAGTTAGAAAATAAAATTGAGGAGGAATGCCAGAAAGTAAAACAAAGAAACGGAGGTGGGAAATGGGAGAAAAACAATGGGAAAATTAGAGAATTAGTCCAGGAGGTCTACCTCCCATTGGTACCTGTTCCAGGAAGAGAGAACAGTTGGGAGAAAGTTGTGGGGTAAATAATAACATTTTCTAAGTATTGAAAAGAACAAACATCCAGGCTGAATGGGAACAATTAAACACTAAATAAATAAATTTTAAAAATTGCCCCACACCACATTGTTTCTCTAGGGATGAAGAGAAGAACTCAAAAGATTTCAAAGAGCTAAAAGCTCACACGCAAAGATACCAGTATCACAACAGTAACATAGGCAGCTACAAAGACCACAGATAAGTGCTTTCAAAATTCAAGGGACAAATGCATTGCAACCTAGAATTCTGAAACTAATCAATCAAGTAAGAGCCAAAGTCATTGGCAAATGTTATGCAGAAACCAAATTTTTGCCTCCATGAAGTTTTTTTTTTCCTTTTTCTTTTCTTTTTTTCATCATGGAATCTACTGGAGAATATATTCTAGCAAAATGAGGGATTAGACCAAGGAAATGAAGGAATAAGTTGAAAGGCACAGAGAATCCAACACATGAGAAAAACAAAAGTAAATATATTAAAAGGTAATAAACTGTCTTGGAGAGCAATCAATTTAGCAGCCTGTCGTAAACTTACTTGAAATAGACCTTTTAAAAACTGGTGGATAAGGCTGGATGACAAGAATGTTGAAAATAAGAAAGCATGTTTTAAGAGTTGGAAAGGACTTTAGATAACTTCTACTTTCACATTTTATAGATGACAGAATTGAGATTCAAAGAGATGAAGTCACCTGCTTTTTTGGCAGACAGATTCCATTTGCTTCTACTCAGAAGCCATTGCAGAGAAATCTGCATTCTCATAGTAAGGAAGGAGCTGCAGTCTGGTGTAGAGAAAAACTTTTAACAGGCCTTTCCCTCTTTATCATATTTAGTTCAGTTTGGCTCTTAGCCAAAACCAATTCCCATCTTCATGAGCAAAGATATATTTTGCAGTTTATTTCTGTCCATTTACTCTGGCATCAGATGATTTGTTTTTAGCTAAACTACTGTATAATCACATTGCTTTTATTGTATAGCTTTTGTGGCAGTAGCTATAAACTTTAGGCAAATTTTTTGTTGTCCTTTCAAAAATAATAATTGGCTTCTCTCAATTTACAATGTGTTCTATTTTTATCCTGATGAATTTTATCACCCATAACAGGCAGCTTTGGAGAGAATGCAAAGATTTGTTGCAGACCAATAGACTTTCATTTGCCTTTTGTGATTGTAGAACACGTACTGCATAAATCTCTTCTCTGAGGAGAGCCATAATTCCAACTATTTAAATTTTAAAACTGATACTTTCTTCACTCTTCAGTTCTACCTGGATTACCGTCTTCATGAAGCTTCAAGAAAGTAACTGGTGCTTACTGAGAAGATGCTGCTTACACTGAGATTGTGTATACATAACACCTTCCTAGCCAGAAGGATTATTTAATCTTTTGTTAAATTATTTTAATATTTCCCTTGCTCAGAAAGACATATTCAAAAAATAGACAAAGTGACTTTTAAAAGACTATTTCTTTTTTTTTAAGTTTTAAAACTTTTGCTTAACTTTTGCTAAGTTTATCTTTTTCAAGTTAAAAACGTGCTAAGAATGCATCTAGGAAGATTAGACCATGAATTATGCTTGTTATTGCTAATCTTTCAATAATCTTGGTGAGACAAACACGTGATTTATTAGCACCCTACAATTTTGAAAAGGTGTGTTTGTGTTAGTGCTTCATTCTTGAAAGATAACTGATGGCATTCAAAAGGAAACATCACATGAAGGAGAAGATGGTGATAAGACCTAAAATACAATCTTCAGGATGAATCGGAAACAATATCAACCTAAATTACCATAATCCCTTGTGCTTCTGTAGGAAAGTACAGTTTTCAAGATATTTTCAAATATATTATCATATTTGATCTTCACAGCCACCTTGTCAAGTAAAAGACAAATTAATGTATCTAATTTGCAAAAGGTGAAAAAAATGAGACGCAGGTTACCTACTTCAAACACAACCACACAGCAAATAAGTGACAGAGCAGGACTTTGAAGTTCAGTTTCTTGATTCTACTCCAAGTATTAGGTCATTGAGGTAAAATAGAACTCTTATGGTAAAAGTCTGTGGTAGCCTATTTATAAAAAATCATTTTAAAATCTTCAATAAGTTTATATAAGAAATTGTTAAATTTTTCATTGTTTGACAAAAGCAAATGCCTTGTAAGAAAAACAGTATAGAGGGATATATCTATTTCCTAGGATACAGACGGAAACTAACTGTAGCATATTATGGTGTGGATATGGAATGTCCCCCAAAGGTGTTGAAAGCCTGGTGCTCAATGCAGCAATGTTCAGACATAAGGCTTTTGTGAGGTGATTTGATCATGAGGGCTCTGACCTCATCAATGGATTAATCCACTGATAGCTGAATAGACTGTGGGAAGTGGTGGATACTATGAGATGGGGCATGGTGGGAAGAAGTAGGTCACTAGAGACATGCTCTGGAGGGGTATTTTTTGTCCCCAACCCTTCTACTCTCCTACTCTCTCTCTCTCTCTCTCTCTCTCTCTCTCTCTCTCTCTCTCTCTCTCTCTCCTGGCTGCCATGGACTGAGCAGCTGTCCTCCACCATACCCTTTGACCATGATGTTCTGCCTCACGTCAGTCCCAAACAATGGAGTCAGCCAACCATGGACTGAAATCTCTGAAACCATGAGCCCAAATCAACATGTCTTCCTTGTTAATCTCAGGTAGTTTGGTCACAGTGATGAAAAGTTGAGTAACACAGGTTATATAATTGCCTCTTATAAATATTAAAATAATTCAAAACATTAAGTAATAATTTAATTTTAATTTAATAATTTAATTTTTAGTTTCTTTGCCATTAGGTAAGCATAATTAATTGGTTTTAATTTTACAAATTCTAATTCTGACTTATGCACTTCCATAAATATTTTAGATACTTCTAATCATTTCATATTTTTACTTAATGTTATATCGTAAATATGTTCCATGTTATTACATTGTAAACAATATTATGATAACGATTTTTTAAATTTTTATTTATAGTAATATGTATTACAGTTCATACTATACATATAGAGCATCTTTTTACATAAAACAGTTTGTATTCAAAGCATTCAAGTCTTCAATCATGCATTTAGAATAATGATATCCATCTTATTCAACCACTTTTTCCCCCTACCCCCCTTGCACCCTCCCTTCCCCTCCCTTCCCTTTGACCATTATATTGTTCCTCTAGTCCTCCTATGTACCCTGACCCATCAATACTGTGAACCGGATTCCTTATATCAAAGGAAACATTCGGTATTTGGATTTTTGAGATTGACTGATTTCACTTAGCATTATATTTTCCAACTTCATCCATTTACTGCGAATGTCATTATTTTATTCTCTTTTATTGCTGAATAAAATTCCATTGTGTATATATACCACATTTTCTTTATCCATTCATCTACCAAGGGACATCTAGGTTGGTTCCACAACCTAGCTATTGTGAATTGTGCTGCTATAAACATTGAGGTAGCTGTGTCACTGTGATATTCTGTTTTTAAGTCCTTTGGGAATAGACCCAGGAGTGGGATGGCTGGGTCATAGGGTGGTTCCATTCCCATTTTCCCAAGAAATCTCCAAACTGCTTTCCATAATGGTTGTACCATTTTGCAGTCCCACCAGCAATGTATGAGTGTGCCTTTTTCCCCACATCCTCTCCAACATTTATTGTTGTTTGTGTTCTTGATAGCTGTCATTCTGACTGGAGTGAAATGAAATCTTAGAGTAGTTTTTATTTGCATTTCTCTAATTGCCAGCGATGTTGAGCATTTTTTTCATGTATTTGTTAATTAATCATGTATCTTCTTCTGAGAAGTGTCTTTTCAATTCCTTAGCCCATTTATCGATCGGATTATTTGTTTTTTTGGTGTCAAGTTTTTTGTGTTCTTTATATATTCTAGAAATTAGTGCTCTATCCGATGTGCATGTATTAAATATTTGTTCCCAGTTAGTTGGTTCTCTATTAACCTTCACAATAAGAAACCTTATTGTTTCTTTTGCTGAGAAGAAGCTTTTTAGCTTAAATCTATCCCATTCATTAATTCTTGGTAATAATTCTTGCGCTACAGGATTCTTGTTAAGGAACTTGGAGCCTAATCCAACATGTTGGAAATTGTAGCTTACTTTTTCTTCTATTAGGTGTATTGTCTCTGGTCTAATTCCTAAGTCCTTGATCCACTTTGAATTGAATTTTGTGCATGGTGAGAGATACAGGTTAATTTCATTTTGTTGCATATGGCTTTCCAGTTTTCCCAGCACCATTTGTTGAAGAGGCTATCCTTTCTCCACTGTACATTTTTGGCACCTTTGTCTAATATAAGATAGCTGAAAATTATATGTATTAGTCTCTGTGTCCTCAATTCTGTACCATTGGTCTACTGGTCTGTTTTGGTGCCAGTACCATGCTGTTTTTGTTACTATTGCTCTATAGTATATTTTAAAGTCTGGTATGGTGATACCGCCTGCTTCACTTTTCCTGCTCAGGATTGCTTTAGCTATTCTGGGTCTCTTATTTTTCCAGATGAATTTCATGACTGCTTTTTCTATTTCTTTGAGAAAGGTCATTGGGATTTTGATTGGAATTGCATTAAATCTGTATAATGCTTTTGGTAGTATGGACATTTTGACAATATTAATTCTACCTATCCAAGAACAAGGTAGGTCTTTCCATCTTCTGAGGTCTTCTTCGATTTCTTTCTTTAGTGTTCTATAGTTTTCGTTATAGAGGTCCTTCACCTCTTTCATTAAGTTGATTTCCAGGTATTTTATTTTTTTTTTTTTTTGATGCTATTGTAAAAGGAGTAGTTTTCATCATTTCCCTTTCAGAGGCTTTGTCACTGATGTACAAAAATGCCTTTGACTTATGGGTATTGATTTTGTATCCTGCTACTTTGCTGAATTCATTTACTAGTTGTAAACGTTTTCTGGTAGAGTTTTTTGGGTCTTCTAGGTATATTATCATGTCATCAGCAAAGAGTGCTAATTTGAGCTCTTCTTTTCCTATCTGGATCCCTTTAATTTTTTTCGTCTGTCTAATTGCTCTGGCCAGAGTTTCAAGTACTATGTTAAATAGCAGTGGTGAGAGGGGGCATCCCTGTCTTGTTCTAGTTTTTAGAGGAAATGCTTTCAATTTTTCTCCATTTAAGATAATGTTAGCTTGAGGTTTTGCATAGATAGCTTTTATAATGTTGAGATATGTTCCTGTTATTCCTAATTTTTCTAGAGCTTTGAACATAAAGGAGTGTTGTATTTTGTCAAATGCTTTTTCTGCGTCTATTGAGATGATCATATGGTTTTTATCTTTAAGTCTATTGATGTGATGTATTATGTTTATTGATTTCCGAATGTTGAACCAGCCTTGCATCCCTGGGATAAACCCCACTTGATCATGGTGCACTATCTTTCTGATATGTTTTTGAATTCGATTTGCCAGAATTTTATTGAGGATTTTTGCATCTATGTTCATTAAAGATATTGGCCTGAAGTTTTCTTTTTTGGCTGTGTCTTTGCCTGGCTTTGGGATTAATGTGATATTGGCCTCATAGAAAGAGTCTGAAAGAGCTCCCTCTTTTTCTATTTCTTGAAATAGTTTGAAGAGCATCGGTATTAGTTCTTCTTTGAAGGTCTTGTAGAACTCGGCTGTAAACCCATCAGGACCTGGACATTTTCTTGTTGGTAGTTTTTTGATAGCATCTTCTATTTCTTCACTTGAAATTGATTTATTTAAATTGTGTATAGCCTCCTGTTCCAGTTTGGGCAATTCATACGACTCTAGAAATCTGTCTATGCTTTCAGTATTTTCTATTTTATTAGAGTACAATTTTTTGAAGTAATTTCTAATTATCTCCTGTATATCTGAGGTGTTTGTTGTGATATTTCCTTTTTCATCACGGATGCTAGTAATTTGAGTTTTTTCTCTTCTTCTTTTTGTTAGCATTGCTAGGGGTCTGTCAATTTTATTTATTTTTTCAAAGAACCAACTTTTGGTTTTGTCAATTCTTTGAATTGTTTCTTTAGTCTCAATTTCATTAATTTCAGCTCTGATTTTAATTATTTCCTGTCTTCTACTGCTCTTAGTGTTGATCTGTTCCTCTTTTTCTAGTGCTTTGAGGTTTGTTAAATCCTTTATTTGTTGTTGTTTTTTTCTTTTAATGAAGGAATTCAGTGCAATGAATTTTCCTCTTACTACTGCCTTCATAGTGTCCCAGAGATTTCTGTATGATGTATCAGCATTCTCATTTACCTCTAGGAATTTTTTAATCTCCTCCTTGATGTCTTCTTCAACCCCTTGTTCATTCAGCAGCATGTTGTTTAGCTTCCAGCTATTGGAGTAGTTTTTTTTAATTTCTTGTATTATCATTGATTTCCAATTTCATCCCATTATGGTCTGATAGAATGCAAGGTAGGATTTCTATTTTTTTATATTTGCTGAGAGTTGCCTTGTGACATAATATATGGTCGATTTTGTAGAAGGAGCCATGTGCTGCTGAGAAGAAAGTGTATTCGCTTACTGAGGGATGAAATATTCTATATATGTCCGTTAGGTCTAAGTTATTAATTGTTTTAACGAGGCCTAATGTTTCTTTATTTAGCTTTTGTTTGGATGATCTATCCATTGGTGAGAGAGGTGTGTTGAAGTCCCCTAGAATTACTGTGTTGTGGTCTATTTTACTCTTGAACTTGAGAAGGGTTTGTTTGATGAATGTTGGTGCTCCATTATTTGGGGCATATAGATTTATAATTGTTATATCTTGTTGATGAATGGTTCCCTTAAGTAGTAAGAAATATCCATCTTTATCTCTTTTGATTAGCTTTGGCTTGAAGTCTACTTTATTTGATATGAGAATGGAAACCCCTGCCTGCTTCCGCAGCCCATGTGCGTGATAAGACTTTTCCCAGCCTTTCACCTTCAATCGCTTGATGTCTTTTTCTATGAGGTGTGTTTCTTGTAGGCAACAAATTGTTGGGTTGTTTCTTTTAATCCAATCTGACAATCTGTGTCTTTTAAATGGTGAGTTTAGACCATTAACATTCAGGGTTATTATTGAGATGTGATTCTTATTTCCATCCATTTTTAAATGTATTATGGTAATTAGCTTGATTTGGGTTCTCCTCTGGTTGGTAATTCCTTTAGTTTACTATCTCCCTTTGTTGGTTTTCAATGTTATTTTTCTCTTCTTCTTCGTGGAAAATTTTGCCCAAGATGTTCAGAAGTGCTGGCTTTTGAGTTGTGAAATCTTTTAACTTTTGTTTGTCGTGGAAGGTTTTTATTTCATCTTCAAATCTAAAGCTCAGTTTTGCTGGATATAAGATTCTTGGTTGACAACCCTTTTCTTTCAGAGCTTGAAATATGCTATTCCAGGATCTTCTAGCTTTTAAGGTCTGGGTTGAAAAATCTGAGCATAATCTGATCGGTTTCCCCCTATATGTAATCTGCTTCCTTTCTCTTGTGGCTTTTAGTATTCTCTCCTTGCCTAGTATATTAGGCAATTTCATTATAATGTGCCTTGGTGTGGATCTGTTGTGGTTTTGTACGTTTGGTGTTCGGTAAGCCTCTTGAACTTGGTTGTGCCATTCGTTCCTTATGTGTGGAAATTTTTCTGCTATTATTTCATTGAATAGATTACTCATTCCTTTGGTTTGAAACTCTGCACCTTCTTCAACACCAATCACTCTTAAGTTTGGTCTTTTTATGCTGTCCCATAATTCCTGAATGCTCTGTTCTTGTTTTCTTACTTCTTTTGTCGTGTCCTCTAGATTTTTCTCCAGGATAAATATTTTGTCTTCATTATCTGAGGTCCTTTCTTCCAGGTGATCTAATCTGTTGGTGATGCTTTCAATTGAGCATTTAGTTTGGTTTATTTCTTCTTTCATTTCCAGAATTTCTGTTTGGTTTCTCTTTAGAATCTCTATCTCCCTATTGAAGTAATCTTTTGCTTCTTGTATTTGTTTTTGGAGTTCTTTGTCAAAATGTTCTTTTACCATCTCTACTTGCTCTCTCATCTCATTTTTTATTTCAATCTTAAGATCCATAAACATTTGGAATATGTAATTTCTAAATTCCATCTCTGGCATTTGACCAACTGTGCTTTCCATGGAATCAATTGAGGGGGTCTGTTGGTTGGTTTCATTCACTTTCTTCCCTTGCTTCTTCATAATACTTGTGTGTCTATTCTCCTAGCACTGTGGGACCTTGCCTATTTCAATTTCACCTTATAGCCTTATGTTTCTCCTGTGGTACAATGCTGTCAGGTCCCCTTATAAATACCTTACAATTTAAGCTCTAACACTTTCTTTACAGCAAATCCCAGTTTGATCACAATGTACAGATTTAGTTAACCCAGATATTGTTCCCAATTTGCTCTGTATGCTTGCGTTGGGGTTTACAGTTTCAGTATTGGATACAGAGATGATATGTTTAGGAAGAAGCAAGTGAGATTACTGAGATGTTCTTTCTTAGGAAGTATAACAGTAGAATTCTATAGAAGTGGTATAATATCAGCAGACAGGAGAGAAAAGAGAATGGAGTGAGCGATTTAGAGGAAAGACGATTTGTATATAAACCAACTTATTTAGCCTTTGAGAGAAGAAAGATAAAGGAAGATGGAAAAGAAAAAATAAAAAGGAACAATGCGAGATAATAAAGAATTAAGAATTATTGTAGGAGAGAGGAGAGAGAAACTGAGTCAAGAAAAATAGAGATTAAACTATATATAACACCGCTTTTCTGTATATTTCAATTGCCCCAGGCCTAGAAGTCCCAATTTCTGCATATACCTTGTTTTCACCTCTGATGAGTACACAATGACAGGGTGTAAGTAGATAAGATGAGGGCAGAAGAGACTAAAGTGAGAAGGAAGAAAGGAAAGAGGAACACAGTCACACAAATAATCCCACTATCAAACAGAACAAAAACAAAAACAAATAAACAAACAAAAAAAACAGAGTCGGAGTTTAAGCCAGTTGACTTGGACCATGCCCAGACAGTCACAGTAGAGTCTAGTCTGCAGCTTTGGCCAGCGGCAGTTTGGCACAGAGGAATAATGGCTGGGGGGTGGGGGGTGCCAGTACGTGAATAGCACCAAGAAAGCATTCATCAAAAAGGCATGCATTCCCCACGCCCGCCCCCACCCCACCCCCCACCCCCGTTATAGCTCTTGTGGTTGCTGCGCTGGCCTCAGGCAGGCCCTTTCCTTCGGGCTGCCTGAGCATGTCTCACCAGGTGTTTGCTGTTCTCCGGGCTCTGGATCGTTCCTTGGATGCCTGCAACTGTTTTTCTTCTCCGTTTCTTTGTCCCAGTCAGCCGCAGCCCTTCTCCAAAATGGCAGCGCCTTCCCCGGTCCTGACAGCAGTATCCAGGTCCTGTGTGTCACTCTGATGTGTGCAGGTCCCGCAATTTACGCGAAAGAAGTCTGTGAGGCTGCTGCTTGTGTCTGGCTCTCTTTTTATTCTGCGCTGATGGAGGCCGTGGTCTGCACTTCCCGTACTGCAATGCTACCACGGCAGCTGCGCCGTTAATGCTGGTTCTGGGCCGCTGGCACTGGACTCCGTGCGTCAGAGGTGTGGAATTCCTTGTATTTTCACAGTCTGTATGTGCGCGGATGTCTCAGCTCCCTTCCAGTTGCGGGAATGTTGCTAAGAACGCGTTCAATCTTCCCGATAAGCCTGTTTTATTGCCAGTCTCCCGAGCGTGCTTCTCTGCTGTCCGCCATCTTTTTTCCCTTTCATGATAACTATATTTGTAAACAGATTCTTTTCCTTTTTTTAAAAAATCAAAATGGTCCCCGTGCAGTGGCACATGACTGTCATCCCAGTGGCTTGGGAGGCTGAGGAAGGAGGATTGTGAGTTCAAAGCCAGCCTGAGCAAAAACAAGGTATTAAGCAACTCAGTGAGACCCTGTCTCTAAATAAAATATAAAATATGGCTGGGGATGTGGCTCAGTGGTTGAGTGCCCCTGAGTTCAATCCCCGGTAACACCCCCCCCCAAAAAAAAAAAAAATCAAAATAGGATGAGCAGGTCAAAAAGTATAAATAGTTGAAAGTTCAACAGGTTTGCATGTTGCTTCTCAAAAATATGTACAATTTAAAGGTTTATTAGCAATGTAGGATCCTGTCTCTGTAACCTGTCTCCATAAGGCCATGCTTTTGATTGCTCCCACCAGAAATCTTGATGGCATTCTTGACTCCTCTTTCTCTCATCAACAAATTCTATGGGACCTAACTTCAGAATATAACCTGAATCTGACCCCTACTCAATATTTTACTGATATCTAGCATCTCTTCAGGTGTCCCTCCTTCTGTCCTTGTACCTCTTAGAGTCTATTTTTTGTCTGCCACCTACTGAGCTGATAAAATGTGCAAGGGGATTGAATCAGAAAGCTCAACTATAGAACTACTCTAATAATTCAGGTAAGGTGCAATGATGGCTACAGACCTAAGTGATAGTACTTGCAAAAGCTTTTCAATGCTGTGACCAAAACACCCAACATAGCATAGCATAGGAAAAGTTTGTTTTGGTTCATGGTTTCTGAGGTCTCAGTCCATGGTTGGCTTACTCCATTTCTCTGGGCCAAAGCTGAGGCAGAACATCATGGGAGAAGGGTGTGGCAGAGGAAAACTGTCAAATCATGGCAGCTAGGAAGCAAGAGAGAAACAGGAAGGGGCCAGGGACAGGGGCCATGCCCCCAGTGGCCTACCTCCTCCAGCCACGCCCCTTCTGCCTACAAGTACCACCTCCCAGTAGTTCATTCAAATTATTAATCTATCAAAGGAATTAACTTACTGATGAGTTCAGAACCCTCATGATCCAATCATTTTCCCCTCTGAACATTGCCACATTGCTTAACATGAACTTTGGGGGACATTCCAGATCCAAACCTTAATAGTATTAGAGGTAGTGATGAGTGATCAGAGTCTGAGTACTGATTATGTGCTGAAGGTATAGTTAAAATAGCGTTCTAATGGTTGGAAATGTGATGGGGGAGAAAAAAACTCTGTGTTGGAGGTAAGAATTTGGGAGTAGTTGATATATAGAGACTATTTAGATCCATGACATGAGGTGAGGTCAAAGAAAGTGAATATCAATAAAGAATCATACACTATAATATGCTGTTTTTAAGTCCTATGGGAATAGACCCAGAAGTCGGATGGCTGGGTCACAGGGTGTTTCCATTCCCAGTTTTCCAAGAAATCTCCATACTGCTTTCCATAGCGGTTGCACCATTTTGCAGTCCCACCAGCAATGTATGAGTGTGCCTTTTTCCCCACATCCTCTCCAACATTTATTATTGTTTGTGTTCTTGATAGCTGCCATTCTGACTGGAGTGAAATGAAATCTTAGAGTAGTTTTGATTTGCATTTCTCTAATTGCCAGTGATGATGAGCATTTTTTCATGTATTTGCTGATTGATTGTATATCTTCTTCTGAGAAGTGTCTTTTCAATTCCTTAGCCCATTTATTGATTGGGTTATTTGTTTTTTTTTTTTTTTTTTTTTGGTGTTAAGTTTTTTGAGTTCTTTATATATTCTAGAAATTAGTGCTCTATCTGATGCGCACGTATTAAATATTTGTTCTCAATTAGTTGGCTCTCTATTCACCTCACTGATTGTTTCTTTTGCTGAGAAGAAGCATTTTAGTTTAAATCTATCCCATTCATTAATTCTTGGTAATAATTCTTGCGCTACAGGATTCTTATTAAGGAACTTGGGGCCTAATCCAACATGTTGGAAATTGGAGCTTACTTTTTCTTCTATTAGGCATATTGTCTCTGGTCTAATTCCTAGGTCCTTGATCCACTTTGAATTGAGTTTTGTGCATGGTGAGAAAAACAGCATATTACAGTGACACAGCCACTTCAATGTTTATAGCAGCACAATTCACAATAGCTAGGTTGTGGAACCAACCTAGATGTCCCTCAGTAGATGAGTAGATAAAGAAAATGTGGTATATATACAAAATGGAATTTTACTCAGCAATAAAAGAGAATAAAATAATGGCATTTGCAGGTAAATGGATGAAGTTGGAGAATATAATGCTAAGTGAAATTAGTCAATCTCAAAAATCCAAATACCGAATGTTTTCTCTGATATAAGGAGGCTAGTTCACAGTGTTGTTGGATGGGGGTACATAGGAGGATTAGAGGAACACTAGAATGGTCAAAGGAAAGGGAGGGGAAGGGAGAGAGCAAAGGGGGAGAGGGGGAAAAAAAGAAAAAAAAAAATTGGTGGTTGAATGAGATGGATATCATTATCCTAAATGCATGATTGAAGATCTGAATGGTACTTATATATTTTGTATACAAACAGTTATGTAAAAAGATGCTATATATGTGCATTATGAATTGTAATACATACTACTATTATAAATAGAAAAAGAAAAAGAAAGAAAAAAAGAATCATACACTAAACCTCATGGAATTCTCTGTTAGGAGGCAAGGAAAAGGGAAGGAATCAGCAAATGAACCTGAGAAGGAGCCACCAATAAGTTAAAAAGAAAAGCAGGCAAGTATCATTTCCTAGAAGCCAAGTGAAAAAGAACAATCAACCATTAACAAATACTGCTGAGAGGTCAAGAAATACAAAGCTGAGAACTGAGCAATGGATTTAATAATATGACCTTAAGGCATTGACAAGAGCAATTTTAGTGCTGTGGTCTAGATAAAACCCTAATTGAGATAAATACAAGGGGGAATGGAAGACAGAATATGGAATGGATGAGTAGAGACAATGTTTTTATAGAATCTCTCTGCAAAGAAGAACTAAGGAATGAATTGGAGAGGGAAATGGAGTTAAAGGAAATTTTTTAAATGTTTTGTTTCTTTTTTTAAATGAACTAAACAACAGCATAGTAATAAGTACAACCCAATATTGAGATAAGAAATCATTTTGTGGGATGTAAAAATTGATGCGCTTGAACAGATGTTGAAAAATGGGATGTAATACTGAAAATAGAGGGATAAGTTCTGGATTGGAGATTTTAAATTTATCTGTGATTCCAGGCAAGAAACCACAAGATGGTTGGCAAATACTGACAGTGGATGTATTGGTGTAGAAGTCTGTGAAAGATCTCATCTGATTCTCTAATTATTTTAGTAAAATAAGAAACAGGATATAAAGAAGTATAATATGTGTTGCAGGTTTGAGCCAAGACAAGAAAGTGATTAATCATCTGGGAGGATGGGAAGGTGAATGATCACTCATGAGAACATGATTGCCTGATGACATTAAGAGTACATCCAAGGTTTGTTGTCACAAATTTAAAATAAAACTAATCTGCAAGGGTGGTCTTTCTTTCTTTCTTTCTTTCTTTCTTTCTTTCTTCTTTCTTTCTTTCTTTCTTTCTTTCTTTCTTTCTTTCTTTCTTTTTTCCCCTCCAGGCACATTTAGTTGCATGGGTACAAAAGTAGAAAGAGGGAAGTTGAATTGATCCAAGGCTGTGATTTTGCTAACAAGCTACAAAGGAAAAAAGAAGGGAATGGGAAGGAGAAGAAGGGGAGTAAGAAAAGGGGAGTGGGGGTTTGGGTATAGTCAATAGAGTAACCATAATGCTTGCTCATAGAATTTCCCCACGCTTGAAAGTAGGGAGAGGACATCAAGAAAGCAAAGACAAGAGAAAGGAGATGAGGTCAACAGATTAGAGATCCTGATTGAATCAAAGGATAATTGAATGGGTGTTCTAGATGAAATAAAGTGGAAAGATAAAAGATGGTAGAAAGTGGGATGCTTGGAATTGAGTTATGGAAAGCCTGTGGTTGTTTGGCAATAATAAGGTCTTGATCATCTCTAGCCCCTGATCAACACCCTCAAGTGACTGCCCTGGCAATAAGTAAAAGCCACAGCCTACACTGGCCTTCAGACAGTCACTCTCATTCTGATTTTCAACATTTGCCTCTGCACTTCACCTCACTACCTTTCCAGCCTCGACTCTTGAAATCTCTCCTTCATTCCACTTGAGCCATTCTGAGCTCAGTGCTGCTCCTTGAGACATGGTCTCATTTTGATGGTCAGTCACCAGATTCCTCAAGGCTTCTTCCCTCCCCTCCTTCAAAGTTCTTGCCCAACTATCACCTTCCCTGATCACCCTAATTTCAGTCCCTAACTCTCCCAATTCACCTTTTCTACTTTCTTTTTTCTATATCACTTATCGTCTTCCAAAAATACTGTACAGCACCGTTCTTTTGCTTATCACCCATCTTTCTCCCAGTAGAATGTGAATTCCACCATGAAAACAAGAGACTTGTGTCCATTTTAATTGTGACTATTTTCTCAGCACCTAATGTAGAGTAGTGACACCATGAATATGTACTATGAATGAATTACATTTAGTCACTGTCATTGTTTTAATCTCTGCTCTCTTAATACATGTAATTGCAATGCTCCTATTTTGATTTTTGACATATTTTAAAGAATTGTCTGTATATCCTTTAGATTAAAAAAAAAAACTGCCCTGTAGAAAAAAATAATCACAGGTGGGCCCAGCACTTGTGAGTCTAAAGTGGGAGGATCACTTGAGTCTGAGAGGTTGAGACCACCTGGGCAACATAGTGAGAACTTGTCTCAAAAAAATTAAGGCAGGGGAAAGTAGTCGGTCTTAAAAGTTATACATTGTACAAATAACTTTTAGGAATATACCATATAATATAGATATAGAGATATAATACAGACATTTAGAGACATAATATAGATTAATGTCTACTATTTTGAAACCCTTTCAAGAAGATGAGTTCTATTCAAAATGGTAGCAGCAGAAAAATTTTGAGTCATTTTGATTTATTAATTCTATAACTGAAATCTAAAGTGTTTGTGGATGGTATGGGCTTCCCATCCAAATGTAGTATATTGCTCTGAGACTTCACAGAAATATTGATTTTTGAGTTGATGCTGAGGAAACAAATCAAGAAGTTATACCAAAATGTATGTTTCCAATTATGAAATAGGCAAACTTGGGTGAACTTTTTTTCTTTCCATTTACAAATATATTTGTTATCTACAGACAGTTTGCACATTGCTGTTCTTCAGTGATAACCTGTGCCACCAAAAATCTATTCAAGTGATAATTATCTTACTACAGCTGATACAGGAGAAGGTCACCTTAGAAACTAAATTTGAAATGAAATAAATATATTATCAAAATTAGCCTAACTCCCAAAGACAAAAAGACCTATTCACAAATTCTGCAGTCTAGTTAGTGAATGTGTTTCTTCCAGGGGCATTGATTAGAATTTTTAAAGCACCTAGTCCCCCAAAAGTTCACGTGTGAGACAATGCAAGAATTTGCAGAGGTGAAATGATTAGATTATGAGCTATGACCTAATCAGTGGATGAATCCACTGGTATGAATTAACTGAGTAGTTAATATAGGCAAGAAGGGTATGGCTGGAAGAGATAGGTCACTGAGGACATGCCTTTTGGGTATTTGTTTTTCATCCCTGGTGAGCAGAGCTCTCTCTGCTTCCTGAGCCATGTCCTGAGCTGCATTTCTCCTCCACATCCTTCCACCATGATGTTCTGCCTCACGTCAGGCCCAGAGCAATGCAGCTGGCTGTCCTTGGACTTAAACCTCTGAAACAGTGAGCCAAATAAACTTTTCCTCCTCTAAAATTGTTCTTCTCAGATCTTTTGGTCACAGCAATGAAAAAGTTGTCTAAAACACACTTTATGTGTATCCTAGGACTGAATAAATAAGTAAATATATTGTCCAGACGGGAAGTCAAGTTTCTTTACTCTCAGGAAAGAAAGTTACAAATACGGAAAGGAAAAAAGGACCTGATGGTGTTGGATTGAAGTGAGAGGTATTAATATAAACACGGATTTCAATACTTGTGATATAGAGATAAATACTAAAATAAAGATATATGTCATGCATGAATTAGTGTATACATGTATATTTCCTAATTTTGTCCACTGAAAGGGTTCTCCATCCGCCAGCACTTACTAAATTTCTCCTGCAGAATTCTAGAGAGCCAGCAGAAAAATCCAGTGTAGCTCTGCCTGTGCCCTCAGCATACTGTCTTCCCCCTTAGGATGAGAGCCAGCTCTGCTTTCCCTGGCCTTCTAGGGAACAATAGGTTGGTTTTATTTGTTTTGTTGTTTTGTTTTGTTGTTTTGCTTTGTTTTGTTTTGTTTTATCCTATCCAAGCACCAAGAGTAGCATTTAGGAAGATTACCCATGATACAGCATGGATAGGACAAGTTAGAGAAAGGAAAGGAAGAAATGTCCACGCCTGCTGTTAACTATTTGCATGGCGTCACTCTCTTTTGTGCAATTGTTTATCTTCCAAGGCTGGAAAATTGCTTCAGTGTCCATTGGATTTTCTCTTATGTGTCCCTGTGTTCTCATCCTATCCACTGGCTAGTGAAAGATGATACTTTTCCATTGCCTCTCTCTGTATAGAATGATCAAGGATTGCCCTTCTCCCGTCACTCACTTTCCAGAACCAAACTCTGCCCCAACTTCTTATTCACACAGAGTAGTTCTCCACCCCATCCATTCCCAGGGAGCTGTCCTCAGAACAGCATGTACCTCAGAGTGCGTAACAGTAGTTGCACATAATTTACCAGAACAGACACTGAAAACAACTGCATGGTGTCCAATAGAATGAGTTAATGGTACAAAGACAGATGGCTGTATACTGACTAATGAGCCTGAGGAAGTACAGAGAATGTGAGCTGTGGGCCCAAGGCTCCAGCAAGACCAAAGGGCAGTAAAGGGGTCTTTTCTGCTTGTGCTACACAGAATGGCAAGATCATCACTGCAAGCAGGAAACCACCATTCCATAAAAATTTAGATTTTAGTGAGCATCTGAATGGCTGGCATTAACTTACCCCCAGAGTCATAGCCAGAGATAACAGATTGTCCCAATAGCCAGCCAAGATTTTCAGCCAAAAAAATAAGAATCAGAGAGGCTCATTTCTCATATTCTCTCTAATTGGACAGCACATTAAAATACTTCAGCAAAAGTGAGACACTTGTCTCTG
The DNA here is from genome assembly GCA_025594165.1 of Tamias sibiricus. Taxonomy (NCBI): domain Eukaryota; kingdom Metazoa; phylum Chordata; class Mammalia; order Rodentia; family Sciuridae; genus Tamias; species Tamias sibiricus. The sequence goes on from CM046663.1 coordinate 26,540,062, forward strand.
AAGAATCATTGATAATAATTTTCATTGCACCCAATGCTCTGTCAAGCATTATAAAATTGTTCTATCCTGTAAGAAAGTGCTCTGGAACAATTTTTTTATTTCCTTGCACAGGTTAAATTCATTGCGAAGTTACAGAACACATCATATCCAAAAGCAGGATTAACATTATTCACTCTTGAGTTGCTGGTCCACTGCAATTTGCTAACACCAAGTCCATGATTTCCCAAGAAAGGAAGCATTGAGCTTATTCCAAAATTCAAGTCTATAGCATTTTTAAAGAGATAGTCATAGCTAGGGTAGTATACCAAACAACTGTGTTATACCTGTTCTACAAAGTCATATTTTTCTAAAGTCACTCATAAAATCACTAAGCTAAAATTTTTAGCTTCAGGCTGGATTTTAGTAATAAAATTCTAAAATGTTACAGTGTTTTAGGTTTCTACAGCTGGCTCTGTTGCATATTGCCTAATATCTACCCAATGGATGGGCACTAGGGTGGATTTCACCCCACCCATCAGTCATGTCATAAGGCATCTGGTCTTCAAGGGCATAAAGGGATTTGGGTCTTCATTTTATGCTTCTTCAACCATGTTGTACAGAGGTAGGCAGATGGTCTTTTACAGCAAAATGACCACATATCTATATGGTATCTTCTGTTATCAGGCATTCTATTCCATGTTACAGGATAAAAGACATAAAAAATGCCCCAGATGGGTGTTCTCATACCTTTAATATATGGTCAGATCAGAATTTAATTGCTTTTGGACAAACTTCCAAATCAAAAAACAGATGACACGCAAATTTCCAAATCGGTATGCAGTTAAACTGTGTTTCCAAGCATGAAAATGGGATTCCTCTCTGATTATGTTTATAGTTTTATCAGGCAAAAGTAGCTCCACAGTAATGCAGTATGGTTGGGTGTAAAGTGACTATGTTGCACATGTTCTTTCAGAAAAGATTCTCTATCCTGTTCTGCATTGAGAGCCCTAGCTTACCTCATGTAAATGTTTGTTGGTAAACACATCTTTTTCCCTGTTTGAGCAAAATAAGAAACAGCCACCCTTCCAAACAAGTTACCTCAAGGGAAAAAAAAAAAAAAAATGTCTTCTAAAACATTACTTCTTAGCTTTTCGGGGAAGATCTGATTCTTTCACAGTGCATTTTCGGGCTAGCAGTCTTTACCAGGGATCATTTCTCACATTTGCCATTTTTTGAGACAGTAATTTTGCACATCCCTAGATGTTTCTTGGTCAGAACCTTCAGGTTCTTTTTTATCTTTATCACTAAAATCTTCCTTCTAAGACACTAATTATCTGCAAGAAGTAAAAGTTCACAGATGCTATCTCCAACTCAAGATTCCATCACAATATTCTGACATTCTATTCTTCACAGATGATGTATTTACGAAATTGTTGTTCTCAACATTCAAATTGTCTATTTTTATATAATTTCTTCTTCCTCAATCAAATTTTACAGATGTCTCCAAGTTGATAAAAGTAATTTATTATCAATGTTGTTTTGTTTTCATATAAATACTTAATATGTTCTGAACAATAAACTAAGTGCGTCAGATATATTATTTAATAATTACACAAAGATCCTAATACTCCAGTTTTGCAAACTTCTCTGTTTTTAGGATTTAGACACTATAAGTTTCTAGCATATTCTTTGCCATTCTGATTTACCAGCACTGATGTACATTCTGATGCATAAAGAACCCACCAGTTGTAACTGAAAGCTGACCCTAATTGTGTGATATTCTATATGAATATTTTCTTGTATCACTGGTAATAAAATCAGGATTTGAAATCAAGCACAGGCCACAGAAAACCAACAGTTTTCTTCACCATATCCCAGAAAAAAATCGTTCCTGAATAGACCATAGTCCCTTGACTCATAAGCCATTCCAGTGGCTTTTGGTCACTTGCTGTCACTTGCTTTACCACTGGAGAAAGCAATTTCTTATCAAAAGGACTACATAAAAATCATAAAGTTAATTTTACCAATGTATGTTTTCCTCAGAAGAAACAACATCTAAGTAGTGAACAAATACTTATCTTTAAAAAAAAAATTCTAAACGTCAATCTTGTCTTCTAAGAAACAACAGCTCATGGAAACTAAAAAAGCTAATTTTAGAAGAGAGATCAAAATTCATAGTGACATAGTGCATTGTATATATAAGGTTTTCTCAAGTAAAACATCTATAGCAAGAAAGAGTACCCAAGAAAATAGAGATATAATAGCCCATATTCCTATATATACCCTAGAATAATCAAAATCATTAGTTCGCCACTATAAACTATTGGCAAATGACTTGGTCAGAAATAGAGTTGGATATAATTCACAAAGGTGTTTTCATGTTCCCTCTTCACCAAATAACAAGAGAATATTTAGTCCTCCACTTTGGAGGATTTAATGCAATTATTCACAATTATTCACATTTCCACTTCAGGGAATGGTAGACAGCGTGGTGTGCACCAGCCCTTTTGCTGAATATAGCCAGAAATGCTGGATAGAAAGTTTGCTTGGAGGAAGCAGAGCAGTAAGCCAGTGAAGATTATCTAAGTGAAGAAATAAACACAGGTTTTGGAGCCTGGCATTTGAAGCCAAATATCCACAGCATCTCTAGGATTCTAGAATAGGGCTGAGAAGAAAGTTGCTGAAGCCTCCATCTAGGAACAAATATTATTTCTGGATGATGATAACATCATCCAAGATTTCCAATTTAGTTATAATTTTAAATACAATATCCAGTATTCAATCAAATATAAAAAAGGTCCAGTGAGTAGGCAATGCACTGCGACTATAAGGGAAGAAAATCAAGATCCAAATATTGAGGTTATTAGATATGGTCTTTAAATGTGACTGTTGTTTTGGTTTGGACATGAGGTGTCCCCCAAATGCTCCTATGTTAATGTAGGAGGTAAAATGATTAGATTATGAGAGCTGCACCTAATCAGTCCTTCCTAATTTGAATGGACTGACTAGGTGGTAACTGTAGACAGATGGGCTGTGGCTGGAGGGGACAGGTCACTGGGAGTGTGCCGTGAAAGAGTTCATCTTCCCTGAAGCCCCTTCTCCTCCCTCTCGCTGCTTCCCAGCTGCCATAGTTGATGGCTTTCCTCCACCATATCTTCTGCCAGAATATGCTGCTTCATCTTGGGCCCAGAGCAATGGAGTAGGTTGACCATGGGCTGACCCTGTGAACCCTTGAGCTCAAAATAAACTTTTCCTCCTCTAAGTTGTTCTTGGATATTTTGGTCACAGCAGTGTAAAAGTGGACTAACTCAGAAATCATGGTGAAAAAGATAAAAGGCAAAACAGGATTTCCAGTCGTAAGCTAGAAACTTTTTTAAAAGCCAAATAGAAATGTTAGCATTTTAAAAACAATATTAATCATAATAGTTTTCATAGCACATCATACAAAGTTGGAAGGAGAATAGGTGAAATAGAAAACAGGACAGGGAAAATTCCTAATTTGAAACATGTAGAAAAAAGAATAGAAAAATAATATGGGAGACTGTAAGGTTACAGAGCAAAAGTCTAACTTACATGTATTAAAGTACCAGAAAAAAAGGCAAGGAGAGGCAAAGAGGAAGAAGTAGATAGAAACAATTTTAAAAATTAAGTCATAGTTTGAAGAAACCCTTCAGACCACAAACTACATCAATACATAGAGAAGCACACACAGGTGCACTATTGCAAAACCATTGTAAACCAAAGACAGAAAGGAAATTGTAAAAGCAGTCACAGGGGGGAGAAAATGACATATTTCTTTAAAAGTAGCAGCAATTCACTGCTGAGGATTGACTTATAAGCAAAAAAAAAAAAAAAAAAAAAAAAAAAAAATGGAAGCCACAAAGCACTGAAAAAAACTTCCATCATTCTATACATGTAAAAAAAATGAAGAAAGATGAAATTGATTTTAATCTTGCAGACAAATAAAAACTAAGAGAATTTACCACTGGTGGGTGATTCTACAGAATGTGATAAAGGGAGCTTTTCAGGCAGAAGGAGCTTTGCAGAAATGTGAGGCTGAAGCTAGAAATGTACCATTTAAGAGACAATCACAAGATTCTCAGTGAGAGGTGAAAAGGATAATTGGGGAGGGCACCTAATTTGCTTGGAATCCTTCATAGAATGAGTTACACACGGGTGCATGTGCACACATGCACCCCCATTACCACTACTACCATCACACTGCTGGAACACCAGGAGACCTCAGCACTGACAGAGTAGCATGAGCTCTCCAGAGTTCAAGTATCTATCTCAAAAAACCACCTGCAGGTTTTCAGCCATGCCTTCAATAGGCACCCACAGTGGGCCCATGGAAATTCCCCAATTTAATACACAGTATAACTCTGCAGAGACAGCCAGACTTGCAGTTTTCAGAAATACTAATAATTAGCTTGGCTCACATCCCACTTTCTGGATGCTAATCATGCATATTCCCACCATTGCATAGCAACCAGGGTTTCTACTTCTATCTCACTGTTGAGCACCATTTCCACCTTGTCATTACCTAAAGAGACCACTGGCCACCCAAAACACACAGAATATGGTCCGGAATCCAAGGCACAGAGCCAAGAGGCACTATTTGGAAAACAATCCAAATTAGTGCACCATCTGGATCTTTTTCTAATAATGTCATACCACCCACCTTGCTTTTAAAAAACTGGAAAAATAATCTTAAGACCATTGAAAGACACAGCCTGGGTCTATCTTGTTGCATTTCTACTTCTCCCATTCAGTCAATTCCACCATCTATTTTCCACTGGGCCTGCCAACCCATAACAGAAAACCATGAACCTTGTCTAGAAATCAAAGTGATTTACAAAGACCCACCACCAACTTCCTTCAGTTTTGCTGGTTTGTGTCTCACATGGTCATTTATCCAACAAGTCTTGAAATTTCTTTTTCTGACTTCTCCAATTTTGCTATTAATGACTTTGGCCTCTATTTGTATTTTGGGGTCCTGGTTTCCTGACCTCCTGTCCAACATATCACCTTTAGGAAAAAATATTCAGCATAGCAGAGGCCAGCCTACTCCTTTTCAGTTATAGCAATCACGAGTAAGAAAGTTGAAATTTTCAAGGTGAAATATAATACTCTAAAAAATGAATTTTGGCATATTGCTCAGAGAAGATGGAAGAGTAAATTTTCACTTTGGGCTGCACGTATCAAATTTCATGGAGTTAGTTGAGGCATTTGCTTGGAAGAGTAGAGAATATAATAAAAAGACAGCAGAGGAAGAAAGAATGGTGTGAGTCAAAGTTTTTAATAAGAAATGACTTCAAATAATGATGTGCATAAGGATTTATTAAGCGACGTGAAGAAAGTATAAAAGTAGTGCACTGGGACTGATGGTGAAGTCTATTCCAGTTGGGTCACTGTTATAAACTAACCATCAATAATTGTAGCAGTGAATTATAGCTGAATCAAAACAAAAAGGGAAAAAAAAACACAGTTAAGAATAAGATTATTCAACAATGTTATAGATTTTTAGCCAAATCATGAAAACTGTTGGGATAAATGTTTTAAATCTGCTTTTTGTTATTTTTAAAAGATCTTTGAAAAGAAAAAATGAACTGTGAGATTTGGCATAAGTGCACAGCTGAGTGTTTGAGATTTAATCTTGGAATAAGGAAGCTGCTGAAATTGGCTAAAGAATAGACCATGTTTGCATTAAGAAAAATGAAGACAAAAAGCCAACTAAACCTCCAGATGGGGTAAATATTATAAAAGATAATAGAAGACTTGAGCATAAGAGGCTCCACTGTCAAAGGAGATGGTATGAAAGATTATGCCAGAAAAAGATTTTGGGAAATAATATGTACAGTATGGTCACTGCAAGTCTATGATTTAACATAGGCTATAAATGGGGGCACCTTGAGTTTAAATGCAAATATAAATATGCCAAATATTAAATTTAAGTATAAATATAAAAATGAGCTATTAGCTCAAGAGCAGGTTAATATTTATTCAGTGATTGGATTAGTATTCTGTGTATAAAGGAATTTATTCTAAGACCTTTTTCTTAGGTCAAACCAGACAAGACGATAATATTAAAGGAACCACCCTTTATGGAACAGTTACTGTCAGACAAGTCTCATATTATTATTTTTATATGCATTATCTCATTTACTCCTGACTATAAACTTATCAGGTCTTCACTTAACAATGAGAGAACCAAGGCACAGAGAGGTAAAGTTCGATATAGAGCAAAGAATAAAACAAGAATTATCCCAAGCTTATGCTGCTAAGCCTTCAATTACATTGGTTTTCAGTTTCTGACATTAATAACAATAGGGAGAATGGCAAGAATAGGACAGAAAGCATAAGGGAAAGTATTAATCGGGATTAGATTTGATTTGTGTAACAGAACATGAAATGGTGATTGCTTAACAAGATAAATATATTTTCATCTCGTTAAAATAAATTCGGGGTTAGGCAGTTTGAGTTCATATGTCAGGTACACCCTGACCATTAACCACTCTCCTACCATGCTTTTTCACGATCTTAGGGTGCACCTTTAGCTTGGGCTCCAGCCAGGGAGCACATAATGGGAAGGGATGGAAAATAATATGAAAAATGGTACCTATGAAGTTTTCTAAGAAGCTTCCCCAAATCTGCTGTACAGTACTTCCATTTACATCTGCTGTTCAGAATTAAGACATATAAACACGTCTAGCAGGACAGGAACAGTGGGAGATGTCTTTGAACAACCATACAGCCAATTCAAAATTAGGTTATATAATTCAGAAAACAAACGATAAGAGATTTGGACAAGACAAATGGCAAATTGTTGCTCCAATTTGAGCAACAACTGTATATAGAGGTTAAAAAGGGGGAGAGGCTAAAAAGGATTCTAATATTAAGATTCTTTCTGATTAGAGGGAAGGCATCTAATGCTTTTAGCAACAAAGGGGTAGAGCTGGAGAAAAAAACACCTAGAGGAGAACGTATAAGGAATATGATGAATATGACCATAGAATTATAGTATAGCAGTTGAATTATGAATGGACATTAAACAAATCATCACAACAATGGGTTTTTTGAATCATTATTACTGCAGATATATGGTAATAATTCTGAATTCCTTTAAAGCCTGTAACTATGAAGCATTCAAATAAATTTAAGTATTTTTTTCATACTAACACATTTCAAAAATGCAATAATACTCTGGCCATTATTCTTCAGGCTTAATGATGACTGCATATAAAATAACCTTTTAATTCTTTATGGATATTGAAAAGATTATTTGGAAAGGGAAAAAAGTGAGCATTCTTAGAATCCAGAGTAGTCAAGCCCAGAGTGAGCCACAGGAGTCAGTAAAACAAACAGCCTGAATGCCATTGGCTCAAGCTCAAGGAGAAATCTTTCCAGGAGACCACAAGGGGTAACATGAGAATGGAGTGATTAATCTGCTTGAGGGATTTGTTAACTGAGATTCCATATGTTTTGCTCTGGTCTCACCTGGATAGAGAAAACAGCCTGCTAGAGATTGACCTTTGGCCAGATGCACAGGTCCTGTCTGCAGTGGATTCAGAAACCGTAAAGATGCTAAGTCAGATCTTTTGACACCTCAGTCAAGATTTTCAGGGCAGGGACTGTGTCATTCTCATCCTTGTTTCCTGGCTACTTGCCTTACCATCTTTCACAAAGCAGTTTCTCAGTATATATGTAAACATTTTAGAATATTACCAGAGTGTTCTGCTCCTATCAGTATATTACTTTACCTTACGGACCTGGATAGCATTACATCAGCACCTGTATTCCTGAACCTGAAAGGGAAGAGGATGTAAAGGTCCCTGGATCCTTCCTACGCAGACGCATACCACATCTGCTCTGAAGATTGTCAAGGTGCATCAACCTTCTGTCTTCTGAATGCTTAAGCCGAATGCAACTTTGGACCACGCAAAACGTGCTCTGATTCAGCATCTCTGATCTGGGTCCATGACACACTGGCTGTGCAGGAAGTTGAAAGACAGGGTTTTCATCCATCCCCTGGGAGTTGAATGCAGACTGAAGACCATTACCTTTGATATAGTTTGATGCCTTTAGTAATGTGAAAAAAACATGGAGGGACACTCCTGTTTCCCACTGACAGGTCTCCATTTGTTAGTCTCGTCTCATAAATTTTAGGTAACACCTTATATAATACTCTATTTTTTGGATAAATTATTTTAAAATAAATTATTTAAATATAATTTTGTAAACTATATAACTTTTACTTATAATTAGTAATATTGTTTATTTTTACCTAGGTATATGTTGAAGGCTATTCTCCATATAGGAATACACAGTGCCACCTTGTTCTTATTTATGACTGTGTAGTATTTTGCCACATATGTACACACGTATGCACACACAAACACATACATATGTTTACATATGTATACATATGTATGTGTGCCATGATTTATTTAAACAATACCATATTGATACACATATATATTGTTTCCATTTGGAATGAATTATAAATAATCCTACAACTGACCTTCTACACTCAAAACATCTCTTGGTACAAAGTGGAATTGCTAGGTCAACAAGAGGCACATTTTAAATGTTTACAGTTTTGCCAGATTTCTTGTCAAACACATAGTATCTCTCTCTGTCCCACTGAGAAATATGTGATAAAGCCTCATTGGGCGCCCTCCTCTACTCTTTTTTTTTTTTAAAAACTCTGACAGTATGGCAAGTTAAAAGCATTATCTCACTGTTGTTTTAGTTTGCATTTCTTTGACTGGAGAAAGTGAGCAATAGCTCAGGTGTTGAGGGTCTCAGTCAATTTGGTCTGCCCTGACAATTTATCATAGACTGTGTAGCCTTAAAACAATAGACATTTATTTCTCATAGAGATCAGGATGCAGAGTGGTTGGATTCTGGTCTAATTACCTCCCTAAAATATTGACACAGACAGAGAGCAATTACTCACACATTCCTGAAGATAACTCTGGAGGTTTAACCTCTGGTGGGAAGGTTGCTTTCCAACATGGCTTACACCATCTGTTCTGCATGTGGTCAAATTGTTGACATCGCTAGCCAGCATGCAAAAGGCCATTTTTGGCTGTTTGACTGATGTATATGTTGGGCTTTCAACACTCCTGCCATGAATGCTTTTGATAAAGTAACCCTCTCGGTTTATTACAACCTGTCACTGAAAATGGATTGCCTCATTGCTACAAAATTCGTGGTCGTATACATTAGCATAAAAGTCATCGCAACAACTGGTATAAAATACCTTAAAAGTGAAAGAAAACATGGAAGTGGGATGAGTAGCTAAGGAATTACTTATAATCAATGCACTAGGTAGGCTCCTAAACCAAATCCTTTTAGAAAATCTAATTAGTGATGGTTTCAGACCTTTCCAAAACAGAAATGACATCCTACACTGCTTCAGCACTCACTCCCATGACATTATCACCACCCATTCTGATCCACCCATACTGATCCTGAAGTATAAATGGCTAGTCCCTTACCATACCTTAACACTCATCTGGTTTCTTATTTCTGACATTAATTCCTTAATGTGACGAAGCACTGTTGTCTCTTGAAGCTTCTCCTCTCCCAAGATATTATCTTAGGAATTTAAATTGCTTCTAAAAGTATCTACAACCGGGCAGGGTGGCACAGGCCTGTAATCCCAGCACTTGGGAGGCTGAGGCAGGAGGATCACAAGTTCAAAGCCAGCCTCAGCAATGGCGAGGCACTTAGCAACTCAGTGAGACCCTGTCTCTAATAAAATACAAAAAAGGGCTGAGGACTGGCTCAGTGGTCGAGTGCCCTAAGTTCAATCCCTGGTACCAAAAAAAAAAGTATCTAGATAAAATATAATAAAATCATGTTATTGAGTTGATGTTTATAATCACCTTTTATTATGAGTAATACTAACTTTATATTTAAAACAAGGATATACAGTTTTTCTAAAGATTTTATTTAAACAAAAAATATTAAATATTAAGGAAATTTTTAAGCAAATAATAGTATTATGCTATAAAGATATGGAAAAAATTATGAAGATCCCATTCAATGACTGAAATTTTGGAAATACCTGTCTATTCGAAGGACTACCTGGAAGATCTAAGAAATGTCGGGTAATTTCCATGTGCGTTAGCTTCCTCACTGGTAAAAGGGAAATTTGCCCTCAACAATCTTTCAGTTAATAATATTAGCCAGCATTATTGGCAAGGATGTGGGGAAAAGGGCACACTCTTACATTGCTGGTGGGGCTGCATACTGGTGCAGCCAATTTGGAAAGCACTATGGAGATTCCTAGGAAAACTTGGAATGAAACCACCATTTGACTCAGCTATCCCACTCCTCAGTCTATACCCAAAGGACTTAAAAATAGCATACTACAGGGACACAGCTACATCAATGTTCATAGCAGCACAATTCACAATAGCTAGATTGTGGAAACAACCCCGATGCACATCAATAGATGAATGGATAGAGAAACTTTAGTATATATACACAATGAAACACTACTCAGCACTAAAAGAGAATAAAATCATGGTATTTGCAAGTAAATGGATGGAGTTGGAGAAAATAATGCTAAGTGAAGTCAGCCAATCCCAGAAAACCAAAGGTCAATTGATTCTTTTGCTATGATGATACTGAATTATATTGGCAAAGGGGGGGAATGAGAGGAATGAAGAAATGTTAAATAGAAAAAAAGGGGGAGGTGAGGGAAAGGGGAAAAGGGATAGAAACAATGGCAGAAGGAGTTGGACATCAATATACTAAGTGCATGCATAAAAACTCAAATGGTATGAAAATACTTTGTGTAAAACCAATGACTTGGAAAACTGTGCTCTTTATATGTAATATGAAAGGAATTGCACTCTAAAAGCATGTATAACAAATTAAATTAAATTTAAAATATTTTTTAAAAAATAATATCAGCCATACTTTTCTGGGTCGAACTTTGTATTCAATCCACTACATAGAAACTCTTGCAGAGTGTAAAGCCCACAAAACCCTTGCAGAGGGAACAGTGTCACCCATGTATTACACATCAGGAAACACAAACTCAGAGAGACAAAGTAATATTCCCAAGACTTTGTTACTTACATAGCTTAAACTCAAGCTCTGCATCTGATTTTAAGCTGTATTCCCTATGTCCTCAGGGTAGCTTACATCTCAGCCACCTTTGTAGTATTAATGACAACAATTGCACTGCAAAATCTTTCTAAAGGACTCAATTCAAAGGTTTCTGCAGCTATATTAACAGGAAGCAAAATTATGAAGACAACATGGTTTTACATGTTTTTACTTTTCCTTTTTAGGTATATAGGACAGTAGAGTGTATTTTGACATGGTATACACACACGGAGTATAACTTATTCTTTTAAAGACAAATTTTAGGATCAAAAAAGTGTGTGAGACAATGCAAGAATGATCAGAAGTGAAATGATTAGATTATGAGAGATGTAACATGATCAGTGGATTAACTGGGTGGTAACTGTAGATGGATAGGGTGTGATTGGGGAAGATAGGTCACTGGGGGCTTATCTTTAGGGTTTATATTTTGTACCTGATGAGCTGAGCTATCTCTCTGCTTCCTGGTTGCCAAGTCCTGAGCTGCTTTCCTCTGCCTCACCCTTCTGCCTAACCTCAGGCCCAAAGCTATAGAGTCCCCTGACCAAGTACTGAACCACTGAAACCATGAGTCAGAATAGACTTTTTCTCCTTTTAAATTGTTCTGGTAAAGTCTTTTGTCATAGTGATGCAAAGATGACTAAAACAGAAATTAGTGCTCAGAGTGGGGTCATTGCTGTGACTAACTTGACCAGGTGGTTCAGAAGCATTTGGAATTGGTTTGTGGGAGGAATTTTGAAAAGTTTAGAGATGCAAGATCGAGAAGCTTTAAAATGTTATTAAAAAAAAAAAAAAAAAAAGCTTGTTGGGTGCTTGTAGTGAGAACTCAAAAGATCAGAATACCAATAGGACTGTTAAAAGTAAAGACTTGGTGCAGGAGATTTCAGAGGAGAAGGTAGACTCTATTGGAGATTGAACTAGAGACCATTCATCTTACATTCTGGCAAAGAAGCCGTCTACATTTTGTCCATGTCCTGAGACTTTCTGTGAAGCTAATTTCAAAAAAAATAATGAGCTAATTTATCTGGCAGAGAAAATTTCAGGGCAGCACAGCATTCAGGTGGTGGTGTGGATACTGCTAGCCCCTTCTAGCAAGTTTACTGTGATAATCAGGAGCAGAAAGCAGAGGAGGAAGATGTTTTTTAATTGCAGTTTGTCCAGAAAAGTACAAGTAAAACAGGAAGCTGTGGTGGTTAAAGAGATCACAGCCACTAAAGAAATACTAAATGCTTTGAGAAGAGACGATAGAAAAGATGGCTTGAGGTCATCTCAGGAATTGGCAAGACCACACCAATCTTGGGCTCCAGGGTGTAAAAGTAAAAATTCCTTTGAAAAGACACCATAGGGGCACCCTGCTTGCTTGGGGCTGAAGGACTTAGGAAGCTGTTTCACTGGGTTTAGCTCTCCAGGAACTCAGAGGCGGCTGCAGCCATGGTCCCAGGAGACTTGGCAATGCTCAAGATGGTGGCAGACCCTGGCATGAGCCATGCAGTGCTAGTTCTGCAGAAATGCAGGATGCTAGTGTTAGAAGGTCATAAAGGCTTTCACCAAGATTTCAAAGAAAAGCCCAGGAGATCAGGCAAAGTGCAGCAAGGTCAGAATCCCTGCAAGCAACCCCTGAGAGGGTGATCTAAGATGTGAGAAGGAAGCTGCAGGTGCAGAGGAGACTCCTGAGATTAAGAGATGCCAGTACCATGGAACATTGCCAAGAAACGCTTCAGAAATAGAGCAGAGGCCATGTGGGCTGCAACCAGCAAAGTGACAAAAGTGGAGCTACACAAACCCTTTGAAGAGAGCATCCTGATGCTGTGCGCTCCAGATGTTAGAAGTGGATCTACAGAACTTGTTTTCCCAGCTGGATTTGGGTCTTGCTTTTGACCCACCCCTTCTGCCCGCCCCCCACCCTTTTTAAAAATATTTATTTGTTTGTTTTAGTTGTACACAATGACTTTATTTTTACGTGGTGCTGAGAATCGAACCTGGGCCACGCATGTGCTAGGCGAGCGTTCTACCGCTGAGCCACAACCCCAGCCCCCCCACCCCTTCTTTCTATGCCCCTATTTTTCACTCATGGAATGGCAATGCTTACTCTGTGCTTAGATATATGTAACTTGCTTTTGATCTTTACAGGGGAGAATATCTAAGAGTTTGCCTTGAGTCTCAGAGGAGACTTTGGACTTCGACTGGACTTTTGACAATACTGGAATTGTTCAGACTATGGAGACTCTTGAAAATGAACTAAATGTATTCTGCATTATGAGACAGGTATGAGGTTTTGGAGAATCATTGGTTAAATGTTGTGGTTTAGATATGAGGTGTCCCCCAAAAGCTCATGCATGAGACAATACAAGAAAGTTCAAAAGTGAAATGATTAGATTATGAGAGATGTAACCCGATCCGCGGATATTCCAGTGATATAGGTAGGGTGTAGCAGGGGACCTGCCACTGGGGTTTGTATTTTGTCCCTGGTGAGTGGAGCTCTGTCCACTTCTGTCCATCATGATGTTCCACCTCACCAAAGCTATGGAGTTGGCTGACCATGAACTGAAACTGTGAAACCACGAGCCAAAATAAACTTTTCCTCCTCTTAAGTTGCTCTTGTCAGATAGTTTGGTCACAGAAATGCAAAGCTGATTAAAAACAGAGTGATCAATCAAAACCCCTAAAATGAAACCCCAGTACTGCATACTTTGCAGAGGAGACCTATCAGTGGAGCTGAAGAGGCTGTAGGGTTTCTCAGACACCAGATCCTGCATTTTTTTTTTTTATTAGAGAGTATTTGGGTTCCTTTTGACATAATAATACATGCACAGAATTTGATTTTAATCCCCCTTCCCCCTCCCCTTTCTTCCCCTTTTTGTTCTCCTCTACTAATCTTCCTTTCACTCATTTATTTATTTTTGATGGGTACACTTTATATATACATAAAAGAGATAATCCTTTTGGTACATTTATATATGTATAGAACATGAGTCTTTTTGATTCATTCTATATTTCTTTCTCTTTCCTTTTATTCCTCCCTCCCCCTCATTCTCCCACTTCTATTCCAGTGATCTTTCCTATATCTTTATGATAACTGATCCCATCCCTCACTGGTTTCTTTCCATTATTTTGCTTTAGCATCCACAAATGAAAGAAAACATTTGACCCTTGATTTTCTGAGTCTGTCTTACTTCACTCAGCATGATTTTCTCCATTTCCATCCATTTACCAGCAAATGCCATTATTTCATTATTCTTTATAGCTGAGTAAAACTCCATTGTGTGGATATACAACATTTTCTCGATCCATTCATCTAATCATGGGCATCTGGGTTGATTCCATAATTTGGCTATTTTGATGCTGCTATAAAGATTGTAATGCATACATTACCATAATATGCCGATTTTAGTTCTTTTGGATAAATATCAAGCAGTAGGATAGTTGGGTCATATGGTGGTTCCATTCTGAGCTTTTTGAAGAATCTCCACACTGCTTTCCAAAGTGGTTGTACTAATTTGCAGTTCCACCAACAATGTATAATTGCACCCTTTTCCCCACAACCTTTCCAGCATTCACTATTAATCGTATTCTTGATAATTTCCATTCTGACTGGAGTGAGATGAAATATAAGTATAGTTTTGATTTGCATTTCCCCAATTACTCGAGATGTTCAACATTTTTTCATACATTTGTTGGCCACTTGTGTTTCTTCTTTAGAGAAATTTCTGTTTAGGGGCTGAGGTTGTGGCTCAGAGGTAGAGTGCTTGCCTAGCATGCATGAAGCACTGGGTTCGACCCTCAGCACCATAAAATAAAAAAAAATATTTTTAAAATTCTGTTTAGTTCTTTTGCACATTTATCGATTGGGCTATTTAATTTTTTTGATATTGAGGTTTTTGAGTTTTTATATATTCTGGATATTAACCTCCTGTCAGAAGAGTAGCTGGCAAAGATTTTATCCCATACCATAGGCTCTCTCTTCACTCTCTTAATCATTTCCCTTGCTTTTTAGTTTGATGGAATGCCACTTTTTGATTCTTGGTTTTATTTCTTGAGCTTTAAGTGTCTTCTTGAAGAATCAGTCAGTGGCTATACCTATATGATGGACTATTGACCCTAAGTTTTCTTCTAGCAGTTGCAAGTTTTCTGGTCTAATTCCTAAGTCTTTGATCCATTTCTATTTCATTTTTGTTCAGGATAAAAGATAGGGATCTAATTTAATTATTGTACATGTAGATATCCAGTTTTCCCAACACTATTTGTTTAAAAGGTATCATATCTCCAACATGTATTTTTGGCTTCTTTGTCAAGAATCAAATAGCTGTAAGTATGCGGATTTGTCTCTGTCTTCTGTTCTATTCTATAGGTCTTCATGTCTACTTTGATGCCAATACCATGCTATTTTTGTTACTATAGCTCTGTAGTATAATTTGAGATCAAGTATTATGATGCCTCCTGCCTCGCTTTTCTTATTCAAATTGCCTTGGTTATTCTGGGCCTCATAGTCTTCCACATGAATTTAAGGACTGTATTTTCTATTTCTGTGAAGACTGTCATTGGTATTTTGATGGGGATTGAATTGAATGTGTATATTCCTTTTGGTGGTATGGCTATTTTGACAATATTAATTCTGCTTGTCCAAGAACATAGAAGGGTTTTCCATATTCTGAAGTCTTCTCTGATTTCTTTGTTCAGTGTTCTATAGTTTTCATAGTAGAGATCTTTCACTTCCTTGGTTAGATGAATTTAAAGTAGTTTACTTTTTTTTTTTTTCTTTTTTCTTTTTTTTTTTGAGGATATTGTGAAGGGGGTGGTTTCCTGACTTCTTTCTCAGCTAAATCGCTGTTGGAATGTAGAAAAACTATTGATTTGTAAGTGTTGTTCTTATATCCTGCTACTTTGCTAAGTTCATTTATCAGTTCTAGGAGTCTTTTGGTAGGGTTTTTCAGATCTTCTAGGTATAGATTCATGTCCTAGCAAACAGTGATAGTTTGATGTCTTTTTTTTTTTTTTTCCTATTTGTATCCCTTTAATTTCCTTCTCTTGCCTAATTTCTCTGTCTAGAGTTTCAAGAACTACATTGAATAGCAGTTGTAAGAATGGACATCCTTGTCTTATTCCTGATTCAAGATCCTGTGTATTGTTTTTTATGCTCAATTTCATTAATTTTGGCTCTGATTTTTATTATTTCCTGTCTTCTACTGAATTGGGAGTTAGTTTCTTCTTCTTTTTCCAAGTAAATGAGGTGGAGCATAAACTCATTTATTTGGGATCTATTTTTTTGATATAGGCACTAATGCAATAAGTTTTCCTCTTAGTATTGCTTTCCTACTGTCCCAGAGTTTTTGATATGTTATATCATTGTTTTCATTTGTTTCTAAGAATTTCTTGATTTGTTCACTCATTTCTTTTTTTTTAATATTTATTTATTTGTTTTATTTGTACGTGGTACTGAGGATCGAACCCGGGCCACGCACATGCTAGGCGAGCGCTCTACCACTGAGCCACAACCCCAGCCCTTGTTCACTCATTTCTTATTTTCATTCCATTTTTCATTTAAAAGAGTATTCTTAGTCTCCATGTGCTTATGTGATTTCTATTATTTTTCTTGCTATTGATTTCTAGTTTCATTTTATTATGATCCTTTAGGATGCATGGAATTCTATCGGTATTTTTGTATTTTCTAAGACCTACATTGTGACCTAGAATATGGTCTATTTTGGAAAAGGTATCATGAGCTTCTGAGAAGGTAAATTCAGCTGTTTTGGGATGAAATATTCTGTAGATATCTATTAGGTCAATTAGATTTATAGCATTATTTAGGTTGAATAGATCTTTATTGATTTTTATGCTTTGATGACTTGTCTATTAGTGATAGAGGCATGTTAAAGTCACTCAGTGTTACTGTATTGGGGTCTATCAGGAATTTAATGTCAAGGAGTATTTTTTAATGTAATTGGGTGTGCTGACATTTGAGGCATATATATTTACTAGCGTTTTATCTTCTTGTAAGATTCTTCCCTGTATCATGATGTAATGGTTTCATTTTTCTCTTTTGATTAATTTTTTTTCTTGAAATAAACTTTGTCAGATATGAGAATATCTACTCCAACTTGTTCACAGAATTCATTTGCATGGAATATTTTTTTCCATCCTTTTACTTTTCAGCCTTTGAGTATCTTCACCTATGAGATGAACCTCTTGCAAACAGAATATAGATGGATAATGTTTTGTGATCAATTCTGCTAATTTATGTCTTTTAATTGGGGAATTGAGACCATTTATATTCAGTGTTGTTATCATATGTGTTTATGCTTTGTTCCCTTTCTGATTTTTTTGTTATGATGATCTGTTTTGATTCTCATTTAGATGATTAGTCTTCTGGATCTTCATCTATTTGGGAGTTTGGGGGTTTGTATTTAAGTTTCTCTGTGTTCAGCCTTTCTTTGAGAATACTTTATAGTGATGGCTTTGTTCGTTGTAAATTCCTTTAGTTTATCCTTATCATGGAAAATTTTTATTTTCCCCATCAAACATGTAGGAGAGCTTTGCTGGGCATAGCAATTGTTTTGGTAACAATTGATTGTCAATTGTTTTCTTTTAGAGCTTGGAATACCTCATTCCATGCCCTCCTTGCTTTTAGTGTCTGAGTTGGGAAGTCAGAAGTCAGCCTTGTTGATTTGCCTATAAATTTAGCATGAAGTTTCTCTCTTTCCGCTTTTAATATTCTTTTCTCATTTTCTGTGGTAGGTATTTTGATTATGATGTGCCTTAGAGAACTTCTTTTCTGGATAGGTCTATTTGGGGTCCTGTGTACCTCCTATATGTGGATACCTATCTCCTTTCTGATGTGGGGAATGTTTTCTGTAACTATCTGTTGAAAATATTCTTAATGCATTTAGTTTGTATCTCCATGTTCTCTCATATCCCAGTGATTCTCAAATTTGGCCTCTTGGTATTGTCCTAGCATTTTTGTATATTCTGATCACTTTCTATTTTTGTTTCTTTATCAAATTCTGTGTGCTCAAATTCATGTATTCTGTCTTTAAGGCCTGACGTTCTGTCTTCAAGTGCTGGAGTTCTACTTTCTACACATCTAATCTCTTGGTGGAGCTTTCAAGTGAATTTTTAATTTGATTCATTGTCTTTCATTTCCAGGAGTCCTTATTTGTTTCTTTTCAATATTTCTATTTCTTTATTAAAATGGTTTTTCATCTCCTGTGTTTGCTCTCTTAATTCATTCCTTAGGCCCTCTTTTAGTTCATTGAACATTTTAATGATCAACTTTTTTACAATATTTCTCTGGAATTTCATCCTTTTCCATATCTGTGGGATCCTTTGTTGGGAGATTGTGAATTTTGGAGGAAAAGACTTATTTACCTGTTTCTTCATGTTTTTAGAGGTCCTGGACTTGCACATCGATTGAGATGGATTCCCTTTCCTCTTTTTCTATTCTAGGGTTTCTCTCTGTTTGGGGTATATGAATAGATGTCAAGGAATGGGACCTGAAATTCCCCTCTGGTTGGGGCCTGGTTTTTGGTTTGAGGTCTTTTCCTCCCCAATAATCCCCAATTGAAGTAATATTTAGGCTCAGGTAAAGCTAGAGCATGTGTGGGGTAAGATTCACTGTTGCTTGGCTGAGTTGTTAGTGCTTCTTGGCAGCAGGATTTCTACTCTATGGTCTTGAATTGTCCAAATCATTTCCTGCACTTCTTGGAGGGGAGAGTTAGGAGTAAAACTAATGTCAGTCACAGCGGTATAATTTTGAGATAAATGTCCAGTATCTACTTTGACATCTATAATATTAATTGCCACCTATATAGAAACGGTGCAGTCAGCATTTAACATCAGTCTCGCAATACAAAACTGTGGACTAGATCAGGCATTCAACATCAGGTGTCTACTATTTCATCCACTGCTTTCATAATCACAACAACATGAACAGGGTATGAATTACATAAACTATATAATTCTATTATTTAGCAGTATAACAGTTTCTTAAGCACAGAGAAAATAGGATGGAAAAGTGTGAGAAATTTTTAAATAGTGTTTAAAAAGTGATCAAAGGACAGATAGGTGATAGAAGATGTCAGCTGTGAAGAAGTGGAAATAAAAGATTTTTAGAAAGTAATAAAAAAAAAAGAGAAGATATGGGAACAGGAAAACTTGATTGTTACTAGAGGAAAAGAGTAATGAAGGGGAGATAAGAGGGATGAGAACCAAGGTATGGACAAACCAGCAACTGTAAGATCAAAACAGCTTGAACCTGCATATAATTGAATCTGATCTAAGATAAATCAAGGATAAACAATAAACAGGTGCAGAAGGAAGCAATTAACGTGAAACTAAAATTATATGAGTATACATATATTTTAATCTATCCATATAGTGAGTACATACACACCCACACACACACCCCAACATACACACACACACAAAATCATACACAATGTAAAAAGTAAACCAGTTAGATGAAATAATGTTTGAAAAAAAAAATTTTTTAATTTGTTGTCAAAACTGTTGGCAGTGATAGATTTTCATTCTTGATATTTGCTTTGGCTTTGTAACTCCTGGGGAGTAGGTTGATAAGCTGAACACCTTTGTGTTTCTCTCTTAGCTGCCAGTCTTTTCAGCTAGGAGGCAAAACTGGTTGTAGTAAATCTCAACTTCCAGTCTCCCTGTACACAGTGGGATAGCACAATTTGGGTGTTGACAAATTGTGTGCTTTTGTGGTGGGGGGTGGGGGTTGCAGAGTTCCAAATTGAAGATTCCAGTAATTGGGGTATAGTCTAGATCAAACTTTGGAACTCTATGGGTGGGGTGTTTGAGAATTGCTCTACAATACCTATTGGAGATGGGAGGCCACTCTCTGCAACGTATCTAGAATTCTAGGGTCTCTGGTAAAATCCATTTTTAGGGCATAAAACCTCCACAAGTTTCACCTTCATCAATATGAATATGAAATACCAGATATCTGCCCTGGAGTGCTGACACACCTACCTGTGTGTCCACTGTGACACCAACTACAAAGAGTGAGAAATTTTTCCCTTGAGGTCCAGAGCCTGCATCGTCTAGGCAAACTTTTCTTTGTACCTATTTCAGTCTCTCTGGGAATTTTTGGTTATCTGCAGGTATTCTGAACTCCTGTCTCCCAGCATATAGGGGTATTAGTGGGGTTGGCTTTTGCAGGTAGCGGGATGCAGCAGGCACTATGTGAGCATGCCCTTTCCCAGCCTCAGAACTGCAGAGGGCGGTATCTGTAGCAGGAGGCCTGAATTCCCTGGAAGGCCGCCCTCTCTGGTAGCATGATCATGTACGAAATCACAGCTATGGGAACTCAGTGGGCGGCCACTTTCTCTGACAGGGCCAGTGCATGCTTTTCCTGGCGGTGGGGAGCCTGGCAAGGGTTTTCTATGCCTAGACCATTTCCCCTCCCATGGGAGTTACTTTGGGATTTGCTTTCACTGATTCACATCCCCTACAGACTCCGTGTCTGTTAAATTCACTTTCCGCTGTATTCCACAGGTTATCCTAAGTCAATTCTTCATTTTTTAATTTTTTTTATCTGCTGGCCACACCATCTCCTTTGCCTCTTCCCTTCCCTATAACTGTTGGCAGCCACTTGGGTACAGAAGTTGACGCTTCTCTAACAAATTATTTCTTACATTCTTATGTCCGTGAATCTGACTTTTGTGATGATGATGATGATGTGTGTGTGCGTGTTTGTGTGTGTGTGATATGTGATATATATACATACATATATACGTAATATATTTATGTATACATATATACATATATATACATGTCACATATATATGTATATATACATATTACATATATGTATATATGTATATTAGTATGAAGTGTGATTTCCCCCAATTACCCACCTCACTCAGAAGCTGTCTTCCACTTTTAAGTTGGGTGTTGAGGAACTGCTGGGACATGCACCCCTCCTGCCATTGTGGAGCAGAGCTTGTGGTCTTGTAAGGATTTCAGATGAGTCGAGCTTGGTGGCAAGCAGAAGGAGTTTATTTGGGAAACTGAGAATAAATGAGATCATTTATAGCACAGGTGTGAGTGTCCTAGACCATCCCTGAAGAAAATGGTGTAGCCCTTACAGAATTGGAAGGTTTTAAGGAGTTTGAATTTCTTTGTCCTTATTCTAGTCTCTAACACTCCTTTAAGTGGTTAATTATCCCTTCATACAGCCTCTGTGTTAGGGCTATCAGAGATAACCACCCACAAGGGGTGGTTATAATATGGTTTCAGTGATAAGGGAGGATCTTGCTAACTTGGTCTCAAAGGATAGTGGTGACCTGGTCTGAAGCAAGTAGTTCCCTTAAGGGGTTATGATTAACTATGGCCAGGGGAGGTTCTGACATACTAGGCCCCATTTTCCTAAAGTTTGTCTGCTTTGATAAGGTTCCCCATGATTTCAAGTAATAATTCCCTTTAGGAGTTATAATTATCTGTGGACATTTTGGTTCCCATTTTCCAGATGCTTGCCTGTCTGATAAGACTCCCTGTGATCTCAATTTTGTGACTCATGGATTTTCTTAATGCGTATGTCTAGTGCCTGCCCTTCATCGTCCTTTCTCCTACCCACCTGTTCACAGCTGACTAACCTACCTGCAAATATACCCCCATAAAATCCAAGTAACTCAGCCTTAGCAAAAGTGTCAAACTATTTTTCTCCTAATCCTTGCTAGAGGACACTAAAGCCCCTGTATTACCTGAATCCTAGGAATAACCCTGGAAAACCAGAGATTCTCATATACATTTGGAAACTAAACTTTATGATCTTAAATTAGTTTTACTTTTAAAAGACTTGAAGAACATTTTATATAAGAGAAAGAAAAACTAGAAAAAATTTACATCAAAAAAGAACCTCAAGGAAATGCCAGAATATAGGTTTGGTTTTGTTATCATGAATTAATAACAATATCTTGTATTGTTTTTAGGTTTTTCAACTTTAGACTATCACTGATAAAATATAAAAGGGCACATCTACATTTAAACTGGCCTCTATCTACACGTAGACTGAATCAAAATACAGATATGGAAAAACTATTACTGTGCTGAGATGGTTGATAAATTCTTCAATATAAAGATATACTTTAGTACTGCATCTGAACATATTGAAGTCA
Organism: Tamias sibiricus; assembly: GCA_025594165.1. Lineage (NCBI taxonomy): Eukaryota > Metazoa > Chordata > Mammalia > Rodentia > Sciuridae > Tamias > Tamias sibiricus. The sequence continues at coordinate 26,562,294 of CM046663.1, forward strand.
GCTGTCAGGAACAAATGGTTAGTCATGCTCAATCAGCTAAGAATATATGGACAGCAGCTTGCTAGTATGACCAATAAGAATAAAAATATCATAAATGCTAAGGATTTTGTTATAAAATTTTAAAATTTTAATTTTTAAATAGATAATTTTATATATCTTTCTCAATATTGGGCTTTTTAAAAAAATATGTACTTATTTGCTTTAGTTGTACACAATCTGTTTTTATATGGTGCTGAGGATCAAACCCGGGCCGCGCACGTGCTAGGCGAGCACTCTACCACTGAGCCACAATCCCAGCCCCTCAATATTGGGCTTTTTAACTACGTTATATATAGTACAAATTAGTCTAATCATTTATTCAATATTGAATTTATTTCAGATTTTAATAGAAGTTGAAATTGAGAAGAAAACAGATTTTGGTCAATATCCTGGTGAACGCTTAATGTTTATCTGATTCTATAGATGAATAAATTATTTAAGGCTAGTTATCTCTGAGAAATGTAATTTTCAGACTATTTCATTCTATGATACATGTGAGAGTAATCATAACTCAGACATGGTTATATTTGTTCACAAATAATTCTCAGTGAATCAGTTGTCCTTTCTTATTCCAAAGTCCCAGAATATATCTGGGGATGAGATTTACTTCACAGCCATTCAATGAATGATTTTTTTTAAATGTTTCAACATTTTCCTATCTGAATATTATACTGAAAGATCAATACATCCATCAGAAGTGTACAGATTTTAAGAGAGAATAAAATAATGGCATTTGCAGGTAAATGGATGAAGTTGGAGAATATAATGCTAAGTGAAATTAGTCAATCTCAAAAATCCAAATACCAAATATTTTCTCTGATATAAGAAGGCTAGTTCACAGTGTTGTTGGATGGGGGTACATAGGAGGATTAGAGGAACACTAGAATGGTCAAAGGAAGGCAAAGGAGGGAGCAAGGGGGGAGGGAGGGGAGGAAAGGAAAAAAAATTGGTGGTTGAGTGGGATGGATATCATTATCCTAAGTGCATGATTGAAGATCTGAATTGTACTTATATACTGTGTATACAAGCAGTTGTATGTAAAAAGATGCTATACTTGTTCATTATGAATAAGTAAATAAATAATTAAAGTAAAAAAAAAAAGAAGTGTACAGATTTTCTATGTCAAGCATCTCTCTTAAGCAAGAGTTTTCTATTAATTCAACCCAATCAATAAATGGGCTAAGGAACTGAAAAGACACTTCTCAGAAGAAGATATACAATCAATCAACAAATACATGAAAAAATGCTCAAACTCTCTGGCAATTAGAGAAATGCAAATCAAAACTACTCTAAGATTTCATTTCACTCCAGTCAGAATGGCAGCTATCAAGAACACAAACAACAATAAATGTTGGAGAGGATGTGGGGAAAAAGGCACACTCATACATTGCTGGTGGGACTGCAAAATGGTGTAACTGCTATGGAAAGCAGTATGGAGATTTCTTGGGAAAATGGGAATGGAACCACCCTATGACCCAGCCATCCCACTCCTGGGTCTATTCCCAAAGGACTTAAAAACAGCATATTACAGTGACACAGCCACTTCAATGTTTATAGCAGCACAATTCATAATAGCTAAGTTGTGGAACCAACCTAGATGTCCCTCAGTAGATGAGTGGATAAAGAAAATGTGGTATATATACAAAATGGAATTTTACTCAGCAATAAGAGAGAATAAAATAATGGCATTTGCAGGTAAATGGATGAAGTTGGAGAATATAATGCTAAGTGAAATTAGTCAATCTCAAAAATCCAAACACCAAATGTTTTCTCTGATATAAGGAGGTTAGTTCACAGTGTGATTGGATGGGGGTACATAGGATTAGAGGAACACTAGAATGGTCAAAGGAAAGGGAGGCAAAGGGAGGGAGCAGGGGGGGAAAAGGGGGGGGAAAAAAAATGGTGGTTGAATGAGATGGATATATTATCCTAAATGCATGATTAAAGATCTGAATGGTACTTATATACTTTGTATACAAGCAGTTGTATGTAAAAAAGATGCTATACTTGTGCATTATGAATAAGTAAATAAATAATTAAATAAAAAAAAAAATAAATCTTGGGAAAATGGGAATGGAACCACCCTATGACCCAGCCATCCCACTCCTGGGTCTATTCCCAAAGGACTTAAAAACAGCATATTACAGTGACACAGCCACTTCAATGTTTATAGCAGCACAATTCATAATAGCTAAGTTGTGGAACCAACCTAGATGTCCCTCAGTAGATGAGTGGATAAAGAAAATGTGGTATATATACAAAATGGAATTTTACTCAGCAATAAGAGAGAATAAAATAATGGCATTTGCAGGTAAATGGATGAAGTTGGAGAATATAATGCTAAGTGAAATTAGTCAATCTCAAAAATCCAAACACCAAATGTTTTCTCTGATATAAGGAGGTTAGTTCACAGTGTGATTGGATGGGGGTACATAGGATTAGAGGAACACTAGAATGGTCAAAGGAAAGGGAGGGTAAGGGAGGGAGCAGGGGGGGAAAAGGGGGGGAAAATGGTGGTTGAATGAGATGGATATTATTATCCTAAATGCATGATTAAAGATCTGAATGGTACTTATATACTTTGTATACAAGCAGTTGTATGTAAAAAGATGATATACTTGTGCATTATGAATAAGTAAATAAATAATATTATAAAAATAAATAAATAAATAAATAAATAAAAAAGAATGATTCCACTCTTAAATGCAACTTTCCTATAGGGTTTTCAGAAGAATTAAATGGAAAAATAAAAGTTGAAAGTACCAAGAAGAGAAAAAAAAAAGAATGATTGCAAAGAATTTTGCTCAATATAAAATATTCAGATAAAGTTTCTAACCAAAACTTACTTTCTAAAAATGAAAAATGTTTATCTGTAAGATTCCACTGTGAAAAAAAAAATGTGGTTTTGGACATGTAACAATAGAGTGACAGTCTATTTTTTTCCAACTTCCTCATCGAATCTCATTGTGATTTGCAGGCGTTTTAACTTCTCAAGAATCTGATCATTGTTATACCACTTGGGTTGTATGTCAGACCCTGAGGGCTGTCACCTAACAGCACAGAGCTGTCATCACACAAGTCCCATCAGCGTACATGAGCAAAGGCTGATATGGGACTGAAGCTTAAGAGTACATGTTTTAATAGGAAGTCTGGTAAATTTTTCAAATGCTTGATCATACCAGAGACTATTTAAATAACATGATCCATTAACCAAGAGAACATTAACCCAACTAAACTTTTAATGTGGGAGAAAAAGTTTTTCAATTCAAATTGCACTACCCCTCTATACACATAACTTACATAAGACCTGGTTTTGATTCCTGGCTAAAATTGAACTTCTCGGTGTATAATTAGCTAGTGAGCATCCCATGGTGTTACCTGCCTATTAACAAAAGCTTGCTTTAGAATGATGTGCAGTGAAAGAGCTACAAGTGTGTGTCTGCAATAGGTTCGAACCTCTCACCCTTACCATCCATAGGACCCTGGACTATTCACTCAACTGTCTTAATCATTTTTAAGTCACTGTCCATGGGTTTGTGAAATAGCAATTTTAGACATCTATATTACTGTGTGATTATAACACTATGAGATAAAATATACAACATAAATGTTAATTTTTGTTGTTAAGTTGCACTGATTTATGAAAATTTGGATGTGTTAGAAAACACAAAGCTCAAGGTCTGTCTAAGGGATCTTAGTCACATGCTATCTGTATAAACATATTTTCTCATTTTTAAAATGAAAATAATATCTGTTTTGCCTGTATCTTAAGAGTGTTGTGAAAAATCAAATAAAATAATATATATGGAAGTGCTTTATAGATTATAAAAGACTATAAGATTTTTATTGACCTGTAGCAGAAGAAGAAAGATTCAAAATGCCAACCAAATAAGCAAATGAAAGGGAGAAAGGTTTCAGTAATCTCTCCTTACTTCTGTCAATCATGAAGAAAAGGTTTTGGTCACTATAGAAGCTTTTCAAAATGCTGCCTTACAGCACGAAGCCAAGAAAACTTTGATTATTGTTTCTTGTTTCAGCCAAGAATATTTTTTAAACCAAATGATAACTTGAAAAAGCAGACAACGTATTTGTCTGATAGCTGGATGTTCCTCTTTCCCAAAAGCTTCAGAGAAGTTGTTCTGACCTGTACTCAGAGATGTGACTATAAAAGTAAGATTTCTCCTCTTCTGTTTCTGTATCTTTCCTCCTGACCAGAATGTATCTTTAAAAGGGAAATAAGTAGGGATGATGGGAACCGTGGATGCTGGAAGTGTTAGAAATGTAATAGGGCATAATGAAGAACAACAACACTTTCATTGTTATTATTTTCATTGTGATTATTGTTAGAAGACTAGACACGGAAACAATTTTCAAAATGTTAAATAAGAAAGGGATGAAAAACAAAGAAAATGATCCTACTTTTTTGTGTATGGCAGCAAAGTGTAGTGGTTTGCAGTACTGGTTTTAGATTCAGATACATTTGGAGTCACATCCATTTCTTTCCAGGGTGGATTCAGTCTCACCAATATTCAGTTCCTGAATCTGTACACCAGGAAAAAATAATGCTAGAAGATTGGAGTGGCTGTGAAGATTAAATCAAATGTGACATTTTGGGTATGCTTAGCACTATGCCAGGAACAAATTGTGTGCCTGATAACACTGATGCTAGTACAGTTAAGGTAAGGATGGCAATACATCAGGAAATGTTTTAGACCCCATATTAGTTTCCAAAATCTACCATAACAAATTGGCCACAAACTCTGTGGCTTAAAATAACAGGAATTCATTCTTTCATGGTTCTAGAGATTACAAATCTTACATCAAGGTGACGGTAGGATCTCTTTCTGAACATGTCCCATGCATTCCTTTTGGAACACCAGCAATCCTTGGTGTCCCTTGGCTTGGAGACTTACCAGTCCGGTCTCTACCTCTGTTATCACATATTCTGCCTATGTGTCTGTCTCTTCTCATTGTATAATGATCAGTCATAATAGGTAAGGACCCATCCTACTCCAGTATGGTCTCATCGTAACCCAGTTACATCTGCAAAGACCCTATTGTCAAATAAGAGCATATCAATAGGCACCAACCATGAGGACTGAGACATATTTTGGTGGTAGAGGGAGGACATGACTCAACCTGCAATAGTTCCTAAGAAAGAAGATGGAAATGAAGGAAAGATAGTTAGGCTTCTCCCTCAGTCTCATTCTGTAAAACCCTAGAATATATTGCAGTATGATTCTGGAAATTTCTCAACCAAAGCTGTGTTAAATATTGAAAATCATTCATAATAAAGCACAAAACAATAGAAAGTAGAAGATTTGACTAATAGGGAAATTTAACACAAATAATTAGGGTAGACCAAGTAAATATATACAGAAAGAATGAGAAGTTTGGTTTGGTCTGAAAAACAGAGGGTGAAATGTTATTTTAAAAAAATGATTTAGAGTAGCAGATGCAAAGGAATTAAGTGAAAAGATGATTTAGGAAGGGTATCATGGGATTGGTCAGTTGGACAGTTCTAATGATGGGCAGACAGAGGAAGTGGCAGGAGTACCATTTTTTAGCCATTGAGAATGGGAAACATTCATTATAGTGCAGCAAGCTAAAGACATTTATCGATTCCTTACATTTACAAAACACATTTATGTAAAGGGGAATCAAAATACTATATAATGAGTCTTCTCCACCCCTGTCATCCGGTGTGGGACTCTGTGGCACTTCTATCTTCAGGATGGAGAGCTGGAATAAATATAGCAAAATAGGGTAATAAACTCTTACCTTCCTCATGTAACTGTCTTCTAGACCTCACTAGAACAGTAGCTCCATATCTGGGTTCCATCACTGTCACATTATCCTGAGAAGGGAGGTGGGAGGTGATAATAATATTTACTCTGTAGGTTGTTTGGGAAAATGAATGAGTAATCCCACATTAAAAAAAAAAAAAAAAAAAAAAAAAACCACTTACAGGGCAACAGGCACATGGTGATCACTCCATAAATCATAGCTACCTCATTAGGCTGTGATCTTCATATTTGATGTCTATCATGGCTTTCTTTATCGTAACCAAGTAGCCAGTTCTTTTATATGTCAATCAAGGAACATGATTATACATGCTGTGTTAACCAATACAATTACCAAGTGCCCAGCAAGGGCTAGGCTGTACAAGAAATTTTTAAATAAACACAAAGAAACTTCTTTTTTTTATAAGTGAAATATAGTTGATGATATGGTTTGAATGCTTCCCTCCAAAAGTTCATGCATTAGAAACTTAATCCCCAAATTCATATGTTAATGGTATGTGGAGGTGGGGCTTTGAGGAGGTAATTAGGATTAGATGAAGTCACAACGATAGCATTAGTGGTTTGACAGTAAAGGAAGAGAGACTGGTGCTAGCTTTTTCTGCCTCACTATGTGATGCCCTCCACCATGCTATGATGTACCAGATGCCAGCACCCTGTCCTTGGGCTTCCCATCTCCAGAACCATGGGCTTCCCAGTCTCCAGAACTATTCTTTGTGAATAGAACTTTATTTGGCTCATGATATTTTATTATGATATTACCCAGTCTCAGATATTTTATTATGACAACAGAAAACAAACTCATGTAATTGACAATAATTACACATTAGGTGTAAAACCTGATGACCTCATATACATACACATTGTGAAATAGTCATCACAATCAAGCTAATTAACAATGAACCTTCTCCATCTCAGAAAAGTTCATGATCATTCCCTATCTGACTGCCATTCTAGACATGAGGTAAATTTTAACCATTTTTACTTATGCTCCAACATAATCTTAAAGTATGTTTCCTTTCTGTTGGAAAATTATTCACCCCTTTCAACAAACAGAGCACCTCTTTTCAGCAAACAAAGCAATGTGAGGAATCTTTTGTAAACAATTTTCTTGAGAAAATGAACTTAATTAGGTACACCCAAAGGATAATGAAGTCATTAAGGCAAGGCCAGCTAACTGTCTACCACCCAGAATACCTCCAGAGACTGATCTTTCCATGGTGCAACAAGCATACATGTTAGAAGGCATATGAGAATATACACTGTGAAAGCTGTCAATATCAAGATGGAGTCATTTATGCCAAGCCTCAAAAAAATAGAATTAGGAAGTTAAAAAGGGAAGGCCTGTGTGTGTGTGTGTGTGCGCACATACATGCCCATGATAAGAACTATCCCAAAGATCCTCTGAAGGGCCCTTTATGCATGTATGCTTGTAACCAAAATTCGACAAAGACTTCCATAAGGTCAATGCATAAGAACACTTGTCTTACTATTTCCACTAATGAATTGACATCATCAACTTCTGCCAGAAGCCCAAGTAACTAATGTTCCCTTTTTTTCAAAACAAATTATATATGTTTCTTTCTTTTGCCTGTTAAAAGCTTCCTTTTAACTACCTTGGATATGTCCGTGATAGTATGTATATATAGTCCAGATTGCAATCCTCTGCTATTCCTGAATAAACTCAGTATTCCTTAAACGGTCTCTGTCATTTAGTTTGACAACACTTGGAAATGAAGTATGAAGGGAGAGCAAGCACATTGTCCCTCTAGAGAGAAAAAAAAAAAAAAAAAAAGGATAACAAATCTCATCTTTATATGCAGACCTTCACTTCAGTACTAGGTAGCACAAGCTTTAGATTTGATTCTTAATTTTCCACTATTAATGCTTTTTGACCTTGGGCAAATTGATGACTTTTTCACAATCACTATTTCCTCAAATGAAAACAAGATGTTATACTTTACAGTACCTTTTAAGATACACATACTAAATAAACAGTAGAGGAGGGGGCTGTTTTCCAGAAATTCTTACCTAATCATGAAAGAATATTTAATAGTAGAAAAATTGGGACTGAGACAATTTCCTGGAAGCAAAATTTACTTTCTACTTCTGCCTTCTATAAAAAGGGAAAATATGAATAAAATCAGGAGCACCTCTCTGACTTTTAACACTTTCCAACAAGTAAAATTCCTTTGAAGAATTCATTCAAATAACATGAAAAATTGACTTTACATTTTTTTCTCAAATCCTTGAAAAACAATAATATGAATTTGGTTGCATAAAATAACTGTGATCAGTTTGAATGAAACTAGAAATAGAACAATACAGTTAATTCTATTCTCTGTATAGAATAATGGAAGTCTGCTGACTTCTGAAATGCTGCAGAGTGATTTGTGCATAATACTAATTCGATCGAACTAAATATATTTCAGCAAAGCATACCAAAAAAAGATTAATATTTCCCTAAATTCTCTAAGTCTCCCAAGATTTTTCTAAATGACTGCAATGCTTTAAAATTTTTTAAAGTACTGCAATTTAAAAGATAGTTTTGTTAAGAAAATACCAATTCCTCCTCTTTTATCCATACTTCTCACTTTTCTTTACAAATCTAATTTATTTTGAGAACCTAGAATACATCTTTCCATAAATTTTAAAGATGAAAAACATCATAAATACATATGTATCCACATATATACACATGCACATTTATATGCCCTCATTAGGTCATACAATTACATTTAGTGGTGAGACCCCCACACACATAAATGCAAGTCATGCCAACCCCCAATTTTGTTAATTTTTTAAAATTTATTAATAGACATGGTGAATAAAAGATTACGTAGTGCTAAAATTTTAATGAAAAACAGTATTTCCTGTCCCACTCTTCTCTAATCTCCAAGTATGCTGGACAAAAGTGATTTTTTCCCCTGTAATTTACCTCCAGATTTCTAAATACCATGCTTCTATTATTATTTTTTGATTTGTTAATTTTAGGTATTATTAATTAATGACTCTGGTTATAACAGATGGGGGTTAAACTAACCCTATTCCTAACTCTTCCATTCTTTCCCCCTCTCTACCAAATTGTATATAGTTATTTTTTTTAATTTGACCATTATAATTATATGAATATTTTTCTACCAAGCAATGTAGTATGAATATTTTACATATCTTGTAGTCTCCCGGATTTTGTTTTCTCAAGAGTTTCTGTCTTTCTTTTATTCTGTTGTTTTTTCCCCCTTCATTTCCTCTCTCACACAGTCTTTCTTTTTGTTTTGTTTTGTTTTTTCCTTTTAACATAGAATTCTGTCCAACCACACCAACACATCTGCTACTATTGTGTTGACTACTTCTTTTTCTTGGAAACCCACCTCCTGGGATTCTCTATCTGTTATGGTTTGGATGTGAGGTGTCTCCCTAAAGCTTATGTGTGAGACAATGCAAGAAGCTTTAGAGGAAAAATGATTGGGTTTTGAGATCCTTAATCCAATCAGTGAATTAATCCCCTGATGGAATTAACTGAGTAGTAACAGAAGGTGGGTAGGATGTGGCTGGAGGAGGTGGGTAATTGGGGGCATGGCTTTGGGGTATATATTTTGTATATGGCAAATGGAGTCTCTCTTTGCTTCCTGATCATCATGTGAGCTGCTCTCCTCTGCTGCACTCTTCCACCATGAGGTTCAGCCTCACCTTGAGCCCCTAGGAATGGAGCCTGCTGTCTATGGATTGAGACCTCTGAAACTGTGAACCCCCAAATAAATTTTTCCTTCTCTTAAATTGTTCTTGTCAGATCTTGTAGTCATAGCAGTGAAAAAAAAGCTGACTAAAACACTATCCTTTATTCCATTCAATTCTTTGGGTCATTAAGTTTGATGCATAGTTACCTTCCTGGGACTTACTTTCATCTCTCTCATTAATTTATCCATTGTTTTCTGAAATTCTTTTCCTCTTCCTCTCTTGCTTTATTTATTTTATATTTTAGCAGTGCACCCTCAAATAATTTCCGAAGAAAGAGCACTTGGAACTTTAATTTGAGTATTTGTCTCCCTAAAAATATCTCTCACACCTTATTAATTACCTGGCTGGTTGGAGAATTCTAAATGGGATATTATTTCCCTTGTACTTGTGAATGCTTTGCTCCACGATTTGTAGCATGTACTTGTAAATGCTGAAATATCAGATGCACTCTCATTCTCAGTCTTTTCTAGTCGACCTCATTTACCTCCATTTACATTTTGGTCAATGCTTTAAAATTCCAATTAAATTCCTTGGTGCACCTTTTTTTTTTTTTTTTTTTTTTTTTTGTGGTACCGGGGATTGAACTCAGGGGCACTCGACCACTGGGCCACATCCCCAGCCCTTTTTTGTATTTTATTTAGAGACAGGGTCTCACTGAGTTGCTAAGTGCCTCGCCATTGCTGAGGCTGGCTTTGAACTCGCGATCCTCCTGCCTCAGCCTCCCAAAGTGCTGGGATTACCCTTGGTGCACCTTTTAAAAAAATTATTATCATAAATACTTGTGTGGGCCCTTTTGGGCCCTCTCAGGCTTCAAATTTTTTCCTCTGTTACTACTCTAAAATGAATTTTCTCTACTTGCCCTTTGGAAACTCTTGTTAAACCTCTTGGATTTATTCTCACAGATATTTTATCCTTCCTTTCTTTTTCTTTTTTTTTTTTTTTTTTTTTTTTTTTTTTTTTTTTGCTGTTCTGACTGGGTTAGCCCACATTCTAACACTTCTGAAATTTCTAGTCAAATTTTCAATATCCCTTTTTTTTTCCACTGAATTATCATTTTCTATTTGTAATAATGTTCTCATATCTTTATTTTAAGCATCTTGTATTCATTGGTGTTGCTCCTACTCTCTACTGATTCTGCTTATCTTTGAGTAATTCATGTTTGTTTTTATCTATTTGCTCACCTAGATCTCTTACCTATCTGAAGCATTCCCCAAATATGTCATTGAAAATAGGTTGTCTATTCACATTAGTGAATGGAAGCTCTGTGCACTTGAGCAGGGCTTCATTTTAGGATGATGAGGTGAGTGGTTGGGGAAGGGGGGATTGCAAGCTATTTTAATAAAGGATCTCTTCTGAAGGCAGTTTGTAAAGATTTTGTTTTTTCCTGCCCTGGGGGTATGTATTGATGAAATGGAATTCTCCAATCCTCTATGTGAGCAATGTGGTATAGGCGGTCAGGGGATTTCAGGTGCAATTGATGACTGATGATATTCAACAACCCATTAAGTACGTGTTTGTGATTTAGTAAAAGACCCATTTCCCTCAAGACACTGTATATCCATCTGTTGGAAGATCATCATCATGACCTGATTTGGTAAAATAAGGCATTTTACAGCTGTTTGCTGAAAGCTATCATGATAAGTATGCAAGACTATAATATGAATGGTGGTTCCTATCTGAACAGTGCACATCTGGGTCAAATTACATGACAGTCTCACTGCTGGTATTTTGGATCTAGGGCTTCTGGACAGGGGAGGAGGCAGTGGGTACAGATTTTCAGTTAATTTCCCATTTTAAATCCACATCCAATGTTTTCCTATGATGAATCTCCAGGTCCCACACTTCTGCTATCCAAATTTCCTAGGGAAGTAACTTTTGTTCTTCTAACTAAAGAGCAGAAACCCAGTGCTAACGTTCCGATGGCCAAAGCAGGGGGAGATGAGAAGGAAGATATGACTATTTTGCTTTCTGGTTTTCAGCCAGATACTCTGTTTTCACCCACATGAACTCCACTGTCCCCAGTTCCTAAATCCCCAGTCTATGACTCTGGAGGAATAATTTTATTTCTTTAAAAAGTACATGTCCCTGCATAAATTTCAGGCTGTGGCTCTCTCCAGCCTTCGCTATCAGTGATAGTTGTTATGATTTAGTTCTGAAAAGTCCCTCAAAAATCAAAACCTGCCTCAGCAAAAGAAAGGTGCTAAGTAACTTAGTGAGACCCTATCTCTAAATAAAATGCAAAACAGGGCTAGGAGGCTCAGTGGCAAAGTGTCCCTCGGTTCTATCCCTGGTACCAAGAATAAGTCCCTCAAAAACTCTTGTGTTGACAGCATGATCCCCAATGCAGCAAGGTTCAGAGGTAGGGCTTTGGGGCGATGATTAGATCATGAGGGCTTTGACCTCATCAGTGGATCGATTCATCCAATGGATTAATCCATAGATAGATGAATAGGTTACTGGGAGTTGGGACCTAATTGGAGAGTCTAGGTCAATGGGAGCATGCCCTGGAAGGTTTTATCTTCCCCCAGATCCTTTCTTGCTCTCTGTTTCCCAGCTAAGATTTCCTAAGCTAAGGATGAGCTTAGATTTCCTCCACTACACACTTCCACCATGATGTTCTGCCTCACCTCACGCAAGATCAATGGAGTCAGCCAGCCATGGACTGAGACCTCTGAAACCGTGAACCCAAAATAAACTTTTCCTCCTTTAAGTTGTTCTTGTCAGGTATTTTGGTCAACGTGACACAAAGGTAACCCAATACTCCGCCGCGTTATGTCAGTCCAAAATATTGTTAAAACGTCGGTATGACTTCCTTCTCCTGTTCTATTTGTCTATTCGTATGGGTTGTTTTTTACATCTTTTACTCTCATATTAGTGAGGGCTAAGAAGAGCAAAAAAGAGATAAATGTGATCAGTGCACCTTCTTAAGCCAAAAGATCACCCATGACTTTTAGAAGAGTAGTTAATAATAGAATAAATCCACAGATAGTGAACACAAGAACAATAACAAGCATTCACTGAGTATGTGTAGCAAGCCAGGCCTACCATGCACAAGATCTCATCTGGTTATCATGTGACTAAGGAATACGTGAGGCATATATTCTTATTTATATTTTAAGATAAAGAAGCTAGGGTTATAGGATAGTGAATGGTAAACAGACAGTAAATGGTAAAACAGAAATTTATGTGTTGGTCTCTCAAAACCCAAATTTGATGTATATGCCACTAAATCACACTGCCTCGTCTTTCAGGAATATTCTGATGTCACTATAAACTTAATCTATATCTTGTGTCAATTTTCAATATTTTAAAATAAAAACTGAAATTTTGAAGTCTGACCATGAGATACTGAATAAGCCATAACAAAATAGTGTAAAATGACCCTCAAAATATATTTCAACTTTTTCCCTTTACTGGGAAAGAAAAATAAGACCAAATGATTTTTACCTAAAAGGTTAAAACAGTGTTTTCAGTTTAATCTTTTTTTCTTTTTTTAATTATTTTTTATTCTAAGATGTTATAAATGACAGCAGAATGCATTACATTTCATATTACACATATAGAGCACTTTTTTACAAATCTCTGGTTGTATGCAAAGTATATTCACACCATTCATGACTTCATTCAGTTTAATCTTTCATAATAACAAGAACACTCAATTATCCAGAACACTTAACCAACCAAGAGCCCTGATATGAAGGTCTAGCTGCAATTTTATAGTTTGTAATTCTTTAAAAGCATGATTGAATATTCAAGTAAAAAATTATTGTAGCTGACATAAAACATGAACCAATCATTCGAGTTTCGTTAATCGTTCCAGAAGGCTTGTTTCTCCTCAACTCCAATGCTAACAGGAAAAGCTTTAAAACCTTCTAGATAATGTTGATTCATACTACAACTAGCAGTATCGTAGAGTAACATAATGGTGTAACTCCCTTCTGATAAATTTTTGTCAGTGAATTTTGTAGTCTATTAAATCCATTCTCCTTTTTTGCATAGTTCCTAAGGCAAAGGCATTATGCCACCATGCTAACATCTGTCTAGAACAATTCCTGACACATACTAGGTGCTCAATAAATGTTTTGGGGTGAATAATGGATTTCAGAACATATACTAGCCAGAGAATTAACAGATATTTTTCAAAACTTCATAGATACCTAGAACCTCCAGTCAACTACTGGACTAATGGATTTTTTCTGGCAGGAATGGATTAATGGGATTTTTTTTTTTAAGAAGGAATAACAAGCTTCCAAACCAATATGAAAGGAAGAGGAGAAGACCTAGGAGTAATGGGATATACTTTAGAGCTCATCAAAAATAGTACCTTCACCTTCTGTCCTGAAGTCATTAAATGTACCACCTGCTATGGAAAATTGAGTAGCTTTCTTATATGGTCACAAAGGCTAATCTTAAGAAGGGCCACAGGAAAGGTGACTACCAAATTGAACCTGAAATGAGCATTAGTGTTTTATATATTATCCATTTGCAGATGAAGTTCTCAGAAGGATAGAAATAATGAAGCTGGGAACCTCATAAAGAAACCTATGACATAATATAAATTTCTTCACTTTACAAACAAGGAAACCAAGGTCACAGAGCTAATAAGTGGCACACTCTGGATTCCACCTCTGTGTTTACTCCAAGGTCTGTCAACTCAGGTGGCTAAAGCTCAAGGTGCCCCAGAGGATGATGGGAGATGCTGAAAAAAGTGGGATGGAATGAAAGATGGCTTGGACTTCAGATTTGTAATTAATTCCACATGAAAGGGCTAGCTCAGGAGAAATTCTTGAACGAGTGGGAAGCCCCAGAACACACCAGCTCAGTGCAGCATTAATAAGGTAAACAGAAGTATGCCCCATTGGTTGGGTTAAATCCAGACTGTTTCCCTGGATTTCTGGAACTTTCTCTTTTTCCTGCATGGGTAATAGAAGCCTGGAAGATTACAATGTGATGAGAAATGAAAAATTAAGCCTGGCTTCTATTTAAAATGCATAAGGCTGCAGGAGAACATTACTTTCAGCCTAACAACTAGAAAAAATGTCAGATAATGTACAAAGACAATTTTTCTTGAGCCCAAGGAAGACCTGAGGGTACCAAGCACCACATGAAATACAAAGGGTGACAAGCTCCACGGAGGATAAACAAGATGTATGACTGCTTCACCTTTAGCAGATCTTGAGAGGAAGAATTTAACACCATAAAAGAAGGTAAGGATAAAAACAGCCCAAACTGTAGTGAGCTCTGAAACACCCAATGTGGGCAAGAAAGGGCCAGTTTAGAATCACTGGAAGCCCCACACACAGGGGAATCTGCTCTTTTCTACAACCCCACCCCTACACTAACCCCCACCCCACCCCAAAAAAAAGTCATGGACCAGCAGGAGCCATCCACCAACTTGACTACAACTGTGAAACCTCCTACTTCACCAGATCCTTCTCAAAGGAGCATAACTTTTAGTGGCATGGGAAGGGACAGAAAACATTCCCACTCCGTTTCCAGCAAAACTCACTGTTTCTCAGAAAGGGGAGAAGGCTGCAATGGTCATGCATCATTATCTGAGGGAGGGAAATGTGGAAAATCTACTGAGAGAAATAGCCAGTTTCAAAGCCGTTGCAGAAAAAGCGGTAAGAATCATACTGCTCCTAATATATTCAAGCATCAAAGCCCAAAGACCCTCCATCAATTTTTGAAAACTCTGCTCCAAATACCTATGGCTCTTCTCAGACCTCAATTACTTGTGATTATTTGTTGAAGAATAGTTTGTGGAAACATTAACGGAAAACAAGCATTTCTTGATATTTAGACATAAACATGTCAAATAAACTGCAGTCTTATGTGTATAATTTCATTTCTGGTTGACATTAAAGTGAAATAGCCACACAGAGAGGGCATTCACTTGCAGTGAGATGGTATTTAATCCAGATTCCCTTATTATCATTAGGCACGTCCAAGTCGCAACGTCCAAACTTGAGAGGGAAGAACATTAAGTTGTTTGCTTTCTTTCACTGGCCACCAATACCAGCATGTCCCCGTGTGTTGAGGGAGGGCATTCAGTGATGGCTTTTCCGTGATCATCCTAAGAACTTGGAATTTCTCTATTATAGTCTTGTCTCCATTGATGTGGTTGTAAATGTCAAGCTGATAAATTAGCATTCCATGTAAGTATGAATTCATACAATAGTAAGTACATATTGTTATTCATAATGAGAACTCACCCGCATAGTAATTCTCAGTGAACACAAGAAAGTACAAATTTTGAGACACGTAAAATGAATCCTGTTTGCGCCTAGTCTTTAGAATTATGAATAGCTCTCAATCTAAATCAACAGCTAATTCATTGAATGACCTGCAGCTAATGTCTGATTAATGACCCTTAATTACCATAAAGCACTTTAAAAATATGAAGAGCTATATACATGTTAAGGGTATTATCTTCAAAAGTCTCTCCAGTGCTTTCTACAGGCAGGACAAACAGCTCTTTGTTCCCATCTGCCTTTGTTTTTATTTTCTCTCACCATGAGCAACTCATTCTCTCTTGTAATCTTATTTTCTTATTTTTTTCAACTCAGAACTAATTCCATCTAGGGACAAAGAAGTGTACGCTATCTCTGCACTCGGCACTATAGGAGACTGTTTGACAGCTTGCCAAGCCATGGGTTGTGCTTAGGAAAAATACATAGAACATATAATTCATTAGAGAAGGCAAGAGATTGCCCACAAATGGTATTATCTGCCGACAGGTAGTCAACCACCTTCTCTCTCCTGGTGGAAACCACATGAGATGCCACATAAAAAGGAAAAGTCAAAATCATAAGCAAGGCAGAAAATAAGTTGCAAGCTCTAAATATAAAATTTGATATTCTAAATTACAAGAATATGAATGTGGCTGTCTAAGGTGAGTTCTTGCCCCACGTGTCACCCTGTGAACAGATATTAGCTGCCCCTCTCTAATCTCACCTGTGACCTCTGTTTTGCCTGACATTTACCCAAATACAAAGAGGGAGAGCTTTTCAAACTTCCTCAGAAGAATCCATGGTGCTGCTCTCGAAATGAGTGAGAAATGTGAATTTCACTGATGATTATTCTTTGGGGGAGTCTAAAAGCAGAAGCTGAGAAAAGGGAGCTGGCAGGGCACAGACAACAAACAGCTTAAAATTCTGTTCCCCCAGGCCTCCTGCAACTGTGCTGCCACTGAGCTTCCTCTCTAAAGGCTCCCTCCTTTTGCACTTGCCTTCTAGACTCCTTTCCTTTCTCTCTGTTCTCCACACCCTCTCCATCCCCATCCATCTCGAAAGCCACACAAATATTCCCTCTGGTCTTCCACCTTGTAGTTAAGATTGTCTTTCCCTAACTGGGCATGCCCATGCCCAATGGGTCTCACTCCCAAGCAATTTATTGACCTTCTTTTTCCAAAAGGAAGTGTTCATTCCTAGAGAAATTCTGGAAATAAACCTTTCTTTATCTTATTACTCGTTTACTTTTTAAACTAGACTATCTTGGGTATAGATTGATATGTTCTAGGTAGGCTAAGGAAAATGCAACAGTACAATATAATATTGTTTTAAAGAGACTTTATGTCTGCTTTGAATATCCCCACTATTATTTCTCTTTCCCCTTTCTAATCACCTTAAATTTCCTAGTAGGATGGGAAAATAGCCACTCTGGAATAAAGCCTAGGCTTAGCTAAACAGCAAGTGAAGCGAGGAGCCACTTCAAAATCCAGTCCTTGACTTCCAAGAGTCTGTTTTAAAGACGTGTTTTCCATCTGTGGACTTGCAAGGAGAGTGCTATAATGCTGGTTTTAGGGAATCATTTTAGAAGAGTACTATTCTGTGAAGCAAGTTCTGGGTATTATTACCAAATTGTTATTCCAGCATTCTGGTGGGCAGCATGAATCACTTTTATTTCATAGTTTTCAGACCAGATGGGAAATAACCCATAAGTCCTTTATTTCCACTTGTGCCTCGCTCCACTTAGCCTCAACAATGGATCCTCAGTTGGCCCCAGTGTTACACACACACACACACACACACACACACACACATGAAATGCCTAGAAAACCCAGCTTGTGGCATGCATTCATGGCAGACTCAGAGCCAGTAAGGTCTACAGAATTTGTCCCAGGTTTCCTCTACCTCCTCAGCTGGGTTCACCCCACCACTCCCAGCCATACCTCCAGCTATGCACAAGTTTCTAAATCTCTCCACTCCTCAATTTCCCTATCCACTCAGTAGGCAGGACTAGTACATTCATGGGTGTGTTAGTCAGTTTTGTGTTGCTGTGACCAAAATACCCAACAAAACCACTTAGAGAAGGAAACGTTTATTTTAGCTTGCAGGTCCAGAGGATGAGTCCGTGGTAAGCCTGAGTCCATTGTGCTGGGTCCAAGGTAAGGAAGAACATTATGGTGGAAGGGGATGGTGGAAAACTACCGCTCCCTTCATGGCAGCTAGGAAGCAGAGAGAGAGGGAGAAAGAAGCAGGGAAGGAGCCACAGGGAAGATGCACCCCGCCAGGGCATGCCTCCCCACCCATTCAAACTAGGATGGACTGAATAGGCTACATGGCTCATAATCTAATTATTTCACCTGCAAGCATTCCTTCATTAACACAGGAGCTTTGGGGGACATAAAAATAATATGGTTATATTAACGATTTTAATGTCAACACATATGTAAAAATACTTAACATAGATTACCACCAGCCCCAAAACTCAATGAATACAAAATGGTGTTACTCTTGTGGTTGATATCAACTGAACCCTCCCAACCCAAATTACAGAGTAAGAGAAGTCATGGAGGAGTCTGTTTCACCAACTCTTCTCCTAATCCATATCCCCTGAGAGAGCAATGGCTATGTTCCCACCCTCACTGTCTCCTCCCCACCCCCAGCAGTAATAAGGAAGTACTTAGCCTATCATTCTGAAGAATGACTGTCCCTGCTCTCAGTTTAAAGAATAGACAACCCATGAGCACTATAGCACTGTCCTAACTTCTCCCACCTAGTTCTAAACCAACGGGTAACACACTAAGCCAGGAAAAAGCTATTTTCAGATACAATTCTGCAAGGTAACCAGTTTCTCGAGTTGAGCCCATTCAGTTCCTTGTTGGCATCCAAGACCCAGGTGTCTGTGTAACAAAACCAAGACAGGTCTCTTTAACTCAAGTGTTCTAAAAGTTGACTTGTTGTTATATTCCACATCTCTGACATATACATTTTCCTATTTATTGTTATACAACATGAAATTCAAAAGGCATGGAGAATTTTTTTAGTTAATAATTTCTCCTTAGTATGAAATTGAATATAACTCTCAAAACACTATTTTTTAATCTGTTGCAAACTGAATTCTTATCTAATATCTCACCCAGTTCTTGTCCCCTGCTATCCAGCTTGGGAATTTTTTTTTTTTTTAACCAAGGATTGAACCCAGGGGTACTTAACCCCTGAGCCACATCCCCAGCCCTTTTTTATATTTTATTTTGAGAACAGGGTCTCACTAAGTTGCTGAGGCTGGCTTTGAATCTGCAATCCTCCTGCCTCAGCTTTGCAAACCGATTACAGACATGTGACACTGCACCCAACAAAAAATTTCGTTTTTTAATCCAAGGCCTTTATTATTAAGTCAGAATCTTCGTATAAGCCTTGACTTGAAGTACTGAGTTTATGAATTGATGTCACCTGTGAATATAGTGAACTGCTGCAGATAGTTGAGTGTAAATGAGTTCATCTCTCTTTAGCAGTTGATACCAAAGCCTGATCAGGCCTCTTCTTATCATGGAAGCTGGGACCATCTTGGGGTTCTCCCCTCCTCTTGAATAGATCAAGAACTCTGGGAAGTATAGAACTAAGAGACCAGCCCGGCTTCTTCACTCAAATGTGGAGAGCCAGAAAACCAACAGACTATGGCCAATGCTTGTCACTGGTCTCCCTAAAGATCCATAAATTCACATGGATCACCTTGACCTAGGAGGAAAGGTAATCCACTAATCACAGAGGGCAGTTTCATCCACGTGTTCGTTCAATATCCATTGAATGCCTCTAGCAAAGAGTGGTCAGTGTTATCCCTACCCTCCTGGTACTGTCCTCTGAAGACAAGCAGAGCCCTGACTTCTAGACCTTGGTAACCAAAAAGTAGCCAAGACAACACTTGTATGAGAAAGTCGCCTTTGATCTCATGTCCTTTTCCTGTGATGTTATTCTGGCACTTTTCTGAGATTTGGTTTTTAATTTGCTTAATTTAATTTGAGTTTTAAAAGAATCAGGACTCTTAAAAAAAATTGAACACACCTGCCTCATGCTAGCTTATGGTATAGCCCATGTCATTTAAAAAGAAATATCGTCAACTGTAGAGACACATTTGGAAGCTTCAAAGTCCTGCAGGTACCCAGTGGCCCCATCTTATCAAGGCCTTCAGCTTCACCCACATGGTATTATCGCTCAGAGCTTGTTCTATCTCAGACTCCAGAAATAACAGTAGGAGACTGACAACATCTTCCTCGGGGGGGGGGGGGGGCTGAGGTAAAGAGGTGGCAGGGACTATCTGCAATCCCATGGCCCAGTTAGAATGTAATTTCATGCCCATATGGCTTCAAATTCAGAATCTAATTTTATTCAAACAACCAATCGGCACTGCTAAGCAGAGCAATGGTGTGAAGGGTAATTACAGTGCAAGGCAGCCGCTCACCATGAGCCCTGGAAGCTCAGGAAAATTGGGGACAACTCTGCTCACCTGCTTGAGCATACTCACGGTCCTGGGGGGAAATGGCAGGGGATGTGGCAGGAGCCTGTGAAGAGGGTCAGTGCTCGGAGTGACTTTCCACACGTGTGACTCCACGACCTGGGAGGCCAGATTGGGGATGGACCTTGAGGCTTTCCTGTTGGCTGCTCCAGCTCTGTGTTATTCTCTCTGCACGAGCCAAGGAGCAGCAGAGAACCTGCCCGGCAGAAAGCAGGCCTGTGAATGCATCTACTTCGCCAGCTCAGCACAGCAACGTGACTGGAAACAAATATATTTGGCAAACAGTATAACTGTGGTTACCACATAGGGCCACAGTGGTGCTTGAGCAACACGAATAAATTACTTGGACTACAAAACTCAAGAGTCGTAACTGCAAAGAGACTGGTTGTTTGATAATGGATAGTGGCAGTGAATGAGGTGAACTGAACAGCTCATCGTTTATAGTACAGGATAAGGGCTTTTATTTCCTGAAAAGCTTTGAAGAAGTGGAACATCAGGAAGGCCAAGGGCTTTGCTCTCTGCCCATCTCCAGATGGGATAGTTGCCGGCAGACACCTGGGCCCTGGGCTGAGGCACAGAAAGGAGATTAAAAGGCCTCTGGCTCTAAATCCAGAATGACGCTTTTGCATGCAAGGTGCAATGCATTTAGCAATTTTATTTCTTCAGAACATTTGCTCTCCATTTCACATTAGCTCCTGTATTCTCATCAAACTCTGCAATCATGGAGTGAAGGGAGAGCTTCAGCAAGGCACAGTGATGGACAGAAGCCAAATCAATAGATGTTTGGAGTTCAGAACCTAGAACCTGAAGAAGCTGGGGTGTGTGGGGGTACACAATGTGTGAGAGAGTGAGTGTATGTGTGTGTGAATGTGACCATGTATGCCCCCACTCTTTTTATTGGAGCAAAAGAGACACATCCATTCAGATCACCGAGCAAGTGTTAACACTTTCTAAGAGTAATGACATTACTCCACTGTCTATACATGAAACTACCTGTGCATCCTTTGGTTTTCAGAGTGAGAAGTTATAGAGGCTCTTCAAATGGTTCACTATCCCCAGTGTGTGTGTATATGTGTATATATACATATATATATGTTTTTTTTTTTTTTTTGATGGCACTGAATATTGAACCCACGACCTCACACATACTAGGCAAGCACTCCAGTAAGCTACGGCCCCAGAACTTCCCTCCCACCACTCTTTTCTTCTTCTTTTTTTTTAATATTTATTTATTTGCTTTTAGTTGCACACAATGTGTTTTTATGTGGTGCTGATGATCAAACCCAGGCCGCGCATATGCTAGGCAAGCGCTCTACCGCTGAGCCACAACCCCAGCCCCCTTCTTCATCTTTTATCTCTTAGTTTTGAAGCAGGTTCTCTCTAAATGGCCCACACTGGCCTTGAGTTTGTGATCCTCCTGCCTCAGCCTCCCAAGTAGCTGAGATTAGAGACATGTGCCACCATGCCCAGCCTACAAGTCTTTTTTTTTTTTTTTTTTTTTCCCCAAAAAAAACTATTTCTCTTCTTTGGAACTGATTCTGCTGTTTGGTGGGGACATTTTCTCATTATTACTGTTCCCAAAGATGAACTACTTTCTAGAATCCCCATTATCCACGTGTCTCTCTCTCTTTTTGAAACTTGACTTTCTTATAGTGATTTGAAAGTCAACAGTTTTCTGACTTTTCCGCACCCTGACTTAAAACAGCGGTGGGCCAGCTCTTTAGGAAGAGTTTGACTCTGACACCTACTCGTTGCTGTGAGACACATGACCTGTGTTACTTTGAATCCTCCAAATAGGACAATATAGCAAAGAGGTTAAGAAAATAGGCCTTCAAATCAGCTCAAAAGCCCAGTTTCTTCTTTAGCTAGTTGTGTGTCTGTGAATAAGTAACTTCATTTTTCTGTGCCTTCATTCCTTTACCTGTAAGATGGGAACAATACCAGTTTCTACCTCATCAAGTTTTTGTGATAATTCAATGAGTTAATGTGATACGATTTAAGATGCTAAAAAGAGTCAGACACATAGAAGTGTTCATTAAATTCTACCTTTTATTAACATGACAACTTTGCAAGGTGTATATTATTCTAGTATTCTGAATGAGGAACCTGAGCCCGGAGAAGGTACAAAGCCACACAGAATATGTGGCAATGCTACATTTTAAACTCGGAAATGTCATTTTCCAGAGCCAATGATCTTGTTATGACACACGCCAACTCCCAGTTCACTGATACAACTAGGCATTTGTTCTAAGCCTTGAGCAACTCCTTAGCATAAATGAAAGGTAAGCAAGGTCATAGCAACAATTGAGGACAGTAGTTATGGCTATAGAAGTCTGTGTTTCTCTGCTACAGTACCAGCATGCTATTACCACAAGCCTTTCCAAAAGAGAAATGAGTACTTTCTTGTGGCTTCTGCATGCAAGATGTGGAGGAAAAAGGAACAAAGTCAGAAAAGTGAGCCAGGAAGGGAAGACACAATGGAGAAGGAAACTTCTGATTTTCTCAAGGGAAAAAATGTCTTATACATTAATCTTAAAAAAAAAAAAAAAAAAAAAAAAAAAAACTATGCAGTTCCTTTTCTTCATTTTGTTTTACATCTGATTTTTTTTTCTGAAAATTTCGAAGAATTTTTTTCCTAGTGGTTACATGCATATCTATAACTTTGCACAATACCCCTTTAACCCTCTCTTCAAGGAATAAGTTTTAATTGTCATAGGCTATAAATCATCCCTTTATAGGTTGTGCTGCAGGAATCCTATTTAATAAATCTTTGCCTACTCAAACTCATAATATAAATTGTTTTGCAGTATCTATTAACTCCACACAATGACCAAAGACAAAATGAGCACACATTTTTTTCTTCTCAGTCAACTTTTTAAGTCTTTGCTTACATTTCCTGTGCCTTGCCTTACCACGGAGATGATCGTATTACCTGTTCCCTGTTTGCCTTTGAAATGGTAATATCCTGGTATCTTTATCCATGGATTACCAAAGACAAGGCTGTAGGAGATGTCCATGCCCAATGCCAACAATAAGAAAATACGCTGTTCTTTAAAAATTTTTGAAACATTAATAAAGCTAACTATAAGTCAGTCTGGTCACCACCAACATACACCTATGACACAGCATCAGGGATAAAATACTAGACTCTTCCTTACAATGGCAGGCCACTCTCACTAACAGCTTTCTCCCACCACACCTTGTCTTTGTAGGTCTCAATCAGTTCCACTGTACAAGATGAGAACATCAGAATAGTAATAAGCCATTCTTCTCTCTCTTGGCCCCTTTACAATATTTCTCAGGATTGGTAACCTTTGTGTTGTGTTCCATAGCCACATTCCCCATATTGATGTTTTTTGCAATTATGTAGAGTCAGTGCCTCCCACAAATAATTTTCCTATACTTTTAACACTAATATCCTAATTGGTTGAAGTTTAAATTTTGGTAGTTTTTTTTCTCTTTTAAAAAATTTCATTGCATATATTTAAGATGTACAACGTGTTGTTGCTATGATAAACATAGTGATAGTGAAGAGCCGGGCGCGGTGGCGCACGCCTGTAATCCCAGCACTTTGGGAGGCTGAGGCAGGAGGATCGCGAGTTCAAAGCCAGCCTCAGCAATGGCGAGGCACTTAGCAACAACTCAGTGAGACCCTGTCTCCAAATAAAATACAAAAACGGTCTGGGGATGTGACCCAGTGGTCGAGTGCCCCTGAGTTCAATCCCTGGTACCACCAAAAAAAAAAAAAAAAAAACATAGTGATAGTGAAATGATTAGTGTAGTCAAGCAGAATAACGTACCATCATCTCACCTACTACCCATTGTGCATGTGTGGCAAGAGCACCTATAATCTACTCTTTTTTCAAAAATCCCAAGTATAGTTCAATACTATTAAATACAGTCCTCGTGATGTAGATCTCTAGATTTGTTCATCCCACATGTCTGCCACTCCATGTCCTTTGACATTCCTTTAGCAGTTTCTTCTTTTTAAGAAGGATACTTGGGATCCAAACACCTGGCATTATACCATGTTCAAAAATGTCTTCTAAATAAAATAAAAATATTTTGCCTGAGTATAAAATTCTTAAATATTAAAAAATCATTGAACCTTTATTTTATTTATTTGTATGTGGTACCAAGAATCGAACCCACTACCTCATGTATGCTAGGCAAGTGCTCAACCACTGAGCCATAACCCCAGCCTCAGCTATTCCTTTTTACTGAAATCTTTCTTCTACTTGAAGCTTGTGTTTACCATTCTGGCTCACATTGTCCTGGGAAATAGCCCTTTCAAACTACAGATTATTCTTACACTCATAAAATATTCTAAATGCTTTTCTGAATCATTATCTCCATTTTTCCTCTTTAACACATGCATTATACATATCACTTTGCCTGTCAATTATTTTTTCAGTAACCTTTTTAAGTCTCTTCTTACCTTTCAATATGTTCATTTTTATTACTTCTGTTTTCATCAATGCCCGGTATCTGTTGTGCTGCTAACAGTTTTGCCTTTAGTTCTACAATGACTTCATTTATTTTTTTATGTTGTGCTTTCACTTTTCCTGAGTTCTATCAACTCACATTTCATCACCTGCTGCTCTCTCACCACCTCTTCTTGAGCTCTTATATTTCTGCTTTGTACTTTTACTGTACTAGAGCAGTTGATTCATTAATTTTGTTAATGGATGGTGAAATATCTGTTCCTGATTTTTGTCTGCAATGTATTCTTTAATCAGCATATTGTTTCCTCTTTTTTTTTTTTTAATCTCCCAGTGGCTTTATATATGTCTGAACTGATTTTTTTTCTTTTTAATTTTCATCCATGAGTGAGGTAAATTCTTCATGAACCAATTGTATATATGTGGGTCATGCAGGCAAGAAGCCAGGACAGTGTCCCTGAATGGCAGGATTTTTTTCCCAGTGTCCCAAATTTGTGTCTGTAAACTCTTTGAGAATTTACTTTTCCCCATGCATTAAGTTAGTGGTAGGGATGTTTAGAATGAAAAGGTCCTGCAGTTCCACCACAATGTCCATAAGAATGGCCTGCTTATTGTGAATTGTATTGCCAATATAAATCTTCATTTGGCCCCTCTCCTTACCTCTCAGACAAAACCTACCTGAGGGGAAACTTCCATGACAACCAGTGGACCTTGTCCCCAATTTTCAAAACAGGGCTTCAACTTGCTCCTCTAGGTAAGGCCCATACCTTTAAAAAGCACACTGATTTCTGGGGTTTACCTATGTGCACACATTCTTTCTCTAAGCCCTTTCATTCCTAATTTTGATCATCACCAACATAATTGTACCACGTCACCTATTGTTAATAATTTAACGATTTGTTAATAATTTGTTCACTATTGTTCATAATTTATGCTATCTCTCCCTTTTATTGGAGAGAAACACGACATTTTCATTTCTCACTTTTTTGTTGCTTTTGAGTAAGTCAAAGGGAGAGGTATACATTGCCAACTTGATACTAGCATCTTCAAAATGCAAGTACAGGATATTCTTTCAAAAGAATCATATAAATGTATATAGAACTTTGTTTACATAGGTTTTTAAATGTCTTGTCATAAAAGCCTTGCACATTTTCTTTTCTTTTTTTTTTTAAAAGAATCAATTTTGCAACTAAAATAGCATTTATAGCAATAAAAAGAAAGGGGAAAAAAAGGAGGAAATTCAGCTTCCCAGTAGAAAAATCTGTGCTTCATAAAGAAAACCATAGTAGACCCTACACACTCTTGAGCTATGATTTGGTTTTCAAGCTGGTTACCATTTCTATCAGGAAATCCAAGACCCGCCACTTTGATTGGCATAGCTTGTTATCAAGAAGTTCATTTTACTTCAGTCCCAGAGAATTGTCATTATGACAGATGCTGCAGATCAACAACAATTGCCATAACTTTTAAAACTTTCTGGTAATAACAATGAGATGGTGGCTTATCCTATCATGGTATTGTGTATATTTATATTTTTATTTTAAAATAAAGTTATAAAATGAAAGCACAGAAGAGTTCAATAGGAAAAGAGAACCAACTTACAATAGTCAGCTTTTTTTTTTTTTTTTTATTTGTGGGTGGCAGGAAGACTGGTGAGACAAGAGAGTTTTCCCTGTTAAAAGCATCACAGAATCAGCTGTCACATTTGACATTAAAGTTAATTGTGGATAAACTGAATCTTCTGACAGATTTTCTGTAGCCAATAATTTAGTAAAAGTGCTCTGCTTTAGAAAGCCAGGAATGTCAGCTAAAGGTCAGCTCCCAGGGCATTAAAATACCCCCTTTCTGTAACAGGATGTTAAAATTGCACTATTCTTGCTGCAGTCTAAAACTGGAGAAAGCAAACAATAGGAATGAAGTGCCCCTAGACTACAAAATAAAGGACAGGACCATCTCTGCAGTACTTGGAAAGCAAGTGATAAGAAATCAGTTTTGCCATAATCTGCTCAGCAACCATCTTGAGGGTATAAAAAGATTAATTTTAAAGACATTGGAGAGCAGAGTTGCTGCAGAAAGTTCTGGAATGCTGTATATTCTCTCTTCCTATAACAGAGGAGGGAAGAAGGCAAGCAAAAGAAGCTTCTAGTGAAGGGCTTCTAGTGATCATGTGGTATACATAGGACCCAAGACTCACTGATGTGAGAACTGTTCATAGAAAAAGTTGAAAGCACGAAGCTTGAACCCATGTTAAAAAAAAAAAAAAAAAAAAAAGTAAAAGACTCCAAGGATATGTTAGTGTTTTCTTTGGTGAGATGTAGGTTGCTTGAGAAGAAAGTTAACCTGGAAATGGAAATGAACTTTGCTCAGGAGCTCCTGAGCGTATGACGGAAACTCAAAAGTGAGAATTAGCATGGAATGAACTACTGGCTGAGACCCAATTCATAAGAACTAAAATTAAGCCGGCCGTGGTGGTGCACGTCTGTAATCCCAGTACTTGGGAGGCTAAGGCAGGAAGATTGTTGAGTTCAAAGCCAGCCTCAGCAATGGTGAGGCACTTAGCAACTCAGGGAGACCCTGTCTCTAAATAAAATACAAAAAAGGGCTGGGGATGTGGCCCAGTGGTCAAGTGCCCCTTAGTTCAATCCCCAGTACAAAAAAAAAAAAAAAAAACCTAAAATTAGAGAACGCCAGCAGTAGCATTCTTTCTATAGAACTCATCTGAAAACAGTTGCTCCATATATATTTGTCTAATTTAACAGTTGTTTATTTTGATAGAACCAGTCAAGTGCCAGCTACCTGGAAGGCTAGTGGACGTTGTATTATCTAACAATGCATGGAGACCCATCCAAAGTCGCCTGAGACTTCATCCCAGTTGCAGAGATGAAGTATGCACAGTTCTTGAAAGGATGATGATGAGAAACAATAAAAAATTTGTTTTTGACCTACACCATACACATACATACCACACACGCACACACACATATATGTATATATATTCAATTCATTCAGCATATCTGTTGTATTACCATTTCAGAGCAACTTTTTAAAAATGATAGTATAAGAACAAGGATACGTTTGGAGAGCCATAACACTGGCCTTTAATTAGGTAGTGGAGGATACGGTGACCAGTAAAACCTTGGTTGTAAAGGAATGAAGTTGGAGTGGATTGGTATAGGGAGATCTCTGGGTTTAGATTCAGTCCCAGGTCTGTTTCTTATTATTACATTATTGAGCAAGTCTCTCAAAGTCATTTTCCACCACCAATATAGCTGGATTACAACTTAGCCCTCCTTTTTCTCATGAGTAGCAGATGTGAAAGTGTTCATAAATTCTATAAATGTGAGTTTTTGTTTTTAGGAACTTGATTTAGGATCTATATGATACAGAAGAGAAAATAAAATCTGTATCCTGGAGCATGAATACAGATTCTGTTCCCAACTCTGTCTTCTCTAAGTGTGTGTGTGTGTGTGTGTGTGTGTGTGTGTGTGTATCTCAGATTTATTTAGTGCCTGCTACCTTCCTAGAATTGTTCTGTAAATTTTTAGCTTATTTATTCTGTACAATAAACTTGAATGACAGGTACCTTGGTTTTGCAAATTAGAGAAACAAGGCTAAACAAAATTAAGAAACTTGCTCAAGGTCGAATGGCAAATCAAAAAATCAAACTCATATTCTTATGTCTACAAAACCTAGGTTTTCTGTGTTATGCCATGCTAACCATGGACAATCCCCATTTTTAAGGCTTCACAACTCTCCTCCACGAAATGAGGGCTCTGAATCACGTGGTAATCATTACTATTCCATCTCATCTCAACATGTACAATCACAACATGGTTTCCTAGACTCGGGAAACTTTAGGTGTAAAAAAGCCTAATTCCTGGGTTGGGGATATAGCTCAGTTGGTAGAGTGTTGCCTCACATGCACAAAGCCCTGGTTTCAATCCCCAGCACCACACACACACCCACACACACACACAAAAAAAAAGCCTAATTCCCTTCTGTATAACAAATGTTGAATTATAGCAGTATATATGGTCTGTTTTCATATTCAGCTTCCGATCTATTAAAGGAATGACTTCAACCTGAACAGTGATTTTCTTATTCTATTTGAATAGGTCCCACAGACCTTGATACTCGACTTGTTTTCTCCTGTACACTGTTCACATACTCAGTGCATTGCTACCTGTGTCATCTGTCATTGTTTGTTGGAAGTTGAGAAAATGTACTCTACATAGGTATGTTTTAAGAAGAATACCCCTACTAATTCTAATCCGCTCTCTGTACACTGAAATGATCTGAAAACCTTATTGCTCATGTTAGTGCATAGCTTGGCTCACGCTGCAGACATCTATTATTTTACCCTATGCTCATCAGCACCAATCATCACTCTCATCTCTTTGTTTTTCAATGCATACAATCCAGGGCAATAATATTGCCAGTTTGCCATTAACTGTGGAGTTGGCCTGAGAAATGGGAAAGAGAAAAATCTTCATCTCTGCATCTTCACTGATGAGATTTTAAAGTGGGGCCATGGTAAGAGGAAGAACACGCTTCTGCCTCCCTTGCAGAAGCAGAGAGGGCAGCCGTTGACAGGGAGAGGTCATCCACAAGCATTAGTGGACAAAGGGCATATTGGAATAAGCACATCATCAAAGGGACATTCCCCCACCTCCCTGACCATCTCCTACTCAGTGGCAAATGGTCCAGCTGCAACGGCATTGCATATGTGAAAGGTATAAAAGAAAACACTGAACACCAAGGCCAATGAGGTTGGAACCTGATAGGCTCAGAGAGCGGAGGGAGCTTGTCCTGCGTATTTCTGCTATTCAGAGAGAAATGGAGAAGTACTAGCAGGTTCTTCAGGGTAAATGTTCTTCTGGCACAACCTGGGGATCCAGTGGGGACCTAAACCCCCAGGTTTCTCTGGGCCAAAAAGTCCTTGATATTCTCTAACTTCAGGTGTGATGAGAAATGGACCAGTAACGACTTGGTTGCCACCTCCAAATCATTAATACTCTCCCTGATTATTAGCCTCAAGGGTCTTAGCATGCTTAACAAGTCAACCTGCCACTACTGGTCAATTTCTCATCATCCTTGGAGATCTGAAGTTAGAGACTATCAAGGGCATTTTGGACCCGAAAATAATTCGGCTACAGTGCAAGCTTTTATGGCACGCCACTTCTTAACAGAAATTTAGTCAATCTGTAACTCCAAGTTGACCTCTTTTCAATCTCTTGAATTTAAAATTAATGCAACATCACTCTTCACTGCATGATTGAAGATTCTAAACCCTGAAATGTAATCACATGCAAAATGTTAGTAGGGCAAAAGATCAAGGGCATGTATAAGACAATTTGACACATGCTGAGGCCAAGTCAGAAAGGCCAAGGCAGAAAATAAATTGCAACTAGCAAGGGCATGAAGGAGCAGCCAGGCCATTCTTTATAAATACATTAGCAGTGAGAGCTAAGTATAGACTCCTTAATCGTGGTGGTGGTGGGAAGGGAAATAGAACAAGAAGTAGCAGCAGAATAGTGGCAATATTAAACATATCCACCCTCTTGACATACATATCAAGTACTTGGGTAGTTTGATTTAGTTTTTGACAAAAACAAAAGCCAAATAATTAATTGATATTCAGAGGCCTAATTCTTACTGTATTTGAAAGAAAAAGAAGAGCTTCTCTGATTAGGAAGTACCTCATCTACTTCTTACTGAGCATGGCTGGATGACTCAAAGTCACTGCCAACTTAATCCATGCAAAACAGAATTATTCCATTTTCATTAAAAAAAAAAAAATCCCTCTCTAAGAATTCCTCTCCCTGTCATTGCTGATGACACCACCATTCATTTTCACAAGTCTTGCAGCCTTAAAACTTTTATCTTTGACTCATTTTGCTCCCATCCTTAAAGTTTTTGTTACCAATTAAGGTTCTTTTTCTTTTTGTAGCTTCAAAACATCTTTTGATGTATTCCTTTCTCTGTGTCCACTACTTTTTTTTAATCTCACGGTTCAAATCTTAAACCATCACTGATTTCCTCTCAGGATCCACGTATGTGCCACATTTATTGTTGCAGTTATTTTCCAAAACCACTGAAGTTCCCTGTTTTCCATCTCATCAACTCTTCACCTAGCAGTATAGCTCCACACAGGATGTGAAACCCTGTGCGATGTGACACTTCTGGTCTCTCGTTTGTTCTCTAGTCAGTGCCAAACTTCTGAGAATTTTCAGTTCTCTCCCCAGTAAAAAAGCATGCTTTTTTTTTTTTTTTTTTTTTTTTTTTTTCAGGGACCCAAACAGAAACAAACACTGAATGTGAGCTCTGCTTGGCCCCAGACCCAGGGAGCTTATGCCTCAGCTCTCAATTCAGGCATCCAATTTCTGGTTCTCATTAGTCACTTGGAGACCTTGTGTTCTGGGATGGAAAATAAGAGGAGAGACCTAGGGGAAGAAAACAGCCCAATATTGACACCTTGAGCAGAATTGAGCTTGGGCCTTTGTGCATGCTTTTCTTACAGGAAAAATCACATTGGCTTATAGAACCAAAAACCTATATTCTCAGTGACTTGACACAACACAAGTTTGTTTTTCTCTCATGCCACAATTCAACGTGAAACAGTGGTATGTGGGAAGAGTGGGAGTGTAAGTAAGAGGGGACCCAGGGGCTCAAACTGCTTGAGCCTTCAAGTGCCGCTACTTTCAGTGTTGCTTCTGAGACTGCTAAAAAACAGGGAGAAAGAAGTGAAAAGGGTCATGCATAGGAGCTGAGCTGTGTGTGGGCCTGGGATGGCGTAGCATCACTTCCACCCATATCCAGTTAGACAGGATTAGGTCGAATGGCCTCAAACTAACTGCAAAGGATCTAGGAAATGTATAGTTCAGCTAAGTTCCCAGGAAAGAGAAGAAGAGCAAACATATATTTTTAAAATATTTATTTATTTGCTTTAGTTGTACACAATGCAATGCATTTATGTTTACGTGGTGCTGAGAATCGAACCTGGGCCACGCACGTGCCAGGCGAACGCTCCACCGCTGAGCCACAACCCCAGCCCAGCAAACATATTTTTGAGGACAAATTTTTTCTGCCCATCATTCACTCTTTTCTACTGCTCCCATATTTATTTATTCTCAGTTTTAAGTCACTAATTCCTGTACGAAAACCAGTCTCTTGGACCATTTTTTTTTTTTAATTGCACCTTACAATATTCCATCTTGTGGATTTCTCCACCTCTGTTTGGTTCTCATTTAGCTCCCTGATTTTCCTCACCATCATGGCTGGCCGTTCCTCCCCTGTTTTTACCCTGCCTCACACACGGAAGACTAGACCCCGGATGCTGGTGGCTGATTACTGCATCTGAAAAGAAAACAAGTATCTCAATTAGTTCAACACTTATACTCTACTTACCCACATATGGAATTTAACAGAATAAGCTCTGAAATTAAAGCAATCGGGGTTTAATTTCCATAGGTCCCTGCTATTGATCACACTATGTGATCACACATATGGTAACAACCTCTGTAAGCCTCAAGTTTGTTTATCTGTGCAGTGGAGATAATAACATCTACTTTCAGAATTGTTGTAAGGGCTGAATAAAATCTTTGTTAAGAACATAACAAAAAAGCGGTCACCTTAGTCAATTGAATGAAGTTATTCCAGCATTGTAAAACCTATAACAAATGCTTAATAACAACAAGGGAAGAATCAGTGGTGTTATTATTTCAGGCAATAGCAACAGGCTGAGGAGAAGATGTCTGGGAATTAGATGATGACCTAGGAAGACACTGCTACAAATCACATCTCTAATGTTCTCCCCTTTATAACTGGGTGTTAAAATGGAACTCTCCTAGCTCTTTGTTTTTGCAGAGGTCATAAGTACAGTTAAAGTAACTGACAATTACCTTCACAACCTGAAGAAGGGTGTTAGACTGCACATGAAGGATGTGCCCAGAGACCTTGAAACTAATTAGGCCAGCATTACCCCGTACCCCACCAGTCGCCACTGGGTTATATCCAGAAACAGCAACAAACCAATGCAGAATTCATTGAGGAAGGGGAAAAGAGTCCAGAAAAGACATTTATGAGGGAGAGAGCTTTCTGAGTCATATGTCTCCAGAATTTCTACCCTTACGCAGAGAGAGTTTCCTTCCCACAACTTTCAGACAGAATCAGCCCACCCGGAGAGCACAGGTGTTCTCTATGGCCTGAGGACTCTGGGTGTGGGTCTGATTGAATTCCACCTGAAGACTGAGGAGCCTGATGGAGGGGACTGCTCTTATTATGCCTATCAGAAATATTCTGAGATCTGCCTAAAGTCTTATCCAAGGGTGGGAAGTCTGAAGCCAGAGGGTATGTTTTAAGGAGCCAGTGGAAGAAAGATGGGGTTGCTTCCTGCTCCGTCTTCAGAGAGAGTCTAGCTCATCCAATAACAAGCATTACCAGTTGACTTAGCCTACTCTCTTGACCTCTTGATTTGATCACTGTTCCTGTCCCCAGACCAAGGAATGTGTTAACTATGCGATTCGCCTGTAAAATAAGCAACCATCTTTAGTTAACATACTCACTCAATAAATATTTGTTGAATACCTACTAAGTACCAAGTACTTTTCTATTATACATAAGAAAAAATATCTGCTTCATGGAACAAACATAAATACAATGGTAGATGCCATAGATACTGTGATGGCTTTGTAATGGGTTAGTTTGGCCGCATTGAACTGCAGTTCCCAGAATTCCATTTCTTAGGTGGTTTCTGTTTAGGCCAAAATGAGGATTCTTGGAAGATATGAAGAGCAGAGGGACATAGCAGCTTTTCCACAGCTTGTTGCTGATCTGCTGAGTTATCCCAGAAGTAGCAGCTAAAACTAACTTCCCTGATCCTCTAGTTTCTTTGGTATCTGGACCAGGTGTGTGTATTTAGCTCCTTAATGAAGAACTTTGGATTTTTTAGGATCTCCTTGCCAGCAAGGCCGGGGGAGGGGGGGGAATGGTTTTCGTCCATTCTTATGGGGTTCCATTCACAGTTGATCTCCCCATTATACACCCATCTTCCCATTCTGACTGCTTCCCTGTGGACATCACACTCCAGCAACAGAGGTAGAGAGAGAAAGAGAAAAAAAGACAGAAGAGATAATAGGTGATGAATGGATGGATGGATGGACGGATGGATGGATGGATAGATAAATAGATGAAATTTTCTGTTTAAGCCTCAACTGATAAAGGCACCATTAAAAAAAAAAAAAAAGATCAGTGGACGTTGGGGTTAGGTTGTATAGTGTAGTCCAGTAAAACTCTCTGGGGAGGCACTATTTGGACAGAATGAAGCAGTAAGTGAAGGAAGTAGTAAGTACAAAGATACCAGATCAAGAATAAGATTTGGCACATTGGAGAAACAAAAAGGTGGCTACCACTGGATCAGAAAAGGAAACACTCTGACCACTGGATCTCCAAATGAGGCAAGAAGTATTGGCAGAGGCTTGGACTACATACTAGTGGAGGAAGCGAAGGATCCAGATTAGACACTTATCTTGAACGTGAAGCTGATGGGAATTGTTGACGGAAAGGATATGGATGTGAGGAAAAGAGAAGTCAATAGTAAGACTAAGAATATATGCACTATGAGTTGTACATATTAAAAATTATAAAAAAATAAATAAAATAAAATAAATAGTAAGACTAAGAATTCCTATCCTTACGGAATAGTTTCCGGGCCTTCATTTTTAGGGACAAGCTTAGGACAGGCCCTACCAACCAGAAGAGCAAGGCTCGGCTTTACAACGCTGAGCCGGATTAGTTCTGTAGACAGCCCATCCTCACCAGGTCCTCCATACTCCCTCAGCTCATTTGAATAACTCTTTCATCCTCACTCAACTGTGAGCTCCATAGGGCAGGGATTATTCCTACTCAGCTGTCTTTACCCCAGTCCACTTAGAGCAGTGATTTGTGGAGAATAGGGTTTAATGAAATTTTATTGTTTGTGTTGATTTGACTTGAAAAAGATTGGAAGCATACAAGCTGTCATAAGCTTCCCTAATTCCTTCAAATCACATCGCCAAGTAGCTTTACGGTTTTCTGTTTTGGAAAGCTAATGTATGGATTTGTTTGTATATGCAGAATTTTTTTTTTTTTTTTTTGCAGATTTCAAGGATTTAAGACTATACCAAGGAATCAAAACTACAAGAAAGGAAATCCTTTCACTCCTGCCATTTACTTCACAAAAGAATTAAAATTTATTTTTACAAAGTACATTCATATTTTAGCCAGATTTTTAGGCAACTCAACTTCTAATCAGTCAACCAAAGCCAATTCAATATCTTATACATGTTGGATACCAATTAATAAAGTTAATTGAAGCAATTTGAAATCTCCCTTTCCTGATTTCATTAGCACTGTTGTTTTTGTTTTTTTTTTTTTCAACTAGTAAAGAACCTTTCTTAAGTATTATGAATTGTTATGGAAATCACAAATTGCAGAGGCATTTATGGAGGAGAAATAATTTATTCATTAATTACTAAAATTCACTGACCGTAAATTTGTCACTGAAATAAAACTGTGGCACTTATGCCCAGATGCACTCATAAATAACTAAATAATTAAACTCACAGCCAAAGAACAAAAGCTGCTCAATGGGCACAATGAAATCTAAATAAGTATCCCACAGGACAGAAATAGAACATGTAATGAAAATTATGCTAATCTGCATGTGACCCTGTCAAAGCTTTTATTCGAGCAGTTTCCAGAAATTTCACTTTGTTTCCCAAAACTTAGTTCCTGTTCAGTGTCCCTTAATAGTCACAAGTATTAGAAGCACCCCAAAGCAGATAGTGCCCCTATCAACACAGTATCACTGAGGCAATGTAGACTGGTCATCTAGCTCTCCCAGCCCAGGCCCCAGCTCTCCCCTGGGTATGAAGCCAAAGGAAAGAAAGATGGGGAGAATAGAACCAGCAATGACTGAACACCTGCAATTCACTATTTGCTGCACTCAGCACTAACTTAAACATATTCACTTATTTAACTTCCATGCTACATTTTTCTCAACCCTCAAGCAACACAATTTTTATGCTCAAGGTTCAGTTAGATTGCTCAAAGTCATCCAAGACCAGAGATTGTATATTCCACTTTTCCTGACTCTAAAATCCATATTTTTGTTCACATGAATTTGGCCTTCAGAAAAGACTCCCAAGTCTCTGGTTTGTGCCCATCCTTTGAAGCATCCTGCACAGGATCCCTAATGAAGTCAAACAGCTCCTCGGCGAGTCTGCTCTAGGCGCACCAACCTACTCACAAGCTAGCAACTTCCTGTTTTGCATCAAGTTTTTGGGCTCAGCAACTTCTTCCAGTCTTGGGTAAGCAAATCAATGTGTTGAAAGCAACCCGAAGATCTCTGCTGTATCAGAAGCTTGTTGATTATAAAAGATTGCACACATTTATTGTGTTCTTTCCAATGTTGTATGAAAAGATGAGGAAAGTGACAAAGAAAATCAGTGGAGGAGCCCTTGAACGACAAGTTAGATAGTAGAAGAGTGAGTAAATACCATAATGGCTAACCATCTCTGCTCTTCCTGTTCCACCAGTGCCTTTAAATAAACAATAGCTGGTGATGTGTCCACAGAACTTCAATTTCTTGTCTGTGCCCCCCCAGTTACTAAGTCACTTGGCCAACACCTTTACCTGAGCCCCTATCTCCTCATTTGCAAAATTGTGTCAATTAAGTCAACTTCACATAGTTACTAGAAGCTCAAAGAAGAGTTTGTGCACCTGAAAAGAGGCCAACAGGGTAAATGTAGCTATCTGATATGTTTTATCATCTGAGCAGCTTTTTAAATGTAAATTTGAACTTAAAAGGATAATGCATGTCTCAGTTGCAAGCCCTCCCACTCCCTACTGGGGTGTTACAGGCAGCTTTGTGCATTGATACTATTTGGTGGTGGTGGGGGGGTGAGGCTTGAGACATTTAAATTTGTATATCATCTGTTTGAACATCTTCTGGAACTGTAAGAAATTGTATGGATATTGTCAATATTGTGTATTTCTTTGAGGACAAGAATTA
This sequence comes from Tamias sibiricus, assembly GCA_025594165.1. NCBI lineage: Eukaryota > Metazoa > Chordata > Mammalia > Rodentia > Sciuridae > Tamias > Tamias sibiricus. The sequence continues at coordinate 26,599,103 of CM046663.1, forward strand.
TGTCTTAATATCTTTTGCCATGATAGTGTTCAACAGAATGCCACACAGATATCAAACTCTCCATAGATGTTTCTAGAAATAAAATCATATTGATGGTGTCTTGATAGAAGTTATGGCACTCTACAGAAGATTCGCCCTCACAAACCTGATTAAACTTCAAAACACTGATGTCCCAGGTCCAAGACCCTAACTAGTCATCCTCCGGCTTTCCAGAGAACACTCGGATTCTTTTTGAAAAAGAATCTTAATGCTTGACTTGAATCGAAAACCTGCATTTGTATTCTACAGCAATGGTTCAGGTCATGGACGTTTTACAAGGAAATCAAATAAGGAAATCAATAGTACAGGAACTATTTACCCCTGGGCCCATCTGCTACCCTGTGGTTCATTATAGTACTTAATATTGCCATGATTAAAGTTCTTCTCTTGTGATTTCAAGGAATAAACAGTATTTTGAATGTATGAAAAGTTATTATATATTCATCTAAGCAACTTGCAAAGAATCTTTACACACCACTGAATATTGGGTATTATATGGCCCTAGGGGCGCTCAGCCAGAATCTAAAGCATGAATTACAGGTCAGGACAGCCACAGGAGAGAGAAAACAAAAATCGCTATTTTGGTCTCGCTATTCCAAATGTTCTCTTACAGGCTGGGTGCCTTTATTTCTATCCACTAGCAAAAGAATTAAATGCATGTAAGGAAATTATATGTTCTAGACCTCTTGTCATTAATTTACAGAAATGAGAAACACACACACAATTTAACATCAGTTCCACATCCTTATCCATAATTGGAAGGTTTTCTACAGGGATTTAAATAACATTTTACCAAAGCTTTCATATTGTTCCTTCATATAACATCATTTCACAGTACTCTATGAGCGAGGCTACAATAACAAGAGTATTAGATAATAGTCTTTATGTCACAAATAAAAAAGGAAACAACAATCAGCCCCAAATCCTATTCTGGTTCTAGAAACTGGCTGCCCTCCCCTGGGTCTCTCCCTTGAGTTTCCCATCATACTCTTGAGACACGCATGGCCAAGGGAGGAGAGTGGCTCCATGAGATGTAACTAATGCTCAATACAGACGTAAGTAGGAGAGGATAAATTTCGGCTGAGAGAATTTTGATGGCACGTCTCTGGAATAAGTTATTAAATCATCCACTGCTCTTGTTTTCACTCTATAAAGTAGTGATCTTCAATATGTGAATGCATATCCTGGAGATTTGGAGTTAATGCAAGGAGGGATATAAGAATCTATATTTTCAAAACGCACATCCTAAAAAACTGTCAATTGAAAAAAAAAAAAAAGCCTTACACATATAGCTGTGATTGTTTTTAATCTATACGATTTATATGTGTGGCTCTGATTTAAGAAATACCAATTATTTAAAGTACTATTAAATTTGTTATGGTCTTATAATTATGCATTGCCCCTATTATTACATGATGAAAGTACAAATACTATTATGTGGAGGAATATTGGAAAATAAATGAAGTCTTGTGCATTCAAAACATTGGGAACCACTATCCTAAATGATATGCTCAAGTCTCTGTTACAAAACATAATTGGATACGTGGAACCCAGTTTGTTCTTTAGTCTGAGTATCTCAAAGCACTTTTATTCATTCAAACTTATTACATCCATTCATACCTTTATGTGTCAACTGTTTTAAGGTTTTGTTTCCAAAGCAATATCTAGCAAACACTTTCTAATATGATCTCTTTTTAGTAAACATATGGTGTTAGAATTTTTTAACTCTTTAAATTGAAAGTCTCCTTTCCTTCCCACTATTTAGTTTAGAGACACTTGATTAGGAATTGCAGTTTTGAAGTTTCTTCAATTTATTCTAAATTTATTTTTAAAGTGATCAGTTGTCTCCTCCACTGATTTCTCTGCATCACAATGGATACCAAGTCACCATGTTTATTTTTACCACTTTCAAACAATTAAGAACATTGATTGTTACTTAGTGTAGAAATAGTATCATAACCAGTGACTTAGACCTTAGTTTCACAACTGGCTCCCAGCCAGGTAAGTATGATTGATTTTTTTTCTGGGAGTTTTATTTCCCAGAGTTTATTGAATTAATCCCCAAACAAACTTACAGGCATGATGCTGATTTTGATGTAGACTTCCTACTGGCCAAACTCTGGACTCAAAACTTGTAGCCCTACAATAGAAAATTCATGGAAAGGGTAATTGTAGTTATGGGGATTGTATTGGTCTTTTTCTATTTTTGAAGAGTCTATGAGAGACAAAAAGTTTATAAGGCAATAAATTGCAACTATATTAACCTAGAAGGGAAAAAAAACTGAGGCTGATTGTGGAATTAGGCAAAAGATGACCTAAAAGTGCCATGGTCTTAGCAATGATGCATAATTAACACCATTGTAATGGGGTCTGTGTAAGATTATTTTTATTATAATCATTATCATTTTATAATGAAATGTGTAATGAAACCAGTGCTTAAAATACCACATTTTCATTGGGCTTAGTAATAGACTTAAACTCATATTTCAAACATCTCTCTCTCTCTCTCTCTCTCTCTCTCTCTCTCACACACACACACACACACACACACACACACACACACACAAACACACACAGGTATAAACCCTTCTGAATGCCCTATTCACTTAGCACTTTGCTTGATTAACTGACCTGTATAACCAAGGAAACGGTCCTGGATCTCACACACAAAAATGAAAGGGAGAAGCCAGGCGAGGTGGCGCACGGCTGTAATCCCAGCACTTGGGAGGCTGAGGCAGGAGGATCGTGAGTTCAGAGCCAGCCTCAGCAATGGCAAGGCACTTAGCAACTCAGTGAGACCCTGTCTCTAATAAAATACAAAAAAAAAAAAGGGCTGGGGATGTGGCCCAGTGGTCGAGTGCCCCTGAGTTCAATCCCTGCTACCAAAAAAAAAAGGGACAAGTCTCGAAAGAAAAGCATAAGTATGAACTGTTTGCTAAAGTATGTGTTGCCTCAAAGTGATTAAAGATGACCTGGGATTTTTTTTTTTTTTTTTAGTACTGGGGATTGAACCCAGGGGCACTCAACCACTGAGACACATCCCCAGCCCTGTTTTGTATTTTATTGGAGACAGGGTCTCACTGAGTTATTGAGAACCTCGCCATTGCTGAGGCTGGCTTTGAACTCGCGATCCTCCTGCTTCAGCCTCCCAAGTGCTGGGATTACAAGCGTGTGCCACCGCGCCCAGCTGGATTTTTTTTTTTTTTTTTTAAATGCAGCTTCTCAACTCTCATGATAAAGTTTCATTCAGTCTTAGGTACAGCCTAGGATCTGTACTTTTTAATTCATGAGATAACTCCAATAATCAGCCATATTTGGATTGCTGAGCTTCTGTTCTTGGAATACTGCCCCACATAATCTAATCACCCTCAATATTTTCTTAAACACACCCAGCAGTGTCACCAAAAGCAGCCACAACCCAGACTCGCCTGCTTGCTGAAACCCAGCCAAGGATCCACTGTACCACCTCTCCCTTGTACTCTAACATCAGAGACACTGTACAACACATGCTTGAAGTAACCCTATGCCATAGTTAATTGGCATTTACTATCCATTTGGATTGTTTATAATTATCTCTGTTCTGATGATTATTACCTGATCCAGGCCAGCTCAATATTTTCAATATTAACACCAGGCCATTTTGAGTGTAGACTTGCTATCCTGAAGCAATCTAGTCAGATTCAAAGAAACAAGTCATCGGACTAAAGACAGCACCAGCCTTTGTATACTCCCGTGACCAAGAGTGTCCCCACAGGGACCATGCAGCAGAGACAGGAATGAGAGAGGGTTTGGGAACATCACAGAAGTCTAGGGATCCTCAGCCAGGAATTTACTTTTGCTTGACAAACATATCTTCTAGGTGAGTCATTTTAATTCAAAGTGCTATGTGTTGGTTTTTGTTTTAAAGACTGGTAGCCAAAATACTTTTATTCAGACTTTAGCTGAGGAGCCCAGTTCTTTTAGACATTTTACATCAAATCAGCGCTCTCATAATGATTTTTGCATCTTCTTGAGTTACTCTGCCTGTTTCCAGAGTTGCGGTAACAACTTGAGTCTCAAGCATTGCATGAAATTTAATGGAATTTATTCAAAATGTTAGGATTACAGGTAGAGTCTCACCATGGAATAAGACTTTGCCCAGCTACCTGGTTCATTCTGCTCTGAAACCTCAAGGCCAAATAGTAACAAAGTCTGGCCATCCAGAGGAATGGAGTATTGGTTAAAAACATGAGCGCAGAGTCAGGCTGCCTGGATTCAAATTCCACCCTGGGCTTTAGACAAGACTGTTGGCCATGAGAATGTCATTTGTTAACTGGGAATGATAACAATGGTGTCTTCTTGATGGCTTTGGGGGAGAATGATATGAGATCATGAATTAAAGCACAAAGAACAGAATCTGGAACATTACAAGTGCTTATAGATCTCACCCAGGCCACTTAATATTTGATGATCCAACTAAGAGCTGTGAAATGATGCATGGATCTTATCTCTGCCTCAGAAAGGGGATAAGAAAGGGAATCCAGTTCAGTGAGTATTTACTATTACTAATACTTAAATAATCAGGCAAAATCAAATAACCAGTGATGTCATGGAAGCTGAAATTCACTTAGTAGAATACTACAATCACATGAAGCAGGGATCTGAGAAGTAATGTTATAAGGCAATACAATTAATGAAATAGAAAACAGAAGTTAAGCAAAGTCATGTTTACAGTTGGGTATTGATATGCTTTCATTTCAGATAAGACATTTTTAATTCAACATTAAGAAATGAGAATAAGGGGCTGGGGCTGCAGCTTAGCGGCAGAGAGCTTACCTAGCATGCATGAGGCACTGGGTTCAATCCTCAGCACCACATAAAAATAAACAAATAAAATAACGGCATTCTGCCCATCTACAACTACAAAAAATGTTTTTTAAAAAAATAAGAAGTAGTTGATTGGTGGTAAGAAAAAGGATATTTCAAATAAAGGATCTTGTTAAGAAATATATATTGATTGATGTTGCTGAAAGTAGCAGGTCCATGCAAAACCTAGCTACCGTGAGATGAGGCCAGGCAAATGGAGACCAGTGAAGTCCAATGGGACAGTCCAATGAGTGCCATTAGCATTTGTAGCTGGTGGAGCAGCAGGCAGTGCCCTGTGGGCCTCTGAGTTCTGGGGGATGAATGGAGACAGAACAGGTGAATCAATAATGTTCCTAAAATAATTTCATAACTTAATATTTAATCCAATCAAGATTTATATCATTTCACAAAATTGGAATCAGACACAAAGAGAAATGCTTCCATGACGTCACATTTCCAGTGATGGCATGGGCCCTGTGCACAGACCTAGGAGGCTGTGCTGTGAGGGGAACTATGGATACCTGCAGGCAACAAACAAAAAAACCCAAACAGGGCCTGGTTCAAGGCAATCAGATCTGTAGCCAAATCCTAGCTGTGCCAGTTGTCAACTGGTTGCCTTTGGGTAAGATACTTAACCTTTCTGAGCTTCCGCATCCCTTTGGGTAAAACCTGGATAACACTCAATGTGCAGAGTTTTTTGTAGATGAAGGGGTGGGTACGACAAAAAGGACAGTCAGGGGCTGCGGCTGTGGCTAAGCGGTAGAGCGCGCCTCTCACTTGTGTGAGGCCCTGGGTTCAATCCTCAGCACCACATAAATAAAATAAAGCTATTGTGTTCACCTACGTTAAAAAAAAAAAAAAAAAAAAAAAAAAAAAAGGACAGTCAGTGTAAATAATAAATAATTGGGTCAAATAGAGGAGATGGGGGCTGACTGGAAAGGAAATCAAATGCTAATACCTCCAGAGCCCTTCCCCCCTCCTTTCTCCAACCTGTTGCCAAGGTAACCTGCCCCAAGGGAATTATTCCTCCCTGCAGGGAATGCCTCCTGGGCTGCTACTTTCCCTCCCAGGATCACTCCAACTTTTGGCCCCCTTTTGGTCACGTAGGCAAGATAAGGGGAGAGGGAGGGCTGGAAAACAAAGGAAATATAAAATGTATAAAAGGGGCAAGACACCCCCACTTCTTTGGATACCAGCTCTGAATTCCCTTCTTCCTCCAGGGGAAGTCTATCTATCTCTGTTCTATCCTTTAAATAAAACTTGCTTTCTATGCTTAACTTGGTGTTTCTCAGGTGTTCAATCTTCACATCTGGGGAGACTGAACTCAGCCCTGATTGGTTCTCATCACCAGCAGTATCATAGGTATTAAAGGTAACATGTAAAGCTCAGTGCCTTGCACACAGGAAGCAGTCCGTCAATGGTAGACATTATTGTGGCATGAAACAAGGACACAGAACCCAAAAAACATGAAGAATGTAACCTAGAGTTGAAAGTACTCAAAGATCCTACCAGAAGCCTCATATTTTATTTTACTTTAAATTTTAAATTTTTTACAGAATGCATTGGTATTGAAACTTTTCTTTATTTACTCATGTGAAAAACACAAGCACCCCAGGGGTTGTATTTGCCTGCCCCCTGCTGGTGAGAAAGGCCCATTTCAGGTATGAGGGTTGCACAAAGCCACTGAACATCTCATTTGATAGATTAGAACCCCCAGGGCCTGGAGAGATGAAGTGACTTCCCCAAGGTCCATGTTTAAGAAGCAGTTTTGGTCTCAGTGTGCCTCTGTGTTTGTTTGTTGTTTTTTGTTTTTTTCTTTCCAACGTGAAGCAAGAAGGAAAGGTAAATTTAAGCAGGAAACTTAGTGGATACTAAAAGTGGATACTAAAAGTGGATACTAAGTGGATACTTAGTGGATACTAAAAGTACTGATAAGGTAAGATCTGCCTTTTCTTTTGAAAATTAGGGAAGAGGATGTGCTGATCTGAGGAGTTTTCATACTGAGTTTTCTCAAATAATAAGATTTTGGAGGGTTCTTGGGACTCTGGGAGAGAAGAATAGTGATACCAGGAGGGAGACAACTAGACAGGCCTCTGAGCCCCCACCTGACTCAATTCAAGCAGCCACATTACTGTAATTCTGTTTGAGGTGAGGGAAGTTTCTGCTCTGATCGTTTTTTTTAAAATATGTCTGAGCTAAGACCATGGTCCCCGTGATGCCTGGTGACACATCTCACTGTGATTAGTTCTTACATATTCCAGATTGTCACCATGAATACCAACCAATTCTCTTACCAGAGAAAAATGGTGACCACAAAGGAAAGAGGCTGAGGGGTGACATGAACAGAACATAGTGGTGACCAAGTGTGAGGGAACCAGGGGAACAGGGAAGAGGAAATGCTCATCAAAGGCTGTGAAGTTTAAAGAGGATAAGCTTTATGATCTATTGCATAGAACAGTGACAATAATGTACTATATATTTGAAAATTTGCTAAAAGGTAGATTTTAACTGTTTTCACCAAACCAAAAAAAAAAAAAAAAAAAAAATGATAAGTCTGTGGGGTGAGGGATTTGTTAATTATCCTGATTTCATCATTCCACATTGCAAACATACATCAAAATATCACGTTATTGTCTATTAAAAATAAACATTTTGGGGCTAGGGCTCTAGTTCAGTGACAGAATGCTTGCTTAGTATGCATGAGGCACTGGGTTCAACCCTTAGCACCACATAAAAATAAACAAACAAACAAAAAAAGGCATTCTGTCCATCTACAACTACAAAAATACTTAAAAAAAAAAAAAAAAAGAATAATTTTTTTTAGGCCAAGTGCAGTGGCTCACACCTGTAATCCCAATGGCTCAGAGGCTGAGGTAGGAGGATCATGAGTTCAAAGTCAGCCTCAGCAAAAGCAAGGTGCTAAGCAACTCAGTGAGACCCCTGTCTCTAAATAAAATATAAAATAGAGCTGGGGATGTGGCTCATTGGTCGAGTGCCCCTGAGTTCAATCCCCAGTACTAAAAAAAAAAAAAGAAAAGAAAAGAAAGAAAGAAAGAAAGGAGAATAAACATTTTAAAAAAAATAAAGCAGGTAGCATAAATTGAACGCTTTATGCCAAGCCCTGTTCTATACCAAGATTTAATTCAGTTAGTACTCCTTACTATTGCATGATCTGTAGACTGCTATGATCCTCATTTTACAACAAAGGGAACTGAGAGATTAATTTGTCCAGAAAGTGAAAAGTGAAGTCTGGTAAAAAAAAATAATAATAATAATAGTTTGGTACCAAAACTTGTACTCTTAACCTCTCTGTTAGACTGCTGCTCATCACAAAAGCAGATCATACACATACCCATAACTGTGAGGAAAACCAATCAGCTCCAACATTGTCAGAGTGTCATGCTGGTATTTAAGGTTTGGATGTGTGGTATATGGACTGGATATGAGGTGTCCCCCAGAAAACTCCTGGGTTAATTCAGGAATATTCAGAACTGAAATGATAGATTATGGGAGCTGGAACCTAATCAGTGGGCTGATTTATTTCATGGATTAATAATTCAAAAGGATTGCTGAACTGGGTGGTAACTACAGGCAGGTAGCAATGCGGCTGAAGGAAGCAGTTCACTGGGTGTGTGCCTTTGAGGATCATATGTTGTCCTTAGTGCAAATAATGAGCACCCCCCCCCACACACACACACCTCTCCCTCCTAGCTGTCACAAGCTGCACAGCCCTCCTCTATTGCACCCTTCCACCATGCAGTTCTGCCTCACTTGCAGTCCAGAGCAATGGAGTCAGCCAACCATGGGCTGAGCTTCTGAAACCATGAGCCAAAATAAACTTTTCCTCCTCTAAGTTGTTCTCGACAGGTATTTTAGTCACCACAATGAAAACCTAACACAAGGGATCATAGGCAATTATGGGATGAAACCTTCAGCTGGAGGACACCTCTCTTAAATTTTCAACTAAGAACGCCCTAACAGCAGAATAGGCAGCAGTCATGTCCCTAAAGTAGGCCACTGCAAGAAAGAAATTCTTCAGGAGTCTGCATGCTTTATAAGTGGGATTTACTTATTTTTAAGATTTCAGTATTAAAATGACTACTATTACAGGACATTGGTCTGCTGCAAAGCTGAGGAGCTGAGGGGGCCCCCTCTTCACCATGATTCTTGCCGAGGGGGCCCCCTCTTCACCAGAAAGATTTCAGACATGTCACTTGGAGTAACAGACATAAGTTTATTAGAAGGGACAGGAAAAGGGAAGAGTGAACACTCTCAAGGGAGGGACTGGTCTTCCCAGAGAGGAGAAAGATGGCGCAGTCTCCTGCCCTCCCAGGGAAGTTTCCAGAGTCCTGCCCAGGTCCACCTTTTGACTGACAGCATAGGAACTGCATGATGCATCAAAGAGAGAACAGTATGGCGCTCATGGAGTTGGAGGTTTTTAGGGAGTTGAGTCCCCCTGGTTTTGCCTCAATTTCCTGAACCCTTATTTGGTTTGTTACCCTTTGAATAGCCCTCAGCAAGCTTTCTTTGTGAGGGTCTTGATGTTGTAGTTGCCAGGCTGACTGTGGGTTGGTCATTTCAGTGGTAAGAGAGGGTCCAGTCACCTGGTCGGGTTTGACTTGATCTTGAAACAACAGTTTTTCTTCAGGGTTGTAAATTATGGCTGGGGAGGTTTTGACATTCCAGGACCCTGTCTTCCAGGTGCTTATCTGTCAGGTAAGTCTCCCTGTGTCTTTTGGTTCCTTCATTGTCCTTTCCCTGCTTACCCATTCAGGGCTGCCTAGCTACCTAACAATGACTAACTTACCAGTGAAATTACCTCATCCCACCTACCCTACATCCACCACCACTGCCTTCCAGGAAAATCACCATTCCGGAGCTATGGTGTTTAAATCATGATTCCATGGTCACCACTGGTGAAGCACAACTATATAAGATGAGACATCTGTCATGGCACATTGGGAATGTTTGAAACCTGGGTTAATATTTCACACAAATCCTATGCCCTTGGATTGCTTTTCCATCAATGACCTCACATTAGGACAAGAATAGCTTCCCATTCTGGCGCAGGTGAATGACCATGGAGTTAATGAAGCTTAAGCTTCGGCCCTCTTTCTTAGATAGCAATTCGACTCAGTCATAAGATTTTTCCCCCCAGTATGGGGGTTGAACCCAGGGGTGCTTGTACCACCATGATATATTCCCAACCCTTTTTTATTTTTATTTGGGAGACAAGGTCTTGCTAGATTGCCCAAGCTGGGCTCAATTTACAATCCTCCTCCCTCAGTCTCTCAAGTTGCTGGGATTACAGGCATGTACCACCACACCCAGCCACAAGATGTAATAATATGCAAAAGAAAAATATTCTAATCACAGTCAGCTAACACCTCTCTCTCTTTCCATACCTGTTTTCCCTCTATTGTATCTCCCTTCCTGTCAAAAAGCAGTGGAGTGGTCGTGAATATTTTGGGGACCTGGCTAAGGAAAAGTTGATTTGAGGACATGCTGCTTGTGTGTGATAGAGTCCTGTGGCTTTGCAGCGACTTCTGTGTGTTGTTAGCTGTCTTGGAACAGGAATGGCTTCAGGAAATACCTGTCCTCCTCCATGCCGCCCCACCCCGTAACACCATCATGTGAAAACACGAGCGCAGATAAAAGTGGCACCCAGCTTTAGAAATCTTTGGCAGTAGGGAAAAATTTTTTTAAAAAAACAACAAGGCTTGAAGGAAACAAAATCAGAAGCTCGTCAGTGGAAAATTCTTTCAAATCTTTCAGCTCATAAATGAAGGAAATTTCAGTGGAGGTTTTCCAGCTCCCAGATTCTTAGAAATTATTGTGGCATGACCACAAAATGTGGAGCTAAAAGAAATGCATAAACTGTCAATGTTGTTCAACCATGCTACAGATTAAATTATTATGTTTAAAAATGTATTACACCATCAAAAAGCCATCAAGGAATATGTAGCCAAAACTGTAGGAAAAAACCATGTTATGGACGTGTCAGGCAGTTAATGAATAAAATTGTCTTTCATTCTTGCCAGCATTTTAAAATTTGTAATTTGCGGGGGACTTCCTGATTTTAAATATTCACTTTTGTCTGTAAGTTTATGTTCTTTCTTAAAGAGGGCGACACATAGCTGCACAATTCACAATAGCTAGGTTGTGGAACCAACCTAGATGTCCCTCAGTAAATGAGTGGATTAAGAAAATGTGGTATATATGCACAATGGAATTTTACTCAGCAATAAAAGAAAATAAATTAATGGCATTTGCAGGTAAATGGATGAAGTTGGAAGACATGTGATAAGTGAAGTTAGTCGGTCTCAAAAATCCAAGTACCAAATGTTTTCTCTGATATAAAGAGGCTATTTCAAAGTATTGTTGGATGGGAGTACATAGGAGAATTAGAGGAACACTAGAATGGTCAAGGGAAGGGAGGGTAAGGGAGGGAGCAAGAGGGGAGGGAGGGGGAGAAAAGGAAAAAAAAAAAGGTGGTTGAATGAGACGGATACCATTTTCCTTAATGCATGATTGAAGACCTGAATTGTACGAATATACTTTGTATACAAACAGTTGTATGTAAAAAGATACTAAATATATGCACTATGAGTTGTACATATTAAAAATTATAAAAATTAAAAAAAAAAAGAGGGCGACACATTTCATAAGCTCCAGCCTCTTTCAATCTGCATCTGCCCCTGCCTATCTGCATCTTAAGCCCCACGTCCCCCGAGCATGCGCATGCTCTTCCCTCTTCCTAGTACCTTCTTCCCCAGAAATGTTCACGGTTCACTCCTTCACTTCATGCAGGTGTCCGCTCCAACATCACCAAAACTCAAGAATCCTTCCAAGAATTTCCCATCTGGAATACAGTCCTCCCTGTCCCCCTCTACTCTGTCCCTTTGTACATTTCACTTCACAGCACTTACTGACATAGGGGTGGGTTTTCCTCACTATAATCTATATTCTATAGGAAGAGAAGCTACCTCTGTTCATCTGCATTGTGCAGACCTGGCTTTTACAAGAAAGAGGAAGCTACAAGCCTCAATGAGAGCTCTCTGCAAAATTCTGCTGACATTCTTTGTAAAATCTTGTTGACAAGAAGCTTAATTATGGTGGGGGTCTCTGGAGAAGCTTGGTGGTGGTGGTGGTGTGGGGGGGGGGATTCCCTGGAGAAGCTTAATTATGGTAAGGGTCTTTGGGGGACTACTTCAGAATAAACAAAAAATGTGTGTGATTATACAGTAGTCCCTCCTTTTCTGGGTACTATTTTCAGTAGTTTCAGTTACCCAGAATCAACAATGGTTCAAAAATATTAAATGGAAAATCTGAGAAATACATGAACTGTAACTTTTAAATTGTTCATAGTGAAATCTCATGGTGTCCCACTCTATCCCACCAGGATGTGAATCATGTTTTGTTCAGCATATCCACACTGTATATATTACCTGCCTGTTAGTCACTTGATAGCCATCTTGGTAATCAAAACAGCTATCAGGGTTTCCTAGTCCTTATATATAGGATACTATTCGTGGTTTCAGATATCCACTGGGGGTTTTGGAACCTACTGCCCATGGATAAGGGGTCTACTGCTGGGAACTCTCTGGAATCAATTAGTCCCATGGACCCTATGCAAAGGCCCACTGAGTCCACTGCATTTTTTTTTTTTTTTTCATTTCAACCAGAACTAATTCCAGCGATCTACTTTTATCTTTCTCAGAGAAGCTCTAGGCTACAAAATTATAAAATAAAATAAAATAAAAATTTATTTTAAAAACTGGCAGTTTTAAAAAGTCAAGAACAGTGTGTCCTGGCAAATTCTTGCCTTTCCCACTGAGAGTGCCAGAAAGAAATGACTGCAGCAAAATGCCACCCGCAAAGGGTGGTGGGCTCATTAGCAGGGGTAATATTGAGATTGCTGAAACATAACGGCTTCTATCAAAGCTGGCAGCTCGCTTTGAGAAAATCACAGACGCTCGGGGCCACTGCTTAGTAAGCCAAAGCATGCCTCGGTCCACTCCCGCACGGAAGCAGCACCCTACTGTTCCGCCTAAGCGCCTCAGAGAGGGAAGACAGCTTCTCCGCGTGGCAACAGGCCAGACTCGCTCCTTTCGAAGCAATGATCATTTACATGTCCCGTTAATTCTTCAGGCAGTGTCTTGCTGGACTCGGCGCCGGGGTGTCTCCAGACTGCTAATATTGGACTGATGGGCGATGCAGAAGCAGAGTAAAAAGTTTAAAAAGCAGGCAAAGGGGAAGGGGGCCAGGGAGAGCCCTTCGATTTTCCTCCATCTGTGCTAACACTGCCCCCTAGTGTTCGGAACAGATCAAAGTCACTGCAATCGAACGCTCACCAAAAAATACGAATTTAAGGGAAGCTGTGACAGGTAGTGCTATTTATTGGTGATTTTCTTAATATTTTGTCAATCCTGTTTCATCTCAAAAACTGAAATCACATTTTTAGAAAACATGTTATTTATTCTTTCTACCCAAACCCAGTGTTCACCATTCTGCTAAGAGCTAGCAGAGTTAGTTTTATTTGCTAATCACTTATGCCTAAGAGATTGACTTGAATTCCCTCAGGTGGTGATCATGAGAAGGTCATGGGAGACATGCTACCAATGGTCGTTGTTTGCTTTGGTTTTACACGTAAGAAAAATGAGGCACCAAGAGGGAAAGTGTGGAGATTACACCTGGAGACAGTAACCAAGCCCCACACCATCTTGCCTCATATTCTAAAGGCTAATCACCAGAAAGGCATACAAAATAATCAGAAAATGTGGATGGAACCCTCAAAGACTTGGGGGCAAATAAAGCTTGTTGTGGAGGTAAAGCAAAACTATATAGAGCCGGGCGCAGTGGCGCACGCCTGTAATCCCAGCACTTGGGAGGCTGAGGCAGGAGGATCGCGAGTTCAAAGCCAGCCTCAGCAATGGCCAGGCACTTAGCAACTCAGTGAGACCCTGTCTCTAAATAAAATACAAAAAAAAGGGCTGGGGATATGGCCCAGTGGTCGAGTTCCCCTGACTTCAATCCCCAGTACCAAAATAAATAAATAAATAAAAATAAAAAAATAAAAAAACTATATGGAGACCTTTACGTGATTGCCAGGTTTTTCACATGGAGATCGGTGTATGGGAGAGCTGTAAGTTTTACACCAGGTGGATCCTCCAGCAGATGCAAACGTTTTAATGCAATTCCCTTCACACAGTCATAAAAATACCCGTATGTTACAAAGATGTAAGATGGAGATGGAGGGACGTTATCAGGGAATGAAAAAACCTAAGAGCCTTTGTCTTGAGACACTTTTATCAATCCACTTTATTTATTTTTTTTTTTTGACTCTGTTGCCAGAACTGTAAGTCCCACCATTTTAATGATGCACCTCACTTGGGAGGGGGAGCATATTTATGTATTAATCTTGTACAAGCACAATGATGTTATATACATCTATTAAAATATGCTTAAAAGACTAAAAGGGAAATATAAAAAGCAGTATTTAAGTATTAAGTCTTTATTTATTGATCAATATGATTGAATAGTCTATTTTTATGAAGTGAGGGAAGTGAAGGGAGGGGATGTGGGGATAGGAAGGATAGTAGAATGAAACAGACATTATTTCTTTATGTATATATAGGACTGCATGACCAATGTGATTCTACAACATGTATACTCAGAAAAATGCGAAATTATATCCCCTCTATGTATGATATATCAAAGTGAATAAGTGCATTTTTTCATGTATAACTAATTAAAATATTAAAATATTAAAAAAAGAAATTATTTTTAAAAATTGGAAGAGTGTTTGTGAACCAGTGTTATGGGCATCCTTAGTTTGCATGGCTGTCACAAAAGGATGCAGGTACTGGTGGAAGTTGGTCCTTGGCTGGTTTACTAGTTTACTAAGACGTGGATCTCATTGCTCAGTACCAACTGCACGTTAAGCAAAGGTTTTGTTAAAATCGAGCCAATACATGGTAGAATGGTCTACCACACTCATTCACTGACTCTCCCTTTCTTAAAATATTTATCTATTTGTTTTAGTTGTTCACAGTGCCTTTATTCTTACATGGTGCTGAGGATTGTACTAGCACTAGTCGAGCCCTCTACCGCTGAGCCACAACCCCAGCCCTGACTCTCCCTTTTAAGTGTGTATTAATAAAATTTTTCAAGCCCTGCTAAAAATATGTCATTTGAAAATATTTTCTTAACATCATGGTTTTGAATGAAATTTTTGTATGAAACTAAGGTGTTCTTTTTCTTTTGGCAGAAAAGACAATGAGGTACTTTTTTTTGTGGGGGTGGGTACCGGGGATTGAACTCAGGGGCATGTGACCACTGAGCCACATCCCTAGCCCTATTTTGTATTTTATTAGAGACAGGGCCTCACTGAATTGCTTAGTGCCTTGCTAAAATTGCTGAGGCTGGCTTTGAACTCGCCATCCTCCTGCCTCAGCCTCCTAAGCCGCTGGGATTATAGGCGTGCGCCACTGCGCCTGGCCAATGATGCACTTTTTAAATATTATTTTTCAAAATGTCATATGACACATTTCTTTCAAAAAGGAGTTACTTTCTTATTCACTTTTAAATTATCTTTTTCTTACAAGAAGATGATTAAGTTTCTGTATCTGTATTTTAGATATCTACTAGGAAAACAACAGAGAACCCACTTATCAGGGGAAAAACAACACATTTGGAAAGTATATTTTTGCAAAAGAAAAAAAAATGAGTAACATCTTCAACTACTGCCAAACAAAATAATGAAAATAAAACCATCAGTTAAGCTGGGCGCGGTGGCACACGCCTGTAATCCCAGCACTTTGGGAGGCTGAAGCAGGAGGATCGCGAGTTCAAAGCCAGCCTCAGCAATGGCAAGGCACTTAGCAGCTCAGTGAGACCCTGTCTCTAAATAAAATACAAAAAAAAAGGGGGGGGGCTGGGGATGTGACCCAGTGGTCGAGTGCCCCTGAGTTCAATCCCCAGTACCACAAAAATAAAATAAAATAAAATAAAATAAAAAAACCATCAGTTATGTGACAAAAAAGATTTTCATGGTCACTCCCTATCTCATTACAGGATTAGTTTACTCTAGTAAAGATCTTTTTTTAATATAAAATTAACCACATTCAGGAATTTCTGGCTTCAATTTCATTGAGGCCAAAACTTGCAATAAATGGAATAAAAATAGTGTTGTCATAATAATATGAGAGTCTGTGAAACTTTATTCTGGAATCTTTTTATTCCAAAAAAAGCTATTCCGTCAATGAGTAAGCTTTCCATTTTATCATAACTTTTTTAAAATAAAGAAGTAATTTACTATTGAGTATCTGGTCTTCCAGAATGATTTTCTTCTGATGGCTCATAAAGAAGTTTTTTGGTATTCATTACTGAAACAGAATTTAGCAAATTCCATAAATTCAGATATAATGAAGATACCCGGACAATGGAACAAACCTCCCACACTGAATTATTTGTTCTTATACTTGCTTCTTCTTGACTTCCATAATATTTTCTGTGCCGCTCCCAGTAATGTTTGCTGAATCTCTATGTTATTTTCAGTACGTAGTTTCAGCCATTTGAACCTCAACAGGAAGAGGAAGGGTATTTGCCTATCATCTGCTACTGTACAAGAAAATCTCAGAAGAGGCTTCTAAACATCTATCATATTTAGTGTATCATAACCTATTATTATAGGATTCAATCTCACTTGACTATAAGCACCACTGGAAAAATAGTGGACATTTTTCTTCATATACATCATGCTTAGTTTAAAATGTTGCATGCAACATGATGCATAAGTTAAATGCAAGGCATCACAAAGTGCCAAAAGCAAATAACCCAGAGAGAGCACTGCCACCAACCCCTATACAGCTGGAATTAACTCCCCTTCAGGCCTCAAGATACCTCATGTTCTCTATGCTACATATGACAAACAGAGTTATAAAGTCAGGCGTACGTAGGTCAGCCTTGCTATGAGATGTTAGGAAAGCTTAAATTTTTATTTCCCAACATAAAAGTGCATATAAATCAGTATTCTACTATGTTCTTCCTACAAACACAACAGATTATATTATACTTCAATTTGGATACCACTAACACAACAAATTAGTTCCATACTGGCAAAACAGGCATTGTGGGGGTCATTCAAACACCAGCTACCCCAGTGAGAATTAAGTCTACCATCTTTTAGAGAAGAACACACATTTACAAAGATGACTTGAAAAATATTAGTATTTATAGTTGGAATCATGCTAACGTATTCCCTTTAAAGAAATAAAGCCATGAGGCGAGGTTATTAATCCATGGTTGTAGCTGGCAAATATCAAAGTGAATGTGCTATGCTGAATCATATCCTCCAGAGCTGCTCTCCTCCTAGTCTCTGGAACTTGTAAATATACTACTTTATATGGCCAAGGACTTTACAGATATGATAAGGATCTAGAGGTAGAGATGGACTTTTGCTGGCAGAGTGGGGCTGTTGACCCAAAGGAATCTCATGCTGGTGACACAGGGATGGATGCCATAGCTGAATACCGGCTAAGCTATGCTCAGAGACCTTCCAGTCATGGACCAGAGGTATCATACATCACTAAGTGGGAAGGCCAGACAGGACGCTAAGTGCTGCAGCGGATATCAGCACAGAAACCGGCAAGAGCAAAGCCCCCACAGGCCCAGCACAGGGCCATGTCACTGTCACTTTATAAACATACCCAGGGCATAGACGCCACCCATGAGCAAGAGGAGGGAAAATCCTGTTTTGATTGGATTTGTATCTGAATTAATTTGTAGAGAAGAGACAGAACAAGATTAAGTGTTCTGCTTTCAGAAGGAATGGAGTTCCCAATAGATATTAAGTGCAATCATAGAAAAAATATTCATTTTCATAGCCTATGTGAAAATACCATACATGGTGTCATATACCTAACAACCCTCACTCATAGAAGTACTCAACACACACACACTGGTGAGATGAGCTCCATGGGACAGAGGTACTTTCTTGTCTTCTCTCTCCTCCCCTCTTTCATCTGGTCTCTTCAACTGTGAGCAATATTCCTGAAACAAGAACTAAAACAGATGCGGAATGAAGGAATCCCGAACACTCTAAACCTCATCCCACACCTGAACTGGACAGCCTCAGACGCAGCATTTAACAGCTTCAGAGATTCTAGACAGCTAGGTAGGAGGTAGGAGAGGCTCCAAGAGCATGCACCACTGGAGGCCTTGAACTGGGAATTCCTCAGGCCATCTTTGAAGGATGTGTCCCTGATGCTGTGCAGGTTGAAAGAGAATGAGCTCCTGGCCAATGTAAGAGGAACATTCTGTTTAGCCTGAAACAGCAATGGGGAAATTGTCACCTCACATGCAGGTGGGAAACACTGAATTCATTATAGATCTAATAACGTACTTTACCTTAGAAAAACAGCAAGTAGCACACAAAAATATGTATGTTAAAAAAAGCCTGAATAGAAAACAATGCTGCATCATTTTCTTGATCCCAATAGACCTCTTTTGTATTGAATTTTCAGTAAGTTTTATTTCTTCTCCAGTCTAATTTTAATAGCAAGTAGTTCTCATAATCTTTGGCAGAACTAGTGTTATGAAAAATGCTTAACTATGCACAAAGTCCTTTAAGGATCTTTACAGTCTAAGTTTCAAAGAGCTTCACAGAACTGTCAAACAGAATAAGAGACTTATACCAGGTCACCTAAATATGTTAAACAATACCAAACCTATGTGTTTAAAATTAATTGTGAAAGCATAAATATTCAATCCATGATTGCTTCCATGAGATTTTACAAAGCCTAGAAAAGTATGTGATCTTTCTCACACTTTATACTACGTATTCACAACTACTCAGGTTTCCCAGTTTCCACTTCACCATCACCATAAACTGGTCTTTTATATTTTCTGGAACACATAAAGTTTTAAATCACATAACCAGTGCCACAGGTGATCCTTGAGTACAATGAACCAAAATATCTTTATCCTCTCCTGTTGTCTCTATATCGGTTCTTAAGGAACTCACTGAAAATAAGACAGGGTTTTCTGTCATGCAAATACATAATAATTATTTTGAGAATTAACTGGGGTTGTGGTTGACTCCTAAGTACTCATTCCATCATAACCTTGTTGATTAGCAATAACACGATTGCAAATCCATCTTTATAGGAAGAGACCCTGATTGCTATGGAAACGTGATTACCCTTGGTTCAAAATGGGCGAATAATAAGTTTGACCAATGAGAAGAGACACATCCTGCTGAAGTCTTCTGGGAAGTCCTCCTACACACTGGGGAGCAATAAGAAGTCAGTCTCTTTTCCAGTATGCAAGAACAAAGCAGCACAAAGCCTGTCACCTTACTACCATGGTAGCAATTAGTCCTAGGATCAAGCCAGCATTGTGGATGGCCAAACAGCCAGAGATGAAAAAGTTTTCTGATAACATTATTGAACCATTGGATGAATCAACTTTGACTTCTTCTTAGGTGAGGAAATAAACTTCTTTATCTGCTTGTCAATTTAAGTCTGCAAATACAACACACATTAATGGATAATCACTTCTTCCTGCTATGTAAACCCAAACTCTTATTTCTAGCTACGTGTAGACACTTCTACTTAAATGTCAACTTTAAGGCATGTTCTATACAACACAGAACTCATCTCCTCTCTCAACAAAAATCAGAATCCATGGTACCCAGTCTTTCACTTTTCTTTGGGTCTCATCACATGGGTGAGTCTCAATCTCTCATTTATCTACTCCTTGTCGTAGTATCACCACTCTGGGTTAGACGTATTTTCCCCGTTTGTTCATTATTTATTGTTCATGTACCTACTACAGCATTGTTCTGGGTACTAGTGATACAGGCATAAAAGACAGAAAATCTCCTGTGCCTTCACTTTCTTAGGTGAGGAAATAAACTCAGTTTATTTGCACTGCTCTGGTAGACCCAAATAATTATTAAATGAATATAAAAATATATAATAGCTACAGAGTGAAAATGACCCTAAAGGTATAAAGCAGTCTCAGTGACTGTAGCTCATCATCTGCAAAGAGAGTAAGCCAGACATATCCTTCAGTAGAAAGTGATTCTGGAAATGTTATCCCATTTTTAATGCAGTATTTGTAGAACTTTAGGCAATGTTTCTCATAGTATTATTTTAAATTAACACATGATAATTGTATATATTTATTGGGTACAGTGTGATAACTTGATATGTGTTTATGATGTATAATGATCAAGTCAAGGTTATTTGCAGTCCCATGGCCTTGCAACATTTATCATTTCCTTGTGTTTGGAACCATCAACCTCCTCTCCTTGTTCTATATGATAGGTAATAAATTGCTGTGCCTGCTATGCTATAGAACCTAGAACTGGGGTACTAGTTCTTTTGGTACTGGGCCAGATAATCACCACTTCCCAGACTAGATACAGAGCGTATCATATTTCCTGTTCATATTTCCACAAAACAGGCCAAACTATGGAAGGTTTTGATGGGAACATGGAGTAGGGAAAAACCACTGGATGTGGAAATCATCTCAGAAGTTGTTGTTGTTTTCTTTCCACATGCTCTGTTAAGATGGTATCTGCCTTTAAATGTGTGTTCAAATATCATCAGCTGTGAAGTCATTCTACTCCCTTATTGTAAATGACTCCTGGATTCCTAAATAAAGTATTTCTCTCATAGCTCAGGTCTCTAGAATCCTTTGGATATATGCCTCTCTCTCCTTCATGAGTGTATTCATCATAGAACATACATGTTTTATAAAGAAGAATCTGGACCTTGTTTTCTTGCCCCCAAGAATGGATGTTAAGCAAAAATTAGCTTTTCTAATGCTATTTTTACTTGCATGAATTGGGACTTGCATTAGCATGCCTTTTAATCCCTCTTCCAGATTGCAAAGGATGTCAATAAAACATGTAATATCCCAATTCTGACATGCCCCATCAGACATGTCTCTCAACCCTAACAACTCAGGTAATTACTATTCTACATCTATTCACTGAAATTTAGAGTTTTATGTTTCTAGTTTTCACTCTGATATAAAGAACCATTTCAAGCAACATACTATGATTAAATTCTTATATTGAATTTTCATATTACTTTCCCTCCTGAATTTGGCCACCGAAGAATGTTCATGTCTTACCATATATGAGGACAAAATCATCTTCTACCCTGCTTCCTGCTCATGCCAACCAACAGAACACTAATGTTTGCTTTGTCAGAAACACTTAAAACCAAAACAATCTAACTCTTCTCAGTCACTTCTTGCCATGCTGGGTAGAATGACAAATACCATCCTCTTTGGGACAGACTGAATGTTAGAAGTTGCCACTCCCACATGGACTGCCCTGCCCCTCATTGTTCTTTGGCCTTGGCTCTTAGAGCTCCTTGTCTACAAGCCAGTCTTCTCTCCTCTGCATGCTCAGTCCACAAACTTGAAGGACAAAGAGCTGGTCTCTTTACAACTTGGTCATTAAGCTTGGAAGTTGCCCAGGAAAAAGGAAGCTAGTATTTTTTTATCCTTATTACTTTCCCTCCACTGAAGGTTCCCAATTGGCTCAGCCTTCTGAAAGGGGCACAATTCATTATCTATACACACACACACACACACACACACACACGCAATTCTCAAGTGTGTGAACTGAAGAAATGAACAGCTAGGAAATGTATCTGTATTTACTATCTACCAAGTAATGACTATGAAAATGGAAGTTTCAGGAATACTTAGAAATTAAAAAAACACACACACACACACACAAACAGAACTTGCTTATGCTTTAAGAGGCATTCAAGACAGGAATTTCTGACTCAGTCTTTCCCCATTCACCACAAAATACATGAAGACTTTGAAAACAATGAAAATTCTGATCACCAAGATTTAGAACTGGCAATCCAACCACAGCATCTGGGGAGAAGCTCTATCAACTACCACAAAACTGAATTGTGAACCATCATTTAAGTGCCAAAACTTACTTGTAGCTTGAAATGTAGCAGCAGGACAACAGCCTGCATCTTTGCTGAGAGACCAGAAGTCTGAGTATCAGTACACATCAGAGCAGAAATGCCACACAGCTGGCTGGCTCTGAATCCTAAAGCAGCCAGTGTAGCTCCAACCTCAATATCTTCCTTTTCACAAAGCCAGAGAGGAGGGAAAGGATTACATGTGTGTTGAGATGAAATACAACACATTGGGAAGTACAATTCCAGTTGCTAATGTGAAGGCAGGTACATACAGAAAGTGTGCGAGAAATGATTTTCCATGTTCTCTTTCAGGTTCAAATCACTGGGGAAATAAATAGGCAAAAATAGCAGGGTCCTCAGTTAAAGGTTGCCAGATGCTAGAAGCTGGGATAGGTATTGTGTACATGAAGGGGCTCATATGGACTTTCTGATAAGGGCAGTCTTCCAACACCAATGCATGCAGACAAGGAGAAAGGCCCATCACAAAGAGATTCCTGGTTGTCAATTCTTCTTCCTCATATGACGGAGTCTCTGAGAAGCATTTGTTATAACAGGATTATTTGCCCTTGAACTATGGTCTTGACTTGGCTTCCATGGCACCAGAGTCTTGGTTCTTTTCCTGGCTGAGTGAACACATTTTTACAAGTCTGATTCATAATGCTAAAGAATCTCAGGACACTGTCCTCGAACACCCTCTCCTCTCTAGTTACAGTCAGAATCCTGGTGATGTCCTCCTTACTCTCAGCTTATATTCAATTTATTCACCACTGATTCTACATTTCTATTTCCAGTCTAGACTTCTCCCTTGAACTCCACACTTGCATAGCCAGCTGACTACTCAACAAAGCCATATAGATAATTAGTAGACCTCGCCATGTTTAAGAACTAAATTTTGTCTCACTACTCAAAAGTGCACTCCATCCAGGATCTCTGCCATTTCAGAAAATGACCACTTCATTTTTCTGGCTCCTTTTAGCCAACATTTGAGTAATTTTTGACTTTTCTTTTTCTTTGATGCTATATCCAATCCATCATTAAATTCTGTCAGCTTAACCCTCAATATACAGATACTCTAATACACACATACATATACCCCACATTATCTTCTACCCCATCTCCCCTGCTCTTGCCTTATTGATGCAAACATCAACTTTTGCCTGGACACTTCCAGTATTCTTTGAACTGGTCTCCCTGCTTTTACCTTTACCCTTTTGCAAGCTTTGGTTCACACAGAAGTCTGTAGTCCTTTTAATGCATAAGTTAGTTCATTTCTCTCTTTCACTCAAACCCCTCCAATGTCTTCTGATACTAGTCACAATAAAAGTCAAGGTCCTGCAGTGGCTTGCTGTCTGGGCCTTCCCTCCCCACATCTATAAACCTACTTACTAATTCCAGTCCAACCACAAGGCTGTTTCACCAACTATCCTCCTGCCTTAAGACTTTGGTACTTGCTATGCCCAGGTCTGGGATGCTTTTCCTTCAAGTATGTGCATGGTTTGCCACTCATTCCTTTGTGTCCACTGTCTAAGAGGCTGTCCTCTGCCCATCCACATGATCCATGACTGGATCCTTCTTACCCTGGCTATTTGTTCTCCATTATTCATTTCACCACCCATATATTCTATTTTCACGTATTAGTTTATCATCTCCCTCAAATAGAAATAGAAACCCAGTCAGAATTTAGTCACTGCTGTATCCACAGTACACAAAGCAATGCCTGACACAAAGTTTAAATAAAAATTTATTGAATGATTGAATCTTCCCTTGTTCTTGAATGACATAACAAATACCAATGGGCTTATGCCTTAATAATACAAAGATATTGAAGAACCAGTATCTGAGAAGAAAATCTCAGAAAACCATACTTAACAATTTGTACTAACAAAACTTTTATCGTAAAGCAAGATAATGTGAGAAACGAGGAGAAAAGTCACAACAGAGAAGAAAAATCAATAGGATAAAAAGAAAACACAAAAGGCTTAGGTGAAAAGGAGGGATGGTCAGAAAAGATGTTGAATAACACTAAAATCATGATGCAAGAATTAAAGCATGCACTGGGGGCAGTGAAGAGCAAAAAGGCAGAAACTGAACAGGAAACAGTGGCTTATTTAGTGCATACTGAGGGGCTAATATGTCAGGCAGAGCACAAGGCAGTAGAAATTCATTTTCATGAACATGCAGTGAGATGGACAAGCCTAAACACTGCTCATGGGGGTCTGAGCTGGTAGCACTTTACTGGAAACCACTTTGGCAATATGAGTCAGGGGAGCCTTAAAATGCATAATCTCAAGTCTATGAAAATAAGAAGAAATAGATATGCTCATGGTCAATCCATAGGATTTATATTAGAAATAGATTTACATTATGTACTATAATTATATATACAAACTTTTAAAATATTGGAAATATTTAAAATAGTTAAATTCTCAACTATATATTAGTAGAGCCAAACAATGGAGCACTTTGCAACTATTCAAAAAAGAGAGAGAGCTGGGGGTGTAGCTTGGTTGTAGAGTGCTTGTCTAACATGCTAAAGGCCCAGGATTCAATCCCCAACACCAAAAAAAAAAAAAAAAAAAAAAAAAAAAAAAAAAAAAAAAACAAGAAGAAAAGAAAAGGAAATTATTTTAAGAACACGAAAATTTCACAGTTCCGTTTAACTAAGAAGGCATTATAAGTATCTATATGCAGACTGACTTTAAATACTGCTCTTTTTCTTTGAAGTTTGGGACTGAGAGTATAAATTCTTTTTTTTTTGTACCAGGGATTGAACTCAGGGTCACTCGACCACTGGGCCACATCCCCAGCCTTTTTTTGTATTTTATTTAGAGACAGGGTCTCACCGAGTTGCTAAGTGCCTCACCATTGCTGAGGCTGGCTTTGAACTCGCGATCCTCCTACCTCAGCCTCCCAAGTGCTGGGATTACAGGAGTGCACCACCACGCCCAGCTCCAAGAGTATAAATTCTTTATACTGTGGACCATTTGGCAAATTTTCTTCAATAAATATAACTACTTCAGCCGGGCGCAGTGGCACACGCCTGTAATCCCAGCACTTGGGAGGCCGAGGCAGGAGGATCACAAGTTCAAAGCCAGCCTCAGCAATGGTGAGGCACTTAGCAACTCAGTGAGACCCTGTCTCTAAATAAAATACAAAAAAGGGCTGGGGATGTGGCCCAGTGGTGGAGTACCCCTGAGTTCAATCCCCGGCACCAAAGAAAAAAAAAAAACTACTTCAATAATCAGAAATAACAAATAAATGCTCGACAAAATACAATCTGAAACTAAATTTTTAATTTTCTCCCCTATTACCACTTCTTAACCACATATTTTCAGCCTATTCCAACACAGTTCTCATTTCCTACAATTACCCACTCTGCTTATATTCACTAAACAATTCAAGCAAGTTGTTTATATTTTTGCTCAAAGTGTGCTTACGTTTTATATTCTTGCATTCCAACTCCAAATTACAAAATCAGAGCATATTTTTTGCTCTGCAGACTTTCTAAATTTACTGGGGCAACAAAAGTGAAGATTTTATTAAAATAAACCAATAATTTATCACCTATATTACCTCTTACCAGAAAAATTTACTGTATTCAAAAACATAACCTTTATAAAAAATTTAAGTTCCTTGATATGGTTTAGATATGAGGTGTGCCCCAAAAGTTCATGTTTAAAACAATACAAGAAGGTTCAGAGGTGAAATGATTACGAGAGTTGCCACCTAGTCAGTGGATTAATCCATCAGTGGATTTGTGAGTGGAAACTGTAGGCAGGTAGAGTGTGGCTGAAGAAGATAGGTCACTGGAGGTGTGCCTTTGGGGTTCATACTTTGTCTCTGGCGAGCAGAGCTCTCTGCTTCCTGACTGTTGTGTCCTGAGCTGCTTTCTTCCACCACACCCTTCTGCCATGATGCTCCGTCTCACCTCAAACCTAGGGCTATGGAGTTGGCTGACCACAGACGAAACTTAAGAAACTTAGCCAAAATAAAAATTCCTGCTCTAATTGTCCTTGTCAGGTCTTTTGGTCACAGTGATGAAAAAGCTGACTAAAACAATTCCTCATTAAAATGTTTCAGTAAAAACATCGAGACTATGGGTGATAGTTTCACAGGCTTATGCACATATCAAAATTTGTCAAATTGTATACTTAAAATATGTGCAGATCACTATGTGTGCATTATACCTTGGTAAAGCTGCTAAATAAAAAAGTGTCAAGAAAGACCATACACCAAAATATGATTTAGGACTGAAAGAGAGACACATACACACAAGAAAGAGAACCACTCCTTAAATGCATCAGCAAGTTTATTTACAAATGCAGCTGAAGAGAAAGGCTCATTAGGTTCTGAAGAAAACTTCTGGATACAAACCATGGTTATTTTTCATTAATGAAAATAAGCAGCTTTCTACTGAATTGCTTAGCAACAGTTCTGGTAAAGAAAACTGAGCTCCCCTCATCAAGCAAATAAAATGTTACATGAGCTAAAAATTTCTTTCAATCATATTACATAGGTGGAAAAAAAGGATACAGAAAGCAAATTTAGGGATGGATTTAAATGAAAATTTTCATGTGGTTCCACATTAACTTAGAATACAATAAACAGAGCAAGTGCAATTACATATTTATATTAACTATTTCAAATAATGTTTAAGAACTTTAAAAAACAACAAAATACCCTCTTCAAAACACTACTAAAGAGTCAAAACTAGATCATCATCAGTCTCAAAAATATTTTTAAGTTCTTGTTTTTTCCCTTGTGCTTTTATGATGTTGACTTCAAAAAGTAAATACTGCACTTTTCCCCACACAAAATTACCTTCTTATAAATAAACAAACAAAAATACAGGTTCTACCAAGACTGCAATGGTCCTACGTATTCTAATAAGGCAAAAAAAGAAGAGTTATTCCTTTTTAAAAAAAAAGAGCAAAAAAAAAAAAAAAAAAATCAGACACATATTTATAGGTCTACATCAGCAGCAAGCACCTCTTCTTCTATCTGCAACAGTGCTTTCATATGGAGACTTACATCACATGGCGGTTGGCCGTCCAGCTGATCAGGCAAGGAGAGAAGAGAGAAAAGTGCTTAGATTCAGAAATGAGTGAACATCGCCTCATGGGCTACATAGCAGTCATCACTCAGAGAGTGGCCCAGTGAGGTAGAGAGAATAACCTATCACTCAGTTTTAGGATAAAGCTAGGCAAATCGCAGCCTCTGGGCTTTAGAATTCTTTAGTTGTAAAAATGGAATAAAAATGAACTGCTGACATAGAAAGAAATTACACTCAACTCTCTTTTATTTGCATAGAAGGAGAAAAAAAGGCATGGGCAATTTTATAATGATGATTTCAAAAATCAATTATATTTGGCTTTGGAGCAAAGAGAGAAAAGCGCACACACATACACACACTCCCCAGCCATGCCGCCCAGCCTTGCCATTCTCCAACCTCAGCGTCAGGGTCCAGGGGAGGACTGAACAGCTGGGGAAAAAAGGCTCAGAAGCCTCCAACAGATAAGAGAGAGCTGATGGGGCTTAAACCATTTCCAAAGCACTCTTCACATAAGGGGTCACATAAATACCTCAGAGTTCAAAAGCAAATGATTTTGCTGATACCACTTGTGACACCCCTTCACAGTAAGGAAGAAACACGTTACCAGCATCAAGGTTCAAAATATACACAACACTAATGTTTGTCTTACTGTAGCTATAAACAACACAACCCAAATATGCTACCCTATATTTTATAACACACAAATACTTAGACACAACATAGCATCTGAAGTTTTTGGAAAATGCAATTTTGCAAATAATGACACTGAAACACCATATAGTCAGAATTAAGAATTAAGGCTCTCTTAAAATACTGTATATAATTATATCTGATTAGACAATAACATGGAGTATAAGCTGATATTCTTCAATACTCTAAATGATCATTTGCAAAGTTGGTCATATTCTAAAACACATAACAAAGTTCATTATCAAACAATAAAAACAAGCCATTGGGGAGAGATCAACCCTCAGTAACTTTGTCTGTTTTGGTTTAACTGATCCCTTAAGTCATTCAAGGCTTCTTCAGACCCTGTGCAGATAACAAAAGATGCAGGATCTGAACTTGGAGGAACAAGTCCCTCTCCAGTTCCATGACCCCACAACTCACCCTTGTGTGGCTGGACCCCGAGCTGTGAGCTATCTACTACACACCCTCTTTGAAGGGGATGAACTAAGATCCCTAAAATCTAGATTCCTATGGCAGTGAAGCTGAGGGGGACATGGCTGCAGGCTCAGGGAAATGCATGGGAACCCGTGGTCTCCTTAAAAGACAAGAAATTTTCTCTCTGATTTGCTCTCTTACATTTGAATCTGAGATAGCAGTCATTGCAGTACAGTTGGTGGTTTCTGATTCTGACTTCGGCTCCTGAGGAAGAACCTCCGAGGTCACACTCACAGGACACACACTGGGAGACAAAAAAAGGAAAAGAGAGAGAGAGAGAGAGAGAGAAAGAAAAAAAAGAAAAAACAACCCATGTATAATTAGCTCAAGGAAGCCTGGGGCGCACCCAGAAAAAAAAAGTTAAAAAAAGCAGAATGCCGCTTCTAAGCTCTTGGATATATTTCAGAAAAAGAAAAGGGGGAAAAGGCCAGGAAATGATTAGTAGATGATTAAAATCAATCCTGCCAGATAGGACATTAAAGAATTCATAAAGCCAATTTTAAGAGTCAAGATGACCATTTTAAATTGAGCCCCAAATAAAGTAGAAATAATTTGCTAATTGGCTTAAAAGAGATTTAGTCTTCATGCCCCCAGGAGAATGGAGGGTACGTCACCACAAAAAAGAACTGGCCGAAGTGAATGGAGTTCGGGTTTTGGCACTCCATTCCAGGGGAAGCCACCTTCAGTATTCCTGCAGCACTAGCTTGGCAAGTGTTCCCACAGGCGCCTCCCTCAAGGCTGGGGATTTCAGTTCCATGTGCTCAAACACTAATTATTTTGAGTCATTCTGTTCTGCCTAGGAACAGTGCAAGCCAGCTGTGGACACACTTCAACCAGCAATAGTCTGTGGGAATCCAGGATCAACAACAGGGGGGCCTTTCTTCTGACCCAAAATCAGTCCAAGAACCAAATACATATGTCTCTAGAAACAGACAATGCAAAACCAAGCTGTCACAGCCTTAGTGCTTTCTTGTGTACAAAAACCCAAAAACCTGTCAGGTAAAAGCAGGCTGTGCAATTTTTAAAATATTTGCAATGGTTCCTTATGTGTTCTCCCTATTCATAGGTAAGCTTTTAGACACTGTGATAATTTCAGGTCCCTATGCCTTCAATAACATTGGTAAATTACATCTTAAGTATGCCCATGATAGCATGTTAAACATTTATGCACTGTAAATTTTATTTATACAATTCTCAAGAGATTAGAGATAGGAAATGCATAGTGTTTCCAGGTTCACTTTCGACTAGATTCAAAATTTGAGAACTAAGTAATAGCAAGCAATTTGTGATTCCAACAAAGCACAGACAGACAAATACAGCACCTAGCTTGTTAGTGGCACATCCACACCCAGCGGCTCAAAGAAGCCATGCGCTCTCCAAGCAAAGCTTTGCAGGCCTGCAGGCTGTTTATCTCAGTCTCACCTTAAAACAATGTAAATGATAACAAAGACCCAGGGACTCGATGATCATGGCAGCTCCTTTGCCCAGAATGTTATTACAGTAGGAGCACACTCGCTTCCCACTGACTGACCTAGACACAGAACAAGAATGGAATGGAGGCATTCACCTGCACATACGAGGTTCATATTTAAAATCACAGTCTGGTATTCACATCGATAACAGCAACTTAAGGAAGGCTGTATGTATCTGTGGGAGAAAAACTTTTACCAGACAATCACAGCATGCCTCAATTATACTGTAACTGAGAATGATCTGCATGGAAGCTCTGGGACCCCTGACAAATACTCACCTACATGAACAGTTTCAGTGTAATTAGTCCACTTGGCACTTCATAACACCATCCTCCTTAGATCATAGACCTACTTAGCAATACCTCCCTTCCTCTAATCCATTACATCTTCATGCCAGTTAAACCTGCCAAAGCATGCAACTCTAATCATGTCACTGCACACCTCAGACTAAAGGGCAGCCCCATCTTCCCTCAACAGGCACTGCAAGTCCTCAATGACCTACCTTCTCAGTTCTACTTTTGATTCTTTCATATTTGTCCAATTTTCTAATTAAACAAAGTGTCAGTGGTTTCCTGCCTGTGTCTCTGGCCTGTATAACTGGCTCTGCAGAGAAGGAAATGAACACTGCCAGGCAGCTACCATTTACATTTGGAAAGGGTTTCTACTTTACTGCTGAATGTAGGTCTCATCTCTTGCAGTGCTAAAGTGACAGCCACTTCCTCCTTACCTTTGCATCCCCAGAGATTAGCACAGAACTTTAGTGGTGCTAAGCAGGCATAGCTGCTGAGTGTCCAATGCTGAAGGCCATCAAGATCTTCTCAGGGAAGAGAAGCTCAGCGATTGTCCCTCTGGCCTCTGTTCTCCTAGCATGTGGTGAGTGGGGCTCCCAGTAAATAAATGGATCCTCTCCTGACAAACTGACCATAAATCCTTACCCCTTTTCTTTTACTTCCAATGCTCTAAGACACATTTTGTAGATTCTGGCATAGGTAACAATATATTGGATTGATAAAGAGTTTTTCTTATAAAGTCTCTTCTCTGATGGCTAAAAAAATCCTAATATCAATGTATTTCTACCTTTAAAAATTGTTTCCTTTGTAAAAGAAAAAAATGTAGCATGTGCCAGAACTCCCTTGGGGTGACAACAGAAGCATCACTGTATGTACTTACATGAAACACAAGAGATCTGTGGAGAAACTATGCAGATCTAATATCACAACCCACGCTAACATCTGAGCTTCACTCCACAGCACAAGGCATGTGGCTAGTGATGCTATTATACTCTCACACACTTCCCACCCATGTGAACTATGGAACTCAGTTGATATGGCCTGAACAAAATGATGGCAAACCAGAGGCAAGCAAGGATTTTGGCAATCAAAAACCCAAAAAACAAAGATCTAACCTACTTAATATATATTTTTTTAAACCCAGGTTGTTAAAGCTCACTGGACTGTGAATGCTTGATTATAATGTTTTCTCTTATACTCAGTTCCTACAAAATGAGTTTGTATTACAGTGTCATTAAAACAGTTAAACATTTTACAATACTGCTTTTACCCATAAATAGGAAAAGCATCTGTGATCTAGTATATATTTTTATGATTCCAAAGAGGACTATTCAGACATGTCTTACAACCAAGATACTGACTACACGTTCAGGCCAACAAAACCCTGGCAACTAGTAGACATCTTCAAGGTCTCTGCTGGCTTCTGAGACATCTATAAATACTATTAGGGCAGCGTAGAAAGATATTAAGAAAGCCTTCTCAATGGACTGGAATAAAGAACATTGACTGTGACACATTCAAAAGTGCTGTTCTTTTTCATTGAAAGATTGAATAAGATTTAGAGGAAATTTTGATGAAAAATACCTCTGAGACTAAGAGAAAGAGAGGAGAAACACAAAGGGCCTCACCTGCTGCGGGGCAGAGTGCCTGGCTGTGGAGTGGAAGGGGAGTGGCTGCGAGGGGTGGGGGTCTGGGTGGTGACTCCGCCTGTGGTGGTGGCCTTTCCTGGGCCAGCAGAAGGAGGCGGCACACTGGAGGATGGGTTCCGCATGTAGGCACGGTTGGACGTGGACAACAGCTGAGGTGGCGGGCGACTGAAGTCTTGAACGGAGGAAGAAGCATAGACGCCCACAGGCTGACCAAGCCAAGGGGACTGTCGCCAAGAACTCGATCGCGGGGAGTCCAGGTTATCTAGAGACTCACCTCTGAAACAAGTAAAGGACTCATCAAAACAGCGTAAGGTATCCAACTAGAAACCTATTCAACACATCATTACAACCACTGAAGGATCCATTCTGTGTATTTTGAAAGCAGGTATTAATCTATGTCCACTTACATAGAAAATTACCTTGAACAGGTAAATTTCTCATCATCAGAGCTAGCATGAGTTTTCATGTTTCAATCAACCTTCACTCTTACTTCATTCACTTGGTGCTTAGATAAAATAAGTACAACCAAAGTGGAAAGAAAAGTATTTTTTAAGAAAAAAGCTAACTGTAAGACAGACAACCATTCCTTAAATCTTTGATAGTTTAGACATATAAATTTTACAGTCTTTCAAATTCAATCCAAAACTATATTTTAAGCACTTAAATATGATAGGTATTAGGCTAGATGTTTTCACAACAGTATTAAACTTAATCTCCAC
The DNA here is from genome assembly GCA_025594165.1 of Tamias sibiricus. NCBI lineage: Eukaryota > Metazoa > Chordata > Mammalia > Rodentia > Sciuridae > Tamias > Tamias sibiricus. Next base: position 26,631,298 of record CM046663.1, read on the forward strand.
AATTCTATACAAGATTTTTTTTTTTTTAAATCTCATCAAAGTTAACCCATCCACAAGTTAGAGCCAGTCAAGGGTGGCACTCAGCTTTCAACCCCGTTACCTTGATTTCAAAGTAACTCAGACCAGCCTTCCATGAAGTGCTCAATCATTCACCACCCAAAGTCCTAAATTTCAACTGCTTAATGTCCACATTACCAGAGCATTCACCAGCGACTCCCTTAAATTGAATACACATTAAAACAGGGTTTATTTAGCTCACAGACTGACTTAAAGACACCTTCTGAAAAATCTCTTTCAAAGTTGTACACTTACATTAATACTGAAATTAACTTCAAATTATAAATTTTTTTTTCCTAATCAATCAATTGTGTTGCTATTACTCTTAAATATTCTCATATGTCAAGCTTAAAATAGGTGTTTAACATTATAAAAGTAATGTGTCTCATGGAAACACTCATGCAACACAGAACAGTATGAGGGAGTTTAAGGGTCCCTTCCCTCACTTGCCACAACTGCCCTAACCCTCAGAAGGAAGCTGTGCTAATTATAGGTCCTTCACACGTTTCTCATATGTGCAAATATTTATATATAGAATCAAATGTTCAGAAGTTCAAATGTGTTTATATACATATGCAGTGTATTTGTCTGTTTAACATTCTTAAGTGGGATAATGCTGTAACACAGTCTTCAATAACTCATTTACCACTTACTATATATCTTCATGCCTATTCATGTGAAAGATGGTTCACTGCTGGTTTCCAAGGAACCATACCTTCTGGAATCCACTCTATTGGGTAACCCCTGCCAATGACTCTGGGCTTGATCTGTGGCTAACAGGCATCAGCAGCCACAATGCACATGGAGTGGAATAAGACTTACATATTAGGAAATGTCCTTCTGCCAGGCTGCCTCTTTGAATCCAGGTGCCATGCCATGAGGAAGCCCAGGCAGCTATGTGGAGCAGCACAGGTAAGAACAGACATTCCTAACCACTAGCTGTGGCTAAGCTCTTAAAGGGCCCTCTGCCTGAGGGGCAACAAATAACGGCCCACTGCCAAGATATGCTGTATAGCTTATTTTTCAGAGTCATTAAGAAAACAAATAATATGTGACAGAGACCTCTGCAGCCAACAAAACTTTATTTACTGTCTAGTTCTTTATTTAAAAAAAAAACAAAACTGTTATTCTATTTTTTAAAAATTACCAGCTCATACAAAGAATTTCCCAGGCAACCCTCAGATCTGAGAGAGAGAACAAGTTGTTATTTTAACACACAAGGTTTCGAAGTGCTATATTATGCAGCAATGTCTCTCTCTTCCTTTAATGGTTGTATTCTATCTTTTTGGTATATCACTACCTAGAACAACTATTAAGTACCCTTTTCACAGAGGACATGGTGATTGTTTTGGTCATTATCAATAATGTGTAATGTTCATCACTGGATATATCTGTGCAGACTCATCCAAATACATCCAGAAGATAAGAATGTTAGAAACTTTACTGTTCATTGAGTTTAAATGCATAAAACTCTGCTTAGTACACACTGAAAAACTATGTACCCAGCTGGGAAGAATTCCTATTTGCTCATACAATTATTAATACTAGGTTTAAGCAATCTTGTAATTCTTTACAAATCTCATAAGAGATACATCATTGTTATATTGGGAGTAGTATTGATCTTCATACATTGATTGGCTTTTTATTTCTTTTTCTTATAAACTGCCTGCTCAAATCACTTATCTACTTTCTCATAGTCATGAGGGTTCATTTATTGATTTTTAAAAAGATATTTGTATACAAGGAAATTAGATTTTTGTCTATAGGGTGTTAAAAATAACTTTCCCCAGTTTGTCAAATAAGGAAATACTGACTCAAAGTAGCTGCAGGATTTGTTTACCAAGATGTAGCCTTTAAAATATTCATCTTTTCATCTCCAATTTATTTTGTATATTTACCTTTTTAAAGTTAGAAAATTTAGGTTTTTCACATTTTGCAAATCCTATTATGATAATTCCAATCTGATCATCATCTCATTATAAACAGAAGTTTTGATATATTTTTTCTAAAGTTTGGCAGCCAAGAAAGCACTAAGTGCTTATTTAATTATCCCAATCCCACTTCAGAGTTTTGTAACATATTAACCAGATTTGTAACCTATTAACCATGTGGTCTTGTCCAACTATATTCCCTGCTTGAGTCACAGAATTACTACCCTACTTCAAACCAGTTTCTCCAGATTAAATGAGATGTCATAGGCAAAGCAACTGGCTCATGGTGGACAGATGATAGAGCTCAATGTTGTTTTTTTTTTAATACTTCTTCTCATCAGACCTCAGGTAAGTAGAAGAAATTATGATATCTCTTCTGTCCAAACAAATCACCAGCACATCTAGAAAGTAAGCATTTGCCTCACAACAAAGAAGCAGCAATTCCAAAACTGTCTCGCACCTTCTCATGACCCCAGGCAGACAAATGGGCTCTTTATTTATGCTGGAACTACGCTGCCGGATCCAGCTGTTGTCATGGTGAAGGGATGTTCTCTTCCTCATTTCCTGAAGGATCTGTTGTCTCTCCATCTCTGCTTCTGAGGGGGCTGGATCCTTCTTGGAGCTCCTCTGTGAAAATCCTGAACCCCCAATTCGGTCCAAGTATTTGTTGCTTCCTAAATTAAAAATACATCAAAAGCTTCAGGGTTAGTAGATAAGAAAGGACAGTGGATAAATCTCCAAAGACTGTCCAGCTTAACATGTGTGTGACATATGCTTACATATTACCAACTTCCAATGAGGTGGCTGCAACAGCACAGAAAGCACCCGTCTCCTGTTTCTGGAGATGCCAGTTGCCTACCCAAAGGCACAATAGGGAACATATTAGGGACACCCAGGAGCTGCCTATAGAAGGGAAGAGCCAGTAGGGGATCACTGGATCACTGGCTATGACAACTCTGCAAGGACACGGAGTTTTCTTTAAAAAAAAAAACTTACACTCCCTTGGGGAAAGAGCACACAGAGGCATGAATTTCCAGCTGACATGACCTGAGTATCCATGGCATAAGTCACAGAATATGTTATGACCAAACTGCAGGGCTAAGAACACATTCAGTCTCTGAAATGGAAAAATAGCCCAGGCATCCAAATGATAATTACCATCCAAATGAATATTATGCTTCTTTCTGCTCTAAGAAACTTGAAGATGTATAACTTGGTTACCACATTTATTAATGATGATTAAGTCAGATTTTATCCTGAGGGCTTTCTCTCTTGGGTTTGCTGATCGATTTATGATTTGGGTAAAACATCAAAATTGAAGTATCATCCATTGATGTATCATCTGTGCCTTAATATCAATTAGGAAATTTTATCCAAGGATTTATTTTTTTTTTCTATATTTACTTCTATTGTCATTCTTTCAAAATTCGTAGTTTGTCTTCATGAGCAGGACCACCAAAGGTTTCTTATATACTCCTATGTTTAACATAGTTTATCACTTTGGTCAAATTTTAAAGAAAACATTTTCCACTTTAAAAGAACCTTACTGGTAAAATCAAGTTATTCCACTAAACAGTTAACAATTTCCATTGCCTGCCATTCAGGAACTTGTACTTCATAAAGGGAATACACACACACACACACACACACACACACACACACACACACACACAGGATTAGACATGAACCAGAATCACAATATTATTTCAGAGTCAAAGAGTTGCTGTTACTAATAGATCATGAGTTTCACTCAGGAAAGCATACAGTAACTACTTAGGTAGAGGGGAATGAAGGGAGGGAGGAGTACAGGGGTTAGAAGGATAGTAGAATGAATCTGACATTATTGCCCTATGTCCATATATGACTATAGGACCGGTGTGATTCTACATCATGTACAACCATAAGAATGAAAAATTATACTCCATTTATATATGATGTGCCAAAGTGCATTCTACTGTCATGTATAACTAATTAGAAGACTTTTTTTTAAAGAAAAAAGTTATTTCAGAGAAGATTAAACTATAACTTTAATGGTGGCTAGGGGCGAGTTCAGGGAAAAGAAATGGGAAATCACTGGGCGCGGTAGTGCACGCCTGTAATCCCAGCACTTGGGAGGCTGAGGCAGGAGGATCTCGAGTTCAAAGCCAGCCTCAGCAATGGCGAAGCACTTAACAACTCAGTGAGACCCTGTCTCTAATAAAATACCAAAAAGAGGCTGGGGATGTGGTCCAGTGGTCGAGTGCCCCTGAGTTCAATCCCTGGCACCAAAAAAAAAAAAAAAAAAAAAAAACAAAAAACAAAAAAAAAAACAGAAAGAAAGAAATTGGAAATCCAAATAGGGAAAGACCCAAGACCAGAAGAACTACATCAAAAAGTATCTGATGAATTGGGAATTAACAAAAGGACAATTTGGTTATGTTTAAGGGTTCCTAAAGGGAAAAATATCAGAAAAGACTGGAAAAGTATGCTACGACCAGATATTAGAAGGTCCTACATATTCAAGAGAAGGAATGATCATAGAGCCCCTAATGGAAATCATAAATTCTACAAGCTCTTACCAGTGGCTACAAACTAGATGCCACCAGAATATTCTGACTTGTTAGATATGTTGTTTTGCTCAAGGAGGATTTAAAAGTTTTAAAAATTCCTTGCCAATGGTTAAAAGACAACACATGGAAAAACAGATTTTTTTCCCTTCTCTCTTTGACAAAAGAAAAAGCTGGCAATGAGAGGCTTGCAAGCTCCCACATGCCAGCAATAGGCTGGAGCTGGGATGGAGCCCCAGCCCCTCAACAACAACAACAAAAAAAACCTTTATACTAACAAGATCAGATTCCAAATTGTTTTTGTGGAGTCAGTGAAGTCATTATCATTTTGGATATTTTTTTTCATTTTAGCATTTCAATATACAACTTCAAATTCATATAAAAGTTTTTCATCTATTCTGCAAATCTTTTCTGTACCATTTCTTCAGCTGCAAGATTAAATTTACTAAATAAAATTGCATCAGCATCGTTTTGCCAAAATTTCACATATCTCATTAGCTATTTAAAGAATATTTTAATCTCTTAGTAACTTTCTACGATAAATAAAGCCAAGATAAGCACAGGGTAGTTGTTTTATTATTATGTGCAGACACTGAAAATAGTATTTTAATCATGTAATCTTAATGAATTCTGAAATATCTTGCCCTTAAAAATACTGATCATTGCATGTGATAGCACAAACAAATAATCACACTGAAGAAGTTTGAAAAAAAGATCTCATTTACCATTTTTATTTGTGTAGTAATCATTCAGTTCAGTAGTAGATCTGGATTTATTCCTAAAACAAAGAACATATTAAATGTGTTTCATTAAGAACATCTTTTTCATATTTACAAAGAACACCAAAAAGATTGCTTTTTAAAGCAGCTAATTTATTTCCCATTGAGAGCTATATTTATTTTTAAACTAAGGAATTTTTTTATAATGTCCATACTAGCAGAAAACAGAAAAATGAGATGCTAGCAGAGGTGAACAAGTGATAATACTTCTCTAATATAAAAATAAAGAATATAATTACCAGATTTTGTCAACATTCACTCTGTTCCAGACCTCAATTTTACCAGGCTAACCAAGCATCTCGCTAAATTGCTTAGGGCCTTTCTAAGTTGCTAAGGCTGGCTTTGAACTTGTGATCCTCTTGAGCTGCTGAGATTTACAGGCATGTGCTGTCATGCCCAGCATGCAGAGCAACTTCTGAAAATGTTTAACTTTAGGTCTATAAATCAACACATGCTAATCTTATTTTCACTCTACTAAGCACACTGAGCTTCAAAGATAACAGTAATCATAACATAAAATAATATAAAGTACTACAAAATAATATGTACTATTATTCAAATAAATGTACATATGTATACAACATATTTATGTATGCAATGCAATAATCTATAATACATAATAATGTACATAATAATGTACCACAACTGAGAGACACACACATTCTTGGAAAAACTTTTACTTATTTACAAAAGAAAAAACAGTCATTACCAGGTATCTAGTCATACTTCTCGATACCTCTAGGGCTTTATCAGCAATGTCTAGATGATTTCATATTTTCCATAATTCCTTAAGTTTCCTTTCCCTGAATTTTAACTATTTTCCCCAAGGTAACAAGCTATATAAATGAAGCTTTTTAATATACAAATTCATAGTTCCGAAAGAGAGATCAACATTTTAATGACTTACACTCAGATTCATTATAAATAAGGTCTTCTATCACTAGATAAGTTTTTACAGTTATTATTGGCCCATTCCTAACCAGTCATTCCTTTCCTTTTTCCTTTTTACTCTGAGCCCTTTTCAGTCATTCAGATTACCTATATGTTTTTCCTTATATCTAAAAATAAAAACAAATTTCCTAAAGGAGGAATTTCATCTCTTCAATTATAAGCCATTGGTCCAACACTAGATATTTATTGGATCAACTTTGTTCAGAAGTCCTTAGTGATTTTAAAACTGCAAAGCACTTTAAAATTTACGTTAAATATTAAAACTTAATGCTTTAGGAAATTTTAAAACACATATACCTTTTCAGAAAGTTATCTGAAATTTTATATTCATTCCTCAAAACTGAGCAACTGGTTCTAAACAGACTAAAAGAAAGGTCACAATTTTCATTGTATATGCCCTTATATAACCTATTTTTCGGTAATCTGAAGCCCTTACTCATAACCTTTTCTTTAAAAAAGCTATGGTGTATTACCAAAAAGAAAGAAAGAAAGAAGACACAATTCTTCCCATGTCCATTTCTCTTTGCAAATGTGACTCCTCCTCCTCTGTGAACTCAGCTGGCCTTGTGATTTTATACAATACCTTAGACCTAAGATGCCTTTTAGGCTTCCTCTCTCTCTTCCCTGCCCAATGCCATGTACCTAAGACCCCACTGGCTTACTGGATGCTGAAAGACACATGCCCCAGTTGCTCTCATTGCCCCAGCTACCACCCAGCCAACTGTCAAAAGCAAAGCTGGCTAGTCAATTGGTAGCGGATGCATGAGGGTGCCTAGTCAACTAAAAGAGCTGTCTGATTAGCTCAGTCCAGAAAGATGACCCACAAAATCATAAGTTAAGCCACTAAGTTTGGGGGTAGTTGTTACATAGCAAAAGCTAACTGATACAGAGATTAACCAGCAAGTTTTCTTTGTATTCCACAAAAGACAAAGAGCAAAATAATTTTATAAAACATCTACACAGAACTAGGGCCATGTATCTGAAACAAACCACTAGCAAACTTTAAAAAAAAAAATGTTCTACCCACCTGTCACTAGGAAGAATACCTGAAGATTCTTCCTCTCTCTTTGGTATATCATAGGAATCAACTGGCCTAAAGGATTGACAAAAAATAGAAAAATAAAAAAATCTTACAATCAAAATGTAAAACTTTAAAACAAGGATTCCAAAATAATGTTATTCTAGTCTCTTTATGTAAATGGTCTGTGGGTGAAAAACTAAAGAGGAAGTATTTCAACCAATCACTTTGAGCTTTACTTTCCTTCTGCTGCCAACAGACATTGGTCACTCATACATCACTCATTCCACAGGTAAGTACCAGATGCCCACCATGCCCCAGCACTGCTCTGGGGATAGGCTACAGAAGTAAACAAAACAAATTTGTTGCCCTCTTTTGCACTTACACTTTACTGGGGCAGGCAGCCAGCAGACAGACAAAGTCATAATATAAAGCAGGATAAGGGCATACAGACAAGAAGAGAAGAGTCACATGTTTTAAGTGAGGTATTCTGGAAAGTCTAAGATGGTGACATTTGAGCAGAGATTTGAATAAAATGAGTAAGCCACACAAATAGGTGAGGAAAGACATTTTCAGGCAGAGAAACAGAAAATATAAAAGTCCAGACGCAGAGTACGTTGGACAGTTTCAAAGAACAATATGGAGGCCAGTGTGGCTACAGCAGACAAATGTAGGCAAGAGTGGTGAGCACTAAGTGGTAGACAAAGGGGCCAAGACATGGCTCAGATAAGCCTTCTACACTATGCTGAGGACTGGACAGTGTTCTAAGGGGACAGGCAGCCATCTGCAGAGTTGAGCAGGGAATTACGGTGACGTGATTAGAGTTGTGATTTAAAGGCTCTGTTGAGCTTCTTCCATTCACTTGGGTAGAGAAGGATGGTAGGAGCAGAAGACCAATGAGGTGCCTTGAAGTGGAACACACACAGAGAAGCCAATCCTATTTAAACTCCTGTGCAACCTTCAGTGGTGAGGACAGACCTCCTATACTGGTATATTTTCACCGAAGTTTCCCTCTCTATCTCTGCCTGGCGCTTCTGCTCTTCTGCACGGTGCTTCTGTGCCTCAGCCTCAGCCTCCCGCAGTTTCTTTTCCTGTTCTTCCTGAGCTCGCTGCTCCTTCAGTTTCCTCTCTCTCTCAAGAATGAGTTGCTCCTGCAGCTTCTGTCTTTGGTCCTCATGAACAACATCCTCTTCCTGTTGTATCCTCTCCTCCTCTCCTGCTCGGGTTCCTTCTCTGTCAGAGGACTTGGACCCTTCACTCCAGGTGGCCTCCCAAGTGGCAATGGTGGGCTCCCGTGTGGTCAGAGAAATGCTGTTTGAGTTTAGGACCATCAGTTCCTATGTGACCAGTGGAAAAAAGAAATCCATCACAATCTGTGTATCAATAATTTCACATACATAGATACTAAGTTTAGATATTAATTGTAGTTGCCCAAAATCTCATTGATTTTTCCCCCTCTTGGTGGTGCTAAGAATTGAACCCAGGACTTCACACATATTAGGCACACACCGTACCACTGCACTACACCCCCAGCCATTTTATTTATTTATTTTTTTTAATTTTATTTTAAGACAGGGTTTTGTTAAGTTGCCCAGGCTGGCTTCAAACTTGCAATTCTTCTGCCTCAGCCTCCTGAGTAGCTAGGATTATAATAGGTGTGCACCACCACACAGAGCTTAAAAAGGCCTCAAAAGTGATTGAGATATAAGTTAGAGGAAGAAGCACTAAAGTTCTTTTAATATAATTATTTAATTATATAATAGAAAAACTAAGAGAAAGATTGAAACATCAAGGCAAAACTCTAAACTGGGGATCATTACATTTTTCAAAAAGCTAGAGATGTGAACATGTGGCCAAACTCAGAGGGAAACGAGGGGTCCCTTGCTTCTCAGCTAGTTTCACCAAGCAGGTAAAGAGAAGGAAGTAAGAAGCCTGTTTCAATAATACCTCATCCAAGTACTTGGAATTCTCTCTCTCAGCCTCCTGCTTAGCCCTTTGCCACTCTTCCCTCAGTTTCTCTTGTTCACGTTGGTATTTTTCCTGTGAGAAAACACAGCGTATTAATCAATATTAATAACTTTTCATTTTAAGCAGAATATTTCATTAACACTTTGGCTCTCCCTAACCTCAACCTTTAAATACATGATTTTATTTTCATTTAACCAACTAGATTTTAGTCCCTAAAGTAGCAGAGAATTTTAAGGAACTAAAATGCAGATGTTAGAAAAGGGTGCACATACCAAATTAGATGCACATCTACCCTTTACCATGGACATAATTCATCAAAGCCTCCAGCTAACTGTGAAAGAGACTAAATAACTCCATATTGGACCTAGTCAATCGCTGAGAAGAACTAAGTCCTCACAATTCACCTATACTGAGTGCACACCTCATATACTCTGAAGTAAACATAAGAGCTAATAAAAATGATTTTTAAAGGATAACGCTGGAAATCTTCAAAATAGAAACGTAATTGTTTAATGCAAAATGTGTTACCTACAAAAAAAATAGTGATGAAACTGTTGGTTTTATTTTTTTAAAATTTGCTTTTCAATACTGGTTGACATGAACTAGACAGAAACCATGAAAGCCAAGCCTAATACCTATTCACTCATGTCACCCCACACTACCTGAAGTAGACGGTCCTGCTCCTTCTGCCACCTCTCCTGCCGCTTTCTCTCCTCCTCTTGATCCCATGCCCAGCGACTGGGGGCACTGAGGGTTGGAACTGGAAGCTAACCAGTTATCAAAAAACAACAATGGAACTTCATTAAGTCATCTACTGAACCACTTTCACATATATCAATTATTCATCTTACACTCTGCCTGTACTGTACTAGAATTAGAGAAGAGATAGCTTAATGTTTCAAAGTAACTCTTCTCAACTTGGAGGATTACTACCCAATATACCATATGCAACTGAAAATAATGTAAGCAAAGCTACTGCATATGAGTTTGTTCCCACAAATTCACATTTTCTTATTTCCAACTACAAATGAATACTACTTACATCAGGAACCACAGAGTCAGAGCTTCCTGCATTGCAGCATGTGGACAAGGAGGGAAAAAAATACAATATAAGTCTTTTTGTTTCTATGAAATAATTTCAGAAAGTTATATCCTAACTATCCCTATGTCAGTATACTAAGTGACATAAACTTTTTTAAAACAAGTGTCAATATATCCTTTTTCCCCTTTAGTTTCATCTGTTACTCTTCCAATTCAAAGACAATAACAAGAAGATAAACCAGGGGTGCCAAAGGTACACACTAGCTCCAGATACCAGAGCTGAATCAATGGACATCTTGAAAGCATTTTAGGGTCTTTTTATTACTAAACTGGACAAGATCTCAGTTTGGCCTAACAGGAAAAAAAGAATCTCAAATGTTACAACATCTAACAAATCCAGTTATTTACTTGCAACTGTGTAATTACGATGTGACGGCTACAATTCATTTTTCTTTTTTTTTTTTTAGAACCATGCCACTACAACATGTTCAAGAACATGTGCCTTTAGTATCATTTGCAAAACAAGTAGCCAAGTTTCATGTGTGAACTTCAAGGCACATCTTATTATTTTTATCCTTAGGAGCTTACATAAGTATATGTCTGTACATAATACAATGATTTTTAAAATGTAAAATTTCAGAAAATATATTAGCATACACTATTTGTAAATTTTCCTGAAACCTCAGTTGTCAAAGTATTCCCTTCTATAATTTTTTTTTTTTTTTTTTTTTTTTTTTTTTTTTTTTAACGAAAACTGCTTTAAGAGAGACAAATGATCTTCCCGGAATACTTTATTAAAGAAAAGAAAAGAAAAAAATTAGAATCGAGATAGAAAAGGAATTATTTTATTTCAGCCAATTTGAACTAGGAGTATAATATTATTTCACTTAAATAACCATAGAAAAACAATAGTTTAATTTAAAGATGAACCAAAAACACTAAGGATACTGACACAAATAGACATGCATACTGGGAAGCTATTTCTGGTTAAAAAGTGATCTTCACCCACCAAAGGAAGAATAGTAGGTGATTAACACAATATACACAAGTCCAGCATCATGTTATAAGACAGGTTTGTAAGTGTTTCAATGATCTTAAAAGAAACAATAACATTTTAGACAGCAACAGCACAAACTCCTCCAGCTGCTGCATCTTGAATGTTGAACATTACTTTTAAGTTTTTCATAGCAAAAAACAGAGCTCAAATTGCATTCATGAGACAGCGCATCTGACAAACGTGAAAGGGAGGAAATGTCACATGCATCACGCATTGTGAAACAGCCCTGCCCAACTACACCAACACCAAGAAGCCCAAAATGCACCAGTCCTCAGATGCAACTCAAATTCATTTACTTTGAAGTGACAGAGCAGTCACATTGACATTCCAAAGCCACCATTCCATAGCATCAAATAATTCTGCTCTTTATTCAGAGCATTTTTCACAACCAAAAACAGGTCAGTTTTTAAAAGTTGGCCAAATAGATGTTGGTGTAGTCTAATATTATGCAATTTGTAGGAAGCAGTAAGATTTAAATGAAACTCCTCATTTCTTACTGTTACCACCCAGTGGAAAGACATGTGTGTTTAAAAGCATCTCAGTATTTTTTTTTTCTTTTTTAATCAGTTAAAAGAGAAAAAATCTTTAGAGCTATACAAAGGACACACAAAGACCCATTACCACAGAGGTAGACCCATGAACTGTAAGAAAAGCCTGATGAGCCTAGGGAAAGAATGGAAATGGGTTATGTTGCTGGGTCATAATGACAGCCAAACTAAAGTGGCTCGGTGCCCAGAACCACAGACCATGAGGAAGAATGGAGAGTGAGAACAAGTCCATGAAAGAGAACATACTATTAGCTTTGTGGTTTACCTTGTTCAAAAAATTGTGATCGTCTTTTTAAGTTTTTCAAAGAAATGGGTTCAGATGCTAGTTGGAAAATAAAAAAAAATAAGTAATAAATACCATATCATTCATTTTAATTTCTCACCACTGGTAAATTAAATGATACCTGACATACCTTTCAAATCTGTAGCAATTTTTTTAATGACAAAACTAATAGCCACAGAAGACATGAATTATTTCAAGGGACACAGACAAACATATTTTAGTAGTCTATATTACATTTAAATTAGTAAAAGGAACAAATATCTTCATTAATAAATTTTAGTAGACAACATTCATACTTTCACAGCTGTGAAAGTCATACAGTCCATGCTAGGTCACAAAGCTTTAGGGAAATTAAAATTAACACATTTTGCTTAGGTTAATCAATCCAACATTTTCTCTGCCAAAGAATTTTCATAACATTGATGAATAAGAACTGAAAATTATTGGGGAGGAGGAGGACAATAAAATAAATAATAGCTACAGAAAGATCAAATGAGAACAAATGCTAAAATTATGATTCTTTAGGATTAAAATATTTTGTACTACTTTTCAAGATTTTGTAGCTACTAACTTAAACAAAATGAAGTTCAGTCAAAAAAAATTAGAAAACTGTGACTTCTCCCACAGATCTATGACAAGAGTATGGCATAAAATGTAGATGTGATTATTACTTCATACTAGTTGCTGTTTATTTCTCTAAACAAAACCTTCAAATGGCAGGGCCTGAATACAATCCTACTGTCACTAAAGCATTAGATGTCTTTACCAGTTGGCTCTGCCTAGGCCACTGGCAGAAGATGACCAAGTTACCTTAGATTTAACATTAGGAAGAAAAATAAGCAATGCTTGTTTTAAAAACCCCTTTGATTAAAAAAATAAAATTTAAAAAAAGTAAAATATAGTCATTTCTATTGGAAATGAAGTACAAAGAGAAATAATCAATGAGGAAAAGGAAATTTATAAATGTAGGTTGGATTTGACATAGTGTACAATAAACTGGAAGAGTTAACAAACACTATGCAAGTCCATCCCATTCTTGGCAGCCTAATTTCATAGTAAATGAAGCTTCATCTTCTTTGGATATCCTTTCCTGCCATGTTGATCAGGGAGATCTTTGTTGTTTATTTTGTATGCCTGAAGAATGGCACATGGTGTAAAATCGCTAAATTATTTGTTTCTGGGCAGAAGAAGAAAGAGAATGATAACTCCAAATTTCCCTAGATATTGTGCCTTTTTTTATAATGAATGTGACCACTAACGATTGTTACTACAATTGGCAGTTCTCTATTAAGATTAACTGCCTCCAAGTTTATCTCTTTCACAACAATAAAGGGGAAAAGGAAACTTCATTCATTGTTTTGTATTTAATGAAGATTTCCTTTGCCAGCATGCCACAGTCAGAAAGCTGCTGGCCTCAGGAAAACCTGTTCTTATTTGGCTTAGGCACACAGGCACCCAGAATATGCTGCCAAAGTTTTGTTTGCAGTTCCTGAACTATTAAACGCTGGAATCGAACGCCCTCCCACCTGTTTGCAATTGGATCTGTGTGTTAACCTTTTAGTTTCAACTTGCAGTGGATCAGTTTTTCTCTCATAGAAATTAATTTTAGAATAGAAGAACTTGGGAGCTATGACTTTTTCTACACTACAGATATAAATGATAATGGTGACGTTTACCTTTTGATTCAATAGTGTTGCTTTCATCATGAATTCCATTGATTTCTTTGGATTCGGTGTACTAGAAAGGACAAACATACTAATTAATATTCTCTTCCATTGGACTGTGAGCTTAAATAATGCATTTCTCATCAGTGAAGGTAACTTTTAACAAGATTGGTTTTAAGGATATTGATCCTCAAAGCTTTTTACATGTAGTAGAAACTTAAAACTTTTTCATTATTCTCATTATTTGCAGAAAGATTAATAACTAACTTCAGGCAAGGATGACCTTAAGTTTAATCAGATATTAACATTCTAAGAAATATGATGGACAAAATAGTCTTTAATCCACTTGGCTTATCTTAATGACTAAGTAAAATAGTCATATAGGATTCTCTAAGATTTAAATTGTTGCTTCAGAATGTAGCAAGATCTCTATTAAATAAAAGTTTTAGTTACAAATTTTTAAAAATATTTATTTATTTGCTTTAGTTGTACACAATGCATTTTTTATTTTTATGTGGTGCTGAGGTTCGAACCAAGTGCTCTACCGCTGAACCACAATCCCAGCCCTATTAATTACAAATTTAAATTATTAATTTAAATGAACAATTCATAATCTAAATAGACACATTGTTTTCAAAGCCTATATAAAAAGTATTATTTGACATCTAGAAAAAATTCTACATAATTTTAGAATCAATTAATGGAACTGATTATATCTTAATCACACACATAATTCTACATACCAAATACACCCACACAAGAACTAAAAATGCTTGATGAGGTTTTATATTGCACACAATGACTACATTCATTTTGCCAGTAAAAACTAAAGAATGTATAGAGAAGTTATAGTGTATAATTTTACATAATTGCTACTTCACATTCATAAAGATCTGAGAGATGGTTGTAATGATGAAAGGCTGGTGAGAAATACCTGCAAAAGAACATTATGAGATCTTTTGATTTTACCATTATATAAGTCTCTAATAATACCCCATTAATGGGTAAGACCTTATGCCTTTCAAAAATACATTTTATTCTCTTTACTATACATTACCTTATTCAATTATTTATGTTTTAAATGTGGTGTTAAAATTGTTTAAACAAAATTAATTTTCTCCTGCAGATATAATCTATATCATGGCTTTGTCTCTGTAGTATACTCCTGGTTCTCAGAATACTTACAGTAGGGCTCTGAAGGCTTTCGGAGAAATCAGTTGTTACTGATAGATCTGAAGACTTGTCTGAGTTGTAAATTCCAGAAGTTGTATCAATCCACTTTGTTTCTGGTGAACCTATAATTTTGGTAGCCATACTGGTGAGATTGAGGGTTTTATGCCGTATAAATGGCAGGGAAGGCTGGTCTTTGCCCCAGTCTGATTGGCACATGAAGATCAAGTAATGAGTACACATAAATGGTGAAGTGGAAAGAATAAAGTTACTGAATGCACATATACAAAACACACATATATAAGACAGACAGACAGACAAATCAGGTAATATGCAAATGAATCACCTTCCCAAACACAAAGGTTAAATCATGTTAGTCATGAAAAGACCAGCAAATTTACTGAATCTTTCCATAAACCAGGACTAGATATTATATTTTGATGTAATAAGTTGGTAGGTGTGCCCTTTCACATCTAACCTCAACTGGGAACTAAGAAATACAATGATAGAAAATGTATATTGAAAATTCTTTGAGAACAATAATAGGAATATCACCAATCATGCTCTTATACCAGTGCAGTTATGCTACTGCAGAGAAAGTTAGAGCATGGTATTTCTTAATACTCAACATCCTTACAAATAAATCTTAATGCAGTTACATTTGCATTGAATTGATGTTTGCATTCAGTCAGATCAGGGTATAAACTAGTCATATAATGTAGAATTCAGTAAGTTTGCTAGTGAAGAGTTTCAGACAGCATCCTCAAAGAGGTATTATACAAGATTTGTTCCAACATAAAGACAAGACGCTTTTAAGCAACAAGTAAAATGAAAAAATACAAAGTTATTAAAGCAAATTGTTACAACCACTTGCCAAAGACCAGTTTCCCAACTTAGAAAGCCAGACATGGTAAAACTCACTCACCAGACTTCCCATGGCGCCTGACATCCATCACTAGGTTTCCAGTTTCTCGAGCACGAGCCATGGTTTCCTCCCACTCTTTTGTATCCTTATATGTAAATTTGGTGTTGTTAACAGCAATAATCTCATCATCTACCTGTAGCTGAGAAAATTCTGCTGGGCTACCTAAAATCAATGTGTAAAGCAAGTTAAACAATCAATTTTCTTAAAATCCCATATGGTCTACTAGTCACTGCTTCTTTAAATTAAGGAAAAATAGCTTCTTAATCTCAGCTAACCATTTCTCATTGTTTTCAGATACAGAAGAGTCACTACAATTTTAAGCTATCAAATATTTGAGTGTTTACAACAAACAAAGCACCAAAGGCATTTTTTAATTCTAGTAGTATGCATCTTCATTGACATTGAAAGGAGAAATGATAAGTTCACTATCCACTAAAATTTATTAACCTCCTAAGGACAAAGAAAGTTTCAATTATTTTTAAGTTAAAAATGTGTTAAGTACTATACTTTGAGTTTGCACATCTCTGGAAGAGAGTAGAAGGAAATAAAGCCACTTAATAGTATATAACATTAATGCCATAACTAAAATGCCATTACCTAATTTAAGCAATCAAAAGAAAAATCAATGTTGACATGCAATTTTATGTAGCTGAAGTATGTAAACAAGGGTCTCCTCTTAAATACTATAGCTCTCATTTTAATTTTAGGCTTTGCAGTAATAATTGGCAGAGTTTCTGGGTTTAATTTGTTATAACCCTGGGTGGAGGAGATAATCCCTTTACAAATATCTCAAGACCTTTGCTTCCTAGAGACTCTATAAACAATAGATACATTAGTCTGCTCAAAAAACACCACATTCTGCAGTAGAGTGCTTGCCAAGCAGGTGCCAGGTTCTGGGTTTAATCCCCGGCATCACAAAAACACAAAATGACTAATAATGGAAATTTCAATCAAAATCTGCAACTAAGTTCCATTTGTTAGCATTTCAAAAAACAAGCTTAAAATTGAAAAATTCTGTAAAAAGTCTTCTTCAAAACTAAAATTAATTAGGCAATGGGAATAAACAATATGTGAATTTGCAAACCCAACTAACAGTCTCAGGGAAGAGGGTACATCTTCTCTACTTACTAATGCACTTTCACATTAGTAAAATGAATTAGTAAATATATTTTTTCCTCTTATATCAAACAAACTAATTTCTGCAATCCCCCCACCCCACCGTAGAATAACAAAGGAGAACACAGTTCAGTAGAGTAAAATCTATGATTTACCTTCTTCAACTGATGCCACAAAGATCCTGGAAAAATCCCATTTTATTGTAAACCCAAAGTCAAGGCTGTTCCCAGGCATCTGGTTTATGCTGATTCTCATATCACTGAACTGATCCTGAAAACAAAACATGAAACGCTGGTATCAGGTGTCACTGGCACCCACACAGAGGAAAGTCTATCCATGCAAGACGGGAAGCTGCACACAAAGCACACTTAAATTATTTCATCATAAACCAAAAGCTTTATCCTTTCTTCCTTGGGCTTTGTAAAACCTTTATTTATATAAGTATCACCAAGTTTATTACTTTTACTGCTAAAATAGGGGGAAATCCATAAAGAATAAATATTTTTCTTCATATAATACTATAACTCACTTAGTCATTGATAAATCATAGGTTTTTGCCTACCACACAATAAAATCTAATTTACGAACCACTTATTTCCTGTCCAGGAAATGAAGCATAGTGATTTATATTATTTATTTATGTATTTATTTAGGTACTGGGGATTGAACCCAGGAGCACTTTACCACACAGCCCTATTTTATTTTGAGACAGGCTCTCTCTAAGTTGCTGAGGCTGGCCTTGAACTTTTGATCCTACTGCCTGAGCCTCCCCAGTTAACTTGCATTACAGACATGAACCATCACACCTAGCTAAATAAATGACTTAAAAATAACAACATATTTAAAAATAAAACAAAAACCCACCTCCAATACTGACCATGTTTAGCTGAATAATTTCAAGTGATTTATAGACACATAATTCATCTACCAGTGGTGTCTATCCAGGACTGCTACCATGCCCCTTGCAAGGATCTCAAATTTGACAAGGCATTTTTGCTTGTTTAACTGCCACATGAGGACATGATGGTAAAAGCATAGCTGCTACACATGCTGCAAAATGCACAACACTATCACCTGTGAGCACCTACTCTCTAAGATGCCAAGAGGATCACTATGAGACATCCTGAGCGACAGGCCATGACTTCACAGAAGTAACATCAGTCTATAAATGTCCAAGAACAATAGCCTCTTCAGCAAAAGGCAGAATTCTATTTCCACTTCTTTATTTCATGTTCACCACACAAAAACAAATCCTAAATTCCTACATTTCCCAGGGCCTTCTTAAATCATTTTCTAAACCAGATTTCAGTTTTATAGTAAACTCAGTAAATTATGAAAACTTCACCATTTATGATTTATATATTTTATTCTTTAAAAATAGATAGATTTTAATATAATGAGCTTACCAGAGTAGTCCTTTAGTTCTGTATCTAATAAGAAACTTATTCTAAAAAGTTCTTCCTAAAGCTATTTGACTCAGAAGATGACCTACTCATTCTTCATTTTAATTTGGCAGTTAAATCCAAACCTAGGGCCCAGTGGGCAAGTAAACTAATTGAGGTTTTTCAGCATGAAGAATAAAAAACAGGATGGAATTTTATAAATAGTCAGGATGGAATTTTATAAATAGTCAAACTACATAATCTGGGAGACAGCAAGTGAACATTAGCCTTTTCAACCAAATATAGGCTAAAAGAGAATGAGCCTGAGCCACGGAGGGAGGAGATTCACAATTACATTATATCAGAAGAACCATCCCACTAAAGGCTGTTCATATGGAAATGAACAAAACTCTGAACATGTTAAAACCACCTCTCTCAAACTGTTAACAGGGGAGGATAGTCTCCCTGTAGTTACAGTCTGGCAGACTGTTGTACTGACCCTTGGGACAGTACACAGCAGAGAGGACCATGTGGTCAATAACAGGTGCATCCCTGTCAATAACCAACCAGGTGATCGCAGGTATGTCGCTGAGCCTGGTAGAGCCTCTCTCTGTCACTATGACACTGGTTTTCAAGTTTTTGTTTTTGTTTTTTTACTTTCAAAACCCTACTTTTCAAATGAAAATCTTATTCAGACTGCTTCCTCCAGTTTGAGGACAAGGCTTGTGGAGCCCCGCTTATATAGCCTCTCCCTTGTGACACTCCCTGAAGCACCTCTGCACATGGCTTCTTTTATTAGATTATCTCTGAAACACCCCACATGTGAACATAACTATGATTATGTTAAATATAAAATGATTCAACAATGATTTCAGGTAGGATTTCTACTTCCTTATTTTTCCTCTACAGAATACATGGCAGGTGAGCATTTTACAAAGAAGCTGAGTGTCACAAGTTGATAATGGGGGAATTACCTTTTGACTGGATGGAACAAGATTACAAATTACTGGGGAAACCTAGATTCTTGATGACTGATACAAGAATTATCAAGTGGTTTCAGCTCTCCATACCAGAAAAGAGATGCTGAGATGTTCTCTATTAATATAATCTCAGCATCTAAAATAAAATCAATTTTCCTCAAATTAAGTACAGTTTAAAAAGACATATACTGTGAAAGCTGAGATTAGCCTACCATCAGCCTGATGAAGCAGAAGATTCTAAATTTTTTTTTAAATTTATTATTATTTTTTTTTTTAATTTTATTTTTATAATTTTTAATATGTACAACTCATAGTGCATATATTTAGTATCTAAATTTTTTTACATACAACTGCTTGTATACAAAGTATATTCGTACAATTCAGGTCTTCAATCATGCAAGGATTCTGAGAAAATTAACACTAAAAAATTTTTAAAAATGACAGAAAAACAAAAATGATCAGCAGCATGAGAGTAAGATTTATTTTTCCTAGATCTGCTGAATTACACCAAAGCCTTCTTCAGTCTTCATTCCACTTCACCTCAGGCTTCACTACCAGGCACTGCCAACGATCCCCTACCTTAGGGAAAGAGTCTTCTAAGTCACCCACTACCTGTTTCTCTTGCTCCCCCACCCCATCTCCATGGCCACTTCTCTGTTCTCATAGGCTGCTCCTCTTCTTTCTCTCCTGCTTTCATTTTGCTGCAGTTTCCCAGCTGCCCTCTAACCATCTTCACTACATATTTTCCTGAGAAATTACACTAACTGCCATGAATCCAACTATGATTTAAATCCAACAGTTCTAGAACTAAATTCATTATCTTCCTCCCCAAACCCGCTTTTCCACTTCTTGTTTTTCTCATCTTAGGTGACTACATCACTATCTAACCAGTTGCCCGAGTTAAAAACACTGGATTCTTCCAAGGCCCTGTTCTTGTTCTTGCTTCCCCTGATGAATCCCCAAACTTCACACACCCCTATTTTCCATCAAACAAACACGATTTTTTAAACATTTTTTTTTAAGTTGCCAATGGCCCTTTATTTTATTTATTTATATTTGGTGCTAAGAATCGAACCCAGGGCCACACACATGCTAGACAAGTGCTCTACCACTGAACCACAACCCTGGCCCCACACATAATTTTAATAAAGTTATATCAAGCTCACAACTCATAGATCCATCTGAATTGCTCCATCCTTCCCAACCTCCTCAGGCTGCCATCTTAGTTCAGACTTCATTTCTCCCATCTCCTGTGGTCACCTCCTGAATGTCTCTCCAGTTTCCAGCACTTCTTTTTGTCCGCATTCCCCACAGCTGCCAGAATGTCAGTTACAGAACTGTTGATTATTATATCACACCCCATTTTAAAACTGCTGGTAGCTCCTACTGCATATTTGATAGATTTTAAATTCTGCATTTCAGTTCTGGTTTAATTTTCAAAGAATATATATACCACTTTCCTCAAAATGATTTTATCTTTATGGACCAGAAGATATCTCAGTTTCTACTAGCTCTAAAATTCTTAAAAAAACTTCCAAAGTTAAAATAAGTCAACATTTGGTGTTTTAACATTATATAAGGCAGTCCTCATTTCATACTGTTCATAAGTATTTCATATATATATATATATTTATTTATTTTTTTTTTTTAATTTAGGATCGGAGGGCTGGGGTTGTGGCTCAGTGGTAGAGCACTTGCCTAGAACATGTTAGGCACTGGGTTCAATCCTCAGCAACACATCAAACAAACAAACAAACAAATACATAAATAAGGGCATTGTATGCATCTACAACTAAAAAAAATTAGGATCAGAGAAATTATATATGTGGCCTAAGCATTTCACCAGCCTGGGGCAAGTCACATAACTCAAATCTCAAGTACTTCACTGGCAAAATTAGGACAATACCACCTACTTTGAAGGTTATTAAAGGGATTTAATAAAACATTTAAAAGGTACCAAGGCACATGGTTGATGCCTAGTAATTATTTTCTTTTTTCCACAGAAAACAATATTAAACATGATATACACACTGGCTAAACAGTTTCTAGACTAAAAAAAAAAAATCCAACTAAAGAAAATCCTATTTAATTCTCATATAGTTAGCTCTAAAGCCCAGAAGACTCAGATAGCGTTCAACAACTATTTGCAGTTGCAGGCACTATGCTAACAGGGAGAAAGACTTGCTTTCTACCCTATAGAACAGGGTCTCATAAAATAAAATGCAAGGTGCGAAGCCAGGATAATAAAAGCTCTGGCTACTTAAAACAGGCACTTATAGGCTTGGGATCAGGAAAGAGATGTGTACAAAGCTTGTTTCCTTCCATACCCACCATCCTACTTTAAGGTACTGTTTTCAAATGTCTGGGGCAGAGGTTTTAGAAGGTGGTTTTGTGTTGGATTTAAGATAAGAGAACTCTGAAAGGACAGAAAAGAAAAGGGAATAAGCAAGACCAGTTTTAGGGAAAAATCACGAAAGCCATATCTGGGAGGCAGTAGGAGAAGGCAGAACAGCTCAGAGTCACACTCCCCTCTCTTTCCTTGGGTCATCCCCAGAATTGCCCTGGCAGTCCACATTGGCAAGGGAGGTGGTGGTGGGGGCAAAAACCATAACAGAAGGGGAGGGGGAGAAAAGGGGAAAGAACAAAATTCCCAGCTCAGCAATGGGGAGGGAAAGGAAATTCCTGTGGGCAGATTGTAAATGAGGCCACATTAAGTTCTTTACTTCATTACATTTTTCCTTCTTTATGGCATAAACCACCTTATAACCACAATTCTGTGATGGGCTCCTAACAAGTCTCCACCTGCAGAATCTGCTTCCTTAAAATAATTCTCTATAACATCACAAAGCTTACATTCCTAAGACGCTCCTTAATCTTTAAATTCCCACACTAAATAATCAATAAGGACACTAAATTACCTCTTGGATCAAGTTCATAGCAGTAATCAAGGCCTTGAATGCAGTTCAAGTTAATATTAATTGCCAATGATACAGAAAGGCTATATGGAAGGCACAAAGAATTATCCCTGAAAAAGGAACACCTAAATATATGGAGCAAGGAAGAATCTAACAAATGAAACTTTCAGGACTACACAGTTCAGTTTCCAGCTAGGGAGATGTGACATCTTGATTCATGAAGGAAGTAGTCGTTCTGGGCTCTGAAGGAACAAAAGGACATAAAACAGCAGGGATGGGTGAGGCCAACATTTTCACATGGGTAACACTAAAAACAAATAAAATGTGCTCAAGAAAGTACATGATGTGACCCCCCCAAAAAATGTCAGCTCTACTTATGTAGCTCAATCACCCCCACTTTCCTATGACAGCATTGATGTCACCAATATTGGATCAGACTGCCTGGGTTCAAATCCTAACTCTACCATTTGGTATCGTATATGGCTTTGGACAAGTAACACGACCATTCAATGCATCAACTTTCACAACTATAAAATTGGGGTAATAATGATGATGCTGACATAATATGGTTTCTCTGGAGCACAGAAATTACTAAGTCTAGCCTGACATCAGGACAAGTGAATCTGATTAACAATCTTATATAGGATGTACAAACACCTGTGACTACTTCCATAGCATATGCATTTGTAGAAAAAGGACCTGAATTAGGGTAGTGGCAGCTGGGATAGACAGGAGAAACACCAATGGAGATTGCAGAGAAAGATATGCAAGCACACTACCAGCAAAGTGCAAGGCAGGAAAGAGAGAGAAGATCAGAAGAACACCCTTTCACCCATCTACCAAGACACCTATACATTCAGTCGCATACTATTTTTGATTCTTCTGTTCTCTGAACACCTAGAGATCCTAGAGTTTGAAGGAAAGTTTAGAAGAATGTTGTGCAAGGCCCTTTACGTACTGCTCATCCTCTAAGTTAGTAAACTCCATAGGCTACTTTCCCATTAGGACAAAGATGAATACCCAAAGCACCAGACAGGGGTACATCACCAGATGAAATATACCAATGTTCAAGAATTCCAAGAGTTCCAAAGTTAAATGTAGCCTAATTTTTCCTGGTGGAATACCATTTCGAGTTTGGTGGCAAAAGAGCATAAATCCATTACTAATGAAATCTGAAACAGTGCCATGTCGATTTGGCCTACCCTGAGCTACAATAGCTTGGAACACACCCACACGCCACATGTAGCCTCTTTTCTTTCATCCATGGATGCAGCTTGTCAGCTGCCACCCTGAGGGAGGTCCCATTACCTTGCATGCAACACATCAATCAGGCTATTCTGTTGCATTTGTTGTTTGATAGGTGGAGGCAAACATACAAGTCCATAAAACAAAAGAGACCTTGCCCTTGCTTTTATTATTCATCCACTGGTACCTTATGTTCCTCAAGTATAACACAGGCCATTGTTCTTTTCTACTTGAAACCTATAATGCTAATTACATATTTCCAACTATTTAAAAATATAACAAAATAATTTATAACTAATGATTCTGGCAAGCTAAAGAAATTGTTTTTAGGCATATGTTTGTAAATATGCATGTCAAAAATTAAAAGGAAAAAAAAAAACCCTAAATGTTAACAATGATTATTTCTAAATGATGGAATTATGAGAGATTTTTATTCCTTATTCTTCATACACTTCCAATTTTTCTCAGGCACATTATAATCAAAAAATTTAAAAAGGAAAGGTTATTTTAAGTTTTTAAAGCTTTTCTATACAAATAAAAATCTAACAACACTTACTTATCCCAAGTTATATACTTCATTCAGCTAGATGAGAGTTCTACACCAGGCAAAAGAACCACAAAGTTCCTAAAGTTTTTTCTAAAAGAGAAAACCTTTCTGTTTGATTGCAAATACTTTTAGTATGTTTCACTTGTAGGCTAAACGATAATTTATTACATAGTTCTATTAAAAGTTATCCATCAGGATTTTTTAAAAAATTTTAAATTGTCAATGGCCCTTTATCTTATTTATTTATATGCAATGCTGAGTATCAAACCCAGTGCCTCACATATGCTAGACAAGCACTCTGCCACTGAGCCACACTCCCAGCCTCTCCATCAGGATTTTAAATAGGAAAAACAACGTTGTTATTCTTCATCTGATGGTATATTTTGTTTGGACTCCAAATGTTAAGGATCACAATCATAATACGGTAACTAAGCCTCAATATTCCCATTAACAGGCAATGCACAACCCAAACTTATGCACATTCTAAAGTATAAATTAATATTAAAAGTCAGTAGGAGGTTAAGATAAAAGAGGAAAAAAATGCTATGTCCCTATAGGCCATCATCTACCATGTGCATAGATTTATCCTTCTGGCCAGTTAGTTTCCCTGGGAAGAGGCTAAGGTTATCCACATGTACATCAGATCTGTATCTAAAACCTTCCAAGTGACTCCTGCTGAAATGCAGACTTGAGAGAAAATACCAAACAAACCCCAAGGAGATTGGTCCATTAGGTTTTCACACAAAGATATCACAAGGGTTATACCCATCTATAAACTTAAAAGAGTTGGACGAGGTTCACCTCCTCCAAGATCTGTCACAAATAAACATATCATTCTGGATGTTACCAGCTAGACTCAACAGTTAGCAACATGGCTTCCAGATATAAATCCTTAGATTTATATCTGGAATATAAATCTAAATGATATATAAATATAAATATAAATCACAATGATAAACAGCCTTCCCAAACTCACCTGGGACCTGGAGACCTCTCTTTGTGGTGAATTTCTTCCTTCTCCAGACTCAGACACTGAGTCTGGGCCAGACATTGAAGACAGTGTGGCTTCAGAAGTGGCAGCCTGGTCTTGGGAGAGAGATGAGAAGGTGGGTGTAGGAGAGGGCAACCTCACCACACCTTCTCCTGCAGCTGCCTCGCTCTTGCTGGATGAGCTTGAAACCAATTGGCTGTTGTCAGGCTTTGGGGCAGGTGTGTTGAATGAATTATTTTGGGTTATCTTAACACCTTCCACATCTCCATTATACTTCCAGCCATCATCCATCTAAATAGGAAACATTGTTTTAAACTTGATATTCTGTTAGCTTTATTTTCTGCTTAAAAAACATTAACATTGGGCTGAGATTGTGGCTCAGGGGTAGAGCGCTCGCCTAGCACGTGCGCAGCCTGGGTTCGATCCTCAGCACCACGTAAAATAAACGTATTGTGTACAACTAAAGCAAATAAATAAATATTTTTTAAAAATTAACATTTTAAACCTACAAAAGTAAAATATACCTCACACAGCAAAGCATTGCTGAAGCTTGGAGTACATTCCTTCACACCAATAGAAACATACTTTCATAAAGAAGAATTATTGTTGTAATAAAAGATTACATACAAATTCCTGAAACTTGCTCTGCTTGTTTACATTACTCAAGGCCAACAGACAGAACTCTAAACTGGTACCCCTAATCCCCTAAATTAATACTTTTAATTATTGAAAACCTCATAGTGTAGATGGCAATAATTCAAAAATTTAAAAATGTTTAAAGTTTTTTGTCTATTTTTTTCTAAAAAATATCGCAACAAAATCCCATAAGTCTTTGTAGTGGGAATTCCCCCACCCAATTTTGTGAGATCAATTATAATGATTAAAATTTGCATCTACATATATTATATATCACATATATCACACATATATGTATATATCATATATAATATTTTATATGAACATATATATATTTTCTAAAAATTAGCCATATACTCACAGAATGTAAGAATGCGTGTTTCTCTGCACCTTTACCAGCACTAGACATTTTCAGCCTTCTAAATCTTTGTCAGTCTGATGGGTGGAAGTCTGTACACTTCACTGTTGCTCCAGTGAGGCCAAACATGCCTCTATGTGCTTTATGTTATCAGCCATTTAAATTTCTTTGCCCTTGAATTTGCCATTTGTTTTCTATATCCTTTTTTCTACTATTTGTCTTACCCTTGCCAAAGTATGGAAATTTTTTATACTTTAGAGATATTGACCCTTCATCTATAATAGTTTTCTTGACTCCATCAATTGTCTTAATCATAATAATGATGACCATCATATCAATTTAATTTTTTAGCTGTTAATGGACTTTGCTTATTTATATGCATTGCTGAAAATCAAACCCAGTGCCTCACACATGCTAGGCAAGCATTCTACCACTGAGCCACAATCCCAGCCCTCAATTTAATTTTTATGTTGTCAATATACCCATATTATCCTCAAAATAATGATCAGAGGTTTCCTGGCAGGTTTACCTCACCTCAAATACTCTAATTGTTTAAGTCATATTTTTTTTCTCTTCTCCATTTTAAGACTGTACATTGGCGGAATTAACAGGAATTTGCATATTAATGTTAAGACTATATTGCTTCCTTTCACATAATTCAGATAAACATGCTAGACGTGTGGTAATTCATTATGAGAAAAAATGCCACAATATTGTTTATTCTTCAAAATCCCAACAGAAATATATATCTTTGAATAAGCTATTTTAATAATTATATTCAAACATATCAAGATCTAAAGTGAGAAATCAGAATAAAACAGCAATCTGCATATGAACCCCTAAAATATTTTGGTTAAGCCCCAGAAAATTGCTCTTTTATAGGCTGAAAAGAGGCAATTTCATATTGTTCAACCTAATACTTTACAAAAGCTGTATCTGACTTTTGTCGTTTGATGGACTGAACCCAGAGTCCCATGCACACTAGGCAAGTATTCTACTACTAAGCTACAACCTCAGCACAAAAAAGCAGTATTTGAAAAACTTATGCATTTGAAAAAACTAAATGCACTCTTTTAGCATTTCTCTTATTTCGTTATTTAAAATGTACCCTCCCTACTTTCACTGAATTTAAAGTTCCCCAGCTTTTTGCTCTTCAGGATAGACTAGATAAACTAAGAGCCATTTTTACCGTGAAGGATCTAGGGAGTGATGAGATTCCCCTTGACTGAGTGCCAAAAGGTCTCGGTGTGACCACAGATGTTAACCTGGCTGTATCAGTTTTCTGGTAACTTCTAGGGAGAGAAGATGAAACTCGAGTTGATTCTATTTGCATATTCAGGGAACGCTGAGAAGACAAAGAGGCTGGGTGTTGTTCTGTGGAGCTTGTAGAAGGAAACTGAACTTCAGTTGCTACACTGTCCTGTCTTTCCATAAAAGTTATAGAATCTTCTTTAGGAGTCTCAGTAGGATGTATTGTTCCCTTTTCTTCCACTCTCTCACTCTGGTAACTGGCTTCAGACCGTGTCAGTATAGCAGGTAGCTCTTCATCACTCAAAACATCATCGGAGGAATACATCCTCCTAGATGTAATTGTAGACTTTTGATTTCGGGATTCCCTTAACAGAGAGAAACACACCATCATAACAAAGTGAGGCACTTGACACCAGAAGTGGAAGGGCTATAATTAAAGTTTAAATCATCTAGGACTAAAAACACCACTGACTTAACAAAATAATAAACACAACACTATCAGAGTGTGATGATATATAATTTTTTAACACCACAACTAACAAAGGTTGTAAGAAGTTAAATTTTTTTATTATTAAAGAGGCTCTCCATTACTTTTTCATAGGGATATTACTTTTTTGGGGGGATCATAGTTTAACAAGGAACTTTAAACAAGGGGCTATTCATAAATTTTTTTTTAGTTGTAGATGAACACAATATCTTTGTTTTATTTAATTTTTTTAATGTGGTGCTGAGGATTAAACCCAGTGCCTCACACAACGCAAGGCAAGCGCTCAACCACTGAGCTACAACCACAGCCCCCTAATCATAAAATTTTATCCAAAAGTTATATGTTTCCAATTTTGAAACACTATATATAAATGACAATCAATTTGAACCCTCCAAATTTGTGGATTCCTTGATAGCACTGTGAACTGTTTTGCTATATAAAATTTATAATATATTAGTAAAAGATGACAAAGTACAGGTTTTAATGAAGATCCAGTCGTTATTTCATGCAGCTTGATAGAAATTCCATGGACAATGATAACAGACTAAAAGTAATTATTCATTTTTAAAGAGTTGATGAAACATGCTCATCTAACATTTAGTAAGGCTAACTGTGTTGCATTTAAATGAAGGATACTGTTAATCGTTGGCTGTTCAGACACAAAGGAGCTTTGTTTAATTTCACCTGGCAGCATATTTCCTCTTTGACATTATTCTTAAAGCATATTTGCCTACTCCAGAGCCTATAAATATCCTAAGATTTCACATAGTAACTGCTTTACAGGAGAGCTTAAATTTGACCTTTACCCTGCTATGTTGCAATGCAAAGAATAAATAAATAAACCCACACATTAATGCTTACATAAGACTTCCTTTAAGATAAAATTTATGTTCTACCACTAAAACAAAAAAAAAGAACTTTGTTGTATTTTACACAATTCAGTTTTAAAAGTGAGGGCTGATTTTATTTGCTCAATCCATTTCTAAATTCACTTTAAAAGGGCAAAATGTAGCATATTTTCTGCACCAAATACACCAACACCTTCACTTTGTGTGTGATTGTACACTGTGAAAAAAAGAAATACTGCCCACCTATATTGAGCACTCATTCCTTTTGCTAATTCAAATCCTTATTTCAGCAAATGTTTTTAAACCACAGAGCAAAATCCTAGATGTCTTATTCCATACATGATTAAGTTTAAAATGGTAAACACACAGCACACCATACTTAAACTAAACCTCCATTTCTAACACCAGCATCTCCAAGCATGACATGCCTATTCAGCCTTTTTTACCTGTCCTGCAGCATTTCCTTAAACGTCTTGGAGCTTCTCTCAGACTTCTCAAGTGCTTGCTTTTCAATTTCTTCCCTCTCTTCTTTTTTCTTCTGCAGATCTGAAGTGTAACTTTTCCGACGATCTTTCCATTTTGCAAGGTCCTGACAGGAAAATCACATCAGCATGGTCATACCTGAGTTCCTACACACCCTTTACAGCAGTGAGAGTGCGCCAGAGGATCCTGTTACATCACCGAAGCCATTCACTCCCATTTGTGCCAAGGTGTCCTAATTTTGCTTTTTATAGCAGTGTTTCTGTACCAAGCCTTTATCTCATGCATCTCTCTGAAAAAACTGACCTGATAGTTCCCATTTCTGTTTTCCCAGAAAGTGTCACCTCATTGCCCAGTTCAGAGAGAATGCTAAATACGTGTAATTAGGTGCCAGATTAGGCAGATCAGAAACAGTTACAAATTCATTTTCGTCTTATCCCCAAAACCTGGCTGTTATGTGAAAGGATATGTTTGCTAGTACAATGGAAACAGATGTGTTACTGCACCAGGTAAGCACATGTGCAGAACAGTCTCCTGTATCTAATAAGTCTCCATCCCTATAAACACATATGAATAAGATGCAGTTCCTCTCAAGAAACTCAGCCTGGAAGGGAGAGATACACAAGTGAATAAAGTTTGGTAATGAGTGTGACAGGATTGCATGGGAGAGTGGAGGTCCTATATAAAGAGGGGTTAATTTTACTTCTGTAAGGGGAGAATTTGCAAAGGCTTCACTGGGCAGGTGAGACCATACATAGGATGTCAAAGAGGGTACTCTTCACATGGGTCAAGGGAATATGAAAGATCAGGTAGCCACAAGCCAACAGCTATTTCCCACATCCCTAAAAAGGTTAAGCCTAACCCAGCTAGCAATACCAGGACAGACAATCCAGGTTTCCCCTAGCATTACCCCTAACAGCCTAGGCCAGTTCTGACACCTAGGGGTTTAAGACATTTTGAAAGATACAAACTTTATTCTATGTCTCCAAAACAGAGAAATGCCATGCTAAGGATTGCAAGAGGCATTCCAGTCCAAACAGAAATGCATCCAAGGTCTCACACAAAGCCAAACCTCACCCCAAAGGCATGCAAAGTTTGATTTATACCCTTTGGGGACAGACAGGACTGACTAATCCTGATTCTAAAACAGCCTGAAACCAATATGAGTTATTCCCAGAAAGAACAAAAGCAGTGTGCATTTAGTCCTAGATGATAAGTGGCATGAATTTTCATCTGACTTAATGGATAACAACCCCTCAATACTTTTTATTTTCATACCAAATTATTCACAATGCATTTTGGCAAAGTGATATTGAGTTACTGTTTCTTGACACAGTTAAATTAAGTTCCCAACAAAAGAGGCACTGGAATTTGAAACTGAAGTCAAGACGGGCTTCATCATAATTTCAAATACTTTAATTCCTTTGAAAATTAAGATTTACTATCTCTGGCCCTTTTGTTCATGCTACTATTCAACTCTCTAACCATAAAGTTGTCCTCAAACTATGTATAGCTTATCTGTTTTTGTTCTTCATACTCTTTCCATTTATTACAATTACTCCATTCAAAAAAATTTTTTAAAAGTTATACTTTATTCTTTAGGATCAAAACTAAAGATTATGTCCACATTCAAATAGACATCTGGATATGTCAGCTCTGCTGAAGCATCTCATTTTGATTCGTATTAGATAATGTCTTCTTCAGCCAAAATATTACTCTTGGTTAATTTTTTCCCAATCTCCTCATCAATAAATTTTAAGAACCCTTTTCATCTCTCCCTGCTAATGCCAAGAGCTATGCTAGACCAATCCCAACCTAGAGCAAGGCCTTTTCCTATCAAAAGCATATTAATAGTCATACCCCAACTCAATCACAAAAGCCAGAAAATAAGCCCACTATGCTGCAAGGAAGCAGCTTTGTATTTTTTGAGAACTCGTAGAGAATATTAAGAGCTAAACATTATTTAATTTTATCAGTGGCCTTTAGGATATGCAATAGTCACAGGCCAAACAGGCTCAAAACTTATTGGTCTGACTTTCTCCAGAACTGAATAATATAAATAGCAAGAAAAACTTTCTCTCAAATATATTGACTCTCTTTCAAGAAAAGCAAATACATGCTCCTTCTTTCCCAGCTTAAGAATACTCACATCCTGCCATTTCTGATCTTGTTCTTTTAATTGTGATTTTATTTTCTGCATCTCCTCATAACGCAGTTGACGCAAGTTCTGAACATCCTCTGCACTGACGTCACTCATGGACTTACTCCTATAACAAAAACACCCACAGTTACGAGGTTCACATGTCTGGTCTTAAGGTTAAAATGAAGGCTGGGCTTATATTTGGAAATTCCACCTAAATTTCTTCTGTACTGCCTAGACGCTTTCAGTGATAGTATCACAGAAATAGCACTAGAGAGATAAATGGTATTTTTCCAAAATGCAGAAACAAGAGCCTAGTACTCAACTTGGGGGTGAGGGTTCCCCCCCCCCCTCACGAAATGGCTAAATTAACCCTGTACAATTCTGGAAAAAATAAAAGCTCCAACATTCAGACCTGGAGGAGTCAATGCATATTTGAATAACTTTAGAAACAAAAGTACCAGTCACTAGAATCACCTATTTTTCTACCTTCCCCAAAGATAAGCTATAAAGGTTTGGCTGCATTTCTGGGCACTTACTAAATAATTTAGTGATTACCTGATATTTTCTCCTCAAGTTCAATATCATGACTAGATGTACTTCTGCTTCTCAAAGATTCTATAAGATCTTTCCACCACAGAACTAGACTTGCTCTCAAAAGACCACAAGTAGTTTCTGGTAGCCTGTTAGAACCACCTCAGCTGCCATCTCCTTGATTAAAGCAGTGTTTCTGTGTTTAACTTGCAACCCCTGCACAAGACTTTCCTGAGGTTTAGCTCTGAAGAGTTCGGTCAGGCAAGAAAGCAATGGACAGAGCTGGTTGGTCACAGGCACACGTCTGCTGACGGTATGCATGTAACTGCACCAGAGAAAAAAGGAAGTAAGAAAGGTCTCCCAGGAAAAACAAGGTCAGGTCTGAATACTGAAAAGCAGACAGGAATATGAGAGAGAGGGAGTTAAGGGGAGAGAAAGAGGTGTTTAAAGGTGCAACACCCCAAATGATCTTTCCTATTGTGCTTCTGAGTTTATTTTACTGTAACTGAATACACTTTTAGTTACTGAAGTCACTCTACCTCATCTTGGTCACCTAAACTTTGCCTTCCCCATGGTTCAGCCACCATGCTTCCCTCATACTAGCTTGCCCTTAGCTAGCGTAGGAATTCAATTGAAACTTCCATGCAAATGACTCTCTGGTCCACAGCTTAGGATCTGCCCCCTCCTTTGACTCATTTCTAACTGCTCATTTAATAATCACTTCTGCATGGATCTCGGCTAGGCATCTTAACTGTAAAAGGGCCAGTTGAAATAATATCTCGAATGGATACTATAAACTGTAACCCACTGAACACATGGCTATTGTTGATGTAGCCAAATCTAAACCTGCTTTTCCTCTTGCAGTGGTGAAAGGTGGTACCTGCCCTCCAAATCATTCATATTTGAAACCCAAGAACCATTTTTCACTCTTGATTCTCCCTTTTCCCCACTTTCAATTAGTTATCAAGTCTTCTCATTCAGTGTCTCTTTCTTTCCATCTCTACTGCCAATGCCCTAGATCAGAGAACAGTCAACCTTTACCTAGACTTCCAAAGGAGCTGCTTCTATTATCACGCAAAGAAAGTCTTTCCTCAAATGCTCTCTTCAACTCAAAAACCTTTCTCCAATATATACACCTTTTTTTTAAAAAATATTTTTATTTATTTGCTTTAGTTGTACACAATGCGTTTTATTTGTACGTGGTGCTGAGGATCGAACCCGGGTAGCCCACGCGCTAGGCGAGCGCTCTACCGCTGAGCCACAATCCCAGCCCCATATATACACCTTTTTTAAAACCCCTCAGAATATCTGCTGGACTAAACTCAGTTCCCCACTTGAAGTCTAATAGGCATCTCAAATGTCACAGAGTAATAACATATTGCTTACTCCAAAACCTGCTCAAATTCCATTTTCCATCCTTCCATGCTTTACCCTTTAAATAACTCTAGCATACCACCACTTCTCACCTCCTCCACCATCACTACCCTGAGAGATGCCATCATATCTCCCACCTGGAGCACCTGGAGATTCATAATAACCTCCCTGCACAATAGTTTATTCTCAACACAGCAGTCAGATCCTTTCAAGTTATGCCCAGGTCATGGCATACCCTATTTAGCACTCCAGTTTCTTCCCATCTCGCTCAAGTTAAAAGCAGGTTCTTCCAAGACCCATAAGGTCTGATGCTACCTGCTCCTGCCCACCTCTCCAGGTTCATATCTACCACACCGCACTCACTCTCCTCCTGCCAAATGGCCTCGTTGCTCATGCTCAAGCCTCTTCCTTCTCCCCATGCCCTTCAACCTGTCTGGAATACTCTTCACCTAAACATTTACGTGGCTTCTCTCTCACTTCCAGTCAACTGCAGAAATGTTACTCAGCCCCTCTTCCAGACTTACTTATCCCTACCCTCTTTCCTCCATAGCATGTATTATTACTTGAAATGCACAGTTATTTACATTTCACCTGCGTTTCCCTTATAAGATTATAAAGTAGGAATTATATCTGATTTGTTTGCTGATATATTGCTGGGCCCAAAATGAAGGCCAATCCATGCTAATTGCCTCATAAATGTGTTAATGATATTATAGCTCAAGCAAGAGAGCAACTGCAAGAAGGATAGGACACTGCTGATATGGAACAGCTAGGAAAACTTTCTCCAAGTGGGAGAATATTACCTAGATAATAATGCTTTAGGACTGGGGTTGTGGCTCAGTGGTAGAGCGCTTGCCTTGCACATGTGAGGCACTGGGTTCGATCCTCAGGACCACATTAAAAAAAAAATATACACACACACACACACACACACAAAATAAAAATATTGTGTCCACGTGTAACTAAAAAAATTTTTAAAAATAATGCTCTAAGCCAGGCGCAGTGGTGCACGCCTATAATCCCAGCACTTGGGAGGCTGAGGCAGGAGGATCGCGAGTTCAAAGCCAGCCTCAGCAATGGCGAGGCACTTAGCAACTCAGTGAGACCCTGTCTCTAATAAAATACAAAAAAAAAAGGACTGGAGATATGGCCCAGTGGTCAAGTGCCCCTGAGTTCAATCCCCAGTAAAAAAAAAAAAAATGCTCTATCTATATATATTTCTTCCATGGTACTTAACGCTCAGCTTCACATTATACAGTATGTGTTCATGCATCCTTAGCTTATCTCCCTCACAAGCCATATGTTGCCTTTAAGGAAAACACACTGACACAGCACAAGGCATGTAGGATATGTTCATATCTGTGGTAAGAATGAGGTAAGTTTTATTATGTTTAATTAATCAAAATATACTAAATTCGAAATGCTAATTTTTTTCTTTAAGAAAGCATTAGTGCTCTCCCAAGTTTTATTAAGGATTAAAGAATAAGTTACACACACACACACATACACACACATATATATGAGTGCACATGTGAAAATACATTAATCTATCTATGTAATATGCATTTCAGTAGGTATGGATCTTGAATGTTGTCCTAAATAGTTCATTTGGGCAATGCAGCAATGTTCAGAGGTAAAATGATCAGATCATAAGAGCTGATAATCCCATCAGTGGGTTAATCCATTTGATGGACGAATAATTCAAATTGACTACTGGGTGATAACTGTAGGCATGGCTAGAGGGAGTAGGTCCCTAAGGTTGTGGTTTTGGGGACTGTATCTGTCCCTGGCCCCTTCCTCTCTTTCTGCTTCCAAGGCTGCCATGAGTTGAGCAGCTTTCCTCCACTTCACCTTCTACCACGATATTCTGCCTCACCTCAGGCAAGATTTCTGAAACCATAAGCCCTAAATAAACTTCTGCTCATTTAAGTTGCTCTTGTCAGGTATTTTGGTCACAGTAATGAAAAGCTGACTAATACAGTAGGACCACACATAAAACTGATTTGTGTGAATTTGAGAATATAAATTCACTTTAGTCACAAATAAAAAGGACACTATTTGACCAAGCACAACTACAGACTCACTAAGAAAAGACAGAAAAAAAAAAAAAATGTTCAGAACTAAGGCATGAAGGGAATCTGGACACCCAATACATGAAGTTACATACACTGTAGAACAAAAATGGAAACACTAATTCATACTTTAATAATCATTTAGTGGGAGGAAGACTGGACCATGCAAACTGCCACACAGTAAGCCCTGAAGACCCCCCATGGCTGCTGTCTCGTTACTCTCATCCTCCTGCACTGCACAACATTAATATGCATCTTCCCGTATAGTGTGCTCATCCAGGGAGAAGCTGCATCCTTCCTGCCCTGTGCACCCAGCACCAAGCAGAGTATGGCACCCAGGATGTCCTCAATAGGAACAAGGTGACCAAATATGATCTGGAGTAGACAAGTTTCTGGAAAGCCAGAAATGTGAGCACAATTTGTTCCCTAAGGTTTATCAAGTTACCCACATAAAGCCAAGCATACTCCATAGCAGGCACCTGAATGAGACAAGCAGGGAGGACTCCAACCCAGCTTTTTTTTTTTTTTTTTTTTTAATATTTATTTATTTACTTTAGTTGTACACAATGCAATGCATTTATGTTTATGTGGTGCTGAGGATCGAACCCGGGCTGCGCACGTGCGAGGCGAGTGCTCTGCCACTGAGCCACAACCCCAGCCCTCCAACCCAGCTTTTACCCACCATTCATGTGGCAGTTCTCTTCTCTAAACCTCAGTTCCTTATCTGCTAAGGTGATTTTTATGATAACCTGATACATCTGTGCTGGTTGCATTTTTAAAACTACCTGGTGCTATGTACCAATTCCTATTGAAGCAAATATGACTGCGTAGGATCTCCTGAAAGCTAACTCTCCAAGCCACTTCAAATGAGAGAAGTCAGTCCAGACCACACTGATAAAATCTATTACTTTTAGAAGACAGGAATCTCTCAGTCAGATCATGAAGAACTCTTTACTTCCTTTTCAGCATTCACTGCATAATTATTAAACTTCTGAGGGCTTACCATGTGCCAGCAACAGTGCCAAGCAGTCTCTGTGGATTATCTCACGAGGCAAAGTCCTACCTAATCCGGTTCTACCACTCATAAGTCTACATCCATGGGAAAGTTGCAATCACTGTTTCTCCTTCTCCCATGTCTTTGCAATGCAAATAACACTTACCTGTCTACCTCAAAGAACTGAAATAAGCACCAGAGGTAGCATCAGGGAAACTGTTTGGGAAAACTATAAGAGACTACACATATCTAGTCTGTTTTGTTGAACAAAGGACTATTCACTGGTAAGATACATCATAATTCTCTTACAATTCATCTACCTACTACAGTTGTATTTCCTTATTTGGAAAGGCTCCAATTTACAACTGTACTTAAATTTTTTCCAAAACAAATATAGGTGTAACATCTTGCCTTTTCAGTTGCATGGAAAAAAATATTTTTACACATATTATATACATATGTATATGTTTATTAATGTTAATATATAATAGCATTTAAGGGGAAGACAGGAAGAAAAGAAAAAGTTTAAGTAAGAAAGTATCAATCATAAACAAAATTACTCAAAGTATGATTCTCTTCTCCTACTATTCAAATTGCCTAAGATGCCCCTTGCATTTTTTGGCTAGTGTTAAGGCATGTTATTTTAAAACCAGTTTCAGGAAACTTATAGATGAATATATAAGGAGTAAGAGATCAAAAGGAACAAACATGAAGCAAATTTTCCTAAATATAAAATCACTAATAGCTTTACAGAGCAAATAGAAATTCTAAAATACTAAGTTAGGGGTTCCCAACTGTCAGAGGGAGCTATGAAAATACTTAATATGTAACTCTAAATGTATTTGTGTTAGGTGCTATAGACATCCTGTAAAAAACAAAGCTAAAACCTGTGTGAGTCTTTGAAATGATCATAAACTAGAATAAAGCAACATAATGAACATTTTTAATTTATAAATTTATCATTAAATCACAGTTTCTCAACTGCAGCACCACAGATATTTGAGTCAGAAAATTATTTGTTACAGGGTGCAATCCTGCATATATGGCAGACCATTTAGCAGCATCCCTGGCTAAAAAGGCATCAAATTCTAGAAGCATGCACCCACCTACAGTGTGTGTGACAATGAAAAGTACCCCATATGAGCATTATTTTCCCTTCCTTTCTGATGTCTTATGTCTAACATACTGTCTTATGTCTACAGAATCTTCTGGTCAGACTCTGAAATAAAGGTGATTCAGTCAGTTGTTGCTGACTACAACTTATTTCCTAGGAGATTCAACGGTTTAATCACATTACAAGATTATTTCCATGTATCCTCATAACAAATTTTTATCTGTCATTAACAACTCATGTCAGAAGGCATAATTTTCACCATATTTTCAAATTTCATAAAACCAGACAAATGTAAATGCATGCAACACAAAAGCACACATAAGACATGATAGCCACATACAAAGCATCTCATTAAAAATACACTAACAGGTGTTAAATGCCAACTAAAAGGCAAGATACAGGGCTAGAGGTGTGGCTCAGTGGCAAAGCATATATTTAACATGCACAAGGCCCTGAGTTCAATCCCAGCAAGAAAGAAAAAAAAAAAAAAAAAAAAAAAACCACAAGCCAGAATTGAATTGCCCAAGAACTCAAACTCAAAATACATTGCCTATTTCTCTTTAAATTGGTCCTTACCAAATAGAAAAGAAAAGCATTTGCGTTGTAGGCAGTTATTTTTCAATTACAGGATGTTGAATAGTAATGCTTTTCCAGGTAAATACTAGTGGTTTAACACTGCACATATGTTCGGAGAAAGATCACTCAGCATAAACATGAAACATGTTATAGATTAAAAGCCTACATGTAATCCATTTGAATTTCTATTTTATTTTCATTGCGGAGAATGAAAATTAAGGAAAGCATTGCTGATAAAATATAGAAAAAACAATCCTATATGTCAGATTTGATTTCAACTGGTCTAAAACACCCTTGAGTTTTCTAAAGACACATTACTTCCCATTATTAGACAAGTCATACATTATTCATCAGTCTCAATTTACAGATTATCTTGCTTTTTTGTGTGTAGTTACATTGGCACTAAACTGCATAGAGACCAGCCTTTAAAACAAATACTGTCCTAGCCAAACAACAATCTTGGAATTGTCTACAGGAAGTATTTGCTACTGCTAGCTATAGTTCACAAAAATCCTCACTGTTTGTTGTTGTTGCTGTTGTTTATTTTTGGTGCTGGGGATCAAATCCAGGGCCACATCCATGGTAGGAGTGCATTCTACCACTGAGTTCTACCCTCAGCCAAGGGTTTCCTCTTGACTCAGTCACATAACATTCCCTCCACTAAGGAGTGAGGTTCTTAGGTATGTTTACTTGCCCATCAAGTATTTGCACTCTGGATACTTGTAACCGTTTCCAGAAAAATAACTCTTCCTGAGACTTCCTTATGTTATCATATCATAACATAATTTACAAATGAAAATTCTTTCTGAAAGTTATTGGAAATGCTTGAAGCTGCAAAGAGATTTTTAATCAAGTGAAAACAGCTTTCCCATGATGAACTGGGAAGAGCAGATGCTTAAGTGTCATGGTGAAGATTGTGGTTCACCCTCACAGATAAAAACATTTTGAGCACATGAGGAAGGATCTGGATAGGGGATAACCTCTTTTACATGGCACACGAAAACATACCTCGACCTGATTTTTAAAACCAGTGGCTAAGAAGCACTTGTAATAAGTTGCCCATTGCTTGAATAAATGGTAATCATGGCAGCTTATCAAGATTTCTTGACTATCAAAATTCTCAAAAGTTATTAAAATTAGCAATTCTTAGACATGAAATAAATCCTGATAGGGGAAGACACTTTGCATATTAAAATATCTGACATCCTTAAACTTTCTTCCTCTTGCTCCAAAACCATTAACAATAAGATACAAAAAGTAGCCAGGTGCGGTGGTGCTCGCCTGTAATCCCAGCACTTGGGAGGCTGAGGCAGGAGGATCGCAAGTTCAAAGCCAGCCTCAGCAACGGCGAGGCACTTAGCAACTCAGTGAGACCCTGTTTCTAATAAAATACAAAAATAGGGCTGGGGATGTGGCCCAGTGGTCAAGTGCCCCTGAGTTCAATCCTTGGTACCAAAAGGAAAAAGAAAAAGAAAAAGAAAAAAAAGATATAAAAAGTTTGGTGGAAAATATGATATAACCACCCGGTGATTTTGTACTAAGAATGAATGACTTACTTTTAAGTTTCAGTTATTCTAGAAATAGAAAAAAAAATCTTGAAAGTTAGTTTTATAATATGTTATCATGTCTACCAGATGAGTAGAATTAAACATCAGTAGACAAAATCTGAGAATTAGTTATAAATATAGTCTTTGGAAAAATAATTGAAAACTATCAAAGTTTTAGTTTTTGCAGTTCGGGAAGTCCAGTTTTGTACTATACATAGCCATGTTATAACTTTCTACCCTAATCAGGAATCTTTTTTTTTTTTTCTTTTTTGGACCGGGGATTGAATTCAGGGGCTCTCAACCACTTCAACCACTGAGCCACATCCCCAGCCCTTTTTTGTATTTTATTAGAGACAGGGTCTCACTGAGTTGCTAAGTGCCTCGCCATTGCTGAGGCTGGCTTTGAACTCGCGATCCTCCTGCCTCAGCCTCCCAAGTGCTGGGATTACAGGCATGCACCACCGCGCCTGGCTCCTGATCAGGAATCTTAAACATATTTCTATATACTACTAATGAAAGAACATATTTTTATATACTACTAACGGAAGATCAGTGCCACTCAACATATCCATGACAAAGCCCCCTGTGAGCTAAGTATATGAATTATGGTAACTGTATGCATTCTAACCTTGAGTAAATACTGTATTTTTCCATCACAGACTTTCTAAAATGTAGTAGTTTGAGTTTCAACAACCAGAAATCAGAAACTTGGCTTATCTGGTAATCAAATACCAAAATGATCTTAGGCAAATGTTCTTGTTACTTTTAAGCAACTCACTAAATTTA
Source organism: Tamias sibiricus (assembly GCA_025594165.1). Taxonomy (NCBI): domain Eukaryota; kingdom Metazoa; phylum Chordata; class Mammalia; order Rodentia; family Sciuridae; genus Tamias; species Tamias sibiricus. The sequence goes on from CM046663.1 coordinate 26,671,609, forward strand.
CAAAACGGAAAAGGAGATGGAGTTAGTTTTAAAATTTCCAATATAGCAGATATTATATTGTTGAGTATAGCACTTCATGCAGTAGGCACTCACACACAGAAATATTACCATTAGGTTGCAAAGTTAATTTCTAAAAACTTCCCATTTTAAAATATCATGCACTGCATACGACACCCCCATTTAGTGACATGCCAGGACAGAAATACAGTGGGAAATTATACAAACAACAAGCAATATGCACAGATTTTTTTTACTGTGAACCACAAAACTTACCCATTCTCACCATAAATCTTTTGAAAGAGTCTAAGAAATCAGAAAACCAAAAGTTAAAAAAAAAGTAACTTTTGCCAGTTCTGTTAGTTTCTAATTGTTTAACAGCTTTAACGAGTCTAACTGAAGATGGACAAATCTCAAAAGGTTGTTTCCTCAGCAATATTCTTGATTAAGCAAAATGATGGCTTAACTCAGTAAGCAAACAAATCCATAGGAAAAGGCCTCCATTGTCAGGAGCTGACAAGTTAGATTTGGTCTACTAATTTACTTAGCCTAATCAGATCTGTCCATCCCCAAGTTCAACAAACATCAATTCATCAAACAGGCAAGTTGCCTAAAACATAGATTATTACCAAAATGGCCACAACTGCATACATGTAAAATTCAGCAGACAGTAAATAACATTCATGCATTCTAACAAAGTTTAAACTATAAAAAAAAAAAACACAAATTGATAGTCCAAGAAACCTAGGTCAAAAGCAAAAGTCAAGTTAAATGAAATTTGCAATGCCATATTTTAAGGGAAATTTTTACTTCCAAAAGGCAGACATTCCAAAATATGAGAAACACATAGAAACAAATGACACCAGACTACTACAGAAATGCCTGGACATGGGGATAAAAATCTATAAATATAATTGGAAAACATTTTTAGGAAACTTCATATTGCAGAGTACCATAGACTTATAGCTGAAGGTAAGGTGTGTACATACCTTCTTAAATATGCCTAAGAAATGTGCAAATATGGAATTGCACTTTTTCTACAAAATGACTACAAGTTTCTTATAGCAAAATATATATATTTTTAACACAATGCTTCAAATTAGCACACAACATGCAAGGTTGAACAATCTGATGCTGTTTTGTATAAGAAAAATTACACAAGACCATCCATTACAAGCCAAATCCTTGCAGAAACACACTCTGACCTCTCAACCATTAGTCGTTTCTTGTGCCTAAGTCGGCTAGCCTCCCGGATGGCCTCCCACTTCTGTAAGTCAGCCTCACTGCAGGGGCCAGGGGTAAAACTGATGGGAGGCATTGTAGTTCCCAGTTTCCAAGACTGGATCTTCCGAATCAACATGTCGTCTTTCTTCTGCCGATATGAAGGAACTAATATTCTACAGCTATTACTTTTTTCTTTTGATGGGCATGTCCTTTCAAGAACACAGAGAAATTTTGCTTGAATTTCTGGAGGCAGAGTCCAGGGTTCAGGAAAAGGGACTGGCTGGTATCTATCTGGGGCCCCAGACAGAGGCACTTCTTTCTTCTGTGCTGGAATTCGGCGAACAATCATATCATCTTTTTCTAAATCTGGAAGTACAAGTTCACCTTCTCTACACTGCAAAATTATATCTCGCTCCACAGAATCATCTTGCTCAGAGAACCTTCCAAAGTCTTCAAAAGCTCGGAGAACACATGGATTTGCATGGAAAGCCCCCGTCTTTCTCACAAAGAAATCATCATTCTCTAAGTCAGGATCTAGGGCTGGCATCTCAAAGTCATCTCTCCTATAGCCTGGTGCATGAGAGAGATTCTTTCTGCGGGTTATGAGTCTTGGGCCAGAAGTGGGATCAATTTTGATGTTTGTTTCAGAAGATAAGATGTCATCAGAGTATGTTTGGAGGGCCTGAAGTAATAAAAACTGACTGAAGCACAGAAAAGAAAAAGGAAGGGAGAATCTTATTAAGTTTGAAGAGAAAAGGTAATTAGGTAGTAGACAGTTTCCATGGGTTAAATATTTTAGGGACTGGGGAGGAACTCTAGCAAGGAAGACAGACTAGTATTTAATGCCATCACCCATGACATTACTGGGTACCATTTAAAGAAACAAGAGCAGGGTGTACTTCCCAGGAAAGCTAGGCACTATCAAGGCCAGGTGATGGGCCTCGTCAGATTGGGCACACCACACACACACACACACACACACACACTCTCTCTCTCTCTCTCTCTCTCTTTCTCTCTCACACACACACACACACACACCACTCCTTTGTGCCCAGTTCCTCATTCTATTAGAGTGGCCTAATATTCCCACTAGAGAAGAGAGAATGACTTTGCAAAGTTTCAAGAGTTGGCCACCATGTACTTTATGAAATAGATACAGGTAAGGATGAAGAGAAAAAATTAATTGCTCTTAAGTTTTATAAAAGAACCTGATTAATTTTTTTTTTTCATTCTCCCATAAAACTTACCCTTCCCAGTCTCTAAAGTTATTTCCTTTCTCCACATCTCCATACACAAAACAACTGTAAAATTAGGTAATCTTTCTATAAAGCCTTGTGGAATGGCTTTCCAAAAGAACTATGTCACATGTAAATAATATACTCTCTTACACATTATTGTGCTAATGAAGAACATTGAATCCTACAGACTTCCAAGCTTACATGCTCACACAGAAAGCAATATGTTATGTGTTATGCTTTTGTACTAAATATATTAAGTTTCCAAGATTGAGCATGGTCAGATCCCAGGTTAATGTAGCAGAAGTGGGCAGCAGCAGGTATCTGAGGCCAGATCCCCAAGCAGACTCAGGCGTACAGCTGCACCTGGGCTCCTCTGAGACTCCACTGCTTCTCCTCGCTGTGTGGGTATCCCGTGATTTTATGGCCCGTTGAGTAGCTAGTTCCAGCAAGAGTGAAGATCTCTGGCAGCTGCCATCTAGCCTACACTGTTCTTTCTGTATTCTACTAAAAATGGTTGAACCCGAGTCCTCATCCTCAGAGTCTGAATTCCTTCTATTGTAATATGACATGGAGAAAAGAAGGAGGGAGAGAAGGAAAGAATTGGAAAAGAATAAGACTACTGAAATTAATGTCAGGCTATGACCACATAGAGGAGAACTTTTTAAGATCCAGATTCTAAAGTTTAAATTTGAACAAATGTTTTCAATTATTGAAGTTCTACAGATGTTAGAGGGGAAATTAGACTTTCTCCATCTCACGAAAAAAATGCACAAAGAATGAACAGGTCAGGGTAAGGAATGTACACTGGAAGGACAGAAACACGCATAAAGACAAACCTGAATCCCTGAAATTCTTTATACCACGGTTTAGAGGTTTCCCTTTTTATTCTTTTCCAGTTCACATCTTCTGGAATCCAACATTTGGGAAGAAATTGATCAAAAGAATTCCCTGGATTTGGCATGACTGGACTTAGCTTTCGCACATAAAGATCATCTTTGACAATGTTGGGTATCCTTGTTGCTTTTCTTTCTTCCTCTTCCAAGTAATGAGAGGAGTTTGTAGTTTCTCGGACTGCTGGCCAGTTCTCTGCATTGGTGCTCCAACTTCTCCTCTGGTTACTGTTCAAAACATCCAACCAGGTTAAGATACTGCATGAGCAATTGGACACAGAGCACAGAAGGCACGCATTCCACCTCACAGTTTACACCAGTGTGAAGAAAGCAAAGTAACTCCCATTGTTGTCACCACAGTTCCTAGAACAAAGTTAAGGCGCCATCTCATTCAAGTTAGAGAACAGCCAGATACACATGGCCAACGACACTTAATTAGAAGCTGTGTTAAAAGAAAGACAAATCGCAAAGTTTAGAATGACTTTCTGAATTAAATCAGCAGCATGATAGATATCCAGATCCAGAACAAATACATTTCTGACCTTGTCAGTGTGTGTAGCCCAGTGGCTAATGTATCAGGAGGAAATATTTGCAGACCAGAATGGAGAGAGGTGGTTTTTGAGATGAAACTCAGGGGCCTCTTTTTCACTTGGAATCTACGGTTAGCTAAGTCATCCAAAATCACGTCAGGCAACCTTCGTTCATCCTCAGTATCTGAACCACTTTCAGAATCACACACCTCCTTACAGGAAACTGGATATGAAAAATCACACTCTGCTCTGCTAATTCGATGGGGAAATAAAGGATTCTTTTCACATCCACTAAGATCAACAAAAAAAGGAAAACAACAGAAGAAAACACAGCAGCTCACAATGAACAATACAATACCAGTCATCCAGTGAATTGAAAATACCAATAAACTGAAGGCACACACCTAAACAAAACCCAGCAAATCATATGTTGACACATGCTAAAGGAACAAATATCTTCAAGATATATATGACTAAAAATAGAGAAATAAAAAAATTCTCATTAGTGAAATTTATTATCTCCGAAATATATTTTAAGAACCATTCTTTTCAACACATTCAAATACCACTCAAATTCACAAAGCTTAAGGAACTCCACCATCACACCACATCCCAGTACCTTGAAAATGTCCCATCTGCCTCTGTGTAGACTGGGCTTGCCCAGCTTCTTCTGTTGTCCTCATTTTTGTCTGGCTTTTTCTTCCTCAAGGGTGCTGGCACATAGGATGGTTGTCTACTTTTGTTGGGTAAAAAACGATTGAACGGTAAAGCAGATTTTGGTTCAATAGCTGAAATCCTTCGATAGGACATATCATCCTTGTTAAAATCCTGCATTTTGAATGTAAATTCCAAATCTGTGTCACTTTCACAACCTATAAAGAAGGTAGAAAAATTGTTTTATTCTCTAGATTATTCACTTTATTGAAACCCTCAGCCTGTCTGCTTTGTCTTTCCCTTGGAAACCCAGTGCTGCTACTGAGAACTGCGGGGAATATTTTTAGAAATTGTCATGAAGTTGTGATAAGATCCATTAGGAGGAACTTGCTTTGCATACTGGAGGCACATGCAGTACATTCTTCTGCTTTCTCACATTCTAAGCAGAAAAAGTCCCAATTCACTGCTGAGCCCCTCTTTCCCAATCATCTTTGCCTCCAGAATCTTTCATCAAATTTGTCAAAGTAATACATGTGAATAAAACCAGGCAGGAAAGTTGCAGATGCTTAAAGTGAGATCAAAAAGTAATTCTAGGGAAAATAATTAAAAATTAAAGCATGCAGCTATCCAATGTATGTGAGGGGAGAAATCGGGAGCAGAAAAAGAAGTAAAAATACACAAGATTGTGAAGGAACATGATGAATTCCTATGAGACCCCTATGAACAAAAACCCCACATTAGAGAGGATGGACTGGGTGGGTGACTTCTAAAGTCCCCAAAGAATCTCGGGTCATATTCAAAATGAGAGCACAAAACTTATGTTACTTCTTGTGACCATGAAAATTATATTGGGAACTTCCTATTTTGATTCAAAATTATTTAAAATCAAACTCAGAAGGATACCCTTTAATACACCTCAAGTTCAGATAGATATAAATAGTAATATACCTTCTTTTAAAGAGTATAAACCTGCTCTTTTAAAGGTATAGAAAGAAAAGAAGGGAGAGAAGAACAGTACAGATTCAGAAGTCTCTTTCCTGCCTTCTTTTTATTCTGCCTGGAGAACATTTGTAAAGATGGTTTTCAAGTGTTGCTTTCCAACAGGACTCCCTCCCAAGATTGGCTAGGCATAGCACCCACAGGCCCAGGCTCTGGCATGCAGATCAGCAGAGGTTAACCAAAGCTAAAGGCAGTCTCCTCTCCTCCCCTGACCAGCAGGAATCTACAGTGAAAAACACTGAGAATAGTCCACAGGAAGTGGTTTGACATGCAGCTGTGACACAGGCACAGGGTAAGAGGGATGAAAAGGGAGAATGCAAGGCAGCTATGGCCAGGAATTTAGTGCTTTTTTACTACCTCTTATTTAAAAAAAAAAAAAAAAAAAAGATATTTCTCTCATTTTTAAAATATGTGTGCCAATGAATCCTACTAAAATATACATGTGAAAATTTAAAATCACAGGCTATTCTACTTTTTGAATTTTTTAAGTTAAAATCTTTTTATAGCTCAGTTCAGTGCTCTGCAGAGTTTTCATTTGCCTAAATATCATCTTGATGTAAGTTTTCATAGAAAATTAGGGAATTTTACTTTGCAATTCTTATCCTAAAAATATCCCAAATTTTGGTGAACATCAACTACAATCTGGTGGGTAGCAGAATTTTAATACACCAATCTCAGAAATGGATTCTTACCCTGGTACTCCCCTCTACCCACTTAGGTGTCAAGGCCAAGATCTCCATGCTCTTTAAGCAAGGTCTGTCTGCAACACCTTTCAGACAGAGGGAAGGTGACTACAGACCTCTGCTTTGGGTTACACAACCAGACTAAGAAAAAGGACCTAGATCCTACACTAGTGCCCACTGCATTGGAAGGACTTGAAGTCTAGATATGTCCACAAGCCCCTTTTATTCTTCACTGGCCAGATGCAAATTTAAACACTGCATTTTGCAGGTTTTCCAGTAATGACAAAGTAATCTAGTGGGTTGAGAATTTTAGCCTCAGCATTTACAATTTTAAAAATTCAGATGCATTATAAACTTCAACTTATTTCCTTAAAGGTATGGTAATCATCATCTGGGTTATAAAAATGCCACACTTAGACCAAAAACAGCCAACAATGCACTAATAATTATAAATGTTAATTGCTTAAATAGCCACTCACATTTTTTAAATACTACTACTACTATTATCACTACCATAACTCCTCTAAGTGCTAAAGAATTTGGTTTTTGTTCCCGAGCTTAACTTTTGAAAAATAAATTCATTCGATTTAGAGTTGGGAATTTTTCATAATAAAATCTTAGAAAAAACATTCAAAATATAAAATAACATTCATAATAAACAAGCAAAGTGAAATCCCTAACAACTGAGCATAAATTCCCAAACAGAATTCAACTCTTCATCATCATGATGATAAAAGCACAGAAATATTTTAAGGGAAAAAAAAAATGTTGGTGCAGTATTAGAAACTGAATCTAGAGCCTCAACACTGAGATTCATCCCCAGCATTTCAAGAAATCTTACTTGTAGTTTCCAGGAGTCAATTCAGAGTAGCTAAGGATTTGGTCAGAAATTGTTGACACTAACTAGTAGTCATGGGAATATGACATGCATTTAAATAACTGATTTGACCATAAGCTTAGGATTTTGCAAGAAGGTTCTCTCCCACAACAGAAAGGCTGCATTACCACTGCCTCTTTTATGCTTGCTCTGTCTTGGGTTAGCTCTGACCCTGACATGACCAAGAGACAGATGCTCCCTCCCACCACATTAGGTACTCTAAACAGGAGCCTAACAATCTATCAAAGTATAATTATTAAAATATTTCTGTTTTTTCCTTAAGCTATATTTTTAAATCCTTTATAGAAAAGTAAAAGAAGAAAGAAAATTATTAAGCAATGAAACCAGATGTTTTTGCAGAATCTTAGTTATATTCTTCTTTTATGTTTAATTATATTATATCAGCTGATAGGCCCTCATAATATTAGGCCTAGATCTGGAAAGAGCAAATTATCACTGACAAAATGGATCACAGGGAGCTGTCTCCTCACAGGCCTGTCCAAAAGCAGAAGAAAAAAATGGAAACTATTAGCATTATGAGGAAAGGAAAAATAATGAAACCCCCAATTATACTTAAGACTTTCTTAAAATCTACTTCTGGCGAAATTTTTTCCTAGTTTTCATACTCCTGTTCCAATTTTTTAAGTAATAAACTGACAGCCAAAAACATATCTCACCTTCACGTCCCCCTCTCAACGTGATATCTGAGGAGCAGCTGGTCAATGACCTGGACCCCAGAGAGTCCAAACTTTCGAAGGAATCTTCCCTCTTATGGCTGCCTGGAGGAGCCGGAAATTCTCCTCGGTCAGGACACCAGATATCACCGTAGCCACTGTCCCGGCCACTTCTTTTCAGGCAGCTGGAGTCTTCAAGTGCCTAAAGGAAACATTTTATTTAAAAAAGAGTAAGCTTGGGCTGGGGTTGTAGCTCAGTGGTAGAGTGCTCGCCTCAAATGTGGTAGACCCTAGGTACAATCCTCAGTACCACCTAAAAATAAAGGTATAAAAAAAAATAGTAAGCTAGTACAAAATGTTTTGCTTCATTTGCTAGATAAGGCAATGAGACTTCCCTATTGAACATAAAAAAAAAGAGCTGATAAAAATCAGAATATACATCTGTAATTTTATGACCGCTTAAGTATTCCCAAGCCCTGTTTTAAACCTAAGAGTTGAGCTTTGGTGGGAACAGCTAGACATTCACAATGTTTTTGTGATTCCTTTTTTAAATCCCCTTTTGTGCATGTGATAATGTATAGCAGTGGCTTAAACACTGCTCTAATGGTTGAATGAGGAAAGAGAAAGAAGGACCCAATGTTGGGACCAGGGGTTCTTTCCCTGCTATGTGTAAGGCCCTTATTGAAACGTGGATCAAGACTGTTACCAAAAGTTTTGATCCTGACTTCAGGATCAAAAAAAAAAAAAAAAAAAAGTTTGTGCCAAGTTGTGCCTTTCCTTCTGGAATTGTAAGTAAACACAGTCATAGCACCTGTTTACATTGTGACGCAGATATTATTACAGAAAACACACCAGTGGCTCTCACTGCTGAGCTCACAGTGCCTAGTGAATGTGTGATGGAGAAACCCCTGCAGGGCCTGCTGATGCTGTCTATTGGAGAATAAATTTTAAATGCCCCCCCCACCCGAAAAAAGAATAGACATCTGTAACATTTTCCCCACACAACTAATATGATAAGGAAGTATTAGATGTTTAATATAATGATTAGGAAGTATGTGACATTATTTAATAAAGTAATATGATCCGTTAAAAATAAGAAGAGGGTATAGTTCAAAAAAACAAAAGTTCATTAAAACAACACTGAAATGCTGAAGTTAATGATTATTTATAGTTCTCTGACAATAAACATGAAAGGAGTCAACGAGAAAAACCAATTTCAATTAAAAATCCAAATGGGCCGGGCGCGGTGGCGCATGCCTGTAATCCCAGCACTTTGGGAGGCTGAGGCAGGAGGATCGCGAGTTCAAAGCCAGCCTCAGCAATGGCGAGGCACTTAGCAACTCAGTGAGACCCTGTCTCTAATAAAATACAAAAAAGGGCTGGGGATGTGGCCCAGTGGTAGAGTGCCCCTGGGTTCAATCCCCGGTAAAAAAAAAAAAAATCCAAATGGAGATAAGTCATTAAGATTATTCAGTCTATCTCCAGGAAATATTTTGGTGGTTTACAGTAAACATAAAAGCATTAATAAAGTTCTTTAAGCGCATCTCTACCCCAAAATAGCTAAAGGGGGGAATAAACCCCAAGAACTATGGCTCTAGATAATCACATGCACAAAAGAGGATTTAAAAAAGAAATCACAAAGGCTGGCTGTTTTCTCTGATAAGTGGATGCTAATCCATAATGGGATGAGTGGAGGAACTTTGCATTGGCCATAGGGAAAGAGTAGAGGGGAGGGGACATGAGGATAGGAAAGATGGTGGAATGAGATGGACATCATTACCCCAGGTATGATCCTACTTTGTGTACAACCAGAAATGAAAAATTGTGCTCCATTTGTGTGAATGAGCATTCTGATGTTATGTATTAACTGATTAGAATAAATACATAAATGGGAATCACAAAGACATTGTGAATGTCTAGCTGTTCCCACATTAGAGAGGCTGATACAGGAGGATCACAAGTTCAAAGCCAGCCTCAGCAATAGCAAGGTGCTAAACAACTCAGAAAGACCTTGTCTCTAAATGAAAAACAAAAAGGGCTTGGGGATGTGGCTCAGTGGTCAAATGCCCCTAAGTTCAATCCCTGGTGTCCCCTTACCCCTCCACCCTATGCCCAAAAAAAAGACTTATCTTCCTTGGAGCTAAATGAAACATTTGTTTGGCTCATGTAAGAAATAGAAATATGACAAATATTGTTACCTGTAGGTTTGTAAATTATATAGAACCTACTCAAACATTTTTAATTAACACTTATAAAATTTAACGGTAAAATATAACTGGACATTTTAAATATGGATTTAACTTAAGCAATATTTATAGAGTCCTTACCATAGTCCTGACACAGTAATCAATGACTACCTACTAATTACAATTTTTAAATATGGTAAAGGTAATTTTTTCATTAGAGTAAAAAATCAGTAATATTACCTATAGATGAGATTACTAATAACTAACAACCAAATGTAGCATATGAATCTTTTTTTTTTTTTTTTTTTTTTTTTTGGTACTGGGGATTGAATTCAGGGGCACTCAACCACTGGGCCACATCCCCAGCCCTTTTTTGTATTTTATTAGACACAGGGTCTCACTGAGTTGCTTAGTGCCTCACCATTGCTGAGGCTGGCTTTGAACTCGCAATCCTCTTGCCTCAGCCTCCCAAGTGCTGGGATTACAGGCTTGCGCCACCACGCCTGGCTGCATATGAATCTTGAGTAAATCACAATTCAGATTTTTAAAAAAGAGACTATGAAAAATAGGAGACAATTCTGAAATTTAATATGTCCTTGATAATAAATAATGGGGAATATTTATGAGATTTCTTAAATATACACATTGTGGCTATATAGAAAAATATTCTTAGGAGATGCATGCTGAATATTTTTGGGGTGAGATATATCTGAAATTAAGATGGTTAAGCTAAAAACATAGATGGGTGGGTAGATACATAGGTAGATAAGCCAATATGGAAATTTTAAATAATTGAGTCAGATGATGATTACCTTGGCATTTGTTGTATTATTTTTCAGCATATGAAAAAAAGTGAAAATGTTTATAAGAATAATTAGCAGCTGGCTCAGGCATATTCTTGACTAATAACAAAACCATCAATTTCTGATTCAATTGTTTGACAAGCGTTTAAAATGCCAATAAGGGTCTAGTAGATTTAAGTGAGATTTCATAGGCTTTAGATGCCAGGCATCCTGGCATGAGTTCACATCCTGTCATGAAAATGCCAGCACCTACCTTACACCCTGACCCCAAGATGGGGAAGCAAGGCCTACTGCTGCTACCGGAAAGTTTCACAAAATATGAGAGTAACCACTTTAAAATAAATCTTCAGATCCATCAAGCACTTTGTTTTGCTGTACTGAGCACTGAACCCAGAGCCCTGCACAGCACATGTTTGGCAAGCATTCTACTCACTGAGCTCTACCCCCAGCTTTTTTTTTTTTTTTTTTTTTTTTTTTTGAGATGCAGTCTCACTAAGTTGCCCAGGCTGGCTCTGAACTTGCAATCCTTCTGCTTAAGCCTCCTGGGTAAATGGGATTACAGGCACACATCACCAAGCATGGCTTCCATCAGATTTTTTTAAACACATGCTTTTGAAACCTAAGAGCTAGCACATGGCAAGATGAAATTTAACATCATAAAATTCAAGTTATTGATGATGGGCCACCACAGTTATAAAACAACCTGAGTAGTTTTGTTTTGTTTGGTTTGGTTTTTAACCATTTCGTTTGTTTCTTTGTTTTTGTGGTACTGGCGACTGAACTCATGGCTAGGCGCTAAGCAGGGGATATGCGATTGAGCTACAACCCTACATCCCCAGCCCGTGAAGCTTGGTTTTGAGGATTTCACCCTGATAAGTCCCCAAAATGAGTCACCTTCACTTATGACTCCAGCACAAGTATTATACCAAGTATTTTTTAATTGATACATGGGACTGGCCTTAAACACTATCTAGATGGAAGGGAAAGTGTGATGAACACAGTGAAGTTAATTTCAACAGAATGAATGTAAAACAGGTGACATGTTCACATGCCTCTTTATGCCTATTCCCACTTGGTAAGAGTGGAATAAGAGAACCACCGCTATCTACCAAAATTTTTTTGCCCACTCTGACAGACACTGGTGACAGGGAACAGTGTTTAATGAGGCATTCCTAGCATAAACACTATATTAAGATTATTTAACCTGAGTCAGATTGTCATAAAAAGTTAAAGGCTATAAAGAGCACTAGTACATGGGCCAAAGTTCCACATCATTTTTAACTGAAAGTTTTCTTAGCTGAAACAATTATAAAGCTAGGCTCTCTCTGTGCCCAAAGCCCCTTGCAATTTCTCCACAGGCCTCACCCCCCCCTTTCTGGCAGTAACTCCTCTGTCCCAGACAGTTGGGTTATTTGCTATGGGTGTTTTCCCAACCCTCTTACAACATGTATATACATGATAATATCTCAACCTGAATTAACTGATACAAGGAATTTGAATGTTATCAACTCTTTATAATAATAAAAAAAAAAACCTAAAATTTTTGACTCTGTAATTCCATCTCTCTCTAATGTATGTGGATGAACTCAAGCAAAATCATTTTTAAAGATAGGGGAGATGAAGGGAAAGGTGAGTATTTTTTATCCTTGCCAAAAACTTCTATCTTCTAATCATAACTAATATCTATTATGTCCTTACAAAGTGCCAGAGACTAATAAAAAAAAATGCCTTATTAGTAGAGCATCATTTAATCATCAGGAAAACCCATAAAGCATCTACTCTTAATTAGATGGTGTTTTATTATTTTGACTACATATTTTCTTCTGAGCCCTGTCAGTTCCCCTGAATAAATATCCCACAAAGAAATTAGTTTTCCCACTTGGGCCTTTTATAAATGAAGACTTGGCAGAACTATTGTCAGTCTTGGCCCTTGGCTCTTCTCAAACAGTCCTTAAGCATTTAAAAGGCTGTCACACAGATTCCAGAATATGAAAGAATAGAAATGTGTGTAAAACCAAAGATTCTACCATAAAAATTTTATCAAGTTTCACTTAGCATTCACTACTCTTTAGGAAATAAAGGCATTATGGTGATACTGGAATACAGGCATTAGAGATAATTACCCAAGAACACATTAATATAAAGAAATTAACTTCCATAAATTTTAATAGTCCTGGAAATGCATTTCTGCTGCAGGCTGAATTAATAATAAGCATAGAAACAAACTATACAGTATGTAAGAAAGAAAGCAAATGTGCACGTCATCAAACTACCTAAAATTAAGAGAGAAATCTATGCTTTGAAAAGTGCTCTGGAATAGACTCACTCACTCGGTGGTGGTGGTATGTAAAGCCAGCAAAGACTAACAATCCTTTCTACTCAGCCCAGTCTAGAGCAGAGCAAACACATCCCACCATTATTTGTCAGAGTGGAGGAAGAGAAGTGGAAGAAGGGAGAAGGATGAGAAAGTGATAGTGTTAGCTGTAGCAGTTATCTTATATAGGTGCAGTTTCCTTACCTTAGTCAGAGCTTGTCCTAAAAGCTTCTCAAATGCTTTCAAATTAAGATAGGGACCACTGTAGTAGGGATTATTTTGTGCTTTTCTTCCCAGCCAGTACAATGTTATCAAAACCTTAAAAAAAAAAAAAATCATGAACAAATCAGTCTACTTAGTAAGCTCAAATGCAGGTGAATACTCAAGATAAAGGATAGCTTATATTACTTTTGGTTGAAAGTCCAAATCCCTTAAATTTATGGGAGGGAAAAAGTTCATTAAAAATCTTAATTATAGCTGGGCATAATGGTGCAAGCCTGTAATCCCAGCAGCTCAGGAGGCTGAGGCAGGAGGATTGTGATTTCAAAGCCAGCCTCAGCAAAAACTGAGGTGTTAAACAACTCAGTGAGGCCCTCTCTCTAAATAAAATACAAAATAGGGCTGGGGGTGCGGCTCTGTGGTCAAGTGCTCCTGAGTTCAATCCCAAGTACCAAAACACAAAAAAAAATCTTATTATTGCTAGATTATAAAAAAGGAAAACACAAGAAACTTTTAAATCCATCATTTTTTTTTTCAGTAGCTACAGAATAAACACCTAAAGTCAGTAATTTTCAGCTTCCCTGATGAGACTATGAAACTTTTTAAAAACAAAGCTGGCACTTTTAGACATTCTTTTTTTAATAATTATTTTTTAGTTTTAGGTGGACAAAATATCTTTATTTTATTTCTATATGGTGCTGAGAATCGAACCAGTGCCTCATGCATGCTAGGTGAGCACACTACCTCTGAGCCACAACCTCAGCCCCTAGACATTCTCATATGAGTCTACGTTGAACACAGAGTCCTAAACATTATGTATTCCCCTAAAGTCTGATTTGACAGTTTCCTACTTGCTTCCCTAAAAAAAAAAAAAAAAAAAAAAAAAAAAAAAAAAAAAAAAAAAAAAAAAAAAAAAAAAAAAAATCACAAAATGGGTCTGCTGTTACCACATTAGTAACTTTTAACAACTACCTTCCAAAATCTAGCCTACTCTCTTAGAGTATGAAGTCCGAGAATGTAAGTTCTGACCATGTACTGCAATACATTTTTTAGTTATATTTACAGTGTCTGACTGGTTGGTTTCCGTGTAAAATTTAATTGGAAAAAGGATACAGAGTTATTTTTAGATCTATTACTTTCTTAAGATGAAAGTAAAAACAACTATGCTTCATTAAATATATCTTACATTTTTCAATCTTCTATCAGTCTCTTCTTGTCTGTAAAGAAAAAGAATGTATCTATTAAGTTATATCCATGAACCTTAAATTAACTGTAACTAGAAACTCATTTTTATTCTTAAGTTCTATGAATATTAATATCACCTGGTAGTTCAGAAATCTTGGAGTACATATTACCCATCAAAAAAATTTTCCATATTTATTGATTTTACTAAATATAACAGTTTTCTATAAAAAGTAATTTTCTTCATTTTATCCAATATAGTCTCATTTTTAAAATACGTTATTTAGATTTTTTGTATTCTAATTTTAAACAATATTTAAGTCCAATGGCTGGGGGTCAATGTGTGCTTATGACAGGAAAATTGGGAAATAGAGAAAAAAAATCTTGGAAGATGGAGGTAGGGGAGAAAGCAGCCACATGCTACCTTTTCTCCTTCATGTCCACGAGGTTTTGCACCCATGTTCCCCAGAGTAAATGGCTCAGAGACCATGACCCTAAATATGTTGAAAGTCAGACAGCTGTGAACCTCCTCCTGGAAAAAAAGTCACTAAGAATCATGGGAATTTGGCCCACCTATAAAAGGGCATGATATTTATGGGAGAAGTTATAAGGAAGCAGCTATCACCTCAATGTGGAAGCAGCAGCAATGTGTTACTGAACAATGAGCAGGATGACCCTAAAAGAATGAGCTTTGTATCAGAAACACACAGGATCAATGTGAATTTAGAAACCACAGAAGCTTGAACTAGATGGCATTTAAAATGACTTTTCAGCCAAACTACAAGTGATACAACTCTTAAAAAAAAAAAAAAAAAATATATATATATATATATATGTGCATGCAATTATCAACATGTTTGTAGAAGATATATAACATGTATTCACAAATATATACACAGAGAAAAAATAAAAAGGGGCAAGTTTGGAGTGCACAGAGACAATTATTTAACTTAGCTTTCAAAGAATCAATGAGACAACTGTGATTATTTCTTTTCACAGAACAAACATGAACCAAACTGAACTTAAGAATAAAATACACCTTCCACCTAACCCCTAAAAGCATCTCAACAAAAAAATTCATACTGGGCTGAGGTTGTGGCTCAGCGGTAGAGTGCTCGCCTAGCACGTGCGCGCCCAGGTTCAATCCTCAGCACCACGTAAAACATAAATGCATTTTGTACAACTAAAAGCAAATAAATAAATGTTTAAAAAAAATTCATGCTGGGAGGGGGCAAGAGGATAGGAATAATGGTAGACTGAGTTATCCATGATTACCCTAAATACATGTATGAAGACACAATTGTTGTAAAAATACTTTATATAAAACCAGCAACTTGAAAAAATGTGCTCTTTATATGTAATATGAAATGAAATGTACTCTGCAAACACGTATAACAAATTAGAATTTTAAAAATTAAATTTTATTTAAAAAAAGAAGTAAAAAAAAATTCATGCTCTCATATAAATACAAACTGGTACAACTATTCACACTCTTAACCCACTTGGTGGTATCTATTTCACACTGACATTTAACAACCTAGTAATTCCATTCCTAGGCATATGCTCTACAACAAAGCCTCTATTAATTTACCAAAAGTCATATATAAGAATGTTTATAGCAACATTATATACAACAGAAAAAAACTGGAGGATTCACTCTTTAAGACAGCAAGGATTATGAAATATCCACACAATGAGAATGAACAAACTCCAAACTATTTTCAACCAATTGGTTCAATCTCACAACAATGAGAAGTTAAAAAAAAAAAAAAGTCAAGCACAAAAAGCATACAGATTATATGAATGGAATAATATAAAATACAAAACCAGGCAAAACAAAGATATGCTATTAGAAGTCCAGACAGTGATTATCCTTGTCAGAAAGAGTCGCAGAAGTCATTAGCAGGGTGTGCGGCTGTCAGAATGCTGAAAAATTTTTATTTTGATCTAAAAGCTGGCTACCTATATGTGTTCAGTTTCTAAATAAATATGTGAATTGTACATTTCCCATATGTGTACTTTTCTGTATGTATCTACTTCAAAAAAAGCAAATAAGCCAGGCTTGGTGGCGCACGCCTGTAATCCTAGCACTTGGGAGGCTGAGGCAGGAGGATCGCGAGTTCAAAGCCAGCCTCAGCAATGGCGAGGCACTTAGCAACTCAGTGAGACCCTGTCTCTAATAAAATACAAAAAAGGGCTGGGGATGTGGCCCAGTGGTCAAGTGCCCCTGAGTTCAATCCCCAGTACCAAAAAAAAAAAAAAAAAAAAAAAAGCAAATAAATAGAATAAATTTCTTGGTCTGAATGCTCACAATGTAACTTATCTCTTGAGTAAAAAGAAAATCATCTTGTAAAAATTAATAGCAGTTCATTTTGGAAATAGTGGGGAAAGTCACAAGAAACTGACAATGAAAATAACAGTTATAAACTCATGCCCCTTGCTAAATTAATGACAAACATACCCAACTTACATATTAAATTATCCAAAACATGAAAGAACCATCAAAACACAGTACAAAGTTTGTACTAATCCAAAAGTTGTCCCATTTTTTATCATAAGTATATCAGAGTAGAAGGAGCAACAGAGCCCTCTTGAACCCCTGACCTCTGTTGCTGCCTGAAGCGATTGCCGCTTGGAGCAACAACGCCACGGGAATAAGTTCAGAGGCGGACTGGAAACAAACAGGCTCTTTATTCTGCTAGTTTCTCTCTCCGGCTCCAACAACAACTCCAACACCATCCACACTCCTACAACCACCACCACACCACACAAAATGGCGTTGACCCCTTCCACAATCCCCCGACCCGATCTGCAATGTCCCGGGCCAAGTCTCGCGAGACCATGCAAATGGCGCCTACCTGATCCACAATGTCCCGGGCCAAGTCTCATGAGACCATGGAAGGTGGTAATGCTTATGGCTCACAGCTAACCGCAATCTTAGCTATCTCCTTAATTAGGGGTCCTGCAGACCTCCTTTCCACAGCCCTCAATAAAGTTTCCATCCAAACCTGTCATCTGCTTAGGGCTACTGATCATGACATAGCAAGCACTGCAAATACAAGGTACTGCTTTTTATGTTGTAGACACTTACTACAGCAGTGACCTTGACATTATTGCCCTTTATCAACTTTACCTTTCCTTCTAAATACAGGAATTTATAACATACTCTGGAACACAGTGATACACAGGACAGCCAAATTAGTGCCCTATCACTGAAATGTAATGCCAGGAATTCAAGTAGTCAATGATTTGCTGGAGTAAAGAGAGTTCACCTTGACACACAACAAATACCCCACTGCATGATATCAGGAATCAGGAGGCTCCTTTGCCTGGGATAACCCCTAGGCACAGCCCCAACGCCTTTTTAAATAGAACAAGTGTGAGGGTGGAGAAGCTCAGGGTTAACAAGACAGTGTGAATCAGCCATGTTTACTGCACAACCAATCCATCAGAACCAAAAATAAGGCAGTCCTATCATCAGAGTAATTCCCCCATAGCAAAGGCATCCATAATTTACATAGTATAGTATGAGGTTTAAAGAGCAAGGGGTTTAGAATCAGATTTGGGTCCTGATGGCTTTTCCTGAGCCATTTACTTAAGACTTTCAAAGACTAAGTTTCCTTCTGGATAAACTGGAGCTAATGTCCCCTATTTCAATAGCAATATACACAAGTACTTAGTAGAATCCCTAGCCTCCCAAGGAAGTGTTCATCAAGAAACTGTTCACAGAATTGACAGTATGTTATATGAAGCCAAGGCCCTCTAATTCCCACTTTGCACACAAAGCCTCCTAGTGAAGTCAAGTGGGACCCTGGTATTTAAATTCCAACTAGCCTGCCTAATTCCCATCTTCACCCTGACACACACCCCCACCCCCGCCAACCTGGGTATTTACAACCATCTACTATGCGCATTTATTTTTTATCTTTCTCTCTTCTACCAGAATCCAAAAAGGCTTGTGTGGTTTTGTTCACTGCTATCTCCCAAGTACCTTAAGAGAGACAGGGTCTGCCCACTTGGGAAGGAATAAAAATATTTGTTTAAAAATGTCTAGCACAGGGCTGGGGATATAGCTCAGTTGGTACAGTGCTTGCCTTGCATTGTACAAGGACCACCACCACAAAAAAAAAAAAAAAAAAAAAAAAAAAAAAAAAAAAAAAATGCCTAGCACAGTTCATGGCACATAAGTTCAGGTTAAAAGTGAGAGAATAGTTGAGTAATATTCAAAATAATATTCAAAAATGACTATCTTGAATACATTGAAAGCCTTTAGTCTGTGCTTGGATTGTACATTAACTCTTTAATACTATACTTAATATTTACAAAATAGCAAATATAGCATAGATATACTCTTCTACTCTGTTCATTTAATAGTTCTGGCAATCCTTTTGCTATCTGAAAAAGGTCCAGAAGACATATGTCTATCACAGACCTTTGTGCTCAACTTATCCAGCTGTCACCACAGTATCCTAACAGCTACTTGGTAAATTTAGAATCAGGAGACTTTAGGTGGAATCCTCACTTCTTACCTTCAAGATTTTTAAATCAATCAACAAATAACTTCTAACGAAGGACTAGGGAAATAGTCTGAGTAGATGCCCCGACTCTCCTTGAAAGATGCCATGCTGGGCCCTGCCATCAGGAGGCAGCTCAGCTAAGAGGGCTCTGAGTTCGGCTCTCCTACAGGTGAATCTGGATCCAGTCTTGCTAACTGTAAGAACTTGGTCACATCACTTAACTCTGTCCTCAAAGCCACACCTGTAAAATAGGAGCAGTGCTGGCCTCATTGAGTTTCAACAAAAGATTTTAAAAGTGCTTAACCTAGACAGAACAAATAAAGAATACATTTCACAACTACCCCCCTAATTACCCATCTAAACCAAACCACTGGGGGAAAGGGCAGTGGCGGGAGGTCAATTTCTCCCCTACATGTGAAAACCTTCCCCTAGAAGAGACAATTCTGTGGAACAATTTGTGACACTCTTCCATGTCACATTTTCTTTGTCCTCTTGCCATGGAAGGCTTTAATCAAGAATAAGAAATTATTTCTAGAATAAGGTCAAGCAAAGGGTAAAGCAAGCTGATATGGTGTAACTATCACTTTCTCAACATCCATGTTGGCACCAAACCAGCCTCCCCACCCATTCTTGGTCTACCAGATTCTGCCTTGGCCAAGTATCCTTTAAGTTTTCCAAAAGTTCAACAACTGAGTGGGGGGAAAGTGTCTATACATCCAAAAGTCTATCTCCCTTATATCTGACAGCACAGATTGAGAACAAAGTGTTAATAGGTGACATTATCATTTACCAGTGTGTGCCAGCCAGCTATGCTCTAGGGTTGCAGCAAAAATATTTCCAAAAATCTTCAAAGAGCTAACTCTGGACCCACACACATGCAACTGCCACAGCTTTTCCAGCAGTTTCCTTGGGGGCTGTAGAGATACATGGCTCTCTTCTCAGAGCAAATCACGGGCCTGGGAAAGACCAAGCATTTAAGTGTTCCTATATACATTACCTCAAGCCACTCACAGAGCTAGCTTAGCACATCAAGGGCCAGGAGAGACAGGAAAAATGTTCCTCCAAAAAGAGTAAAGCTTCAGAGGATCTGACATAAAATCCCAGTCTCTCTGTTCCTCTCCCATGTCTCAGTATGTGTCTTCTCCAGGGTTCTGCCACTTTTGTCATTTGCAACATTGGAAGACCTAATCTTCCCAGGTTCTGCCACAATACCACAAGTCCCTAGGAGTTGAATTCCCAATGCTCTATCATCTTTTCTCCCCATATTCTAGCCCCTACCTTGTGCAAGCCAAATTGATTAAGATCAAATATAGTAAATAAGCCAATTACCACCACCCCCCCCCAAAAAAAGGCCAAATTTTCTCTCTGATATGTGGATGCAGGGGGATATAGAAGTGCATTGGATTGGACAAAGGAGAATGAAGGGAAGGTACAAGGGATGGGAAGAGGAAAGACAGTAAAACAAAGTGGACATAACTTTCCTATGTTCATATATGAAAAATGAAGTAGAGTGAAACTCCACTTCAGGTGCAACCGCAAAAATGGGATTCTAATTAGAATAAGTTATACTCCGTGTATGTCAAAATACACTCTACTGTCATGTGTATTTAAAAAAAGATTTTAAAAAAGATCAAATATCGTTCTCTCACTGAATCAGTACATGGGAAAACAGATGACTTAAAACTCATCCTGGAATTTCTGATATGGAAGAAATAATTTTGGCCCAAGTGCAACAGAAGAACAGAAAAGGTGAAAAGTCTGGCTCCACCTGCCACAACTCCAAGCCTCCAGTCCTGCCTCCTAGCTAACAAAGAATAGGGAATTCTATTAGTTCCCCTAAAGGGACTCAAGCAAAGTTAACTATCCAGTTCAGTCTCATCCTGCTTCTAGAATAACGTTTAACCTTGCTTCCTTTGCTCCTCAAAATAACTGCAGCTTATTGAGTGATTAGGTCCCCAGCCCTCAACTTCCTGAGGCCACTTCCCAGAGCAAGGAGTAGACTCTTCCTAGAGACAGGGCCCTGCCCTGGGTGGCAACAGCTGACCTGGGTGTTGCCTCTTAGAAAAGTGGGTTGATATTAGAGAAGCTGGGCTCCCCAGATACTTGGTCCCTCTCCAAGTCACTAAGTAATCTCTGCTCTTCAGTTGTTGCTTACACCACTGACCACCTGTTCACAACTTAAAAAAAAAAAAAAAAAAAAAAAAAAAAAAAAAAGCAAGAAACAGGCCTGTGAATCATATTTCTTAAATAGCCACAAGAACAAAAATTATAGGGACAGTAATTGGTTTAAATCTGTCAGATATGTATGGGGTAAGGGCAGAGCTATGTACTCAGCAGTGGGAACTGCAGACAACTCAAATCAGATGTCCTTCTGATGACAGGATAATGTGTCTTAGTCTGTTTTGTGTTGTTAGAACAGTATACCACAGACTGAGTAACTTGCAAGGAAATTTATTTCTTGTAGTTCTGAAGGATGGGAAGTCCCAGGCCAAGGGACCTATCCATACCTAGTAAGACAAAGGTAGAGCAGAGTAGGAGGAGAAAGGAAATGGGATGAAACTCATGTTTCACTAGGAACCCACTCCTGGGATAACTAACCCACTCCTGGGATAACTAACCCACTCTTGTGATAGCAGTATTAACCCCTTCATCAGGGCAGAGCCCTAATCAACTCTCAAAGGTCCCACCGCTCAATACTGCTGCACTGGGGATTAAGTTTCCAACTCATGAATTTTGGGGGACATGTTCAGACTATAGCAAATAGCCTTATTTTTATACATGCAACAACATGGCCTATCTCCAAATGGGAGGAAAGTCTAAGAGTTCTGAGCAACCCTAGAATATTAAGTGAAATTGTTTAAAACACAGCAAAAAAATTTCTAACTCTACTGTCAAAAAAGAAAGGGAAACTGGGCATGATGGCACAATGCCTGTAATCCCAGCAGCTTGGGAGGCTGGGGCAGGAGGACTGCAAGTTCAAAGCCAGCCTCAGCAACTTAGTAAGGCCCTAAGCAACTTAGTGAGACCCTGTCCAAAATAAAAAATAAAACTTCCTGGGGATACAGCTCAGTGATTAAGTGCCCTTAGATTCAATCCTCAATACCAAAAGGGGCTGGGGGGGGGGGGGGGGAGCATTTCTACTCAAAATGTTGGAATCAAATTAGAAATTTAGGAACCTCTCAGGTAATAACTTTGTTTTCTATTAATGGAAGCTCATCCTTTGTATTATTTAAATTAGAATAAATACTAAAAACTTTGTCTCACTGGGCCAAAGAGGTGTGAATAAAAGAATCAGAGATGAATTCTTAGAATACTTCACTCATTCTTTCCTTCTCTCAAAAAAGCAAGCTGCATTAAAAGAAAAAAAGAAATTGAAGTTCTTCTTCTTTCCCTCCCACCTTCATCCTAAAAATGAAACTGCATTCCATTTGACAACCTTCCAGTTATGCTGGAGACGTATGACTCACAGGTTTAAATCTGCCATTTCTACAAAAATGCAACTTTATCTGATTAGTGTAGAAATCATAAAAATGAGACTAGAGAAAATAACACCACTCCCAGAGATAATTAGTGAACACAAATACATAATAAACCTAAATTTTATACTTACCTATGTGAGAAAAAACTCTCGGAAATATAATTTTTTTCCTTGGCAACATAATGCTTATTTCAATCGTGACATGAATAAGTACCCTCTTGTTAAAAATAATTTGCTATTAAATTTCATACCCCTCCCACACACTATAAAAATAGCAGAGTTTCACCTAAAGGGAAAAAAACCCACATTCATTTCAGAGACACAGCACACAATTCCACTTAAATAACAAAATTAAAGAGCACTGTTCCAGGAGCTGCATGATGGGTTTTATCTCAAGCTCTCTCAATCAGAGACTTATAATTCTCCTTTTCTACTTTATGCAATATGTTCATTTTTATTTAAAACTGACTTTACAGTTGAGACTTATATATATATATATCCTGTTAGATGTTAAACCAAAACCAGAATATATTTAAGACAACAACAATGCAGAATTTAGATTCATTTTCTATGATCTGTTTATTAAATGAAGTTAGGACATTTGATCATATAAAATGTATCATGGGAGGGGATATCAACCAAAGAAACTTACTCATAACTTTTCTCCTATAGGTAACAATGCTAGTTAGCTGCAGCAATGGAAATGGTGGGTTTGGGTGTTAGATATGAAGTTTGAGACACTTAACAAAGCTGAAATGATGAGTCGGTAATTGATAGTTTAGACATTCAAAGTAAGTTGCTCAAGGTAGAAATCTAGACTGGAGATATAATTTGGGGAGCTGTCAGCATCTAAATAAAATGTAAAGTCATAAGACATTGAATGAGATCACCTAGAAAATAAATACAGTGTACAAAGAGGATTGAACCCTGGAAAACCAACACATAAGGGTTAAGATTCAGAGGAAAATTTGGCAAAGAGACTGAGAAAGACCACCCAGGTGACAAGAGCTGCCTACCACACTGAAGGCAAGCAAGATGGTGTCGAAAACTGGGTCAACATGCTCTGAAGAGGCAGAATAAAATAAAAACTGAGGCGTAACCAGTACATTATTTTCTTCCCCTTATGGTATCTTACACACACCCCATGCACAATCACTCATTTTTCTTCTCTGAGGAGAAGCAGTTAGTAACAACGAACATTAACATCAACAAAAATCTTATCAAAACCACAAACATTCCTGAGAATATAATTTAGAAGAATAATGAACTCAGGGAAGTTCTTCCAGGCCACACTCAGCAAAGTCCAACATGAAATTCAACTATAAATAACAATTCTTCTGTTTTTAGGCTCATGACATTGGAACAACAATCCTACCTGTGCCAGCAATATACTTTCATTCAAGTGTTTCTCAAACTGTATAACTTGGAGCAGAAAACACTTGCCAAGTGTTAATAGGATTTCAAGGCAATAATTGTTTCTTAAATGCTACATACTATGTTGCCTTCTTGAATATATATAATAGCAAATTAAAATATGATCAGCCTATAACAAGAGAACTATTTTACTTATACTTGAAAAATTCTTTTTCTTTTAATTTTGGCAGAACAATTATCTACTAATAAAGTGTTCTCCAGTTGTATTCTGTTGAAATACTACTTGATACCTAAGTATATAATTAATATAATCACAAATTGCCTTTTTTTAAAAAATATTTATTTATTTACTTTAGTTGTACACAATGCAACACATTTATGATTACGTGGTGCTGAGGATCAAACCCGGGCCGCGCACGTGCAAGGTGAGGGCTCTGCCGCTGAGCCACAACCCCAGCCCCCGACACAAATTGCCTTTATTAAGCATTTTGAATCATTTATTATGTTGATTATTCTACATTATTATTTCCTTTAATCCACAGAACAATCTAATGATTTAGAGATTAGGAAATTGAGACTCCAAAAGTTTAAGAAATTTTCTTAAGGTCATGAAACTATTATGACCTGATGTGATTCACAGACTTCCCTAAGACCCTATCTTAGTATTAATGCAATCACAAATAATTTTTACAATAATGTTCAAAATAATTTACTTCTTTCTTCTTCCTGAAAACTAAATTCTCTTTATGATGCCCTAAAATATGGATGCAATATTTTCTCAAAATGTTGGTTCAAAATCTATCTATTTCAACAATAATTTCCTTCTTAAACTTGGCAATGGCAGAAATTTCCCATATGACAATAGAGAATGGCAAAATTTAGATATGCATTACACTATGTTTGCATATGCAACTCATTCCAGGATTCCAGATGGAAAATTGCCAAAACACTTTTTAAAAGCCTTCTAAGTAAATGAAATAGCATCATCATAATAAATCCCAGACAGAAAGACCATCTGCAAACTACTTATTTCCTATATTTACCATTGCTAAGCCCTTATAAGTGTGAATAAGATTACAGGGGCTAGAGGTGTAGCTCAGTGATATAGCATTTGCCTAGCATGT
The DNA here is from genome assembly GCA_025594165.1 of Tamias sibiricus. NCBI lineage: Eukaryota > Metazoa > Chordata > Mammalia > Rodentia > Sciuridae > Tamias > Tamias sibiricus. Next base: position 26,696,572 of record CM046663.1, read on the forward strand.
GCAAGGTCCTGGGTTGAATCACAGCACCACAAAGAAAGGGGGATAAAAAGAATTTTAAATCAAGCATGGACAAAATTAAATGGGAAGATCTTTTAGTTAGTTTCCTGAAGGTACATTCTTTTAAGAAATGAAAATAATATCTACCTGTAGCTTTGTGAAATTAAATACATATTTAAATATCTAGCATATAAATACATATTTCCTTTTTGATATATATATGGAAGTTCTCTGTAAAGATGATATAAATTGTTACTTGTAAGGTATTATATAATTATACCAATTCCTTAGCTATAATTTTTTTTTTTTTTTTTTTTTTTGCAGCCAAGAGATTTATTCAACAGCCTTTGTGGCTGGTAGCAAAACCAGAGAAGAGGTGCTCTGGTTGAAGGTCGAAGAGGTGCTGGGCTTAGCTATAATTTAAATAAATTAAATATGCTATGTGTCTGTAACACAAACTCTATAGCCAAAATAACACACATCAAACTATTCATGCAACACATTCAGAAATCTCTGTATTACTTAATAAATTATTCTCCCTTGCCTATAAGTAAGATTTGTTTCAAATTTTTTATTTCAACCATGGGAAAAATTAGTATCCCTCTTTCCCCCAGAGAGATTTCCTAGCCCTCAAGATTAATATCATAAGTCGCATTGGTCTAAATTTTGCCTGTTCTACATATGCCTCTCTTTAATGTTTCTTGGAACAATTCTAAGATAGAAAATAACTAAGCTTTTCACAATTTTATTTAAGCCAAAGGTTAATAGAGATAATATAATTTTAGACCAGGGTATCTCAACCTCAGCAATATTAACATTTTGAATCTCATATTTCTTTGTCGTAGGGGGACCTGCCCTGTGCACTGCAGGATATGAAGCAGCATTCCTGGTTTCTACACCCTTTAGATACCAGTAACCTCACCCCTTCCTGGTCATGAAAATCAGAAATGTTTCTGCACATTGCTAAGTGTCCCTCAGGGGACAAAATTGCCTATGGTTGAGAACCACTGATGTAGAGAACTAATTCCTCTAATCAGAACATACCGGAGGTTCCCAGGGGCCTAAAATTAGCTGAAAGGTCATTTAATGACTGCAATTCAGAAAGAGATATTAAATGTATGAGCAAAGCAACTAGCCAAGCAAAGACTACAGACCTGAGAAGTCAATTAAAAACACACTACTGGATCAGCAAACAAGACCCAAATTCACATGAATCATAACAGAGACCCAGAAACCCTATACTCAACACTGAAAGACTTACTCCCGGCAAGTTTAAAATTCTTGCTTCCTGGAAAAGAACTCATTTAAGCTCACTTGTCTTGGATTTAAAGTGATAAGAATGAGGTATCAGATCTTCCTTTCCTCCATCAGTAACACTAGGAAGTCTGATCAATTTACATGCTTCCCGCCCCCCACCCGTTGTCTTACTCAAGCCATTTCCTGATATTTACACATTTTAGATCCTATTTTTCACACATTTCAGAATGGCTGTCCAGAATGCATCATAAAATAGTGTTTCTGAATAGTCCACATCACATCATCATAGACGGTTCTCCTAGTTTAAAAGAATATTCAATATTAATTCTTTGCTCCTTGTTCAATTTAAAATCTTGATAATTTATTGAGTATGATGATAGCTAAATACGGGACTCCTCTCCAAGAATGCCCGCTTCTAAAGCCCTGGAACTTGTGCATACTGTTAGAAAATTATTAGGACAAGAAGTTACTCCGGAACACCATGGTAGAAAGGGATGGTTTTATTGGGGTACCACATGGCGTGGTAGGGGACAAAAGGACAAGGAAAAGGGAAGGGAGGACAAGGACAGGAACAAGCACGAACAGAGAGCGGTTTCAGTCCGGGGGTGGCTTAAATAGAGTGGGGGGTCAGAGAGCCCCCCTGGAGTGAGTCCTTGTCCTATAGGCCAGCAGAGGGGGGGGGGGGGTAGGGGTAGTGGACAAGGGACTTGCTGGTCAGGTTTTTTGGTCACGCTGAGGATCCTGGGAGCTGTAGTTTTTCACAAGGCACCTGGGGAGGTGTGGCCTTCTGCCTGGAGGCGCAGCCTTCTGCCTGGACTCCAACACATACTACTTTATATGGTAAGAGTGACTGCAGATTTGATTAAATGAGGATATTTTTAATATATTTTTTAAAATTTTTAGTTGTAGTTGGACACAATACCTTTATTTTTATTTATTTATTTTTATGTGGTGCTGAGGAACAAACCCAGGGCTTCACGCGTGCTAGGCGCTCTACCACAAAGCCACAAACCCCAGTCCCTAAATGTGGATCTTAGGACAACAGCCTATATTATCCCAGTTGGGATGAAAAGTAATCACAAATATTATTAAAGAGGGAAACTTGACTAGTGTAGAGAAGAGGATATAACCATAAAGGCAGAGACTAGAGTGAGGCAGTCAGGAGCCAGGGAAGGCGAACAGCCTCTAGAAGTCAGTGGAGTCCATGGATAATATATTCTCCCCTGAATCCATTCCCAAAAGAAGGAATTATCCCTGTAGACACTTTGGTTTTAGCCCCTTTAGATTCATTTTGGACATAACATCCAGAACTATAACAGAATAAATGTGTATTGTTTTAAATTATTAAATCTGGAGTAATTTGTTACAGTGGCAACCAGAAACTAATACAAGTATTTTATCAATATTACTCTGTATTTTACATGAAGCTTAATTTTATGAATAATACTATATTGCATGATCCCTATTTTATAGATGTGAGACTGAAGTTTAATGAGAGTAATCAATTTTCCATAAGTTATCTTTCTCATATAGTTATAATTCAAACCCAAATTTATTTGACCTACTTTTTACAGCACATGGGTATCAAGTGGTAGAAAAATGATACACCTACTCCTTATTTTCCATTTTCACCCACATCCACAGCCACCCACTGCCAGCAGCATCCGTTTTGCATTTATGTCAGTGAAACTCAAATTCAAAACTAAATTCTTGCCAGCGCAGTGGCAGTGGCGCACGCCTGTAATTCCAGCAGCTTGGGAGGCTAACACAGGAGGATCATGAGTTCAAAGCCAGCCTCAACAACTTAGTAAGACCTCCATCTCTAAATTAAATATTTAAAAAGGGGCTAGGGATGTGGTTCAGTGGTTAAGCACCTGGGTTCAATCCCTAGTGCCAAAAAAAAAAAAACAAAAAGAAAAAAACTCCACTAAATTGTTGTTAAATTACATGGAACTATTTAATTCCAATTAGTTTAAAATAGGTTTTTAAAAAATTTTTTTGAAGACCGCATCTTTCCCATACAAATGACAAATATGCAAAAATATGCTATTAGAAAAAGGAATGAGAAATTTCTTCTTTGTGAACACATTTCCTCAACTTCCCAAATCTAATATATCTCAGGAATAAAAATAAATAAAGTTGGAAAATTGCCCATATGTCCAAGGGGAAAAGGCATATTTGTCTTCAATATTTTGTTTCCAATTAATTTGCATAAAACTAACTTTCTTTAGAAAGTCACCAAAATAAATTACTTAAAATCTTCCGTGTACACATACCATGCTTGATTTTATGTGTATATTCATGTGCAAACATACAGACTCCATTTCCTACTTAGTCTTCCATGCAATATTTGGAAATTTAGAATATTATCAGTATCACCACTGAAAAAGAATGGATATGTTTCAAACAAATATCCTAACTGGCTTTCAAGTTCAGGTTGCCCTGCCTATGTCAGTCAACTTCAAGTTCAATGTATATTGAATCAGATGGCCTTTAAGCTAGTTTACATTTATTGCAATTGATTTTCTCATTTTATTTATGAATACCTTTCAAAACAGCATTAGTCAAGACAGACTCTAATGCCATTCCCACCCCACTCTCCCACTCACCATACCTAGTCCTGCCCCAATTCTACTAGTATTTCCCAGGAAAGTTTCCTGAGCTATATCTTTTATAGTCTCACTGTCATTATCCCTGCTCATAATCTTAAACTTAAATTCATGTAATCCCCTATTCCCTAAGCTTACTCATCCTTCCATATGCTCGGCCCTGGTGAAGGGCACTGAAGTTTCAGAGACAGAAAGGTAAGGCCTACACTAAACAACTCTCTTTCAAACTCACTCCCCCATCACTGAATCCCAACAATTCTAGTATCTAATACATTTTGAATGCATTTTTTCTTCTCAAATGTAAATCACTGTCTTCCTTCATTCGTGCCCTTATATTATACCTCCTCCTCCACAGAGATGCCTCAAGAACCTTCCTAAAGCACATCATCCCTGGGGTGAAGGGTCTAGTAATATGTATTTTAATGAACCATCCAGTTGATTCTGATGCATTCTAATAATTGAAAGAATAATTACTGAATTATTATCTGCCCTAGAAACGTATTAACTTAAACTTAGACCTGAAACAAAACTCAGCTTTGACAGGTGTAGCTAGCTTTCTGAAAAAGGAAGTTAAACATAATTTCTCGGGCTCTACCCAACTAGAATTTTAAAAACAAACAATAAAAGCACAAAGAAACTCCAAGTTAAAAGCCTGGAACTACTCCCAAGGATTTTCGAGTGTTGACTAAAAAAGCCTCAATATGTTTCACTGTACTTAGGTATGCTTAAGAAAGCACCATAAAAATACACTCAATTTGCTACTATCACTATACACCAAGCTGGCACTCAGGATGCCTTGGACAAGGGGATCTGAAGAACAGGGAAGGTCACTGAGTTGGTTATTTAATGCTCCATAAGCACCAACACTCTATGGGCCCAGAAAAGAACACTTAAGAGGAAGGAAAAAAAAAAAAAACAAACAAAACAAACAAACAAACAAAAAAACAGCATATCTTGAGTCTACAGAACAAAATGTTCCAAGCAGTACTGAAGAATTTTCTTTTGTAAAATTTCTGAAATTAACCAATGCAGTTTTAAGGGAATGCTATTCAACAGGTTAGGTTATTTTGTTGCATTTTATAATTTTCTCCTAACATCATGCAATCTGTTTTATGTCCCTGAAGAAGGGTGACTGGTAAGAAACCAGTCTAGAGATGTTTTTTTCTTAATTGCCTAATTTCTGTTTTCCCCAGCTATGAAAACATGAATCAAGTGTTGAACTAATTCATCTGAATGTAATGCAAGATTAAATACACTTTTTTATTAGAGTTTTATAGTTATACATAGTAGTTTGATTCGTTCCAACAAACCCATACATGCATGGAATTGGATTTCAATTCATGATCTCTCCCCCACCAGCCCTTTCCCTCTTTCTTTTTCTTTCTGTCCTCTCTCTGCTCCCTCACTCTCCTTCCTCTGCTCTATTAGACTTCCTTTCCCTCATCTATTAAATATGGCTTACTGGAAAATCCTACACAGAACATTTAATATCAAAGTAGTGTATATACAAATAGTTGTATAAATAAATGTAAATTCAAGGTCCAGACTTACAGAAAAATGGAGCAACTTTTTGAAAACAGGTACAAAACATGAATAGTGTCCACACAGAAAAGCTAAATTGCCTTGTTTATAAGTTTTTAATAATTTTTTAATTTATTAAATTTAAATTAATAAATTGCCATCCTTTTTATATTAAAATTATGTAATTGCAATAATATGAACACATTTTGGTCAGCTGATTAAAGCAGGTTAAGCCGCCTTTGAAACTTTAAATCTAGTTCATATTTTATTCAGATCCCTAAATCTGAACAGTTATAAAGTAATATGTAAAGTACCATTTCTAGAAATATAGAGAGCTGAAATAAGAAATGAGGTTAATATTAGATAAAATGAAATAGTTCTCTTATTCAAGTCTTTTGCTACTCTGGCTGAGCTGGCAGCTAGGGACAGTGCAAATAAGCATACCTGGAACTGGGATGTGGGACGGAGGTCCAAACACCCATTACAGCTCAGTGCTGACAGTGCAAAAGGCACCAGTCACTTTCTTCTGGGCCAATTTTTGTATCTGTGAGGTATGCCTGAGATAAGATTGTCTCTTTGGTACCTTCCTGTCTGATATTTTGATTTTTAACTCTTATAAAGGGAAATTCTCAGAAATACGTGTCTTTTCAAATTAACAATTCCCACTACAATTTTAAAGTTGACATGAAAGTCAACATAGAGCTTTAAGTCTCCCTAGGGATCCCTTCTCCCTTCAGAGCTTTCTGGTAAGTTCTAATACAACAATGCACACTTGTGTCAACTATGTCATGACTAAGCACTCTAAATGGATATAAATAGATGTCCCCATGTGTTACCCTGATTATGATTGTAGGATAACATGTTCCAGAGGTGCTGAAGACTGACAACTTTTAATATGCCATTTATCTTCCCTTAGATGTATACCAGGGGGTGTAGCTCAGTGGCAAAGTACATAATATGCCAATTTCAAAGTCTTCAGAAATTAAAAATTCTTTTGAAATTGCCTCTGCAGTCATTGGTAGCAGAAAACTAGCAAATTATCAAAGTCATTCCTTAAAAGCAATTCTGAGACACAATTAAAAAAACAAAATAAGCATTCAAATAATCCCAAATTTCTTCTTACAGTTTCAATAGAACATAAGAAAGAGATCAATTACCTGACAGTCAGGTTATTTATTTAGGAGCAGGGGATGAAGAAGAGAATCATGAACAATGAATGTATTTTATGCTGTGGGGAATGAATATTTAAAAGTGAGCAGTTCATCAGGACTGGCTCCATGGTACAGCGCCTGCCAGCATGGCCACAGCCCTGGGATCAATCCTTAGCACCAGGAGAATCAAGTTAAAACTTTAAGAATCCTTCCTGGGCTGGGGTTGTAGCTTAGTGGTAGATCACTTGCCTAGCACGTGTGAGACACTGGGTTTGATCCTCAGCACCACATAAAAATAAATAAAATAAAGGTATTGTGTCCACTTACAACTAAAAATATTTAGAAAGAAAGAAAGAAAGAAAGATCCTTTCTGTTCCTTTAATTCTCACCTCTTTATGAATGAATTTCAAGATTTAACCCTTAGACATAATGACTCACTGATAACTTCCTAACGAGGTGATGCTCTTTCTACTTCCATTACTTTCTTTAATAACTATTACTAAAATTAAGGGAATAAAACATGCACAAGTAAGCAAGTCCTTAAGGAAATAGTAAAAGCAATCATTCCTAACAATGGATTAAATTAAGAACTGTTTGTGGACTGTTCTATAATTTTATGTACTTTATTCTTTTTTGAAGTGCTGAGCATAGAACCCAGTGCCTCAAACATGTTAGGTGAGTGCTACACCGTTGAGCTATACTTCCAATCCTTTTATGTCCTTAAGCACTTTTACTTTCATATTTTCATTCTAAAAATACTGTTGAATATTATGCTTATGTAAAATAAGCCCAAATGATATAACTGTAATTGTATCAAAATACCCAAGGATTGGGGAGGGGCTGAGCAGTAGCATACTTGTCTGGCATGTGTGAGACACTGGGCTCAATTCTCAGCACTGAATATAAATAAATAAAATAAAGACCTATCAACAACTAAAAAAAAATTTTTTTTAAATACCTCAGGATTATGGAAAAAATTCACTTGTTTCCCTAATATATAGTTTTTCATTCCTTAAGATTTAGATTTAACAGGCATGCTGTTCTTAAATATACTCTAAATAGAAAAACCTCTTATATGTGAAACTGAGAGTGTCCAGAGGCCCTTCCTCCCCATTAAGGTATGTTGAACAGACTGAGTCCACAGGACACTACCCAGGTCACCCCATTATCTCCTCCCTCCGCATATGCAGATGTTACCCTCCTGGTAAGGTTTCTCTCCAGATTACAGATCCTCCACTTTCCCTCCTGCCTTATTCCCCCAAGGATAAAATCATATTGCTTGGCTCATTAAGAAATACTCTTACAACTCTCTTAAGACTCAGCCATATACATATCCACAAAGTCATTTTTACTTTCATTTTATTAAGTAAGAAATTACTTGGAATCAGTGACTAAGGAATGGAATTAAGATTACTATGAGGGAAAAATCCACAAATCCATCCATATTCTGAGAATAAAGTCCAGAACAGAAAAAAGCCAGCAACCCAGCAGTACTTTCTCCTCTGATACAAGTCATACAAGTGGATAACACCTATGGGCAAGAATCAGCCCAACACTTTCCCTACATCCTCCACAGTGTTCATGCTCTTACCTGATTATCTTTAACCAAATACTTTTAATTCAATCTAGCTCTGAATATACTGAGAGCTAGTAGTTTAAAAAATCTACCCACAGGGCTGGGGATATACCTCAGTGGCAGAACACATGCCTACCACATGTGAAGCCTTGGGTCTGATACTCAGCACTGCCAAAAAAGAAAAAAGAGAAATCAACCATCATAAAGGTTAGAAAATATAAATTACATTGTTATATTGTATGCATGTATGAATATGTAACAACAAATCCCATCATTATGTACAACTATAGGGAACCAATAAAAAATGTGGAAAGAATAAAACATTTTTAATAAAGTAAAGGTTAGAAAATGAAATAAATAGGAAAAAACTGTCACGGAGATTGTGTATACCGTAGGATTTCAGAGAACAGAGAAAAGTCTAAACATTCATTGAAAAGAGTGTCAATAGTGAAATTGTTAACACTTATTAAGTTTGAATTTCTCAGACACCTAAGCTCTTTACCTGTTAATAACTCATTTCTCACAATAGTCCATTTGCAGTAAGTACTCATGGTATCTCCCATTTTATATTCACGAAATGGAAGGAAAAAGAAGTTGAGGGAACTTGCTAGAGTCTGCAGTCAGTAGTGGCTGAACTGAGACTAGTGGCTAGAATCTGGCTTCCTCTCCAAGTAAGACATGGATTTATAGATGAGGCCAGATGGAGGGAAATGTCCATAAATGGCTGCCCAGGGGAGGACAATAAGAGGCAGCTGGGCTAGGTGGCTGACAAGGCCTGTGTGAAAGGGCAATAACAGTCAGATAAACAAGTACTTGATCAGCAGGCAGAATTGCAATTAGTGTGTCAGAGGAGTGTGCTTAGACCTGACAAGGTGGGTGACTGGGAGCCATGGTGAATTCATGAGTGAGAATGCACAGGTCAAGTACACTACAAGATTTGAGGAGAGGAACAGGCAAGACACCAAATCTCTTTAAGAAAAAAACAAGAATCAAAACACCAAAAGCATTTAACCATCTGGTCAAATTCAAATCATACAAAAGGCTTTAAAACAAAAGCTGAAGCTCACTCATTTGTGAGGGTAAAACTGAAAGATAGACAAGCCCTGCCAGTGGCCTGCCAGACTGGGGTCAAGGTGGCAAAAGAGGCAGCTCCCAGGTAACACACAAACATGCTCCAACCTTCAGCAGTGACTGTGCCTATTTGAAAAAACATATTTCACTGACAAATAAAAATTCTACATACTTATCACATACAACATGTTTTTAAGTATGTATACGTTGCAGAATGGCTAATTGACATGCATTACCTCAACGTACCATCCTCTGGCTCTTAACCTGAAACATATCAAAGCCTCAACTTGGTGACATATTTCAAGAAACAGTTTGCCAAAAGTAAGATATTATTAGAATACATCAATCCCAACAGCTTGTTTTATTAGTGCCTTTAAATCTACTGAAAATGGAATTTGTATCTAAAAACAAATTGTTAAAATGCCATAACCAAAGAAGTCTCCTTGGGGCTGGGGCTATGGCTCAGTGGTAGAGTGCTCGTCTCGCATGTGTGAGGCCCTGGGTTCCATCCTTAGCACCACATAAATAAAATAAAGGTATTGTGTCCAGCTACAACTTAAAAAAAAAAAATATATATATATATATATATATATATATATATATATATGTCTCCTTTACATGCTTTTTCCCCACCCTGCTTTATTTTTCTTCATCATTATTATTGACTCACTTTATCTTATATTTACCCATTATCCATCCTATTAACAAATGTAACTAATGGCAGCACTTTGTCCTTTTCGCTACAAAACCGAGGCCCCAGTGCTTAGAACAGTGCTGACCATATAGCAGGAGGTTAGTGAATGTTTATGAAGTTCATGCATTTATTCACCTTACTGAATACAGTGGTGACATCCACACCTGTAAGTGTTGGTATGTCAGGCTGAATCATATGTCATTTTGCAGATTCCATGGTTTTTTGACTTGTTCACAGTGCTGCTGTATGGGAGTATAGTTTGCAGAGATGAGGGAAAACAGATAAGTACTTTGTTACATTCATTTGGATGTACAGTGCCTGAAATCAACTGCTCTTTTGTTTTTGGTTTTCTTTTATATTTTCTTTTATTAGTACATTTATAGTTGTGCATAATAGTTGGGTTCATTTTGACAAAATCATACATGCATGGAATTTAATTTAGTCCATTTTAGTCCCTGGTGCCCCCCTTTCCTTCCTCTCCTCAATTCCCCTCTTCTCTTTCCTCTACTCTACTGGTCTTCCTTTCACTCATTTATTTATTTATTCTTAACTGTTGCTTTATAGATACACATAAAGGTGAAATTCATTGTGGTAAATTTATACAGCACATAGCATAATTTTGTCAAATTCATTTTCTATGAAATCATCTACTCTTGGGGTTGTATGTATTCTTGTTGAGCAGCTGTTTCCATAAAATATGGAACTGTAATTTAAAAGCAGATGACTGTAAGGACAAGCAAGTAATAACTTTTCTTCAACTGCAGGAGAATGTAGAAAACAAATGGGTAGGGTTGGGTAGAGCTGACAATGATCCTCAATGTAGAAGCCACATAAATGTGCTAATTGCAATTTAAGGACCTCAAGGCTAGGACACACAGTGATCTTGGATTCTCCGATCTGATTTCAGTATCCTACTGAGTCCAGGAGACAAGCCCACAAGCATTTGGACACAGTACTGCCCTGGGAGGGGCAATGTTTCCACTGCCAGTCATTCCAGAATGAAGTAGTTTCTAGGACAGGAAATCAGACCGTTTCCACAAGGTACTACAGAGAACATACAGACCTTAACAAAAACAGTGAGTTTTCATCTGGGTTTAAGATAAGGAAAACAGGCAAATGGTTAAAATACATTTAACATACAGAACCAGCAGGTGGTTAGGTATAGACCAATGGAACAGAAAAGAGTCTGAAGTAGATGCACATTCACAGGGGCAATTGGTTTTCAAACCAAGGTGCTAAGATAATGCAACCAAGAAAAGATCTTCTTGTAAAATTTAGTACTGAGCCGGGGTGTGGTGGTACACGCCTGTAATCCCAGCAACTGGGAGGCTGAGACAGGAGGATCACGAGTTCAAAGCCAGCCTCAGCAATGGCAAGGCACTTACCAACTCAGTGAGACCCTGTCTCTAAATAAAATACAAAAAAGGGCTGGGGATGTGGCCCAGTGGACAAGTGCCCCTGAGTTCAATCCCCGATACCAAAAAAAAAAAAAAAAAAAAAAAAAAATTTAGCACTGGAACAACTGGATACCCACGTGAGTGTTGGCAGGAATGAATTTCAAGCTTAATTTCACTCCATTAAAAAAAAAAATTAACTCTGAATGGATAATGGACCTAAATGTAAGAGTTAAAACCATTAAGTTCAGCCAGGTGTGGTGGCACATGCCTGTAATCCCAGCAGCTCAGGGGGCTCAGAGAGGAAGATCATGAATTCAAAGCCAGTCTCAGCAATGACTAGGCACTAAGCAACTCAGTGAGACCCTGTCTCTAAATATAAACTTTTTTTTTTTTTTTTTTTTGGTGGTCTTAGGGATTGAACCCAGGGCTTTGTGCATGCGAGGCAAGCACTCTACCAACTCAGCTATATCCCCAGCCCCCTGTCTCTAAATAAATACAAAATAGGGCTGGGGATGTGGCTGTGTGGTCAAGTACCCCTGAGTTTGATCTCTGGTACATACTCTACCACACACACACAAAAATATTAAGTTAATGTAGAGAAGGGAAAAGATAATTATCTTTGCAACATTAGGCTAGGCAAAGATAACTAAAGCGTGACCCAAAAAAGTATAAATCATAAAAGAAGAAATTGAAAAAAATGCTAATTTCACCAAAATTCAAATAGTTTGCTTTTTAAAAGATACAGTTAAGAAAATATAAAAAAGCAGGAGGGGCAACAGACTGGGAGAAGATATTTGATAAACATAACAAAGGGCTTCTAACCATAATATAAAAAGAACTTCTCTAACTCAAAGATATAAAGACAACTTAGTTTTTAAAATGGGCAAAAGATTTGATAAGGCTCTTCAGAAAATGAATACAAATGGCCAACATATACATGAAAGGATACTCAATGTCACTAGCCATAAGAAAAATGTCAATTAAAATTGTAATGAATGAAATACTACTACTCAGTAAGTGGAAAGCCTAAAGTCTAATACACTGATGATGATAAATGCTGGGAGAATGTGCGGCAATTGGGTTCTCACACCTTACAGCTGGAAACCCAACAGCCACTCTGAAAAGCAGTATGGCAGCATCTTATGAAGCCAATCACACATTTCCAAGTGACCCAGCCATCACATCCCTAAGTATTTATGCAAGAGAAACAAAAACCTATTCACAGGTAGACTTGCATGTAAATGTTTGTAACAGCATTATTCATAAGAGCCAAAACCTAGAAACAGGAACATCTATCAAATGGTGAATGGATAAACAAACTGTGGTGTATACACATGTGGAATTACTTCTCAGTAATAATTATACAACATACAAGAATCTCAACATGCATGAGCCTTAAAAAACAGTACCCAACTGAAAATGATCAAACACAAAGCACATACACTGTGTGATATTCTACAGAAGGCAACACTAAAGTGACCTACAGTGACCAAAAGCATGGTGGTTAGAGACCAATTGAGGAGTTTGATTGCTAAGAGGCACAAGGAAACCTGCTAGGGTTCTACATCTTGATTATTGTAATTGTAACACAACTGTATTTAATTACCAAAATTCAAACTGTACACATAAAATGGATTGATTTTATTGTGTGTAAATCATAACACACTAACCCTGGGAAAAAATTAAGGCAAATGACACTATGGGTGAGAAGGGTCTCCTGGAAAAGAAAACAGCACAAAGGTATGGCTTGGTTCTAAAGTCAAAGGTCATCAAGTTGCACCAGCAAGAAAGCACAGTCATGAAAAAAGTGTAATACAAGAAAGTGTTCTTTTCATTTATATTTTTTTACTTTATTTATTTTGGTGCTAGGGATTGAACTCAGAGGTGCTTTAACTACTGAACTATATCCCCAGCCCTTTTTATTTTTTGTTTTAAGACGGGGTCTCACTAAGTTGCATAGGGCCTTGCTAAATTGCTGGACTCAAACTTGTGGTCCTCCTACCCCAGCCTCCTAAATCACTGGGGTTATAGGCATGTGCCACTGGGCCAGTGAAAGTGTTATTTAAAAAAAAAAAAAAAAAAAAAAAAAAAGGAATACTTCTGTTTCCACCCTCACTTTCTCAGAGCTGGCCTTTGTTTTCCCACAAATGGTCATTACTTCTTTATAGATGACTCTCAACTTACAAAGCTAGGCTTGATTTCTGATTAAATATATTGACAGCTCCTATCTTTCCATCTGAATATTCTGCCACCATATCCAACACACAATGTGTTTAAAATTTAAATTCCATCTTGTCTCCAAGACAACCATCTTTCCTATTTGTGCTAAAGGTTGTACAGCTCAAAAGCTGACTCTTGTTGCTCCTCCATGCTAATCAAGCCCCACCAAGTTTTAGTTCAAACACCTTTGGCGTCTGTCTCTTTACTGACACTCTCACTGCTTCCAACAGCTGGCATCCTAATCACAACACCCACCATGGGCAACAATTTCCTTCCCTGTCTGCTAGTCTCCATACTGGGTCTCACGAAATCCATGGGACCAGTTCATTATCCCATCTTTCCAAGTCCCTGATTTTAACATTTTAACCTTCTGATCAAAAGCTTTTATTCCTAACTCCACAACCACTGAGATAAAGTTTAAACTCCCTCACCAGGATACTTGAGGTGCCATGCCAGTTTGTCCCAACCTACCTGTCATTCTGCCTCCAGAGTCTGCCAAACTACAGAACAACTCATATCTCAAGCTTCCTCCAAAATATAAGTCCCAAGAGTACAGACCTCATATAAGTCGACTTTACTCACCACTTCACATCAAGAGGGCCCTGTAAAATGTATAATCTGAACCCTCTCATCTCTGTGCCTCTGGATGTGAGAATTTTCTTGTAGTGGTCTATGACTTCTCGTGCAAATCCTATCTATCCTTGAGATCTACACTTACATCCTCGATACCTTCATTAAACTTCACTCCAGTGTGTGATCACTTTTATCTAAACCTTCCCTACTCAGAGTGTGGTCCTCACTGGCAAAACCCTGGAGCTCACTAACAATATGGAGTCCCAGTCCTGCCCTAGACCTGATGAATCAGAGCCACATGTGACCAAATTGCTTCTCGTTTTATAGGCAAATTGAAGTTTGAGAAGCACTTGTTTAAAACACTCCCCCTCTCAGTAAAGTCTGAGTAATTTTTCACACATGGCTACTAAAAATTACAAACTCCTTCATTGCATGCAGAACTTCCTTACCACCCAACCAGCTTTACAGAGCTCATGTCTGACAGATATACATTAACATGTTAAATTTCTTCATTCGATCTTCATATCTTTCATTTAAACACATTTAGAGGCAGTATTTGATAACAGAAAGAGCACTGGGTTAGGAATTGTAATAAGGATTTCCACTTGCAATATTTACTAAACATGTGACCTTGAGCAAGTCACTGAGGTGCTCAGTCTCAAGTTCCATACCTGTAAACCTGGACAACCACCCTGTCTTCTAAAGCAGAACTAAGATTGTACAAAGCCTTCAGCAAAACATTCAAACATTTTCTTTCCATTCTCCATATACTCCAAAAAGGAGTATTTCTCCTTCCTTTATATGTCTAGTAAACGTGAAGCTGAAATTTAGTATCACATCTAACCCATCCACTAGTTATCTAAAGGAGAATTGTTCTTGTTAGAATTTTTCTGCTATATTCATATCTTAGTTTACTATTAATCTCAAGTATTTGTGATAATCTAAAATATCACATTCACAAAATGAAAGTCAATAACTATTTCTTCCTATTAACGAATTGTCAAACATTAAGAACTTTAGAAATAGTTTCTAAAAGTTTGGTAAAAGAAGAAGTGATCACTCTATTTATTGTAAATCCTGGCAAAGGAATTCTTCAACTGTTTCTGCACTTGAGTCATTACTTGGACTCTGCTTTTCTGAGTCACTGTCTGATCCCCTACTCTTTTTTTCTGCAACCAGAGAGTAGCTTCATCTTACTGGAATTAGACAAGGCTATTTATTGTTACATTTGATGCGCTGTGCTTACCACCTGTTTCCAACCCTTCAATGGCTACACAGATGTTAGGACCATGGGTAATGTGCTGTAAGAATTTTTCTTCTTTAATCAAATAAAAGAGGTAACTTATCTTTCTGCTTAAATTTGGACTATGGGACTTCAAATCAGTAATCACTAAAGCTTTATATAAAATTTAACATACAATGACCTAAACAGTAACGACAACAACAAAATCCCATGTTAAATTTTCTCTCTCAAAGACTACTTATTCCCAGACAAGAATATCTGGAGGAGAAAATCATAGCTTAGTTTAGTTTTTAACAAAATTAAGTAAAACACAGCATCAAAAACTAGTGAACAAAGAATTAGTCTAAGTAAAACATATTTACCAGTTCTGTTCCAAAAGACAGGTTCCATGCTGGTGCTTAAAAGGTCAAAGTATGATAGTATGATCCTGCGCAATTTAGATAGGAAGGGTTTACAATCTCCAGCTTTCAACTAGTAGTGTCCATTATCATGACAAGCACAACTAAATATTCATAAATATTTGCAAGAAAATCATAAAACCTATGTAGATATTTATGTCCCTGATCAATAAAAGTAAAATTCTCTATTATTTCTTAACTAGCCAATGTTACAGGATCACACTTCTACCATATCTCAATTGTTCCAAAGCACATGTCTTCATTTAACATTCTTAAAATTAAATCATAAAAATCAATGATCTTAGATTTGATGGCATATTGTGATAGCCCCTTGAAGTTACAGAGCACACAAACTAGGAAAAAAATCTTAAAATCATAATGCAAAAGTGTTTTCCACTCATCAAATGAGGTAGTACCAGTCACATACACAAATCCACTTTGGGTAAACCTGGCCTAGTTAAAAAGTAACTCATGACAATGTTAGCAACACAGCACTAACAAAAACATCAGCATTTTTGTTCAAGGAGTTTAAGTCTGTTTACACAACACAGTGGAAGGAGAACAGGCTTTGACAACAAAGATAGCCCTTGAATTAAAATCCTAGGTTTATTACTTGCCCACGGCCACACAGCTAAGGAAGTCTGTCTTCTCTCTGCCTCATTTCACTTCAGGCATCTGAAGCCAAAGGGAAACACCTGGTTGGGCAGTTACTAGTTTAGAAATAACTTAGGTAAGATACCTGACAGTACCAGATAGCTCTTATCCAGTTTGTTTAAACTTACTTGAGTAATAGTGATTGAATATTTGAGATACTCTGGACCCTCTAATACAGTGATTTCTTAATCTCCAAATCCAGCATTTCCTTAGAGTTGTCAAATAGAAACCAGTTCAAAGGCCCTTAAGATCCAAAAGCAAAAATTAAAAATGAGTTTCCACTTCCACACTTATGGTTTTAAGATCAAAACTGAAAAGGAGTAGGTCTTGTTTCCCTTACCTACCCACAGGATTCAGGACCTGTATGATGAATAGTACATATTCAATGGATGGTGGACGATGCATAAGAAAAAGGTCTACAGGTGAGGGCATTTAATGCCCCAAACCACACTTCACACAGTCCTCAGCCATGTCCTGCCACTGTCCCTGTCAGCCCAGCACAATTATGCTGCTTCTATGTTCCCCTTAAACAATGGCCTCTGCCACCAAAAGCTCAAAGCTTAGGCTTCCATAAGTGGATATCCACATCTGTAAAAAAGAGATTTTCCCCCTTCATCTCTTTCTTGTAAACAGTATGGAAGGGAGAAGAGAAAATATGGGGAGAAAGGACATCAAGCTCTATTTCCCAATAATCTGGGACTTGGCGTGCCCTGTACCAATATTTAATGGTAACATTACTCCAAGCCCCTTGGTTGAAAAAAGTTCATCACCAAAATTTACAAGGATCTGGAGCCTCACTCTTTGCCTCCTCAGAAATTTGTATGTATGCTCTATTCTTGGGCATTTCATAAGTGAACACACACAATCATATACAAAACTGAGATTTTTTTTCTTTCTCAGTATTAAGCCAAAAAAAAAAAAAAAAAGTCTAACAACATGTCAGCCAAATTGTTTACCAAGATACACTGATTCCTTTGAAGATAATTTCCACATCTCAGTAAATTATAAAAACACTGAAAAACATTTTTTAAAAAAAATCTGGCAGCCATTAATATTATTCTATTGTAACAAAATAGTGAAATGTATTAAGAACAGAGATACTTGATGTTTATTTAGGGATTCCTCCCCTAAATTGCTCTAAGTATGCAGAGCAAACCCTTGTTAAACTGACAGTACTTAAAGCAAATAGAGCTTTAATTCAAAACAGGTACTTCTCTCAGTGCACTAAATCCCCCCTTTTTCCTTTTTTAAGCTTAAGAAAAATTGGCTTATCTGAACTATGTTGACTTAAAGTATGTTTTTAAACCTACTTCTTTTTGAATGAGAGAATACACTGTAAAAATTATACCTACCATTTACATTTTAAAATGTTAATGTGAGCTATTTAGATTTATATGATAAACAGACTACATTTCCTTAAAATTAAAGGTTTTTCAGTGACTCTTGGGCCATGCCATCTTCAATTTACTGAGCCTATTTATCAGTGGTTTCTGAAACAGCAGTACTAAGCTCTTCAGAAGATAAGGTGATAACATATAACCCTGCTTCCCAGTTTAGAAGAGATGTTCAGAAAGGCATATCTCTGAAAAATGAAGGATCAGCAATCATTCCCACCAGGACTGGGCTCAGCATGACAGAAATGTCATCAGGGCAATTACTCCTAAAATGTAACTGTTCCATTAACTAGTACATTAAGACAATGCATATTGTTATGTATAATTTTTAACACCTAGGGTAAAAACCTCATGCTCCAGTTAATATAATCAAGACTTTTTATGCTGTTAGTATAGTTGCCTTTTGATGGACAAATATGAGGGGTCCAAAAAAGATCAGTGAAGTTTTTTTTTCTGGGTAAAAAAAACTGTGGTGTGGCTGTGGTGTGTATTTGAGCTCAGCAAAGACAAGACTGTGAATACCTATTCCAAAACAAATAATCATAAGTCCTACAAAAACTTTTCAGATAAGTTCTGATCTCATCTATCTAAAAGATCGCCTCTTTGTGATCAGAAAACTTTTTGCATAAGTTAAAGAGAAAACAGGCAACAATAAAAATAAGGCAATCAAGCCGGGCGCGGTGGCGCACGCCTGTAATCCCAGCACTTTGGGAGGCTGAGACAGGATGATCGCGAGTTCAAAGCCAGCCTCAGCAATGGTGAGGCACTTAGCAATTCAGTGAGACCCTGTCTCTAAATAAAATACGAAAAAGGGCTGGGGATGTGGCCCAGTGGTCTAGTGCCCCTGAGTTCAATCCCTGGTACCACAAAAAAAAAAAAAAAAAAAAAAAAAAAAGGCAATTAATGTGAAAGCTCTGAATCTAATTAGTATTTTAGATAGTCTTTTTTTTTAATTCACTAAAGTACTTTTATGATCTTTTTTAAAATACAGAAATAAAACTTTTTAAAGACATGTTAAAATACTGAAAATGTGTCAGAAAATACAGGAAAAAATGAAGTCTCGAAAAGTTCATAAAATTGGATTGGTCCCACATATACAGGGGCAAGAGCAAATAAACTTAGCTGTCTGTACTCTGGTCTCCAGTTTCACTATTCTAACAACAATAACAATGTAATAAGATAATTAAACATAAAAGTCAAAATAAAACCTGTATCTGTTTTAATATCTGCCCCCAATAGAGAGAAGGCATAAGACTGAAATAGCCTATATTCTCAAAAATAAAGTCCCATAATCACAATTTAAGTAACCAGGGATGACTTTTTTCTCCATACTTCCCTACAGGTACATGTATCTTCACAGGATCAAAAAAGGGAAGGCCAAAGTTATGAAAATGTTCACAATTATTATTCAAAACCATTTACTGAGTACTAACTACAATGCTAGGCACATATACTTTATACACATGACTTTGTTTAATCATCACAATATTCTTATGAGGTGGCGGTATCACCCAAATGGTACTATATGATGAGTTCTAAGCAAACAGCCCTAACATCTGTGATATTTACTGATCTACTCCCAGGGTTTAGCACAGAGCTCGACCCAGAGCAAACAGTCAACTATTATTTGCCATATTGAACTTATAGAGAAGTCAATCCATCATGAAGAGGAAAAACAACCTGTCTAAGGTCATTCAGCCACCAAGAAATATAGGATACGATTAAACTCAAATCAGGGGATACCAAAATCCCCGCTCTCATCCAAGATGCTTCTGTCCACCACAAATTGCTACACGTCTATGGAATGTTCTTGTTCCATTCCAGGGGAAAATGACTGAAACTCAGCCTGGGGTTTAATAGAGACAGTTCATTCAAACTATCTCTTTAAGCTTCTTTGTGTTCTTATTCTTCAAATTGTTTTTTAATTATGCCAGAGTCAAAGCTAGTATGACTGGGGTAAGAGGTGTGCTTACTAATGCTAGACAAAGGTAAGAGGGACCACAGCAGCTATCTTGACTGTGGAAGCAGTAAGGCTTACAGTAAAATTGTTGGTAAAACATCTTGTTAAAATAATACTAATGACTCTTCAAGAAATGACCTCTTGCCGGGCGCGGTGGCGCACGCCTGTAATCCTAGCACTTGGGAGGCTGAGGCAGGAGGATCGCGAGTTCAAAGCCAGCCTCAGCAATGGCGAGGCACTTAACAACTCAGTGAGACCCTGTCTCTAATAAAAATACAAAAAAGGGCTGGGGATGTGGCCCAGTGGTTGAGTGCCCCTGAGTTCAATCCCCAGTACCAAAAAAAAAAAAAAAAAAAAAAAAAGACCTCTTCTTCTTCAAAAATTCTATTCCTTGCCATGGAGCTTCTACAAAATATTCCAACTACTAATTACATTTTTCCACCCAAAATTCTGAAGCATACATTTTAGATTTATTTCAAAAGATGATAAATAGTTGGTAGTCATGAAAGAAAAACAGAATATTTCTAGTTCTTCATGTATACATATGTATGTAAACATACATCCTTCCAATGTCAGTTAAACCAATTAGAATTTGTCATTTATACATCAACATAAGAATTCATTGAAACTTCCACTGACTACTTCGAAAGGCACATGGGTGCAAAGTTCATATTTTATATTATTACTCACCACAGAGAGGAAACCAATCCTCTTTTAAACTGTACAAGTTTCGGATTACATTGTTATATGCCATACCATTACTCTGGTATGATAAGTGAAAGGCAATTGAAACCAAAAGTTCATTGACTGCTTTGCTAGATCTACTTGCATTTGAATGATAAAAACAAAGAGATGAAGACTTAGCAATATCAATTTCTCCCCATGTTCAAAGCTTGGTTTTAAAAGGTTCAGGAAGTCTTCCACATTAAAATTAAATTTTCAACTAAACATTTACACCTGTGGTGTCAGGTATCAATGAGAAAAAGGAAATAATATGTGCTCCCTGCCCTCAAATAGTCTTGGAAAAGTTACACATAGATGAGAAAAAGTGCTTGAAACCCAGATGAAGCCACTGCGTCACCAATTAGAAGAGTTTCCCCATTAAAAGCTTAAACAATTTCTATCTTCCTAGAGAACCCTTTGTATTTATCTTTACATATGTATTCCAGTCATGAATACATGGGGCTATCTCCCCAGCTATCAGGTGAATCCCACTGAGGGTGGTTCTCCATTAGTACCTGTCACATAGAAGATGACAAATACATGACTTCTCTAAAACCAAAATTTCCTTTCCCTGGATTGTCATTCTTTACTCTATAGCTCCATAAAGAGATTAAAGCATATGCACCCTGCCACCTCCATACTTACACAAATGATCAGCTAAACCAGGCCAGAATAGAAAATGAAACTCAAGAGATTTTAAAAAAAAAAAAAAAAAAATGCTTACTACTTCTAGTTACTAGTGAAACTCATATTTTCAAAAACAGCTGAGAGAACTATAGATATAGATATGATGGAGCATGGAATTTTTTAATTTATTTATTTATATTCTAAGTTGATATAAATGACAGCAAAATGAATCACATTTCATATTATACTTATAGAGCACATTTTTACATGTCTCTGGTTGTATACAAAGTATATTCACACCATTCTTGTCTTCATACATGCACTTAGGGTAATGATATCCATCTCATTCTACCATCTTTTTTTTTTTTCTTCTTCACCCTTTTGCCCCCAACCTTCCCCTCCCTCCCCATTGGCCTTTCTAGTAGAGCATGAAATTTTAAAAGTTGGATTCATTCAGCACAAGCAGCCCTACAGACAAAAATTTGAGAAAGAAGACTATCTACCACAACTCTCTGAAAGGCCTTGATATAAAACAAATGCTATCTGATCAGGGGAAGTGACAAACTGCTGCTGTCATCCTGTCATCTTCCCATGAATTGACTCATATCAACTGCTAATCAGATCAGGCACCAAGTGAGACTCTTTGAAGCAATGAATATAGGTGAGGTAACTTTTAAAGATAAAGACCTGGCCAGACCCAGCATGAAGTCACACCCAGCAGACAGCAGAATCAGGCCCCAAGGCTTTTGGGGGTTTGAGGAAGCAGAGAGCTCACTCAGTAAGGAGAGTTGGCATCTAGAAACTTGTGTATCTGAGAAATAGATTAAGAACTTGAAACCGAAAAAACAGATACAAATAAAATTTCAGTTCTGCTATAGCTTATCCCAGGATCAGACCTGCCTCGTATTCCACAACCTTTCTCTGCAGCTAAGACTCTTGGACAAAGTATGCAATTAATAGGGCATTTACAAACTTGGCCACACATTTTTGCTACTAGCCTTAAACAGAAGCTCAGACATCTGGAAGAACTAATGTCCCCTCCCAGTAAATCCCTATCACCAAAGAATGACTGAATGGGACAGAAATGTATATAGTACAATGAGCTTCCTTTCTGTTTTCCCTTCTCACGAGATGGTAGTAAGGGAACATTTGAAAATAATAACATGAATTGGCAGGTGGAATTCACCATGTTCAAGGTGCAGATCCAAGCTTGGATATCATTAACCTTGCTTTAAAAAAGAATTAAGATTTTGAAAAGTTCATTTGAAAGACACAGATTTGGGGAATCAAAAACAATGTAAATCCTGATTAAATCAGAAATGGGTAGAAATTAAAGAACTCAAAATAAGTGTATTTTTACTTGCATGAATAAACTTTAATACACATACACCCATCAAGCTCAATTTGAGAAACTGTTGGAACAGGTTGCCATCTGGGATCCTGACTCCTAAGAAATGACTTACAGTACTGCCACAAAATCAAGCACACTTTTGAAGCTTTAGAAACACTTCCATCCTTAAAATATCATTTTTAGCCTCCTTTATTTTCATGATATAAAACGTCAACACTAATTCTGCTTCCAACCACTGTTCCTTTGGCAACTAGCACATATAAAGACAGATCATTAATTTTTGTACCCTCACTTTAGTACATTTTAATAATTTAGTCAATATCAATGTTTATTAAAAAGTTACATTTTATACTTAAAATATTAATACCCTAAATGATGGTGGAGTAAGTCTGTACCAGAAAATAATTTATTTGCATGACTGAAATATATTGTGTTCAAAAAAAACTGCCATCCTGTAATTATATTATGAACAGAATGTATCTGAAGAAGTGCTAAAAAAGCTGGATTGAAATAGTAAGGGGGTGGAAAGAAAAAAACATGTTTACAATCTGTTCAAATTCTCAACTTAAAAATTTTGATGTAAATCGGTTAGAGCAACGGTTTCAATACAGGACTTAGTTTCTAAGATATGTTGCTAAATATATTTAAAAAACCTTTTTATGTTAAGCCCTAGCTTTCTGCCAACTCTGAGTATACCAATACAGGACCTCTGACCTACTCTGTTGAGTTACTTTCTCCTATAAGCAATTGTTCTGTGCCTCTCTTAATGACCAGATGCCACCACAGAGACCATGACACTTGTTATCAGAGGTCCCCAGTATGCAGTGGCATATGCATGTGGTCACTATGCTTACTCTCCTACAGACCTTTTACAGAAGGTGTGCACAGATAGCTCTGTGGCGGTCACACCACCTACTCTCTGTGGATTGTGTATGTTAAATTCAGTATGGATAGTTAGTAAATGGCTATAACAATGTAAGCTGCATTTCATGCCCTATGGAAAATAAATTACAATTTTGCTATTGGGAAGAAAGAACATAAAAATGGATCCTATCCATTAAATCAAAGATCTCAAAATTTAAAATGGCAATTGACTCTTGGAATAGATGAAATACCAAAATGAATGGAATCATTCAAACATAGGAAGAATTCAAACTACTACTTCCTGTAATGTAAAAAAATTCAGCTAGAAAATTAAATCACATGTAAGTATATATAATTACAGATGTATAAAGTGTACTCTGGTTTTGTTTCACTTGTGAAAAGTTAAACTGTAAGTCTCAAATTTCTGGAAAATAGTTTTATTTAAGGGTCTGAAATATTGAAATTATCTACTAGCAATAGTTCTTCCAAGCTTCTGCTATCATTCTCAACACACAAAACTCTCCCAAGTTGCACATACCCACTCCATATTTATCTTCTCTACCTACTAACAAAAAGCACCTCAAGTTCACCAGCACAGAGGAGAATATCAACTATCCATTACTGTTTGCTCTCAGTATGACATGGTTACATTGCACTTGCAATGAGGCCAATGACAGGTCTACGCACTGTTAGATGCAATCTAAGCAGCTGAATAATGACAGAGCATTTAAAATAATCAGAGTTATTATTATACCACATGTTGGTTCAATTGAATGTACAGATGAGCAAAATAATCTCAAAGTATTTATATATATTACCACATGCTATGAGCCTTCACATTAAAATAGATAATAAACATAACACAAAAATGGAGAAGTTACTATATAACTATAAGTAGCTGCATTGTAATAGTGTGTCAAAAGTCTGTCACTGTCAGTATCCTTCATTTCCACATGGCTATTGTGCTGGCAAAGAGGAAATGAGTATGGAATTCTAAGCCAGTTTCTCAACTCCAGCATTTTAGGAAATTATTAGGAAAATTCTTCATTGGTGAGACTGTCCTATGCACTCAAGGGTATTTAGCATCATCCCTGACCCAGTGGATGCCTGTGGCACCCCTCCCCAGCTGTGACAACTAAAAGTGTCTCCAGACATTGCCAAGTGTCCCCAGGGAGGCAAAACAGCCTTCAATTGAGAACCACTGACCTAACCAAGCTCTTTAATCTACAATAAGAATAGGATAGTATTTGGCCTATAGGAGCCTCTACATAAGAAGCAAAAACTAAAAATTAAGCAATGCATTACTATTCAGTAAGCAATTATTTGCTTTTCTTTAAACCTGCTTCCTTTAATAAAAATGCTATCTCGGGGCATAAGTGCTTAGCCAACATTTTAAAAGAAGTCATTTGCCAGCTCCCTTGTGTCTCAGCTGGGAGGCTTCAGGGGCTCCAGTTATGGCAGACCCAGAGCCAACCAGTCATCCCTTCATCCAACAAGACAGTGATCAAGGGAAAAGTTCTTACTCAAAGTTCTCACTCAGGAGTCCTTGGTGGAAAGAC
Source organism: Tamias sibiricus (assembly GCA_025594165.1). NCBI lineage: Eukaryota > Metazoa > Chordata > Mammalia > Rodentia > Sciuridae > Tamias > Tamias sibiricus. The sequence continues at coordinate 26,721,411 of CM046663.1, forward strand.
TGAGGCACACCTTGCTTTGATAGACTTGTGGTTTCCACTGAAACAAGCTGTTCTGCATACTTCTTACTACATCTGTAAATACGTGACCTCCTGGTTTCACTTTGTCAGTAATTTAGCTTCACTGAAGGCTGAACCCAGATACTGATTTTTCTTAAACATTTTAGACCCAATAGCTCCTGAAATAAGCTCCAAGAAAGCTTGGTACATAGCACACTTGAAATTAGGAACCAACAAACATGTTTTGCCTAGTCCTCAGCCTATTCAAATATAGGCTGCAGAGTTTCAAAACGATAGGATTTCAGGGGAAAGCACGTTTATTCTTAATTGACATTAACAACTTAAGCAAAAGAAGACTTTTAAGATCTAAAGTTTCTCTGCCTGTCAGCTGTGAAAGAATAGAACAAATGCATTAAAATTTTTTTTTTCATGGACATTAAATACAACCTCACATACTACAGAAGGAAACATTTCGGTAATGAAACTTAGGATCTCAACTACCTTTCAATTAATCAAAACTGCAGACAAACTCTTCCTGCCACGCACATAGCAATTCCATAGAATCAGAAAAACATTGAACAGATACAGAAGCAGGTAGGTTTGAAACTGTTCATTTAAAAATATGTATTGTTAGACTTTAAATACTAATGCTACTTGAGATTTTAGGTTGTATTGTTAAGACACTGTATACTATCAAAAAAATATTTATGTAGTTATTTTCCTTCATTTAAAGAATTGGTCATATTTAAGATTTTTGTAGTCAGCTTTTAATAAATACTGAAGCCACTATCCAGAGATTATTAACCACATAAACTAAATCTTTGTCTAAATTGGTAGAAACTGATTTTTCCACTTTCATTATCTCTACAGACAGAACAAAGTTTTTATTTCCTCACTGGAAAAATGTTAATTAGGCTTAAGAAGCCTGGTATGGAGGTAGTTATGATTTAAAAATTAATTAATTTTCCTGTCACATTTATCAGGCAACGTGACTTTATTACTGATTTCCTGAAAGCAAATTAAATTTATAGAAAAACAATCTCAGAAGAGCTTAAACTCAGAGTTCCTGAAACCATACACTCACATATGAACACCATTTTCCACCTAAAATTCAAGAGTATACCAGCATATATGCTTTTAAGCTCACTTTGGCTTTCTTGTCCAAACTACTGAAAGAGTGAGAAACTTCATTTTTTAAAAAAGCAACAACTGATAAGGTCACAGGCATTACATGTTGGTCTCCGGCACTTCTGCCTTCCCAATACTAACAAGGTTTCTTTCACCACTGTCCTACTCTCTGAGTTTTATGTTAACATAAAATTTTTATGTATCTTAATTCCTAATATATGAAAAACTATCTTAAAATTATTATTTTATCACATGATCTCTAAATACACTTGATAAGTATAATGAATATGCTCCCCATGAGCAACCAAACACTACCACATTGCACAAGCATTAAAATATGAACTACCACATTGGTCAGTACAGAGATTTATAGTAAGACCATGAAATGTTATCAATTACAGACAACTTCACATTCACAGTCCCTGAGCCATTTTTTAAATAGTCTATTCTGGAATGAGAACACAGGAAGACAGAGAAGAACAAATTTTCAGTAATCACAAGCTCTCAGTAATTATTTTCACTTAAGCTGCAAGACCTAGGTTTAAAAATATATATAACCAACCAATGAAACTTACTTGACAGTGACTCGATTAGATAAATCCTGTAGATCCCCAGGATGGAAAAGCTGGGCTTCTTTCAATCCAATCTGTTCACAAGCTCTCAAAAATACGTTTATATTATCCTGTGAAAAGAATTGGAAAGTGAATGCTTAGCCGGGCTCACTCTCAAAGGTTACAAATTTTTATGATATAACTTCCCAGCTTCAAAGTCCAATTACAGTCAGCAAAAGAGGCGGCAGCGAGACCCATCCAAACGTATATCAGAAAAAAAAATACATGGGCACAAATAGCCTTTCAGTCTTCCAGAGCATAAAAGGCAGTGCTATCTTATGTCCAAGCATAAACTGCTTCTGTGATCTTTGTGACTGGCACGTTAAACATTACCTGTTATAGGACAAGTGCCTAGCCACTGAGCAGTAATCTACACTTTGATGTCAGCTCTGCTCTGCAAACAAACGCCCTCTTCCCAGCTTCGCACGACAAGCCTCACCTCTCCTCTTTAAAAATAACTCCAGCTACTGACATTCACCCACCCAGAAACTGTTGGCAAGGAAGAAATAAGAGGAGGAACGTTCTGTTTCTATGATTACAAATTACAGAATGACTGTGGAATACCACACCTGGAATCTGGGTTTGGTTGCCGAGCCAGCTCTTGACGGACAGGGAAACCATGCTATAGGACCAAGGAGAAGCCGGGTGCTCATTGGCTAAATCACACAGTTTAGGAGTGGCACATTATTCACTCCCTGCACCTGTCTAAAGAGCTGCATCCAAAAAAAAGAAAAAGAAAATCTATCCAAGGCTGCCCTCATATCAAATTTCAAAACCCAAACCCTTTACTCACAAACCAATGCTTCTCATTAATGTAAACTGCTGTACAAACATGGACTACTATGTATCCTATTTTTCAGTCTGCTGCATTTCAACCACACACATTTGGTTACCAAAATTAGCTTGGGCTTCATCTCTACTATTCTTAACAAAGAAAGCACTTTAGGGAGCCAATGTGGAATGATCCTATGTAAGTTCTTGGCCTTTGCTTTGTCGGGGATTTGGGGTAAAGGAGTGTCCCCCTCATCAGCCAACACTTACTGCTGGTTCACTTCAGCATGCAGGCAACACCTCCTCTATGCTGTTTGCCTCTCTGAAACCTCACCTCCCTCCCCAGGAGTTGAGGTTCAGGGACCAGAAGACAGCTGCCACTTGCAGAAGACGCTCATTCCCACAGGAAGGAAAGTAGGAGTGGTGTGGCAAAGGGAGAGGAATGATTAGAAAAAGAAAGGAGAGATAAGAGGCAAATTGAACAGCTTAGGTTCCTGGAGAGAGAGGAGAATTAGGGAACGTGCAGGAGAAGGTGTGACATGAGAAAAACAACACTGATTGCTAGGAAAGCAAGGGGCATAATAATAAAATAAAATAAAAAAATCTCTATTCATAGAGGTGGTAGATTATTCTAATATGTTCTCACTAAAAGGCACTGCAAACTACCTAGTTAGAATTGGAAATCCATGAATCATTTTAAATAAATGATTCCAAAGATTAAAGACATTTTATTTTTTAAGTCAAAAAGTTGAGTAACTCTGCCGGGCGCGGTGGCGCACGCCTGTAATCCCAGCACTTTGGGAGGCTGAGGCAGGAGGATCGCGAGTTCAAAGCCAGCCTCAGCAATGGAGAGGCACTTAGCAACTCAGTGAGACCCTGTCTCTAAATAAAATACAAAAAAAAAGGGCTGGGGATGTGACCCAGTGGTCGAGTGCCCCTGAGTTCAATCCCCGGTACCACAAAAAAAAAAAAAAAAAAAAAAAAAAAAAAAAAGTTGAGTAACTCAATGAGAGGCACTGAATGTGACTTTAATTTGACTTTATGTAGAAAAAAGGAGAAATAATTTACTGGGAAAATTCCAGGAGAAACAAAAGGTAATTTTACTGTTGAACACACAATTTCTAGAAACTATACTACCTGTAATTACCAGATAATAAATGTTTACGGTTGAAAACTGGCCACTGAGGAGCAGAGGAGAACAAATGGTTTGGTTCACCAATACTCCAAATTCTACAGGAAGCAATTTCATATGAGAAAAGGAAAACTAAACTGATAGAAGACTTCCCACCAATTTAATTTGGCTCTGAATGTTTAAGTTAATATAAACTATTGGGCTGGGGTTGTACTTCAGTGGTAGAGCACCTGTCTTCCCTGTGCAAGGTCCTGGATTCAATCTCTAGCACCGCGCCCCCCCCCCCCCAAAAAAAAAAACAACTTTGTTTTAATTAACATATTAACATATTATAATACTTTAAACTCAAAGTAAATTTATGGAACTTCAAGTCAAAACAATTCTTCACATATTTTATAAAAGTATTATCAACATTCATCTGGTTGACAATATGTACAGGTTGATAAGGACAAATAAAGCCACACATTCCTCAAAACCCATCTAAGTATTTAAAGAGAAACCACTTAAAATTTAAAGTGACTACACCTAGAGACAATATTCAAGAAAAAATAAAATTAACGATTACACATTAGTCTTATGTAAAGCCTCTACCTGAAACAAAAAGCAGAATATCTTTTAAATGGTCGACTTCAAGCAGAAAAACCTGGTAAATAAAGTCACACAGGGCCTATGCAGCAAGAACAGCTTGTACCAAGATCAGAACTGTAACCTACATCATGCTTACTGGACTTGAGCCCACTGTTAATTTATTTTTGCTATTTCAAAAGACCCAGGCAGAGAGCTGCCTCAGGGGATATACAAAATTATAAAATTTTCATGTCTGTTGAAACATCAGGAAGCCATACCCAGGCCATACCCAGGAAAGTATTTAATCCTCATTTGGTGGAACCACTTTCACTTAAAGTTACCAAAAATGAGAGTAAAAATAGATGACAAATGGAAACAAATCTTATCTAATTGGATTGGTAACCAGAACTTCAATTTAGCTCACCACTAACCAACTGCACAGCTTTGGAAATCTTAGTTAATCTTTCTGGCCCCATTTTCCCTATCTGTTGTAACAAGTAGAGTGTGGATATGTAACCCATTACAAGGGCAAACACTTCTCTCTGTAAGGGGAGGGAAACCCAATCTTCCCTAGCCCAACCTGTCACATAAATACTTCATAACCCAACTTACATAAAATACTCATGTCAAAAGCCAACACGTACGGCTGGGGCTGTAGCTCAGTGGTAAAGTGATTGCCTCACACGTGTGAGGCACTGGTTTTGATCCCTCAGCACCACATAAAAATAAATAAAGATATGGTATGTCCATCTACAACTAAAAAAATATTTTTTAAAAAAGCCAACATGTCTAATCCCTACACTTTCAGTACCAAGAGTAGCTTCTTAAAATTTTTTTTAAAAAAGATAAACCCTAAAGGTATCTATTAGATCCTTTTATTTTTAAATTTTTCTGTGAATATGAATAAAGGCAGACATGTAAACAAGATTTTCTCTCCAAACTCTACTCCACCTAATTCATTATCAATTATCTCTCCTGATAAATTATCAAGAGCTGAATGCTAGCTAACTATGATAAGGAAGTAAAAAAAAAAAAATCTACAAAGACTCTTGGGTTTGTACTAGTTCTGCATAGTACCTCTATTAGTTATCTATTGCTGCTTAACAAATTATTCCAAACCTTAGCCTCCTAAACAATGGACATTTATGATTTCACATGGTTTCAGAGTAATTAGAAATTTGGGACTGGCCATAACTGGATCATTCTAACTTGGGGGATCACTCATCAAGTTGTAGTTGAGATGTCATCTAGGACAGCAGTCATCCAATGATTTTGTTGGAGCTTGGAGTTGTTTGCAAGGAGGTTGGCTCATATGGTTGGAAAATCAGGGCTGCTTATTGATAGGAAACCTCAGTTCTCTACCAAATGGACATCTCCATAGAACTGCTTGATAGAGGCAGTGATGCAAGAGAGAGCAAGATAAAATTGCAATATCTTATGCCCCACCATTCCATCATGTGCTCAATATTCTATTGGTTACAAAGGTCAGCCCTATGATACAGAAATTACACAAGAACATGAATACCAGGTGAGAATCACTAGGGGCATACTCAAGGACTGGCTTCCACATTTCATTCTCTGGAACCCAGTAATCCATGTCTTGCCCAGATACAAAATTCAATATTGCCTCCTAAGGTGCCAAAAATTCTCATCTCTTTACAAGATGAGTTCAAAGACCAGAATCTTATTACCTAAGTCAGATTCAGGTATGCAGCAGAGAGTCTCCTGAGGTATAATTTCTTAAGTATAGCCCTTGAGTTTCTCTCAACCAGATTGCCAATAAACAAAAAAGAAATTGCTTACTCTCCCCTATTGCCAGTATACAATGGTGGGGCAGGTGTATCACCATCAGGATAGATAGTCCATTTCAAAGAATAGAGAAATGAAAGACACACAGGAGCCACTGATCCAACAGGAATTCTCAAATTCCACAAGGCACAGTTGGAAGTTCCTTTATTAGGACACAGCCTAGGATCTTGCAGAGTCCATGGGTTTTGGATCCACACTCAAGATTCATCATTCTACCCTAAAAATCATGTTCCCTTTTCCTTGAAAAGTAGCTTGTGTTTGCAGCTATATAGCTTTCTCAGTCTACTTCTTATCTTTCCCACAGAGATTTGGGGGAATTAAAGGACTTTTAATTTTATAATCCTGTCTTTTTTCGTCTAAGTTGGCAGTGTTTCTGCAAATACAATTCTCTCAAAGATACTATAGATTTTCTGTGAATCTTACTGGACATTAGACATTAGACTCCATTAGACAAAAGCCATCTCTACCTGGGTCTTCTGAGAAGATGAAGGGACGGTATCCTGAAGCTTCTTAGAAGCCTTCTGCTAGGTTGGACAGATATCCCAGGCACCACCTTGGATCTTTCTAGGAAATCACTTGGATCTTTCTAGGATTTTACAACCACACCCTCAATTTCATCTTTAGAACTTGTTTTCCTGCCAATGCTCTGAATTTGATCTATGACTGAAAACTATTTCTCAATTCCAGCAACATTACTGACTAAAGAGCCTGATTTCAATGCCATCAATTCCTGTGTCCCTCTTGTTTATCAGTCTATCCTATGTCCACTCAGAAGACTGAACCAGTTAGACCCATTTCTGCAAAAGTTTCCTGAGTACACAAGGTCAAGGACTATTCTAAGTATTATCTAGAAATTCTCCCCATCAAGCAAGCAAATATACTTCTCATGATTACTCTGGCCTGCAATTCCCAGAAAGAGCTGTGTCTACTTTAAACAAAAAATACATTTTTTTTTTCAATAAAGAGAGAGATTGTTAACCCCTCTGAACCTGAGTACATGATGATATAGATCAATTTAACCTGAGGCCAAGAGACCTGGTGACCCCAATTTCTTTCCTATTTGTGACACATCACCCAAGTCACTGCCTCTTCCCCTGGAATTGACAGTGCTAAAATTCTTAGCAGTTATCTGTCAGTAATCAAGAGGTTGTAGACACCCTTTGAAGCAGAGAAATTCAACTGAGTCTATACTTAAAATAATGGTTTGCAGACACTGGTCCCCAACTAGCCGCATCAAAACATGAGAGGGGGGCAAGCACTCATCCCTCAAGTAAGGCTGATGACATACAACTGCAGCACCAGCACTTGCTACTGAAAGCCAAGTCCACAGACCAGAGCACTGGCCTCACCTGGGAGCTATTAGAAATGCACACTCTCTAGCTCCATCCCAAACCTATTACATCATGGCAAGCACAGGAAGGAGATCCCCCAGTGACACGAGGCTTTGGAGACAACAATGTTTTTGGCAAACAAAGTGAGTAAATATTATGAAATAGGACTTATAGCCATGTTAGTTGTTTGTCACTATGACCAAGATATCTGACAAAAAGAATTTAGAAGAGGAAAAGTACATTTTGGCTCATGGTTAGAGAGGTTCAGTCCATCGTTGGCCAATTAGATTGCTCTGGGCCTGAAGTGAGACAGAACATCATGGTGGAAGGATATGGTGAAGGAAAGCTGCTCAGCTCACGACAGCTGGGAGGTCGTGGGGTGCAGCACAGGGCAGATGCAGCCTTCTAAGGCACATTCCCAGTGACCCACCTCCTCCAGCCACACCGCACCTGCCCACAATTATCATTCAAATTAGGCTGGATTAAGTAGGTTATAGCTCTCATAACCCAATCATTTCACCTCTGAATAGGTGCTTGAGGGGGACATCTGATATCCAAAACATAACAAGCAGTGTTTCTCTTTACTGTGCATGTGAGTCACCTAGGGATTATGAATTCACTAGTAGGCAAATTGTCAAAAGTGCTTGAACTCCATTCACATAATATTAACAGTGATTAATCAAAGTTATTTTAAAGCAAATTCTAAGTACAGAAGTAACTAAAATATATCCCAACTTGCATTTTAATTATACAGTTCCCACTAAGAAAGCAGTTGAGTCACAATCTGATCAGTTGGCACTTGTTTTTTAATTTATTATTTTGGCAAAGTCATCCTCTGTCTTATGGTTTAGCTAATAATAAATGCAATCTGTTAAGTTACACCTACATTTTATGACTGTAACATATAGGTAAACATTCATCAGAAATCCAACTTTTAAGAGTTTATTGTGAGAGAAATAAGCAGCTACTCTGATCCTTTTTTTAAAAAGCTTTCCTTGGTTATCTATTTCTCCATAAAGAAAAAGGTCTGCAATGGAGTCAAGGACAGGAGAATGGTGAAGATCTGTACCCTATGAAAATAGGAATAGGGGCCAACTAAGAAAGCATAAAGGATCTGCCAAGAGACACTGAGGGCCCAGGAGATATGCATGGTAACAATGCCAGCAGGGTGGTGGCTGATTTTTTTGCCCGTGCTGCTTGGCAGAGCAGGAGAAAAAAACCACCACACCAAGCAAGGCAGAGCTGAGAGTTGGCAAGTCGGGGAGGCAGAAAGCCTAAAGAAGGGCCGAGTGACTAATAAAGGCTAGTTACTGAAATGTTTAATTAACTTGGGTCATAATTAACTAACTATACAGGGGCAGCTTTGTCAAACTGCAACATGAACCAAGTGACAGTATTTCAGTTTAGTCAAAGTAAAGTAATTAAAAAATGCACCTCCCTCTTTAAAGAAGCGCTGAAATAGATGCTTAAAACTCTGTCCTCAAATTATCCACATTCTGTGCTCCAAAGTAAAACAAGCAATTTGCCTTTAAAAAAAAAAGAAAGAAAGAAAAGAAATAGGCCATGTTATAATGATGCTAAAACAGACTTTACGAACAATAAAGCATATTTAAGGAATGAAAACTACATGGCAAAACTTGAGTGCTCGCAGGGAATTGGCACTCCTTCCCTGCAGCTTCCCCCACCCTTTAGGAATCACTTTTACAGATGATGTACTTGGATCCTCAGCCCTGTTAAAACTTTTCCAGTCCCAAGGACTTGCTGCTTCATGGGGCTGACTCATTTTTCAATCATTCCTGTGTCATGAAAGTCCAAAGACTCTCTCACTGTAAATGTAAAACACTGATCAATTCTAAACCCACCTACTTAACAGTGCAAACTCAATCACATTGACATGATCCCCTCAGCTACTGCCCCAGTTCTTCCTCAAATACCCAACTTGCTCCTCACATCATCTTTTTAAATGTCCCTTATTTCCTCCACAGATCTTGTTCCTCAAGTGATACTTTTCAGTTCTTGTATTATCCCAACTGGCCCTTCAACTGAATAGCTAGTTTTCCCAGGCTACTATCTATTGAGTTCTTTATGTCAGGGAGTAAACAAATTATCATTTCCACATTCTCATCCCCCAAAAAAAAAAACTGTGAAGTCTCACTGTTCCCATTTTATAGAAAGGGAAACTGAGGCTTATATGGCTATCCAAGATCATACATTAACTTGTGGAGCTGGGATTCAAATTATAGCAGTACAACTCTTGAATCTATGCTCTTAACCCCTGAATTATTTTCCTATTTCTACTGTGACAAATTAGTGGTTTAAAACAACCCATTATATTATTTTACCATTCTAGAGGATAAAAGTCCAAAATCAGTCTCACCGGGCTAAAATTAAGATATCCAGAAGGCTATTGTCCTTCTGTTGCATTCTAGTTTAAAATCCATGTCCTTGCTTTTTCAGTTTCTGAAGAGCACCTACATTCCTTGGCTCATGGTTCCATTCCTCCATTTTCAAAACAAGTTGCCTCAGGCCAAATCTTTCTCACACTGCTGTCTATCTGGATCTCTTCTTCTGAAGCTCGCCTTCTCTTATAAGGATGTCTCTGAGGACAGTGGGCCCTCTTAGACATCCAGGACACTCTCCCCATCTGAAGGTCAGTGAATTAGCAACCTTACTCCCATCCATGACCTAATTCTCCCTCGCCTTCTAAGACAGTCATGTTTTTTGTGGTTTATAATGCAGACATTTTTGAAGGCCATTGTTCTACCTGCCACAAACACCATGCCTCCTTAGAGACAGGTCCTGTGCTATGTCCTCCCTTCTTAGTATGAAGCATCTGCACCTCCATGCTGGATTCCAGAGGTGACCAATTATCACTCAAAGGCTCATTAATGTTTAGCTCATAAAATGAGGATAACAATGTTATTGTGAGGGTTTCCTGATAAAAAGACAAGGTAATTGGTAGAGTTTCTAGCATATAGTTGGACCATAAATTGAGAGAAGTCGCCTAACTTCTCGTTACAGATGTGGGTACTTTTCATTGTGGCATCTATTTTATACTGTGATTCATCGATCCTTTGGAGCAATACCCAGGGAACACAGATTTCAGACCTCAAAGGAGGATGACCTATGAGTTTAGATGAACCACAGTCTAGTCAAGCAAGATAAGCTGAATATAGAAGAATTTGAATTGAAAATCATGTGATTGTATCAGTGAGGTTCTCAGATAAGGGCTTAAAATGCAAGATGAAGTTTACAGAGCACATAAAACCACTCTGCACTCATATGACCTCTCTTTCAACTAAAATACATTTAATATCTATTCCTGATAAATATTATTGTGGAGACTTGGACCCATCCAGATCATTGTGAATTCCAGATTTTGATACTCAGTACACCAGCTACATACACTTCATTGCTACAACATCTATAAATTGGACAGTATTTCCCACATTTTCACTTTTTTTTAACATAAACAGGATAATATAAACCCTAAAGACAAACTGCCAGAAGCCTTATTTAGGTCTGCATGAATCTAAACATTTTGGTTCATTAAAATTGAGCACTTCATTTCTCGTGGACAAGATTGGCTTCTAGTAAGTTCCTTGTTTTTTGAAAAAAAAAAAAAATTTTTTTTTAATCACAAACTGTCCCTTTAATCATCTTTTCCACGATGTTGCCAGGGAACATCATCTAAAATGACACTGCTGATTTTTTTTTTTTTTTTTTAAATTTTCCAAACTATGTTTTGCAAACTGCCTCACCCTCCACGTGTTTTCTATTGATTCTCCCCTTGGCCCCACCAACATTCCTCCACCCCCAATTTATTGTCTCAGTAAAGTACTGGTGCAAAACCCCCAAGGCCCTCCATTAGCAGATCCTGCACACTCTCTTCCATCAAAGCATTTGGCAAATCCAACCACTTCTCAACTGTCCCTGAGGCCACCATCCCTTCTGCCTGCATAACTGTGTTAGTCAGGCTCTCTGAGAAACAGAACCAACAGGATGTCTATGGAAACAGTCTTATAACAAGGAATCATGGAGACTGAGAAGTCCCACGATTTGAGTCAGCAAGCAGGAGACTGCGGAGAGCCGATGATGCAGTGCTAGTCCAAGTACGAAAACCTGAGAACCAGTAGAGGGAAGGGAATTATGTGTGTTCCAAACTGAAAGCCAACAAGCTTGAGACTTGAGAAAAGCCAATCATTCTATTCAAGTCCAAAAGTAGGGAAAAAAAAGAAAGGGGGAGAAAAAAAGACAGTATCTCAGCTCAGGTAGGAAGAGTTCCCTCTTACTAGCAGAGTCAGCTTGACTGTACTATTTAAGCCTTCAACTGATTGGAAAAGGCCCACCACAGGGGAAGCAATATGCTTTACTCAGCCTACTGACTGAAATGTTAATTACATCTAAAAACACTCTCACTAACAAACCCAGAATCATGTTTGACCAAGTATCTGAGAATCCCATGTCACAGTCAAGTTAATTCTGACACAAAATTAACTATCACATCTACTGAAAATATTCTTCAACAGGCTTTCTTCTCGATTGCCTTCAATCTATTCTTCACACAGCAACTGTGACCATTTTTAATTGTTTTATTGAGATACAACTCGCACACCATACAGCCACCCATTTAAAGCATACAGTTCAATGATATTTAAGTATATTAACAGATATGTGCTTCCATTTAAAAAGGCAACCAATGACCTTCCAACAAATTAAATTCTTCTCAGAATACCCCACTCATCCTCATCACACATCAAGTAAAAGGCAATCTACTCACCAAAGGACACAAAGCTTCACACAACTTCACTTGCCCACCTTACTCAGCCATACCCACAGTCCTCCTTGAAGATCTCTGCTCTTTGTTCTGGAAAACTCCTCCCAGCCCCTATATCTTCCCAGGGTTCACTCCTCCCACTTTATTCAGGCCCCTAATCAAATGTCAACTCAAATGGGATGTCCTTAGCACCTTCTCTAAACCACTTCTCCTACACACTCAATCATGCTTCATCCATCTATATTATTCTATCAGTGTAATTATTGGCAACTGACGTATGTTTCCTTCACTGTAATTACTGGTGACACAGCTCCCTGGCTGCAAGGAGCAGCAGGCCTACTGGCCCTGCCAAGAAGCAGCAGCGCAGAGGTGAAGTGTTAGAGCAGCAACCAACTGAAGCGCAAGTGGCAAGCACAGCCACAGGCTGAGTCAGCCAGCCGTGCAGGCACGCGAGCCAAGGCGCGAGCCAAGGCATGGTGGTCCATCACCCTGCCGCAGCACGGCCCGCAGGCAGTGGGGGTGCCTGCTGCAGAAGCACACTCTGCACATCTGGCCTGCCACCAGAAAATGGAAGTGGGGCAGAACTGGAGACTATCATGCTAAGTGAAATAAGACAATTCCCAAAAAACCAAAGGCTGAATGTTCTCTCTTATATGTGGATGCTTGACTCACAATAAGGGGGGGAAGTACTTTGGAATAGACAAAGGGGAAAGAAGGGAAAGGAGAGGAAATGGGAATAGGAAACATAGTAAAATGAATCATATTACTTCCCTATGTTCATATGTGAATACACGACAAATGTAATTCCACATCATGTGTAACCAGAAGAATGGGAAGTTATACTCCATGTATGTATAATAATCAAAATACTTTCTTTAAAAAAAATTGACCAATAGTATTAGTATATTTCCAAGCCCTAATTTGCATAAATTTAGGCCAACAGCATTGGTGCTTTTTTCAAACTCTAATTAGTATAAGTTTGGACCAACAGCAGTGAACCTAGTACTATATAAGCCCCTAGACTAGCACACTTGGACAGAGAAAACCTACTATCGGTCACTCCTGAATTGTAAGAGTTCTGTTCCTGTTCTTCAGTAAACCCTACTGTTACATTCACTCATCCTGGCCTGTAGATTTTATTCTTCAAATTCACAAGAACTGAGAAAGAAGAAGAAATTGATGGCGAGCCGCTGGGGTCTGCTGCAACACTAGTGAGCATAACCTGCCATTACGAGCTGCAACACTTCCAGGCTGCAGAGGCCTGCGCAGACCCCACCTGCCAACAGAATGGGAGACACTCTGGTCTCACCTGTCAGCAACTGAGGGGAATGGAGTTTCATCTCAAAATTCCAGTTTCACTGGCACTGTCAGGATATTACTGACAGGATATTACTGATGTGTTGTCTGCTGTACAGCTAAGTCCCAGGTACCTAGCATAGTGCCTGACACACAGCAGATGCTGAATAAATATTTATAGAAAGGGATGGATAGTAATGGGCCCCAGACACATCAAGTGACCTATGCCCTCACACCAGCTTTACACCTTCAATTCTATCTCTGTTAACCTGATTTGCTGCTCCTGTTGCACTTTCTAACCAACAAAAGGGACCTAAAAAGAGGTGGTCAGAGTTTATTTGAACGAAACTGTCCTATCTGATATATGATATGCCATATGATACTTAAATGCTGAATCAATTTTTCACTCAATTATTTTTAACTCTACAAGTTAATTATAGTGTTGCTTTAGCAATTCTAATGCATTAACTTTTAAAAAAAAAAAAAAAAAAAAAGAAAGAAAGAAAGAAAGAAAGAAAGAAAGAAAGAAAGAAAGAAAGAAAGAAAGAAAGGTTGCCCTCAAGGCTGAAACTTGGCATATAAATGTTGAAATTGGATTTAAAAAAAGCAGGTTTGGGAACTCTGGGGAAATGCTCCTAAACATGTGCCAGTACCATCATTAAGAGATTATGGCTAGAAATAAAAGAGGAGTTTCCTGCTTTACAGCACTACATCACCATGAGTGTATTGGAAGCACTTCAGTGTTGATACTGTTTTTAAGTTTCCACTTGTGGTGACATTTACCTTTAATAGGCAGCAGAAGAGAAGCAGAGAGTCAAGAAGACTCCATGAAATCTACTGAGAATACTTCATAAATAATTCAGCTGTCATTGACTTACTTATGTGCCTTTTATATGAAAGCATTAAGGTATTAAGATATTTACCATCTAATATCTATTACCTTACAATAGTCAATCCCCAGTCTATTTGCCAGACTTGGCATTGGATAATCACAAACTGTTAAAATGCAAATGGTAAGCCACAAAAACTCCAGTAAAATGTTTATCTCCAAAAACTCATCTACATTAACATATAACCATGCAAAACGACCTTATTTTTAGTAAATGTTTGTTTCTGTGCTATAATCTCTGATACAAGTATAACAACGCACTAATTGTCAAATCTATAGTACAGTGTATAGCATAGTTTAGAAGAAAAAGTACTCCATGTTTTGTTATTGTTTTTTTTGTTGTTGTTTATTTGTTTTTAAAGAAAACGAGATTGACAAACTAGTTAGGTTAAGAATAATTTCAATTTTAGTGTTTGAGACAAAGTTAAACAACTTGCAAAAGTGGCTCACCTTTAGGGTAAACAACATTTCTTCAGTATAGTTTAATAATGAAGCTAAATTTAGCAATTTTAGTCAAGTTTAATAATATCCTCTAATATTCACTGTCTCTATTAGAAAATGGGGGGGAAAGATAAAAATTCTCTTTTAATTCAATGGAGCATCAAAATCTGAGGTAATAGAAAAAAATTCATTCCAAGACAATAATCTGTAGGAAACAAAAATTTAAGAGCATGGTAATTCTATGTCCATAGAGATATAGAATCTTCATTATTTATCAAATGTGAAGAAATTGGAAACATGAAATGAAAGAGTTGAGTGTGAATAGAATGCATGTTTTGGGGAGGAGTCCTCAATGTTGCCCCTGTCTCTATCCCATAAAGGTTGATATACATCCATCTAAAAATGGGGAACATGGCAACCAGAATCAGCTCAGTAAGAATACTGTTCTTATTGGCTAAGCAATCAAATAAGCCAGGGTAAGTAAATCAGAGAATTTAATGAATTTAATTGGTAGAAGTTTTTCCCAAATCTTCTAGGTAGAAGATTTCCTCATACCAAGCTACAAAATCAGCAATAAGATGCAAGAAGAAAAAACAAATAGCCTTAATCTTACCTCTAGGTGGTTTATTAAACTGGTTCCACAATATCATCTTTCCATTTCTTCCTTTGTTATCAGTATTCCATATTCTTAAAACCCCCAATGTGTTCACAAAGTGTCTTGCTTATTACCACAAGAGAGCAACTCCCTTCCAAGACATAGGCTGGGTGTGACTGAGCACAGAGCAACCCTCACCTTTATCACTGTTCTGTCTCTTGCAAGCATACATGGTCTCCGCCTTCCCACAACCATCCAAATCACATTCCAATATTTCATAAGTATTTTCTCTTCAACCATACAAACATCATTTCTGCCTCCTACCCAGAAAAGTGCTACCCTTAAATGAAAACAGCAATTATATTCATACTTCTTATATTATTTTAACCTAGAAGAGAAAAAAAAGGAAACTGAATTTGGTTTCTCCCACCCAAAAAATACAAAAACAAAAACTCTGTCCTGAGGTCTCACACTTTGGAAAATGCCCACAAACTTCCCCTTTCCCCTTGAGAGAGAGGGGAAATATGAAATAAAAAAAAAGTCATTGTGTAAAAATGGTTTTATTTGTTTGTTTTGTATTGGGGATTGAACCCAGTGGTGCTCTACCACAGAACTCCATCCTTAGCCCTGTTATTATTTTGAGATGGTGTCTAACTAGTTGCTGAGGTTAGCCTTGAACTTGTGATCCTCCTGCCTCTACCTCCCTAGTCACTAGGATTACAGGTATGTACCACTGCACCCAGCAAGAATAGTTTTTAGAAAAGCACACAGCAAGACCTCAGCCGCATCATTTCAACTTTATAGATTCCTCAGGTGGATTTTCCACAGCTGCTAGAGAGAAACAACCAGGTATTTCAGCAGTGACCTCTCAGCATAGAATAATAGGTCATAATACTTGCTGACACCCAAGCATGAGATGGTGAAAAAGTCAGAAATAACTTCACACAGGTACAAGAACATTAATTAGCAATTACCTTCTGGAAAATGGTAGCAAGAATGAACACATAGATGTGCCTTATATCTGGACTTAGCCATCGGGAAGGCAAGAAAAACTGACACATCCAACAGCTTAAGCTAACCGGGATCCTTGCCCATTTCCTGCATTCCACAGCATTCCTGACTGAGGAGACAACCTTCCCAGCCTCTATGGTCACACCTTACACATTCCACTCCTGAAAGTAATCTAAAAGATTAACTCTTTATTAACAAAGGTGTTCAAATTTAGCAATATTTTAATACAAATGTGGCTACAGTGAGGATTTTTCCTTTGAGACCAATGATAGACACAAATTTTCAAACAAAATTTTCTGAAATAACATTTCTTTTTCAAAAGGAAATTACAATTATAATGGAAAATATGAGTAGATCAACCAATCTATGGTTGATGAACAAACTGACCCATATAGAAACATAGTAATACTTTCTTGATTATTAAGCTAAGTGGTTCTCCTATAGCAATGATTTTATTTTGGGGTTGCACAGGGTCAGTGGCAATGTCAGGAGACATTTTTAACTGTTAAAAATTGTGGGGAAAGAGAATGACACTGTCATCTAGTGAGTAGAGGTCAGGGATGCTGCTAAGGATTCTACAATGCACAGGACAGACTCCACAAATAAAAAATAATCTGCCCCCAAATTACAGTAGCGCCGAGGTTGAGAAACCCTGCTTTACCTAAATACAAATAAATCATCAGGTGTCAAAAATGACTATAAGTCTTAGGGTTGATAACTTCCTTGATGTTTCCACACATATTGTATATCATGCACACTAACATATCAGATGGCACACATTATTCTGCTTCAACAGCTCTTTTCACCATCAGGGTATTTTGCCTTTTTCTCGAGATTTAGTTTTAACATTGGACTTTTTTTTTACTTGCAAATAAAGTTTTAGTTTTAGGTTTCAATATGCTGAACATACCCACATTTAGCACCAGCTAATATTTTGGAAGACTCAAACTCTTTGATTAGACTTTTTCTAAAAAACATGGCTTTGTGAAAAACAGAAAGGATAGAAAAAATGAGAATGTATTTCTTTGTGAACTAAAACTCAAATAAGAAAAGCCATATCACTAGAAGATCTAAGAGAATATAGTTACTAGTGTCCCAAAGAAAATTATCACATGAATATTTCAAGCAAAGCATTCAAAATATTTCTAAAGCACATAAACATGTTTCTCCATATTGCCATTGCTCAAGGCATATTCCATGCTTTTCCCATAGGTCCATATGTAAAGTTAAACCCATTGCCCTAATAAAAACATTAAACATATATGGTAAGTAGCTGAGGACAACTGAAAAGGTCTAGCTAAAAAGAGAGTAAGACAGGGGCTGGGGTTGTGGCTCAGCGGCAGAGCGCTCGCCTCGCACGTGCGCGGCCCAGGTTCGATCCTCAGCACCACATAAACATAAATGCATTGTATTGTGTACAACTAAAGTAAATAAATAAATATAAAAAAAAAAAAAAAAGAGAGAGTAAGACAGGAGTGACTGAAGGGGGGATATGGACCTCCATAACCTCCCAGTTTACAACTTTACACAGAAATTCTTACCGTATTTGGCTTAACCTTGGTATATCTACCCCACACAAACTTCCTTCACAGAACCTACTTCAACCCACACACTGAGCTGAATTCACCAACCCTCCAATGCTTCTAACCACAGCCCTATCTTAAGTTGTCTTGACCTGTGATATCTGTAGCACGGAAAGAACCTGGTCCATTCAGATCCAACTAAGAACATAAAAATTAGAAGAAAAAAAAAAAGTCTCCTGATGAAATGGGGAGGGAAAAAAAGTAATTGGGTAGAACACAGTTCCCATGTTTATGGCAGAACACTAAGTTCATGGGAGAGACTTGTGATAAATTTTCAAAATAAACCCTCTTCACCTGACTTAGCTTGAAATCATCTCTGCACTTTGCTACTCAAAGAGCAGGCACTCAATGTAAAATGATGAAATGTGATTAACACCTTTGGATTCTATCAATGTCAATTTTCTAGTTTCGATATATTATACTTCAGTCATGCAAGATGATACACTGGGAGAGTGGTATAGAGGTCCTTTTTTGTACTTTTTGCAACTTCCTGTGAATCTATGTTTATTTCAATATAAGAAGTGATGCCGGGCGCGGTGGCGCACACCTATAATCCCAGCAACTTGAGAGGCTGAGGCAGGAGGATCACGAGTTCAAAGCCAGCCTCAGCAATGGCGAGGCACTTAGCAACTCAGCCAGAACCTGTCTCTAATAAAATACAAAAAAGGACTGGGAATGTGGCCCAATGGTCGAGTGCCCCTGAGTTTAATCCCTGGTACCAAAAAAAAAAAAAAAAAAAAAAGATCAATATAGGAAGTGTTAACTATCACATTATCTGTATTAGTTTTCTAGGGATGCCATACCAAGAACCAAAAACTGGCTTAAAACAAGAGAGATTATTGTTTCACAGTTCTAAAGCTAGAAAGTCAACATTAAGGTGTTGGCAGAGCCATGCTCCCTATGAAACCTGAAGGGGGGCATCTTTCTTTCCTCTTTCTAGCTTCTGGTGGTTTTCAGGCAATCTGGTGTTCTTCTTGTCTTCACATGGCATTCTTCCTGTGTGTAAGTCTTCACATGGCCATCATTTTATAAAGATATCAGTCATATAAGATTAGGACACAATCTACTCCAATATGACCTCATCTTCATTACCTCATCTGCAACCATCCTATTCACAAAGCCCCATTCTGTGGTACTGGGGTTTAAAACTTATCATTTGGTGGGGAGGTTTACCCAATTCTAGAACCCATTAATATTAACAATGGAAATATTATTCACTAGTTCATCAGAAAAATCTTTGCTCTCCTGTATAAATCAGCCACACAAAAATTAGTAGTACAGGCCCAGATCATTCATCTTAAATAAGGGTCAAAAATTGAGGCTTCTGACGTACTCCTCCTTCAGGAATTCTTAGAGATCAATCTTCACAGTCCCATTACAACTGTTCACAAGTGTCGAAAACATGTCAATCTAGTTCTCTGTGGCATATTTATTTTGTGATGCGTTTTTGCTCATTTGCTAATTTATTTGCATGATTCCCCCACACACACACTTTGAGTCAAACTTCGTATCTATCTTTGTTCCTCCAACATAACCCTATAAACCAAAAAAATCCTCAACCTAGTAGGCCCTTACTTGTTGGTTTAAATAAAGAACATTTCTTGAAAATCTCTATGTTGGACTATATATTATTCCTTTTAATTCTTGTAACAACCCCCTTTGAAATAGATGTTGACACTCTTATTAACACTTGATGCAAAGACTTAAAAAAGTTTTTATATAATCATCCTGAAAAGTGTCAGAAGGAGTCAAATGAGGCATGATGCCAACTTCAAATCAACTGAGTTTAGCCCATTCTGCAGCTGAAGTCACTCCATGCTCTAACATCCAATTGAAAATGCTCAGTGTCTTGTATTTGGAAAATCATCCTATTTAATATACTGGAAATTCATTTCATTTTAGTTTCTAAAGATAAGATCCAAACTCGATAGAATTTCTGATGCTTGAAATAAAAATACTTGTAGAGATCTTTGGGTTTAAAAATAAAATAAAATAAAATGTGCTTGCATCTAATTATACAATCAGAAAATTGAATAAAAACCTATAGTGGCCAAGAACAATAAACCACCACAATTCAAGCATTACAAATATGTAAAGGCTAATTTCATTTAAAATGCATGTAATTGACACAAGAAATGACAATTTATAATCAAAGTATTAAACTATCTAAGAATAACTCAAACCATATGAAAAAAATATAATTCAAATTTTTAATTTGCAAGCAGTGCTTTAGAAAAGTTATTTTCATAAAAAGATTTATTTTATTACACTGAATGTTTCCTGCCATAAAGAATTCAAATACCAAATTTCTTTAATTTTATCCCTTAAATAACAAATATCTTCTGACTCACTACATATTTGAAGACTATAAATAAATACACACACACACACACAAAAAAAAAAAAAAAAAAAAAAAAAAGGCTTTTGCCTTAACTACATTTAAGACCAAAAATATGTCAAGCCAGCTGTCCATTCATAATATTTAGCAATGGAGACAACCTGTAAGAAGGAAGGAATTAATATTGGAACCAACTGTGCTGGGAACTTTATATGTATTCTATAATTTCAAAAGAAAACTATTTTTAAAAATAACCTTTTCATTCCTTCTCTCTTAGACAGATATTTTCCAATAATAAACATTTTTGCAAAACTCATCCCTGTCAAAATTTTGGCAAGTTTTTCATGCCTCCTGCAAACTCAGAAATTTTGGTGCTGCTACCTATAATTACTCATGCCATTAACATTTGTAAACACATGAATGGCCAAAGAGAAGTTTCTTAAATGTAATATAAGCACAATGAATATTCCAAAGATAATCAGTTTGTTTCTACACTGCAATTATTAGCCATTTTAAACTTCATGGTTTTGTTGGGGGAAAAATTCAACCAACTCCTCTATCATGAGCATTGGTGTTTTAAAAAGATTTTTTAACATTGTGAAAATTATCCATCAGTTGGTATTTATTATAAATTATTTCAAACACAGAGCCCATGTTATTACTGGTCTCTTGTCAGAATAACTAAATAACAGTAGGGGTATTTTTCATACACAAAATCCTAAATTTAAAGCTAGAAGAAATCTAGAGAAAACATCACCGCCATTTTATGGATGATATGACTCTGACAAAGACTAGTCCAACATGTCCAGCATCACACAGGATATTAGTAGGAATATTTTACAAATAAACTTAAGGTCAATGTGCTGAGTGGGATTAATGCAGAAGAAGCAGCAGAAACAGAGCACCTGGTAAATACCCGCCAGTCTGGGGAACTGTGTGGTCAACTAGAAAGCACAGTTAGCAGAGCTGAGCTTCAGAGAACTTGACCTTCACAAAGCCAATCAGTGGAGGAAAGAAGCCAAGAAAGGAAATGGATGATGCTCAAAGCACAAAAATCAAAACAAACAAATAAATAAAAACCTCCTGGTGGGAGGGAAATAGAAAACAGAATGTCAGATGTAAAGAGGATATCATTAACAACACTTTTCTCCAGGAAAATATCCCTAACTTAATTTCTACAGTTAACTACAGATAAGAGAACTATCTATGCCCACCTTTTATACATTTCAAAGACAAAGAAATCTAGTTTTGAGGTGAGAATGTTCAAAATTCTCTCTTCTAGCTATTTTGAAATATGAATTATTATTAACTATATTCATTCTACTGTGCAATAGAACACCAGAACGGCATTGCATTATTATCCCATAAATATGTACAATTATTATTTGTTGATTATAAATAACATTTTTTTAAAAAAGGAATTCACTCTAAAGATAACTTATTACTTACCAAACCTGCTATTGGTGTAGACAGTCTATTGATCTTCTTAATGATTCCAGGCTTAAGCTTATTAATCAAACTGAAAGTAAATGAATAACATAATGATTACAAGAATGCCAATATGAGTTCGGTGTTCTTTGAAACATTTTTAAGAATCATATACATCACAATTCCATCCTGCAATCTGTTATTCCCAGCCCCAACCCATCAAAGGTAGACAAGCAAAACAACAGGTCCAGAAACAAAGAACTTGACTGCACACAGTGGTGAAGTGCTTCTCCCTGGACCATGCAGTCACATTTCTATATCAAAGCCATTTCCATAACAATAGTTTCACATTTGTTAAAGAAAGGTATTATTTGGTTATGTTTTAATAGTCAGTTTAAGAAATCTCTTCATTAGAATTTAGTTCACTTGGCCCAAAGAACACTTTCCTATTGAGAATTTTCATTTTTTTTTATCAAACTGACCTTTATGCTAAAAGCTAGCTTCAAAACCATATTGTTTTTGCCACATTTTTAAGGGTGCAGGGCAACTAATCCAAATAGTTGACCTGTTCTTATTGGTAACTCATTCAAACCCAACTGATTGCTATTACCTTAGCAGAATGGGTAAAAAATTATTTGTAACAAATTCCCCTAAATTACCTCAGAATCTAATGTTGAATAAATTTAAGTTAATGTAGTAACAGATACTTAAAAGATATTTGTGTCTCTATACTCCAAGATACTAAAAAAGAAATGTCTCTGACAATCATGCTCAGAATACAATTTTGGTTCTAAGTCTAAATTATTATGCATTCTTTTTTTTTTTTATTTGCTGATCACTGATACAGTGCCAAGCCATGTAGTAATTTAATACTATAATAATGTTTTTCCACCAATGCAAACTGGGATAATTAATCATTAATCACTGTCAAAAAACAATATCTTGAAACAATGATTTCCCTATTTAATAATTCATCTATTAAAAAACTCATTCTTTATTCTGTAACAAAGCTCCAAAGGAAAAAACAAATAAAGGGAAAATGATCAAACATTCTTAATTTACTGGTCTCCTCTTCATGATGGCAATAGGGGAAAAAAGCTGAAGCTTGTAGAATGACACTCCTTTGACATTCCAGAGATTTATATATACACTTGAGTGAATTAAGAATAAAAAAGACAAAAGTCTCCTCTTAATAGCCTTCAGAATGCTGTTGAACAGGATTCAAAATTATAAAACAGTGGCTCATGAAGATTTAGTCTGACAAGCAAAAGATGTTTTTACATTTTCATACTTTGTTCACATAAAGATCTTTAGGCACCTTAGTATTTAGACAATAAAACCATCACTTTGACCTTTCGTGTGTGTGTGTGTGTGTGTGTGTGTGTGTGTGTGTGTGTGTTTGCGCACATGGACATGCCTGCATGCTAGTGATCAAACCCAGGGTCTTGCACATGCTAGGCAAAGGGCTCTACCACTGAGCTACAATACCAACCCCAGCCTTCACCTTTAAGTATTTCCTACAATTACTATTCCATGATTCCTAAGTTTTGATAAGTAGATTAACTGGAAGTCATGTAGAAAGAAAGGCTTTCTCAGCCGGGAGTGGTGGCGCACACCTGTAATCCCAGCACTTTGGGAGGCTGAGAAAGGAGGATCGCGAGTTCAAAGCCAGCCTCAGCAATGGCGAGGCACTTAGCAACTCAGTGAGACCCTGTCTCTAAATAAAATACAAAAAAGGGCTGGGGATGTGGCCCAGTGGTTAAGTGCCCCTGAGTTCAATCCCTGGTACCAAAAAAAAAAAAAAAAGAAAGAAAGGCTTTCTCCTTTCATGATCACATTATTTTTCTTTAATCACTGAGGAGCCAAAAAAGAAATGAGCCAATTTATAATAAATAACTATTCCAAATTAATTCTTCTAGTTGTTCCCTATTAACCAGGTATTTCTGTAATTCCATTATTGATGGCATTCTTGCAATGCATACAAAAACTGATAACTGAAGCATTACTTAACAGGAACATAACAATAAAGAATTTGTTTGGCCATGTATGTTATATAATAAATCCCACCATTATGTACAAATATAATACACAAATAAAAACGGAAAAATAAGGGGTGGGGCTGTAGCTCAGTGGTAGAGTGCTTGCCCTGCATATGTGAGGCACTAGGTTTGATCCTCAGCACCACATAAAAATAAATAAATAAAATAAAGATATTGTGTCTATCTACAACTAAAAAAATATTTTAAAAAATGGAAAAATTGGGGCTGGGGTTGTAGCTCAGTGGAAGAGTGCTTGCCTAGCATGTGTGAGGGACTGGGTTCGATTCTCAGCACCATATAAAAAATAAATAAAAAGTATTGTGTCCATCTACAACTAAAAATATTTTTAATGGAAAAATAAAATAGATTTCCACCAAAAAAATAAAGCATATGACTAATTTTTAAAAGAGAAAGAAAGAAAAATTATTTACACTTACTGACCACTAGCTCAGCAATGACTTTCTTAGAGTAACTTTTATTTTAAAATGTAATCTTTCAATGAAATAAATTAGAGGCCAACATGAGCTAGGGCAACATATAAAATGTCAGGGAAGTCTGGCAACATTTGTCATTTTAGAGGAAGAATGTGATGAATTCCTGCTCCACCTATTTGAGTCACAGGTAACTTCGGCCAGGTCATTCAGTTTACCTGTTTATATCACTTACCATTTTTGTATTACAGGATTAGTAATTTCAAGAGCATTTTTTAAATACAATACAGTTTCTGGAATGGATGATAAAACAGTTTACTCTCAATTAGGGTCAGCCAGGGGAAGTGAGAGATGAAGTTAAAGGAAACAACATAGATAAATACTCTCTCTCTCAAATATGAGTTACTGACTCCTCCCTCATCAGCAGGTTTTTGCCAGAACTTAATACTCAGATGCAGCATATACACAACAGATTAGTCTTTCTTTTTTATTCCTGAACCTTCCAGTATGTGTGCAAACCCGGAAATAACCACAAGGAAAAAACACCAATCTAGATAACACACAGGAACCACCCTCTAAAAAGCTGAGTCACTAGAAAAAAATGCAGTTTAATTTTAATCATTACAATGGTGATCCATTCTAAGCACTAGAATATGGAGGAAATACATATATAATTTTGGCAAACACTGAGCATCCAGTCAAATTGTGAATTATGAATCATTATTTTCATATACAATTACAGGAAGAACTTTTAGGCTATTTCTTCCAGGTTTCATAAAGTCTAAAAAATGTAGATGAAATGTAAGTATACATAAAGTATACTGAAGTTTATATAAAGGAGCAAAGGCTCATATCAAATAAAAAAAAAAAGTGTCATCTACGGAAATATTTTGTTTAAAAATACAACTTCTTAACCAGGTGCGGTGGCGCACACCTGTAATCCCAGCACTTGGGAGGCTGAGGCAGGAGGATCACGAGTTCAAAGCCAGCCTCAGCAATGGCAAGGCATTTAGCAACTCAGTGAGACCCTGTCTCTAATAAAATACAAAAAAGGCTGGGGATGTGGCCCAGTGGTCGAGTGCCCCTGAGTTCAATCCCTGGTACCCCCCCCAAAAAAAAAAAAACAACTTCTTTGCATAATAAGAGTTCTTCAATTACTCATGTGACATTCCTAAAGGTGACAGTGACTTCAGGTCACTAGCTCTAGCAAGAATCAGATAACATGATAACATTCCAGATGCCTCCATGCACTAGAATCTATCATCAGTCCTGGGACAATTTTATCTACCTATATCCCCATATCCCATCCCCATAGCCTTGAGCAGATTTTTATCTCCATACCCACAAGTCTTCCTTTAGGCAGTGGCACAAACCTGGTCATGTGTTTGCTTAGCACATCAGAGGATGACTCTTTTGTAAGATTAAAACCAGAACATAGGGGGCTGGGGTTGTGGCTCAGGGGTAGAGTGCTTGCCTAGCAAGTGCGAGGCCCTGGGTTCAATCCTCAGCACCACATAAAAATGAATAAATAAAGGTCCATCAACAACTGAAAGGAAAAAAAAAAAAAAAAAAACAGAACAGAAAGCTCCTAGTAGTTTGTTACTTCCAATGGAACATACTCACAATAAGCCCTGATGCCCTCTTCTTCGGTACATCCCTTGCTCTGGTCTAAAAGTTCATGTTCCCCACCCCTAAAATTCCTGTGTTGAAATCCTAACCTCCAAAGAGATGGTATTCAGAGGTGGGGCCCTTTGGAGGTGATTAGGTCAGGAAGGCTACACCTCATCATCAATATGGGAATAGTGCCCTTAGTAAAGAGGTCTTGCCCATTCCACCAAGTTAAGTTACAGTGAGTCTGCCTATGAAGGAAGTGAGCCCTCGCCAGATACCAAATTTGCTAGCATCTTGACCCTGGGCTTCTCAAGCTCAAGAACCATGAGAAATAAATGTCTGTGGTGTATAAGCCACCCATTTAAGGTATTTTGTTATTTTAGCCCAAATGATCTAATCTAACCCTCAAGGTGTCTACTTTTTTCTTTTCCCTACCACAGGCCCACAGTGTCCATTCCCTCCAAAGGAGCTGAATTACATAACAGATGCTGTAGAGTTGCCTCTTTTCACAGGCGTTGTTATCAGTGATTGTGTCCTGACTTTAAATAGAACTCAGCCATGACATTCTGAAAAGAGACCATACAGCTCAATATGACGTGTGGCTCAGCTATATAAAGTTTTAATGAGAACTAGAACTGTCTGATAATCTCCAGAAACTAGTTCCAGATGCCAAACTTCATTTTTCCCTTTATCAGAAAGCTTCTCAGCCAAGATGCAAAATTTTGAACACCTTTCCACTTCCTATTTCCAAAGATTTGAACATGAGCAACTGACATGGGAGAGTCAGTTCATTGTATTAATACAATGTATTAACTTTGTAATGTATTAACTTTTTAACCTATAAATTATTTCATTATTCATTCACACATATACATATCTAATCTTTCTATCATTCGCAATTTATAAATAAATATCCCTCACACTATCAAACTTTCATGATCAGTAAGTTTTTAAAAAGATATTAAGATACCACATTCTCCTTACAAATTAGTGATCTTTGTTTTATTCCCTATATGGTATTAATTCATTTGCCCATTTTTTCGTGTAAGCACAGATTCTGCTCATTAAACATTTGAATGCTTACTAAAGACAGTATTGTGCTAGGTTCAGTCAAAAAGCAACCAGATAGTACAACTGCTCAAACAAAGACCATTTCTGATTCCAAACAGCAACTCCCAGCACTCAGAGAAGTACCTGGCATTCAGATACTTCTTCTGATTCAAAATGTGTCTTCTTTATAAAAATAAATTAAAAAAAATATATATCTTTCATTGCAACGAAATGCCAGAAATGACTTTTGCTTTTACCAACAACATCTTCCCTCTACCATTATTTTCTGTTGCCAGACAAGTCAAACCTTAATAATCTCTCCTAATTATCAAGGGTGATCAAGAGAGTACACCATCAGATACATTAATTTGAACCAGTTATCGTAAGAAAATGTCTAAGGTTTTAAAAATGACTTCTAGCTAAAATTCATATTTGAAAATAAAACCACACTGAATAGTGATCAGACTTTCATGGGTAACATAATCATCATGTGCAATATAGAATTTAAAAGTTTAAAAGCATTCAATTTAAATATTTAGGATCATTTCAGTATTTTCAAAGGTTAGTAAGAAAATCAGTATTTCATCTCTAGAATTCCTGTGGTAGTGTTTTTGAATAATGCTGAACTACCCACAACATAAATGAAAAGTTAATATATGCTAAAATGAGAATATGAGTGAGACAGCAACAAGTCAATATCAATGAAATTATGATCATCATTTTACTACCATGGAACTTTCTTATTTAGCCTCTTTGTTATACTGGAAGCATCCTAAAGTGCATAGAGAAGCTTAAGTGGTCTGACTCCTCTTAATTCTGAGCAACTTCAATAGTTAGAGCACTAATGGATTTCACTGAGTAGCAGGAAATTTCTCATTATGAATCCAAACAAAGAGCATTTAGACACAAGACCTCACACCCTTCAAGACAATTAACTTAAAATAGATCACAGAGACATGTACAATGCAAAATAATAGAAATCCTAGAAGAGAACATAAGAGAAAATCTAGGTGACCTTAGGTTTGATGACTTTTTCAGTATGACATCAAAAGGATAAACTACATGAGAAAGCACTGATAAGCAAGATTTCATTAAATTTCAAAATGTCTGCTCTGCAAAAAGACATTGCCAAGAAAATGAAGACAAGCCACAAACTGAGGGAGAAAATATTTGCAAGAGACATACCTAATAAAGGACTGTTATCCAAAATATACAAAGAACCCATAAGACTCAACAGTAAGAAATCAACCTGATTTTAACATGGGCCAAAGACCTTAGCAGACACCTCACAAAATAAAATATACAGGGCTGGGGTTGTGGCCCAGCAGTAGAGCGCTCGCCTAGCACGTGTGCAGCCCGGGTTCGATCCTCAGTACCACATAAAAATAAAGGCATTGTGTACAACTAAAACAAATAAATATATATTTTTAAAAATAAAATAAAATATACAGATGGCAAATAAGCTTATATTAGGAAAAGCAAATTCAACAAGTTATGACTACATACCTATTAAAAAGGCAAAAATTCACAACACTGACAACACCTAACACCAACAGGGAGGTGGAGCAACAAGAACCGCTGCACCACTTTGGAAGAAAACTGGGAATTTCTTAAAAAACTAAACATACTGTTACCACATGAGCCAGCAGTCATGCTTCTATGTATTTACCAAAGAAGTTGAAAATGTACGTCCACACCAAAACCTGCATGTGGATGTTTAAAGAACTTTCTTTCATAATTGCCAAAACTTGGAAGCAATCAAGATGTCCTACATTAGGTGTGTACACAAATAAACTGTGGTATATGTAGAAAATGGAATTTTTGCCACTAAAAAGAAAAAAGACAGTCCAAAAAGAGCACAATTGCAAATATATGACATTCTGGAAAAGATTAAACTATAAAGATGCTAAGGGAAAAGATGAATAGGTAGAGCATAGAGGATTGGGGGGGTGGCAATGAAACTACCCTGTATGATACTATAATGATGGATAGATATCAAAATACATTTGCCCAAACCCACAGAATGTACAACATCAAGATATTGTGATGATGACAACGTGTCAATGCAGGTTCATCATCTGTGACAAGTGTAATTGTCACTCCACTCCTTGGAGGATACTGATAATAGGGAAGCTGTATATGGGTAAGGCAGGAGGTATATGGGCTGTCTCTACACCTTCCTCTCTATTTTGCTGTGAACCCTAAATTACTCCAAAGAAGTCTTTAAAACAAAAACAAAAAAGGCAACTCATACTGGGAGTCGTGGTTCCTGTCCTAGAGTTCTGCAATAACTATCAAGTAATGTGACTCAATTCCTCTCCATTCCTTTATGTAAGTGAGAATGATATGTCCTTTTCTTACAGTTGCACTTAGGTTCTAATTTTTGTTTTGATGTATATGTATATGTGTATATTTTTCCATCCTCCTTTTAATTTCTTCTATTCTACTTCAAAAAATGAAATAATCATCAGTGTTAACCTCTGACACATATCTATTTGGAAAGGAATCTGGCAACATGAATCAATTTACCTTTTCCCCAGGAGGCAGCGACCTTATGGCATACTCACACCTTCAACAGGTGTTTCCTCCACCTGTCAGCTCCTTACTACATAATTTTCCACATTGCTGCAAGCTTTATAACCAATGGTTTTAAGAGATAAAAATGTTTTTTTCACTAAATTACTGATCATGTTTCAGGTCTTTAAGTTGTTCCTAGTATTTTTCAATATGCTTAGGCTTTCCATTTTTTGTAGTTGTAGATGGACACAATATCTTTGTTTTACTTTTTTTTTTTTTTTTTGGTACTGGGGATTGAACTCAGGGTCACTTGACCACAGGGCCACGTCTCCAGTCCTTTTTTGTATTTTATTAGAGACAGGATCTCACTGAGTTGCTAAGTGCCTCGCCATTGCTGAGGCTGGCTTTGAACTTGCGATCCTCCTGCCTCAGCCTCCCAAGTGCTGGAATTACAGGCGTGCGCCACCGCGCCCAGTTACTTTTTTTTTTTTTTAATGTGGTGCGAGGCAAGCGCTCAATCACTGAGCTACAACCCCAGCCCATGCATAGGCTTTCTAACTATCTTTCCCTCGATTTTAGTCTATTCTTAGAACAGATTCCTAAAAGAAGAATTACTAAGGAATGTCTCGTAATTTTTATGATAAAAGTATTTATTTATTATGGTAATGAATAAAGTATCACATTCAGAGAATTGTACCAGTTTATATCTGACTAGCCATTTTGAGACTATATAGCATGCTGTCAAAACATGACCATCTTTTCTCTTCCCCTCTTAAATGCTGGGGACCTAAGACAGGGCCTTGTGCATGCATGCTCTACCACTGAGCTATGCCCTTAGAGAAATCATTTTTGTTTAACAGATGTTATATTATTTACTAGTTTCAACACAAACATTATATCAAGTTGTAATATAATTGTTTACTAATGAAGATAAATATTTTATATTTATTATTACATATTAAATAGCATATTATTTTATAATTATATATTTTTTTATTTATTCAATACTTACTTTCAAGTATTTGATGACATTCTTTGCTCATTTGTCTACTGAGGCTTAAAAATGTATATTTTAACACTTTAACTGAGCCCTACATAATTTGAATCACTTTTACTTATAATATTTTATTTGTAAGAACATTATTTTCCCTTTTTCTTTTTTCTGTCCTTTCAATGCTTAGAACGTTACCTCCAAAGATTTTTTTTTTTAATTCTGAGGTTGTTTTTCTAGCTTTTTGTTACCTTAATATAGACCATATTTTGATATGTGATGAATTTTTTAAAAAATATTTATTTATTTACTTTAGCTGTACACAATGCAATGCATTTATGTTTACGTGGTGCTGAGGATCA
This sequence comes from Tamias sibiricus, assembly GCA_025594165.1. Classification (NCBI taxonomy): domain Eukaryota; kingdom Metazoa; phylum Chordata; class Mammalia; order Rodentia; family Sciuridae; genus Tamias; species Tamias sibiricus. Next base: position 26,752,116 of record CM046663.1, read on the forward strand.
AACCCGGGCCGCACACGTGTGAGGCAAGTGCTCTGCCGCTGAGCCACAATCCCAGCGCCAATATGTGATGAATTTTTAAGTTAATTCTTAGCCAACTACTTACCCCAATACCATAATTAACCTATTCATCTCTTCTCCACTTTCTCTTATCTCCCATATCATAAATTCTTAAATGAGAATTTATAATTCTCGTCCTGACCTTTCTGTTATATTAACATTCACATTCATAAATCATTGCATACTTTACTAGTGCACTGTAGTTACACAAAATAGTGAGGTTTATTTAATATATTCATAAATGCATATATAACAATTATTTGATATATTCATAAATGCACATATAACATAGTTTGCTCCATATTTTAATCCCCAGTACTTTCTTTTTCCTTCCTCTCCCTCTTCCCCCAATATCCTTTGTCTACTCTACTGGTCTTCCTTCCATTTATTTACTTTTAAATTCAACTTTGTCATGTTTTCTACTATTAGGACAGGCAATTTCCACAAAAATTTTTATTTTCAAAATTTTTCCTTTTCTCACATGTAAACACATTCTTCCATGTAAACCTTGAAATGACTCCTAATGTCAAAAAAATTTGGATAGATTTTATAATGGGGATTAAAATTATAAATTAATTTTAATTTACATGTTGACCTATACATTTTTTTAAGCTTATCACTCTTATTTATGAGCTCTTATCTAATTTTTTCTGATTGATAATGGCTGGTGTTATGGTTTGAATGTGAGGTGTCCCCCAAAACCGCATGTGTGAGACAATGCAAGGAGGTTTGGATTAAGAGAGACTTAACCCCATTGGTGAATTAATCCCCTGATGGGATTAACTGAGTGGTAACAGAAGGTGAACAGGGTATGGCTGGAGGAGGTGGGTCCTTGGGGGTGTGGCTTTGGGGTATATATTTTTTATATCTGATGAGTGGAGTCACTCTGCTTTCTCATCATCATGTGAGCTGCTTCCCTCTGCTACTCTCTTCTGCCATGATGTCCTGCCTTACCTCGAGCCCAAGGAATGGAGCTGGCCTTTTATGGACTGAGACCTCTGAAACTATGAGCCCCTAAATAAACCATTCCTTCTCTAAAATTGTTCTTGTCATATCTTTTAGTCACAGCAGCAAAAAAGCTGACTAAAACAGCTAGTATATAAAAATTCTCAAGTTTAAATCTCTCATATAAGGCAATTACTCTAGTTCTAATTTATGTGATAGCACTGCATATTTGGCTTTCTTACAATACATATTCCCTTTATTTAATTCACTTCTATTCTCATACCAGAATTCCCACATTTTCACAATTTCATAACTAATGCAAAGTTTTTCAAGTATTCACTTGAAAACCTCCATTATACCAAAAACATATTTTAGGGCTGGGGACATCCCTAGCGCTATAGCACTTGCCTGGGATGTGCAAGGCTAGGTTCAATCCCTAGTACTACAAAACATGTGCGCGTGCACGCACACTCGCACACATACACATACACACACATTTTAATAATAACTTCTTGCTGACAAACTTTAATATAAGTTGTTTGGATCACAGACAGCAAATACATTACTCCCTTCATTTTTAGTAGCTATCATTCTCATTTACTTCCCAGAGGCACTATGACTAAAACACAGTATGCTCTACTATTAGTAACTTATATTTAGAGTTAGAAAACACTATCAACAATGCACTCAAGCTCAGGAAGCACAGGATTGGGCTTTCAATCTTCTAGTTTGAACAGTTGTTCTCCTCTAGAAATCCAAAATCAGAAACAGCTCCAAAAATACAGACCCCACCATTATATAAAGCCTCTGGGCCTCCCATGGAGCTAAGCACAGAAAGCCCCAATAGCCCACCCATGTCCCTGGCATCCCTGGCACCCCATGCATAGAAGTCTCTACCTCTAACAAAAAGGATAGAGCTCTCTCTGCTTGAATGACAAGTGACAGAGTTGTCTTTGTTGCCAGATGCCTTTAAAAAGTCACTTGAGTGCCCCACAGTAAATAGCAGTAATGGTAAATAATTTTCTTTCTCTAGTAAATTTATCTTTGATCAAATATTATGGTACTTTTAGGCAGTGTGATAGTCACAAGGCAGATATAAATAGAACAGGACTTCTCCCACTAATAGGTGAACATCTTGCTACACTCTTTCCAAGTGGCAAGCAAAGTTTCAAAAGACCTGGTGACAGCGTGAGAAGCTGCTGAATAATGTGAGCCACGTGTTCCAAAAGGCACAAGCTTCTTGTGCATGGTCAACGGGAACAGGGCAAAAATTCGGACCATTCCAGGGAAAGGAAGTATAGATTGACTAACCAGTGACACACCCAATCAGACTATCTTCAAACAAATCTTACTTCACAGAGGAATAACATGTTTTCACCTGAGATTACCATCATGAGTAATTGGGGAATTACTAACTGATATCACAAGCTGGAAAGGCTTCACCTAAATGTGTTTAGAGAAGAGAAATAATTCTGCCAGAATCCAGAGCAAAACAGGGTTGTGAACATTTATGCAGTGGCAAATCTTTTATTCTTTTTAAAATATGTAGTAAGGCAGTCCTCACTAACATTAAGAAATACTGGAGAGAAGAGACTGATTAATGAATATAATAATTAAACTCATAGAAAATTATAACAAAGAACTGAAATCATCTAATAAACTTTTATTGATCCTTTTATTAATTAGGAAAAAAATCTGGTTTGTGCCCACCTCATGAGAGAGCAGGTATCCAAGGTGAAGTGTAAAATATCAGACTATACTGGATTTTTTCCAGAGAATATTCTTTAGCCATCAACTCACTAGATCTCACAGCCAATCAAACTAAATGAAACTAAAGTGATTAATATGAACATACTAACTTCAACAGCTGATCACAACACACACAACTATCCTCACTATTCAGATGTACATCCCGTCTGAAACCTCAGCACAGAGTTTATACCCAATTTAGACTCTGAAATGTCAGTCCACTGCCAGTTGGATGAAAGCTATAATAAGCTCCTCCAACTCTTGACTTTGATATTTCAGGACACCAGTTTAAAAAGGAAAAAAGTACTAATGAAGGATAAAAAGCTACTAAAATTACTAGATGAAATATTAGAAAACCTTATTAATAGGGACAATGAACGAGGAAGCCTAGAGATTTTTAACAGGCAACAAACAGATCCCATGTTTCACAAGAAATATAGTTCTGGCAGTGAGCCAAATAGAAGTCAGGCTTCTGTCAGAAAATAAATCAAGATTTTAAAAACATTCTAACTGTATTTCAGCTAAAAAATGAGATATCTAATGGGGGGGGGGTAGACACCTTCAAGTCAGCTTACTATATTCACAATGAATGTAAAAGTCAGGCCTACAATACCAGGCCTCTCCGAGCACTATTACATAGTGACAGAAACTATAGTTAAGGTAATGTGGCCACATAGCAGTCCCTGCATCACCATTTCAGAGACCAACCATCTAAGCTTTCTTCATTTACAGATTCATAAAGAATACAGTTACCTGGACCTTGTTTTTTTCAATACTACACTTTTACTGACCTAAGCTATGAACAATGTGATTCACAATTTAGAGGAAGAATTTTTTAACACAAATATATACACCACTTTCATGTTCCACAGTAAACTACACAATTATTGATTTCCAAGGCCTAGTATTTACTTAAGTAACTTTGGGAAAATATTTAAACAATTGTCAGTACTAAACAGATTGATACATTTATATGGTAATGCCTCAAACCCCAAAAAGTTATTATTCCAATTTGGAAACAATAAAAAATTATCTTTTAGAATTTTCTTAATTAAGGTGACTCTTTAAAACAACAATCTCTCTCTAACCACGTACCCAAATGTTTGCTGTCACCATTAGCTAAGGTAGAAAGTATATGTTTATTCTAACTTGTACTGCCTTGGTCAAAGCAGTTTTTTAATCACCTTTAAACATCCTCATTCTTTCAGATTGGAGAGAATTTTTAGAAATCTTTTACAACCAAATCATTTACAACCCAAGCTAGTGCATAAATTGCATTTTAAGTAAAAAAATGCTTAAAGATCTGTTTATGGAAGCAGTGCCCCAAAAGTAGGATCCCTAAAATATTCTGAGCACTAGTTTATCACTGGAAGCATATAACCCACAAAGTGGTTTCTTTCCAAAGACCATCTGTTTGGGCTATATGCTCTTGTCAATCTCAGAAGAATCCTGCAACTCACAGGCGTACCTCCTGCATAAACCCACCTGCTATCCAGAGTTATGGCACTTACAATTGGCAAAGTTTTTTTTTATTGTAAACCTCTGAACAATCCATACTTAGAGTTAAGGTAGTTTGCAGGTCACATGCCTCTTTCTAGGAGGTTTTCCCATTTCCATCTGCTGAACACATGAGAGCCCATTTAAATCATGCAGTTTTCAAATCAAGATAATTTCTCCTTGGTGACCAACTGCGGTGACCATGTGGCCTACATAAATAGTTTGAACACTATTCAACAAGGATTCTGAATGTGACATTGGGAAAGAACTAGAAATATCCTTTAAACTTTATTCATAACCCTTCTTCATATGCCTGCCCTGGTATATTAGATAAAATTACATGAAATTGGCATTTCTGTAGGTCACAAGTGGTTAAATATCAGTAACTTCATATAGAATAATGAATGATACTCTAAAACAATGGAGTTTGAACACATGTCAACAGAGCAGATTTTATATGGCCATCTTTCTAACAATAACTTGCATTTATACAAAACTTGATAGTGTACAAAAATCTTAACATACGTGTTAGTAAACTCAGACATCCCTGTGATTTAGACAAGTCAGATACCCTGATCTCTACAGAGGAAAAAATAAGACTCAAATGTTAAGTTCAAATGTATAAAAGTAATGGAGCAAGGAATCTGACCCTTTGACTCTGAATCTTTATACTATAAGCAACATCCTTCAAAAGGAGAATCAAAATGATCTAAGTACCAGTACATACACTCCTTACTTGTGGACTGATTCCATAACTATGTGATAAGCGTCCAGATTGGAATTATCAAGTGCTTTAAAAAATGTGGGTGGGTGCTCAAGTACATTCTTATAATTTATTTGCTCACTTCTGCAGCCTGTACCTTCCTCCAGCATTTCATCCTTTCACCTCACAGGCTTGCCTGCCCATTTTTCCCAAAGGTCAAATACTTGGCTAAAAGTACTATGCATCCACTGGGGAACCAAACACTGAATATCAATCATGGCACCAGCCTATTTTACTTATGGTAACCACAGCCTGGGATGTGGTTCTCAATAACATTTATTAATTGAGAATGTCCATGACTCAAATTGATTGGGGTAACAACTCCACTTAAAGCTTAAAATAAAAATTTACTGCTCCAATCATCATGACTTATTGATGAAGAAGAGAAGTTTTATATTAACTTCAAAACCAGGCAGTTCTACATGTTAAACTACTCATGGTAAGTGATAGGCAGTGAAATGTAATAAGTCTTCCTCCTCAACCAACCTACCCCTACAAGCAATAATAGAATCTTTCTAGTTTACTAATTGAAAATAATATACATTTCAGCAACACTATCTGTAGATACAGAGACTGATAACCCCTTCCTGCTGTCTCCTATTATGGGGGTGTCGATTTTCAGGGATCAAATCTCACCTGTGACCAAGAACACATCTCTGTGATAATAAGGACTATGAAGAGAGGACATCTCATAACACCAATGCACACCCACACACCCCTACCTGTATGTACCTGCATGTGCACACACACCCAAACACACACCAGCACACACATATTCACTTTTGAATTATTTTTTAAATTCTTTAAATACTTACTCACACAACAGAACACCATTTTCTAGAGAGGCCCGAAAATCCCTTGTTTCAAAATTCTTCTCTGTTACTGCCTGAAAGACAGAATTGAGTGTTAATTATCCATTAAACAGGGATAACACACAAGTCAAAATCAGTATTAATTAACATGCATCTAATGTTTTATCTAAAGGACATGCATATATCACCAAAATCTGTTTCTTGTGGGAAATTACATGCTGCTCAGTTGCAACCATTTGAGTATGAACACAGAAAAAAACATAATAATGCTCTCTGTAATCATTTTATTGGATTTATTATCTAAGTCTAGCTGAGCTACAAAAGTTAGAAGCTAAACTGAATTTTAAATATATTTTCTATTTAAAGTTAAAAACCCTACGAATTAGCCGGGCGTGGTGGCGCACGCCTGTAATCCCAGTACTTGGGAGGCTGAGGCAGGAGGATCGCGAGTTCAAAGCCAGCCTCAGCCATGGCGAGGCACTTAGCAACTCAGTGAGACCCTGTCTCTAATAAAATACAAAAATGGGCTGGGGATGTGGCCCAGTGGTCCAGTGCCCCTGAGTTCAATCCCCGGTACCAAAAAAAAAAAAAAAAAAAAACCCTATGAATGAGCTAAAAGTACATAAAAAATTAAGATCTAAACTTGAAATATCATCTATATATGCACATTGATTTCAACTATATCTTTAAATTCAAGTTTCATTACAAAGCTAAGTATTAGAGGGATGATTCTCCTTAACTCTATTCATGAAGAGGCCCTAATTTGTGTAAAGAGCTACTTATTGAAACATCCTAAAAAGACTTTAAAATTCTAGCACAAAGAAAAAAGAAAGGTAAGATAAAAAATATTTTAAACATACCATTCAGAACTGTTATATATAACAGGCCCCCTGCAATTAGCACCATCAATGAGTCTAATGAAACCTTTAGGAAAAAATAACTAAATTGGGTCTCTGGAGGTGGAGTGTTTGGGACAGGAAAGGGGATTTGCTAGGGAAAGTAGCAGTAGAGCTCCTGGAGGCTGTAGTGGGGAAAAGCTACTCCAAGAACAGCTCCTGAGCCTCACTGCCTAGTCAGGGGGCAGAGAGCCAAGGTAGTGGGACCAGCTAGCCTAGACACCTCCACCACTTGGGAGCAGATGTCAAAGTCTTCTCTCCAGTCAATGCAAAGCCCCTTAGAGCCACTGAAATAATCTAGCAATTACATCCTCAAATCAACATAGATCAGAACCAGTGATTTACAACAAAGGTAGTGTCCTGCAGACACCTAGGTGAATAGTGAAGAGCAACAGACAATGGCAATGGATGGGCCAGTTGAGAGGGAAGTCTAAGTTTAGCTGAGCTGCATTCCTTAAGGTCACAACCTGACATCTCCTACTGCCTGGGTGAAGACAGGTCAGGCTCTGGAAACCTGTATACCAGTATCTGAATCCGGGCTCTGCCACTTCCTACCAGTAACTCTGAACAAGGTGCTTAACAATTTTGTTTTCTCTCCTGCAAAATGGGGACTAACTATGTTTACCTCGTAGCGTTAGGCCAAGAACTAACTGAGATAATATATATGAAACAGTAGTTGCCTGACTCAGGGGAAGCTCATTATTATTATCAGCTGTGACTACCTATCTGCAGAAAGTAGATAAATGAATCATCTTAGCAAACAAATGTGTTTCGGGAGGGGGGGTGGAGCATCCTTTACTTAAAAGAAGAAACTGAGTTACCACAATATAAAAATCTACTAAATTAGCTTCTAAATCCTGAAAATATTTCAAAAATTAGAAACATCTATAAAGAACCTCAAAATATAGTGAAGGCAATTTGTTTGTTTTTAAATCATATTAAAATTAAATTTTAAAAAGTCCCAGTTAATGAGGAGGCTAAGGCAGGAGAATCACTTGAGCCCAGGAGTTTAACTACAGCCTAGGCAATACAGTGAGACTCTGCTCCCCCTGCCCCCACTCCCCAAAAAAAGAAACAAAGAAAGAGAAAAACTAAAATATAAACCCATCCTCATGTTAAGAACAATCTATTATTCCGAAAGAATACTCCAGAATTTTGAAAGGACATTTGTTTGCCTAGTAGTTCTAATCTAACAACTGCTCACTTACTTGGTCTTTTCAATAATTTTTTTAAGCTTACTCATTAGCAAGTTATTTAAGGTGTGATACATTTTACGTAATGAGGTTGTGATTCATAGGAGTTAAATAAATAGAGACCACATGTTTTCCACTTAAGTTATCAAAAGTCAACACAAACAGGAGTGATCACCATGTAGTCCAACAGCCACACCTTCACTTTTGTACAATTTTTTCTCTTGCTTGCCCCTTTCTAGATTTTCCTAATGCAATTAAATAAAAATCACTGCCACCTGAAATGATCTAAGTTGATGTACATTAGACAAGAAGAATTGGAGTTTAATCCTGGACCCATAGCACACTGATTAACTTATCACTCATTTCCCTAATTCTTTTTTTTTTTTTTTTTTTTTGTGGTACTAAGGATTGAACTCAGGGGCATTTGACCACTGGGCCACATCCTCAGCCCTTTTTTGTATTTTATTTAGAGACAGGGTCTCACTGAGTTGCTAAGTGCCTCGCCATTGCTGAGGCTGGCTTTGAACTCGCGATCCTCTTGCCTCAGCCTCCCAAAGTGCTGGGATTACAGGCGTGCGCCACCGCACCCGGCTTCCCTAATTCTTAAAAGGAAAAAAAATCTGCTCTAATTCACAATACACAACTGACATGTGAAGATATCTTGATTTGTCTAGAATAAAAGGCCACACTTTCTGGTCTAGGCTGTGCTTCTTCCATTCATGCATCTCCACGTGCTGTTGAGAAGCAGCTGGAAGTGACAGCGCTGAGTGTGAGGCTCCCAGGCGAGATGCTTCCTGGGAAGACGCAATTAGTCTAATGGAGCAGATTAAGGGCGGAGCAGGCGCCAAGGGCACATTCTGCACAAACAGTACTGCCAAACCTGTCTTACCACCTGCAGCCTCCAGAGAAGCCCCTGACATGCTTTTAGGAACAGGTTTATGGAAGAAAATATCTATCAGCTAAATATGTAAGCACTAAGTGCCAAGTTCACAAATATCCGAAAAGCCATTTCTTTTGCTATAAACTGTATTGATTTAATCAAGAAATTGGAATTGCCTGCACAACCTTTACTATGTTTTGTATCCTCTCACTGGATAAAATTTGCCACCAATATAAGCAATAAGTTTCCCCAAAGCTCCATCATTCAGTTACAGTTGTGACCATATAATCCACATGGCTTAAATCCCATACATTCTGAGAACTTCTCAAAGACCACTTCATACCAGACTGGTTATCAGCAAAATTCCCACTAATGCAAATCAGCAGGCACTGGGCTGGTTAAAATCTTTCCTTTTAAACAAACATCCATTTAAACAGTATCTAGAATCCTGAAAGTGCTAACATATTTTTGTGCAAATCACAGAACAACAACAGTACCTGCTTGAACTTGTTTAAAAAGGGAATGAAGGGGATGCTTGCTGACAGAAACTATTATGATCCAGGCAAGGTGACACACACCCACACACCTGTAATCCCAGTGATTCAGGAGGCTAAGGCAAGGGGATGGCAAGTTCAAGGCCACTCTCAGCAACTTAGTGAGACCCTGTCTCAAAATAAAAAATAAAAAGGTCTGGGGATGTAGCTCTGTGGTAAAGCCCCCCTGGGTTAAATGCCCCGTTCAAAATTATAATAATAATAACTACACTATGACCTTCAACTATGAGCATAGTAGATTCCAAATTAAGTCACTTAATGGATTAACCAGCTGTGAGATCATGATATTTAAGATACATCATGACAATCTTTTCAACACAAGAAATAAGTTTTTAAAATCCAAAGGAACATTTAACATTAGAAACCACAGTGGTAAAAGAAATCATGCTGTGAAACAATCCTCAAAAGGCAGGTCTGCCTTAATTTTGCATTCAAGGAGATAACTGAGTGTTCACATATAAGAAATGGCCTTATCATAAGATAGTCCATACAGGGTGTTACTTCTGCAGGAAGAAGCCTGGGGCTGCTGGTATACATCAAGGTGCTGGTTGTTTTTCAGTCTGTCTCTATAGCTGTCAATAAATCAAAAACACACCTCTCTCCTTTCTTTCATTAAACTTCATTTTGGAAGTAACCATTACTTGATTCCCATGACTCCAGAAAGCAGGTCCAATTGTTATACTGAATTCCATTAATATATCATTATTTATATATATCATTATTTATGATGCAATAACTGACAGGTCTCTTTGGTTACACACGCCAAAAACAAAGTGTAAGGATTATGGCATACAATAAACACATTAGTTAAAAACAGAGCATGACTTCAACATAACAAGTGTCTACATTCAGCCTCTCTCCCCTTTCACAGAATAAAAGTTTTGCTAAAGTTATTCATGATGTTAGAGAAGCCAGTTCTCAAAAGCCTGGGCTCTGTCCTCATAGTGACCCTAACACCACCAAAAAGAAGGACTTGGGGGCCAGAGAGGATGAGATGGGACTTGTACATTTCTTGGCAATGAAGATAAATCTCGAAACTTCTCCAGGCTTGTTTCCTCAGCTATAAAATAGGACCCTAGTTTATGATAGTCTACATTTACTCTGTTTTAGGAATCTTCACAGCCACCCCTGTGTGGTTGGAGCCTCCTCCCAGTTTATACAATAGGAAACCAAGTTATAGTAAGTTCACTTGAGTTGAGACCTAAGTCAGTAAGCAGGTTCCTATATAAGAGAGCTTGATAGCTGGGAGCGGTGGCGCATGCCTGTAATCCCAGCACTTGGGAGGCTAAGGCAGGAGGATGATGAGTTCAAAGCCAGCCTCAACAATGGTGAGGCACTTAGCAACTCAGTGAGACCCCGTCTCTAATAAAATACAAAAAAGGGCTGGGAATGTAGCCCAGTAGTCAAGTGCCCCTGAGTTCAATCCCCAGTACCAAAAAATAAAAAGGGCTTGAACATCAAATGTCTATGAAAGCACTCAGTGAACTTGTAGATGCAGCTAGGACCTACCTCATAAGCCCCTGGCATCTCAGTTCACACAGCTCTAAAGGACCATGGGACTATCTTAACCAGATTCCTACTGGATGAAATCCAACTTACATGTACTCATCACTTAGGTTAAATCAAATTTCCCTTCCTATGAATATCTGAACTTAAAAAGAAGAACAAAACAAAAAGATAATTGAATTTCAGATGTATGCCTCCATTGCTGAAATCACTTGTTAAAGTAGCCTTTTACTGCACAAGAGTGAACACATTCAAATTTTGTCAGCAACTCAAGAATGAAAAACAGCAAGAGTCCATTACTGAGACACATTTGCAAAAGGGAATAATCTCGGTTGAAAACTTTATAGTGACCCTGTCACAACTGTGACCAAAAAAAAAAAAAAAAAAAAAAAATGCCATATCAAAGTTTTCCTAGACTAAAGAACATGCTAGAATTTAACTTTCCACTAAAATAATCAGTCCTCATTTTAACTAAGATACTAAAAAAAGTGTTCATTTATTTATTCATTCAAAAATCATTTAATGACACCCTACTATATACACACCTGGCATCATTTGAGGCACTAAGAATACATAAGATGAAGCAATTCTTGGAAATTTCTCTTTAAAAGTCTAGCCCTATTTTTGAAATATGTGGTCAAAAAGGCATTTTAAGCCTGGGCATCTCTCTGAAATGTGGTTAACTCTTTGAATTGCAGCATGTTCCTGGTTAAATGATACTGTGTATTCAGCAAATAACATCGCTTTAAGGAGCATAATTCTCCAGTCTCTAGCCTCTATTAAGATTTGGCATTTCACTACATAATATTCTGGACTATCCTAGGCCTATTTTTGCCAATACTAATATTATTCGATAGCAAAACCAAAGCCAACTCACAGTCTTCAGAGAGAGTGGTAACAAGAATTGCACAGATCACTGAATCTAAGTGGATCCAAAGTCTCCTAGTGGTCAAAAATGTAAACATTTTTCCTCCACCACTGCCAGCCTTAAGACCTTCATCTGGGTAGGTTAGAGTAAATTACACACCTCCCACTTTACTCTCCCTTGGGAAAGGCCCACAAATCTTCACACTGCCAGGAGAGAAGGGGAAAAAACAACAAAATGCAAAGCTCCAGGTTGTGTCTTCAGAAAATTAAAAGCCAATTATCTTTATAAACACTCAAAATTTTTACTCATCCTCAGACCAAATGCCAACTCTACTCACATTTTGAGTACAAAAAAAAAAAAAAAAAAGATAAGAAGAAGCCCACTTCCATGTACCATCTTTGAGCTTACAATCTAAAAATTATTATTCTAAACCACAATTATTGACAAGTCAAAGGTGAAATACAACCGGGAAAAAAAACTAAATAAAACTAGGAAAGAAAAGAAGATTTGCTTCAGGGCTGACAATTTTCATGCAAGGTTTTTCAAGATAGAAAATCCAAGACAAGCTGAGCCCTACTGGCAGCCAGTTAAGTTCAATGAAAACATCGCACACAAAAACATGCTCATTTTATAGCAATACTTTGTTAAGAATCAGAAAAACTACTTCTGAAGAGTAAATTACAGTTTATCTATAAATACAGGTTCATAATCCAATTTATGTTGTTGAACAAAATAAGGAAAATATTCCAAGAGAAAAATTCTAGCAAAAGGCTTGTCTAGTGCATAAGGTTTTTTGCCCTCCTAGATCAAGGAGTTTTTAAGTAACTAGAACACAAGGCACAAGTGGATGTTAACATCCATTATCAGAATATTTTAAGTATAGCTCAAATGCCTAATATAATCATGGGTTCTCAAGAGTCAAAAGATGATGTTTTTTTTGCAGAAATGTCTCACACACACATTAGCAAGTCTCAACAATTACCTTCTTACCTCCCTGGGAATTACTATCAGAGTCATCACTGTGGGAAACATTCACTTTGGGAATCAGTGTGTCTGCATTACAGGTGAGAGTCACTACTTATTTTATATGAGCTTTAAATTGATAGGTACACCCTTGGTACCTATGACATACTTTACTATCCAGTTTAGTATTAAGGGATAAAATTGAAATGCCCTGTTACACAGAAATTCTTACAATGATTCTTGGATGCCTATTACACATCAACAACAAAATAGTCCTTCTGGTACTCATTTGTCAACCTTTTTTCAATTTGACAATGAGTATCTAGGAAGCAAAGAGGTAACTACAATTCTATTCCAAATAGTACCTAAGTGAAAGGAAAACATATCTCCATGTAAAACCTTGTATATGAATGTTCCTAACAGTTAGCCAAAAAGGTAGAAGCAACCTAATGTCCCTCAATTGGTGAGTGAATAGAAAACACTATGGTCATACAATAGAATATTATTCAGCAATAAAAAGGAATGATGTACTGACACATTTTACAACATGAATGAACCTTCAAAACTAAGACTAAGAGAAAGAAGCTAGACACAATACCACATATCACATATGATTCCATTTATGCAAAATGTCCAGAATAGACCATAGAAACAAAAATAAATTAGTGTTTTTCAGGGAAAGGAGAGAATGAGAGTTACTGCTAATAGTCATAGGGTTTCTTTTGGGGTGATGAAAATGTTCTGAAATCAGATTGTGACTGTTGGACAATTCTGTGAATATATTAAAAAGTAGATCATACTTTAAAAGAGTGAATTGTATGTGATTTACATCAATAAATATAAAGCACAATAAATTATATAAATTCTACTCAAATTCAATAAAGATGACTTTCTAAAAGATAGTTGCAAAAGATCCTTCCCACTACTTCATACCCAATACGCCTAAGAAATTCAGTTTAAGTGAAGATATTTAAGTCACTCCTGTATTTTAAATGCCTACTCGACCCGCCCCAACACAAAAAAAAATATATTACACCCTATAGGAATACATCTTAATTTACAAGGTAGAATTCCCCGCCTTTCTACCTCACACCTAGAAATATTTTAATGTTAAATTATTATATTTTGTCCTTGCAAGAATGCCATCTTTGCATTATATACATCTAAACAATTCCACAGTACTAGATTTTCTCAAGTGCATTTACCATCTTTTTCATAACTCATTTAATATGATTTCAAAGCAAAATACATATTTTAGGTATAACAAAGAGGGCACAGCAAATGGGCTTATGGAACTCCCCTCTAACACCTTATTTGAGTCCGTTATATTCCCAGTAACAGAATTGTTAAGAAATCAGTTTTCCTTAAATAATTTACATGATCAATGTTTCCCCTTGACTCTTTTTTGTTTCTTAATACATATATTTTTTAGTTGTAGATGGACATAATACCCTTTATTTCTATATGGTGCTGAGGATCGAACCCAGTGCCTCACGTGGGCCAGGCAAGTGCTCCACCACTCAGCCACAGCCCCACCCTTTGACTCTTTGTAGAGCCTTTAAGAAAACTCATCAAAGTTTCCAGTGTAACTCAGAAGTAGATATGCTGAAGTCCCCATAATGCATCTAATTAGTAGTTTAAAATACGGTTCACCAAGGCCTGAGGTTATAGCTCAGGGCCTGGGGTTGTAGCTCAATGATAGAGTGCTTGCCTGGCATGTGTGAGGCACTGGGTTCAATCCTCAGCACCACATAAAAATAAATAAATAAAGGTACTGTGTTCACCTACAACTAGAACTATTTAAAAAAATACTGTTGACCAAGTAATAATTTTACTGCTATCTACTGGAATCATTTGATTATAGGTTATAAACATTGAAGTACTATGAATAATTTTTTTTTTTTTTTTTTTTTTTTTTTTTTGGTGGTACCAGGGATTGAACTCAGGGGCACTCGACCACTGGGCCACATCCCCAGTCCTTTTTTTGTATTTTATTAGAGACAGGGTCTCACGGAGTTGCTAAGTGCCTCGCCTTTGCTGAGGCTGGCTTTGAACTCCCGGTCCTCCTGCCTCAGCCTCCCAAGTGCTGGGATTACAGGCGTGCCACCACGCCCGGCTCTGTGAATAATTTTTAAACACTATTTTGGTATATGAAGACATATAAAAGACCAATATGCATAGTCCTCTACAGGATAGCAAAAGAAAGACTCCAGAGAAATGAATGAGTTGCTTTTTCCTAAAAATTGCTGGTACCCACCAAGCATGGTGGTGCACTCCTATAATCCCAGCACTTGGGAGGCTGAGGCAGGAGGATCTCGAGTTCAAAGGCAGCCTCAGCAATGGCGAAGCACTTAGCAACTCAGTGAGACCCTGTCTCTAATAAAATACAAAAAAGGGCTGGGGATGTGGCCCAGTGGTCCAGCGCCCCTGAGTTCAATCCCAGGTACAAAAAAAAAAAAAAAAAATGCTGGTATCCTTGAGAACTCTCCTTCAAGAAGTCTGCATGACCTCTCTCAAGAGTGTTGATGGCTCCTACTACCCTACTGTACCACTTCCTGCCTATCCATGAAGTTCATATCACCTTATTACCTAGACAGGAACTTTTAGAGACCAAACCTACATTCACACTCCTTCAAATTGTCACTTCATCTTGTTTCAGCTAAAACTTTTTGAAATTTAGGAAGATAACCGAAACACTCTTAACTCTTTCCTTTAGGGTCCTAGGATAAACTTGTCTCGTTATAATATTGAACTGTGCATGCCCAAATGTTCGTGTCCGCCATCTTGGGGGGCCTAAAGTGAGCATGCCCAGAAGTAGCCACGTCCGCCATCTTTGCAAATCTGAACTGAGCGTGCCCGGAAGTGGCTGGAAGTATCGATATCCTGCCGTCTTCGTGAATCTGAAACTGAGCATGTGCGGGTGTTGCCGTCAGGCATCTTAGCAAACCTGAACTAAGCATGCCAGGAAGTGTTTAAGTCCGCCATCTTTGTGAATCTCAACTGAGCATGCCCAGAAGTGTTCATGTTCACCATCTTAACTTTTTTTTAAACACATATTGTGACCTTGAGCTGAGTGTGCCCGGAAATATACATCCCGAACAGCATGTTCAGAAGGTGCCTACCCCTAAAATGCCTTCCTGTATGAATATATATGTGCTCCCCAAATAAAATCCCCAGCTTCTGTTCCTCCATAGTAGTGCTATGGAAATAACCCCAATGCTCTCCTTACCTGCTGCCGGCAATAAATCTCCACTCTTATCTGCTGGTTATGCTTTTTTTCCCAAGATGCAAACATATTGCTTTTGTTTATGATATGGCCAAGTGTGTCCTCCCTAGCTGACCTTAGTTCCTAAGGCAACATCACAAGCCACAAGCTGATTGCAACCTGAAGTTTTGTTTGGCCCAGGCAATATGTCAAAATTGGGAAATATCAGAGATGCAGATTATAAGCTTTTTTTTTTTTTTTTTTTTTTTTTTTTTTTTTTTTTTGCAAAAGAAACGGTCTGGCTGCCTCATGGCCACAACTGGCCACCCAGAGAGAATGACTGGTTGAGAACACACTCCCAGAAGAGTGCCATCCCCACACTTCCCCTCAGTGACGCACCCCCTCACCTTTCTCTTGCACACTACCTGTCTGGCCCCACCAGGCACTTCAGTTCAAGAATTCTCCGGCTTTTGTCTATATCCTCCAGGGCTAGCATGATGTCTGTCCCATAGAAAGAACTTGCTCAAAAGGTCAACTCAAAGGTCAACTCTGTGTAAAATCAATCACCTGGGAGCTGATTACACACACACACACACACACACACACACACACACACCGTGTCTTTCCCTAAGAGCTCCTGATTTAAAAAACCTGGGTTGACAGCTGGACATATGCCTTTTCTAGAAGTGTCCTGAGCCTAAGAATGGTCTCTAATAAACATTGTTTTGGTGAATGAAAGAATCTGAAAGACTTGACACTAAGTCCTGACTCTATCAGTGTTTGATTTTGAACAGGTATCTCAGGTTTTAAGAAGATTCGATTTTCTTATAAGAAATTGAATTTGTACTAAATCATCACCTCATCTCAAAGCTCTAAATGTTCTGGTTCTTCCTGAAGTCTAAGAAAACCAAGTGCCTTAACAGTTTCTGTTCTCTGCTACCACCTGCTGGCATATTCTTGGTATAATGGCTAAATCCAGATGAAAAAAATGACAAAAACAACTCCTTTCAAAGTAAAAAACACACATCAAATTATACTTGGTGAAAATGAAAATTATTTTTATATAATACCACGAGTCTGTCACCTTTATATTATAATATTATAATATCTCCAGACTGATTTTTGAATGCTCAATTTGAGACTTCTTGCAAGGAAAAAAATTAATTGCCTGAATTCAGGGCCTCTTGCATGCTAGGCAAGAGCTCTACCATTCTGCTATACCCCAAACAAACAAACAACACACACACACACACACACACACACACAGAGAGAGAGCATATTGAAATATACAACCCTCTATGGTACAACTTTCTATGATTAAAAATTTTTAAATGGGGGCTGGGGATATAGCTCAGTTGGTAGAGTGCTTGCCTCGCATGCACAAGGTCCTGGGTTCAATCCCCACTACAAAAATTGTAAAAATTTAAAAAAATTTTTTTAAATCCCTAACATATAAAATATTTAGAAGCTAAACACAGAATTTACCTTGACTGAATGAGATTGCTAAGATTTCTCTGAATACTCTTCGTGAATTTCTCTCATCCAATAGGATATCAGGAAGCCTAGCACTACAGTCTAGAAAGCAAGTCAGTATAGGTAGAAAATCATCCACAATCAATGAAAAATCCTTGTCTGAACGTTTAGACAAAACCAAGCAGGTCCCAGGGCAGGGAGCTGCTAGGTGTGACCAAACACGTGGGAGGAAGGAGGGCCTGGGTTAATCTGGAAGGCTTCTCTAAGGATTACTTCACTCTCCTCGAAACTGTGAAGCTTGACCTACCAACCACTCCCTCCTTCACAATCTTCCAGAACCCACCTACTAGTTGCTCCTCCTTCTGCTTACAAACTTTGTTCATTCGTACAAACTCCAAGCAGGTAGTTGTAAATTTATAGCTCTGGACCTTCCTTGGAGGCTGCACTCCTGCCTCACATTTTCTGTCTGTGTTGAGCATTTCTTCTTGAGCACCCTGACTTCAAACCCAGCACATAAAACAGACCTGGCCCTCTCACCTATGACTGAACTACACCTCATTTGTCTGCTGAAATCCTCAGACCAAAAATCTCCCAACCACCCAAACTCGAAACATCAGAAGGAACTTTCCTTGTCTCTCCAAATCCATGTAATTTTCCCCCAAGCTGGTTCCAGTCTTTTCCTTGGGCAGATGTAACACTTTTTAGTATTCTCCTCTGGATTGTTTGGCTTTAAGCCCCTCCTCTGTTCTGCATTTCAATATGTCTTTCTTTCCTTAAAAACAAAATAGTCTTGCTCATAAAAACACCACACCACTCAAAATCTTCCAACAGTTCTTGGGCTTATAAAGTAAGCCTTCCCACCTGCCTTCTGGCCTTTCACTCCTGAGTCTCACATGGAAATCCTTCATTCTACCTAAACACAAGAACACAAGAACCGTAATACCTTCATTCCTCCAGCTTAACAATTCCAGTTACATCTCTCCCCTATCTTCCCCAAAAACTACTATCCCAAAGGAAGTCCTTCCCACTCCCATCTTCTGTGACACTGTTTTTCTAAGCCACTAAGTTAATATAATTCCACCATTCTGCTTTATGTCACCATTATTTGGTCATCTCTAATGTCCTAGTTTGAAACTTTACTGAGGTCAGGAAACTTCATAGAGGTTTTACACATTTTTTTCCTGCCTTCTCCTATTGTATAACTTGCACAAGTATTTTTGGTTCATTGTTTTATTCTTATTAAATTCTTCTAAAGGCAAAACAACTAAGAAAACAAAGTGCTGCTCAAGGGATACAGAGAGGATTTAATTCAGGCTAGAGACTAAATAGCACAATTCCAGAAAAAGATTTTGACCTCAGAAGAAAGGCAGGTACAGTAAGGTAGAGCAAGATGTGGAAGTTGCCTAGTGCCCACAGAAGGCAGCCATGAAAGTAGGAGAATATGGGGACACAAACCAGCCTCACTGCCTGGTTGGTCTTACTTCTCAGCCACAATTCAGAAATAAAAGTCCCAGATCACACAGATGGTACCTTCACTGTGGAAAAACACTGAGAGCTTCTGATAGAAAAGCAAAGACCTAACAGATACCTTGAGGGGGAAAAGAGAAGGCCTAAAACCAACATTAACTAATATTTCCCTCCCCAACAGAGAATAACCATCATCCTACATCCTGGAACAGAGAATGGAGGCAGAAGACAGAGAGCTGGAGGAAAAGAACAGATTCAGAGAAGGCAGGGAGATGAACTGAAAGAGCCACATGAAATAATTATTACCCCAGCCTAAAGCTGAGCCAGATGGCAGCCACAGACAATGGAGACCACACAGGCAATATGAAATTTTGATGAATTCCTTAATGGCTCTAAGATGAAAGTCCTTATTCCAGAAATAGGCTAATAATAGAACAAATGTCAGTGCTACACATACATACAAAAAAAGAAAATAACTTGACTTCATTATTTACTCATCTGTATGTGTACATTTTCACTGATGAGAATGATGACAGTTTTTATATCATGAATACTCATGTTATATTTTTGAACCCTAAGATGATACTCCAACCCATTATATTAATTATATTACCAAAAAAAGTCCAGATAATATAGTTACCCACACACTTGACCCAAAATCATAGCTACCACCATTAAATGAGACCCATATATGTCATTTCCTGGTATCCCAACCTAAGGAAATAAGAAAAGTTACAGCTTCTGTGACAACAAACTTAATCCTCAAAATGAGCAGATTAATTTACACAAGAGTATTTACAGGTCTTATGAACTCAGTTTGTATTAGCTAAACAAGATTGTTAGCTTTCCATCATTATAACAAAATAACTGAGATAATTAACATAATGACAAAGGTTTACTTTGGCACAGTTTTGGAGGTTCCAGTCTCTGATTGATTGACCCCATTTCTTTGAGTCTGTGGCAAGGCAGTATATCATAGCAGGAGCATGTGGAGAAGCAAAACCACCCACCTCAAGGCCAGGAAGCAAAAGAGAAAAAAACAACTAACTTCCACAGTCCCCTTCACGGACATACCTCCAATGACCTAAAGAACTTCCACTAGGCCCCACCTTCCAAATATTCCACCACCTCCCAAGCACCACCCTGGAGACTAAGCATTTAACACATGGTCATTCAAGATCTAAACTATAGCAAAAAATGTTTCTGAATTCCTTCACATTTGCATAAAAGCCTTTTACTGTCCAAAGTCAAAATAAGACTGAAGGTCACCAGGCTATCTCCCTTCCATAAAAGTCTTGCTAAGTGAGTTAAGTCTCCTAGAGAGAGGTTTTTTTCCAGGAAGATACTGGTTGAGAAGGCACAGCCATTTGGTAACTGCTATGAAGTGAACCTCAGGTTGAAAGAGCTAAAACTGGACTCAATAACCCCAAAGGAGCGCAAGTCCTTGGTAAGCATGCAAGATCCTCAAGTAACTGAAAAGGAATATAGGGAATTGTGACAGTCCTATAGGTCACATGTAAATCACCTCTTAAATAAGACACTGAACACACTGACAACCCTGAAACTAACTGGCATCTGTTGGCTTGTGATACACTCTACAAAACTCGGGCCTGTGCAGTCTAAAGCTGATACAGAGCAAAAATACATGAGCAAACTATCAGCAGTTGGGTAGATGAGAGAGGGCAGGAGAGAAGATATTTTCACAAAATTGGCTTCGAATTAGCCCATGCAGACCACACTAAGAAGCAGAAAGAAGTAAAGACAGAAGGCTGCTAAGAAGGGAGAAACTAAAGAGGTTTTTAGAAGCATGTATGGTTAAAGTCACAGAGTAAGATGTTAGGAAAGCTCTAGAGTAAGATCTTGTGACTTAACAATGTGAAAGTGAAGCCTCTCAGGACATAACTAAAGCCAGTAAAAGGAGATTAGGAATAAGGAGGTTCAAGAACAAGACAGGCCCTCTGGTTCTATGCTGTTTCCACTAGATGATGGCAGGGGTCAGGTACTCCAGTCATTCCTGCCTGAGTGAAGAGTAAGGGGAGGTCAGTGGAGTAATGAGGAGGAATGTTGGGTAATTTAACCAGAGTAAGGCACATTATTTCTATGTGAACATCTCAGGTAACTGTCTGGAAATAGGCACTTCTTTCAGCACAGAGGTATGTAGAGGGTGAGAAAACAGAACTCCACCAAAGAAACCTGCAGGAACAACGAGGGATCCTCTTAAGTCAAAGAGGTAAAAGAAAGAGACAGAAAACAAGTAAATGCTGAAGTGTTCATCTTGAAACAACTGTCCCAGAAGAAAGGAAAACTCTAAGAGGAAGTAGGGGAACTGGGGCCCGGAAGCCAATGTGTTGAGCAGTATAACCCCAACTGTTCCATCTTGGGTAGTAACTAAGGCTGACCTGAGTTACTGGCTGCAAGGAAAGCTGGCATGGCAGAAAACATTCTGTATTATATTTAACAGTAAATAACCTGTGATACTAAGTCAGACCAAGACCATGCAAATCTTGCATATTTTCTTTTAACAAAGGAGTCTACATTTTGAAAGGATACTGAACAAACATCTTCTACTTCAAACAGACCCCAAGTATTGACGGGATGAATAATACTTCAAATATTAGGTCACTGGTCTATAAACAGTGAGATGTTTTGGCTACAGCCAAATTACCTGAAGCAAAACTACGTGTGTGTGTATGTGTGTGGTGTGCTGGGGATTGAACCCAGGGCCTTGTGTATTCGAGGCAAGCACTCTACCACTGAGCTATATCCCCAGCCCAAAACTACTTTTTTTAAAGCTGTGTAAAAAGCACTTTCTTGAACCACAGTTTGACACTAAGAAATCTTCTAGTTTGGCTTAAAGTCCACCAAATGGACTTAAAATTTTTCATTCACTAAAATGAAATCTCCAGTTTTAATGGCAATTTAAAATAACTCTTTATAAATAGGGATGATTCTTTAGTATTCTCTGAAAACTTCCTTGAAGAATTATCAGGAAAAGTAGATGTGATTATTACTCAGCCAATGGAAACAATTGTTCATCCACTCATTCAACAAGTATCAGTGAACTTTATGCATCTGCTTAATACTATGCTAAAAGTAATATGGGAAAGAATTTATAAACCTAATCTTATTAAAAACCACATCTTGGGGTTGGGGTTGTGGCTCAGTGGTAGAGCGCTTGCCTAGCATGTGTGAGGCACTAGGTTCAATCCCCAGCACCACATAAAAAGAAATAAAGGTATTGTATACATCTACAACTAAAAAAAATTTAAAAATTTAAAAAATTAAAAAACACATCTTGGGGCTGGGGCTGTAGCTCTGAGGCAGAGTTCCTGCCTAGCATATGTGAAGCACTGGGTTCAATCCTCAGCACCACATAAAAATAAACAAATAAAATAAAGGTATGCTGTTCATCTACAACTACAAAAAAATTAAACAATAAACAGAAAAACCCACATCTTAAGCTAGGAGAGGGCAAACTTCAGCCCTGTAGATTAGACCTGGCCTGCTACCTACCAGAGATCCATGGCCCATAAACCCTAACCTACTTACTGTCGTGTCCTCTACAAAAAAAGCTTGCCCACTGCTGTGGTTGACAAACTACCAAGTTTTTTCACTCATTCATTCAAATACATTGGTGTCAAATCAAGTATAACTTGAGAATGTCTAATCCTAAAACCTGAAATCCAAAATACTCCAAAATCCAAAACTTTTTTTATTTAATTAATTTAATTTGTTATACATGCTTTTAGAGTGCATTTCCTTTCATATTACATATAAAGAGCACAGTTTTCCAAGTCACTAGTTTTACACAAAAGATTTTCATACCATCTGAGTTTTTATACATGCACTTAGTATACTGATGTCAAACTCCTTCTGCCATTGTCTCTATCCCCTTGCCCCTTTCCCTCCCCTCCCCACCTTTTTTTCTATTTAACATTCCTTCATTCCTCTCATCCCCCCTCCCTTGCCACTATAATTCAGTATCATCATAGCAAAGGAATCAATCGACCTTTGGTTTTCTGGGATTGGCTGACTTCACTTAGCATTATTTTCTCCAACTCCATCCATTTACCTGTAAATGCCATGATTTTATTCTCTTTTAGTGCTGAGTAATGTTCCATTGTGTATATATATACCAAAGTTTCCCTATCCATTCATCTATTGATGGGCATGGGGGTTGTTTCCACAATCTAGCTATTGTGAGTTATGCAGCAATAAACATTGATGTGGCTCTGTCCCTATAGTATGCTTCTTTTTAAGTCCTTTGGGTATAGACCAAGGAGTGGGATAGCTGGGTCAAATGGTGGTTCCATTCCAAGTTTTCCTAGGAATCTCCACACTGCTTTCCAAATTGGCTGCACCAATTTGCAGCCCCACCAGCAATGTAAGAGTGTGCCCTTTTCCCCACATCCTCGCCAGCATTTATTGTTGTCTGTGTTTTTGATAGCTGCCATTCTGACTGGCGTGAGATAAAATCTTAGAGTAGTTTTGATTTGCATTTCTCTAATTGCTAGAGATGTTGAACATTTTTTCATATATATGTTGATTGACTATATATCTTCTTCTGAGAAGTGTCTGTTCAGTTCCTTAGCCCAGTTATTGAGTGGGTTTTGTTTTGTTTTGTTTTGTGTAAAGGTTTCTGAGAGCTTTATATATCCTTGAAGTTAATGTTCTGTCTGATGTGCATGTGGTAAAGATTTGCTCCCATTCTGTAGGTTCTCTGTTCACCTCACTGATTGCTTCTTTTGCTGAGAAGAAGCTTTTTAGTTTGAATCCATCCCATTTATTAATGTTTGGTTTTAGTTCTTGCACTATAGGGGTCTTATTGAGGAAGTTGGGGCCCAATAATCCTCAGAAAGAGAAACTAGGAAATCCACCCCATTTACTATAACCTCAAAAAATAAAATAAAATACTTGGGAATCAACCTAACGAAAGAAGTGAAAGACCTGTACAATGAAAACTACAACACACTAAAGAAAGAAATTAAAGAAGATCTTAGAAGATGGAAAGATTTACCTTGTTCATGGATAGGTAGAACTAATATTGTCAAAATGACTATTCTACCAAAAGCACTATACAATTTCAATTCAATCCCAATCAAAATCCCAATGTCATTCCTCATAGAAATAGAAAAGGAAATCATGAAATTCATCTGGAAAAATGAGAGACCCAGAATAGCCAAAGCACTTCTTAGCAAGAAGAATGAAGCTGGTGGCATTACTATTCCAGACCTTAAATTGTACTACAAAGCAATAGTAACTAAAACAGCATGGTATTGGCACCAAAATAGACCAGTAGACCAATGGTACAGAATAGAAGACACAGAGACTAACCCACACATCTACAGTTATCTTATATTAGACAAAGGTGCCAAAAACATACATTGGAGAAAAGACAGCCTCTTCAACAAATGGTGTTGGGAAAACTGGAAATCCTTTTGTAATAAAATGAAATTAAACCTCTTTCTCCATGCACAAAACTCAACTCAAAATGGATCAAGGACCTAGAAATTAAACCAGAGACTTTGCACCTAATAGAGGAAAAAGTAGGCCCAAAATCCAGAATTTTTTGAGTACTGCCATGATGCTACAAGTGGAAAATTCCACACCTAATCTCATGTGACAGGTCACATTCAAAATGGGAAGAAAAAATTTTTAAATATTGTATAAGATTATCTTCAGGTTGTATAAGGTATTTGTGAATGAAACAGAAATGAATTTAGTATTTAGAATTGGGTCCCATCCCCATCATATCTCATTATGCATATGCAAATATTCCCAAATCCAAAAAATCCAAACTTTTAGACACTTCTGGTTCCAAGCATTTCAGCCAAGGGATAGTCAACCTGTACTAGGAAAGGTACAAGTATATGTAAAATACAACATGCCTTGCAGAATCTTTCAAATGCAAGCCAAAATGCAAAATAAAACATGGGTTTGGGCTCCAGGTGACTACTTAGGTGGTCCTGCAGGAAACCCCATGTGAGCATATCAAACCAGAGAATACTTCCAGCCCAGCCCACACTTTCCTCATACAGGGTGACTTGGTGCCTTTGTGGCCCTTTAGTGGGAGGATTTCTCTGTCCCACCCCAGGAAAAATAAGAGGGGCAAGAATGCTTATCCCTGGGAAAATGGACGCAGTTCCTAACTGATGTATGCTGGAAAGCATCGGCAGTCTGTGGAAGTGTCAGCAGGCCTGAATGCTACCCTAGACATGAGCATTTAGTCTTGTGCCCATGAAGGAGTCCTTACACTAGAACTGCTATGAAGCTGTATCCCTGAGCCAATGGACTCTGGCTGTATGGCCAGGCAGAAGGGATACTTTCTAGAACTATCCTCATGCAGACTCAACCCTAAGAAAATATGTGCATGGGCTAAATGAAATGATGCTGCATTAAATTCTAAAGATGAAGACTTGAGCAGGGAGTACAGCTCAGTGATAGAGAGCTCCCCTAGCATGAATGAGGCCCTGGGTTCAACTGCCATTACTGCAAAATTAAAAAAAAAAAAAAAAAAAAGATAAAAAGGTAAAGCTTTGACTTACAGGGAAGATAAAGAAAGACTGGATAATAAGAAAAACAAACTTTGGATTTCTCTATAGATGGACAAAAAGCTGAAGTGGAGGCAATGTCAATGCATATGAAGATGGCCGTGTAGAATTGCCTTAAATATGTGGAATAAATTTCAAGAACTGCATAAACACATTCCTAACAAAACCTCAACCTCAAGATTGGGGTGGGGAGGGGAAGAAAACGCTACAAAAGATAAATTAAAGAATGAAGGGATAGCAAATAGGGAATAATCTTAAAATAAAGCCCAGTGAAGGGGATTTATTCAAAATTTTGGAGCCAGTGATAGACTTAAGTAAAAAGAAAAGAGTTTCTTGGGGTTAAGCCAACATTCAATGGCAGAGTGGTTGCCTAGCATGGGCAAGGCGCTGGGTTCAATCTAAGCACTATAAAAAAAGAAAACTAACAAATCCAGCCTTTAGGTTAAAAGCACAGAGAAGACTGTGGTTGGGCTTGAGAAGACTGAGGAACTCAAGAGACCAGTGAGCTGCTGGACAGCTCAGGCCCTAACAAACTGCCAATGCTATTACCTACGGCAACTTCATGAAAGGCAAAAAAGGATGCTGAAAATTCACAAGTTGTTCAAAAATAAACAACGGCTGGGAATACAGCTCAGTTGGTGGAATGCTTGCCTCCCATGCACAAGGCCCTGAGTTAAATCCCTAGCACCAAAAATAAATAAACAAACAAACAAGAGGGGCTGGAGTTGTAGCTCAGTGGTAGAGCACTTGCCTAGCATGTGTGAGGCACTGGGTTCACTCCTCAGCATCACATAAAAATAAAGAAAATAAAGGTATTGTGTCCATCTACAACTAAAAACAAATAAATAAGAAACAGAGTGAAGCCGGGCACAGTAGCGCACACCTGTAATCCCAGCACTTGGGAGGCTGAGGCAGGAGGATCACGAGTTCAAAACCAACTTCAGCAATGGAGAGGCACTTTAGCAACTCAGTGAGACCCTGTCTCTAATAAAATACAAAAAAAGGGCTTGGGATGTGGCCCAGTGGTTGAGTGCCCTTGAGTTCGATCCCTGGTACCAAAAAGAAAAGAAAAGAAACAGTGATACAAGGAATAGATGGGAAATCAAAACCAATATGGAACATGTTTCTCTTGGCCAGCATTCTTCAATACTGAGGCTCCAAGTGCTCAAGTTACTGAAAAGATCATCCTGCTTATATTAAATGTATTGAGAATTTGATGGAAGTGGAAAACATAGGCATAAAATTGGTAAATTAATTGCCTAATCTTTTTAATCTTTTTCTAAGGAGTTTATCCCAGTACAGAGAATGAAATGGATCTTTCCATTACTTGTACAAGATTTCTAAGTATACATATGAGCAGAAATGACAGGATTCCATTATATAGACTCACAGTATAAAATTGGTTTTTATCATCATTAGCCACAGGATAACCAACAAACTTCTTACAGTTTAACTTGATTTAGCAGTACTTATTATGGCATTTTTTTTTAAGATTGCTATTGGTAGCGGGGTGCGGTGGAGCATGTCTGTAATCCCCACACTTGGGAGGCTGAGACAGGAGGATAGCGAGTTCAAAGCCAGCCCTCAGCAATGGCGAGGCACTTAGCAACTGAGACCCTGTCTCTAATAAAATACAAAAACAGGGCTGGGGATGTGGCCCAGTGGTCGAGTGCCCCTGAGTTCAATCCCCGGTACCAAAAAAAAAAAAAAAAAAAGATTGCTATTGGTTTATAATGGATATGTCATACGTGCCAAGAGTGTCATGCCATTATCTTTACAAACAATTGTTAACTACTTTAATATTATGAAAGTAATTATTAAATCTTTACTGGGAGTCAGTAGAGTTAATATTTCACAGTCACATTATAAAAGCTATCAATTAGTGTATATATCTTCAAATAATATGTTTCAATAAAAAAAAAGAAAGAAATTATAACAAGTCCTACATAGAAGTATCTATTTAATCCTGTAGAATACTGCTTGGAGAGAAAGAAAAAGATTGAGAGAAAAAAAATCACATTTTGTTAGAGTTAACCAAACAGGAAAAAAGGGAGGAGGAGCAGCATAAATTCAGAAGAGGTTGCCCATTCCCACAGACCTCAGTGAGCTCTAAAACAGTTTAGTAAACGGAGGTTGGTAAATACTGCCCCCTGGTGGCCCAGCCCCTACTAGGGCTCCCAAATTACCCTAAGGTACCATTATGGTTTAAATATGAGGTGTTTCCCAAAAGCTCATGTGTGAAATAATGCAAGGATTTTCAGAGGTGAAATGATTAGATTATGAGAGTTGTAACATAACCAGTGGATTAATCCACTGATATGGATTTACTGGGTAGTAGCTATAGGCAGGAAGGGTGTAGCTAGAGGAAATAAGTTACTGGCGGTATGACTTTGTGGTTTATATTTTGTCCCTGGTGAGCAGAGGTCTCTTTCTGCTTCCTGGTTGCCGTGTCCTGAGCCATTTTCCTCTGCCACACCCTTCTGCCATTATGTTCTGCTTCATCTTGGGTCCTGAGCTATGGAGTCTGCCAACCATAGATTGAACCTCTGAAACCAAGAGAACTGAACCTCTAAGCGAAGATAAACATTTCCTCCTCTAATTGTTCCTGCTAGTTTTTTTTTGGTCACAGCAATGTAAAAACTGGCTAAAATGTGTACTTTGTGTTCCAGAATCTTCCCAAGTTCTTTTCCTTCAGAACTTATTCCTCTTTCAGTGCAGTCACCTCAGACTCTGCTCTTACAGAACAGCCTAATATTTCTGACAAAATCGCTGCTAATGAAGTGAAGGTTTACCCCTCAGACACCGTCTGTGTTCACTTTACATATGTAAACAAATAGTGGGAAGAGTATCTGAGAATAAATCCAAGACAGGAATAATACCCTTCATGGAGGCAGATTCTGTAATGTAGACCCTCTTTCCCCCCATAGCTTGACTGGCAATGGACTGAATGTTGGGAGAAGGAAAAAGATTGAGAGAAAAAAAAAAAATCACATTGCTACGAGTAAACCAAGCAGAAAAAAAAAGGGGGGGGGGGGGGAGACTGAATGTCCCAATATTCATATGTTGAAATTCTAAACCACAATGTGATCATTTTAGGAGTAGGGCCTTTGGAGGTAATGGAGATCATGAGGGTGGAGACTTCATAAACGGGTCTTGTGGCTCTCTTTCTGCCCTGTGAGGACACAGTGAGAAGGCACCATGTATGAGCCATGAAGCTGGTCCTCACCAGATACCAAATCTTCCAGTACCTTAACCTTGGACTCCCCATCCTTCAGAACTTTGAGGGGAAAAAAAAAAAAAAAATTTTGTGTTATTTAAGCCTCCCAATCCCCAATCCATAGTATTCTATTATCACAGCCTAAACTGACTAAGGCAAGAACTGCACATTTACATGCCTTCTCTTCAATGTTCCTCCAGTTCTTTCATTGCAAGGGTTAGTTTTCTAATATTGTTTCCACAAACATTGCCTAGACCTTTCTGTATACATTCCATAATTCTAACACACACACACACACAGAGCCAACACGAATGTATTTTCCCTATGGACAGTAAAAAAAAGAAACCCATGCATTGAATAAGCTCCATTTCCCAGTGAATAAAAGTGAGTGGCCATTTCTCTCCTTATTTATCACCTCTTACTTCATATACATAACTACAGCACGTGGATACATCCCAATATGTGAAGATCAGAAAAGGATATGCCAAAGTATGGGGCTCTAGGATCAGAAAAGGATATGCCAAAGAACACTCTGAACTAGAAAAGACTCAAAGATCTCAGAAGCAGCCTCAGAAACAGGTCTCCCTGACCTTCTTCTGCCCTGCAGACTCTCTTCCCTCTTTACCTGCTGGGAGGGGGGTGGGGTGGGGGACTTTCTTAGATGTCCCCTCATCTAGATAAAAAATCAGAACCTCAAAAAATTCAGGGGCTGGGTTTGTGGCTCAGTGGTAGAGCACTTGCCTCCTATGTGTGAGGCACTGGGTTCAATTCTCAGCACCGCATATAAATAAATGAATAAAATAAAGGTCCATCAACAACCAAAAAAATTTTTAAATTAGAAAAAGAAATTCAGCTGTCTCAAGTTTTGCTGTAGTTTTGACACGAAATGTCTCCCCAAGACACATGTGTTAAAAGATTGGTTCTCAACTTGGTGCTATTGGAGGTAGTAGAATTTTTCAGAGGTGAGGCCTAGTAGGCAGTCTTAGGTCACTGGGAACATGTCCTCAAAGGGCACTATGGGAAACCAGTCTCTCTCTCCTTCTTGCTTTCAGCAATGAGGTAAGTAATTCCTCTGCCATGGGCTCCCACCATGATGTTCCACAGGCCCAAATGCAATGGAACAACTCACCATGATCTAAAACCTCCCAAACTATAAGCCAAAATACGCCTTTCTTCTTTTTAACACCTGAAAAATAACAAAGTTGACTAACACAAGTAAGGCCCCTTCCCAGGATACTCCTCAACAGGGGAAAATGGCCTGTACCATCAGAGAAGAAACTGGAGACCAGCCCAATACCTAGACAGACTTCTAGAATCTTCGAAATCTCACTGGATAATTGGGAACTCACTTTTCTTTCCTGTGATGCCACACGCATGTGTGTTTCAAGTTGAGCGTTCCCTGTTACCACTCTCCGTTTCTCGTATGGATTCAATTATCCAACCTTCAGAGTCTGGAAGAAAGCCTTTCTGCCCGATACCGTATATGCAGGCTATTAAAAGCTTTTTCCACCTTCTCTTACTCTTCCGTATTTAGATCTGTCAGCCACATTGCAGGCCTCAGGGAGCTATGCATTCAAAGGTAGGCCTGAAAGCAAGGTGTCATGCCAACGTGCTCTCCAGGAGGCATTCTGGTACAAACAAGGAACAGCTGAGAACTGAGTTACTTTCCATAGGACAAATCCAAGTAAATATTCCACCCGCTCAACAGCTTCCCCTTGTTGACAAGGCCTGGAGGCCACCCAGGACAGGCAGATGAGAAGATTAAAATGCTCCACCAGGCTTTCATCTTTTAATTGGTCTCTTTCTCTGGCATTCTTTTGGAAGACAATAGTGGGGGCTGAAGCTTCAGTTTCCCTCCACTTCACACAAACATGAGTCGACTCTAGCCAAAAGGCAGAAAGAAAACTCAAATATGGGGCAGAGCAGCCTCATTCCCAGAGGCTAGCAGGGGTCACAGAAACTGCAACCCCAGTTACTCCAAGTTCATGTCTGCCTTTTACAGGATGTTTACTGAATCGCTGCTATGCAAAATGAAACAGTCAAATTCCATGGTAAATCTAAACCAAATGATACTCAGAGGCAAAACTTTTTCTTCTTATCTAATAAATTACCTGTATGATAGATAACTAGAAAGTTACAGAAAACACGTTAAAGTTTTCAGTGTAACTCTTCTACACAATAATTTACAAACACCTAAAGAAGATAGGAGGAATTACCATTGTTAACCCAATAAATCATTAAGTTCAGCCTGACACTCTTAAGATCCAAAGCTCCTCAGATAGTGTAAGTTACTACATATAAAGTAAAACAATTAAGGCTCTTCACTTAAAGACACACAAAAAAGTTAAATGGCTAATTGCAGGGGTGGGGTATACTAAGTGTCATATGCTATAGTAGACATTTTATAATGTGGAATTCTTAGAATAAATTAAAAAATCATCATCTTAAAAAAAAAAAAGTTAAATGGCTAGTCATGAGCAGAAAGTATACAATAATAGGGATGAGGTTTGGGTCAGACACCTTTGCTTTCCCATTCCAGTTCTCCAGTTTCTGTTACAGAGTTTCTAACTCTCCCTCTATTTTTCCTTCTATTTATTCCAAGTTACAAAAGAAGGTCAGCCAAATCCTAGGCCCTTCCCACCACAAGACTTTCCACCTTACACAGTTAAATTTTGTGGTGGTGGGGGGGGGGTGGGGGAGGGTAATGAAAGCAAGAAAAAGACTAAGAAATTTCAAAATAAAAAAGTTGGGATACACGAAAAATATGTTTTCCTCTACTTCATATTCCAATGAAAACACTTAAGATGCTGCCCTTGGGTTTACAGGTACAGAAGAACTGAATAAGACAGGATAGTTAATGGATCCCAATTAGGCTTCTTTTTTTTTTTTTTTTTTTTTTTCTTTTAATGTAAAGGCCACTCTCAGAGGTTAACCTTAGAAACATTCCAAACATTCCAGCCAACTTCATTGTTCCAGGGTGATGGGAACAGGAAGACAGACAGACTTGAGTAAATGCTGCAAACTCAAGGGCTAATCAATAGCCTTAACAGTTTTCCAATAATACCTGGTTAGCATGGATTTTGACAAACAGCCTCAGCATTTTTGCAATACCTACCCAGAAGCTATATAAGCCCCTACACTGGTATGCTTAAGTGGTAACCTGCTATCAGGACCCCTCTCAGCTACAGGGAGGGCTACTTTTTTTTTTTTTTTCTTCACTTAAATAAATCCTACCCCTTTCACTCTCACCTTCACTGTTGCCCACACATTTCATTTGTTGAATATGAAAGACAAGAACCCAGAAAGATATCGGCAGTGAGCAGCTAGGATCTGCCTTTAAGAGCTACAACACACCCACTGGTGGTAGCAGAGAAGAATCTGGCTTTGCAGATGCAATCCTTGGAGCTGACACCAGCAGAGAATCCCTTCATCCCCTGCTAACACTAAAAGGGGCTTTCAGGGCTGCAGAGACCTGCAACTTAGATCTACCAGCCAGCAGAATCAAAGAATCTAGTTTCATCTCAAACTCCAGTTTCAGAAGGGCAAAGGAAAAAAGGGAATCTTAGAAAAATAAACAAACAAACATCAGTCCACACTTGCACCATATACAAACATGGATCCAAAGAATTTCGACCTAACTCTAAGATATCAATCTATAAAACTTTCAGAAGAAAACTCTGGATATCTTGGTGACTTTACTGAGGCAAAAATGTCTCAAATATGAACCAAAGGCATAATTGTTAAAAGAAAAAAAAAGATTAACTGCATTTCATCCAAATTAAAACTTCTATTTTTTGAAAGCTACTATTATGAAAAAAAAAATTATCATAACACTGGGAGAAATACTTGCAAAACATAGTTAACAAACAGATCTAGAATACAGAACTCTCAAAAACAACCCAATTTAAAAGATGGATAAATAAACTGAACCAACATTTCAACAAAGACTGGATATAAACAGCAAATAAATACACAAAAATGCACTCAACATCATTAGTATAAGAAAAAGAGGGGCTGGAGTTGTGGCTTGTGGAAGAGTACTTGCCTGATATGGGTGAGGCATTGGGTTCGATTCTCAGCACCATGTATAAACAAATAAGATAAAGGTCCAACAACTAAAAAATATTTTAAAAAGAAGAAGGAGGAGAAGGAGAAGAAGAAGAAAAAGAATGACCCATTTTTGATGTTGACTTCTAACAGCTGTTAAGGTCCCCAACCTCCCCTTTCCTCTTCCACCCACATCTGGGCAATCAGATAAGAAAGTCCATCGGTCCTTTGATGCCATGGAAATTTCAAACTACCCAGCCTGACTGCCAAAAAAAGGCAGGTAAGGCACATCCCATCCTGGGTCTCTCCCTTAATAACAATTTTAAAGATCCCAATCACGAACCCCCTGCCATCTCCTCCTTATTCCAGACAAAACCTGAGTCGTCCTTCTTGATGAATCTTGCTATTTACTATGTGAGTTATAAACTTTATTTCACATCCATTGGTACCAGTGTGTCATACATTCTCACATGAAGAAGGAAAGGACTACTGTGTCCAGTATCTGGCAGGGATTGCTTCTACTCAAATAAAATAATAAGCCATTAAAAATGCAGGTTAAACCACTAAGAGGTGTTAGGTACATTCCGGGCGGACAGGCCACACCTCCCAGGTACCTTAAACAATGCCTTACACTGGCCACACCTCAGGTGCCTTACTGAGCCAATCATGGCACAGGGGTGCCCCTTCTGACCCCCAGCAACCTATGGAGTCGGGGATCCCTCGGACCACCAGAGTCGCTACTTAAACCCCCACTGGGCTGAAACTTGCTCCTTTTTCCCCTTTTCCCATTTTCATCCCTTTTCCTTCACCGCCCCATCTTTGCCCTTCCCCTTCTCACTGGCCTTCCTTTCCTTCCCTTCACTCCCCTTCCCTCCACGTGCCCCTTCGGTCCCCACCAGCTGTTAGGAGCCATTTAATAAACCCCTTAGCTACACAGCGGTTTCTGGTGTGGGTTTTTGCCCTTCAAGAGGTACTACTGCATAATTACTAATATATTACTACTACTACGAACTAATACTACATTTTAAAATGGCTGCTCTGGGGCTGGGGTTGCGGCTCAGTGGTAGAGCGCTGCCTTGAAGGTGTGAGGCACTGGGTTCATTCTCCAGCACCACATAAAAAAACTAAATAAACAAAATAAAGCTATTGTGTCCACCTACAACTAAATTTTTTTTTTTAAATGGCTGCTCTGGAAATATAGCTCAAAGTGAAGCACTGGCCTAGCATGTACAAGGCCCTGGATTCTAATTCCAGCACTACAAAAAGAGAGAGAGAGAGAGAGAGAGAAAGCGAGAAAATGGCTAAATTTTTAAGAATCCACAATAGAGAGCATTCACAAGGGTGAAGAACTGGGACAGTCATACAGAAATGCAACACATTTCTTATCACATTTCCCAAATGTGGGCCAAAAAGGAAAGAGGAGGACAGAAACCTTAAAAGTTGTCAGAGGTGCCGCCGATGTGGAAAACAGTTTGTCAATTTCTTATAAAGTTAAACAGAGCCAGCTGTGGTGGCACATGCCTGTAATTCCAGCAACTTGAGAGGGAGTCTTGTTGAGGCAGGAGAATTCCAAATTCAAGACCAGCTTCAGCAACTTAGCAAGACCCTGTCTCAAAAATAAAAATAAAAAGGGCTGGGAATGTAGCTCAGCGATAATAGAACCCCTTGGTTTGATCCCTAGTACCACACATGGACAAAAAGTTAAAATATACAACCCATCAACCTCACTTCTCAGTACTTATTAAAAAGTCTATGCCTGAATGTTCATAGTAGTTTTAAAACTACTCCAAACTAGAAACAACCACAATCTCCTTCAAATGAAACTGAACAATTTGTGATGCATCCATACCAGGAACACTCTTCAGCTATAAAAAGGTATGAAATGCTGGTATGAGGAACATGGGTGAAGCTCAGATGCGTTATGCTAAGTGAAAGAAGTCACACTCGAAAGGCAACAAATAGCATGATTCCATTTATATGACACTCTCAAAAAGACAAAACTATAAATACCTAGAAGGACCAAAAACAGATCAGTTGCCATGGACTGCTGGTGGAGAGGAAAGGCTCTACTACAAGAATGCACAAGGAAATGTGTTACTATAAATTACTCCAATTAAATAGAGATGAGTGGTGAGTTATGAAACATCTATTAGATATGTTACCACTATCTGAACCCATATTAAGAAAAGGTTGGGACAGTAATTCTTAAACTTTACTGAGCATTAATAATCACTAGGACGGTTTGTTTTCTGGGTATTTTGCTTTGGTTTTGGTTTGGGCTTTTTGGTCCTGGAGACTGAACTCATAGCTGCTGAGCTACACCCCCAAGTGTCTAGACGATTTGTTAACACTTTGGAAACCCACATGAGCTTCCATTTTCACTCAGGGCGGGAGCTGGAATCTGTAGTTTAGGAAGTATTTAGATGGGTCTGATGCAGGAGGTCCAAAGACTATACTTTGGGTTATTATACAGTGTTGTCATGGCAAAAGCTGATGGAAACACCTTCACACCATTTGTTCATCGTCTCAATTCTTTCCAAGGCTCAGCAGCTCTAGTTTATTTATACAGTACAGTATCTGCATCTTCTGGAATTGCTCTTCCTACCCGACTGCCTCTAGTTGAGCAACAAGCATGAAACATGTGCAGTGCTCACCATTACGTCAAAAAAGCACCTGATACAGTAGACAGTAAATATTTTCAAAATTGAGCAACACATGGAGCTAGTCTATTTCGTCAATATAGCACGATAATTTTATATAAAAGCTGCTCAATATATATTTTCTGAATGAAATTGTTTGAGTGTATGACAAAAAGAATGGGGGAAAAAAAATGAACACTGGCCTATATAAAAGACAGAACCTGCCAGGCGCGGTGGCACACGCCTGTAATCCCAGCACTTTGGGAGGCTGAGGCAGGAGGATCGCGAGTTCAAAGCCAGCCTCAGAAATGGTGAGGAGTGAGACTAGCAACTCAGTGAGAGCTAGTCTCTAAATAAAATACAAAAAAAGGGCTGGGGATGTGGCCCAGTGTTCAAGTACCCCTGAGTTCAATCCCCGATACCAAAAAAAAGACAGAACCTAGTATATTACCAACACAGAAACAACTGCACAAAAGATGAGAGGTCTCTATCACTGGAGGTGTTCGGCATAACTAACGATCAAATACCAAATGCTATCTAAGGTCTTTTCCATATCTCCAATTCTCAGAAAGCTACAAATTTCAAATAATCATGTTTTGTGTCATGAACCATTTTACCAAGCCAGAAAGACAAGAAAGAAATTAAATTCATAGATGAACAAAGACCAACCTGACAAGAAGCCTAATCATAGAACATCTTAATCATGTGTGTTTCAGACAAATTTCAAACAAAAAATAATTATTCATTTTCTAACATTTATCATTCTATTTGTAACAAGACAAGCATGTTTATTTTTAAAGAAACACTTCAGCCGGGCACGGTGGCCCACACCTGTAATCCCAGCACTTGGGAGGCTGAGGCAGGAGGATCGCAAGTTCAAAGCCAGCCTCAGCAATGGCTAAGTGTAGCAACTCAGTGAGACCCTGTCTCTAATAAAATACAAATAAGGGCTGGGGATGTGGCCCAGTGGTTGAGTGCCCCTGAGTTCAATCCCTGGTGAAAGAAAGAGAGAAAGAGAGAAAGAGAGAAGAGAAAGAAAGAAAGAAAGAAAGAAAGAAAGAAAGAAAGAAAGAAAGAAAGAAAGAAAGAAAGAAAGAAAGAAAGAAAGAAAGAAAGAAAGAAAGAAAGACTACAGCAGCCGGGTGTAGTGGTGCACACACCTATAATCCCAGTGGCTCAGGAGGCTGAGGCAAAAGGATCACAGGCTCCAAGCCAGCCTCAGCAATTTCATGAGGCTCTAAGCAACTTAGCAAGACCCTGTCTCAAAATAAAAAATAAATAGGGCTGGGGATGTGGCTCAGTGGTTAAGCACCCTTGGGTTCTATCCTGGGGAAGGAAGGAAGAAAGAGAGGGAGGGAAGGAGGGAGGGAGGAAGAAGGACTGAGGGACTACAGTAAATTCCCATGTGCAAGATGAGAGGAGTAGAGCAGAGTGGGGAGGGTGGGGGAGACAGGCAAGAGGCTCTGAGCATCACTGTAGCCCATCCCCACTCCTATCTCCCAAGGATCACCCAGGGACATCTCTACTCTGTGGAACCCCACTTGAAATTTTCCTCCAAAGTAAGATTCCCAGGATAAATACACAAACTTCAACTAGGGCATATAAGAAATCTAGTTCATTTCCACTATAAGATTTTCAATGAGTTCAATAAATTTGGCTAAATTATTAAATAAACCTATCACTCATTAGTTATCCTGTATGTGTGATTTTTTTCACTAATATATCTCAAATGCCTAGAAAAGTCACTGGCTCCTAATGGGAACGCAAATGTTTTTTGAATGAATGAATATCTAAACAAAATGTTTATAAGTATCAAGAGCTTCTAAGTATCAATATGCAACATATCCTGTTTATTAAATTCTGATTTCACATACTAGTAAAAGTTGAATGTCAAAGATGAGTTTTCTAAGAGAATTATATTTTTTAAAAAACATTAAGTAAAGGAAATGGTAACTAATCAAAACTATTAGGGCTGGGATTGTGGCTCAGCAGCGGCAGAGCGCTCGCCTCGCACGTGCGCGGCCCAGGTTCAATCCTCAGCACCACATAAACATAAATGCATTGCATTGTGTACAACTAAAGTAAATAAATAAATATTTTTTTTAAAAAGTATTAGATTTTTGTAGAGGATTCTATGGCCCATCTCTGGCCAGGAGCCACATTGTCACTCCAAGTGCTTCCTGTATATATAATTAGCTGTCTTTTCTGAATTAAAATTGTGAAGCATGAATGGGGGGAGGGGACGTGGGCTTATCCCATACCACAAATAGTCTTGAAAGCCTTTTCTAAAAAAGAAAGGTAAATTGTTCTGATCTTTGTCACAAAAACAAAATTTGTACTACCAGCATTTGACCCAAAAGTAAAACTCTCATGTTAAAAGGTTCAATTATAGACTTAAAGTTGTAATTCTGAGTTTCAATTTTAAACATTCATAGGTTAAAAGCCCTGTAAGAAAGTTTTCTGTGCAATCATCAAAGATTACAGAAGATAATACCCCTGAATAATTTTTTTGGCTTAAAAAACAATAGAAGGGGGGTTGTCCTCCACTTATTTACCAAGCACCCCTCTTAGTGGCTAAAATCTTTGTTAATAATGCAGTGCATTCTCTTCTTTGTTAGCTAGTGAAAGGAGGCTTGAATTTCACATTCACAGTCAATTGGTAGTTGCAGGAGAATGCATTAAATAAGGAATGTTTTATCCAAAGCAGAACAACCCTAATCTTCAGGTGTGGATTGATACAAAGAGAGGGACATTCAGAGAATTCAAAAGAGAGTCAACACCTAACAAATTCTTGCTCCCCTCCAGGGTGTCACTTTACCTACTAGTTGCTTAGAAAGGTTCATATCCCTGGCAGTTAAAGACACTTAGATCAACAAAAAGAATCCAGCTTAGAGTGCTTGGTCTCCTTGTATACAATTTAGATGCAGAAGGACAAGCTCTGAAAAATCTTTTCAATTAGCTATACTTAGATTAATAATCAGAGATTAATGAGAAGAAACACCCAGTGTTAATTCAGCAAGTCAGGCAAATATTCAGTCTGGAGAAAGACAAGTACTTAAACATTAATAGGCTGTACTTGATGGTGTAATTTTATTTCATTCACTCAACCAACATTTATTTAGTGTCCACTATATATCCCAGGCAGGATGCTGAGGATATTTTCAGCAGGAATGTGACTACATCGAACATCATACACATATATATTTAGTCATTAGTAATTTGATTTTGTGTAATGGAGACTTCTATGTGTACAGTTTTAGAGAACATTTAGAAATTTTCCCCATGCATCTTAAGTATTTTTACTTCTATTACTTCTACATTAAAAAGCACTAAGAGACTATTGTGTGTGTGTGCACATTTTAGGACAAGAATGCCAATTTATAAATATTCTTCAATAATATGTTTATAAGCATCATCTCATTGATCAACCTCTTCAGTTAACTTAATAAATAACTGTCATTCTTTGTTCAAAAAATAGCATTCTAGCAGTGACTAATTGGTAACATTTAGATCAGAGCTCTCAGAGAGTTCATCCACCAACTCAGAGCTGGCCTATTCCACCAAAATGTCTTAGGAATCAACTCACTGATTCAAAATTCCACCAAAATCAGAGAACTGAAACTGTCTTCCAAAAGAATGTTCAGTTTCCTCTTGGAACAACAACAACAACAAAAAAAACTAAGATGAGGATAATTGAAAGGAAATATACATTACAAATAAGTTTAAACATTCTTCTATTATAATTTAACCTTAACATAAAATTATAAATAAACACAGCTAGGGAGTTTAAATTGACCCTGAAACAAGATATT
This sequence comes from Tamias sibiricus, assembly GCA_025594165.1. Taxonomy (NCBI): domain Eukaryota; kingdom Metazoa; phylum Chordata; class Mammalia; order Rodentia; family Sciuridae; genus Tamias; species Tamias sibiricus. The sequence goes on from CM046663.1 coordinate 26,791,210, forward strand.
TACTACAAACTACTTGCTGTTGCTGGCAGATTTAACCTGGTTATTTCAATATATTATCACTTGTATTCTCTTTACAACGAAGCCCCCATGCTTAAAGATTGGATCCCACTATTCCATTATACTAACCAGAGTTCAAATGAATATTTTTTATTTCCTTTGAGCAGGTTTTCTTTACCTTTCAAAAATCATGCTAATCCCCAAGTGAGAAAACCAACACATATGGTTTCAGATGCCATCCTATTTCAATATAATTTTGAGTTGTATGTCCCACCCACTAAGTCCAATTTGAGGAAGTTCAACATACTAAAAATAAAAATTAAGAATTTAGTCCATTTGGAGCCGGGCGCAGTGGCGCACGGCTGTAATCCCAGCACTTGGGAGGCTGAGGCAGGAGGATCGCAAGTTCAAAGCCAGCCTCAGAAATGGCGAGGCACTTAGTAACTCAGTGAGACCCTGTCTCTAATAAAATACAAAAAAAAAGGGCTGGGAATGTGGCCCGGTGGTCCAGTGCCCCTGAGTTCAATCCCTAGTACCAAAAAAAAAAAGAATGTAGTCCATTTGGTTGCATTCTTACACTGCATTTCACCTTCCTCTTTGAGTTTGCCAACATACATATACACAGAAGCACTCTGACCCCTGCTGCCAGAAATTAGAACTTTTTCCATGCTTTTACTTTAATTCTTCTTTACTATAAAATTCAAAGTATCTATAGCACTGTTTCTGAAAGTGTGAACCACAGCAATTTCCTTGAAGACCCACATGCTAGGAAGTTACTTCAGTATCATATTTTTCTCTTGATGACAATCTTTCTAATCTTTGTACAAGTTATCAAAGCAAAAGCAATTTTTTTTGCAATGTTAATTCAAATTGGAAGATATTTTACAGAAGAATGAGCATTCCTTAAATTGAGGTCAGATGGTATACTTTTAGAAGTCAGAAATACTGATCCACAACATAGTTAATTTCACACTCAAGTGTTGATTTCTTTTCCTTTTTTTTTTTTTTTTTTTTCTTGGTACCAGGGAATTGAACTCTGAGGCACTCAACCACTGGGCCACATCCCCAGCCCTTTTTTTGTATTTTATTAGATAGTTGCTAAGTGCCTTGCCATTGCTGAGTCAAGTGTTGATTTCTTCTATTTAACACAGTAATCGAAATGCTGGCCAGAGCAATAAGACAGACAAAAGAAATTAAAGGGATACAGATAGGTAAAGTAGAACTCAAATTATCACTATTCACTGATGATATGATTTTATACGTAGAAGACCCAAAAAATTCCACCAGAAAACTTCTAGAACTCATAAATAAATTCAGCAAAGTAGCAGGATACAAAAATCAACACCCATAAGTCTAAGGCATTTCTATATATCAGTGACAAATCCTCTGGAAGGAAAATGAGGAAAACTACCCCATTTACAATAGCATAAAAAAAAATAAAATAAAATACTTGGGAATCAATTTAACCAAAGACGTGAAAGATCTCTATAATGAAAACTACAGAACACTAAAGAAATTATGGAAGACCTTAGAAGATGGAAAGATCTAACTTGCTCTTGGATTGGCAGAACTAATATTGTCAAAATGACCATACTACCAAAAGCACTATACAGATTTAATGCAATTCCAATCAAACGCCCAATGACATTCCTCATAGAAATAGAAAAAGCTATCATGAAATTCATCTGGAAAAATAAGAGACCCAGAATAGCTAAAGCAATCCTTAGCAAGAAGAGTGAAGCAGGTGGCATCACTATACCAGACCTTAAATTATACTGCAGAGCAATAGTAACAAAAACAGCATGGTATTGACACCAAATAGACTGGTAGACCAGTGGTACAGAATAGAGGACACAGAGACTAATGCATATAATTTCAGTTATCTTATACTAGACAAAGGCACCAAAAATGTACATTGGAGAAAAGATAGCCTCTTCAACAAATGGTGCTGGGAAAACTAGAAATCCATATGCAAAATGAAATTAAACCTCTCTCACCATGCACAAAACTCAACTCAACGTGGATCAAGGATCTAGGAATTAGACCAGAAACAATACGCCTAATAGAAGAAAAAGTAAGCTCTAATCTCCAACATGTTGGATTAGGCCCAAGTTCCTTAATAAAACTCCTGTAGCATAAGAATTAATATCAAGAATCAATAGAAACAATCAGTAAGGTGAATAGAGAACCTACTAATTGGGAACAAATTTTTACCACACGTACTTCAGATAGAGCACTAATCTCTAGAATATATAAAGAACTCAAAAATCTTAACACCAAAAAAACAAATAACCCAATCAATAAATGGGCCAAGGAACTGAACAGACACTTCTCAGAAGAAGATATACAATCAATCAACAAATACATGAAAAAATGTTCAACATCTCTGGCAATAAGAGAAATGCAAATCAAAACCACTTTAAGATTTCATCTCACACCAGTCAGAATGGTAGCTATTAAGAACACAAACAACAATAAATGTTGGCAAGGATGTGGGGAAAAAGGCACACTCATACACTACTGGTGGGACTGCAAAATGGGCCAGCCAATATGGAAAGCAGTATGGAGATTCCTTAGAAAACTGGGAATGGAACCACCTTATGACCCAGCTACCCCACTCCTCAGTCTATACCCAAAGGACTTAAACACAGCATACTACAGGGACACAGCCACATCAATGTTTATAGCAGCACAATTCACAATATCTAAATTTTGGAACCAACCAAGATGCCCTTCAGTAGATGAATGGATAAAGAAAATGTGGTATACATACACAATGGAGTATTACTCAGCAATGAAAGAGAATAAAATCATGGCATTCACAGGTAAATGGATGAAGTTGGAGAATATAATGCTAAGTGAAGTTAGCCAATCCCAAAAAGCCAAATGCCAAATGTTTTCTCTGATATAAGGAGGCCAACTCACAGTGGGGTTGGGATGGAGAGCATGGGAGGATTAGAGGAGCCAATGGGGAGGGAACGGAAGGGAGGGAGCAAAAGGATGAAGAAGAAAAAAACATATGGTAGAATGAGTTGGATATTATTACCCTAAGTGCATGTATGAAGCCACGAATGCTGTGAATATACTTTGTATACAACCAGAGACATGTAAAAGTGTGCTCTATAAGTGTAATATGAAATGTAAAAAACTAAAAAAAAGTTTGGAGAATTTAAAAAAAAGAATAAAAATGTCAGTTTTGTTAAAGTCACTTCCCTATTTTGTTCTTTATTAAATTTTACAAATATTTCAGGACAAAAAGGAAATTTAGTCATACATTAAGATGTATGAAACTATAATTCAATACTGAATAGACCAATTTGCAGGACAGTTTCCATTTCTGAAAAAATGCAAACTGAAAGTTTAAAATTGACTTGAAGAAGAAAAAAAAAAAAAAAAAAAAAAAAAAAACTAGGAACACTATTTACATTCCTCAGTTAGTTTACCATAGGGTTTAGCTATGAGATAGCCCCAATGCTCATGCAGGAGACAATACAAGAAAGTTTCAAGGTGACATGATTGGGTTATGAGAGTCTTAACACAATCAATGCATTAATTCACTTGGATTAACTGGGTGGTAACTTTGGAGGTAGGATGCTGGGGGTGTGCATCTGGGGTTTGTATTTTGTCCCTGGTAAGCAGAGCTCTAGCTCTAGCTTGCTCTCTCTCTCTCTCTCTCTCTCTCTCCTTCCTGGCTGTCTTCTCCTTCCTGAGCTGCCTTCTTCCTCCACAGTTTTCCACCATGATGTTCTTCCTCACCGTGGGCCCAGAACAATGAAGCTGCTTCAGATATCTACCACCTTACATGGCTCATTCAAGTAAGAAAAGAAAAGCAGGGTAAGACCAAAGAGTCTGTCTCTCTGTCACAAAGCAACACTCTCCTGGAAGTTAGACTCATTAGTTATCTGTGACATATAACCACCCCCAGCAGGAAGGGTACCTATGAAAATAATTATTTTCACCTGGACTTACTAACGTTCTCATAAATGTCAGGATTCAGATGGTGAAAAGAGAATGGGTATCAAGTGAACAGTCTGCAATATCTGCTAGAGGTAAATCATGCAAAAAAAAAAAAAAAAGTAAATTTGCATAGTCAGTCATATGAGGGAAAAATCAGAGTTAGAGCTATAGCACATGGCTTCTACTTAAGTTAATTCCAGATGGAAAAATGATTTTAAAACATAAAAGGTGAATCCATAAAATAACCTAAAGTAACCAAGAGAATTTTTATACTATAACAATATGAAATGTTTCTCATACAAAACACAGAAATCATAAAAGATTTATAAACCCAACTATATAAAATTTTTAAAGTTTCTTCATTGAAAAAACAAAACATAAACCATCACACACACATACACCTATACATATTAGGGAAAGAGCCAATTTCATTTTTTTTTTTTTTAAAAAAAGCCTCTACAAAGGAAGAAAAAGGATATACAAAATGAACCAAAAGGACACACATTGCTCCTAAACACACCAGGAGATGCCCAACCTCACTTATCTGACAAATACAAAATCAAAACTCTAAGACACTAACTTCATCTTTCTGACTGGCAATGAATAAGAGCAGAGTAACAGATCCTCTCCTGAGGCTGACGGGAGTGCAAATTAGCTGAGCCTGTAAAGAGGAAAACCAACATTTGAGCTGCTGGGAATTATCCTAGAGTTACCACTGCAAACATGCAAAATAACCTATGCCTAGTGGGATTCCCTGAAGCATTGATTATAATTACAAATTCTAGGGGGAAATCTTAAATATCTACCAAAAGAAGAAAGGTTAAATAAATTCTAGCTTGTCCACACTATAATATATAATGCTATCAAAAACGAAAAAAATTTAACAAAGTCTTTTATGTGTGCCAATATATATATAAGCATGCAAGGTCCCTTGGAAAGTGACAAAACTAAGGAACATAATAGTTTGCACAGAGATGGTTCACCCTGCAACGCAGTTACATCCCAATAATATCATATTTTAAGTGGAAATTGCACTTAATATACCTAACTGAACATAATAGCTTAACCTAGTCTATCTTAAATGTGCTTAGAACACTTGTATTAGCCTACAGTTGGGCAGAATCGTCCAACACAAGGCCTATATTATTATTATTTTTTTTAATGTTGAAGATCTCCTGTAATTTATTGAATACTGTACCCAACGCGGGGAATAGATGGGTACTCACCACTACTGCACATAAATGAAAGCACAAGCACACTGGGCCTAATGAATGTGTGAAGCATTGAACTAAAATTGGTTGCCAGAGGACACACAGCAGGGACTAGGTCCGTGCTCCTCCTGATCACGTGACTGACAGGGAGCTGCAACCTGCGCCACGGTGCAGCATCCCGCATCACGAGGCATCTTGAGATCTCCAGGAGATCTTGAGATCTTGAGTTAACGACGGCACGTTCTCGCCAGCCCGGGCAGAGTTCCACGTTCAAAACTTCAAAGTCCAGTTTCTACAGAACGGACAACCCTATTGCACCGTCGTAAAGTTGAAAATTTGTTAAATCGAACTATTAAGTCAGAAACAGCCTATACTGTTTCCATTGATATTTTTAAAAATTGAGCAATGTTTGAAATATACAGACTATCCAAAGCATTCAGGTTTCTCGAAAAGCCATCTGAATATTTTATTGACTTACTGCGCCCAGTTGACTTGCACTTTCTGACCAATCACTGCCACCTGGAGATAACTCAGAGCTGCTAAAGAGGAGGAGGCAGGCGGCGAGCTGGCTAGGGAACTTGAGCTCTAAAGCTGATATGATATAGCCTACTCCTCAGCAAAGAGCTTGAGAAGCATAGAATCCAAAATATCTTTACCACCAATTCAACCAGCCACAGATTCACTTTTTAATAACTTTCTATTGCAAGATGGTGGAAAATTAGATCTCGTTGTTTTTTGGTATTGGTTGGTTGGTGGGTGGGTACCAGTGCAATCACTGGTACTCAGGAGCACTGGGCCTGAGTTTTGTATTTTATTTAGAGACAGGGTCTCACTGAGTTGCCCAGTGCCTCACTTGTTGCTGAGACTAGCTTTGAATTCGATCCTCCTGCTTAAGCCTCCCAAGCCACTGGGATTACAGGTGTGCACCACCACGCCCAGCTCCTTGTATCTTTAATCAACTATTTTCACCATTACCTGCTATTAGAAACAAAATGACACTTGGCAGCTTCATGAGAACTGGAAGGAACAAAAATTTTTGTAATTCACTTGCTTGGGTGAGGAGAGAACACCAAGAGTCAGGAAGCTACTCTACTTTTTAATGGCAGAAAATAAAGCAATGGGAATGGGCCACAATGCATGTTGTGCAACTTTAAGGATACTGCAATGTGTTCAGTAAGGTCCAAGATCTCAACTTCTTCTACTTAAGTCTACTTTTCTGACTCCCATACTAGTTCAGTCTGATGTGTCACTGTCTGCTATGCTCTGGTTATTTGTCCCCTCCAAAACTTATGTTGAAAACTTAATTCTTAAATTGTATGGTAATGGTATTTGGAGGTGGGTCCTCTGGAAGGTAATTAGGATTCAACAAGATTGTGATAGCATTTAATGGCTTTATAAGGGCAAAAGAGACTCAAATTAGCATACTTGTTCTGTCTCAACATATGTTGGGGAGTCAGACTCTCTATCAGCAAGAAGGACTTCTCTAGTTATAGCCCCTCAACTCTGGACTTCCAGCCTCCAGAACCATGAGCTGAATAAACCTTTATTATAAATTACCCCATCTAAGGTGTTTGGTTATAACAACAGAAAAGAGACCAAGAAACAACCTAATCAAATTTCTCCCCCATTAAGAAAAGAGGTCAGGTTGGGATTGTGGCTCAACAGTAGAGCGCTTGCCTAGCACGTGCGCGGCCAGGGTTCGATCCTCAGCACCACATTAAAAAAAAAAAAAAAAAAAAAAAAAAACGCATTGTGTACAACTAAAGCAAATAAATAAATATTTTAAAAAATATAAAAAAGGGGGTTGGGGTCGTGGCTCAGCGGTGGAGCACTCACCTAGCACGCGCGCGGCCAGGGTTCGATCCTCAGCACCACGTAAACATAAAATGCATTGCATTGTGTACAACTAAAGCAAATAAATAAATATTTAAAAAATATATATATATGTGTGTATGTGTGTGTGTGTATGTGTAGAAAAGAAAAGAGGTGAACCTGGAGTGGTGGCATATGCCTGTAATTCCAGCAACTCAGGAGGCTGAGGCAGGAGGATCACAAGTTCAAAGCCAGCCTCAGCAACTTAGCAAGGCTCTAAACAACTTAGCAAGACCCTATAACAAAATAAAAAGGGCTGGGGATGTAGCTCAATGGTTAAATACCCCTGGGTTCTACCCACGGCACCAAAACAACAACAACAACAACAACAACAACAAAAACCCAAGAGTCAAAAAGAGGGAGAGGGAATGCATGGTGGTAGTAGGAGCAATTTCATACTTCCCTGCTACTCCTGGACAAAGGTTTCAAAGCCTTTCCCTGTTACAGACAAACCCAGGAAAGCAAACTTTAGAAAGCCAACTCTGTCGTGTACAGCAACCTGCAGTGCCCCCAGAGACCTGCAAGTATGCAGGCAGAGCTGTAAGGGAAACCTTGGAGAGAGGTGTTCTCTACACCCTTGGCTCTGGCTGCACTGTTTCCACCAGCTCGTGTCCTATCCTATATCCTGAAACCTCTGCCAGTGAGCCGCATTAAGCCTTTACTATATGCAAAGTACCATAACAGGTTCTATGAAGGAAGAACACCAAAAATAAAGAGAAAAACGAGTCCCTGTTCCCATGGAGCTCATAACCTCATTGCAGTCAAAAGCTAGGAATGCACACATGCCAGCCCACACAGGCTGCCTCTAGAGTTTTCCAACAGAGCAACTTTCACAAACTAAAGATTCAGTGTGAGTACATAAGCACAAAGGGGATAGTATGGCAAATGGCCGGCCACGGATGAGGCCAGGCAGGGCATTACTATGCTCTTCTTAATCTCATTCCCCTCTATCAGGCAATCATCTCCTCCCCCTTATCGTCCAGACTTCCAGAAAGAGAATTCTATACTCCCTGCCGGCCCCTCGTCATCTCCAATTCACTTCTCAGGGGACTCCAATTTATCTTCCCCCTTCACTCAGAAAAATGCTCTAAGCCACTGGTAAACTCCCAATCTGCAAATTAAATAAAGATATTTCAGTCATTTTCCTGAACTCCTAATTTGATACTATTTTTATGTTTATTTGTAGATCACAGGCCTTTTTAGAAAGCTGATAAATGGCATGAACCCTTTCCTCAGGAAAAAAATTTAAAACCACACACACACACACACACACACACACACACACAGGATTCAGAAGCCCCATGAAACTTAATCCTGGACCAACTGGGTCAATAGATCCCAGGTTAAAAAAAAGTGCTGACTACTCCTTGATTATAGTAACAACCTACTCTTACAGACTACTCCACTTACCTTTTGAATCTCTTTTCTGGGTTCCTCTCAGTTATTATACCAAGACAATATCACAAACCCACTTCTGCAAGGGTCAAGGAGCTCCCATCAGACTAAACCCTCTACAGATAAGAACTGTAAACTCAAGACAAATCTTTTGCTGAAAGCACTGGAGAGCAACAAAAAGCAGGCAATTACTTACTGGAAGCAACTTGAGATGTGGAAGGAGAAACTGCACTAGATGAGTCCAGTTTTTTCAGGTGCATAGCCTGAGGTGGGCCATACAAGTGGCTAAAATTCTGATAGGAAACCCACACCCTCACCTGCATCCAGAAATAGAAAACAGAGTCCCACACAAGCAGTTACTGAAGTGAGAAGAAAATTCCAGCAAGAGAAAGGAAACACAAAACTACTCCCAAATCTCTAGATGGCCCTGAACAACGGATGTACAGACTGACACCAAGCAGCTTAGCTAAGGCAAAAAGACCTGCACTGAGATTTAAGCTGCCACTATTTGTAGGAAAAACAGCAATTACAGTTTAAGTCTACCCAAATTAAGTGCCTACTTCAACAAAACAAAGGAAAGGACAACAAAAACATTTTTTGGCATAATCAAAGAGAATTGAGAATTTCTCTAACTTGTCATTTATAATGGTCAAGATATAATCCAAATTACTTAACATAAAAGAACCAGGAAGGGGCTGGGGTTGTGGTAGAGCGCTTGCCTAGCACATGCGTGGCCCAGGGTTTGATCCTCAGCACCACGTAAAAAAACGTGTTATGTACAACTAAAAGCAAATAAATAAATATTAAAAAAAAAAAAAAAAAAGAACCAGGAAAAGGTGCCTCATTCCTAGGAGAAAAGACAATCATGGTAGACTCCAAAATATTCTAATTATTAAGCAGTTTTCCAAAGCAGCTATCACTCTTGTATCCAGGTACAGAATGGAGACTAAGCTCACAGTGATAATGAAAGAAAAGCCTCTATTGAGAAATTAGAAAAGTTAGAAAAATAAAAACAACAAGGGATGGGGGTCTGGCTCAGTAGTAGAGCACTTACCTGGCACGTATGAGGCCCTAGGTTCAATCCCCAATGCCACCAAAAAAAGTATGCAACAATAACAATCCTAGAATTGAAAACTAAAGTATTTAAATTTTTTTTAAAACTTCACTGGATGGGATTAACAACAAAATGGAAATGGCAGTCAAAAGAGTGAATGATAAATTTGAAGACAGATGACTAGAAATAATTTAATCCTAAAGGAAAAAGATTAAAGGGTGACAAGTGTGAACTTTAGGGACCTATGGGAAAGCACAGAAATGTTTAGCATAATGGGGTAACTGATGTAATTGATGTCTCAGGAAAAGAGAAGAGAGAGAATGGGCAAAAAACAATAATGCATAAAATAATGTCTGGAATTTCCTTCAAAATTGGGGAAGCCAGGCGCGGTGGCACACGCCTGTAATCCCAGCACTTGGGAGGCTGAGACAGGAGGATTGCGAGTTCAAAGCCAGCCTCAGCAATGGCGAGGCACTTAGTAACTCAGTGAGACCCTGTCTCTAATAAAATACAAAAAAGGGCTGGGGATGTGGCCCAGTGGCCAAGTGCCCCTGAGTTCAATCCCTGGTAGGAAAAAAAAAAAAAAATGGGGGAAAATATAGTTAGAGGTTCCAGAAGATCAGGAAACACAAAGCAGGATTAATGCAAAGAAAATGATACCTGGGCACCTCACAAACAAACTACTAAAAACTAATTTTAACTTGAAAATAACCAAAGAAAACATGACATTAGTGCAACAGAGTACTATAATTCAAGTACAAGTTAGTTTTCATCAGAGGCAATGGAAGCCAGAAAACTATATTACTGTTAAAGTGCTGAAATTAAAAAAAAAAAAAAAAAAAAAAAAAAAAAAAAAACTGTCTACTCAATTTCTAACCACTGGCAACCAGCTGGCCACATCAAAAACCTGGTAGTGAGCTCATACTCAATCCCTCCCAAGACCACTGATTCGAACTCCTTTAGAACTCTATTTGAGCCACCATATCTATCCCAACAAAAAGCAGCCTGAGTCCCCATATATCTCCTGAATTATAGCAGTAGCTGTTGAACTCCTCTCTGTCCCAGGCTGACAATTTATGTACCACAGGACAACTTGTGCTCTCTATTTTTTGTTTTTTTTTGTTTTGTTTTGTTTTCTGGTTTTTTTGTTGTTGTTGTTGTTGCTTGATTGGTTTTGATTTTTTGGTACTAGGGATTGAATCCGGGGTGCTTTACCACTGAGCCATATCCCAGCCCTTTTTAGTTTTTCTTTTGAGAAAGGATCTCACTAAGTTGCTTAGGGCCACTAAATTGCTGAGGCTGGCCTTGAACTTGAGATCCTCCTACCTCAGGCTCCCAAATTGCTGGGATTACAGGCATGGGTCACTGAGCCTGGCCCTATGCTCTCTTTTCAAGAATACTTATTAATTCATGTTCTTGTAAGTCACTTAATGACTCCCTGCTGCATTCCAAATAAAATCCAAACTCTTCAGAACAGAACTGTCAGACTTGGGGGTCTTGGAAGCACTTTCTACCCTTAAAGAGTATTGAAGGCCTTTTTACTCCAATGGGTTAACCTATTAATATTTACTGGTAACACAGCCTGGGACTTTTTCCTAAATAAATATGGAAAGGGGAGAATGGAAGGACATGAGCACTGCCTTTCCTTCATTTGTGGGGGAAGGCTGGCATGGCCTTGAGAACACAGTAAGATCCCAGCTCAGCATCAACAACTCTGACTGTATCATTCCATGTAATTAAGGATATTAAATATCTCATTCTAGAATAGCAGAAATGAAAACATTTTAGGAATAAATTTCCATTTCTTTTAAAGTTTCTAAATCCAGACACATAAAAAATTAAGACATTGGGAAAAATCTCATTTTCAAGAAAAAGATTACAATTACAAAACAGTTACAGTAACATCAAACTTCCACTCTGGGGATCAAACCCAGAGGTTCTCTACCACTGAGCTACATCCCCAGTGCTCTTTGTTATTGTTTAATTTTGAGACAGGGTCTTTCTAAGTTGCCATGGGTGGCCTCTAATTTGTGATCCTCCTGCCTCAGCATACAGAGTAGCTCACTATTAACTTTAAAAAAATGCATTTCAGTGTAACTTGAAAACATGGGTTATATCAAAACAAATAACAAGCCGAGTATGGTCGCACACACCTGTAATCCCAGCAGCTCCGGAGGCTGAGGCAAGAGGATCAGGAGTTCAAAGCTAGCCTCAGCAAAGATGAGACACTAAGCAATTCAGTAAGACCCTGTCTCTAAATAAATACAAAATAGGCCTGGGGATGTGGCTCAGTGGTTAAGTGCCCCTGAGTTCAATCCCTAGTACCCACCCCACCCCTCCAAAACAATAACAATAACAAAACAAATGCCACATTTAAAAGTTTTAAAGTTTTCTTTGTTTCCAATTAAAGTAAAAAAAAAAAATTAGAATATTCTTACACCAAACATTATTGGAGGAAAAAATCCTAATCTTCTGAACATCCTTTATTACATTTTATAACCTGTAAAATATGATCTCAGAAAATAGACATTGTATAACTACTAACACATGTGGAAATCTTTACTACATTTATTCTATATATTTATTTCCATATTTCTATTTATTATCTAGTATATTTATTCTTATGTTTACATATATTTATTCTCTATTCTGGTTTCTACCCTCCAACATATAACAGCTATAGGACTATAGAATGTAGTCCAAGGAGATAGAAATTTCCTCCAAATGAGAACATAATCAAGTTAAATTAAGTCATTCAGATTAAAACTTTAATAATTTACAACATAAGAATTGCAAGGTGAACGTGTTCTTTTCCCATAGATTTTTTTTTAAATATTTATTTATTTGCTTTAGTTGTACACAATTTGTTTATTTGTACGTGGTGCTGAGGATCGAACCCGGGCCGCGCACGTACTAGGCGAGCGCTCTACCACTAAGCCACAATCCCAGCCCCTCCCATAGATTTTTTAAAAAAATCTAAATTACCACTTCTAAATAGTCATTAATACATGAGAAACAATAATCATACTATGAAAAGAAAACAATAGCTTTATGAAAACAGAAAAGAATAAACTATCAGAACAAATTTGTTTTTAAACTTTAACTGGTTGTAAAATTTGCCTCAATCAAAAAAATTTGAAAATTTTCTAAAAGATCTAAATTTCTAAAGAAATTATTAAAAGGATATAACATTCCCAAGAATAAGAGTTTTAAAACTATGAAGTATTTACTATAACTCATAATAGTAATTTATTTTCTCAAAAATAAACAGTACTAAAAATTTTTATTACACACACACACACACACACACACACACCGGGCTTTGATAGCATTATTCTAATTAAAACTAAATAACAGAAAGCACATTTTCACCAGTTTTAGGGCCTTCAGGAATAATTATATGAATAAGCCTTGCCAAGTTGGCTACAGAAATATTATCTTACACTGATGTTGTATTATGAATGCAGATATGTAAAAGATAGAGATTATAAGGTCAATAAATATATAATCCACATATTTCTAAATAGTCACATACATTCAGATAGAATTGAAGAACTGGAAAATTTTTCTTTGTAGTTCTATAGTGAGCTAGAAGACCAAATGCTATGGTTTGGCTATGGTTTAAATGTGTCCCCCAAGGATTCATGTGTTGGAAGTTTAATCCCCCATGTAGTAATGCTGGATGGTGGTATGGGTCTTTAAGAGGGGGTGCCTAGGTGGAATGACTGGATCATCAGGGGGTGCTGCTCTCATTAGTGTAGTTCTTATGTCCCCTGGTTAGTTCTCCAGAGAGGGTTATTATAAATAAGCAATCCTGGCCCCTCCCCCTTCTTTGGTTTTCTGTCTCATCTTGTCATCTCTCTCTCTCACACACACATACATGTTCCTGAATGATGCCATCCCCCATAATGTAATCCTCTGGGAGCCCTTGCCAGAGCCATAACAGGCTATCTCAGACTTTTGGCCTCCAAAATTGTGAGCCAAGTAAACCCCTTTTCTCCAAAACTGTGAGCTAAAGTACTCAGTCTCAGGTACTTTGTCACAAGAATGAAAATGGACTAATACACTGGCTTTAGAAGAGGCCACATTTCCCAGGTACTTTGGCACATGCCTGTAATCCCAGCAATTTGAGAGGCTGAGACAGGAGGATCGCAAGTCTCAATATAATAAATAAAATGGGCTGGGATGTTCTCGGTGGTTAAGCCCCTGGGTTCAATCCCCAGTACCAAAAAGAAAAGGAAAAAGAAAAGACCATATTCCTTCTCTTAGTCAAATTGAATAAAAATATTAAAATCATGGCACCCTTTTAGAGTAAAAAAAAAAAACAATAATTAAGAATTCACTGACATACTTCTTACATTCACTTTTTTCTATCCCAAAATCCCATTTACAGATTATAAAAATAAAGAATAAAACTGAAGCACCATTGAAAAGCAGAGAGAAAATATTACAAAAAGGAGCATTAAAAAAGAATCTTGGCAAAGGAAAGAATCAAAAGTATTTCTAGAAAGAGGGCTATCCAGAGAAAAATGTCTAGAAAACACTCAACCCTGAGAATAGCTATATATCTCCAAAGTAAACATAAAGTAGATTATATCTATCAATGTGTCTAATTTAAGGATGAAATCATAAATTACTTTCAGATTTTCAAAGTAACTAAACACAAATGGACACAAAAATTCTTTTTCTAATTGAAAAGAATGCTTTTGTGGCTAACTATCCACCTCAACCACAAAACACAAATTTTTCCCAATAAATTATCAGCAGAAACATGAGACTATAAATATAAATTTTGTTGCCTTATAAGGGTATTTAGAAATATCCTTTCAAGGACCAGAATTTTTCCAAAATTAACCTTGTCATTCAATTCCAGATGGATCATGCAAACTTAGTAAAAAGAAAATGAAATTTTTCATGTGGTCAATATTAAGTTCTAAATTTGAATACACAGGGGAAAGGTGCTAATTTTTCCCTCATTATTAATAAGCGAAATAAAATTTATAGAAAGCCATTGATTTCCGCTCAGCTCCTGCACTAGGCCAAAGAGATGCAACCAAAATGGAATTGCCCATGCTAAAGCACCAATCTGAAACTATATTGTTTACCTGACCGGAGAAATCTTCTGAGAGATAATAGCCACAGGTTTTTTTTTTTTTTTAATATTTATTTATTTGCTTTTAGTTGTACACAATGCATTTTTATGTGGTGCTGAGGTTTGAACCCGGGCCGCACACGTGGTAGGCGAACACTCTACCACTGAGCCACATCCCCAGCCCAAGCCAGGTTTTTTTTGTTATTGTTTTTGTTTGTTTTGTTTTTGGTACTGGAGATTGAACCAAGGGGCACTTTACCACTGAGCCACATCCCCAGACCTTTTCATTTTTTATTTTGAGTTAGAGTCTCACTAAATTGCCATTAGGGCTTCGGTTAGTTGCTGAGGTACTCCTCCAGTCTCGGCTTTCTGGGATTATGGGTGTGTGCCTCTGCACCCAGCCCAAGCAAGCCAGTTTTAATCAGCCTGAGGAAGGCCCCAACTTTAGGCTTCACAAGGAAAATAACTGAAATGACCAATCCACTTTTCGTTTTTTTTTCTGCTCTCTCAGCCTTTTTCTGTCTATAAGGGCAAACTCCTCTCACAACTCTTCAAAACACTTCCTCTATTTTATGGAATGAGGTGATCCTGACTCTAAAATCTCAAGTGAAAGCCAATTAAGGTCTTTAAACTGAATTTGTGGTAATTTTGTCTTTTGATGCTATGCTACTAGATTATTTTATGTTTTTAATTCTACTCCTGTAATTGTTCCAATTTTATGAAAAGTGATACATGTTTTGTATCTTAAACATTTGACAGACCAGAAATGGCCCCAACATTACATGTACCAGCATTCACTATTAGTATTGATGCTTTATAAGATTTTGAAACTAAAAATGCATTTATTTCAACTCTTGGAAGTCTTACTTGGATTATTAAAGAGTAAACAAGTAATAATTAAATTTGTAGTACAATAAATTTGTCACACTTTTTCACTGCCCCTCAGGAAAAGGAATTTGTTGTTGTTGTTGACTTTCAACAGCATGCAATGCCATTATGCTGTGTCCCACAGCAAAACAATTTGCAAATGATTAGATTAGTGAAGGTAAAGTTAAAACCATTTTATCTTATAATTAGCATTTGACCCTAGCCATGCTGCGACCTGGAGGACTAGCCCCAACAAAACATTAACTGAGGAGAGGTAAATAAAAGCACCAACACTATTTCAAATATAAAATAACATATAGCTCAGGAAAAATTCTTAAAATGTCTGAGTCTTATATTTATATATTTGAACATATAATACATGTGCCATAACTGAGTAAACCAACACATGCAACTATGAAGGACATACCAAAAGCCATGAACCTTCAATATTCTTGTCCCCTACCTGTAGTCATCTCACTTATCATCAATATCAAAAGCAAATGAAAAGCTCAGCATGTTGACTACTTTAAAAAGACACTGTTTAGATAAAGAGGCTGTAGGTTCTCCTTTAAACTCTTAGCATTAATCAAAGTCAGAAAATGTCCAGAAGGAAAACAAATGATGATGGTGGGGTAATTAAAGGGAACTAGGACGAGGTCCCTTTTCTTTGTAAACAGGGTCAGGGTTTTTTTTTTGTTTGTTTGTTTGTTTGTTTGTTTGTTTTTTTCCCCCTCTAAGGCCAGGTGGTTTCTTCACAGGGATGTATTTTTCTCCTTCCTTCAAAACACATGGGGGGGGTGTGGGGAGGGGCAGGCAGGGCACCAAGTTATACTGAGTATTAAAAACATTACTCTTACTTTTAATTAGCAACTAGAATAAACTATGGGAAAACATGTTTAATTCATAAAGGACATTAGAATTAAAACTAGAGGTACACAGTTCTATCATTTGGAAGTGGTATATAAGTCCCTTAAGCAGGCTTTAACTTCCTCATTTGTAAAAACAAGAACTTCACCTGCCATTCCTCACACACAGGAAAGTACTTTAGAAGCCCCCAAACCACCAGTATGAGATAGATGAACCTGGACAGTTAAATCAGCATCTTTGGTCTATGGTCCTCTTTAGTTAATCCTATCTATTCACTGGCCTTTGCCAGGTAAAGTGGTCTAATACTTCAAGAATGTAAGGGTAAATGAGAAAGCAAAAAGGTAGCAGCAGACAACTATCATCTTGGCTAAATGATGAATCTCTAAAAGTTCCTTAAAAAACACACAGAAACACTTTTATCACATTAAGAAACATTTATCACATTAATTTCAAAATGAAAAAGATGTAACATCTGCCCTAGAGAGTTTCTTATTCCACTGAATGAGATTCATGAAACTACTGAAATTATGTCTAAAATGTGTGCTTATGTTCATTTAGGGAAGAAAATAATTATATCTTTCAGAAGCATTTGGAGTATTGCATAATCAATTAAATTAGAAGCTCAATTATCAGGAAAAAACTAAAGGTTAAAATATATTTAAAAATAAATTGTTTAATATGAGTACAGATGACCAAGGTTAAAAGCGATCAGCCTTGCTGAGAGCACACATACCTGTACTCTCATCAACTTTGGAGCCTGAGACAGCAGTATTGCAAGTTCAAGGGCACCCTCCACATCTTATCCAGACCTTGTCTCAAAACAAAAAATAAAAAGTATTGGGGAATGTGGCTTAGTGATAAAGCATCCCTGGATTCAATCCCCAGTACCAAAACAAAAAAACACCTTTCATTTAAATTGTGTCACTTTTTACTTAACATTCAAATGGCAAGGAAAAGAATTTTTAATATAAAAAGAAATTTTTTAAATGGCAAGAGTAAGAAAATAGAATCTGAAGTTACAAATTCCATATATAAGATATTACTAATCTGCAACTCTAAAAGAAGCAACCGTAAATAATCAAGACCATGTGGGGCAATGCTTAAAAAAAAAACAAAAAAAAAAAAAACTTTATTACAGCATCTTATGGCATATAAATTATAACTCAATATAGTTACCAAAATATAAATAAATAATAAAGCACAAAGAGAGAGGAGAACACTTCAAGTGTAAAGACACTCAGAGCATCCCAGTATTGGTACAGGGGACATGTCTCATGCTCCTCTAATCAGCCAGTAAGATGAAGAAGACACTAGAAACAGGTGGCATGATGGGAAGTCATGTGTGGTTACTTACTAGTCACAGCTCATTCCTTCCTGTACCTCCACGGTGACCTACCTCTTCTGGAATTCGACCCTTTTCCTTACTTCTGTTGTCCATGTTTACTACATTCCTTCCTTGCTCCCATCGTAACCATTTTTTACTTGCTTCATCTCATCCTACAAACCCCACAAAGCAGGTTTTACTTTGCAAAAGAAAGCTAAAGCACAAAAAAGTTCACTAACTTACACAGACACATTTAGCAGTTTACAAAGCACTTTAATAGATGTGAATCTTATTCTTGTCTTTCCAGTGTCAAGCAGCTACTTTCAATTTGTTCAAAAGTAGTGTTTGACAATATTTGGTTTAAAACATCGCAACCTGCCTTTCTCATCTACCAAAAACTACTCTCAGCTGCAACCATTCTCCCATTAGGATGGAAGGCAAATCATGGAAAATGACTGTTTGAAAGAAAAATACATACAATAGAGGTAAAAATTAGCAGGATGATATATAGAAGGAAGAGTTACTCCTGGAGAGAATTATCAAACATTCTTAGAATAAGATATCTAAAGCAAACAGAAAACTAAATGCCAAGATAAATTTTGCAAAAATGGCTGTGGCCCTGCATTATTTAAATCCATTTGTGGTGACTGCATATTATTTTCCTGACATTCTAATTTCCACTGCCAAAATTTCTGTTACCAGTTAACTCTATTTCCCACCTGAAACTCCTGACAAGGGATAAAGCATCTCAGTTATCTAACTACTCAGGAGGAAAACTCAGAAACAAAATCTCAAAAGACTGGAGAGTATGGGCTCCTGCGGGGAGAAACCATGACAAACTAAGGAGTAAGGCTTAGAATATGGCTCAATTGGTAGAGTGCTTGCCTTGCATGCATAAGGCCCTGGGTTCAATCCCCAAAATCACAAAAAAAAAAAAAAGAAAAAGAAAAAAAAAAGAAAGAAAAGAAAAAAACTAAGGAGTGACATTTAAGAACAAAGGTGGCTTCTTCTCATGACACAGCAGAAGGTTACTCTACCAGGTGTCCCTACCCACTGGGATGCAGAAGAAGCTAAAGAAACCAAAAGTATTAAGAAAAAAAAAACCCTGAAAGGGCAGAAGGTAAGTTTCCCACACAGTAACTAGAAGTGCTGTGCCATCAGTCAATCAAGAAACTGGAAAGAGAATAAAAACCAGAAAGAAGGAAGATTTGACATTAACTGATATTAACAAGAAGCACAGAAACAATGAAATGAGATTCCATTTGCTGCATGCATACAAAAAACCAAGTAAATTAAACCAAAATTGGCTCTTTGAAATGACTATAAGATAAACACATCTCTAAATAAGAATTTGGTGGGATTTAAAAATAAACATAAGAGATAAACTACAATAGAACAAAATACAGAGTAAAATGGAGCAATAAACAAGTATCAAATATAATGTCACCTAAGGTGCTTATTTTTTAATCTCCCCCAAAATAATACAAGTAAGTCCCTAGCACTAGAGCCTTTTCTCTCTATTTGTTGTCTGCTATATCCCTAACATCTACATTGTGTCAAATATGAAGTATCCAATAAGCATTTTTAAATGAATACACAAAAAGATTTATTTTTTATAAGAACACAATAAACTAGTAACTAAAATTTAAGAATCTAAATAGAATGGACATATTTCCAGAATCTCATGAAATGGCAAAATAAAGGCAATTAGAAGTAGACTTAATCAGCACTACCCTAAAATATGTTGCAGATTTAAGTTTTTTTACACATGACAGAATATAAGAGAAGAAGCAACACAATTCATTTTATAAGGCTTAAAAAAAAAAAAAAGCGTGATTCCAAATGTAAATAATACCCCAAAAGAAAATACAGGGATAATTCATTTAAGAATATGTCAAAAATTTTTCAGGGGCTGGGGTTGCGGCTCAGTGGTAGAGCGCTCACCTTGCACGTGTGCAACCCGGGTTCGATCCTCAGCACCACGTAGAAGTGAAGGCATTGTGTACAGTTAAAGCAAATAGATAAATATTTTTTAAAAAAAATTTTTTTCAGAAAAATATCAAGTAACAAAGACTCATCACAGCATGTTTTTAAAATGCATAATGACAAAGGGTATATCCCAAAAAAGGAAGGATACCTTGATATTAAAACATCTGTCTATACATGCCTGTAATTCCAGCACCTCAGGAGGCTGAGGCAGGAGGATCTTGAGTTCCAAGCTAGCCTCAGAAACTTAATGAGGTCCTAAGCAATTCAGTGAGACCCTGTCTCTAAATAAAATGCAAAATAAAGTAAAAAAAAAAAAAGGGGGGGGGGGAGGGGGCCTGAGGGCTGGGTACATAGCTCAGTGGTTAAGTGCCCCAGTTCCCCCCCCTGCAAAAAGTCACTTGTTTCAATTGTGTTCTCGGCCATCTTGTCAACTAAAAATTGCTGGTTATCCCATAAACCGTGAGGATTTTCAGAGACCAAAAATAAATAAAATAAACAAACAAAAATCTTCTGTCTATATATTTCAACATTAATGGATTAGAGAACTCACATAATTCTAACAAAGACCAAAAATTAACATGATGTAGTTCAACATCATTGTGATATTCTCAAAAGAAAAGGAAAAAAATGCCATAAAGTGACTTTTAAATGGCATATACCAAAAACCACAGCACACAGTAAGTAGCATAATAGAAAATAGAAACCTGTTCCTATTGAAAAGTCAAAGAAGTCACATAATCCTGGAAATGTAATAACATAAGAGGGAAAATATGTGTGTGTGTGTGTGTGTGTGTGAGAGAGAGAGAGAGAGAGAGAGAGACAAAGAGACAGAGAGACACAGAGAGAGAGAGAGAGAATGGAAGGAAAAAGATAAAATTGTGATTATCTGGAAATTATTTGGTCATCTACAGAAAAAAAAAAAAAATCAACTCTTAAAACTAATAAGACAGCCGGGCACGGTGGCGCACGCCTGTAATCCCAGCACTTTGGGAGGCTGAGGCAGGAGGATCGCGAGTTCAAAGCCAGCCTCAGCAATGGCGAGGCACTTAGCAACTCAGCGAGACCCTGTCTCTAAATAAAATACAAAAAAAGGTCTGGGGATGTGACCCAGTGGTCGAGTGCCCCTGAGTTCAATCCCCCGGTACCACAAAAAAAAAAAAAAAAAAAACTAATAAGAGTTCCTAAACTGAAGATAAAACTCTCAATAAAATTATTCTAATCAATTAGAAGATATAATTTAATAAGATAACATTCAGAGCAACGGCAAAAAATTATGAAGCTCCTAAATAAGAACTTGCCAAAAAATTTTTAAAGATATTAAATATTTTAAAAGACTTAAAAAATAAAGAACTGTGGGGCTGGGGTTGTGGCTCAGCGGTAGAGTGCTCGCCTAGTATGTGCGCAGCCCGGGTTCAATCCTCAGCACCATGTAAAAATAAGGGCATTGTGTATAACTAAAACAAATAAATAAACATTAAAAAAAAAAAAAAAAAAAAAAGGAAGAACTGCTCCTGTTCGCAGATGGAAAGAAGCATTGTAAAGATGTTAGGTCAGCTGGGCGTGGTGGCGCACACCTGTAATCCCAGCACTTTGGGAGGCTGAGGCAGGAGGATCGCGAGTTCAAAGCCAGCCTCAGCAATGGCGAGGCACTTAGCAACTCAGTGAGACCCTTTCTCTAATAAAATACAAAAAAAAAAAAAAGGCTGGTGATGTGGCCCAGTGGTCAAGTGCCCCTGAGTTCAATCTCCAATACAAAAAATTAAAAAAACAAAAAAACATAAGATAGCACTTGAGGGATGCTATGCCACTAATAAGGGGAATCTGACACACTGTATAGATTAGTATTCTTTCTCTCTTCTACCCAGCAGGAATCTGGATCATAAAATCTAAGAGTTCTTATTTCAAAGACTAAAGTATGGAAAAATCAGAACTATGCATCAGGTATGCCTTTGCTGAACCATTAAATGGACTGCTAGTGTCACCAAAATACACGTGTACCCACACACTACACACACTACACACACCACACACACACACACACACACACACACACACACAGGATACTTCATACCCACAGGATTTTTAAAAATTATCAAATCGATGATAAAGGTAAGTGCATAAACTTCTAGGGCTGTTGTAACAAAACACTACAACTGATTGACTTAGAAATTTACTGTTTCATAGTTCTAAAGTCTTAGAAGTCTAAAGTCATGATGTCAGCAGAGCCATGTTCCCTCTGAAACCTACAGGTGAAGGATCTTTCCTTGTCTCCCCCAACTTTTTGATGGTTTGCTGTCAATCATTTTATTTTTTTTTTATAAATATTTACTTACTTGTTTTAGTTGTACACAATATGCCTCTTTTATTTTTACGTGGTACTGAGGATTGAACCTGGGTCGCGCACGTGCTAGGCCGCTGAGCCACAACCCCAGCCCGGTTTGCTGGCAATCTTTGATATTCCTTTGCCTGTAGATGGAGCACCTCAATTCCTCACGTTCACATGACCATCTTACTGGTGTGTGCCTATCTATGCACCCAAATTCATCCTTTTTATAATAAGACCAATCATACTGGATTAATGTCCACTCCATTGATTTCATTATAACTTGATTACCGTTAAAAAGATTCTATTTCCAAATGGGTCACATTCTCAAGTACTGAAGGCTAAACCTTCAACACATCTCTTTGGGAGAGCACTGAGCAGAGCAATATTAAACAGTGATGTGTGGCTCATTCTTGGACTGTTGATTCGACAAGGGAAAGGGAAGAGGAAAGGAGGATCCTGAAGTCTAATCCTCTTCACAGGGTGGAGTCCTCACACAGGCTGCCAATGTGCCAGTCCTGGACTAAGCTTTTTCAAAGCCAAAGGATTGATGTGACCTTTCCAAGAGCCACATATTTTACATCCAAATGAAACTTGTTGGCTAGATTTCTCTCTTCACTGGTTCTGACTATAAACCTTATATAGTCCACCAACCACAGAAACCATAACTATGACAACCCTTTAGTAATGAAAAAAATATACATTCATTTATTCCAAAGTCTTGATTTAATGTTATAAGCCAGGTTTTAAAATGTAAAAATATCTCTATATACTAAGAAAATGCTGATGTTTAAAAAAAAAAATTAAGCCGGGTGTGGTGGCGCACGCCTGTAATCCCAGCACTTTGGGAGGCTGAGGCAGGAGGATCGCGAGTTCAAAGCCAGCCTCAGCAATGGCGAGGCACTTAGTAACTCAGTGAGACCCTGCTTCTAATAAAATATAAAAAAAAACAGGGCTGGGGATGTGGCCCAGTGGTCAAGTGCCCCTGAGTTCAATCCCCGGTACCAAAAAAAAAAAAAAAAAAATTAAATGTATTTCAAAGGTAAATGTGAGCAATCTAAATTGCTAAATAGATGGTCAAACATGATAATATGAAACTGTATACCACTAAAAGGCCTAGGGCATCTTTAAGTATAACGGGAAGTGGTAGCATATTACATGTAGCCATTCTTCCTCTCCCAACTCCAAATTTAAGAGAATTACCTCCTCTGGGCTGATGGTTCCAGGCACAGTATTGGACTTACAGGGCAGGACTTTGACCCTTCATCAAGAGGGAACTGGAGGGGGCATGGAAAGAGGGGGGAAGGGCCCAAGAAAAGACTCAGACCACAGTGGTTTCTAGGGAGATGGGACCCACAGCTAGAACTTGATCCTTAGGGGAATGACATCAGTTTCCATGATCTTCAGGGTGAGAGCAGAGGGGGATATTTCTCCTCCTCACTAAGTTGAAGAGCATCAGGCTGGGACTATGGCTCAGTGGCAGAGCGCTTGCCTAGCATGTATGAGGCACTGGGTTCGACCCTCAACACCACATAAAAATAAACAAATAAAATAAAGGCATTCTGTCCATCTATAACTACAAAAAAAATTTTTTTTTTAAATTGAAGAGCATAAAGACACTCAGGAGCAGAGGAGTTTCCTTCTATTGTCTCATGATGGGAGATTTGCTGCCTGCCACATGGGTAGAAACCACCAAGCTTCCACCACATAAGGTAGCCCAAGAGCTGGACCTGAGTCCAGCTGGACCTGATGAAACAAGGAAAATAGCCTCATACTTAAGGGGATCTAGCAGTGAAAGAAAGAACAAGAAATGTCTTCCCAACTCTTATTGAATCAGATACTGGAGGACAATGATAACAACTTGCGCAAAACACAAGCACTGAAAGAAATACAAGCTGGCATCAAAAGAAAAAATTCTTTCAAAACCATATCTATCTACATGTAGATAGATATCAAGATTAGAAGTTTCAAAGAAATATCAGCCACACAGCAAAACTACAAAGAGACAGAAATCACCAAAACACTTTGGGGAAGAACTGACATAAATATAAACATAAGGAGATGCAAGAAAACATGAGATGAAAACTAAATAGAATAAAAGGTCACCAAGTCAGGTAAAACCTGACCATTTTCTGATGATGAGAAATATTATAAGAAAACATGTAACAATGGATAGGCAACATTAATATTGTTACAATGATCATACTACCAAGAGCAATATGCAGATTTGATGCAATCAAGATACCAATGACATTCTTCAAAAACTAGAAAAAAAACTGTCCTAAAATTCATTTAGAAGAATAAAATACCCAGAATAGCCAAAGCTATTCTAGGTCTAAAAAGCAATGCTAGAAGCATCATAATAGATGACTTCAAATTACACTACAGAGCTTTAGTAACAAAAACTGCATGGTACTGGCATAAAAACAGAGACACAGACCAATGGTACAGAATAGAAGATACAAAGACAAACCCACATATCTGCAGTCATCTGAATCTTGACAAAGGTGCCAAAAACATACACTGGAGAAAAGACAACCTTTTTAACAAATGGTGCTAGGAAAACTGGTTCTCCATATGTTTAAGAATTAAACTAGACAGTTATCTCTCACCCTACACAAAAATCAACATAAAATGGATCTAGGAAGTTGACTAGAAACTATGCAACTCCTAGGACAAAACATGGAGTCAACACTCCAGCTTCTAAGCACAGGCAACAACTTACTCAATAGACCCCTGAAGCTCAGGAAATGATGCCAAGAGTTAATAAATAGGAGCATAGCAAAGGAAACAATTGGGAATGTGAAGAGAGAACCTACAGAGTAGGAGAAAATTTGCTAGCTCCTCTTCTGACAGAAGACTAATATCTAGACTATATATAAAGAACTCAAAAAAATTACCCTAGAAAACCAAATATCCTAATCAATAAATGGGCAAATGAACTAAATAGATACTTCTCAAAAAAAAAAAAGAAAGAAAAAGAAACAAAAATGGCCAACAAATATGTGAAAAAATGTTCAACATCATTAGCAATTAGAGAAATGCAAATCAAAACAACCCTGAGATTTTATCTCATACCACTCAGAATGGCCACCATAAAGAATACAAACAACAGCGGAGGGGATATGGAGAAAAAGTAACACTTTTACACTACTGGTGGGAATGTTAATTAGTACAACCACTATGGAAATCAGTATGGAGGTTCCTCAAAAGACTAGGAATGGAACCACCATATGACCCAGACATACCACTCCTCAGAATTTATTTTAAAGTATTAAAATCATCATACTATAGTAATACGTGCATACCCATGTTTATGGCAGCACAATTCACAATAGCCAAACTATGGAACCAGCTAAGGTGTCCATCAACAGAAGAACAGATAAAGAAAATGTGGTGTATATATACACAATGGAGTTTTATTCAGACATAAAGAAAAATGAAATTATGTAATTTGCAAAAAAAATTGATGGAACTTGAGACCATTATTTAAGTGAAATAAGCCAAACTCAGAAGGTATGTTTTCTCTCATATTCAGATGCTAGAGGGAAAAGGGGGGGGGGGGGGGGCAGGGGATGTGGAGATCCCATGAAAATCAAAGGCAGTTCAGTAGAGAAAAAGAATCAGGAGATGGATGAAGGGGACAAAGAGGGAATGCTGATATCAGTAAATTATATTGTTATAGTGTATGCATGTACAAAAATTAACAACAAATCCCATCATAATGTACAATACTAATGTACCAATAAATGTGTGGAAGGAAAAAAAAGACATTAACTTGTATAGATTTTTTAAAAATAGCCAGTTCTTGGCACAATGAAAAAGGAAGGAAGGAAGGAAGGGAAAAAATGTAACAAGTTTCCAGAAAAGAACAGGTAACAACAGACTTCTTATCTACAACGCTGGAAGTAAGAAGACAATGAAAAAAACTCTATACATGTCCTTGTTTTATGTCCCAGTTTCATTACCCAGGATCTTGGTCTATCATTGCTCCTTCTCCTCTTCATCTTCTCTCTCAGAACTGATAGATGCTTAAATTTATTTCTCAAATATTTCCTTAGGTCTCTTTTTAGCTAACAAAATTTCAGAGTACTTACCCATCTACAAATATCTAAAAATCATCACCTAACAGGTGAAAGATTTCTTATCTGGTTACAGAAGTTTGAGATTACAGACTACGCTGATTATTTGTGGCCCAGATTTGGATTTTCTGGTTTTCAACAACATTACTTCTTTCTCAAACCTTCCCACCAATCAGGGAGATACCATCCCACCATTGCCACCTTCTGTGCCTCACTCCCTCATTTATCTTTTCAAAACTACACATTGGAAAGAGTGCCCTTCTTTAAAATCACTTCACATGAATCATACAAGTTGTACTCCTTTTCCTGCTAGAATCCTGATATATATCCCAAATTTTCTTATTTTTTAATGAGGTAGTGTTTTTAAAAATCTTTAACCCACAATGACTTTTTTGTTTTGGGACTTGGGAATGAATCCATAGGTATTCTATCAATGAGCTACAGAGCCAGCCCTTTTTATTTCTTACTTTGAGACAGGGTCTCACCAAATTGCCCAGGCTGGCCTCAAACTGAGGATATTCCTGCCTTAGCCTCCCAAGTCACTGGATCACAGGCTGGATTATAGGCACATGCCACCACTCCTGGCAGTGACAGGTATTTAACCTATATGAAATTCCAACTCAGCAATGATTGTAACCCTCATTCAGTCCACATTTTTTTTTCATTCTATGTACATCTAAAATATACACACACATAACGCACAAGACATATGACTTCTGCTTGAACACAATGAAAACCCAACCAAAATTACAGCATAGATAGTTAAGGCATTAACTCACAAGGACAAAGAGACAGAAAAGAGAACAGTAGAATAAACTTTTCTAAGACGCAAAGTAGATGGACAAGTGGCCCTGACTGAGCAGAAGGAAGGAAGATTAAATAAACTTCAGGACCTACAAAGGGATACTGCAGAAGCAAAATACAAGTTCTCCCAGGAAAGACTCAGAGTCCAGAGGGAATGAGTTCTTCAGGTAGGGGAGGAGTAATGAGGAATGTGGCTGGATATACAGAATTTGGTAGATACTCAAAAAAGCAGCTAGACAAAGATCACTAGAAGTTTAAAAGAAATTTTCAACTTAAAAATTTGAGTCCAGGGTTGGGGTTGTGGCTCAGTGGTAGAGCACTCACCTAGCATGTGCAAGGCCCTGGGTTCAATCCTCAGGACCACATAAAAATAAATAAATTAAGGTACTGTGTCCAACTACAACTAAAAAAAATAAATATTAAAAAAAAAATTTTTTTTTTTTTTTTAGTCCAAAGCCAAAAGTGGTGGGGGGGGGGGAAGTGCAGTTAAAGCAGGAAGAGGGGGAAAAAACCAAACAAACATAAAATTTTCAGAGAGCTAAGACAATAATTGTAATCATAATACAGCAAAATGCCATAAAAAAAGAGAAATCAGAAAATGAGCATGGTAGACACTAATCATTAACCCAACATTTGTCAATCCCTTCTTCCTTAATAATGAAGCTCCACACTGTTGGAAGCAATGATGTACCCAGCTAAAAACATTTTCTAGACTCCCTTGGAGACAGAGGTAATTGAGGGGAAGTAAGTAGAAATACCTGGGTGGGCTTCTAAGAAAGTTCTTTATGTCACTCATCTTTAAAGCCTGGACTAGTCCCAAGCCAAAGGATGCTTGACACTTCTATGTCCCAGAACATGCCAAATACTGAGGCACTGGCCACATCATAAGCTTGTGTCTCAAAATGACCCAACCAAAAAGCATTTTTCCCCCAAAGTGCTTCAGTCTTACCAAGTATTTTAACATAGTGCCGGCCATCACAAGCACGGAGAGGGATGTCATAACTAAACGGAATAATGAAACCTGAATTTTAAATGACTTGGCAATAATCAAGGAGCCAGAAACTCATCTGGAATTTATTAAGCCAAGTAGATTCATTTCCTTACACAAAAAGGATTACAGTAAATTGTAGTGTGGCTGTCAACCACATTTTTTTTTTTTTACTAGAACTAAGGCCAAATTTCAAAAGTATCAGCTACTTGGCAAGTTATACCTTTCAGGTCTTACAAGCATTTTCCAATTCTAAAAATGTTTGCAAATTGGCTTAAAAACAGGCAGTTGTATAAACTTTATCCTTTTGAATAAAACATCTAAAAATGCTTCCTTTCTTCATGGACTATAAACACTTCTCTTTTCTAAAATAGCTCATTAGGTTCATTTTTAGTAAGACATCATAAAATATCCTTCGTGGAAAGATCTTACAGATACCTCTTCCAAACTGAATACAACAGAAAAGCCAAACTAATAAGATGATTCAAAGACATAGACCAAAAAACATAAAAAACAATTTAAAGGAAAAAATAAAAACAACGCATGAAGAACAAAGACTAGCTGAGACAAAGACATATAAATGTCTGTACAAAATGTATAAAGCCTTAAAAGGCAATTTATTTGAAAAGGGGAAACTTAATACATGGAATTTATATACCCAACTCTCTCATCTGAATCTTCAAATAGATAGCAGTTAAAATAAAGGGAACATGAGTACAAGAACACACAACAATGTTTTCAGCAGTGCAGTAAACATGGAATTCTTTTCTTACAGTGGAAAGTGTCTCAGGCAAGTCAACTAGCCTTAGGTTTCTTCTCATAGTCCAATGGCAGGAAAGAATCTTTGGCAAAGAAGGATCTCAAAGGAGAAGAAGATGGCAGAAGTACTATTAAGAACCAAAATCCACTACTCTTAAGGCATTTGTCCATTCTGACTTCAAATTCTCATAGATGAAAGAAATTTTTATCACAACTTTAGAATAGATATAAGGTAGGAGCCAGGTACAGTGGTGTACACCTGTAATCCCAGCACCTCAGGAGGCTGAGACAGAAGGATTGCAAGTTCAAGGCCAACCTTGACAATTTAGCAAGACCCTGTCTCAAAATAAAAAATAAAAGGGCTGGGGATGTGGCTCAGTGGTAGAATGCCCCTGTGTTCAATCCCCAGTACCACAAAAATAATAATAATAATAATAATAATATAGTACTTAATGAAAACCTATACTTACAAATCAAAGGTTAGAATAAACAAAGTTACTTAAATGCCTTTGTGGGACACACAAACACACACATACTTGAAAAGTAATCATTCTATGAAAGGAAAAAAAATCATTTAATGAACTATTTTTTATTTTATCCAGATTCAAGTGGAATAATAATAATAATAATGGCACTTACCATTTAATGCCTATCTGTATTTCACATGCTTTTTTTTCCCCACCTTAACCTATTACCTTCTTGCAATTCCAATTTTTTGGCTGTGGAAACTTGGGCTTGGGATGCTACTTGTCTTATCCATGGTCACACATTTTGCTCTGGGGCTCATGCCAATCTTGCCCCTATACTATGCTAGAACTCAGAAAAGAAACAAGGACACAACATGACAAAAGGGTATATTTTCAGTTACAAGGCAACTATGTGGATCTATATTTAAAAGTTAGAAAAGTTTCATTTCCTTTCTTTGTTACACTTGATTAATATCATTTTAGGCTTTAAATAGTCACTAAATCAAAACCATTCACATACACTGATTCTAAATTTTGAAAACAAAATATTTTCACCAAATTGTTCTAAACTACAAGTCCTCAGGAAGAAAAGGATATGTTCCCCTGTTTAGGAAAAAAAGAAATAATGTCAGAAAAAGATTAAAGGAACTTCCACATAATCTTCAGTGTATCAAGGTCACTTCAACAGAACAGTGTGCTTCAACTTTAATACCTTATGCAGCAGACCATGAAAATTCTTCTAGATCTGCTGCCTTACAATATAATTCCCTTAAATATGAAGGGTTCGTACCTCTAACATATCCAATAAGGTAATCTGAGGGTAGGGAATGATTTTGTTAACACACATAAGATTGTTGGAGAGAATGCTGATGTCTTAGCTCTTCCTATCTCTTCTTTCATAAAGTACCTGCCCCTAGACCATGACGCTCTACAAGGATTTTCTCAACTTGGTTTGGTTCCTAGCCATACTCCAAAGCTATACTTTCAATAAGTGAGAGGTTACTCTCTTGCAAAATTTAATGGTCTTATTCCTTTTTGTTTTCTCCGTGATCACTTTTTCTAGCCCTGAACACTGTTGATAATCCTCTGCCTTTCTTCTTATCTCTCACGAAGCCAATGCTTCCCTTAGGATCCCTAACAGATTCCTGGTTTTCTGCCCAGTTTTTGGCCACCAACTCCCCTTCCTTTTCCTGTTCTTTCAACAGAAGGCATTTCCCAAGGCTTAGTCCTCAATCCTCAATGTAATATGGTCTTGCCCGTCCACGGACATTCTGTTCCATGGATTCTGATACCACCTGATATGCAGCATTTACACACACACAGAGAATTCAAAATCTTTATCCACAATTTGGTCTTGTAATTCTACCTTCAAAACAGTATCTTCCACACTAAGAAGATTCCTAGCATCATTGTCCTGCCAACAGAACAATTCAATGGCTCCCACTCCGGCTAGTCCCATCCCTACCCAGTTCAAATGTCTTCATGCATCTGGTCAAGATGGACCTTCCCTAGCATCCCCCAAATGCTTTTCTCATCCTCCAACTTCCTACAGATTTGCATCCAACACATTCACATTCTTCCTGTGCTGCCCTGTGACTGTTTCCTACCTGTCAGGACAAATCCCAGAAAGAACCAGGACGGCAAGAGTCCTCCACGTCCTTCCTCACCACACATACTGTCTCAAAGCCCCTGTCCCATCCCAACACCAAGAAGTTACTTAATAGCACCTACTTACACTTCTGTGTCAATTTATACTATATCCCATATTAAGTCAAAGTAAATTGTATGTTTTTGTTTTGGTTTTCGTTGTTGTTATAGTTTTGGTACCGGGGAATGAACCCACAGCACTGTACCACTGAGCCACATCCCCAGTCCTTTTTATTTTTTATTTTGAGACAAGGTCTCACTAAGTTGCTTATGGCCTTCCTAAATTGCTGAGGCTGGCTTTGAACTTGCAATCCCCCTGCCCCAGTCTCCCAAATTGCTGGAATTACAGGTGTGCACCACCACACCCAGCTTTTTCTATGCTTTTTAATTTAGCTCCAATTATGAAATAAGAAAAAATATGCAAGACCATGACAGATATATGGGGCAGCTAATAGCACAACAGGTTATACATGGGCCCACACAGAAGGTAGGGTCAAAACAGGAAGAGAAACACAAGACAGCAAATGAAGTGATTGAGAGCTTGAGTTTTTCTATTGGCAAATCTACATTCAAATACTGGTTCTACCAGTACCCGCTGTGTGTGGCATTAGGAAGAAACTTAACATCTCTGAACCTCTCTCTTTTGTTAAAAATAATAATAATATCAATTCATGTGGAAGCATGGGGAAATAATAAAAAAGCAAGTGAAGAGAAAGTCAACCAATACAAATTCAGCCAAGGAGCATCATCCAGTCCAACTTTCTGTCTCCCGTCACTTCTGAGCAAGCTTCTGAAAGCCTCCAACCTCAGTTATACGTGCTATTCCAGAAAGATTCCAAAAAAAGACAGGTATGAAGCACAGC
The DNA here is from genome assembly GCA_025594165.1 of Tamias sibiricus. Taxonomy (NCBI): domain Eukaryota; kingdom Metazoa; phylum Chordata; class Mammalia; order Rodentia; family Sciuridae; genus Tamias; species Tamias sibiricus. The sequence goes on from CM046663.1 coordinate 26,822,768, forward strand.
ACTCTGAAAGATAAGGTGGGTCTCTCATGTCTGAGTTGGAAAAAAACTTTCTTGTTCTCCAATTTCTTATTATTTTCTTTTATTTATAAAGCTATTTTCTGCTTCTGTCTTGGATGAGTACTGGGTAGGACCCATGCTCAAACTGCAGGACGAAATGCATCAGTGAACTGTGACTTCCTGAAATCTCCCGATGATGCACTGGCTAAGAAGGCTCACCCTCACCTCCAACTTTCTTGGATGTTTACCTTAGACACTTGCTTTCCTGCAGGCATCTTCAGAAACTGACTGAACAAAGTCAATACCTCATGGTTTAAACTTGCTTTATAAAAAACATGCTTGAAACTTGCTCAATCTTGAATTGAATCTGAAGAAAAGTGAAGGGGTGGGGGGGGTGCCTAATACAACAAAACCAACTTCTCTTGTTGAGTGAAGCATATCCAGGAAGCAAGTCATGCCACGGGGCTAAAAAGATTTCAAGTACATAAAATGAAGACGTTTGTCCATTCACCCATTTAGTTACCCCATGAATACTCACTGAGTACCTACTAAATGCCTGGCCCTCTCCAAGGCCTGAAAACAAACTGTCCTTGCAAATAAGGCACCTATGTTCTAGTGGGGGAAACAACCAAACACTCACACACTCACACACACACACACACACACACACACACACATTATATATATGCATATTCTGGATATATATGTCCTGCGAAGGCCAGTAATGCTGAGTGTCATCAATATGAGAGTATGGCTTGACAGCGGGGCTTTCTGACAGGGCAAGGGTGGGTGTGAGGACACATCCTTTAAGCCGATGCCTTAACAAGTAAGGGAAATGTCTTCATGAGAAGAACAGTAGCAAGAAGTCCCTAAAGTAAAAACCATCTTGGTACACTTGAGGGACAGCAGAAAGCCAACATGACAGGGCATGGCAGGCAAGATGAAGAACAGGGACAGAAATGAGACAGGTGGCAAGGAAGACGACATAGTGGGTCTACACATGGCAGTTTAAAATTTTCCAGTTAATGTAATGGAAAAACCACTGCCGGGAGAGATGGCAGTACTGGACGTGTCATCTGAAACGTACCTTCTTAAAGAGGAATCTGGATGCTGGTTTTTTGTTTTTGTTTTTGTTTTTTGTTTTTTGTTTTGTGGTACCGAGGATTGAACTCAGGAGCACTCGACCACTGGGCCACATCCCCAGCCCTTTTTTTGTATTTTATTTAGAGACAGGGTCTCACTGAGTTGCTAAGTGCCTCGCCATTGCTGAGGCTGGCTCTGAACTCGCAATCCTCCTGCCTCAGCCTCCCAAAGTGCTGGGATTACAGGCGTACGCCACTGCGCCCGGCTCTGGATGCTGTTTTAAAACCGGGAATCCTGCCACTGCAAAAGCAGGAGTGGTGATGATGGATGTGGCAAGAAGGGGTCAGACTCTGGAGGTATCTGGAGATATCACCAGTTGGTTTCTTCACAGACTAGAAGACTGACTGAGTGGTATGATTTCTTAAATAAGAACAAAAGTGGGGCTGGGGTTGTGGCTCAGCGGCAAAGCACTCGTCTCGCACATGTGCGGCCCTGGTTCGATCCTCAGCACCACGTAAACATAAATGCATTGCATTGTGTACAACTAAAGTAAATAAATAAATATTTAAAAAAAATAAGAACAAAAGTAATAATGACTTCAACACTGGTGGACAAAAGGCAGAGTCATTTGTTAGGACATGGGAACAGACAGGTGATGGGAGGGAAGGAACTAATAGTCTCGTTTTGAACACAGCAAATGTGATGGGCCTGTCTGGCTTGCGTGAAAAGTCTTGAGTAGCCAATTAGATATACAAGTCCAGAGGTTAGGGACAAGGGCAAGGCCAGTAATATAAATAAGTCTTCAGCACAGAGAGGAACTTTGAAACTATGGACTTGGTAACATCTGCCAGGGTGAGAATGTGGCCCTAGGAGAGGACACAGGGGAGGATGAACCCTTGGATGTTCTTGCCTTTACTGATGACAATGATGAAGAGGATCCCACAAAGGACAAGAAATGCTAAGGGGAAAAGGAGAAGAATGCAAAAGACAATGGAAGAGAATGTTTTTTTTTTTTTTGGTACCGGGGATTGAACTCAGGGGCACTTGACCACTGGGCCACATGCCCAGCCCTTATTTTTGTATTTTATTAGAAGCAGGGTCTCACTGAGTTACTAAGTGCCTCGCCATTGCTGAGGCTGGCTTTGAACTCGCGATCCTCCTGCCTCAGCCTCCCAAAGTGCTGGGATTACAGGCGTGCGCCACCGCGCCCGGCTCAGGAAGAGAATGTTTTGAGAGGGAAGTTATGATGAGCCAGATGTGCCTGATGCTTTTGATAGACTGACAAGATTTTTTTTTAATATTTATTTATTTGCTTTAGTTGTACACAATGCATTTTTTTTTAATCTTTACATGGTGCTGAGAATCGAACCCGGGCTGCACACGTGCTAGGCAAGCGCTCTGCCGCTGAGCCACAACCCCAGCCCCAGATTGACAAGATTTTCTTCAGTCAATAGATCAATCCAAATTGATTACTGCCAAAGAGGCAAAGATAACATGTTTGCTTATTTTCCTTTCCACTGGGTGGAAAACAATACTTCAAACTCATGAAAAAAACCTTTTCCAGAATCAAAGTTTACAACAAGGTTGGCAACAACACTTCCACTAAGGGTTATGAAACAGCGATACAATGAATAGTTCAGATAGTTCTTTCCCAATTCCCACATCTAGATCACATCCCATTCTGGTCAAGAAGGCATAATCTTCTATCACTGTCTCAGGTTCAATGTTTACAAGTCTAGAACACAAACTAGAATACATCATCAAAAACATGACTTTGGGCTAGGGTTGTGGCTCAGCGGTAGAGCGCTTGCCTAGCATGCATGAGGCCCTAGGTTCAATCCTCAGCACCACATAAAAATAAAAATAAAAGATATTGTATCCACCTAAAACTAAAATATAAATATTAAAAAAAAAATGACATATATCACAAAGCATTATACAGTGAGTCTGTACAACTTTGGGCATGCATGAACTACTGGATTGAAGTCCACTTAAGAACCTGATACTGGGCTGGGGTTGTGGCTCAGCGGCAGAGCACTCGCCTCGCACGTGCGTGGCCCGGGTTCGATCCTCAGCACCACGTAAACATAAATGCATCGCATTGTGTACAACTAAAGTAAATAAATAAATATTTTTAAAAAACTGAAAATGTTGATGCTTTTTAAAAAAAAAAAAAAAAAAAAAGAACCTGATACTTTCATAAATTGTCTTATAGAAAAAAAAACTAGTTGGGGGCTGGGGTTGTAGTTCAGTGGTAGAGTGCCCGCCTAGCATGCATGAAGCACTAGGTTCAATCATCAGCACCACATAAAAATTAAATAAATAAATAAATAAAATAAAAGTATTGTGTCTACCTGTATATATTGTGTCACCATATAAAATTGTTCCTCTTGTGTAATACTTTAAATGGCAGGGGCTAGGAATATAGCTCAGTTGGTAGAGTGCTTGCCTTGCATGCACAAGGCCCTGGATTCGATCTCTAGCACCACCAAAAAAAAAAAACCTTTAAGGGGTTTACTGAGCACTAACCAATTCACGTAGATGTACTTGAACATATAAATCAAAAATCTGTAATTGCTCAAGAGTGTCCATCAGCAATTCTGGAACATAACATAACATTTGATTATCATGTACTTTCCCAACATTAGTATCACAGGAAAGACCCTGTGCTGTTGAATGGGTTTGTAACATATAAAACCTTACAGCTTTTGTAGGCACAGGGGCGCATGCCCGTAATCCCAGTAACTCCCAGGAAGCTGAGGCAGGAGGATCACAAGTTTGAGGCCAGTCTAAGAAACTTAGCAAGACCCTATCTCAAAATAAAAATTAAAAAGGGCTGGGGATGTGGCTCGGTCATTATGCACCTATGGGTTCAATCACTAGTACCAAAAAAAAAAAAAAAAATTACAGCTTTAGATGCAATGAGGGGTGGGAGCCCACTCTTTTCCAGACTAAGATACCCTTTACCATCACATACTGGCCAGTGTCACTCTCAGGCAGCTGAGGGGTTAGGAGGACAGGCTGTGGAGTCAAACTGCCTGAATTCGCATTTCCAACCACCCCTTGCTAGTTCAAGAATTTCCCTGAGCAAATTATTTCCCCTCACCCCCCATTATCTACATCTGAGAAAAACATCCTCAGGCAATACTAGTCCGTCATTATAACACCATGTGGGCATAATGCACTGACCACAGGTCTTATACATGGTAGAAACTAAAGAGTACTAGTTCCTTTAATTGTCATTCACTTTTTTTGGTAAGATTGTCACTGGTGAGTAACTTCCTATTCAAGTTAGCTCACTCTGGTGTAGGACAGAGTTCTTTATTTGTACAAGTATCTTCAATGTACTGAGTCAAAATTGGTTATTACCAATTCTTCACCATGAACCCAGACAAGATTTTTCCAACCTCTCTTCATGAGACCATCCCCCTCGGGCTTGAAGACAGACGTAATGTCTAGCACTGTGAACCATCATCAAATATACTTAAGCACCCGGGAACTGAAACCAGTCTTTGAGCATGCCATTGGGGATATTTTATAATCTTTGGAAAAGCTATTTACACAGCTGTTGTGATTCACTTCTAGGATTTACTAATGCCTATCTCTTAAGAGCAAAGCAACAGATTGAGTATGTTAAACCTCTGTTTCAAAGTTGTATAGATATGACAGTCATTATCCTTATTAAGAGCTTTGACTACATCAAAACATGTTTTTAAAGAAACACACACCCAATAATTACCTTTGTAAACTAAAGAGTGAGCACAGGTATGCATAATTTATCATTTCCTCAGGCTCCAACACATTTTTGATAGTTATATGGCTCATGGAGATCTGCAGATGACCATTAAATAAGCCAACCTTTTGACTGGACACAAATATGCATTCATTCAACAAGCATTTGAGATCTGTCTGTCAGAAACTAGAGGACAATGGACTAATATCAACAACTCAGTTTGTACATGGTAACTAAAAGAACAGTTCACCAACAAATGTCTCTTCTCCAAACTTAAAAGGGTTGGGCAAATTTGTAGATGTTGCTGCTTTTTTTTTTTTTTTTTTTCTTCATAGCTAGCATTCACAAAGCTAGTGCTGTGTGTGTGTGTGTATGTGTGTACCAGGGATTGAACTCAGGGGCACTCAACCACTGAGCCACATCCCCAGCCCTTTTTTGTATTTTTTTTTAATATTTATTTATTTGCTTTAGTTGTACACAATGGGTTTAAATGGGTTTATTTGTATGTGGTGCTGAGGATCGAACCTGGGCCGCGCACATGCTAGGCGAGCGCTCTACCGCTAAGCCACAATCCCAGCCCCCCCTTTTTTGTATTTTATTTAGAGACAGGGTCTCACTGAGTTGCTAAGTGCCTCGCCATTGCTGAGGCTGGCTTTGAACTCGCGATCCTCCTGCCTCAGCCTCCCAAGTGCTGGGATTACAGGTGTGCGCCACCACGCCCAGCACTTAAGCTACTGCTTTTCTATAACTCAAATGCTGTCATATTGAGAAGCAGGTTTTGTTTGTTTGTTTGTTTTTGGTACCAGAGATTGATCAGGAGCCCTTGACCACTGATCCACATCCCCAGCCCTATTTTGTATTTTATTTAGAGACAGGGTCTCACTGAGTTCCTTGGCACCTTGCTTTTGCTGAATGAAGCTGGCTTTGACCTTGCGATACTCCTGCCTCAGCCTCCAGAGCTGCTGGGATTATAGGCATGAACCACCATGCCTGGCAAGAAGCAGTTTTAAAAAGGGATGAAGTGAAAGGAGCCAGTTAACCAAACAGCAGGCCCTTACTACCCACAGCACTCTTGGCATCCAGAGGAAGAGCTGGACCCCTGCGCAGAAGGATAAGAACCAAAGCAGACTGGATAACCAAGACACTCCCCGACGCACACTCTGGGGATTGTTCTCTAAGCTAGGAGAAGCTTCCAGGCTTCCTGGGCTTTGCAAATGGCTGAAGAAACACCACGCTCTGCTTCCTCACAGTGGCCACTTAGGTCTTAGCCTCCTGTGACTTCACTGAAGGAACAGAACCCTCCTTGTCTCCGCTTCACCTTCCTGCCTCACTGGAGGAAACCCAATGAGTCATCTGTTATATAAATGTTTAATATCATTAATGATCTGAGAAAAAGTGAAACAACATGCCTCTTTCATGCACTTATTTAGGAGAAAACACTAATGAGAATTTTTAATTCTGGCCAGAATGAGAAAAAGTTGGTGCCCTCAACTCCTGCTCAGGGTTGCAAATTGGTTCCATGCTGTAACACGTTGATGTATGAACAACCATCATTCATTCATTCATTCATTCAGACACAGGGCATCCACTTCTCCAACTGGTTTCAATGATACTTTTTTATTAAAGGAATAAATTCTCTGTATTTTCCCTTACTTTATGAAAGAGGCCCATTTCTAGCTTTCAAGGCATCAGTACATTGGAAGGATCTGGAATGACTGGTACTGTGCTGGATCCCTCCCAGTTCCTCAGGAAATACCTTGACATATCTGCTTATACTTCCTGGAGTCAGGCTGTTCTAACAACATTGCTGCCCTGGTTCCTATTTGTGTGAATCAGTTCCTTCCCAGGGGGACTTTAGGAACTCCCTTGCCTCCCCTCCCTGTCCTAGGTCCTTTCTTACTTGCCAAATAGAGGAGATATGTTCTGCTAGAAATCAGAAGAGTCGTTGCTTATGGAAAGGACAGAGATGGATGTGCCTTCCTGGAAGGGAACTTTCCTGAATGACACACACACACACACACACAAAAAAAATTCTATGTCTTGACTGGTGTGCTGGTTCCATGGATCAATGTATTTGACAAAACTCTAGCAACTATACACTTAAAATCTGTGAGCTTTGGGCTGGGGTTGTAGCTCAGCAGTAGAGCGCTCGCCCTGGGTTCGATCCTCAGCACCATATAAAAATAAATAAATAAGATAAAGGTATTGTGTCCAACTACAACTAAAAAAATAAATATTTTTTTTTAAATCTGTGTTTCACTGCATGTAAACATTTCTATGGAAGAATAAACGACTCTGAGCTACTCCTGGAAGTTATGTTGTATACAACTTCAAGATCTCACAACAAGTTAAAAAGCTGCCACGCCCCTGCCCACTGGACAAATGTGTTCACCCCCTGCAGCTGCCTTCTGGGACTCACCAGGCACACTCAGGCTACTTCCTCAAGGCCACCTGTACACACTGAGCAACTCTCATCAGAGCAATTACCTGGAGGTGCTGTTGCATTTATCTCCATGTCTGTTCCATCCTCTGAAGGTCCAGGTAAGGGGCTAAGGATTTGGCAATTCAAAGTGCCTGGCACACTGTCACTGTCAGCATATAACAGGGAATTTTTTTTTTTTTTTTTTTTTTTTTTAATGCAAGTCCCCATAAGGGAAACCATCAAGTATAAATCAGAGGTACAGTGAGTGATGTGACTGAGGACACTGGGACAGAAAAGGAAATACTAAATGTCAAATTCCACACCGGCACTCTGATGAAGACATGTCTTATAGCAGGACCCAACCAAATAACTGGAACACACTCCCCATTAGACACTGATGGAAGTTTCCACTGGGAGAAGAAATGAGTTCTGGCCCTCAAAACCCTAAATTGTGTTAAGATTACACTTTGACTCAACAAGCATTTGCCAGGCACCATGCCAAATACTCAAGCAAAGGATACTATTTGTGCCCTAAGCTACTAGTCTTATCTGGGGGGAAAAAAATGGAAAGAATTATACTACCAAGTACAAAAAGAGAGATCTCTGTGAGCAATAGAGGACAGGAAGGAATGGGTGAGGGTGGAGGTTTGACTGTCCAGAAAAGACTTCAGATTGGGTTGATTTTGTGATTTTAGCCCAAGTATGGAAGAATGAGAGGAGTTCCCAGGATAAACACGGAATAATGGGGTATCCCATACTCAACAACCTAGGGGCGGTGCTGCATTCTACGTATGGGCAACACAAGCAACAATTAGGGGGCACTAACTGCTTTATAGTCAGCATTTTATTTAGCTACATAACCACCATGGGAGATTGAGAGGAGAAAACTGAGGACTACAGAATTTAAGTAGCAGATGCAGGACGTGAACAGTGATTTCAAAACTGTGTTCTTCATTGCTACATTATTTGGCACCTGCACAAGTATGGAGAAAATACAAAACTAGATAGATAAATAGGACCAGATTGTAAAAGACCATGATGCTACCCTAAGGACTGAGAACTTCAAAATCTTTTCACCATACATTCTCCCAGAAGCATCTTTTCATATCAAGATAATTTTGACCCAAAATAAACAGTTAACTATAAAAAAAAAAAAAAAAAGTCTTAAAGGCTTTTCACCAAAAAATTAATAAAAATAAAAACAATACTTTCATGACTGCTCAGGAAACAAGGAACTAACAAGATCAGGTTTATATTTTAAACAATTATTTTGAAGAAGTGTTCCATGGTGTAATGGTTCTGGACTCAAAAAAAAAAAAAAAAAAAAAAATGGTTCTGGCTGCAACAACTGGTAGAAGAATTGTTTTCTAACACTATGATTCCCCCACACGTTCAAGCTGAGGATGGAACCCATGCTTACACATGCTAGGCAACCATTCTACGACTAAGCTACACCTTCAGCTCCCATTAGGATTTTATAACAAATTGTTAGCATTATAGCATCTTCAAGTTTAATATCTGTTCATTGTGTTAAAAGACAAAATTAAAACAAATCTAGTTTTGCAGACATTAACAAGCTTTATCTGTGCAATAGTCTGGACCAAAAATGGGTTCAGAATGTTCTATCCCACCACAAAGGCTGATTACATTTATAGCCAGAGAAAAGGAAGAAACATACAGAAACAGAAGTGAGATGCTGAGAGAGCCTGATTGGTTACAGCTGTCTTATTTGAACATGGTTGGAACAGCTGGAAGCTTTTGATTGGCTGAGACTCAGCTATTTGCTACAAGTGTAGGTTACAATTTGTTTATACATCAAGTTAGGTTACAATGCACTATGTACTGAGAAACTTTTAGGCCAAACAATTCAACTTAACAATTAAAATTACATATAATTACCAAATATACTTCTAGGAATTTAATAACATTTTCAAATAAATGTTTTTGCCACTCCATCTACATTTGAAAACAATACTACAGCCGGGCATGGTGGTGCATACCTGTAATCCCAGCACTTGGGAGGCTGAGGCAGGAGGATCCCGAGTTCAAAGCCAGCCTCAGCAATGGAGAGGCACTTAGCAACTCGGTGAGACCCTGTCTCTAAATAAAATACAAAAAAGGGCTGGGGATGTGGCTCAGTGGTCGAGTGCCCCTGAGTTCAATCCTCGGCACCAAAAAAAATAAAACAATATTACACATTTGTGAGAACTTCATTTAGCCTACAGACAATGAATGCTAATCTGCACGGAGCATTCCTGTATCCCTGGAAAACTCTTTCACACCAGAGTCTGGCAACCATCAGCAGAGAGAACGCAGTTCATGGAGAAAGAGGGAAACCATAGGATTCTGGCGGACCCATGAAGTGCAATGCTTTAAAACCTAAGAGTTCATTCACTACATTCCTTAAATTCTTTAGCACCAAAGGCAAACAAAATAAGTCAAAAGACTGTGATCTGCACATCCCTCAAAGGTTAAAAATTGGGGCAGATGGGGAACAAGACTAATTGGAAGTAAACAGAATTAGGGCTCATACTGTGGTGCCAGACTTGACAATGAACTCAGCTTGGCATCCCTGAGGTCCTTTCCAGGATGACAGTGATACTGAAACAATCAAACCCAGAGATAACAGGAAGGGCAGGTGAGCAGGAAGGAGGTGAATTAAGCTGGCATGTTCTGCTCCAGCCGTAAAAATGACTACTGGGTTGAAACCCCAACCTACAGAGCAACATTAACACACAGACTAGAAACTGGTGATCAACCATACCCAGTTTTTTGTATTTTGTTTTTGTGTTTTTTTTTTTTTTTTTTTTACACAATGTCTTTATTTTATCTATTTATTTATTTAATGTGGTGCTGAGAATCGAACCCAGTGCCTCACACATGCTAGGCAAGTGCTCTACCACTGAGCCACAACCCCAGCCCCATATCCAGTTTTTAATCTCATCAGTATTTTGTCTTTTTACTATCAGGCTTTTCAATGTCTCAAAACAGAGAGACAAAGGCAACTATTAGGTAGAGAAGATTAAAAGGTGCTACAGACAAGAACTAAAATTAGAAGAGTCCAGGCTGTATTTTTTACCACTTCATCACCCACTCCTTGACCTTGCTAGAATCAAGCTTCCCCTTGGCCTATGCCCTCAAACCATTACATAACTCGGTTTTAAACCAATGTTTAATCATAAACCAGCCCTGCTACATTATTAATATTCCAAACATCATTTCCAACCAGATAATAATCCAGGATCATTATGCTGAGTTATCATAAAAGGCAGCATTCCTACATTTGTTCTGGCTGCAAAATTAGCCTCTGAGCAGACATACCAGTTTTTGTGTACGTGTGCCAACACATAGACACACATATGTATTGTGTGTGTGTGTGTGTGTGTGTGTGTGTGTGCAGATGTATATGAATGTATATATAAACTCAAGAATCTAAGTACAACTGGAAGTGGAAAAAAAAAGAAATCAACAAAAATGATAACAATTGACAGAATAACAACTACTAACCCTGACACCTCACTCTTCCCCATCTCCAAGAAATGAATTTAAAGAACTTTAACTCTTTACAAGAACAACATACTAGCTCTTTAAGATGAAAGATGGAAGGCGGAGTGTAGAGGCCCATGCCTGTAAACTCAGCTACTCAGGAGACTGAAGCAAGAGAATCTCAATTTCAAGGCCAGATTGGACAACTTATATTATATAAAATAATATATATTTTTTATTGCATAATTTTAAAAGGGCTGGGGATGTATGTAGCTCAGTGATAGAATACTTGCCCATTATGTGTGTGAGGCCCTGGGTTCAATTTCCAGTACTGAAAATAATAATAATAGTAAAATAAAATAAAACCAGAGTAGAAAAAAACAGAAGTGGTAAGGACATAATGACATGGAATCTGGTCATCATTCAAGTTTTTATAAAGTTATTAGAGTCTCTTGACCTTGGTATATTCAAAACTACAGTTGAAAATAAAGGTAGTAGATATTATATGTGGTACACATAGTATACATTATATGTGTGTGTATACATATACACACACATATGAATGACCCTCTTATGCTGCAATATATGCAGAGGAAAGTGACAGGGTAAAATGGAGCAAGAGCCTTTGCAAACAGGAGAAAGATTCACACTATAATCTTCCTCACTTGCCAAAATACTTTAAAAAAATACTTTGGAATCAACATTCCATCTTCAAATTAGGGGTTCTGAAAATTAATAGGTTGTAGCAATGAGAAAGTTATTCATTCTGCCTTTTTTGGCAAGAACAATATTTTAAAATATGTGCTTTGGTTGTAAAGCCATAGCTAACAAGAGAAAGAAATGTGGACACAAACTGGAGACATAAAATAACCCTCACAGTTGGCCCACTGCTGTCGCTTCAAGTGCCCAAGAATATTCCCAAGGAATATGTGAATATGTAAATTATTCACATACCTTCAACAATCCTTTTGTAGTGGTTCAAGTAGCATGAGAAAATAATCACTTAATTTCATTAACTATAGTACAAAGATGTGACAATACCTTTAGGAAGACTCAACCTTCTTCTAATAAAGAACCAAACACAATACAGAGTTACAAAATCGTTGCTGATAAATACCTTTATGTAGGATAGACAAGATGGGAGTGGAAAGATGAGCACATTTCCCAGCTCAATGATTATCGTGAATCACACCATGCTTTCCAGGAGTTTAATACATGCAAATTTCTCACAGAAACCCTACACAATTATGAGCAAGTCAGGACAAACAAGGAATTCTTGGTTTTCTAAAACCTAAATACTAAAAAGAGAAGGGTATGAAATGATCCACATTCACAGATTTCCTAAAGCAGATGCAAATGCCGCACAGAAGCCATGTGTGACCAAAAATGTTCCCCATATTTCTTCCTTTCATCCTCTTTCCATCCTCAAAATTCAAACAGAAAATGCTGAGTTTGTTTTTTAAAATTATGTGGAACAAACACTACTGATGGAAAATTACAGTTGGATGACTTGACTTTTCAAAGTTTATGAATGAGGGAAGTTACTTCTCTTAACTACATTGCTGGAATTTTTCCACTCTCATTTCAATTCAAAGTTGCAGTGTTTATTCTTCTGCCAACATCCAATGCCCTCCCCTCACACCTAAGTCACCTTCAGACCAGTTCAAGGTTTCAGTCCAAAAAGTTACAAAAAGCTGACCTAGCCGTTGTCTTCGTGGGCAATGCTATTCACGTTTCACATTCCTTTATTTAGTGTCAGAAATGTGACATTTAAAATTTATTCTTTCCATTTTTTTCTACATATGTGTGTGTTTCTTTAAGGGGAGTTTTTATTTTAAAATACTATTTACTCTGTTATCCTTTGAATATATTGTTTTTCTCATGAAATAATCTTTAAACTGAAATGTAATTTTTATATACCTTGAATAAACCGGCACGTGGCATCAATAACTCGAAAATGACTGCAATTGATATAGGCAACAATTTTCTAATAAGTGCTTTTACCTGATTCACTTTGCTTGAAAGACTTCTTTTGCCCCATTTTAAAAGTCAAATTGGGGTTGGGGATGTACCTCTGTGGTAGAGCACAGATGAGTATGGCTCTGGGTTCCATCCCTAGGACCCAACTCAACCCCCAAAGTCAAACTTTTTCATCCAGGAGAATAAGAGCTAAGAGTAGCAGTATTCACTACAGATACACGTGGCCTGGAGACGCTCTCCTTTTCAGCAAGAAAGAATGGAAGAGAAAATCTTGTCTACTTGTCTAAGAGGCGCAGCTGGAAAAGCAACATCCCTTCGGTGAATGACCTCACTGTGTCTTAGGACCTCATAATATCGTCCACGCCGCCGAAAATACTACTTGCCCCATCTGCACTCCTGGGCTGGATGCTGCCCAGAGAAAGCATCCCTCCAGGTGAGCCCTTTCTCCTCCACCCACTTTTCTTCCCTACACACACACACACACACTACACTGGCTGTTCAGGTATGTGTCGCGCATCCCTATTCAAGCACACACACACACACACACCAAAGAAATGTACCAGAGGACCCGACCCAGCTCTGCGCCACGCGCTCTGGGTTGTGCCTGCAGAGACATCCCCCGCCAGCCGGAGCCGATGTGGGCTGGTCCTCTGGGATGCGCAGTCCCCAAACCGGGTGGGCGCGCGCAGAGGAGTTCTGGGGACGTCACCGAGAGCGCCAGGGTAAGGCAGCGCTAACCTAAACTAGGCATTAAGAGGTGAGAGAGGCAGAAGTTAACAAGTCCCCCAAACTGCCACTTCTTCGCTCCAGCTAAGTCACTGGAGGAGGCCAAAGCTCAGAAGAGCGGCAGTCGCCGCGCGACGCCCAACAGGAGATGGCAAACTCCTTTGCAAAGAGCATTGAAAGTCACTCACCTCCACCCATCTCTGAGCCTCGGCGAACGCTACGGAACAATCGGCCTCTGCATCCTCCACCCCTTCCATGGCTAGGGCAAAAGAGGGAGAGACTCAGTGGGTGCGTTGAGTGGCTGGGGTGCCCTCACGTGTCTCGGCCCAGCGGCTGGGAGGGGACGCGGACTGACGTCCCAGCCTCTGCTCCGGCTGCAAATCTCCCGGTTCTTTTCCCCTTTGTTAGGCTCTGTAGTTTTAAGTTTTCGAAATCTACAAGAACTTGTAGACGTTGCTGTCGCAAAACTCCTGAAACAGACCCAAGTCCAAGGAGACCCGAGCAGGCGCAGGAGTCTCACGAGCGGACCACTAGCAGCACCAGCCCAGTCCACAGGGTAGACTTCAAAAGTCGCAGCGATGCCGCCGCCCTCCCCGCAGTGGCCCCGCCCCGCCCCACCCCAACGCCCACCCCCGGCCAGCCCAGTCGCCGCTTCCGTCCCCCCCACCCCCGCGGCTACCGTGAGTTCCCGGCCGCGGCCGCCTCCGTGGTCAGACTGTCTGGGCAGGGAGATGCCACCTCCTGCCAAGGGGCCGTGGGGGGCCACCCTCCGCTCCCGAGCTGTGGATTCGGACAGCTACTCCGCCCTGAAGGGATGCGCCCCCGCGCCCGCATCCTTCCTGCCTCTGCCCGCCTTCCCTCTCCGGGGCCCCTGGAAGCGGCGCCCTAGGCTCGCGGCCGCAGGGCCCGCTGACATACCAGGAATAGCTGCACACAATTGCACCTTTCCCGGCCAAGAAACTTCCCCCGCGGGGGAGCGCGGGCCTCTGGGACGTCTAGCAGTGGAGCCTGGCCTGGCCATCCTCCCTCACCTGGGGCTGGGGCGGGTGGCGCGCAGCTCCCGCCGAGTCCGCTGCCCCGCCCCCAAGCTCTCCGCCCCTCCAGGCCACCCGGGCCCTCCTGGCGGCAGGTGAGGGTAGTGGCTTTGGCACGCGCAGAGTATTCCCCCAGCTCAGGGCAGGCTCTGCTCCGCCCTGCTTCCAGGTGGGTAGAGGTAGAACGTACCTGCCATTCAGTCCTCTGCTGGCCACCGAGGGTTCGAGCTAGCAGAAACCTTTGCATTTTTCCCTTCTCCCGCCCACTCAGCCGAATCCGGGCCGTTTGATCACGCTCACAGGTGGAGCGTCAATACTACCACATTTCTTGATGCGAGTACACTCAGGAGAGGCAGTCGGGTGACAGATTGTTTAGAATCCGCAGCGACCCTTCGTAGGTGAAAGGTGCACGGGTTGATTAAACTGGGTCCTTTCCATGCTTGCGGCTAAATCATATCAGAAAGCTACCAGATCATCTGTATAGGCTCCCTGGGACCTGACTCCAGGCTCCGCAGCCCTATCCAGGCCATCCAGTAGATGCCTTCTTCGCCTTTGGAGGAAGATAAAGATCGAACGGTTCCTCTCTCCTAAAAAGGAAGCAACCCTTTATTCTAATTTGTTTTCTTGGTTGGGTGTTTACATTTTGTGATGAAAAACGTCAAAGATAGAGCAGAGGGACTGGTATAATGAACTTCTAAAACCTTGCACCTGTATTTAACAAAGGTTTGCACCTTATTTACTTCATCACCTTTTCTGCTGAAAAGTGTTAGGGTTAGATAGATATCATGTTTCCCCCCTAAATGTTTCAATATACATCTTGTCTTTTAAAAGACACCACAATGCCAAACTTACACCTAACTAAAGCTAACAATAATTGCCAAACATACCCAATCCAGACTTTAATTTCCCCAACTCATTCCAAAATATGTTTTACAGATGACTTACTCGGACCAGGATCCAATCAATGACCATACATTGCATTTGATTTCTTATTTGAATGACTGACTTTGTACTATGGCTCCTTTGTGGTGTTTTCAACATTTTTCTCCTTCCTTTATATTTCCTGTTCTCTGGAAGTTAGATCTAAAGCTGGATTTTAATCCACTTACTCTTCTGAATGAACACCATCTGGATCAGGCTGATGGTTTCTGTTTACTTGGTACATTTATTTCTGTTCAACTTTTTTTTGCACCGTATATTATTCAGTGTGTCTGTTGATAAGAGTTTACAAGCTTCAGGAATACAATTGTTCCTGCTGAAGTGAGAAGCCATTGATTGAACCATCTCTACCTTGACTCTGATCAGGTGAAGAAGAAGAAAGAAGAAAGAAGAAGAAGAAAGAAGAAGAAGAAGAAGAAGAAGAAGAAGAAGAAGAAGAAGAAGAAGAAGAAGTAGAAGAAGAAGAAGAAGAAGAAGAAGAAGGGGGAGGGGGAGGGGGAGGGACCCAGGAATATATTTCTCCTTTTTTGGCTATCCAAGAACTGCTCTGCTAAATATTTAATGAATACCTTGTGTGAAGTGCTAGACGTTACAAGTGATACAAAAATTTTAAAATTCTGGACACAAATCTTACACATTTCCAGCCCAGTTGAAAGACATTCTACAAACTGCATGAGGCTTAATGTTACTGTAGTTAATAAATACATAAATTGGGGCTATGATTGTAGCTCAGTTGTAGAGTGCTTGCCTAGCATGTGTGAGGCACTGGGTTGGATCCTCAGCACCACACAAAAACAAATAAAGGTATAAAAAATACAATAATAAATTGTTTTAAATAAATAAATACATATATTATACTAATTGAAGCTACTGCAATGTGGCTTGATGTTTAGTCTCAGGGCAGCATCCCAGGATGTTAAATACACAGGCTTGAGAATCTGAACATGTTATGTCACCAAGTCACCAGAATCTCTGAGCTGCAATTTCCTCATCTGAAAAGTGGGGAGATAATAACTATTTCAAATAATCGTTATGAGATTTAAATATGATGGTGGATGTAAAAGCCCAGAGTATTGCTTATTGTTGAGGAGGCATTCAATAAAAGATGGTGATTTCCCTTTGGTCTCTTTCTCTAACGATAGTATATCAAATGTGGATTTAATTTATTTGTTCAACTACTTACATGGAAAGGGCTATAGAGGATTGTAAATTCTGTTTCAAATCAATTCAGTCACTTTAATGTTGCAAGTTTGTAACTCAGAAAACCCAAATATAATACTTTGCCTCCTAAAATCAGTCATTAGAGTGTTTTATCCTTCTGGAAAGATTCATATAGATCTATAATGAAAGGCACCTGCCTACAGAGTTTGAAAAAAAATTCACTATGGTAAAACATCAAAAAGCCGGGCGCGGTGGCACACGCCTGTAATCCCAGCACTTTGGGAGGCTGAGACAGGAGGATTGCGAGTTCAAAGCCAGCCTCAGCAATGGCGAGGCACTTAGCAACTCAGTGAGACCCTGTCTCTAAATAAAAAATACAAAAAAGGGCTGGGGATGTGGCCCAGTGGTCGAGTGCCCCTGAGTTCAATCCCTGGTACAAAAAAAAAAAAAAAAAAAAAAAAAAAAAAAATATTTTCCAAAAGAATTTTATGTACCTTTTAATTTTTTTAAATATTTTTATTTATTTGCTTTAGTTATACACAATGCGTTTTATTCAATGCATTTTATTTGTACATGGTGCTGAGGATCGAACCGGGTCGCCCATGTGCTAGGTGAGTGCTCTACCTCTGAGCCACAATCCCAGCCCCCTTTCAATTTTTAAAGACATAAAACAGTACAGTTGTCATTCAAATCACTTCATCAGAAGACTTACTGCTCAGCATTGGGGAGTGTGGTCAGCAGACACCCACAACCATCAGCCCCTCCAAAGTTGACCTCAGCATCAGAAGCACTCTCTTAAGGACATGACCCTCCCAGAACAACTATCCTCTGATGTTGCTGCCTGAAGCGATGGCCGCTTGGAGCAACGAAGCCGCGGGAAGAAGTTTAGAGGCAAACTGGAGACAAACAGCTTTTTATTCTGATAACTTTTCCTCTGGCTCTAACAACGACTAACACGCGCCGCACACACCACCAAAATGGCGCTGACCCGATCAGCAATCTCGGCCAAGTCACTCGAGATCCCGGGCCAAGTCTCGTGAGACTACGGAAGGCGATAATGTCCAAATCTTCGTGGCCCATAGTCAACCGTAATTCAAGCCATTTCCCCAAACAGGGCTCCTACATTCTGACAATGAGTGACCTGTGGTACAAAAGCCCAGCCATTCCACCCAGTGAGGGACAAGACTTGGGCCTTCTCAGTGGTCCTGTAGTCTACTGAAGCTTCTGTTCAGCCTCTTCCTTGCCCATCTCTGCTTTTTCACTCTGCCCTTCACATGGGGCATCTCTAAACAACATGCATTTTCAAACACTATTTGCTTTCATTTCTGAAAGATTCAAACTGTGATGAAATCAAGCGTGATTTGTTATAAATGAGAATCCCAAGCAATTAAAACCTCCAACAATATGATTTTTCCATGGAGTAAGATACTCTCATTTTTTTTTTTTTTTAATGTAAAAGGATAGTCAATGATCGAGAGATTTAAAATATATTGGAGGATGGGGGATGCAGCTCAGTGGTAGGGCACTTGCCTAACATGCACAAGCAAGGCCCTGGGTTTGATCCCCCCAGCACTGCAATGAGTAAATTAATTTGTTATATTGCAAAGAGCCAGGCACAATGGCACACAGCTGTAGTCCCACATATTTGGGAGGCTGGGGCAGGAAGGTCACCTAAGCCCACAAGTTCAAGGCCAGCCTAGTTAACATAGTAAGATCCCTTCTCAAATTAATTAATTAAAATATATTATAAACTATTTAAAAACATATATAAGGCACCTTCATTTTGGGATAGTATTTTTTAAATTTATAATTTTTGCTGCATAAAACAAGTTTGAAAATTTTAATGGCAGCTATTTCTGAATGGAGGTTTTTTAAAAATGTATATATATTTTCCAAGATTTTTTTGCAAGTGTATGTATGTATGACTTTTATAAATAATAAAACTTACATGACACATAAAGCTATCTCCAAATTTGACTTTGTATCTCATCCCACAAGTTTAAACTTCCTCCTCCTTCCCTGACATGGTAAATGGCATCTCATCTAAAATTTGAGATTCATGCTGGACTTCATCTCTCACCCACATGTCCATCTCATTCCAAGTTCCATCAATTCTATGTCTTAAATATTTCTCCAATTGATCTTATTTTCCATCGCCATTTCTACTTCCTTAGTTCAGGCCATCATTAGTTCTCAGGTAAATCTGAGAAATCATACGACCTTCCTGATATGTAAATTTTAGCATTCCACCAACACTCCCTGCCCTACCAATTAACCCTTCCACATAAGACTCACAGCTTATTCTTAAGACCTGGGATGGACATCTGTAAAGTAAGTGGTGGCCTTCAGGATCTGCTTCTGCCCCCATCTCTAACCACATGTGTTTCTCTCCCTCTGTTTGCCTGCCTTTTGCCTGCCTGTTCTTCTAGGCTCAATTCAGGTCTCTTCTCAGAATTCTTCAAGAAAACCTGGTAGAGTTGGGGTTGCCCCTCAGTGGTAGCGTGCTTGCCTAGCACGTGGGAGGCACTGGAGTGGATCCTCAGCACCACATAAAAATAAATAAAATAAAGGTATTGTGTCCATTTACAACTAAAAAAAAAATGTTTTACAAAACAACAACAATATTAAAAAAAAAAAAAAAAAAACCCTTTGGCAGTTCATCTTGGACTAGGTTAGGTATATCTTCTTTATGCAATTCTAGCCCCTTTCCCAAGGTATTTGTATTATCTATTTTCCTCATTGAATCAAGCTCATGACTTGGTTCCTGTCACTTATATGGTGTTCAACAACTGTGTATTGACTGGAGAGGGAAGGAGGGAGAGAAAAAGTGGGAATGAATTATAATTCACCATATGTAATAAAGCATTGATAGTAGTAAAGTAATAAACAATGATAATCATTGCAGGTAATACAAGAATTTCTTTATAACTCGACTTTTCAACAGAAATACACTTGATAAATTTGGTGGGATAATTGTTACGTTGGGACTGTCCTGTAAATTGTAGGATGTTTAGCACCATTCCTAGCCTCTCCCAACTAGATGCCAGCAGCGCCCCCATAGAAGTGACAACCAAAAATTTCTCCAGACATTGCCAAATATTACTGGGGGGGGGGGTCAAATCACCCCCTATTGAGGGCCACTATTCTACAAGGAAAGATTGGCTTTGTTAGAAAATGCCTTGGTTCAGCAGAAGTGTACCTTAGGGCCAAGTTGCTTGCAACAAATGAGCTAGGTTGGATGGAAAGAAATTAGGATAAATTGGGCCAAAAGGGTTACTCCATGTTATAAAGGAGGAAAGGAGGGTGCTGAATGATGCTTGGGACAAAGATAATAAAGCAGGATGGACCTGGCAGCTGGAGAGAAGTGAAAAAAGAGACAGGTGTAGTGTGAATTATTCTAACAAAAAATGGAATTTTGCACAGTGTTTGATCATTGTTCAAAATAATATCTGTCCTTATGGATTCACAGATAACTAACATCTGAATTACATGTATTTTTCTTGTGTTTTTATAACCCCCTAATTAGCAGGAAAATCACTACTAGAAGGTAGATAAAAAATATGTTACACATAATAATAATTATATTTAGTGCATCTCTATCCCATGTCTACCCCTCAAAACACATCCTTCAGGGTTAGTAAGGAGAGAATTATCATGTCGTCCGTGCTTACATACTGGTATTCAGACAGGTAGATCCAATTTTTATATTTGGAAATAGAAGCTAGAGAGAAAAAAAAATAATCCAAAATCTCGCAGATAATGATGAAGAAATGAGCATAGGGAGGAAGCGTGGATGTGCTGGAAAGCAAAAGGAGAAACAAACACACAAGGTGAATTCCACGTTACATCCCTTCACAAAAGACGGACAAACTTTGAGAAAATTTTCAGAACAGGTTTAGGAGGATGAGTGCTTTGCCCAGTGGACAGGGAAAGGAGCCTAAATTTGTCTTCCGAAGCTGCCAGATGGTTAACCGAGTAAGGAGAGATGAGATGAATAAGGGAGAGGAGAAGCCCTCAGGTCCTATCGGCCTTCCCCCTGGATGCACAGACATCTCATTAAGAGATCGACTGACATGGGAACTTTCAAAACACAGGACCAACCCCATAATTTAAAGAGCAGTTGGTTATTTTCTTCCTACAGTAAAGATCTTAAGAGGTTTTTTTTTTTTTTTTTTTTTCTTCCTTTTTTCTTTTTTGCTTTTTCAACATGTAAGGAGTTTCCCATCATTAAACTCAAATTATTTGACATAAATCTAAGACCTTTTATTTTTAAGGTCGCTCATTCGAGCCAGAATTGTAAACCCACATTATAATTCTCTAAGTGATAGCAGTGAGATCAAAAGGACTTACCCAAGAATTAGCTTTAAAAGAAACTATCAGGGCTTCTGGGAAAGAGAAAGGAAAGAATGTGTGTTTACTAAACGTCTCTTCCTGAAGTCCAGTGAAATGAATAAAATAAAGTCTGGATGGTTATTTTTGGTAAGGATAATCAAAGATAAAAATAGTCAAGTTCAGGGCTGGGGTTGTGGTTCAGTGGTAGAGCACTCGCCTAGCACATGCACCGGAGCACTATGTAAAAATAAATAAAATAAAGGTATTGTGTCCAACTACAACTAAAAAAATAAATATTAAAAAAAAAAAAGAGTCAAGTTCAGTTTTCCCTAAAACACTTTTTTTTTTCTTTTTGTTTTCCGGTTTGGGTAGAGAATTTCTGCCTGATCTCCCCTTGGCTTTATTTAATAAGAGAAATAACTATATTATTAACTCCATTTTTTTCTGCTGAAATGACAGGGAAAACACGAAACACCATATATATATGGTATTATTAATACTTTAGAATTGTAATAGCAGTTTTTGTTTACATTCTGAAATTGGACCAAGATAGGAAACAGCCCATCCATTATAGGAAATTTGTAAAAGCTCAAATTATATTTTTATAATTATTCTCCCTACTCTGTAACTACTAGGTAGATATCATTAATACTTTAGCTTCAAAAAGAAAAGTAACTATAGTCAACAATAATGTATTGTACATTTAAAAATCTATCAAGAGGTAGATCCCATGCTTAACACAATAAAAATTTTTAATGATTTTTTTTTTGTATTTTTATTGGTGCACTATAATATACATAATGGTGGGATTTGTTGTTACACATTCACACATACACAATATAACAATATAATTTGGTGAATATCAATCTCCAGTATTTCCTCTTTCCCTCTCCTTTTCCCTCCTCCTAATCCCCTTCCTCTATTCTACTGATAGCCCTTCTATTTTCATGAAATCCCAACCACCACCTTCCCCCCCCCCTTTCCTCTCTCACTTCCACATATGAGAGAAAACATGACCTTTAACTTTCTAGTTTGGCTTATTTCACTTAGCATGATGTTCTCAAGTTTGATTCATTTTTCTGCAAATGACATAATTTCATTCTTCTTTATGGCTTTTTGGTTGATCAAAACTCCACTGTGTATATATACATTTTCTTGACTCGTTTATCAGTACACAGACACCTAGACTAGTTCCATAATTTGGCTATTGTGAATAGCCAAATAGCTGCTATAAACATGGATATAAATGTATCACGACTGATGACTTTAATTCTTTGGGATAAATACCAATGAGAGGGATATTTGGATCATTGGGTGGTTTCATTCCTAGTCTTTTGAGAAATTGCCATACTGCTTTCCAGAGGGGCTGTACTAATTTGCAGTCCCAACCAATGTGTATGAGTGTACTTTTCTCCCCCACATCCTCAACAGCATTTATTTTTATTTGTGTTCTTGATAATTACCATCCTGACCAGAGTGAAATGAAATCTCAGTGTAGTTTTTTTTTTTTTTTTTTTTTTTTTTTGGTACCGGGGATTGAACTCAGGGGCACTCGACCCCTGGGCCACATCCCCAGCCCTTTTTTGTATTTTATTAGAGACAGGGTTTCACTGAGTTGCTAAGTGCCTCGCCATTGCTGAGGCTGGCTTTGAACTCGCGATCCTCCTGCCTCAGCCTCCCAAGTGCTGGGATTACAGGGCGTGCGCCACGGCACCCGGCTCTCAGTGTAGTTTTTATTTGCATTCCCCTTATTGCAAAAGATGTTGAACATTTTTTTTCATATATTTTTTAAAATATTTATTTATTTGCTTTAGTTGTACACAATGCAATGTATTTATGTTTACGTGGTGCTGAGGATCCAACCCAGGCCGCGCACATGGGAGGCCGAGCGCTCTGCCGCTGAGCCACAACCCCAGCCCCTTTCATATATTTTTTGACCATTTTCATTTCTTCTTTTACTATCTGTTTAGATCATTTGTTTATTTATTAATTGGGATATTTGGTTTTCTGGTGGTAAGTTTTTTTTTAATGTATTTTTTTTTAGTTGTAGTTGGACACAATACCTTCATTTTATTTATTTTTATGTGGTGCTGAGGATCGAACCCAGTGCCTCGCATGTGCTAGGAAAGCACTCTATCACTGAGCCACAACCCCAGCATGTGGTGGTAGGTTTTTTTAGTTCTTTGTCTATTCTGGATATTAGTCCTTTGCCAGAAGAGTAGCTAGTCAAGATTTTCTTCCATTCTGTAGGTTCTCTCGTCATATTCTTCATTGATTCCTTTGCTGTGGAGATTTTTAATTAGATGCCAACCCATTTATAAATTCTTGGCATTATTTCTGAACTTTAGAAGTCCTTTTGAAGTAGTTGCTACCTGTATCTATGTGTTCGAATGCTGATCCAATATTTTTTCCTAGTAATTGTATAGTTTCTGGTCTAAGTCCTAAGTCTTTGATGCATTTTCAGTTGACTTTTGTGTAGGTTAAGAGATAAGGATCTAGTTTCATTCTACATATGGATAACCAGTTTTCCAAGCATCGTTTGTTTAAAAGGTTGTCGTTGCTCTAATGTGTGTTTTTGGCACCTTTTGTCAAGGATAAGATGAATGTATCTCTATGGGTTCGTCTCTGTGTCTTCTGTTCTGGTCCATTGGTCTATGTGGGTATTTTTAATGCCAGTACCAAGCAGGTTTTGTTATTATAGCGCCATGGTATAATTTGAAGTCAGGTATTTTGATGCCTCCAGCATTGCTTTTTGGTTTAGAATTGCATTGGCTATTCTGTGTCTTTTTACTCTTCCAAATGAATTTTAAGACTGTGTCTTTTTAGTTATGTGAAGAATGTCACTGGCATCTTGACGGGGATTGCACTGAATCTGTAGATTGCTTTTGATAATGTGGCCATTTTGACAATATGTATTTTGCCTATCAATGAACAGGGGAGTTCTTTCCATCTTCTAATATTTTTTTCAATTTTTTTCTTCAACATTCTATAATTGTCATTGTGGAGGTCTCACATCAGCTTGGTTAGGTTCGAACCCTGGCCACGCACGTGCTAGGCGAGCGCTCTACTGCTGAGCCACAACCCCAGCCCCTGGTTTGCTGTTTTTTTTTTTTTTTTTTTTTTTTAATATTTATCTTTTAGTTATTGGTGGGCGCAATATCTTTATTTTATGTGGTGCTAAAGATCGAACCCAGGGCCTCACGCTTGCTAGGCAAGCGCTCTACTTCTGATCCACAACCCCAGCCCCTCTGGTTTGCTTTTGTTTTTTGAAACTATTGTGAATACAACTGATTTTGTGATTTCTTTCTCAATAGATTATTATTGATGTATAGGAAAGCTAATGATTTTTTTATGTACAATTCAATTTTATTTCTCTATTCCATAAGTAGAGAAAATAAAACTAAAGCAATAAGATTTACAATTGCATTAAAAGTAAAATTGCATAGGAATAACTATTAAAATGTGAACTGTAATGAAAAAAATATACATTTTCACTAAAAATGCTTAAAAACTTAAATACATAGAGAGGTATGTCATAATCATAGCTATAAGAATGAAGCAGTAGAAAAATATGAATTTCCCCAAATACATTTGTGCATTCAATGCAATATTTTTTTGCTTACATTGTGTAACTTGGTACAGTTGATTTTTTAAATTTTTTTTGGGTAATAGTAGTATGCATTATAATTCATAATAAACATAGAGCATCTTTTTAAAAAACACTGTTTGTATACAATGTATATTCATACCATTCAAATCTTCAATCATACATTTAGGATAATGACATCCATCTTATTCAACCACCTTTTATTTTTTTCCCCTCCATCCCCCCTTGCTCCCTTCCTTCCCCTCCATCCCCTTTGACCTTTCTAGCATTCCTCTAATCCTCCTATGTACCCCGACCCAACACCACTGTGAATCAGCTTCCTTATATCAGAGAAAACATTCGGTATTTGGATTGTTGAGATTGACGAATTTCACTTAGCATTATATTCTCCAACTTCATCCATTTACCTGCAAATGCCATTATTTTATTTTCTTTTATTGCTGAGTAAAATTTCATTGTGTATATGTACCACATTTTCTTTATCCATTCATCAACTGAGGGACATCTAGGTTGGTTCCACAATCTAGCTATTGTGAATTGTGCCGCTATAAACACTGAAGTGGCCGTGTCACTGTAATATGCTGTTTTTAAGTCCTTTGGGAATAGACCCAGGAGTGGGATGGCTGGGTCATAGGGTGGTTCCATTCCCAGTTTTCCAAGAAATCTTCATACTGCCTTCCATAACGGTTGCACCATTTTGCAGTCCCACCAGCAATGTATGAGTGTGCCTTTTTCCCCACATCCTCTCCAACATTTGTTGTTGTTTGTGTTCTTAATGGCTGCCATTCTGACTGGAGTAAAATGAAATCTTAGAGTAGTTTTAATTTGCATTTCTCTAATTGCCAGCGATGTTGAGCATTTTTTCATGTATTTGTTGATTAATTGTGTATTTTCTTCTGAGAAGTGTCTTTTCAATTCCTTAGCCCATTTATTGATTGGGTTATTTGTTTTTTTGGTGTTAAGTTTTTGAGTTCTTTATATATTCCAGAAATTAGTGCTCTATCTGATGTGCATGTATTAAATATTTATGCCCAAATAGTTGGCTCTCTATTCACCTCACTGATTGTTTCTTTTGCTGAGAAGAAGCTTTTTAGTTTGAATCTATCCCATTCATTGATTCTTGATATTCTTGCGCTACAGGACTCTTATTAAGGAACTTGGGGCCTAATCCGACATGTTGGAAATTGGAGCTTACTTTTTCTTCTATTAAGTGTATTGTCTCTGGTCTAATTCCTAGGTCCTTGATCCACTTTGAATTGAATTTTGTGCATGGTGAGAGATAAAGGTTTAATTTCATTTTGTGGCATATGGATTTCCAGTTTTTCCCAGCACCATTTGTTGAAGAGGCTATCCTTTCTCCACCGTACATTTTTGGCGCCTTTGTCTAATATAAGATAGCTGAAATTATATGTATTCATTCTGTACCATTGGTCTACCAGTCTGTTTTGGTGCCAATACCATGCTGTTTTTGTTACTATTGCTCTATAGTATAATTTAAAGTCTGGTATGGTGATGCCACCTGCTTCACTTTTCTTGCTCAGGATTGCTTTGGCTATTCTGGGTCTCTTATTTTTCCAGATGAATTTCATGACTGCTTTTTCTATTTCTTTGAGGAATGTCATTGGGATTTTGATTGAAATTGCATTAAATCTGTATAATGCTTTTGGTAGTACAGACATTTTGACGATATTAGTTCTACCTATCCAAGAATAAGGTAGGTCTTTCCATCTTCTGAGGTCTTTTATAATTTCTTTTTTTAAGTGTTCTATAGTTTTCATTATAGAGGTCCTTCACCTCTTTCGTTGATTCCCAGATATTTTTTCTTTTTTGATGCTATTGTAAATGGAGTAGTTTTTCATCATTTCCCTTTCAGAGGGTTTGTCACTGATGTACAAAAATGCCTTTGACTTATGGGTATTGATTTTGTATCCTGCTACTTTGCCGAATTCATTTACTAGTTGTAAAAGTTTTCTGGTAGAGCCGGGCACAGTGGCGCATGCCTTAATCCCAGCACTTTGGGAGGCTGAGGCAGGAGGACTGCGAGTTCAAAGCCAGCCTCAGCAATGGCGAGGCACTTAGCAACTCAGTGAGACCCTGTCTCTAATAAAAACACAAAAAAGGGCTGGGGATGTGGCCCAGCGCTCGAGTGCCCCTGAGTTCAATCCCCGGTACCACAAAAAAAAAAGTTTTCTGGTAGAGTTTTTTGGGTCTTCTAGGTATATTATCATGTCATCGGCAAATAGTGCTAATTTGAGCTCTTCTTTTCCTATCTGGACCCCTTTAATTTCTTTCATCTGTCGAATTGCTCTAGCCAGAGTTTCAAGTACAATGTTAAATAGCAGTGGTGAAAGGGGGCATCCCTGTCTTGTTCCAGTTTTTAGAGGGAATGCTTTCAATTTTTCTCCATTTAAGATAATGTTAGCTTGGGGCTTTGCATAAATAGCTTTTATGATGTTGAGATATGTTCCTGTTATTCCTAGTTTTTCTAGTGTTTTGAACATGAAGGGGTGTTGTATTTTGTCGAATGCTTTTTCTGCATCTATTGAGATGATCATATGGTTCTTATCTTTAAGTCCATTGATGTGATGTTTTATGTTTATTGATTTCTGAATGTTGAACAAACCTGGCATCCCTGGGATAAACCCCAGGAAAGCTAATGATTTTTGCATGTTGATTTTGTATCCTGTTACTTTGCTGAATTTGCTCATTAGCTCTAGCAGTCTTTTGCAGGAGCTTTTTGAATTTTCTACATATAGGATCATATCATCTGTGAACAGTGAAAATTTGATTTTTTCCATTTCTATGTTTGTCCCTCTTATTTCCTTCTCTTGCCTCATGCTCTGCTAGAATTTCTAGTACTGTATTGAATAGGTGTGGCAAGTGTGAACATCCTTGTCTTGTTCTGGATTTTCAAGGAAATGCTTTCAGTGGTTATCTATTAATGAGATGTTGATCTCTGAAGTAAACCATCAATGTCTCCCATAAGCTCTTGGACTAGGAATGCTCTATCCATGACTACTATAAATGATTTTAGGCCCTATGGACAAAAATAGACCAATCGGGCCAAATTTGTCCAATCTAATGTTATTAAAGTTAAAAAAAAAAAAAATCCATGGCACTGAGACTTTCCTTAACAGACAAAGACACCTCCTATCTATTGCTCTGTTTCTGTTAATTTAGACAATTAATTGGGAAGTATTATGGTTTAGATTGATAATAGGCAGGCAGAGTGTGGTTGGAGGAGGTAAATCACTGAGGATGTGCCTTTGAGGTTTATATTTTGTCCCTGGCAAGCAGAGTTCATTTTCTCTCTCTCTTTCCCTGCCCCTCCCTCCCTCCCCCTCTCTCTTCCCTCCCTCCCTCCCTCCCTCCTTCCCAGTGGCCATGTCCTGAGCTGTTTTTCTCTTCCATGTCTTTCTGCCATGATGTTCTACCTCACTGTGGGCCCAGAGTTATAGAGTCCACTGTCTATGGAATCAGATCTCTGAAACTATGAGCCAAAATAAACTTTGTTCTTGTAGGGTCTTTTGGTCACAGAAGAAAAAAAAAAAAAACTCAGTAAAACAGGCAACAGGCAGGAAGCCCTGCCTAAACATTTAATACAGATCAAGACCACACACACGCGCACATACACATAGCAGATGCTCCATTTTCTGTTGGAACTGCGCATAGATAAAGGTAACAGGAGCTGAGTGCAGTGGTGCATGCCTGTAATACCAGTACTTGGGAGGCTGAGGCAGGAGGATCCGGAGTTCAAAGCCAGCCTCAGCAATGGAGAGGCACTTAGCAACTCAGTGAGACCCTGTCTCTAATAAAATACAAAAAAGGGCTGGGGGATGTGGCCCAGTGGTTGAGTGCCCCTGAGTTCAATCCCTGGTACCAAAAAAAAAAAAAAAAAAAGGTAACAGTCAGGGCTATATGACTCTATCATTTGAAGAAGTACTATAATGGCCTCCATTTCATTTGGGCAGAATCAGGTCTCTGGGCATATATAGACAATCCTAAGAATATGAAGAGAAAGGCTTGAAATTGTGTTGCATTTATTGTGCACAGGACAATTTCTTTAATAGGTATGTTGACTTAAGAGAAATATTTCCTTCTCTTATCATGGACTTAGACTGTCTAATCCTTGAAAATTATTGTTTGATCATGGGAGACCTTATGTGAATGATAGAGTGTTTTATCTATACCATACTCAGAAAAGATCAAAAGGACTAAGGAAGAAGAAGAAAAGTTAAGTTTACTTCCTACTGGTCCCCAAAACTCAACATAGACAGCACTTGTCATGACAACAACAATCCCACATTCTTTTGCTATAGCTAGTCACTGCTATCCCTACCTTCACAACTCACACCCCAGAATATGCGCTCCGAGTAGATCTGCCTAAGTGTGTCTAATAAGTCCTAGAGAGAAATCAACTCCTGTAGGTAGTGAGTGGAATATTTTTAAAGTAAGGTGAACATTGGACTTAGGAGAGCAGATGGACCTTGATGTATCACACGAAGGCTAAAAAGCCATATACCTACAAATGCCTAGCCTTTCGACTTAGATTATGAAAATAGTTACATTCAAAATATAAGCTTAAGGTAGTGATGGACATTGCCATATTTTAATTCCTGTTCAAGTAGAAACATTCAGTGAAAATGCATATATAGCTTTACTTTAGTGGTACCTAGGAGGTTATCTAATGCTTAGAATGAAGCAAAGTACTACCTGGGAAGGTCCCTGTCAGCCACAGATGAGGAAACTGAAATTGACATTGAAAATTCAGCAGACGGGGCTGGGATTGTGGCTCAGCGGCAGAGCGCTCGCCTGGCACGTGCGCGGCCCGGGTTCGATCCTCAGCACCATGTACAAATAAACCCATTGTGTACAGCTAAAGCAAATAAATAAATATTAAAAAAAAAAAAAAAAAAAAAAAAAAAAGAAAATTCAGCAGACGCTAAAAATTGAACCAGAGATGGCTTAAGATATACTCCCGTGTGTGTGTGTGTGTGTGTGTGTGTGTGTGTGTGCCGGGACTGCTGTGTTATTAATGGGGCCGAGGTCTAAAGCTGCCCCCCTTTTTGGGTCCTAAAAGGGGGTTCTTTCTGCCCGCAGAAAGAACGTAGCTTACCTGGCAAAGATAGGCTTAGCGGGCAAAAATCGCCGGGCGTTTCACCCCGCCTGATTGACGGATACCACGCCACACCCGGGGAGTTTTGTAGAAAGCAAGAGCCAAAACTCAAATTTATTAAGCAATGAACTGCACTTAAATAGGCCCAGAAATAACCAATCCTCGACCTGCAGGGCGGTTCGGACTCTCACGATACGTCATAGCCACACCCCCTTGCTTAGCCCCAGTCCTCTAAAGGGCGTGGTAAGCAACCAGAGCGCATCCCCTTGGCAGACAGCGTCCAGAGTCCCAACATGTGTGTGTGTGTGTGTGTGTGTGTGTGTGTGTGTACCCAGAGATTGAACCTAGGGGCGCCTTACCACTGAGCTACAATACCAGCCCTTTTTATTTTTTGAGACAAAGTCTTACTAAGTTGCTTACAGGCTTGCTAGATTGCTGAAGCTGGCTTTGAACTTGCAATCCTCCTGCTTCAGCCTCCCCAGCTGCTGGAAGTACAAGCATGCACCACAGCATCCAGCCTGAAGATATATACACTTGAGAATCTCTGGAGATATTGTAAGAAGCCTGGGATGACCAATCAAAGCTTTCAATTTTGAAACTAAAGAAATGTAACTGCCAAATGTCAAAGATTTAGAAACATTCCCAAAAAAACCTGGTTATCATCTGCCTTATGAACTGATTTTATTCTTCTAATAGAGGAATGGGCTGGGAAGAACAGTACCCATCATTTCACCTTCCAAAGTTTCGTTCCTGTGGGGTATGGTGGCTCATGCCTGTAATTCTGTGATGGGAGGCTGAGGCAGGCAGGTTGTTAAGTTTGAGACCAGCCTCTGTGACTTATTGAGATCCTGTCTGAAAATAAAAAAAAATTAAAAAGCATAGGTGCTTAATGGTAAAGCATCCCTAGGTTTAATCCCCACTATTGGAAAACAAACACAACAAAACAAAAGCAAAAACCAAAATTTCATTCATAATTACACCAGGGTCAGCTTTTTCAGTTATTTTTATCTTCCTATAACAAATGTAAAAACAAATTTAAATTAGTTGACTTCAATAGCCAAAGTTTTCATCATTTTGAAAGATAAATTTTACTTGACACCACCTAAAATAAATTATCAATAACAAATGACTTTTTAATTCATTTCTGATTCTGTTTTAGAAATTATAGAAAAATGGGGCTGGGATTGTGGCTCAGTGGTAGAGTGCTCGCCTAGCACGTGCGCGGCCCGGGTTCGATCCTCAGCACCACGTACAAATAAACCCATTGTGTACAACTAAAGCAAATAAATAAACATTAAAAAAAAAAAGAAATTATAGAAAAAATTTTCCTTAATGGGAACAAAATTTCTCCAGAATCTTTTCCATTCCTGAATTTATAATACTAATATCTGATTTTGGATAATTTAGTTATGCATAAATGGAATCTTTTCTCCCATTATGTTGTCTAAATATGTCAAGATACCAGCTGAAAGCAGATATAAAATTAATTCCTCTTACTGGGCTGGGGTTGTGGCTCAGTGTTAGAGCACTTGCCTAGCGCACGTGAGGCACTGGGTTCGATTCTCAGCACCACATGAAAAAATAAATAAATAAAATAAAGTCATTGTGTCCATCTACAACTAAAAAGAATTTTTTAAAAAATTAATTTCTCCTGCCTTTTAAATTTAGCATGCAATAAATTTTTCTCCAGCCAAAATACCTCTTTGGCATAGAATTTTGCTATAATGGACTAGTCTGTAAAAATTATTTTGTTATAAACTGAGTGTATAATCCCAGCTACTGCAGAGGCTGAGGCAGGAGGACCACTTGAGCCTAAGAGTTCTAGGCCAGCACGGACAACCTAGAGACACCCATCTAAAAAAAAAAAAAAAAAATTGTTGGGCTGGGGCTGCGGTTCAGCAGTAATGTACTTGCCTGGCATGTGTGAGGCACTGGGTTTGATTCTCAGTACCACATATAAATAAATAAAATAAAGGTCTATCAACAACTACATATATATACACATGTGTATAGACATATAATTTATTGCATGCTAACATTTATATATATATATAAATTGTAGAAATGATAATGAAAATTTTTACATTGCCATTTTTTTGAAAATTATTCAATCCATTAAAAAGCAAAAATAGTTCAAGTTTGAGTGTCTCTAAAATGTAAATTAAACCTAAAATATACTTAGCATTCTTTTGGGTACATAATTCTTTTGGGGGAGCTGACATTTATCTTTGCATCTCACTAATTAGTATGGTGCTTTAGAACCCAGTGAAATACTTTTTGTTGCTCAGATGAGTTGATTAATTTTCAACACATTTTCCTATATTGCTTTGTTTTTTTTTCTTTGTGCTGGGAACCCAAGGGAGGCTTTACCCCTGAAGTACATCCCAGCCTTTTACATTTTTCATTTTGCAACAGGGTCTTGCTAAATTGCCTAGGGCTTCCATAGGTTGAGGAGGCTGGCCTCAATCTTGTAATCCTCCTGCCTCAGCCTCCCAAGTCATTAGGATTAGCTGTGTGCACCACCAGCTTGGTCCATATTGACTTTTTTTTTGTACCAGGGATTGAACTCAGGGGCACTCGACCACTGGGCCACATCTCCAGCCCTTTTTTGTATTTTATTAGAGACAGGGTCTCACTAAGTTGCTAAGTGCCTCACCATTGCTGAGGCTGGCTTTGAACTCCGGATCCTCCTGCCTCAGCCTCCCAAGTGCTGGGATTACAAGCATGCGCCACCGCGCCCAGCTCATACTGACTTTTTAAAAAGCTTTCTCAGTGATAAATTTTTGCAGGGATATTTTCTATATTTATTGCCTGATCTGTTAAATAGGTCTCATGTCAGGTTAGGGCATTAGTTGTTAATCAATGCAATCCCTGCCTTAAGCATCCATTTGTAGTTCGATTCCTTGAAAGAAGCTCTAACAATTCGTAAAGCTCTTAAAAATATAATTACAGTAGGAACATTTTAATTATGAAGGTGGTATTTTCAGACAACTACAAGATTTAGAGAAAGAATGAGGAAAAAAATTTCAGAGGAAAATCCAGCAGGATCTTAATAATACTGGGCACACAAACTCACACTGACTTTGAGTAGCCTGGTTGACATTTCTGTATGCCCTTACACCTTGTTAGGAAAGCACTTTACAAACTAGAGCATGCCTTACATTATCTTATAATATCTTCTACCACCTAGGCAGTTCGATCTGTGCAAAGAATGAACAATGATTACAAAATTAATAACAGGGGTTTAAAAGTTTGCAATCCTGTGCTTACCAATAATAAAAGTGCAGATTGAAGCAGTCTACAAAGTTGACTTGATTTTATTTCAGTTGCAGAATTTACTTCTTGCTCTCCTACTGACCTCTTCCTTTACACTTACATGTGATCCTGAAGAAAAGTCAAATGGAGACACCCTGCCTTAGTTCTTTCAAAGCGAAGTACAGAAGTATGCCAAGGACTGTTATTACCTTCTCTGTACAGAGAGCTTCCCTGAGACACAGCCAACCCACACAGATGCAGACACGGGCACTGAGAAACAGTTTCCAAATTTCTAAAGCTCAGAGCTTTGTTCTGAGAATAAGAAGTCCAGCTGAAAGACTGGAAATAGTGTATATTCTAATTTTCTTCAAAGCAGTTATAACAAAAACTAAAATAGGTTTCCACCACATCCGTGTATTGAATTTATTTGACCTTGTTCTGTCACTCTAGCATAATACTGAAATTCATCAAAATTCAAATACCTATAAATGAAGCATGAATAATAACAATAACTTGAAATGCTGAAATAATTGCTCAAGGTGATTTAAATTCTGTAAACATAGCTATCAAAAAGAAAAATAGCATTCTTGGCCTGAAAGACCAAAAGATTCAGATAAAAATGTTTTCCTAACAAGCAGTACGCTTAGGTGTAGTATTATTACAGGAAAGAGCAAAATTCCAATCATCCTTGCTAAATTGCATGTCTGCTAACTTCAGCTATTTTGGGATTTTTAAAAGTTAAACGATTTCTAAGTAAGAGAAGAAATATGCATGGTTTCTTTGTGCATGGAAATGAAATGTTATCTATTCATTCCATCTCCTTCTTTAAATTCTCTTAAAAATTAGATAAGTCTGGTGTTTCAGGATATAAACTTTGAAACTATTTTCAAAATAGCTTATTGCTTCATTGGGGTGATAGTAATAACAATAGCTGCCATTTGTGAGTGCTTGTCATTAGGTACTTCATTTATAATATAAAACCTACATGAGAGTACTTTTGCTTAAGGGGTTAAACTTTAACCAAGACTAATCAATCAGAGCCAAGAATAAACCATGTCATACACCAAAGTCAGCTCTGTTCAATTTGCAATGCCTTTTAGCTAACTGTAACAGATGCTGATAATGTTTCTTTTAGTAGGACCACTATAGTTTATGCCATATTTTCAGAATCATGCTATCAAGCAAGTACTGTGAGAACACTGAAAATTCTCTATTATCAAGACCAGATTTTTTTTTTTTTTTTTAACAAGGGATTGAACCCAGGAACACTTTACCGTGGAGTTACATTCCCAGTCCTTTGTATTTTTTGTCTTGAGACAGGGTCCTGCTAAATTGCTGAGGCTGGCCTTAAATCTGTGATCCTCCGGCCTTGACCTCTCAAATTGCTGAGGTTACAGACTTGCACCACTGTACCAGGCTAAAGCCAGAAGATTTATAATGATGAAATTTGCAGCCACTTAGTGAGTGCTGTGGTTTGAATGTGTCCCACAAGGTTTCATGTGTTGGAATTTAATCTCTATTGTGAGATGTTATGTTTCGGGGAAACTTAATCTGACTGTAGTGTTTAGAGATGGGACCTTTGTGAAATGATTAGGATTAAAATCCCCCATGGGGCTGGGGTTGTGGTTCAGCGGTAGAGTGCTGGCCTAGCTCTTGCGTGGCCCTGGATTTGATCCTCAGCACCATGTAAGAACAGATAAATAAAATGGAGGTATTGTGTCCAACTACAACTAAAAAATAAATAATTTTTTTGAGTATTTGAATTTATTTTTTTATTTAATTTAATTTGTTATACATGCTTTTGGAGTGCAATTTCTTTCATATTACATATAAAGAGCACAGTTTTCCAAGTCATCGGTTTTACACAAAGTATTTTCATACCATTTGAGCTTTTCTACATGCACTTAGTATATTGATGTCCAACTCCTTCTGCCATTGTTTCTATCCCCTTGCCCCCTCCCCTCCCTCTCCTCCTTTGTTTTATTTAACATTCCTTCATTCCTCTCATTCCCCCCCTCCCTTGCCACTATAATTCAGTATCATGATAGCAAAGAAATTAATCAACCTTTGGTTTTCTGGGATTGGCTGACTTCACTTAGCATTATTTTCTCCAACTCCATCCGTTTACCTGCAAATGCCATGATTTTATTTTCTTTTAGTGCTGAGTAGTGTTCCATTGTGTATATATGTTAAAGTTTCCCTATACATTCATCTATTGATGGTTATCAGGGTTGTTTTCCACAATCTAGCGATTGTGAGTTGTGCAGCAATAAACATTGATGTGGCTGTGTCCCTGTAGTAAGCTGTTTTTAAGTCCTTTGTGTATAGACCGAGGAGTGGGATAACTGGGTCAAATGGTGGTTCCATTCCAAGTTTTCCTAGGAATCTCCATCCTACTTTCCAGATTGGCTGTACCAATTTGCAACCCCACCAGCAATGTATGAGTGTGCCCTTTTCCCCACAACCTCGCCAGCATTTATCGTTGCTTGTGTTTTTGATAGCTGCCAATCTGACTGGCGTGAGATGAAATCTTAGAGTAGTTTTGATTTGCATTTCTCTAATTGCTAGAAATGTTGAACATTTTTTCATATATTTGTGATTGATTGTATATCATCTTCTGAGAAGTGTCTGTTCAGTTCCTTAACCCATTTATTTATTGGGTTGTTTGATTTTTTTGTTGTTGTTGTTGTTGTTGTTTTTGGTGTAAAGGTTTTTGAGAGCTTTATATATCCTTGAAGTTAATGTTCTGTTTGATGTGCATGTGGTAAAGATTTGCTCCCATTCTTTAGGTTCTCTGTTCACCTCACTGATTGTTTCTTTTGCTGAGAAGAAACTTTTTAGTTTGAATCCATCCCATTTACTAATTCTTGGTTTTAGTTCTTGTGCTATAGGGGTATTATTGAGGAAGTTGGGGCCTAATCCAACATGATAGAGATTTGGGCCTACTTTTTCCTCTATTAGGTGCAAGGTCTCTGGTTTAATTCCTAGGTCCTTGATCCACTTTGAGTTGAGTTTTGTGCATGGAGAAAGATAGAGGTTTAATTTCATTTTATTACATAGTGGTAAATAAATATATATATTTTTAAATCCCCCATGATTGGATCCTGCTAGCTTTATAAGAAGAGGGAGGGAGACAGGACAAGATCCATGCTCACATATACCCCGTTTCTTGGCATGCCATGCCCCTGCATCACCCTGGAATGCTGCCAACAAGAAGGCTGAGAACTATGAAGCCCAAACAACTCTGTTTTCAGGGGCTGGGATGTGGCTCAGCGGTAGGGCGCTTGCCTAGTACGTGCGCAACCCGGGTTCGATCCTCAGCACCACATAAACATACATTCATTGTGTACAACTAAAGCAAATAAATAAACATAAGAAAAAAAAAAACCTGTTTTCAATAAAACTTATCCAGTCTGTGGTTTTATTGCTAACAACAACAACAACAAAAAATGGACCAATATATTGGGGAAGGGTTCTAACTGGATATTAAAAAAATACTTTTTTCTCTTAAAAAGTTCCATCAGCTCTAGAAGTGGTGGTGCATGCCTATAATCCCAGCCATTTGGGAGGCTGAGTGTGTGGTCCTTGTCCTTGAATGACCATCCCTGAATATGGTCACAGAGATTACTCTGAGTTCCTAAATTGCCAGTTCCAATAAACACTTTCATTTATTATCAGATAGGAGACTCTAGCTGTCTTCCCTAAGTCAGATATTAAAGAGGTTTTGTAAAAATATAAAACAATGCTATTCCTCTTTTTAAAGAAAATAGTTTTTTAAAATAAAAATAATATTTAAATTAGTGTGTGTGAATTCATTTTTATTTTTAAACAAAAATATTTTTTAAATTTGTTTTAATTTCTAATACTGACAGGTCAAAAGTTAACTGGGTTCCCCAATCATTTTTAAGAGTGTAAGGGGCTCCTGAAACCAAAAAAGATAAGAATTGCATTCCATTTTTAAAACCAGGTTAAGCCCACCTGTAGTCCCAGATGCTCTGGAAGAGGCTGAGTCAGGAGGATCACTGGAGCACACGAGTTTGAGAAGAGTCTAAGAAACACAAGAGATCCAGTCAAAACAAACAAATAAAACAAACAAACAACAACAACAACAAAAACAGGTTAATTGCTCAACTAACCCCCAACATCCATATCTACATAATTATCAATTATATAATATAGGAAATACATGGATAAATCGGCCTAAGCATTTTCTCTTCCATGTTAATTTAGTTCAAGTCACTTTCCCTAGGAATTCCATGTAAAACAAGAAAACAGGAAGATGGCTTTCTATCACAACAAACCAAAAGGCTTCCATTGAACACCTATAGCAATTGAGGCACTTGCTTTAGTCTTGTGAAATGGAAAAAGCAATGCAAAAATTAAAAGAGTAAGTTGAGGGCTGGGGTTGTGGCTCAGCGGCAGAGTGCTCGCCTCACACGTGCGCGGCCCGGGTTCGATCCTCAGCACCACATAAACATAAATGCATTACATTGTGTACAACTAAAGTAAATAAATAAATATTAAAAAAGAAGAGTAAGTTGAATAGTTGGCTTGTAAGATTTTTTCCATGAGTTTATTTTGCCCACAAGCCATCTATTTTAAAGTTCTTAATACCAGTGCTGTTGGGCTCTTATCTTGAATATTTTATACATACCTGATTATTAAGCTATACCATAACATGGCCATAAGAGGAAATATTTTCATCATATTAAATAAATAGTTAAGGCTTTTGCATTTTGTTTATTAAAAAAAAAAAAAATTGATTCCTGGGCTGGGGCTGTGGCTCAGAGGTAGAGCACTTGCCTAGCATGTGTGAGGCACTGGGTTTGATCCTCAGCACCACATAAAAATAAAATAAAGGTATTGTGTCCACCTACAAAAAAAAAATGAATATATATTTTTTAAAATTGATTCCTCATAAGAAAGCATCTTTTTGAAAATATATTTTAGATGTTAATGAACCTTTATTTTATTCATTTATTTGTATGAGGTACTGAGAATCGAACCCCATGCCTTACACATGTACT
Source organism: Tamias sibiricus (assembly GCA_025594165.1). NCBI lineage: Eukaryota > Metazoa > Chordata > Mammalia > Rodentia > Sciuridae > Tamias > Tamias sibiricus. Next base: position 26,860,666 of record CM046663.1, read on the forward strand.
CTAAATCCATAGCTTCTCCTATTTGCTTCTCAACTCAGAATACAGTATAATCACCTACCAAACATTATCTGGCTGCTATTATATGCCAAACATTGTACTATGAAGATAAAACAGTGTGGTCCTTGTCCTTGAATGACTATCCCTGAATATGGTCACAGAGATTATACCCAGAGCATGAAAAGCTATGTTTTGTCCCAGATCAAGATGTTCTGTCTTGAGTAAAAAAAATACTATGAAACATTCACATTAACTTCTGCATATGCTTCTTGATGGTAAAAAACAACAACTTAAAGGAAAAAACATATGAGTAGTGAAACATTCACAGGTTTTTACTACACCCTTAAAGAATAGTCTAATTTGCAACATTTGCATAATTAACTGTGCACTTTATGATCACGAAATGCTTTAACTTATATGCTTCTAAGTGGCGGACGCCTGGTGGTGGAGGAGGAGGGGAGCACCTCTGGCTTTAGATACTTGTCTCTAATAAAATACAAAAAAGGGTATTCAGTGGGGTGGTACCAATAAAAAAAAAAAAAAAAAAAAAAAAAAAAAGCAAAGTGCCACTCTTGCACCAAAAATTAATTAATTTCTACTGCTTAGCCTTGAAGAAGGAAAAGATCAGTGTGATTCTACATCATGTACAACAAGAATGAGAAGTTATACCCCATCTATGTATGATGTGTCAAAATGCCTTCTACTGTCATGTATAACTAATTAGAACAAATAGAAATACTTAGATTGAAAAAAAAGAATAGCAATTGTCAAGAATACAGTAACAATAAATGTTGGCAAGGATGTAGGGGGAAAGGTACACTCATAAGTTGATGGTGAGACTGCAAATTGGTGCAACCACTCTGGAAAAGCAGTATGGAGATTCCTCAGAAAATTGGGAATGGAACTACCATTTGACCCAGCTATCCCACTTCTAGGTTTATACCCAAAGGACTTAAAATCAGCATACTACATTGACAAGGCCACATCAATGTTCATAGCAGCTCAATTCACAATAGTGAAGCTATGGATCCAGCCTAGGTGCCCTTCAATGGATGAATGCATAAAAAAAAAAAAAATCTATACACAATGGAATATTACTCAGCCACAAAGAGAAATGAAACTATGGCGTTTACTGGTAAATGGATGGCACTGGAGACTATCATGCTAAGCCAAATAAGACAATCCCCCCCCAAAAAAAAATAAAAAACAAAGGTCAAATGTTCTCTCTGATATGTGGATGCTAACTCACAATAAGGGGGAGGGAGGAATAGAAGTACGTTGGATTAGACAGAGGGGAATGAAGGGAAGGGAGGGGGAATGGGAATAGGAAAGATAGTAGAATAAATAGGACATTACTTTCCTATGTTCATATATGAATACATGACCAATGTAATTCCACATCATGTACAACCAGAAGAATGGGAAGTTGTACTCCATGTATGTATAATACATCAAAATACATTCTACTGTCATATATAACTAAAAATAATAAGATTTTTAAAAAGAAAATACTATTAAACATAATTTATTGTAATACCACCTGTTCACATGTTGATAAAGGGCAATTTTGAATCAACCAGTTAAAATGTGTCACTCAGAGGGATTTATATTTAATGACTTGAATTTTTACTTTAAATAAATCAATTTATGCTCACTATCTTATAGATTAGAAGAGATTCATTATATATTTCTAAGCAACTTTAATTAATTAATTGGTCTTGCAAAACCGATTTTGGAATGGGTTGTGTACATTTAGTACACCTAAACTAGGGCTTCCCAACCACCCTGTCAATTATACTGTAAGGAATTGCTTATAATACACAGCCTTTACAGTTTTTATAGTTTCCCATAATGGCTGGCTGTAGATTCTGTAAATGTTATACTGAGCACTTTCACCTATCAAGTAGGTAGAAGTAATTGTTCAGAATCTCTATACTAAAACAAAGAAATCAAGAGAAAGACTTATGAGTAAGTTTTATTCAAAAACAAAAACAAGTGAGAATATGCATGAAACAGAGGCAAAGTAGACTGATCTGATCCACTGGTACCACTGGCACCAAGAAAATAAATGCTCTTCCTAATGTTCTATCTTCCATAGTACAATATTTTATGTAAGAAGGTCAAAATTCAGAATCCAAAGAAACAAAAGAAATGATGAAACATTTCCTATCCCAAAGCAGTATATTTCACACTTGGCTTTTGGTAATAATTTTATTGAAAGGACAAGGAATTTCATTTTACAATCTTAGAGAATCTTATAAAACATTAACTATTATTTATGTATAAAGTCCTCTAAAATTAGTGCTAAAGACCTTTTACAATGTGGTTTTACTTAACGTTAATCAAGGATTTAATTACAGAGAATTTAGGCCAGTTATTTTCCTTTTCAAAGTATATGTGAGTGCGAGAGTGAGAGTACGTACAGCCATCCCTCCACATCTGTGGGGGATTGGTTCCAGCTTCCCACCACCTCCAACACGAAAATCAGGATACTCAAGTCCTTATACAACATGACATGGTATCTGCATATGACCTACGCACAGCATCCTGTATACCTTAAGTCATCTCCAGATTACTTTTAATATCTAATATAATGTGAATGTTATGCAAATAGTTGTTTTAGAGGTAAATGACAAGAAAATAGTCTTTATATGGATGTAATTTTTCTTTTTGTGTGTGTGTGTGGTGCTGGGGACTGAACCTAGGGCTTTGTGAGACAAGCACTCTACCAACTCAGCTATATCCCCAGCCCACCTAATTTTTTTTTTAATATTTATTTATTTACTTTAGTTGTACACAATCATTTATGTTTACGTGGTGCTGAGGATCGAACCCGGGCCGTGTACGTGCAAGGCGAGCACTCTGCCGCTAAGCTACAACCCCAGCCCTAATATTTTTATATATATATATTTTTCAACCTACACTTTGTAAAGCCCACATAAATGGAGAGCTAGCTGTGTATGTACGTGTACACAAATACATATATATGTGAATATATATGGAAGATATACCTAAAAGAAGTAATTTTTAAAAAAAATATTTATTTATTTGTTTTAGTTGTACACAATGCCTTTATTTTCATGTGGTGCTGAGGATTGAACCCGGGCCATGCACATGCTATGCGAGTGCTCTACCACTGAGCCACAACCCCAGCCCCCTGAAAAGTAAATTTTTTTTTTTTTTGGTACCAGGGATTGAACTCAGGGGCACTCGTCCACTGGGTCACATCCCCAGCCCTTTTTTGTATTTTTATTTAGAGACAGGGTCTCACTGAGTTGCTAAGTGCCTCGCCATTGCTGAGGCTGGCTTTGAACTCGGGATCCTCCTGCCTCAGCCTCCCAAAGTGCTGGGATTACAGGCGTGTGCCACCCGCCCGGCTCAAAAGTAAATTTTTATATAAAGTTTTTTTCTGATGGAAATATGCCTCTAATTCTTACAATTACCAAATTACCAAAATATAGAAACTTTTTTTTTTTTTTTTTTTGTGGTGGTGCTAGGGATTGAACTCAGGGCCTTGTGCATGTGAGCCAAACATTACCAATTGAGCTATACCCCCAGCCTCTAGGAAATTAAAAAAAAAAAAAAAAAAAAAAGATGTTTTTATTAGTCATAGAGGAATTTTTTTTGGGGGGGGGGGGGACTGGGGATTGAACCCAGAAATGCTTAACCACTGAGACAAATCCCCAGCCCTTTTTATTTTTGGAGACAGGATCTCACTAAGTTGCTTAGGGCCTTGCTAAGTTACTGAGGCTGGCCTCTGGCCTCGAACTTTTGATCTTCTTGCCTCACCCTCCTGAGTTACTGAGATTACAGGTGTGTGCCACCACACATGGCCCAACAGAGGAATCTTAAGCCTAGAGATGCTTCCTTTGAAAGCTATAGTTAGACAAACCAGTGTCTGAAAATGTATCTTAAACTATAATATTTTCATCAATCAGGTTGTATGTTATATATATCCCAGTGATAAAGCTTATCTAATAAGAAAGCACAGTACACCAATCCAAGATGGAATGAAAATAAATTTACATTTGTTTAAGAATTTTATAAGGAATTATAGTTTTCATTTAAGGTATTCCAAAGTTTGATTCACCACAAAATACAGAGAATTTCCATTTTTTAAAATTTTTTAGGACACAATACCTTTATTTTATTTATTTTTATGTGATGCTGAGGATAGAACCCAGTGTTTCACAGGTGCTAGGCAAGCACTCTACAACTGAGGTGCAACCCCAGCATAGAACTTCCATTTTAGTTTCAAGTGAATATGGAAGATAATAGAGGTTATTATGGAGATCGTAAAAACTCCTTTCTCTGTTTCAGTAATTGAAAGCAAACCATTGTACCTAGTGAAAGATGATGTTTAATCTATTTTCAAAAGTCTATCAAGAAAAAACATTTAGTTTCAGTTCCTAATATAATTCCTTCCCCCAAAAATCTACCAGTCATTAACAGCATTATACAGAAATGACCCACAACTTCATCAGCCTAGTGTCTCCACAAGTTTCCATACAACGTCAACTATAATCCCGTCTATAAGTGCCATGTCTTGAGAAAGTGAATAAACCAAGTATTGCAGGGAGTTGAGCTAAGTAATAAAAAATGTCCTAGACATGAATGAACTTAAGGGACATGCAAGAGGAATTTTCAAGTTGTGTGTTCTACAAGGGACTGTTAAACAAAATTATGGGAGGCCAATTGTTTGGATTGAGCTCCTGCAGGAGGCCTCAACAGACCAAACCAAAACGGAGTCACTTAAATACCACATAATCAAACTGAAATGTTAAGGAAGCACAGAGATTCCAAAACAGATCAGTTTTCAGTTTACCTGAGTGATTGATAAGGAAGGTCTCTATTTAGCCCTTAAAAACAACCAACCAGGGCTGGGGTTGTGGCTCAGCGGCAGAGCACTCGCCTAGCACGTGCGCGGCCCGGGTTCGATCCTCAGCACCACGTAAACATAAATGCATTGCATTGTGTAAAACTAAAGTAAATAAATAAATATTAAAAAAAAAAAAAAAAAAAAAACAACCAACCAACCAACCAAACAAACAAACAAACAAAAACCTGGCCAGACATGGTGGTGCATGCCTGTAATCCCAGGCCGAAGCAGGGGGATCACAGCCTCAGCAATTTAGCAAGACCCTGTCTCAAAAAAACGTCTGGGATGTGGTAACCCAGTGCCCATGGGTTCAATCACTGGTACAAAAACAAAACAAAAAACAACCCTGAACTACCATGATGTTGACTAGTTGTTTTCCATTGTTGTTTCTTTATTCCCACATTACAAAACCCACTTATCTGCAATTTTTGCCTAATTGGAGCTCTCATTCTCTTCTAGCATGGAGGCTGCTCCAATTCATGATTCTCAAGTAAAAGTTAAAAATCAATTATAATTAAATTAGTCCTTTTTTTTTTTTTTTAATGGTGGTACTGAGGCCTTGAACTAATTTTGAGACAGGGTGTTGCTAAGTTGCCTAGGCTAGCCTGGAACTTGCAATCTTTCTGCATCAGCTTCCTGGATTTATAGGGGTATGACACTGCCAGAATTTTGTGTTTTCACAGGATAAAATTAACGCTATCGGAGCCGGGCGCAGTGGCGCACGCCTGTAATCCCAGCACTTTGGGAGGCTGAGGCAGGAGGATTGCGAGTTCAAAGCCAGCCTCAGCAATGGCGAGGCACTTAGCAGCTCAGTGAGACCCTGTTTCTAAATAAAATACAAAAAAGGGCTGGGGATGTGGCCCAGTGGTCGAGTGCCCCTGAGTTCAATCCCTGGTACAACACACACACACAAAATTAACGCTATCATGGGGTGTACCAAAGAATGCTAGTCCCAAGCCTTGCTCCACAAAACTTGTAGAAAATATTATTCATGATATGTAGAATATTTTTTAAAAGCTGAGACATTCTATACTTGCCCCCCCGTACCCAATATATCTGTAACTTTAAAAAAATTGTTTAACATTTGACTTCATAATCCTTATGGCCCTTTAACAGTCCACAAAATTAGTGTTTCTCATAGTTAACTGAGAAACCATGTAAATTCTGGATAATGTGCCATTGCTTTAGAATCTATTAAAAATTATGTAGTAGGAGAAATCCATCAAGGCAACAGGCAGAAAACTTCTCAGATAATATTTAATATATAACATGTACATATAGAAAATGCAAACAATGTTAACACAAGAGGACAGTTATTATTACTGGCATGACAAAAGCATAATGCACATATAGTTTATCAAATTTGTTTTGAGATTTGTGTGCTTGTGTGTGCGCGCGCAGTGCTGGGGGATCAAACCCAGGGTCTCATGCATGCTAGGTAAGCACTCTACCACTGGGCTACATCCTCAGCTCATCAGATTATTTCTTCATTCCTCTGCCACTTCAACTGACCCTTTTCACCTAGAATGGTGCTAAGTATGAATATCTTCCAAAGTGACCTTCCTTATTATGTCTATTTTTTTCTCATCTAGGGCTTCCTAAACTTAGTATTCATAAGAAACACTTCCTAAACAGTATTCATAAGAAACACTTAGGGATCTTGTTAAAAATTCAGTCTTTGGGGTTAGGGTCTGAAATTCTTCATTTCTAACAAGTTCCCAGGTTAACAGTGATGGAACCACATTTTGAGGAACAAAGATCTAACTCATTCTACAAGCCATTGCCACTTTACTGCTCCTGAAATCACTGCTCATATACTATTGCCTCAGGAATCCTCAAGAATATATATATACCTCTACACTCAATACTGGTCCAGAATTTCATCTGGACAAACCTGGCTTTCCTCCTGCTACATTTGTTGTAACCCAACTCTGCTTTTTAGTTGCTGTTTTGTTTTTAAGGTAAAATATACATATGGCACAGTACAGATTTTAAATGTAGAATTCAATCAGTTTTGATAAATGAACACCTAAGTAACCACTACTCCCTCAAAAGATACAAAACCTGCCATTATACCAGTCCCATGTTTTGACCCAACTCTATAAATACCTTTCCTTGAAGACTTCTTTCCTTTCTTCAAAGCACACCCACAAATTCACTCTCATACCTCCAATCTAAATGATTATCACTTTTAAGACCCAAACATCAGCATCTATCTCTCAATTCTTGTGCCCCTCTCTCCCCGTATTTTTCTAATATATATTTTTTAGTTGTGGATGGACATAATACCTTTATTTTGTTTGTTTTTATGTGGTGCTGTGGATCAAATCCAATGCCTCCCACCTGCGAGGCAAGCGCGCTACCACTGAGCCACAACCCAGCCCTTTTCCCCATATTTTATCCACAGAGATGTCAGAGTGCTCTTCTAAAATTTTAAGTCAAATCCGGTCACTCTCCTGGCTTAAAACTTCCAAAGGCTCACTGTCACATTTGCAATAAATTCAAACACCTTTTCCTCCTCTAACTTCATATCTTGCTTTTTCCTGATTTCTTTCTATGCTTGGAACTTCCTCCTGGTCTTACAATACAGCAAGATTTTCCTACCTTAGAGACTCTGCATTAATTATTATTCTCCCTATTGTACCCATCATTTTTATGACTGGCTACTTTTTGCTGTTCAGTTCTCAACTTCAAAGTCATATCTTCACAGGAGGCTTCCCTGACAACAAAATTTTAAAGTATCTACTCAGTCACTTTTTAAAAAAATCCTACTTTAATTCTCCACACAGCATCTATCATTGGTATATATGTTCTTTTTGTGTTTGTTATTATCTCTTCTCAAAAAAGCATAAACTTCATAACTACAGAACTTATTAATAGTGTTCACTGCTGTAACTCCTGCATCTAGAACACTGTCCATCTCATTATAAGTAGATCTTCAACAAATGTTTTCTACATAAACATGTGAATATGCATTATAGTCATACTATGCAGATGGAAATTGTGCCTGGTTTCCCAATACATAATCTCTCACAGGATCTAAAAAGGATAAAAAAGCTATTGCTAGTAATCAAACAAGATAAGTCCTTCACAAGAAAGAAAGGGAAGGAAAGAATTGCCGTTTTAACTTGTGGCAAAATAAAACACAGGTTAAATCAAATTTTAATTCACATAAATTTTTAATCAGTCAAGTTAATGAAAATATCAAAATTTCTGAGTTAGTGTATGGCATCGGAAGTTTAACTTTAGTTGCAAATAATACAGTATTTGGTATTTCCATCATCAACAAGCTATGCTGCAGAAAGAGCAATTGCATTAAATCTTAATTCATCAGGGTCACGTTCCATAAACTTCTTGCAAACTTCTATGGCATCCTATGGGGGAAAAAAAGGTATAATTTTTCAGTTTTTAGGTATATGTTTTACTTATGAATGATAAATAAGAATTTCACATTTTTCTAGTTCATACTGATTTTATACTACAGACTTATTTTTCCAAACGAAAAATACAAAACACCAAAAGACAGAACAATTGGTGGCCCAATTTGCTTAGTACAAAAGTATAAGATATAGTAAGTATCCTTTCTTAAAATTTTTACCTTTTAACCTGATAATTACATATTTCATTGATTCTAAGCAACTTAGAGATGAGTGAAAATGTATGATATATATTCATACTATGCAGATGGAAATTGTGCCTGGTTTCTCAGTACATAATCTCTCACAGGATCTAAAAAGGATTTTAAAAAGCTATTGCTAGTAATCAAACAAGATAAGTCCTTCACAAGAAAGAAAGGGATTTAAAGATCTCTAAAATTTGGATCATGATACACCTCATGGTATCTTGGACTCAATTAAATATAGGATATTGTGAGTGACTCTTTCCATATTATTCTTGTCTTTTTAAAATTTAACAGTGTTCACACAAGGAACCCTTGAAACCTCCTTATCTGTTGAAATGGGCCAACATGTTTTACTATTACCTCTAATAACGTTTCATCACTAGTTTTCCCATGGTTAATTGGAAATGGTTTCCGTCCATCTGTGGAAAATAGACAAAAAGTTGAATACTTAGCTGTTTTTACAAGATAATGGAGTTTACCTCACACTTTCCTCTTCCTGAGACAAGAAAAGTTAAAAGATACTTTAAATAATATATCCTAAAACAAATTTAAATGTGTAACCCATGAATATTTTTTAATATTAAAGATTAACAGAACATTCATTCATTCATTTTGCAGTACTGGGTATGGAACCCAGGGCCTCACACAAGCTGTGCAAGTGCTCTACTAATGAACTAAATTCCCAGTCCTTTTTAACAATTTTTATTTTGAGACAGGGTCTCACCAAGTTCTTGAGGGTAGCCTCAAACTTTGGATCCTCCTGCCTTAGCTTCCTAAGTGACTGACTGGGTATATAGGTATATGCCACCATGTCTGACAAAGAGTGTTCTTAGTACCTTATTTCCAGGTTTAGAGCCTAAATTATTTTCTTGAATAGAATTTATTATAAATGAATATTGGTTTTAATTTCCTGAAAGTACATAAAATTAGTAATTTTTTGGAAATTATAGGCTCAGTTTTTATCCTTAGAAATATAAAAAATATGTATTTTTGCTTTAAAACTAACTCAAAATATCTTTTTTTTTTTCAATTTTATTTATTTATTTTTTTGGTGGTGCTGGGGATTGAACCCAGGGCCTTGTGCATGCATGGCAAACACTCTACCAACTGAACTATATCCCCAGCCCTAAATCAGAAGATCTTAAGTAAGACTGTCAAGTTTTTCTCAATGAAGGGAGTTATACTGTCATAGCTTATGTGTTATTATTAATTATGTACCACAAAGGCAGTAATATAAAGCAACAATTCAAATAACCTACAATTATTTTACTGACCACCAAAATAACTAACCAAATTGACAATCACCTTGAATAAGCGAGTACTTTTTTGATATTATGAAAAAATGAAAAAGTCTAGAATTGTAAAAATTCATGTTAACCCCAAATTAAATGATACCACTTACTCTATATGCAAATGTATAATCTTAGATGTCTTATTTTAGTATGAAGACTGAACCCAGGGGTACTTTACCACTGAGCTACATCCCCAGGCCTTTTAAATTAATTAATTAATTAGCCAGTTAATTAATTAATTAATATTTCGAGACAGGGGCTTCCAAAGTTCCTTACAGCCTCACTAAGCTACCCAGGCTAGCCTCAAACTTGCAATTCTCCTGCCTCAGCCTCCCAAGTTGCTAGGATTACAAGTGTGAGCTAGTATGCCCAGCTGGTTTTTCCTTTCTTAACAAAATTATTTATTTATATACTTTAGTTATTTATTTTTCCTGGTTCCCATCACTTATTTCTTCATTCATTAGACCCTAGTGAGTAATTTTCTTTCATATGCAGCTGTTGTTTAATGTAGAATTAATTTCAAACATTATTATAGGCTAAGATTATTAAATAATTGATCTTGAAATGTCAAAAGAATATAAACAAAATGAAAGTGTATACTACTTTGTTATAATTTAGAGCAAAGATTAATTATGAGTTTTATTATTATTCTAGTCCTGAGGTTGTGCTACCAATAGCCAATGGTGCAAATCTAGCCCCTTAGCCTATTTTTACCTCCCTTAAGAGTGGTTTCTATGTGTTGAATAAAAAGAAAAACAGGAGGAGGAGGAAGAAGAGGAGAAGGAAAATGATAAAATAATAAACAAAACCTGAAACATTTACTACCTAGTCCTTTAGAAAAAAATTTGCTAAGACATTAAAATGTAAAAACTGCCACTGTTTCAACCATTAGACCATGAAACTGCCATTTCCCAACAACTTTGGGTATAATTTAATCAAATGCCTATCCTAGAGAAGAACAAATTAGGTTAGAGACCATCACATATACAGGCCCCCCACCTTTTTTAATATTTATCTATTTGCTTTAGTTGTACACAATGCGTTTATTTTTACGTGGTGCTAAGGATCGAACCTGGGCCACGCATGTGTTAGGCAAGCGCTATACCGCTGAGCCACAACCCCAGCCCCCCATAAGCTCCTTTTAAGACCAGGACAATCTCTACATCTTGTGCATGGGTCCAGTAACCAAGACCCTGCCACTTTGGTCCAATTGGGTTATTCCAGTTTTAGGCTGGATAGGAAAGAAGAGAGTAGCCTAGTTCATTAGTGACTATCCAATTCATTCAGATCTTGTCTTTTGGATAATCTGATCACAAGACCTCAGAGATAGCTGCAGGCAGCAGAATTGTACAAAAGACCTTACAAATACCATAAAATAAATAAGAAAGCACAGAAAACCTAGTATAAAATATCCTCAGATATCCAAGGACAGCCATCAATGATGGAGCTCGTAAAACTATACAAAAAATAAAAACTTTGAAATACTGCCTAAACATAAAAATGGAATGCAATATTTTAAAATATAAAAATTCAGAGAACAGCCAGGTGTGGTGGTGTATGCCTGTAATCCCAGGGACCCTGGAGGCTGAGGCAGGAGGATCACAAATCTGAGGTAATCCTCAGCAACTCTGCAAGACTCTCGGTAATTTAATGAGACCCTGTCTCAAAATAAAAAATAAAATGAATTGGGGATGTAACTCAGTAGTAAAAGGTCCCTGGGTTCAATCCCCCATACCATAAATTCAGAGAATAGGGGGCTGAAAGTATAGCCCTGTAGTAGAGTGTATGCATGAGACCCTGTACCAAAAATAGATAAATTAATTCATTTAAACTTTTTTGAAAATCAGAAAACTAAACAGTTCCTTAAAATTAGAAATGTGATATCAGGATTTAAAAACTTGAAATAGATTTTAAGAAAAGTTCCAGAGACCAAAACAAGAGACAGTAATGATATACAGGAAAGAAAAGTTACGGACTTCCAGAAAAACAAAATAATGGAAAAGAGAAATCCAATGGAAAAACAAATATTAATTCCACATTGAAACACAAGAGTTTCTAGATTGAAAAGATCTCCTGAAGACCAAAATTATTGATATAAATAGACCCCAGCAAGACATATCACCAATAAAGAGAAATCCCATGATGATAATGTATACAAGGCCTAGAACAAAAAAGAGAACACTGAGAGAGGTATCTCCAAGAAGGCAAAGTTAATAGAATGCCAGATGTTCCAATTATAAGTATTGAGAGACTTAGACCAATGAAAAAGAGCCCAGGAGAAACTTAGCATTAAGTACATTAAAATAGATAAATAAATAAAAATTAAAAAGCCAGGTATAATGACACCAACAATCCCAGCAACTTGGAAGGCTAAGCCAGGAGGATCCCAAGTTCAAGGCCAGCCTGGTGAATTTAGTGAGACCCTGTCAAGCTAAATCCTTATCTTCCATTTGGAGAATTCAAGAAATAATAATTACGCAACTTCTACCTCCAGCCATGATGGAACTATTGGTGCTAGATAGGGCTCTCACTGGAAACAACTAAAAGCCTAGACAAAATATAAGCCTAGACAAAAATAAGCCTAGACTTATTTTTAGACAATGGGGAACAAACTGCCCATAACTATAGGTACATCGTACAATAATACTAGCTTTCTTCTAGGAAACATTTACTGAACACCAGTGCAGAAAAGAAAAACTCAAGCACGGCAAAACTGTTTCAATGAGTTAAGGAGAAAGAGAATTGAATTCAAGGAAGCTGAGGCAGCTGGAATTTGCAATTGACCAGAAAGAAAGCTCTGGAGAGCTCTTGATTTCTCTGGGCCAGGCCAGGATCAGAGAGGCAGATGGAGGTGATGAGCAGTGGGACTAGAACTAAACTTGAGATCGGTGTGGCCAAGATGTTGTTTACATATAGGAGGAATGGATAAACCATAAAACACACAAAGGGGGCTGGGGTTGTGGCTCAGCGGCAAAGCACTCGCCTTGCACGTGTGAGGCCCGGGTTCAAACCTCAGCACCACGTAAACATAAAATGCATTGCATTGTGTACAACTAAAGTAAATAAATAAATACTAAAACAACACACACACACACACACACACACACACACACACACAGGGTCATGGGGACAAGATTTTTCATCTTCAGAAAAGAGTCACAAATGTGGAGAAGAACACAAGAATAAATCTATGGCATTAGATTAGAATTAGAAGTGTTTGGTGTTTTTTTATTTTGTGATGTTGAGGAATCAAACCTGGACCTCCTGCATGCTAGGCAAGCACTCCACCATTACTGAGCTACAAGTTCAGCAAAGAATGAGAAGTATTAATATAAATGAATGATTGCTAATACACAGAGGCTAGAAGTATATGTAATCATGTGCATGCATTCCCATATTCACATACGCATGTGTTTATATACAATACATAAAAATGTTTTCTAGCTGTATTCTCTGGGAGGGCTTAGAAGTATTGATACCTTAGTAGCAGTGAGCACATCTAGTACCCTAATCTTGGTTCTAAACACCATTTTCCACTAAAAGGAACAAGGATTCCTTAGAGAAGAAGCTAAATAAAGGACAAATGAACAGAAAATAAAAGAAGAGACTGAAGCATCCTGTTTCAACTGAAAGAAACTACTCAAAGAATGACAATGACATATCAAAAAGATATAAGAATCAGCTTCTCTTCAAAGGCCAAGACTGGGATGAATTCAACATCAAAATATGAATGTAATGGGCTGTAACATTTTAAGCAAAGTATGAGTTCATTCTGACATAGATTAGTGAATGAATGAATGGATGAATGGAAAAGAAAATGATGTTGGAGGAATGTATTTTAAAAATCACCTTTGGAAGGAAATAAGAATGTAGAGAAAGAGCCTACAAAATGGGAGAAAATCCTGGCTAGCTACTATTCTTTTCAAAAGAACATATACAAATGGCCAGCAAATACACCAAAAAAAAAAAAAATGTTCAACACCATTAGTAATTAGGGAAATGGAAATAAAAACTACACTGAGATTCCATCTCACTCCAGTCATAATGGCCACCATAAAGAATACAAACAATAGTGGAGAGAATGTGGAGAAAAGGAACCATTTTACATTACTGGTAGGATTGTTAATTAGTATAACCACTATGGAAATTGGCATATAAATTGCTAAAAAGATTAGTAATAAGCCAGATATGGTGTGGCACACCCATGTAATCCCATTGGCTTGAGAAGCTGAGACAGGAGGAACATAAGTTCAAAGCCTCAGCAACTTGGCAAGGCCTAAGTAACTTGGTGAGGCCTAAACAACTTAGTGAGACCCTGTCTCAAAATTAAAAATTTAAAAAGGGTTGTGGCTGTGGCTCAGTGGTTAAGCACCACTGGGTTCAATCTTCAGTACCCCCCCCAAAAAAATACTAGGATATGACCCTGCTGTTCACCATTCCTGTTTAATTCTTAAAGAATTAAAGTCATCATACTATAACAAAACATGCATATCCATGTTTATAGCAGCATAATTCACAATAGCCAAACTATGGAACAAACCTAGGTGTTCATCAATGGTTGAATGGATAAAGAAAATGTGGTATCTATACATAATGGAGTTTTGTTCAGCCACAAAGAAGCATGAAATGAAATTATGTCATTGCAGGAAAATGAATATAACTTGAGAATATTATGTTAAGCCAAATAACCCAAACTCAGAAAGCCAAGAGTTATATGTTTTCTCTCATATGTGATAACTAAAGAGGAAAAAGAAAAAGAAAGCTGGGAATGGATTTCACTGAAGAGAGATCAGTAGAGTAGAAGAAAGGAACCAGGGGAATGGAAAAAGGCAGGGAAAGGGGAAATAGTAGGAAATGAAATTGGCCAAATTGTATTGTTAGATTGTGTGCATGTACAAATACGTAACAACAAATCCCACTGTTTATTTACACTGTTATAATGTACCAATAAAAATATGGGCAAACAAGCCAGGTGTGGTGGCACACACCTGTGATCCCAGCACTTGGGAGGCTGAGGCAGGAGCGAGTTCAAAGCTAGCCTCAGTAATGATGAGGCACTTAGCAACTCGGTGAGACTTTGTCTCTAAATAAAATACCAAAAAGGGCTGGGGATGTGGCCCAGTGGTGGACTGCCCCTGAGTTCAATCCCCAGTATCAAAAAAAAAAAAAAAAAAAAAAAAAAAAGAAAGAAAGAAAAGAAAAGAAGAAGAAGAAAAATATGGGCAAACAAGAGAAACAAAAAGTGGCAAGTTAATATATAGACAGCAAATGAGAGGTAAGAAAACTAAAGATCACAGAATGCAGAATTGCAGAATTACTGAAAAGAACATCCCCTTTTTGTTTCTTTATTTGGATTTTTTTTAAATTGTAGTGACAAAATACCTTTATTTTATTTATTTATTTTTATGTGGTGCTGAGGATCAAACCCAGGGCCTCGCATGTGCGAGGCTAGTGCTCTACCATTGAGCCACTATTTGGATTTTTTTAACTCAAGAAGGTCATATATAGAAGCAGAAGAAAGACTCAAGTTAATGTACACCAATCATGAAACATATATGAGTTTCTACTATCTGAATAACTCAGTTAAAATTACGAGTATCTCCTAGAATATTCCCTGAAATAGTCCAACTAACACTAACTTTAAAAAAAATAAGTTCAGATCTAGGCCAAAACATTAAGTAACTAATCACAGTACTTTGACATAAGTCCAAAGAAACCATTACCAGAAAACAAAGCCCCTGTAAAATCTTTTTAAAAATCAGATAGCTTACCATAGGGACAGTATAAAGGCCTGAAAACTAGCAATACTTGTTATTGAATACAAAACCTGGTCTTGATGAATATTACACATCTCTTTCAAAAATAAAGGCAGTTTGCTCAGATATTTACAAGAAATAATTCAATAATTTAATAAGGATGATTTCCAGAAGTTTTCTGTAATTATTACTTTTCTACTTTGCTACAATGCAAAGATAGTACGTAAACTTTCTTGAATTATAAGATGCTTGAACATCCAAACAATTATTTTTTCTTAAAAAATATTAAAAGGAAAACTGCCATTATGCAAACTCAATTTTGTAGGGCAATTGATTAATTTAAGTAAACACAATATATATCAGCAATCCTGTTTATCATAAACAGAAAACTTTACCATTTAGCATTTTTCTCCCCAAGATAAATTAAAATAGTTCTTACCTAATTCATAGAGATGCCCATCTACATGAACTAATGCAATAAAATGAAGATCTACTTTTTCATCTATACTTGGTGCCTGGAATAGGAGGGAAAAATACGAATTATATACATTAGTAGTCAAACAAATCAAGTACATATATACATACACAAATAATGCCAAAGGACTGAACATTTATCCAATATAACTAGAGTCTTAATCCTTGATATGATGGACAGAGTGACCATGTTTGTGACAATGTGTTCATCCATCAGTAAGGAAAACACAAACTAAAAGCATATTTCTCTTAGTCTCAATTGATCTAAGTCTTATTTACCTTGGAAGCCCCACTGTCAGAATAATGCCTGGTATACTGTATGTACACATGCATGCTTGTTTGAGTAAAACGAATGTATGAGTGAGTTGTGTAATTTTTAAAATTTAAAAGCCTTGGGTTTTAATAATTCATAAGCAGCTAAAGCAACACAAGTTAAAATTTAAGACATCAAGAAAGCTAGTTGGACTGTCATATATAACAAATTAGAATAAATAATAAAATTTAAAAATAAAATAAAACAAAACATCTAATACAAAAAACGAATAAATGACAACAACAATAAAAAAGAAAGCTAGTTGGTTTCCTTAATGACTTGAACTTAATATCATTTTTTGAATAATGTGGAGTAAATAGTCATAAAATAAAATTAAGTATCTGTACTCATTCTAGATTGAAAAGCTTAAAAATGAATAGATTCAGGGAAACAGCCCTGAAGATTAAAAGGGGAGAATAAAAGAAAATAAGAACAAATTAAGAAACAACGAACTGGGTTGGGGTTGTAGCTCAGTGGTAGAGCACTTGCCTCACATGTGTGAGGCACAGGGTTTGATCCTCAGCATCACATTAAAAAAAAACTAATAAATAAAATAAAGATATTAAAAAAAGAATTATAAAATAAGGGGAGAAATGAAATTTTAAAAAAGATACAATGAACTGTAGCCACGACTTTTCTCTTGCTTTTTTTGACTCTTAACAATTTGAAATTTAAACTATACCTAGGTTTCTTAATCTACCAAATTCAATTTGCATAAGCAATATTTACATATTTTAGACATTCAAATAACTAATGCAAAATTGATACATTGATTAACTGACACTTTCTATGATATGTACAACTAGGACTAATATATGTTAGCTATATATCAAATCTAAATGATTTGAAATGAAATATAATCACTGCTAAATACAGGTAGAAGAAAACTTTTAGAGGTAAAAGTTTTCAAAAAGCATAAATTAAATTATATCTTACATCACCTTAAAAGGATTTAAGTAACATAGTAGTAGTATCTTGACTCAAAAAAGTACACTTTTTTCATGCTCAAGTAATTATATATTTTCAATTAATTATAATACGGAATTTTCTGATGTAGAAATTAAAAGGTAGAGATTAAATATTACTATTTTATTCATTACTATATTTTAATTTCTAAGATTTACAGAATGCTCCTAAAACATTTGCCAGTACAGTGTCTCATCTAATCTCTCAGTATTCTTCTGAGATTATTTCCCTCAAATTATAAATGGAAGAAATTGGCAAATATCGTAAACTAGCTCCTCCTAAGTTCATCAAGAACTAAAGAATTACACAGTTAAGAGAAATAGAAGTTTTTATCCAGTTTTACTATTGCACCAACACAACACAAGACTCCTCTCTAGTGTGGTTGGCTATTGTGGTTGCTCCTCCAATGTTGGGAACTGTCACAAAGTTTTGAGGCAGTCCATTCTATCAAAACACAGTTTTGTTAAGAGTTGTCTCACAATGAGACTACAAAAGGTCTCCTGGTATTTTTAATCATCCTGGAAAAAGGCCTAATCCTTCTTGAACATGATATTTTTTTTTTCTAATGCGTAAAGTCAGTGATAGGGAGTTCCCTTACTTTCCTGGTCAGGTAATAAAAAAAAAATTAGCAATCACTTAATCTAATACTTTCATTTCATCAATAATTAGAGGAGAATCCAATTTTTCAAGCCCAAACCTAGGCAATCTACAAATTATAAATTCATTTCTATAAGAAAAATGCTAAAAAGAATTCCTTATTTAACTAGAAAAAAAATCTTGTTTTATTCATTTTAAGGCAATTTTCCAATAACATTATCAAGGGCTTAAAATCTTCTGAGCTATTATGTTTTCATAAATTATTTTAACATCTTAAGAATTATATACTATATAGCTTTTGTTCTTTATGTTTTGCCAGTAAATACAATCATACTGGTGGTAAAGGTAGTATAATTGGAGTCAGAGAGCTAAATATGTGCCCAAACCAAGGAGCCTTGCTTGGGTTTCGATCCATTTAGAGGTTTAAGCAAGATTTAACTGTTAAGTGTGTAAACTGTTAAATGTGTTATAAACCTTATATATTATTAGAATATTAATACAAACATTTTCACAAATATGAGCAATTGTCATCAAAGTAATGTCTCAAAATTTTGTGACACTGCACCTTTTATCCAAAAGTGAATACTAAAAATATAAAACTCTAAAGTGGGTATGAAAAGCCTTCAAACTATTATAAAAGATAAGTAAAGCTCAAAACTTTTAAACCTTCTACAAAATCTCAATCACCTTTATGAGCCTTTTCCTTTAATCAACTTCAATTAATATGTCTAAAATTGGCAATTATTCAATTGCTTAAAAATTATTACACTAGCCAGGCGCAGTGGAGCACGCCTATAATCCCAGCACTTTGGGAGGCTGAGACAGGAGGATCGCGAGTTTAAAGCCAGCCTCAGCAATGGTGAGGCACTTAGCAACTTAGTGAGACCCTGTTTCTAAATAAAATACAAAAAAGGGCTGGTGATGTGGCCCAGTGGTCGAGTGCCCCTGAGTTCAATCCCCAGTACTACAAAAAAAAAAAACAAAAATTACACTAGAACCAAGAATAAATAAAAGAAAATCCCAACAAGCCTTCTGTCCCAAAAAAATGACCAACAAATAACTATACAAAAATCATAAAACAGAGGCTATAGATTGGATCATTTTGCCTATATATATTTAAAAATATACATTACATATATATATATATATTTAAAAATATACATTACATATATATATATTTAAAAATTTCCTAATTTAAAATATAATACTCTTCTTGGTTAAAGAATTAGAAACTGATATAACAAATTAATTAGATAGAAATTAAACAATAAGAGCCGGGTGTGGTGGCGCATGCCTGTAATCCTAGCACTTGGGAGGCTGAGGCAGGAGGATCACGAGCTCAAAGCCAGCCTCAGCAATGGAGAGGCACTTAGCAACTCAGTGAGACCCTGTCTCTAATAAAATACAAAAAAGGGCTGGGGATGTGGCCCAGTGGTCGAGTGCCCCTGAGTTCAATTCCCGGTACCAAAAAAAAAAAAAAAAAAAAAAAAAAAAGGCATTGTTTACAACTAAAGCAAATAAATAAATATTTTTTAAAAAGAAATTAAACAATAAGTATAAATTTCACACTATAAAAATACAGTTTAAATTTAATGGGACTTAACATATGCCATGTACTGTTCTAAGTGCTTTTATGTTTTATTGACCAATGAATCATCATACAAACCCAATAGGTAGGTAATATGATTTTATCCATCTTACTCTCAAGAAAACTAAGAGAAGCATTAAATAAGTGTTCTAAATTACATTGTTAGTAAATGATGGGATTTAGTATAAAATCCAGGCAATGTGACTCCAGAATCCATGTTCTTAGCCACTATGCTATGAAAATACTTACAAAGCTACAAGGAAATAAAATTAATATGTGCAAAGATCAACATTACATAAAACCATAAAACTGGAAATGCCAAATCTTATCACATGCTCATTTATATTTAGAATGATTTTAGTACAAAAGAAATTATCCATATGTAGAATTAAATCAATTGTGCCCCAGTCAGAATTTACAAAATTATGATTTTACTCTATTTATCTAGTTCACCTTGTATTCTCACCTAGTTAAACAACATATAGCATAATACAAAGCAACAAATATCAAATGGATGAATGAATAAAAATGACAAATGAGTATTGTAACCCAATGAGTGTAATGAAATAGAGACACTGTTTATTGATACTCATCACAAATGGAAGGTTATTTGATGATTTTGCTGATAATTGGTGGAAGCAAATGTTTAAAGAAAAGTGTCAAGACTCCACTTTGCAGTTAGGGGGAAGAAAGAATCTTTGAAGTCAACTTTTAATTGTTTTAAGTGCTAAAATATTATGTGTAAGCTAACACTAGCTTCAAAAGTCATGATGATTTATAGAAATGTCAAGTTTCTTATAAATGTATGTATGGTACACACCAAAGCTTTCAGATACTTCATTTTTAGATAGACTCGGCCAAACCACAGTCATTGCCTTTAAAAGTATAGAACATCAGAAAGACAAGAACTGTAGTTGCTTAATTCTGCAGTTTATTTCCATTGTCAGAATTATTAGAATTCCAATGTCAATCTCAATATTTAAGATAATTAGGAAGATTACAAGAACAAATGTACTTTTTTAATAGTTTGCTGATATTTTAGCCTACAAAAGTGAAATCATAAAATTTGTGGGAGGCCTTCATTGATACACAGGAGAAAATCTTCACCTCCTACTTGGAAAAGATCTTTAGAAATTAAATAGGCAGGGAAGATCAGATCAAGATTAAACCAAGTACCTGAGCCACCTCAGGGAATAAAATAGCTTAGATGAAACACCCTACACCATGAAGGATTTTGATTAAGGATAGAGTAAGTAAAGTGACCCCAGAGCACGGCAAGAGACTAATGTTGTACTCAGAAACATGAAAATAAATAAATAAAGCAATAGACAGCAAAGAACTCAGAAGGAACACAGCATTTGTTGACTCAAGTCAACTAAATGAAACCAGAAAGCTGAAGGGTAAGAAAACACACATTCACTTTAACAACTGATAGGAACTTAAACATTATCACAAATGTCGATCAGTACTCATCAACAGGCAGGAGCCCTTATTTTTGCAGGACATGGAGTGGAAAGATGAATGTTCACCAAGG
This sequence comes from Tamias sibiricus, assembly GCA_025594165.1. NCBI lineage: Eukaryota > Metazoa > Chordata > Mammalia > Rodentia > Sciuridae > Tamias > Tamias sibiricus. The sequence goes on from CM046663.1 coordinate 26,881,684, forward strand.
CAGTGGTGAAAGTCAAGCTAGGCTGCAAAGCATAGAGGTATGCTTGCAATCTCACAGGGGGAGAAAAAGCTAATGGTTGAATGAACCAAGAGAAAAGCACTTTGAAGACTGAAGACGTTTAAGGGAGGAAAATAAAAGGACTGCCCTTGCCACTGGAAGAAGAGATGGAAGATTGACTACACTTACAACAGAATGGAGACCCAAAGATGGTAGGCGTAAGAAGGGTCGCCAGCGACGAAGACGGAGAGATGGACTGGTAGCCTTTGCAGGGCCTACATGGTTACGTTTGACCCAGGGCAGGGATGCATGGTGACACAATGATGAGGACTTCGTTCTGCAGTGGCTAGAATGAGGCTGTGATGAGGATGGCGAGGAGGACTACATAATTAAAAAAGAGAATATTTTACTTAGACCACGTTACTCGGTGATCATTTTTTTTCTTAAAAGCAACGTATGGTCATACTTGTATTCATATGATCTAGTGATTCTAGTAACAATCATATAGTAAAGGATCACATATGAATATTGTTTAAAAATGGGTAAAGTGGAAATATATAATCAAGTATCAGGTTATATGCCATAGTTTCTTATATGCACATTTGAAATACTGGCATATCCTCATCTGCTATACAGCACAGATTCATGGAATTGAGTTATTTTAAAGCCACTAAAATGGAATCATTATATCAGATTGTTTTTTAAAACTGTAACACACACACACAAACACACAAACATGTAACACATACAAAACACAAAAAGAATAATGGACAGAAGAAAACTGTATGTCAATAGGCATTGGTAAAATTCCTTACAGGGTAGAAACCAAGGGGGAAAAACCCTTTAAAATATAAACAAGAGTGAAATAAACTTCTCTAAATATGATGACCTGAGGTATCCTCTTATTTAGGCTGACAAACTACTGGAAATCATCATGGTCTATTAATCATCTTTTAGTAAATAATAACATCAGTTAAAATGTGTATCACTTATTTTATGCCAGGCACTCTTTTAAGCACTTAACACACATCAATTCATTTATTCTCCCAACAGCCTGTGACATAGATACAACTATTCCCATTTTACAAATGAGAAATCAGTGCACAAATAGGGTAAGTGACACGACCAAGGTCACACTGCTGCAAGTGGTAGGACTGGGACTGAATCCCAGGATATCAGGTTCTAGATTCAATGATCTTTTTTTGGTACCAGGGACTGAACTCAGGGGCACTCGACCATTGGGTCACATCCCCAGCCCTTTTTTTTTTTTTTTTTTTTTTTTGTATTTTATTAGAGACAGGGACTCACTGAGTTACTAAGTGCCTTGCCATTGCTGAGGCTGGCTTTGAACTGGCGATCCTCCTGCCTCAGCCTCCCAAGTGCTGGGATTACAGCCGTGCGCCACCACGCCCGGCTAGATTCAATGATCTTAATAAGTATGGTGTATGGACTCTGACCAGGAGAAAGATTTTTAATGCTTATTTGTGAGAGTAGAGTCTACTGAAAAGAAGAGTAATTCAAATAAAATTAGATGTATGGGGAATTACCTTTTCAAACACTTATACCAAAGCCAAATCTGGCCCAATAGATTTCCACAAAATGCACATGGATACAAAAACTAATAATAGTGGTAATCCAGATGATCTTACAAATGTCACCTTGAATCAATAACACCACTATATTAAATTAAAAATAATTTAAAGCAATATGATAAAATTATAATCACTAAAATCATAGTGAGAAGAAATAAATAAGAATAGAGTCATAAGGCTTTGATAATAAATTTCACTAACCATGATGTAGTCTCTTTAGGAAAACTAAATTTGCTCTCAATCATTTCTAAAACTCTTTTTAACATAAAAATTCTATATTCTTTTTGATAAATTTGATCTACATAAACAATACACTAACCTAAAATAAAACTATCATTTTGATGGGGGTTCAAAAAAGTTTGTGAGCCGGGCACGGTGGCGCACGCCTGTAATCCCAGCACTTTGGGAGGCTGAGGCAGGAGGATCGCAAGTTCAAAGCCAGCCTCAGCAATGGCGAGGCACTTAGCAACTCAGTGAGACCCTGTCTCTAATAAAATCACAAAAAAGGGCTGGGGATGTGGCCCAGTGGTCAAGTGCCCCTGAGTTCAATCCCCAGTACCACAAAAAAAAAAAAAAAAAAGTTTGTGAACCCTACAGCTGCTCATAAGAATCAATCAGAAACACATAAATGACATTATACATGGCTCTATGTTGGAATAAAGGTATATATAATAAAACGTCTGCTCTCACATCGTCTAATCAGAAATTTGTTATATTCCATCTTTATTTAAATAGGAGGAGGAGGGAAAGAGAGAATGAGGGGAATTAATAAAAGGGAAAAAGAAATAAAGAGAGATAAGACAGGAAGGTAAAAGTGATGATGAAGAATAGAAAAAATTTTTTTCTAAGAATCTGAGGAAGACACATTACTAAAAGAGTTATAAACTGAAAGAATGTGAACAGCACAGGTAAAATTGGAAAGGTAGTTATGGCAAAGAATTTAGTGTGAGAAAAGGAATGAAAAGAGGAACAGCAGAACATGTTCAGAAGACTAGACTGTCCAGTCTGGATTTCATTTTATCTTCTCAGGCTAGCAAATTGGCTGTTACTTTTTCATAGGTGTTAGCAAGACATGAGACTCCTGGATCAGAGAAAAATGGACTTTATAACTCATAGTACAAGGAACATGATCATAAATATGCCTCTGTCAATTCACATGAGGACAATACAGAAGGCCCAGATGGATGGCTGCACAAGCAGCAGGCTACATGACAGGAGAGGAACGTGGAGCAGGGGAAACCCACTGTCATAGAGCAAGCAGTAAGCAAACCTACATTTGTCCTGGAAGTGAAGACATCGTCTCTCATTGTTTAATTTGTTTATTACAAACACACTGTGAAAATGGTATTTCCAACTTCAAGCAGTGAGGCCGCCTTCTTCTGTCATTTTTTAAGAAAAAGTTCAAAACTTTAAAAAAATAACTTCATACAAAAAGTCACAAAAACAGTACAGGAAATACTCAGATATGACTTTTGACCACCATTTGCTTTGTTACCTACACTTATGCTCTCTTCCTCTCTCTACATAATTTCCTCCCTGAAGCATGTTAAGGTAAGTTACATTTATCGTGGTCCTTTACTCCTAAATAAACTCACCTCTAAGTATTCATAGGGGACTGGTTCTAGGAAACCTGGTCACCAAAATCTATGGATGTTCAAGTCCCTTATATAAAATGTAGTATTTCCACAAAACCTGTGCACATCCTCCCATATATTTTAAAACAGCTCTAGATTACCTATAACACCTAATAAAATGTATACATACATATGAAGTTTTTATGCATATTTTTAAGGAATAATAACAAGAAAAATCTTCACACATTCTATGTGTTCAATATTTCAAAGAATATTTTCATACAGAGTTGATTAAATCTACAAATGCAAAACCCATGGATATGGAGAGCCAACAAAACTTCAGTATTCCCTATGACTAAAGGAATTCTCTTAGAGTAACTGAAGTTATCACTCCCAAGTTTTTATACTGATATTCATCTGAGCTCCCATTCATGTTTTAATTTTGTCAATTAATCTAGCCATGTCCTTTATAGCACTCCTCCACCCCCCACCCCCTCCCCAGGGTCTAATGTATAAGCAGATAGAGAATTTACTTGTCATGTTCATTTATATCCTTTAGCCTGGAACATTTCTAACAGCCTTTCTTTGCATTTCGTGAACTTTTAAATACCCTTCTTCCTTTTTTAAAATAAAACATTTTGTATGTAAAAAGTCATACTCTAGGGGCTGGGGTTGTGGCTCAGCGGCAGAGCGCTTGCCTCGCACATGCGTGGCCCGGGTTCGATCCTCAGCACCACGTAAAACATAAAATGCATTGCATTGTGTACAACTAAAGTAAATAAATAAATATTTTTTTTAAAAAGTCATACTCTATGAATAGAAACAGTTTTACTTCTTTCTTTCTAACCCTTATGTCCCTTATTTCCATTTCTGGTCCCATTCTATTGGCTAGGACCTCTAGTACAACAATGAATTTCATTGATTTCTTTTATCTTTATTTCTTCTTTCTGCTTTCTTTGGGGTTAATTTGTTCTTTTTTGCTACTGTAAGGTAAAACTTCAAGTCACTGACTTGAAGTCATTTTTCTTTTCCAAGTGTGTAATGATGCAGTTTCTCTCTAACTTGTTTTTTCTTCTTCTTTTTTTTTTTTGTATTTTATTAGAGACAGCGTCTCACTGAGTTGCTTAAGTGCCTTGCCATTGCTGAGGCTGGCTTTGAACTCACGATCCTCCTGCCTCAGCCTCCCAAGTGCTGGGATTACAGGCGTGCGCCACCGCGCCCAGTGCTCTAACTTGTTTTTTGTTTTCTACTACAATCATTTGTTGCTATGGATTTCTGTCTAATTTGTACGTTAGCTGCATCCTAGAAATTCTGATATTTTAGAAATTGTCATTCAATTCAAAATGTTTCCCAATTTCCTTATGAGTTCCTTTTTGATTTATGAGTTATTTAGAAGAATTTAAATTTCTATATATTTGGAGACTTTTCATATATTTTCGTTATTTATTTCTAGCTTAATCCCATCATTATTAAACAACAAAAAAATTCTTAGTATGATTTAAAATTTTTGAAAATTGTTACGATTTATTTCCTGAACCAGAATATGGTTTATGCTGGAGAACATCCCATGTACACCAGAAAAAAAAAAAAAAAAAAAAAAAAGTACATCCAGCTGTTGTTGGATAAGTATTCCATAAACATCAAAAGGGTCAAGTCGCCAAGCTGCAGGACAATGTTATTCAGGACATCTAAGCCCTTACTAGTTTTCTATGTCTACTATTCATGAGAGGGGTAATGAAATATCCAACTATAAATGAGTATTTGTCTATTTCTCCCTTTGTTTCTATCAGTTATTTGCCTCATATATGTAGAGGTTCTGATTTTAAGCTGTATACACATACTATGTTATATGAATATCTTGTCTTCTTGGTGAGGTAACATCTTTATCCTTAAGTAATATCCTTCTTTATCACTGGTAATATTCCATGTTCTGAAGTCTATATCACCTAATGTTAATGTAGCCACTCCAACATTTTTTAAAATATTTTTTTAGTTGTAGGTGAACACAATACCTTTATTTATGTAGTGCTGAGGATGGAACCCAGGGCCTCACACAAGCGAGACCATAGCTCCAGCCCTGCCAACATTCTTTTGATTAATGTTTGTAATGCATACCTTTTCCCATTCTTTTAACAATTATAATCTTTCTATGCCTTTTATTTAAAGTGACTTTCTAGGGCTATGTATGCAACTCAGTGGTACAGCACTTGCCTAGTGTGTGCAAAGTCCTGGGTTCAATCTCTAATATTGCAAAATAAATTAAAAAATAAACAAAGTGACTTTCTTGTAGACAGCATTTGAGTGTTTTGTTACTAAACTGACCATCTGTTTCAACTTGCATGCTTACATTTACATCACTTCATTTTATCATTTTCATAGTATTGTTGTCTATGGTTGGACTAAAATCAACATTGTCAGTTCTCTATTTTCTCCATCTGTTCTTTGTTCCTTTCTTTGCCTTTTTAAAAGAGTGTACCTTCAAGTAATCTTATATCACTTTACATGTAGTATAAGAACCTCATGATAGTATCATTATATTATCTCTCTCTCATTTGTGCTGTTGTCAAACTTCTTCTTTTTTTTTTTTTTTTTTTTGGTGGAGGGAGGGTTACTGAAGATTGAAATACTGAGCCACATCCCTAGCCCTTTTTTTTGTATTTTATTTAGAGGCATGGTCCTGGAGAGTTGCTTAGGGCCTCACTTTTGCTAAGACTGGCTTTGAACTCGAGATCCTCTGAGATCCTCCTGCCTCAGCCTCTCAAAACACTGGGATTACAGGCATGTACCACCACTCCCAGCTTATGATCAAACATTTTTATATGTGCTATAAATCCATAACACATGGTTACACATTTTGTAGACAATTTTCTTTTAGAGCAATTAAAAATGAGAATAAAATTTATTTTATATTTACCTTCACTTGTTCCATTTCCAGTATTTTCCAAATCTTTGTGTAGATCCAAGTTTCCTTCTGGTATTATGCTGCTTCTACATGGAAATTCCTTTATATTTCTTGTATTGAGGTAATGAATTCTCTTAGTTTTTGCTTGTCTTTAAAAGGTTTTGTTTCTTCTGCATTTCAGCACTTCAAAAATATTATTACACTGTCCCAGCTTGCAAATTTCTGATGAAAAGACTGCTTTAATTCTCATCTTTGTCCCTCTGCATCCAATATGTCTGTTTCCTATGGCTACCTTGAATGTTTCTTATTTATCTTCAGTTTTCAGCAGTATGAAAACTAAATGCGTTGTGGTGTGTGTATGTGTGTGCGTACGTGCATGTACATACATGTTTGAGGTCGGGGTATTTATTCTATCTAGTGTGTCTGAGATTCTTTAATACATGGTTTGATATATCCAATTATTTATGGAAAAAATAGTTGGCCATTGATTCTCCAAATATTTTTTCTATACCAAGGCTTCACTCCTCTATCCTCTTCCTATAACCCCTCTCTCTCTCCTTCTGGAATTCCACTTTCATGTATTAGATCAGTTGAAACTGCCCCACAGTTCTTGTATATTCTGTTTTTCTGTTTTTTTTTTTTTTTTTGTTCTTTTTTTTTTTTTTTTGGTACTAGGGATTGAACTCAGGGGCACTCGACCACTGGGCCACATCCCCAGCCCTTTCTTTTGTATTTTATTTAGAGACAGGGTCTCACTGAGTTGCTAAGTGCCTCGCCATTGCTGAGGCTGGCTTAGAACTCGCGATCCTCCTGCCTCAGCCTCCCAAAGTGCTGGGATTACAGGCGTGCGCCACCGCGCCCGGCTGTTCATTTTTTACTACTTCTTTTTGTCATTCATTCTGGTAACTTCTAGTGATTTATCATCATATTCACTAATTGTTTTCTCAACTTTGTGGAACCTATTGGTGAACTTCTTAAAGGCATTCTTCATCTCTGGTACTATGTTTTTCATTACTACCATTTCCATTTGATTCTTATTGTTTCCAACTCTGCTGATGTTATATGTTGGTATGTGATGTCTACCTTTTCCACTTGAGCCTTTAACATAGTTATTTATTTTAAATTCTGTCTGATAGTTCCAACTTCTGAATCACATTCTGGTTTGGTTCTGTTGATTGCTTTGTCTCTTGGCAGTATGCTCACATTTTTGTTTCCTTCTTTGGCTGGTAATTTTTTGGTTAAAGGTTGGGGAATTAGGCATTAAGCATTGATACTAATTCATTTAATATGCCTAGGAATGGGCATGCCTCATATTCTGCTAGGACGTTAGTGTGGAGGACAATCCAATCTATTCAGGAGTTGAATTTTACTGCTGTTACAGTTACTTTCAGCACAGCACTGGCTTAAAATTTATCTAGCATTACCTGTGCTTATGGTGGGATATGGGTTGCAGAATTCTTTTTCAATGCTCTTGTTCCATCAATAGTTTTGGTATATTTCTCAAAGCTTATGCTTCAGAAGAGGTCTTTCTTCATGTTATTGACTCATATCCATACTTTTGATACTTGTCTATGGTGCTTCTAGTCTAATGATGGAGATATGGAGGCATTTTTTATTCTTCTGGTTCGGCCTCTGTCACAGGCACTTCCTTTGTCCCTGAATATCAAGGACAAAGTTTTTTGAGGGATCTCCTCAAGTGGTAGAAAATAGCACATAGAGAGATTTCTAGGAAGCAGATCAATTCCTGAGGAAGGATTTTCTGTTCCAGGGTCCTTAGGCTTTGTTCTACAGGACATTAGAATCCAGGTTAGGTACCTTTCCCACAGTGGCTGCTGCTCCTCTCCCTGAGGTCTACACCTTAGGTTTCTTTCCTGCCTTTTCCACAGTCTATCTCATGAGTATATAGTGAGGTATGTGGAAAATGGGTGTGAGCTCTCCCCTTGGGGCTACTTACAGGGATTTTTATAGACTCATAATGGCCCACACTTGGTCTTTCACAATATGTTCAAATTTCTGGCTATTCTGTTGTTTACAAAAGGTGATCAGATTCTTCATGCTGCCTTTTCATTATCCATATATTTTGGTTATCTATCTTAATAAGTATAGTTCTATGTCATTTTTTCATGACATATTAAATAGATGTACTATAAAAACATTATTGTACCAGAAAGACATTTCTGCACCTTTAGATTGTTTTTGGATTTCTACAATTATAAACAATGCTTCTGTGAAAACATTCACGCAAGTATCTTTATATGCTTATGAGTCAACAGTAATAACTAACAATGAGTGTTTACTATTGCCTACCAGAAATTCTAAACTATAGATGCTATAGATCCTCACAATAATCCCATAAGTAGAAATTATGATCATTTCTAAAGATGAAGATATATTTTTTTGACCAAACTTTTATCAGAATATCTATGTGTGATTTTAGCCTTCTTTTTGCTCATGAAATTTTCTAGTATAAGTTTATATAACAGAGGAAAGAATGAAATAAGAACAGATGATAGGTCCAAAAGTATACACTGCAAAGTAAGTTTCATACATCAAGGACTGTGTCTGCATGTGTTTATCTGCCTACATTAAAAACAGGATGGCACATTACTATTTTATGCCTGTTTTTTTGTAACTAGTAGTTGAATGTTCTTTATCCAAACGTTTGAGATCATTTCAGATAGGTTTCATATTTCAGAGTTTATTGGATTTGGGAATATCAGCATAGATTTCACCAGCCGAGCATCTTTAATCCATTTCATATTTTGGATTTTTGAATTAGGGATGCTCAGGCCTGTACTATCTATAGCTTTCAGACTGTGAAGCTTTTAATCACTATCTTAGTGCCACAGTGCCAGTATAGTAAGCATTTATTAAATGAATATGTTATTAACCATTAGAAACAGTGAGGCTAGCCGTGCGCACGCCTGTAATCCCAGCACTTGGGAGGCTGAGGCAGGAGGATCGTGAGTTCAAGCCAGCCTCAACGATGGCGAGGCACTTAGCAACTCAGTGAGACCCTGTCTCTAATAGGAATAATGGCAGAATGTGTTGGACATCAATATACTAAGTGCACATATAAAAACTCAAATGGTATGAAAATACTTTGTGTAAAACCAATAACTTGGAAAACTGTGCTCTTTATGTGTAATATGAAAGGAATTGCACTCTGCAAGCATGTATAACAAATTAAATAAAAAATAAAATACAAAAAAGGGCTGGGAATGTGGCCCAGTGGTTGAGTGCCCCTGAGTTCAATCCCTAGTACCAAAAAAAAAAAAAAAAAAAAAGAAAGAAAGAAAATAAAAAAGAAACAGTGAGGCTAAATTTTTAATCTAATCATATTCATTTCTACCTCCTTATGCTAAAAGAAATATGTATAGTCTGCAACTATAATTTCTAAAGATAATTCATACTATGAACTATCTGTACATTATATATATTTTCAATCCCAAACAAAGCTTAATTTATATGATAATCCAGAAAAAGATTTCCAAGCAATATCTTTTATTTGGTATGAAATCTTTAAATTCTTAGATTTGCTTTTTAGAATTACAAAGATTAGAGATACACACACCAACTTTTAAATCTTCATAATATTAGCTGGGATGCAGTATAACAATCAACCTAATTTAAATTAATCTTGTTTTTAAATATGAAAATTGAAACCGTAACCTTAATCTTGGACTAAATATCTAATTTTTCAAACTGTCTTCCATACTAACTAGAAAAGATAAAATATCTACAGTTAAGTCTTTCAGAAGATTCTTTCAGAAAGCTCTCTTTCTTTTAAGATATCTTATTTTCTATAACTCATTTCTTCAGATTTTTGGTTTTAGTAAGGGGTCCAAAATTACTAACAATTACTATTTCATTAAAACTACTAATGGGCTGGGGGCAGTGGCACACGCCTGTAATCCCAGAGGCTCGGGAGGCTGAGGCAAGAGGATTGCGAGTTCAATGCCAGCCTCAGCAAAAGTGAGGTACTCAGCAACTCAGGGAGACCCCGTCTCTAAATAAAAAATACAAAATAGGGCTAAGAATGTGGCTCAGTGGTTGAATGCCCCTGAGTTCAATTCCCAGTACCAACAAAACAAAACAAAACAAAACAAAAAAACACTACTAATGGGTTCAATCTTCAGCAACTACAAAACAAAACTTTAAAACTACTAATAACACCAGTATTTTCCAGGACTTTAACAATGAACTGTGCCCCCTCTGACTGTAAGATGTGATTTCATATACATCACTTCACATGTGATATATAGTCATACCTCAAAGACATTGTGGTTTTGGTTCCAGATTAGTACAATAAAATGAATATCGCAATAAAGCAAATAGCATAATTTTTTTCTCCAGTATATGTAAAAGTTATGTTTATACTATACCACAGTTTATTAAAGTATACAACAGCATTATGCTTAAAACCACAATGTACATATTACTTTAAAAATAATTTATTGCTAAAAATGCTAATAATCATCTAAATTATTGGAAAAATGGTGCTGTTAGACTTGTTTGAGGCAATGTTACCACAAACCTTCAATGTGTAAAAAACACAATATATGCAAAGAGCAATAAACAAGGCATGCCTATAAATCTCTCTCCCCATTATAGTTCCAAAAAATATATAGAACTGGCTTTTGGGAAACCCCAGAAATTTTAGAAAGCAGATTAAATATTTTGGTTTTCAGATGGAATACTAAGTAGTTTAATAAATGACTGTTGCTGAAACAATTAGATATTCATTAAAAAAATTTTAAGCATTCTGATTCTGACTTAGAGGGGGGAGGGAGTGAGAACTACATGGATACAGTCCATAAACATCATGACAGTGTTTTGGGTTTTTTTTTTTTTTTTTTTTTTTTTTAATGTTCACAAGCACAAGAACTCAGCTGACTTGCCCAAAGCCACACAACTAGTGACTGTCAAAGCCAGAGGCAAACTCATAACACATGGCTCCGATTTTAGAATTTTCCATAACCTGAAAAGCCACCTCACCCCATCAAATGTCAGCTAACTTAACTGATTCACAGAGGCACACCTATTCTTATGTGCATCTTATTCCCCAAACACAATTCAAATCTATTTTCTAGATGTCAAATTTATAACTCAGGAAAAAATAAAATAAAAACCCCTAGGTTCTATAAGGCCAAATTGCTTTTTCTTTACACTTAATATGCATGTACTCTGTATATCAAAAAATGAGCCGGGCGCGGTGGCTCACGCCTGTAATCCCAGCACTTTGGGAGGCTGAGGCAGGAGGATCGCGAGTTCAAAGCCAGCCTCAGCAGTGGCGAGGCACTTAGCAACTCAGTGAGACCCTGTCTCTAAATAAAATACAAAAAAGGGCTGGGGATGTGACCCAGTGGACGAGTGCCCCTGAGTTCAATCCCGGTACCACAAAAAAAAAAAAAAAAAAAAAAAAAAAGAATAAATTACTCTACAAATCAAAGAATTAGAAATGCTATGAAGGTTAAAAAGAAATGATCCAGAACTTTAAATGGGGGCAGAGAGTCTGCCTAAAAGCATTTCTCTATCAAGGAATCAAGTATTTGGTAAGTGCTTAAATCCAAATTATTCTAAAATGCCCCCCCCCAAAAAAAAGCAAGCATATTTTGGCTTATACTTAAAATTTTTAAAATTTAAACTGACATCCTATTATTAAGAAATACATTGTTATAACTATGTAATTTCCTGAGCATGAAAGACCATCAGCTGGTAGACTGTTAAAATAATTACTTTTTTCTAATATATATATAATTACCAAAAGATTGGTTGCCTTATAAGATTTTATGTATGGAAAATTTCTTCTTCTTCTTCTTCTTTTTTTTTTTTTTTTTTTTTTGGTACCAGAGATTTAACTCAGGAGCACTTGACCACTGGGCCACATCACATCCCCAACCCATTGCTAAGGCTGGTTTTGAACTTGGGATCCTCCTGCCTCAGCCTCCCAAGTGCTGGGATTACAGGTGTGCGCCACTGCGCCCGGCTTGAAAATTTCTTCTATATTGACTAAGAAATGGCTTAGATATAAGGGTAACAAAGAATTCAGTAATACTCTAAATGGTTATTTGTAATTCACTACATATTTGAATTAAACTGTTACCTGGGTTATTTTAAGTTTTAAAAACTTTACTTTCTTAGTTTTTGCTTTAGCAATTTTGATTTACCTATACATTTTGTTGCCTTAAAAGAAATGAAGTACTTGATGGCTATGTGAACTTGGCCACAGTAGTAACCTTAGTTTTCTCATTTGCAACATGGGGTAAAAACTATCTTAGGGAGGTGAGAAAATAAGAATAAGGCATACATAGAGTGTGGCCCATCACATGCATTTATTAAACATTCATTAAATGGTAACCATCATTATTAATACAATGCTATACATACTTTCAAAAGCAGTGAGAATTAAGAAGACAAGGATACTTGGAATCTATTAAGTACATCAGAAATTTCCATTGTATTCACCCATAAATGATGCATTGGAGCAGCCTAAGCCCTCGACACTATAGCACCTAGAAGTGATGCCCATTCTTTCTATCAACTCCAGTCATCTTCTAAGTTGAGTACCTTCAGTATTTGTGGATCTCTAGTAAAGAACAATGTGCATGGGGCTGGGGTTGTGGCTCAGTGGTAGAGTGCTTACCTAGCACATGTGAGGCACTGGGTTCGATCATCAGCACCACATAAAAATAAACAAAGGTACTAAAAAAAAAAGTTTTTAGAGAAAAAAAATAGTACAATGTGCTACCTTCATAAGGTAGAAACAAGAATAAAGTACTGAAAGAATAAAAATCCAACTTCTTTATTTTTAAGAATTTCAGTTTCTTTTTTAATATTTTTAGTTGTAGATGGACATAATACCTTTATTTTATTTATTTATTTTTTATGTGGTGCTGAGGATGGAACCCAGTGCCTCACATGTGCTAGGCAAGTTCTCTACCACTGAGCCACAATCCCAGCCCAAATTTCAGTTTCTTATTACACAATCATTAGAAATCATAACTATTTTTATTGACCTATTGACAAAATTTGCTCTTGATCATGACAATTAAATTTAACAGTTATTTCCTTAATACAGTGTCCTTTCAGACTTCAGAAATATCACTGAGTCTGAAAAATAAACCATGGAAAGTAGAACAATTGACAATGTCTCTAGGGCTGCCAAATGCTACAAAAATACTATAAGTATGCATGTATGCATGTGTAAGGACAGTTTGTACACATGTATGAGAACATGTACATGCATATAAAACTTTAAAAACTTAAAATAAAAATTATAAATTAATTTTAAATGGATTTCTGTAGTTTTTTATTCAATTTCAGTACAACATACTGAATAAGAGTAAATTCAAAGTTTATGGTTAAACGGAAAAATGAAACCAAATCCATGTAAAAGATGCAAACTATTCCATGTTCAGTTGACACAGTCAAACTAGAGCTGGACATCAAAGAACACAAAATACCACTACATATTCCATGGAAAATGGCAAGTCTCTTCATTTTGGTTACTTAATAAAGATGCCCACAGATTTCAAGATATTCTTGAAAAACTATTTTCTCTATTTAACAACTGTATTTTCTCACTTCAGTTAATAATTCCCCATGTTAGAAGTCTTTTTTTTTTTAAAGAACACACAGATTGTTTTTTTTTTTTTTTAATATTTATTTATTTACTTTAGTCGTACACAATGCAATGCATGTTTACGTGGTGCTGAGGATCGAACCCGGGCCGCGCATGTGCGAGGCGAGCGCTCTGCCGCTGAGCCACAACCCCAGCTCCAGAAGTCTTTATTAATATAATGACTTATATCTCTACATGTTGCATCAAATTCAAACTTACTATTGTTAAGTTATCCAAATTAAATGCCAGAAATTACTTTCTTTACAATTTGAAAGCACCCCCAAATCACGTTCTTATTTACTACAAATGCAAAAATCTTAAATTGTAATAACATTACTCTCTATTATGGAAAGTTTGGGTTTAAAACAAAACTTAACAGAAAAACCTCACCATCCCCAAACATAACCTCAATTCTATTTCTATCATTGAAGGCATTTTTAAAAAAAATTTATTTATTACTTTAGTTGTACACAATGCAATCCATTTATGTTTACGTGGTGCTGAGGATGGAACCCGGGCCGTGCACGTGCGAGGCGAGTGCTCTGCCGCTGAGCCACATCCCCAGCCCTCATTGAAGGCATTTTTAAAGAGAAGAATAACATCTAGTCAGATCTGGTCAGGTAAACTGGTAAGTTCAGTCTAAAAATTTTCTTTTAAAATAATTAACATTTTAGAGGCTAGCGTTGTGGCTCAGTGGTAGAACACTTGCCGAGCATTATGTGAGGCACTGGGTTCGATTCTCCACACTGCATATAAATAAATGAATAAAATAAAGGTGCATCAACATCTAAAAATATTTTTTTAAAAATTAAAAGTTTAGTATCTCCATTTCTAAAAATAAGAATGGGAAAAAAGAAAGAGAAAGAAGTAGAGGAAAGAAGAGGGAAGAAAACAGAAGAAGGGCAAAACCTCTGTTGAGGGAATGAGATGAAAAGAAGTAATAACAAAAAAAAAAAAAAAAAAAAAAAAAGCCGGGCACGGTGGTGCACGCCTGTAATCCCAGCACTTTGGGAGGCTGAGGCAGGAGGATTGCTAGTTCAAAGCCAGCCTCAGCAATGGCGAGGCACTTAGCAACTCAGTGAGACCCTGTCTCTAATAAATAAAAAAAGGGCTGGGGATGTGACCCAGTGGTCAAGTGGTCGAGTGCCCCTGAGTTCAATCCCCGGTACCACAAAAAAAAAAAAAAAAAAAAAAAAAAAAAAAAAAAACAGAAGAGAAATACAAGTCAAAGTGTAAGGAGTTAGTAGAGGAATTCAAGAGCATTTCTGTTTTAAAAATAAAACAAAATGAAGTTTCCAAAAAATTTACCTTAAGTCTTGTTAGAAAATGGGATATAAAGAGTAAAGGAAAACAAAACTAAAAAAAAAGAGTCAGAAAGTTATTTTCAAACTTCTTGACAAAACTGGACTTACATAGCTTAAACAGCAAGATACTTTTCATCAGAGTTACATTTACTGTTTCCAGTTGACTCTCCAAGATAATCAGGAACTTAAATTTTATATTTTATAAGAACTAAGTTCTTCCTAATAGCCTGAGTCTTTCAAAGTGAAAGTAGAAAATAAATCCCTAAAAAAGGGATATAACTATGTGAGTCCTTTAATTTATATGTGTGCAAATTATTTTTGGCTTATTGGAATGATTTCTGCTCTTTTTTTAATGCCAACATAATAAAGTAACTAAAAATTATACTTCAGAGTAAACTGAAGCCATACAAACTATACTTACACAGCCAATAAAGATGAAACTCCATTTTTCCCTATTGACGGTGTGCACTGGCTGGACCCAAAGTCAACAAAACCTAAGAGGATTTTTCTGAAAAACACACACACACACACACACACACACACACACACACACACAGTTGTCCTGTTTCCATGGATTCCACATCTGGGGATTCAAACTGAAGATCAAAAAATAATTTTCAAAAAAATTAAATCTGTACTGAATATATATAGACTTTTTTTCTTGTTATGGGTTTTATGCAAATATTAAGCCATTTTATACAAAGGACTGGTATAAAATGAGTAACCTGAGTAAAAGTTAAGTAAACTTTATAAGCAAGGGATTTAGTATCCATACAGGTTCCTGAACCAGCCCCCACCCCTAAAAGGATTCTGAGGGACAAATGAATATGAGGAATCTCTAAGTATACATAATTATGATTATATTCTTAAAGTCAGAAGTTAACCATTGCTTACCCACTGCCAAATAAGCCTTCTTTTATAAGTCAACAACACACTAAAATAGATTGTACATTCCACTGTAAACTAAATCCAATTTTATTCATGCTTTCAATTCATATCATAAATTTTTACTAAAGATATGTGAAGTATCATTAAGCATGCAAACATTTCTATCTACCAAAAACCAAATATTTAAAAATAAAATTCAACACTGGCAATGGCAATTTATGAAGCTGTTATCTCCTCTACAATAGAAGATCTTTGAAGACACAAACTATGTAATGCACAGTGCCTAGCACAGTGCCTGACATAGCAGGTGCTCAAATAGGTTGTTTAATCCATCAAATTAAAGAAAGAAAATTTCACATTATGTAACAAAAAATTGAAAAGGCTTCTCTCTTTAACTCAGTAATTTCACCTATAAGAAACAATTATAAAGAAGGAATCTGGGCTGGGGTTGTGGCTCAGCAGTAGAGTGCTCGCTCAGCACGTGCAAGGCCTGGGTTCGATCCTCAGCACCACGTAAAAATAAAGGCATTATGTACAACTAAAACAAATAAATATTAAAAAAAAGAAGGAATCTGGAATGCATACTTGAATAAACAAAGATATATGAAGTTATACTTTTAAGTTGAAAACCTGGAAATAATCTAAACATCAAAAGTTAAGGAAATAAAAGTAAATTATGGTTCACTCACATAAGAGTGATTCGCAGTCACAAGAAAAATTATGAAGAGATTTTAATGAAATAGGAATAGGATCATAATAAAATGTTAAGAAAAACTGCTTGCTCTCAACTGTTTAAAGCATTCTTTAAAAAGATTGGAATTGAATACTACAATTAAATGCTATTTTTTTTTCTATACTTCCTAATACTGGCATGTTCATTTAAAAAAGACCTTTCTGTTGATTTTTTAAAATAATTATTATTACTATAAATTTACACAGATAAAAATCTTATTCTTTTTGTAAAAAGTTAGACAATAAATGATCAGGAGATTTCTACTCATCTCTGGGTTGGCTCCCAGATTAGCAGGACCAATTACAAACTTTATAATAATTACTTTTAAAATTTTTATTATTACTTTCTGGAACCATGGATTGAACCCAGGGGCACTTAACCTTTGAGCTACATCCCCAGCCCTTTTTATTTTTCATTTTGAGACAGGGTCTCATTAAGTTGCTGAGGCTGGCTTTGAACTCATGACTGTCTTGCCTCAGCCTCCCAAAACACTGTGCCACCATGCCCAGCACTTAGAATAATTACTTTTTAGATAAGCAACAATAAAGTGAAAGTGAATCTGAAGGCAAATAAAATACACTTTTGTATTTTTCTTTCCTGCCTTCACATTTGACTTGCAGATGTTTTCCATTATTGTATCATAGGCATTTATTCACAACTTAAAAAACACTTTCTTTTAGTTGGAGGGATTGAACCCAGGGCACTTAACCACTGAGCATCCCCAGGCCTTTTTATTTTTTACTTTGAGACAGGGTCTCACTAAGTTGCTTACAGCATTGCTAAGTTGCTGAGGCTGGCTTCGAACCTACAATCCTCCTGCCTCAGGCTCCCAAGCCCCTCATATTATGGGTATGCACTACCACATCCAGATTAAAAACACTTCTATTATCAGAATCTTCTTCTCTGAATAGAAAAGCCTTAATATAAAATCTTTTAATCTGTTAGATAATTTAGAAGGCCAATCATATCAACTTCAAACTTCCTGTTAGCCTATTACTCTACAGTCATTCTGAAAGGACTTAGTTCGAATGGATACATATATTCACTTTTAAATTGCTTAAATGAGTATGCATATACACAATTATAGTAATTTTAAAATCAGTAATTATCTTTCCACTAAGACATTCAACTATATAGAATGCAGGCCCACATAGTACCATAACATACATGTAGATCAACATCATAATTGATGGAAAACTTATATACTATCAATTTTCTAACAAAACAATTGTAAATCAAATCATGAAACCACTAAAGAAAGACGAAATTCGAGAGCAAATAAAAAGCTTTCAATTTACTGTTTCTCACCAGTCTGTTTCCGGTCCCAAGATCACTTAAAACTACTACAGCTGGGTGCAGTGGTGCATGCCTGTAATCCCAGTGGCTCAGGAGGCTGAGGCAGGAGGATCCCAAGTTCAAAGCCAGCCTCAGCAAAAGCAAGGCACTAAGTAACTCAGTGAGACCCTGTTTCTAAACAAAATACAAAATAGGGCTGGGGATGTGGCTCAGTGGTCAAGTGCCCCAAGTTTAATCCCCAGTACCAAAACAACAACAACAACAACAAAAAAAAAACCAACCACACACACACAACTATTACAAAGCACTACAGAATCAGCTTGTCAAACTTTTAGTGAATGTTTGTTTGAATGTAGGAGGTAGGAGCTAAGAGGGACTAGAACTGGAGTCTACAGAGAGATGACCTGAACTCAAATTCTAGTTCTAATACTCAGCATGTATGTAGCCTTGGGCAAGTCACTAAACTTTTCTGAGCCTCAATTGCTTCTAAAAGAAGGATAATAGAAATACCTATACCTCATAAAGCTGTTATAGGAATTAAATGGCACATAATCTCAACTATCTCCATAGCATTATAAAGAAAAGCAAATCCAACAACACTCTTTATTCTCACTATCTAGAAGAGTACAAAATGGTGGTTGTAGCAAGTAAAAATCAAAGGAAAAAAAAATCTCTCCTCCACCGATCATTGAATTTCCTCATAACCTATTGTTTTTTGTTCGTTTGGTTTTGGTACCGGGATTAAACTCAGGGGCACTTGACCACTGAGCCACATCCCCAGCCCTAATTTGTATTTTACTTAGAGACAGGATCTCACTGAGTTGCTTAGCACCTCACTTTTGCTGAGGCTGGCTTTGAACTCAGGGTCCTCCTGCCTCAGCTTCCCAAGCTGCTGGGATTACAGGTGGTTACAAGCGTGCACCACCAACGCCTGGCCCTATTGTTTTTTTATCTTCCCAAGCTTATTAAAAGATAAAAGCAATACCTGTTTCTTTTTAAAAATTTTTAGTTATTTTACATTTATTTTATTTATTCATTTATTGCTTGATTAATTAATTGATTGATATGTGGTGCTGAGGATTGAATCCAGTGCTTTACACATGCTAGGCAAGTGCTCTGTCACTGAGCTACAGCCCAAGCCCAAAAGCAATACCAAAAGTATAAGATAATGAAAGACTAATGAGGTGGGACTTCTGTCCAAATTTCTAGATTACTAATGTCTGCTGGATAATCATGGTGTGATAGTGTAACTGGGAAAAACATAGTAAATAATTACTCTATAGCAATACACCATGATCAATTTTCTGAAAAGATTATTATATTTTTGGTGGCTCAACTTACATTTCTCATTTAGACTGAAAGTCTCAGCAAGCAATAAGGCTCCTGCCTCCTTCCATGAAAACATTCTGATAAAGTACCAATGATGTCAGCAAGGACTAGCTATATACTGTGGCTATTACACTATATTATCATTGGCTGCTCTTCTTTTACCCACTCCTTTAGTCCTATAAGACCCAGGGATTAAGTTGCTTTACCACTATTCTTCTTCTATAGCATTCTCAAGGATCTAACTACTACCCCAATACAAAAGACTATAGATATGGCCCCTAAGTTTCAGACTCCTACGCATATATCCCATAAACTAACCTGAAACTCAATACGCTAAAAACTAAACCTATCATCTTTGGTGGTTTTACATTTCCTATAAAATCCAAGCTTTTCCTATCTGCCTTCATTCTTTCCTGCCATTCAGATTTATTTTTTCAATGCCTAATAAAATAAAATTAGCACCTGATATTTATTGAACACCTATTAAATGCCAGGCACTGTTCTAAGCAGTTTATATGATTAACTCACTAATCTTCTCAGTAATTTCATAAGGTAGGTGGGTATTATCTCTATTCCACACTGAAGAAAATATCTTGCCTAAGCTAATAAGTGGTGGAGTCAGTTTAAAAACTTAACATCTTGTGCTCTTGCCATGAAATTTCCTACTGAAACCTACACACATTGATTTTTGTCCTGGAGACAGAAAGTGAACATGACAAACAAAATCCACATTCTCATGGAACTTGTATTCTACTAAGCAAGTAGAATAAACAAAATAAAGGAAAAGCTTATTATATAGATTATTTTTAGGGCCAGGAAGAAAATAAACAGGATTTTATTGTAGAAAACAAGACAGGCAGACCTACTAAAAGTAATGTTGAAAGGTGACTTTCTTGAAAAGTGACTTATTAGGTAAGACTTGAAAGATGAGAAGTCACCAATTCTATAAAGAGGAAGAATATACCCAGGAGGCTAACTGGGTTGTAAAAAAGCATAAAGATAGTATGACAGGCTGAACTGTGTTTCCCCAAAATTCATGTGTTGATGCCCTAATCACCAATGTGACCGTATTTGGGTTATGTCATATGGATGGGACATTAATCCAATAGGATGGAGTTTTTACAGATGAAGACACCAGAGCCCCTGTTCATATGTCTTATCTGTCTCTCTCTCTCTGTCCCCCATACACAAAGAGAAAAGGCCATATGAGGATGCAGTGAGAAGGCGTCTGTTCACAAGGCAGGAATACATGCCTCATTAGAAGCCAATCCTGCTAGCACCTTGATTTTGGTCGTTTAGCCCCCATAACTGTGAGGGAAAACAAATTTCTATTGTTTAGGCCACTGAATAAGTTGGGAAAACCCCAGGTTTTTTGTTTAAGTTGTAGATAGACACAATACCTTTATTTATTTATTTTTATGTGGTGCTAAGATCAAACCCAGTGCACCTCATACATAACTAGGCAAACACTCTTCCACCTAGCCACAATCACAGTCCAACCTAGGTGTTTTGTAGGTACTGACAAAAACCAGTATGCTGATATGTAAAGAGAGCAATGGAGATAATAATACATCAAAACTCTCAAGCTCACAAATGATAGATGAAATTGAAATGAAATAATAAAAAAAAAAATAGTTCTTGGATGAAGGTTTGAGCTGATGGATAATGGACTTGAAAATATATGGTGTGAGTTTTTTTTCCAGTGACTAGAAACTAACACAGTTACTAGAGGCCATTATAGTCCACCGTGGAATGAACGAACAGTTCCACACAACAAATAAATGTTAATAAAATGTTAACTGTGCCCTACTGAATGCAAAGCAATGGCTAATATATATGCTATTTACTCAGGGGACTATAGAAAACTAATATTTGGCCCTTTTTTAGTGTTTCTTATACCACCAAAGATAGTTCTGACCTAATCCTGGTAATTAAATATGCATTAACGCCTATGTGCAAGGAATGGTGTTAGATATGTGCATATGTGGAGTATATGCAAATGAATCAGACATCAATCCTAGGCCTAAGGGTCAGAGTAGAAGAGATATGATACCATATTACTTTTTTGGGGGGTGGGGAGGTGCAGGGGTTACTGGGGATTGAACTCAGGGCACTAGACCACTGAGCCACATCCCCAGCCCTATTTTGTATTTTATTTAGAGACAGGGTCTCACTAAGTAGCTCAGCACCTCACCATTGCTAAAGCTGGCTTTGAACTCCCAATCCACCTGCCTCAGCCTCCTGAGCTGCTAGGATTACAGAGGTGTGCCACTGTGCATGGCATGATACCATATTTCATCAAACTAAAGTACTATCCATTTTAAGGGCATCATTTTATGAACCACTAAAATGGGGAATAAAACCAAGTAAACTATGACATCAATTTTAAGATACAATTAAATCTTAAAGTATGGAGGGGCAAAAATATATATGTGTGTATTGATCCTGGGGATTGACGCCAGGAGTGCTCTAAAACTGACCTACATCCCCAGCCCTTTATATTTCTTATTTTGAAACAGGGTCTCATCAAGTTGCTGAGGCTGGCCTCAAACTTGTGATCTTCCTGCCTCAGCCTCCGGTGTTGTTGGGATTACAGGCATATGCCACCATGAGTGACTTAAGATGTACATCTTAAATAAATGAAAAAGGATATGAAAATAAATAACTAAAATGAAAAGAGTTGGAGAAATCACATAGGAGTTTATAGAAAGGATAAAACATATCCGGGTCTGATAAACAGGGAGCACTTCATGTAGTAGTTCATATTTAAGTCCACTTGAAATACGCTGTTAAAAGCCAAAATGACCAGGATTAGGGGAACCTTGAATGTAGCTAGGTTAAAGAGGCTGAAATTGGCACATAGGTTGGAGGAATCACTGTCAAACACTTTTTCTTTCAACCTAATACTGTTTAGGGCTATACATAAAAAAAACAGAGGGGCTGGGGTTGTGGCTCAGCGGTAGAGCGCTTCCCTAGCACATGCGCAGCCCAGGTTCAATCCTCAGCACCACGTAAACATAAATGCATTGCATTGTGTACAACTAAAGCAAATAAATAAATATTAAAAAAAAAAAATCAACATAGATTCCGGGGGCTGGGGTTGTGGCTCAGCGGTAGAGCGTTCACCTAGCACGTGCGCGGCCGGGGTTCGATTCTCAGCACCATGTAAACATAAAAGCATTTGCATTGTGTACAACTAAAGCAAATAAATAAATATTAAAAAAAAAACATAGATTCAGGTTATATTTTAGGAAAGACAATCCAGTAGAATTATACAAAAATAAATGAGAATTAGAATAAAGACCAAGAATCTGCATAAGAAACTGACCCTCTGAATAAGAAGTTAAGCATATCTGTATTTGATTAGTTATAATGGGAAAAAGATACGGTGAACTATTTTAACAAACAGGAAAAATAGAGGAATGAAAACGTTTACGCTCAAACAAGAACAAGTACATTCTTGTTATTTTAGTGAGTCATTCAGGTGATGTCTAACAGGCATCCAAGATGGTAAAGAATGAAGAAGTTGAAGTCTAGAAAGAGACCATCAACCAAAAAGAAGTAAACCCTTTTAGATGAAACTCCAAAAAGGAGGCAAAAGAAGGTACTACAAAGATAAATTTTTTTTAATATTTATTTATTTACTTTAGTTGTACACAATGTGTTTATTTGTACATGGTGCTGAGGATCGAACCCAGGCCGCGAGCGTGCTAGGCAAGCGCTCTACCGCTGAGCCACAATCCCAGCCCCAAAGATAAATATTTTTGAGGTGAGCATGCATTATAGCATTTAATTGCCTTATTACAAGTAGTTGTTTTCATATCTTACAATAATCTTATATTGACTCTCTTCGTTGCTAATTTTAACACTATAAATCTGCAACTCCAAAATGCACAGAATTATAAAAAGCAATACAAAAAACAAAGCATTTTGTTAATTTTTCAACCTGCCACTTATGTGTGTGCATTTATAAGCTTAGTAAAAAACCAATAATCCACACCTATGAAAGCAGCTGAGAACAATCAAGAAGGTACAATGTAATCATAGAATTAATAGTTCATTTCCTAAGCAGTTTTAGCATGAACATTCAGTTATCCAGGTTGATCTAAGAATAATTGTAGTTATTTTAACAAACTATCTTCTTACAATTTTTATTTTGAAAACAGCATATTTAAAATCAGTATTTTTAAATTAGGTAATTTTTCAAGTATTTTTAAAGCATAAAGGCAATGCCATCCTGTACATACAAAAAAGTGAGGTCTGAAGTCACACACAGACTAAGAAAGAAGAAAAAAACTATAATTCTCTGGTGTTAAAATTTAATTGTACTGCAAACACACCAAGGGGCTTTAATTAAATTCTATTCATTTTGACTAAAATATTTTTTGACAAACTTCCCTCAAGAGTGATAGAGTGAGGGTTGAAGGAAAAGAAAGGAAAGAAAGAAGGTAGAAAAGAAGAAATGGAAGAAAGAAAAGGGAAGGAGAAGCAACTCAGCAAAGCTAGCTAACAGTATACAGATGATGAATACCATCTTAGTGTCCCAAAACAGATTCATTAAGCAAAGACAAGGAAGGATATGGGTTTGTAATGGAAGCTAGCATGACAGAGAATGTTGAATATATATAACCTATCTAACTGTGCAGGTATTTTTTCAAAATATATAGATGCCAGAGGAATCTGATAAGGAAGAAGTAGACTACCTGTCAGCCAAAGCAAACAGCACACAATCTGTATTCTGTATAAACGCTTAGATGAACTGAGAAGACAGATATTGAAGTATCATGTTAACAGCTTGTCAAAACATTTCTTGTGTAACTACTATATGACTGATTTTGCATTAGCAAATTCTCTCAAAGGAAAAAATATCAAGTAACGTTTTAAAACCACATGCTGTACAATAACACTATGAATAAATTTAAACAGAGCAAGAAAATTGTTTTAAAAATGTGAAATACCTCGGTTTGACCTTCATGGGCACTGGTCTCATGAGTAACTCGAATAGCCTGTAATAAGAATACAAGGTATTTATAGAAACAAACGACTATATCCAATTTTTAAAATGAAAACAACAACAAAGCTAAAGGTTAACACTGAAAGTCTTGTAAAGAAACAACAAATTAGAGGAAATTTAAGAATAGCTGCTTATTACTAGACATTTCAGAATAACAGAGCAATGAAATGGACTGCTGTACTTTTTACCCACAGATCTCTTAAGACTTAGGAAATGGAATGTATGTATGATTATGTGTAATTTCCTTGATGTAAGCAGGGGTCACTGAACTTATTTGTTGGAACACCTAAAACTTTATTAACTTAGAATGAGAATAAAGTGAGCATCTCATAGATAGAAACCAAAGAAGCTTATCTGTTTTTCCAAGGTCCATGAAACTCTGGCTGTATATGCTTAAACATGCATTTTTCAGTTGGCAATTTAGAAATGTGGAGAAAAAAGCAAGCATTTATCAGAAGTTAAAGAATTTGGTTTCCTGACCTTTAAAAAAAATGCTCTTATAATACCTATGATCAGCAAAGATGTAGAGAAAATGGGTACAATAATAAATTGTAAGTGAAAGTACAATCTGTATGAATGGCAATTTGGCAACAAGTATCAAAGCCTTAAAAATACACAAACTGTTTGATTCAGCAATTTGTCTTGCAAGAATTTATATATTTACATATAAGTGTACATTATTATATATAATTAAGGACATTTGCAAAGATTTAGCTATAAATGATGTACCTTACAGTATTTTTTAGATAGTGAAAAAGGGGCAAAACTATTAAATTTCTAAGAATATTTAACTGGTTTTAAAAAAAAGCTATATAGGGGCTGGGATTGTGGCTCAGCGGTAGAGCTCTTACCTAGCACATGCACGGCCCGGGTTAGATCCTCAGCACCACGTAAAAATAAATAAAGGCATTGTGTACAACTAAAATAAATAAATATTTTTTAAAAAGCTACATAATGGTAGCCGGGCGCGGGTGGCGCACGCCTGTAATCCCAGCACTTTGGGAGGCTGAGGCAGGAGGATCATGAGTTCAAAGCCAGCCTCAGCAATGGCGAGGCACTTAGCAACTCAGCGAGACCCTGTCTCTAAATAAAATACAAAAAAAGGGCTGGGGATGTGGCCCAGTGGTCGAGTGCCCCTGAGTTCAATCCCTGGTACCACAAAAAAAAAAAAAGCTACATAATGGAGCCGGGCGTGGTGGCGCACGCCTGTAATCCTAGCAGTTGGGAGGCTGAGGCAGGAGGATTGCGAGTTCAAAGCCAGCCTCGGCAATGGCGAGGCACTTAGCAAATCAGTGAGACCCTGTCTCTAATAAAATACAAAAAAGGGCTGGGGATGTGGCCCAGTGGTCGAGTGCCCCTGAGTTCAATCCCCAGTACCAAAAAAAAAAAAAAAAGCTACATAATGGAAAACTATGGAGCCATTAAATGATAATGCCAAATACATATTTACTGGTATGTAATACATTTTTTAAAATATTTATTTTACTTTAGTTGTACACAATGCAGTGCATTTATGTTTATGTGGTGCTGAGGATCGAACCCGGGCCGCGCACGTGCGAGGCGAGCGCTCTGCCGCTGAGCCACAACCCCAGCCCTGTAATACATTTTTTTTAAAAAATATTTTTATTTATTTGCTTTTAGTTGTACACAATGCGTTTTATTCAATGAATTTTATTTGTACGTGGTGCTGAGGATCAAACCCAGGTCGCCCACGTGCTAGGCGAGCGCTCTACCGCTGAGCCACAATCCCAGCCCTGTAATACATTTTTGATAAGTTAAAAAAGCAAGTTATAAAATAGTATCACAGAGTGATCAAAATTTTTTTAAATATTTATTTTTTAGCAGTAGTTGGACACAATACCTTTATTTTATCTATTTATTTTTATGTGGTGCTGAGGATCAAACCCAGGGGCCTCACAAGTGCTAGGCAAGTGCTCTACCACTGAGCCACAACTCCAGCCCTCAAATTAAAAAAAAAAAAATTGTATATGTACATATATGCTCCCTATAAAAATTACTAATGGTAGCTACCTGTCATTGGTGGGATTACTGGTAACTTTCATATTGTTCATTTATTTTTATTTTTGGTTCTGGCGATTGACTCCCAGAACCAACTT